>JACGWO010000007.1:8134390-9504869 GCA_034509735.1 Sesamum alatum | reverse complement strand
GTTAGAATAGGTGACCAGAAAGCCAATCGGTTTGGTAATTTGTAACCTATTCGACAACTTGATGTAGATGTAATATTATTATTTGATGAATAAGATGAGTGTTCGTCACCAATGGTACCTTCTTTGTTGCGCTCATCTTACATTTGTTAAAACGGTGTTTAACTTATATCGCAACAAAGCCCACAGACCATGGTTAACAACTCGTGCAGTTGGGCCACGCATTAGATGGTGGTCATGAAACCAACTGATTAAAAGTTGGGTCTAAAACGTTCCAAGTCGAGGACCTCGAGACAGGGCATCGAGAGTCCTATTGAGACTTGCGTCAAGAGTCGTGTTCATTAGATGAGTGTCGTGTTTCATCGGCGACAGGCGTGGGACGCCTACACGATCTTGATGGATTGGTCGACTGGGGTCGAGCCGACTGGACTGACTCGCGGGGATCATCATATGGAAGCCTTGGAGGCTTGGTCAGTATGATTGGTTTTCCCCGGTTCTGATAGTACGGGAGTAATCCTCAAACTTGAGGGATCATGGCAGTCGCATCCACATGAACGGCTGTATCTTGGATCTGGCGAGAGGTGATCATTCTGTAAGATGATCATCATAAGCCTTGTCCGGTGCAGTCCGGAATCTGTAGCGAGGACGATGGATTCCAAGAAGAGGACCCGTCCCTTGTCAGTATGTGACAAAGGTATCTCCTATGCACTCGAAGACACGTTCATGCTGTTTGAAGCTGTGGCCACAGTTGTTGGTCGAACAGGGAATGGTTTCCTGTGACGATGCAATGAAGCAATACGTGGTCTCGAGTATTAAGCATAGACGCCTAGTCAAGGATGGGAACCGACGCCCAATTCCATACCCTAGACTAAGGCCGGGAGACGGTAGACGGAAGGATCGTACCCGTACGGAATCAGCGCCTAAATGTTCAAGCCAATTCACCTAGTCTTTAGTGCCATGGACCGTTGCTAGACGGCCACCCATGGTAACGGGCCCTTGTGGGACACGGGCCCAAGTCTAGCTGAGGGTGAACCTAAAGGGTCACACACAAATCACCGAGGAGGTTGAGAGATCGACTTGGAGTCAATCTCGAAGGATAAAATAAGTAATTGAATTACTTAAGGGAAAGTCCATTAGATGGACGGGCCGATATTGTATCGGACTTTCGTTTAATCGGTAAATTGGATTTTCGATTAAATATGGAAAGTTGAGACGTTGATACGTTGGATCTTTTAATTGGATTAAAAGATCAACGAGAATAATTTAAATGGACATTAAATTGGATTTAATGTTGGGTTCGTTGTAATTGGATTACGATAAAACCCGGTCCGTTAAGTTTTACTCGGGAGGAGAAATCATTCCTATTTTGAAATAGGAAGAAGTTGGACTTCTTCCCTTAATTAAACATGGCCGACATGCGCCCTTGGAGGAAGCAAAATCAGCCATGTTTCATGCTAGGTGGTATGTTGACTTGTTTCTTTTGGAAAGAGACAAATCAACTCCAATCAAGCTCTTCCCTTTTGGTATGATTTGATCATACCATAAATTTTGGTAGGCTTGATTGAAGAATTGATAGAGATTGATTGGAATGAATCTAGACATCCTTGGATGAACCTAGACACATTCCAATAATCACATTAATTATGTATATATATTAGAATATACAACACCAAGCATAAGTGATTCATTATTCATCTTGTTCTAGGAAAAAGAGAAGAAAAAAAATCCCTCTCCTCTCTCTCAACTCTCGGCCTCTCTCCCTCTCTCACACTTGTGTTCTTCACTTGATTTTGAATCAAGAAGAAGAACAAAGTAAGTTTAAGAGAGCACTAATTGATACTGTTCTCCTCTTAAATCGATTCCTTCTTAAACCCGTTCTTTTCTAGCAAGAAGAACGTGTGTTTCTTCCGTTGTGGTGTGGATCACCTTTGAAGAATCCATACGTTTGGATTTCATGAGCATTCCGGAGAAGGAACAACGCATGTAGCCGGGAGCATACGCTAAACAATCGAAGGTAAAAGTCTCCTTACGCTTTGATTGATTTATTGTATATATCTATGCCCTATGTGTTTAAATATATGTTTTCAATATTTACTCATTCTACATCGAACGCCCGGTTGAGCACCCAAGGGTACACCCCTTGGGATTCGTTTATTTGAAAAGATTGTGGATCGTCCTGGGAAAGAAGCATGAATGCGGAAGCGCGGTATAAAATTAAAATACGGAATTTAAACATGCTTTAACGAGAATTAAAGAACACGTTCAAGGGGTGTGCCCTTAAACTTTCCCGGGTGTTCGGTGTATCTCATGAATTAAATACATACAAACAATCATGGAGGCCATAGGGATTAAAATTAAAAGGGGCGAAAACGTAAACCGAGACCTACCCGTTGTCGTTTCCATCTTCAACGGCTACTCGCGTTGTTCCCCGTTTTGCACCAAGACCTCGTTCTTGAGATCCTCCAAATCGTGACACACGATCCACCCACGTATCTTGCACGTCGTGCTAGCAATAAACAAGTATTATTTTTTGAGAGGATAGATCAACCACGCGTTATGAATTAACGGGATCGATCTTCCTAAGTTCTAATGTTCCAAGAACAAGAGAACAAG
Organism: Sesamum alatum; assembly: GCA_034509735.1. Taxonomy (NCBI): domain Eukaryota; kingdom Viridiplantae; phylum Streptophyta; class Magnoliopsida; order Lamiales; family Pedaliaceae; genus Sesamum; species Sesamum alatum. Next base: position 9,502,259 of record JACGWO010000007.1, on the reverse strand, counting down.
AATAATATTTTCTTGCTAGAGAAAGAGAAGAGGACGGACGAGAGGGAGAGGAGAGAGCTCGAGTAGTGTGTGTTGTGTGTGTGTTGGAAATTCATCATCCTTTGAATTGTAGGAGGCTAGGGGTTTATATAGAGGAGGAGTTTAATCCTCTTTAAACTCCAACTTTAAGAGGTCTATTTTGACTAGGATTTTGACCTAGTCAAATTAATCCTAGCCATCCATCTCTCCCTTTCAATCTCAACCGTTAATTTAATTCAATGGAATATTTAAAACCTATTTAAATATTTCAAAAGGCAAAATAAATATAAATATTTATTCTAAAACCATTAAATTAATTCCCTTAATAAATCTAATTTATTAATTTAATTCCTTTTATCAAATAGAAGGAATTAATACTCCAAGAAAATAAAGGACCCCATTAAATCAAATTTAATCATTCCTTTTCTCCAATATTTAATTGTAAATTAAATACTAAATTTGTGTGTGGATAGTGTGTGACTCTTTGGGTTCACCTTTCAGCTAGACTTGGTCGGATTCCTAGAATGCGTCCGTTACCATGGCTAGCCATCTAGCAACGGTCCATGGCACTAGAGACTAGGTGAAATATTCGGGGATGAACTTTTAGGCTCTAACAGTACACTTGTCGTTCTGTCTACGGTCTCACCACTTAGGGTCTAGGGCACGGAAAATGCAGGTACCCATTTTGGACCTAAGTGTCGGTCTGTCCTTACTAAATGCCGCAAGGGAAACCTTCCCTTCTATTCAGTTACTGTGGCCACAGATTTTAGGGACAAGACGCAGAGCATACGTGAGACTCAACTGTCAATGCCTTTTGACATGAGACAGATCCTTTCTTGGAAACTACTGTCACTTTGTACACCAGAGCTGCACTAGACATGGTTGCTGACCCTACTCAAGCTCCTCCGCAAGACGGTTCCCGCGAGTCACCTCAGTCAGCTGCTCCCTAGCATGCTAACCCACCAACACTGCTTAAACGACCTTCGTCACCCATCGATGAAATACGACAACAGATGCTTAGTGCAAGTCTCAGGGGAATCTCGGTACCCATTTTTTAGATTCCTTGACTTGGAGTATTTCCGGACTAATTCGGCGGGACTGATTTCATGGACCTACCTCCAAGCGTAGTCCCCGGAATGGGCTTTCAGTCTGTGGGCTTTGTTTGCGTACTCAACAGATAGATAAAGCAGTAAAGTGAACGCAAACAAAGTAATGCCAGAATGAATTTCACTTCTTTATTCATAGTTTTATCAAAACACTGAAATTGTCTAGACATAGGTTACATTTTGCCCGCCAAGATTGGCTTCATGGTCACCTATTCTAACAATCTCCCGCTTGACCTTTAAAGCCAATCGCCCATATATCTAATCCCCATCTTCTCTAGATGTTGCGTATGAGCGCTCTACGACATAGGCTTTGTCAGCGGATCTGATGTGTTGTCTGCTGAGTTGACTCGGTCCATCTGAACGTCACCTCTTCCTACCATTTCTCTTAGAAGATGGTAGCGTCTAAGAATATGTTTGGAATGGTGATGAGATCTCGGTTCCTTTGCTTGCTATTGCACCGTTGTTATCACAGAAGATGACAACAGGCTCGGCGATGCTAGGCACCACACCCAACTCTTGGATGTAGTTTCTCATCCAAACTGCTTCCTTGGCAGCTTCTGAAGCTGCTATGTATTCAGCCTCTGTGGTGGAGTCAGCAGTGGTTGCTTGCTTGGAACTTTTCCAAGCCACTACTCCTCCATTGAGTTTGAATACATAACCCGATTGAGACTTGGCATCATTGTCATCAGACTGGAAGCTAGCGTCGCTAAAGCTTTCCAGAATTAGTTCTCCATTGCCACAGACTAAGAACATTTTCTTAGTCCTCCTTAGGTACTTAAGGATGCCCTTAACAACATTCCAATGTGCCTCTCCTGCACAGGATTGATATCTGTTTGTTACGCTCAAAGCATAAGCAATGTCAGGCCTGGTGCAATGGACCGCATATTGGATGCTTCCTACGGCAGAAGCATAGGGGATGACTTTCATCATTTAAGTTCCTCATTAGTCTGCGAGGACTGTTTCTTGGACAACTTGATCCCATGCCTCATGGGAGGGAATCCTCGTTTGGAGTTGTCCATTCGATATCTTTTTAGGACTTTCTCCATATACGAGTTTTGGGTGAGCCCTAACATCCTTTTGGATCTGTCCCTGATGATCTGGATGCCTAGAATGTAGGAGGCTTCACCCAAATCCTTCATGGAAAACTGGGTTGACAACCATGCTTTTGTGTCTCCCAACATTCTAATGTCATTACCAATCAGTAGAATGTCATCCACATAAAGCAATAGGAACACTATAGAGCTCCTACTGACTTTCTTGTATACACAAGGGTCGGATTCGTTCTTGATGAAGTCATAGCCCCGTATTACTTCATCAAAGCGAATGTTCCAACTTCGGGATGCTTGTTTGAGGCCATAGATGGACTTCTGGATACGACAGACCTTCCGTTCTTCTCGAGTGACTGTGAAGCCCTCCGGCTGATCCATATAGATCTCTTCCCCAACGAAACCGTTAAGGAAGGCCGTTTTCACATCCATCTGCCATATCTCATAGTCATACCATGCTGCTATGGCGAGCAGGATCCGAATGGACTTAGCCATGGCTACAGGCGAGTAGGTATCCTTCAAATCGACCCCGGATCGTTGAGTGTATCCCTTAGCTACAAGCCTAACCTTGAAGGTTCTGACTTCTCCATCAACGCCAAGTTTGCGCTTGTAGACCCACTTACAGCCTACTGGCTTAATACCTTTCGGTGGATCTACAAGTCTCCAGACTTGGTTCTCGTTCATGGAGTCCATTTCGGTTTTCATGGCCTCAAGCCATTTCCCGGAGTCGATGTCAGACATCGCTTCTCCATATGTCTTAGGATGGTTATCCAAAAGACCGGTCGCATTTAGAAAGCCATATCTCATTGGAGGTCTGGACTCTCTAGCAGACCTACGGAGGACGGGAACGTCAGTGGTGACTGTGGGCGCTGACCGTATCGAAGCCGGCGGTTCAGGGACCGGGGCTGGCCGTTCCTGAGGCTGTCCTTCATGCCTGGCATGTTGGACTTCTCGAGGTTGGTCAGCCCTTTGGGTGTCAATCCCGAATCCTCTAAGTGAGGGTTCCGCGGCTACCTTTGACGACTGAACTCCATCACTTGATTCCTCAAGGATTAGCTCATCAGGTTGGACATCCTCTGGGAAGCCTTGCTCCAAGAATATTGCATTCCTCGAAACAAACACCTTTTGTTCCAAGGGGTCATAAAAGTAATAACCCGCAGTTTCTTTAGGGTATCCAACGAACCTGCATAAGCTAGACCTGGATTCTAGCTTATCTCCCACTAACCTCTTGACTTATGCGGGGCTACCCCACACTTTCAAGTAGTTGTAGAATGCAGGCTTGCCGTGCCATATCTCATATGGCGTTTGGGTCAATACACTGGTAGGTGCCAAATTTAGCAATTTGGCCGCTGTTTCCAACGCATAGCCCCAAAAGGACAAGGCCAATTTGGTAAAACTCATCATGGATCGAACCATGTCCAACAAGGTTTGATTCCTCCTTTCAGAGACACCATTCAATTGTGGTGTTCCGGGAGGGGTCCATTCAGATATTATACCATTTTCTTTTAGATAATCTAGGAACTCGGTACTAAGGTATTCACCGCCTCGGTCTGACCGTAGGACTTTAATTTTGCAGTTGGTCTGGCTCTCCACTTCAAGTCTGAATTCTTTAAACTTCTCAAGAGCTTCAGACTTGTACCTCATTAGGTAAACATAAACATACCGTGAATGATCATCGCTACAGGTTATGAAGTAGGAGAACCCACCTCGGGCCTGCGTCCTTAGTGGTCCACATACATCTGTATGGACCAAGTCCAACAGACCTGTGGCAAGCCTGCTTTGTCCTACAAAGGGCTTCTTGGTCATTTCCTCTTTTAGACAAGATTCACAAGTTGGTAGCTCACTCAAGTCCCTTACCTCTGGGTTCTTTGAGTCCACCAACCTTTTCATCCTATCTTGGGATATGTGACCTAGCCTAGCGTGCCACAGTCGTGCGTTCCCGTTATTATCTAATTTATGTTTGTATTGAGTGTTAAGAACGAAGTTCGTTTGTTGCAAGATATAGAGCCCATTATTTAATGTACCAAGTAGATGAGCAATTCCACACCTCATCAAATAAAAGCAATTTTTATTGATTCTAAACTCATAACCACTATTGTCCAACAATGGAATGGAAATGATGTTTTTAATCATACTAGGTACAAAATAAACTTGCTCTAATTCTATGCTAATACTATCACTAATCACTAGAGTGGCGGATCCTACTGCTTCTGCCAGATGGCCTTGCCATTCCCAAGCTTCAGGATCATGTCCCCGCTACCCAATTTTCTGCTTCTTTTCAGCACCTGCAAGTCATTGCAAATGTGAGCTCCACAGCCAGTATCTAATACCCAAGAGGCAGAATTAGTGACCATATTAACCTCAATCACAAAAATACCTTGGTTCGAGAAGAGTTTGGGGCACTCTCTCTTCCAATGCCCTTTCTCACGGCAATTGATACATATGTCATATGCTTTCGGCTATTGCTTGGAGACAACCTTTCCCTTTCCTTTGCCTTTCCCCTCTTTGGCAATGGGAACACTCTTAGTGTTCGTAGCTGCTTTGACGGCCTTTCCCTTCCCTTTCTTCTTTTTCCAACGTCCGGCACCTTTGCCTTTCGTCTTTGAAGTCGAAGCACCTCCAAACAATACCAAAGGCGTGGACTTCTTAGTCGTTGCCTCGTATTGCACCAACATATTGATCAACTCATGAATGCCCTTCTCAAGTGCGTTCATGTTATAGTTGACGATAAATTGGTCGAATGAGGGTGGGAGTGACTGAAGGATCACATCTATGTACGTTTCATTATCGAGACCTGCCTTTAGATCCTCGAGCTTTTCCACCAGGGTAAGCATTTTAACCCCGTGCTCTTGTACAGAGGATCCTTCTGTCATTTTAGTTCCAAAGAATGCCTTGGTCGTGACATACCTAGTATGCCGGTCCGGTACTGCATAGCAATCCTTAAGGCGAGCCATAATGGAAGGGACATCGTCTAGCCTTTCATATTGCTTCCGAATCTCATTTGTCATCGAAGCAAGTATGATGCTACGGACCTTCCGGTTATCCTTATGCCAAGTCTCGAACGTCCCACGTTCTTCCGGCATGGATCCTTCCGGTAAGGTCCTAGGGAGAGGCTCGTCCATGACGTAGCCTTGGTTCTCATAATCCAGGACTATCCTGAGATTACACAACCAGTCGTTGTAATTGGTTCCATTGAATTTGTTTGTCTCAAGAATGGTTGAAAGTGGGTTCTTAGACATTTTAAATCTACATTTAAAACAGAGTTCGAGATCAGCAGAATATAAAAGACGGTGGTTTGATAAAAAATTAAATGCATGGTCTTTAGTCATTTAATGCTCCCATTATTTATACGAAAATACGGTACTCTCAAACGTGATTTTCGGGAAACCCTTTCCTAGTGGGCTTGGGATCCACAGCGATCCTTTTCATACCCCGCTTTTATGATCCGCATGGAAAAAATCCTGTGGGAGGTATACCATACCATTCTCGTTCCACGAGATTCCCAAGATTGTTGCCTCACCTTTTCACATGATCCCGATGACTCCAAGCGAATCATGTGAATTGGGCGTTAGACCCAACCCAATCGACCGAGCCACAGACCCACTGCTACCCCCACGACTCATGAGATAGGTAACAGCGGTCTGTTTTTCGTTCATGACATAGTGCAGCTTCTTTTAAGTACAATAGCGTGCCACGACTCGTGAGACCACGCTATTGACCTAAATCAGCTTCCTCATTATGCCATGGATTGGAAGGCATGGACAAACTCCTAGAGTTTATGTCCATTCTGACTAGGGTCTAATATTTAAATATTGGTCCAACCAATGTGAGAGTAGTAAATGACCGAGATCTCAAAATGTAAAACGTCTACACATTCATCCATAATGCATAAAATAAATGCATCCACAGCAGTTATATGATAAATAAAAACACCATTCATCCATCATAATAACCATATGCAAAATTAAAGCCTAGCATGCCCCTGTTGGATGATCACGAGCCCGAATCCTATGCGATCCACTAAGCCCGCAGTGGATCTATGGTCAATCTAGGGTTGGTCCTATAGTATTACATTAATAGTAACCCAATCATCATTCTGATGGGCCTTGGTCTCTTTTCTCTTTCTTCTCTTCATGGAAACGCCTTGGAACCTCCACTCTGGGCTCTCCATGTGGACCTTCCTTCTTCTCCATCATTTACATAAAAATTAAAACCTCACTCCTATTCTACTCTCATTACATATTAAAAATAGAAACCCCAGCGAAAACCCGGGGGGAGTACATAAGGAGGGAGATAGAATGCCTTATTATTCCAATGCAACTAGAAAGAGAGAAGGAGAAAGCAGTAAAAGAGGCACACAGGCCCAACAGAAAATTAAACCATACATTCGGTCTAGGGCTCGTGATCATCCGTATGAATCCAACACACGTAATCATATGATCCAATCACATAAAAGGAACAATATACCAATAATACATGATAACCAATCACAATTATTCAAGATGAATAAATAAATGCGTAGCATGTGAAAATATTACATAATCGTTGGTAATAATATTTTTCTCGTTTTAGGAAAACCTTTCCTCATTATTTTTAAGTAAAAACATCCTCGGGATTCCAAATCCAATATATTTTACTTCCCAAAATAATGTCTTCAAAAAGTGTTCGGTGTATCTCATGAATTAAATACATACAAACAATCATGGAGGCCATAGGGATTAAAATTAAAAGGGCGAAAACGTAAACCGAGACCTACCCGTTGTCGTTTTCGTCTTCAACGACTACTCGCGTTGTTCCCTGTTTTGCACCAAGACCTCATTCTTGAGATCCTCCAAATCGTGACACATGATCCACCCACGTATCTTGCACGTCGTGCTAGCAACGAACAAGTATTATTTTTGGAGAGGATAGATCAACTACGCGTTATGAATTAACGGGATCGATCTTCCTAAGTTCTAATGTTCCAAGAACAAGAGAACAAGAATAATATTTTCTTGCTAGAGAAAGAGAAGAGGGCGGACGAGAGGGAGAGGAGAGAGCTCGAGTAGTGTGTGTTGTGTGTGTGTTGGAAATTCATCATCCTTTGAATTGTAGGAGGCTAGGGGTTTATACAGAGGAGGAGTTTAATCCTCCTTAAACTCCAACTTTAAGAGGTCTATTTTGACTAGGATTTTGACCTAGTCAAAGTCCTAGTTAAAATAGTATTTGACCTAGTCAAATTAATCCTAGCCATCCATCTCTCCCTTTCAATCTCAACCGTTAATTTAATTTAATGAAATATTTAAAACCTATTTAAATATTCCAAAAGGCAAAATAAATATAAATATTTATTCTAAGCCCATTAAATTAATTCCCTTAATAAATCTAATTTATTAATTTAATTTCTTTTATCAAATAGAAGGAATTAATACTCCAAGAAAATAAAGGACCCGATTAAATCAAATTCAATCATTCCTTTTCTCCAATATTTAATTCTAAATTAAATACTAAATTTGTGTGTGGATAGTGTGTGACTCTTTAGGTTCACCTTTCAGCTAGACTTGGTCGGATTCCTAGAATCCGTCCGTTACCATGGGTGGCCATCTAGCAAAGTGTTGGCACTAGAGACTAGGTGAAATATTCGGGGATGAACTTTTAGGCTCTAACAGTACACTTGTCCTTCTGTCTACGGTCTCACCACTCAGGATCTAGGGCACGGAAAATGTAGGTACCCATTTTGGACCTAAGTGTCGGTTTGTCCTTACTAAACGCCGCAAGGGAAACCTTCCCTTCTGTTCAGTTACTGTGGCCACAGATTTTAGGGACAAGACGCAGAGCATACGTGAGACTCAACTGTCAATGCCTTTTGACAGGAGACAGATCCTTTCTTGGAAACTACTATCACTTTATACACCAGAGCTGCACTAGACATGACTTATGACTACTCAAGTGCTTCTTGGCAATCTCTCACCATATTTAAGATACAGACCTGATATACAGGTAAACTCAGTAGTTCCTCAAGTCAAAGGACTTGACCTGTACCGTTGGAACTGGGAATACACGTCATACCTTGCTGACCCTACTCAAGGTCCTCCGTAAGACGATTCCCGCGAGTCACCTCAGTCAGCTGCTCCCTAGCATGCTAACCCACCAACACTGCTTAGACGACCTTCGTCACCCGTCGATGAAATACGACAGCACATGCTTAGTGCAAGTCTCAGGGGAATCTCGGTACCCATTTTCGAGATTTCTTGACTTGGAGTTTTTCCGAACTGATTCGGCGGGACTGATTTCATGGACCTACCTCCAAGCGTAGTCCCAGTCCCCGAAATGGGCTTTCAGTCCGTGGGCTTTGTTTGCGTAGTGAACAGATAGATAAAGCAGTAAAGTGAACGCAAACAAAGTAATGCCAGAATGAATTTCACTTCTTTATTCATAGTTTTATCAAAACACTGAAATTGTCTAGACATAGGTTACATTTTGCCCGCCAAGATTGGCTTCATGGTCACCTATTCTAAATATTATTTAAATTTGATTTAAATTTACGCCCTTTTTCTCGCTTTCTCGCTTCCGCTCGCGCTCCCGGGCGGATCCGCTTGTCCTTCAAGTGGTATCAGAGCCCGGTTCGATGTAAGGGGCATAGATCTATGTGTTTGGCATGATCTACTTGCTTTTAATGGCTTTATTGGCATGTTAGGTTATATAAATATATGAATAATATGATGATTCAATTGTTTGGATTTAATGGACTTTTGGCATGCTTAATTTTGTTAGATTGGATCTAAAAATTCCATGCTTTTTTTCAGAAGAATGTTACTGTTATTGTGCTGAAACAATATTGAAAAACAAAAAAAAAAAATGGTTCGAACGGCAGCGGCCGCGCGCGCAAGTGTGGTCTCACGAGTCGTGGCACACTTGGACTAGGGGAAAGATGCACCATTGTTGTGAACAAAAAGACTGCGCTCACTGTTTTCCCTGTCTCACGAGTCGTGGGGGGCGACAGTTTGAGGCATGACTTGGTTGATGGGTCGGGCCCAACACTGAGTAACATGGTTCGCTTGGAGTCCTCGAAACCATGTGAATAGGTGAGGCAAAATATCTTGGGAATCTCATTGGATGAGAATGATATTGGATATCTCCCACGAGGTCTTCTTCATGTGAATCGTAAAAGCGGGGCATGGAGATTACGCTTGTGGATCCCAAGCCCACTAGGAAATGGTTTCCCGAAACTCCGCTTGAGAGTAGTGGACTTTCGTATAAATAGTAGGAGGGTTAAAGACTAAAAGACCAAGTCTTCAACTTGAACAATAATATTACCATCATTTGCTAATTTCTGCTTTACATTTTCATTAATGTAGATATGTCTAAGAACCCATTAACCATGATTCTCGAGACTAACAAATTCAACGGAAAGAACTAATCGGACTGGCTGAGAAACCTGAGGATTGTCCTCAGTTTTCGAGAACCAAGGCTACATCTTGGACGAGCCTCCACCGAGCGACTTACCGGAGGGGTCCACGCCTGAAGAACGTTTGACGTTCGAGAAGTGGCATGAGGACAACCGGAAAGTACGTAGTATCATACTGGCTTCGATGTCTAACGACATCCAGAAGCAGTATGAGAGGTTGGACAACATCTCCGCCATAATGCTCCACATGAACGAGGTTTATGCGGTTCCGGATAGGCATATTAGATATCCCGCCACAAAAGCGTTCTTTGGCACCAAGCTTGCTGAAGGAGCGTCTGTGCAAAGTCATGGAGTCAAGATGCTCTCCCTAGTGGAGAAACTCGAGGACCTTAAAGCTGGGCTTAACAATGACACGTACATTGACGTGATCCTCCAATCGCTTCCTCCATCCTATGACCCGTTTGTTGTAAACTACAACATGAACGGACTTGAGAAGTCTATTCATGAGTTGATCAACATGCTGGTCCAATACGAGGCAACGACCCACAAGTCGGCCCAGACAGTATTGATAGGAGGGCTTCGACCTCCAAGGCGAATGGCAAGAGGGCCGGACGCTGGAAGAGGAAAAAGGCCAAAGGGAAGACGGTTGCGGCCCCTGCTCGCGCTCCGGGCGTCCCTGTTGCTCCGGTTGGACCGAGCAAAGGAAAAGGGAAGGGCCATGGTTCTCAGCGGTCCAAGGCAAATGATGTCTGCATGCATTGCCAAGGAAAGCGGCATTGGAAGAGGGAGTGCCCAAACCCGTCTCCAACCCAGGTATGTTTGTTGTTGAAGTAAATATGATTACTAATTCTGCTTCATGGGTATTGGATACCGGGTGTGGTGCTCACATCTGCAATGATTTGCAGGCACGACAAAGAAGCAGAAGGCTAACCAAGGATGAGATGATCCTGAGGCTAGGCGATGGCAAGGCGGTTGCTGCGGAGGTCGTGGGATCACTAGAGTTAGCCATTAGTAGTCATGTTAGGATTGTACTGAACGACTGTTTCTATGTACCTAGCATGATTAAAAACACTGTTTCCATCCCAGTCCTTGATAAGGAGGGATATGAATTTACCATCAATAAAAACGGTTTTTTCATTATCAAAGATGGTATTTCTCATCTGCTTGGTACATTGGTCAACGGTCTGTACATACTTCAACAGTCTAATTGGATTATGACTGCAGAACACAAACGAAAACGTGATGATCAAAATAACGCACAGATATAGCATGCGAGGTTAGGTCATATTTCTAAAGATAGGATAAGAAGGTTGGTGGACTCAAAGAGTTTAGAAATAGACGATTTGGACAACCTACTAACCTGTGAATCCTGTCTGAAGGGAAAGATGACCAAGAAACCCTTTGTTGGACAAAGTATGCTAGCCAGTGGTCTGTTGGACTTGATCCATACAGATGTCTGTGGCCCACTAAATACTCAGGCTAGAGGTGGGTACTCATACTTCATAACCTTTACCGATGATCACTCACGGTACGGTTATGTTTACCTGATGAGGTACAAGTCTGAAGCCTTTGGAAGGTTTAAGGAATACAGACTTGAAGTAGAGAACCAAATCGATCGAAAGATCAAAGCCCTTCGGTCGGACCAAGGCGGAGAGTATTTAAGTGGTGAGTTTATTGATTATCTAAAAGAGAATGGGATTCTCTCTCAATGGACCCCTCCTGGAACACCACAGCTTAATGGTGCGTCTGAAAGGAGGAATCGGACCTTGTTGGACATGGTCCGATCCATGATGAGTTTTACCGAACTCTCCTTTTTCCTTCTGGGGATACGCTCTTGAAATGGCGGCCAAAGTTTTGAACTTGGCGCCATCTAAAAAGGTATCCCAGACTCCATATGAGATATGGCATAGCAAGACTGCCTCCTACAAATACTTGAAACTGTGGGGTTGCCCCGCGTATGTCAAGAGATTAGTGGGAGATAAACTGGACTCGAGGTCTAGTTTATACAGGTTCATCGGCTATCTGAAAGAAACTGCGGGGTATTATTTCTATAATCCCTCCGAGCAAAAGGTTTTTTGTATCGCGAAACGCAGTGTTCTTGGAAAAGAGTTTTCCAACGGATAGTCGATGCGATGAGGTGCTCCTTGAGGAATCAAGCAAGGCACCCCATGAGGCGGCAGTGACATCTGAGCCAGTAGTTCCCACTGATATTGTTCCAGTCCTCCGTAGGTCGGCCAGAGTATCCCATGCACCTGATAGGTATGGATTTCTGGGCCTGACCGGTCAGTTGGATAATGATCCAAAGACGTATGGAGAAGCGATGTCGGACATCGATTCGGATAAGTGGCTTGAGGCCATGAAATTCGAGATGGACTCGATGGGTACAAACAAGGTTTGGACCCTAGTAGACCCACCCAAAGGGGTAAAACCTGTAGGGTGTAAATGGGTCTACAAATGTAAGCTTGGAGCTGACGGGGAGGTTACAACCTTCAAAGCCAGGATTGTGGCGAAAGGTTACACTTGGCGACCCGGGGTCGATTTTGAGGAAACCTACTCGCCCGTAGCAATGGCCAAGTCCATTCGAATACTGCTTGCCATAGCAGCATGGTACGACTATGAAATATGGCAGATGGACGTAAAAATGGCCTTCCTCAACGGTTTCATAGAGGAAGAGATCTATATGGATCGGCCGGAAGGTTTCATAACTGTTGGAGAAGAGCAGAAGGTCTGCCGTCTCCAAAGGTCCATCTATGGCCTCAAACAAGCTTCTCGAAGCTGGAACATACGTTTTGATGAAATCATACGGGGATATGATTTCATCAAGAACGAGTCCGATCCTTGTGTATACAAGAAGATTAGTGGGAGCTCAGTTGCGTTTTTGGTGCTTTACGTGGATGACATCTTGCTCATTGGGAATGATGTTAAGATGTTAGGTACCACTAAAGCTTGGTTGTCAACGCAATTCTCCATGAAGGATACATCCTTGGCATCAAGATCTACAAGGATAGATCTAGAAGGATGTTAGGAATGGCCCAGTCCTCGTATATTGAGAAAGTCTTGAAGAGATTCAAGATGGAGAACTCAAAACGAGGATTCCTTCCTATGAAGCATGGAATTAAGTTATCCAAGAAGCAGTCTCCTAAGACTGATGAGGAGCTTAAACCGATGTTGGACATCCCCTATGCTTCAGCAGTAGGCAGCATACAGTATGTTGTTCAGTGCACTAGACCTAATGTGGCTTTCGCTTTGAGCGTAACAAGTCGATATCAGTCGTGTGCCGAGGAGGCACACTGGAGTGCAGTCAAGACTATCCTGAAGTACCTGAAAAGGACTAAGGACATGTTCTTGATCTACGACGGTGGAGAGTTGATACTGGAAGGCTATAGCGACGCTAGCTTCCAGTCGGATGACAATGATGCCAAGTTTGAGTATGGTTTTGTATTTACACTAAATGGTGGCGTGGTTACTTGGAAGAGTTCCAAGTAGGCTACCACGGCAGACTCCACCATAGAGTTTTGAATACATAGCGGCTTTGGAAGCTGCTAAGGAGTGGTTTGGTTGATGAGCTACATCCAAGGGTTAGATGTAGTACCTAGCATTGCTAAGCCTGTAATTATCTTTTATGATAACAACGGGGCGATAGCGCTAGCAAAGGAACCGAGATCTCATCACGATCCAAGCATATTCTTAGACGCTACCATCTGCTTAGAGAGATGGATAGAAGGAGTGACGTTCGGTTGGACTGAGTCAGCTCCGTAGAAAACATAGCAGATCCACTTGCTAAGCCCATGTCGCAAGTTGCCCATACTCGCCATCTGAATAAGAGGTTCGAGGTTAATGGGTGATTGGCTTTAGGTCAAGTGGGAGATTGTTAGAATAGGTGACCAGAAAGCCAATAGATTTGGCAATTTGTGACCTATTCCACAACTTGATGTAGATGTAATATTATTTTGTGATGAATAAGATGAGTGTTCGTCACCAATGGTACCTTCTTTGTTGTGCTCATCTTACATTTGTTAAAACAGTGTTTAACTTATATTGCAACAAAGCCCACAGACCATGGTTAACAACTCGTGCAGTTGGGCCACGCATTGGATGGTGGTCATGAAACCAACTGATTAAGAGTTAGGTCTGAAACGTTCCAAGTCGAGGACCTCGAGACACAGCATAGAGAGTCCTATTGAGACTTGCGTCAAGAGTCGTGTTCATTAGATGAGTGCCGTGTTTCATCGGCGACAGGCGTGGGACGCCTACACGATCTTGATAGGTTGGTCGACTGGGGTCGAGCCGACTGGACTGACTCGCGGGGATCATCATATGGAAGCCTTGGAGGCTTGGTCGGTATGATTGGTTTTCCCCGGTCCCGATAGTACGAGAGTAATCCTCAGACTTGAGGGATCATGGCAGTCGCGTGCACATGACGGTTGTATCTTGGATCTGGCGAGAGGTGATATTCTGTAAGATGATCATCATAAGCCTTGTCCAGTGCAGTCGGAATCTGTAGCGAGGACGATGGATTCCAAGAAGAGGATCCGTCCCCTGTCAGTATGTGACAGACGTATCTCTTATGCACTCGGAGACACGTTCATGCTGTTTGAAGCTGTGGCCACAGTGGTTGGTCGAACAGGGAATGGTTTCCTGTGTCGACGCAATGAAGCATACGTGGTTTCGAGTATTAAGCATAGACGCCTAGTCAAGGATGGGAACCGACGCCCAATTTCATACCCCTAGACTAAGGCCGGGAGACGGTAGACGGAAGGATCGTACCCGTACGGAATCGGCGCCTAAATGTTCACGCCAATTCACCTAGTCTCTAGTGCCATGGACCGCTGCTAGACGGCCACCCATGGTAACGTGCCCTTATGGGACACGGGCCTAAGTCTAGCTGAGGGTGAACATAAAGGATCACACACAAATTACCGAGGAGGTTGAGAGATCGACTTGGACTCAATCTCGAAGGATAAAATAAGTAATTGGATTACTTAAGGGAAAGTCCATTAGATGGACGAGTCGATATTGTATCGGGCTTTCGTTTAATCGGTAAATTGGATTTTCGATTAAATATGGAAAGTTGAGACGTTGAGACATTAGATCTTTTAATTGGATTAAAAGATCAACGAGAATAATTTAAATGGCCATTAAATTGGATTTTTAATGTTGGGTTCGTCGTAATTGGATTACGATAAAACCCGGTCTGTTAAGTTTTACTCGAGAGGAGAAATAATTCCTATTTTGGAATAGGAAGAAGTTGGACTTCTTCCCTTAATTAAACATGGCCAACATGCTCCCTTGGAGGAAGCAAAATCAGCCATGTTTCATGCTAGGTGGTACGTTGACTTGTCTCTTTTGGAAAGAGACAAATCAACTCCAATCAAGCTCTTCCCTTTTGGTATGATTTGATCATACCATAAATTTTGGTAGGCTTGATTGAAGAATTGATGGAGATTGATTGGAATGAATCTAGAAATCCTTGGATGAACCCAGACACATTCCAATAATCACATTAATTATGTATATATATTAGAATATACAACACCAAGCATAAGTGATTCATTATTCATCTTTTTCTAGGAAAAACAGAAGAAAAAAAATCCCTCTCCTCTCTCTCAACTCTCGGCCTCTCTCCCTCTCACACTTGTATTCTTCACTTGATTTTGAATCAAGAAGAAGAACAAAGTAAGTTTAAGAGAGCACTAATTGATACTGTTCTTCTCTTAAACCAATTCCTTCTTAAACCCGTTCTTTTCTAGCAAAAAAGAACGTGTGTTTCTTCCGGTGTGGTGTGGATCACCTTTGAAGAATCCATACGTTTGGATTTCATGAGCATTCCGGAGAAGGAACAACGCATGTAGCCGGGAGCATACGCTAAACAATCGAAGGTAAAAGTCTCCTTACGCTTTGATTGATTTATTGTATACATCTTTTGCCTATGTGTTAAAAATATGTTTCCAATATTTACACATTCTACATCGAACGCCCGGTTGAGCACCCAAGGGTACACCCCTTGGGATTCGTTTATTTAAATTTGATTTAAATTTACGCCCTTTTTCTCGCTTCCGCTCGCGCTCCTGGGCGGATCCGCTTGTCCTTCACCCTATGCTAACTTAGTTCTTGAATTCTAGTCAACAAACAATACGAGCTGCCAAGTACATTGGTCAAGGTTTCATGATTACATTGTCCTACGCGAATCGTTTACCTGTAACTATTCAATACCCCTATGAAAAATTGATCACATCGGAACGTCGAGTTTATTGCTCCTTATATTTCTATTTTCAAAACTCCTATACACTAAGACCAAATCTTATTCATTATTTGGAGCTTCGATAGCAGCTAGGTCTAGAAGGAAGTTATGAGCACGGTTGATGATATCAGCCCAAGTATTAATTACACGGCTTTGACTATCAACTACAGATTGATTGAAACTGAAACCATTTAGGTTGAACGTCATAGTGCTGATACCTAAAGTAGTGAACCAGATACCCATTACAGGCCAAGCAGCTAGGAAGAAGTGTAACAAATGAGAGTTGAGGGTGAACCTAAAGAGTCATACGCAAATCACCGAGGAGGTGAAGGAATTAGCTTGGAGTTACTTTTTGAAAAATAATAAATGATTAGATTATGTATGGGATGGTCAATTAGATGGATGGGCCGATATTGTAACGGGCCCATGCTAATTAATAATTAGAATTTATTAGTTAAAGAGAGTTACATGCATAGGTCTTTTAATTGGATTAAAAGACTAATGGACATAATTTATTTGGCCTTATTATAATTGGATTAAAATAAGGCCCGGCCATTAAATTATGGTCCGAGAGACAAGTTAACATTCACTTTTGGAAAGGGAAGAGTTGGACTCTTCCTATAAGTGGTGGGCCAACTTTTAGCTCTTAATTAGAGCATAAAAGTCGGCCATGTCTATTCTTGTATGAATGGAACTTGTTCCTTTCGCAAAGGAATAAGTCAACCCCAATCAAGCTCTCTTTACTTAGTATGATTTGATCATACCATGTCTAATAGGGTTTGATTCCTCCTTTTAGAGATACCGTTTAGTTGTGGTGTCCTGGGAGGTGTCCATTCAGAGATTATACCGTTTTCTTTTAGATAATCGAGAAACTCTCCACTAAGATACATGCACCTCGATCCGACTGTAGGACCTTAATTTTGCATCCGGTCTGGTTCTCAAATTCAAGTCTAAAGTCTTTAAACCTCTCAAGAGCTTCAGACTTGTACCTCATTAGGTAAACATAACTATACCATGAAGATCATCGGTGATGGTTATGAAGTAAGAGAAACTCCCTTTGCCTTGTGTCCTTAGTGGTCCACACACATTTGTATGGACCAAGTCCAATAGACAAGTGGCAAGCCTACTTTGTCCTACAAAGAGCCTTTTCCTCTGTTCCCTTTAAAGCAGATTCACAGATTGGTAGGTCATTCAAGTCCCCTACCTCTAAGTTCTTTGAATTTACCAACTTCATCATCCTTTCTTAAGAGATGTGACCTAGCCTCACATGCCATAGTCGTGTGTTCTCGTGTTTATCTATTTTGCATTTATGTTGAGCAGTCATAATATAGTTAGACTTTTGCAGAATGTAGAGACCGTTATTAAACGTACCAAGCATATGAGTAACTCCACCTTTCGTCAAATAAAAGCAATTTTTATTGATCGAAAACTCATAACCACTATTGTCTAATAATGGAATGGAAATGATATTTTTTATCATGCTAGGTGCATAATAACAATCCTCTAATTCTATCCTAACATAATCACTAACTACTAAGCTTTCGTTTCCTACTGCTTCTGCAGCAACGGCCTTGCCATCGCCAAGCTTCAGGACTATTTTGCCTTTACTTAGATTTCTGCTTCTTTTCAGCACCTACAAGTCATTGCAAATGTGAGCTCCACAGTCGGTATTCAATACCCAAGAGGCAGAGTTAGTGACCATATTAACCTCAACCACAAACGTACCTTGCTCGGAAAGGAATTTGGGGCTCAGAAAGGAATTTGGGGCAATCCCTTTTTTCAATGCAACACGATCCACTCGCACATCACATCTTTCTACTATCTCTCTTATTGGATGGTAGAGTCTGATTATGTGTTTGGCCTTGTGATGAGATCTTGGCTCCTTTGCCTGCACAATAGTGTCGTTGTTATCATAAAGCATAGCTACGGTTGTTAATCTAGGCACCACTCCCAACCATTGGATGTAATTTTTTATCCAAACAGCCTCCTTTGCAAAGAGCCAATAATTGGCTTGACGATCATTTATTCTAACAAAAAGTCCGCCTGGGAAATTCGTGGACTGTCGTTAGTGCGGCTGCGGATGAAGAGTTGCTTTCCTGTTCCGCATGGAGAAGCTCCCAGGGGAATAAGGTCCACTAACCAGTGATGAGGAAAATCCATATGGATGGGAGGACTCACGAAGAAGCAGCTCACTCTCCACTTCGGCCTCGGCTAAAGGTAGCCCCACCTCCTTTCCACTTCGGCCTCGGCTAAAGGTAGCCCCTCCTTAGAGATAGCCTTTTCCTCTTATCTTGTCCTCACCCTCAGGTTCTTTGTCGTACGACCTTTCATCATCATCTCCCTCTTCCTTAGAGGGCTCATCCACTAGTTGGGCCACACCTTTGTCGTCCTAAGGCTCCACCGGCAATCAAGAGGAGGAAGGGCCTTTGCCCGATGCCCTCGAGGTGGCCTTGGTGGGATCATTACTCAGAGGGGTAGGATTCACGCCCGTAAAGAGGATTGACTCATCGGAAGACTCCATAATTTTCAAAAAACAAAAAATGCACAAAAACCCCAAAAAGAAATAATCAAAAGAAGAAGACACGGAAGAGTATAAAAAAAGTTACCAGAGAATGATTACTAAAAAGGGCCAGAAGGGAATGGTTACGATCAGAAAAAGCATGCGAAGGAGAAGATGGAGCACAGAGAATGTCATAGGGGTGGTAATAGGGCAGGTATCAGGGGTAAGGGTGGACCCGATACCCGCCTGTTGAGACTTGAATGGACATTGGACCAGCCCCACCCTGAAGTTTATTCTACCCTACCTGCCCCGCTATAAAACCTATTGTGACGAGTCTAGACCAGGGTTTCCATTTTTCTATTAAAAATAAAGAAAGGAAGAAGGCGAGGGTGGTGAGGTGAGGTGATATAGGCGAGGCGTAAGGGCAATGGCAGGCGAAGGCGGCGATGAGGGCGAGGGCAACAAGCGAGGCGAGAGGCGAGCAGAGGGTGGTGATGGCGAGGTGAGCAAGGGCGGAGGGCCGCACTGCAAGGGAAGACAGAGGGAAAGAAATCGTGGAGAGAGAGAGAGAGAGAGAGAGAGAGAGAGAAGAGGCACGATAGGGAAGAGAAATTGTGAGAGAGAAGAGACAACTAGGGTAAAAGTAGGAATTTTTTTAAAAATGATATGTATAATTAAATATTTTTCAAAGGCAAGTTTTGAGGTGGGTCCTCATGGACCAAAGTCCTGCCTTGGACCCGCTATCGGCTCCTATTCTTATTTTGGACCTGAGAGTTTGGTTAGGTTCAGGTCTAATAGCCACCCTATAGAAGGAGAAAAATTATAAGTAAAAGGAGAAGCAAAATGAGCAAAAAAGAAGCCCAAAAAATCATTAGTTTCCTATTGAGAAAGGAGAAAACTGGTTGGGAGCGGTTACCCGTACGTGGGAGGTGGTTACGGGTAACTGCCAACGGCAGGATCTTGAGCATTGTGCCCATGCAACATTATGGCACTACATGCTATCAGATCAAGCTCACATCGCCTAAAAAGAAGGTTACTCTCTCTATATAATTAATAAGGAATCGTACGGGGCACTCATGATGGTTGGAGATCCCCTATCTGGTTGAAGATGTCTCGCATCAACGAGGGAGCCCCCTCTCATAGGAAGCTCCTACTGTACTAGGACGGCTGCAGCTACCCCATGTTAGAGTGGGAGGAATTGAATGGTGCCATAAAAAATAACAGGCCTAAGCGGCCCAAGACAGAAAAAGCCCCAGGAGAAAGGAAGAGGGGCTTAAAGGCTGATCAGGAAACACTTCAGAGATGAGGTTCCCCAAGCTAAACTCAAAGCCTAGAAGACCTACTACCCAACCTACGTGGGCGCCAAGCTATGCTTGAGGGAGTAAGGTGGACACTTGGTCAATACCTTGGCTAGAGCCTCCGGGGAGGGACACGACCCCTGCCAAGTCATCTGAAGATTTAGATCCTCGAAGGGAGGGATTTACCAACTACCGCTCTCAAAGGAAGGGATTTGCCTTATCCGCAAGGAAGCATCCACCTGTGGGAAGCTATCCCCCAAGGAAGCTGGGATTCGGGGACTTTTCTCACAAGTTAAGGTATTATCTATAAATAAGCCTTTCCTTTCACTAAGAAAGGTAACGTCTCTTTACTACTTTCAAACACAAGAATCTCAGAACCCAGATGCAATTCTTCCGATTCTCCCGCACATATTACTCTTTGCATTTGTGATTTATCAACTTTAAGATTATTTGTTAATTACAGTGTCATAGTGATAACATATTTTTTGTAGGTCCCCTATTCGAATTTCATAGGAATCCAGGGCCAAAGGTCTCAAGTCCAACTTGCTGGACGAAGCAATTTTTTGCACACATCACACATCAAATCGAACAAAAAATTAAAGATGTCAATTGATACCGAATGGATTTTCTTGGTGTTTTTATTTTATTTTTTTTTTTTTTGTAAAGCTTGATTTAGTTTACCTGACTGTGCCCAACCTTGTATATTAGTGCAAGAGAAAAAAAAAATCATAGATAAGACAATAACACATTTGTAGTTATGATTCGGGGTGCTCACAGTGTGGTTTTGGGTTTTTTTAAAGCTATTTTCAAATCAAAATGTTCGCATCGGTGATATGCCCTAAAAAGGTTGGCCCCTAATCACGGCCCGGAGCATTAGGAGTATCCACCCACAAGGCATGAGCCCAAGAAAAGGACCCAGTAGCCTCCCAGGCCCCCACGAAAACCCAACACTAACCCACTTAAAGAAGCAGGCCAGGCCCTCCTTAGGGGGAGGGAGCAAAGCTTGTGTAAAGGAAGGAAGCCCATTCGGGCCTAGGAGGAAAGACCTATGGAGGAAGGACTTGTGGAAGAAGAGATAGACCCAGTCAAGGAACTCGGATAAAGATTATCCAAACACTCCCCCTTATCTAGGGCGGGTCTTGCAACCGCCTCCCCTTTTTTAGGAGGCCAATCCTGATAGGACTCTAGGAAGGCGTCAGCTAAGCCCCCGAGGAGTCCTAACCCCCCAGAATTCTTCTACTTCAAGGAACTCTCCCTATAAATACCAGCCCTCTTGGCTAGACAAGTAACATCTTTCTACTCTCTGAATCTTCGAATTTCTCTTTGAATTACCCTTGGCACACTTTATGCTCATTATTATCACTAATTTCTTTTTGCATTCAAGCTTGTTTATTCCAAAATTATTTACTGACTTGAGCGTCAGAGTGCTAACATTTATTTTTTTGCAGGTTCCCTGTCCAAATATGCAAAAATCTAGGCCCACTTTGTTCCGGTCCAAGAAGACAACTTTGATTGTGCTCTTTTTGCTCACATCAGGCTATTTTATAAAATAATTTTAAAATTGCCACTCTTAAGACCAAAATCAAAAGGGCAAATTCAAGGGGTTTTAATACTTATAACAAAAATAAGATGTTGAGACTAACAAAAATCAAGAAATAAAACAAGTGTTTGTATTAATCAAGTAAGAAAGACCAATATTCTGCACCATAGACCACACAACACTCTCCACA
The DNA here is from genome assembly GCA_034509735.1 of Sesamum alatum. NCBI lineage: Eukaryota > Viridiplantae > Streptophyta > Magnoliopsida > Lamiales > Pedaliaceae > Sesamum > Sesamum alatum. Next base: position 9,480,933 of record JACGWO010000007.1, on the reverse strand, counting down.
ACTTTAAGTAGATTAAAAAAATATAAGAACATATATAGTAATCAATTCCTAAACACGTTAGTTTGATATCAATATTGACCATCTAGAAAAATAAGCAACAAGAAAACACTTATTACAACAAAGGTCCGGGGTCGGTTATGGACATATCATATATATTGTCAAGAAGGCTTTAGTTACAACCTTAATCAATATTTGATAATTAGTACTAGGTAATACTCTAGACCATGCAATTCATATTAGCAATATCTCCCAATACTTATTGAATTTTTCTCTGATGTGAATAGCCATTGTTGTCATGTAATAGTCTCCCCTTTTCATCATAATAGACAAACTCACATGTAAAGTTACAAGTTCACGAGAAAATGCATTTGAAATGATATTAGTGAAGGACAAGCGGATCCGCCCGGGAGTGCGAGCGAAAGCGAGAAAGCATAGAAGAGTGCATAAATTTAAATCAAATTTAAATAAACGTGTCCCAAGGGGTGTACCCTTGGATGCTCAACCGGGCGTTCGATATAGGATGTATTAATGTTTAAAACATACATATAACACATAGGGCATAGATGAAAAGTTAAAATCTACTAAAGCGTAATAAACGGTTACCTTGTAGATTTCACGTGTGCTCGGATACTTGCATTATTCCTTCTCCAGAATGCTCACAAATCCAAACGTATGGATTCTCCAAAGGTGATCAACACCACACCGAAAGAAACTCACGTTCTCCTTGCTAGAAGAAAACGGGTTTATGAATGAATCGGTTTAAGATTAGAACACTATGAAGTAGTGTTTCTCTTAAACCTACTTTGTTCTTCCTTTTAATTCAAAATCAAGTGAAGAACACAAGTGAGAAGGGAGAGAGATGACCGAGAGTGTGAGAGAGGAGAGGCCGAAAATTCTTCTTCTTTTTCTTGAAAAAGATGAATAATGATTCTCATACACAAGGTGTTGTATATACTCCTATATATACATAATTAATGTGATTATTGGAATGTGTCTAGGTTCATCCAAGGATGTCTAGATGCATCCCAATCAATCACCATTAATTCTTCAATCAACCCTACCAACTTTTAAGATATGATCAAATCATACCAAAAGGGAAGGGCTTGATTGGAGTTGATTTGTTTCTTACCAAAAGAAACAAGTCAACCGCCACCTTGCATGGAACATGGCTGAATTTTGCTTCCTCCAAGGGAGCATTTCGGCCATGCTCATTATGGGAAGAAGTCCAACTTCTTCCTATTCCAAAATAGGAATTATTTCTCCTCTTGGATCAAAATTTAACAGACCGGGTTTTATCGTAATCCAATTACAATGAACCCAAAATTAAAAAATGTCCACTTAAATTATTCCCGTTGATCTTTCAATCCAATCAAAAGATCCAACATCTCAACTTTCCATAATTAATCGATAAATCCAACTTACCGATTAAACGAGGGTCCGATACAATATCGGTCCGTCCATCCAATGGCATATCCCTTAAGTAATTCAATTACTTATTTATCCTTCGAGATTGACTCCAAGTCAATCTCTCAACCTTCTCGGTGATTTGTGTGTGACCCTTTAGGTTCACCCTCGGCTAGACTTGGGCCCGTGTCCTACAAGGGCCCGTTACCATAGGTGGCCGTCTAGCAACGGTCCATGGCACTAGAGACTAGGTGAATGTTGGCGTGAATATTTAGGCGCCGATTCCGTACGGGTACGGTCCTTCAGTCTACCGTCTCCCGGACTTAGTCTAGGGTATTGAAATTGGGCGTCGGTTCCCATCCTTGACTAGGCATCTATGCTTAATATTCGAGATTACGTAGCTTCATTGCGTCGACACAGGAAACCATTCCCTGTTCAAGCAACCACTGTGGCCACAGCTTTAAACAGCATGGACGTGTCTCCGAGTGCATAGGAGATACCTCTGTCACATACTAACAGAGGACGGATCGTCATCTTGGAATCCACCGTCCTCGCTACATATTCTGACTGCACTGGACAAGGCTTATAATGATCATCTTACAGAATGATCACCTCTCTCCAGATCCAAGATACAGCCGTCCTGTGCACGCGACTGCCATGATTCCTCAAGTCTGAGGACTACTCCCATACTATCGGAACTGAAGAAATCCAATCATACCTACCAAGCTTCCAAGGCTTCCATATGATGATCCCCACGAGTCAGTCTAGTCGGCTCGACCCCAGTCGAGCAACCCATCAAGATCATGTAGGCGCCCCACGCCTGTCGCCGATGAAACACGGCACTCATCCAATGAACACGACTCTTGATGCAAGTCTCAATAGGACTCTCGATGCCCTGTCTCGAGGTCCTCGACTTGGAACGTTTCAGATCCAACTCTTAATCAGTTGGTTTCATGACCACCATCCAATACGTGGCCCAACTGCATGAGTTGTTAACCGTGGTCTGTGGGCTTTGTTGCGATATAAGTAAAACACAATTTTAATATATGTAAAATGAGCGCAACAAAGTAAGTACCAATGGTGACGAATACTCACTTTATTAATCACATAATATTACATTACATCAAGTTGTCAGATAGGTTACAAATCGCCAAACCTATTGGCTTTCTGGTCACCTATTCTAACAATCTCCCACTTGACCTAAAGCCAATCACCCATTGACCTCAAACCCATCTTATCCAGATGTTGAGTATGGACAACTTGCGACACGGGCTTAGTAAGTGGATCTACTATGTTTTCTGCGGAGCTGACTCGGTCCAACCGAACATCACTCCTGCTATCCATCTCTCTAAGCAGATGGCAGCTTCTAAGAATATGCTTGGTGTCGTAATGAGATCTTGGTTCCTTTGCTAGCGCTATCGTCCCATTGTTATCATAAAAGATAATTACAGGCTTAGCAATGCTAGGTACTACATCCAACCCTCGGATGTAGCTCATCAACCAAACCACTCCTTAGCAGCTTCCAAAGCCGCTATGTATTCAAAACTCTATGGTGGAATCCGCCGTGGTAGCCTGCTTGGAACCCTTCCAAGTAACCACGCCACAATTTAGTCTAAATACAAAACCAGACTGAGACTTGCCATCATCGTCATCCGACTGGAACCTATCGTCGCTATAGCCTTCCAGTATCAACTCTCCACCACCGTAGATAAAGAACATGTCCTTAGTCCATTTCAGGTATTTCAGGATAGTCTTGATTGCACTCCAATGTGCCTCCCCGGCGCACGACTGATATCGACTAGTTACGCTCAAAGCGAAAGCCACATCAGGTCTAGTGCACTAAACAACATACTGTATGCTGCCTACGGCTGAAGTATAGGGGATGTCCAACATCCGTTTAGGCTCCTCATCTGTCTTAGGAGACTGCTTCTTGGATAACTTAATTCCATGCCTCATAGGAAGGAATCCTCGTTTTGAGTTCTCCATCTTGAATCTCTTCAAGACTTTCTCAATATACGAGTACTGGGCCATTCCTAACATCCTTCTAGATCTATCCCTGTAGATCTTGATGCCAAGGATGTAGGATGCCTCGCCATATCCTTCATGGAGAATTGCGTTGACAACCAAGCTTTACTGGTACCCAACATCTTAGCATCATTCCCAATGAGCAAGATGTCATCCACGTAAAGTACCAGAAACGCAACCGAGCTCCCACTGATCTTCTTGTATACACAAGGATCGGACTCGTTCTTGATGAAATCATATCCCCGTATGACTTCATCAAAATGTATGAGGCCATAGATGGACCTTTGGAGACGGCAGACCTTCTGCTCTTTTCCAACAGTTGTGAAACCTTCCGGCTGATCCATATAGATCTCTTCCTCTACGAAACCGTTTAGGAAGGCCGTTTCATGTCCATCTGCCATATTTCATAGTCATACGATGCTGCTATGGCAAGCAGTAACCAAATGGACTTAGCAATTGCTACGGACGAGTAGGTTTCCTCAAAGTCGACCCCGAGTCGCTGAGTGTAACCTTTCGCCACAAGCCTGGCTTTGAAGGTTGTAACCTCCCCGTCAGCTCCAAGCTTACGTTTGTAGACCCATTTACACCCTACGGGTTTTACCCCTTTAGGTGGATCCACTAGGGTCCAAACCTGGTTTGTACCCATTGAGTCCATCTTGGACTTCATGGCCTCAAGGCACTTATCCGAATCGATGTCCGACATTGCTTCTCCGTATGTCTTTGGATCATTATCCAACTGACCGATCAGGCCCAGAAATCCATACCTATCAAGTGCATGGGATACTCTGCCCGACCTATGGAGGACTGGAACATTATCAGTGGGAATTACCGGTTCAGATGTCACTGCCGCCTCATGAGGTACCTCACTTGGTTCCTCAAGGAGTAGCTCATCGCGCCGACTATCTGATGGAAAATCCTTTTCCAAGAAACACTGCGTTCGCAAGACAAAAACCTTTTGCTCGGAGGGATCATAGAAATAATACCCCACAGTTTCTTTCGGATAGCCAATGAACCTGCATAAACTAGACCTCGAGTCCAGTTGATCTCCCACTAATCTCTTGACATATGCGGGGCAACCCCACACTTTCAAGTATTTGTAAGAGGCAGGCTTGCCATGCCATATCTCATATGGCATCTGGGATATCTTCTTAGATGGCGCCAAGTTCAAAACTTTGGCCGTTGTCTCAAGAGCGTATCCCCAGAAGGAAAGGGGGAGTTTGGTAAAACTCATCATGGATCGGACCATGTCCAACAGGGTTCGATTCCTTCTTTCAGACACACCATTAAGTTGTGGAGTTCCAGGAGGGGTCCACTGAGAGAGAATCTCATTCTCTTTTAGATAATCAGTAAACTCACCACTCAAATATTCTCCAACTCGGTCCGACCGAAGGGCATTGATCTTTCGACTGGTTTGGTTCTCTACTTCAAGTCTATATTCCTTAAACCTTCCAAAGGCTTCAGACTTGTACCTCATCAGGTAAACATAACCATACCGTGAGTGATCATTAGTAAAAGTTATGAAGTACGAGTACCCACCTCTAGCCTGAGTATTTAGTGGGCCACAGACATCCGTATGGATCAAATCCAACAGACCGTTGGCTAGCGTGCTTTGTCCAACAAAAGGTTTCTTCGTCATTTTTCCCTTCAGACAGGATTTGCAGGTCGGTAGGTTGTCCAAATCGTCTATTTTCAGACTCTTTGAGTCCACCAATCTTCTTATCTTATCTTTAGAAATATGACCTAACCTCGCATGTCATATCTGTGTGTCATCATGATTATCCCATTTCGTTTGTGTTCTGCAGTCATAATCCAATTAGACTGTTGAAGTATGTACAGACCGTTTACCAATGTACCAAGCAGATGAGAAATACCATCTTTAATAATAAAAAAGTCGTTTTTTATTGATGGTAAATGAAAATCCCTCCTTATCAAGGATCGGGATAGAAATAATGTTTTTAATCATGCTAGGTACATAGAAACAGTCGTTCAGTACAATCCTAACATGACTACTAATGGCTAACTCGATTGATCCTACGGCTTCCGCAGCAACGGCCTTGCCATCGCCTAGCCTCAGGATCATCTCATCCTTGGTTAGCCTTCTGCTTCTTTACAGTGCCTGCAAATCATTGCAGATGTGAGCACCACACCCGATATCCAATACCCATGAAGCAAAATTAGTTATCATGTTTACTTCAACCACAAATATACCTGGGTTGGAGAGGAGTTGTGGGCACTCCATCTTCCAATGCCCCTTTCCTTGGCAATACATGCAAACATCATTTGCCTTGGACCGCTGAGAACCACGGGCCTTCCCTTTTCCTTTGCTCGGTCCCACCGGAGCAACAGCGGCGCTTGGAGCGCAAGTAGGGCCGCAACCGTCTTCCCTTTTCCCTTCTTCCTCTTCCAGCATCCGGCCCTCTTGACATCCGCTTTGGAGGTCGAAGCCTCTCCTATCAACTACCGCCGGCGCCGACTTGTGGGTCGTTGCCTCGTATTGTACCAGCATGTTGATCAACTCATGAATAGACTTCTCAAGTCCGTTCATGTTGTAGTTTACAACAAACGGGTCATAGGACGGAGGAAGCGACTGGAGGATCACATCAATGTACGTGTCATTGTTAAGCCCAGCTTTAAGGTTCTCGAGTTTCTCCACTAGGGAGAGCATCTTAACCCCATGACTTTGTACAGACCATCCTTCAGCAAGCTTGGTGCCAAAGAATGCTTTTGTGGCGGCATATCTAATATGTCTATCCAGAACCGCATAAACCTCGTTCATGCGGAGCATTATGGCGGAGACGTTGTCCAGCCTCTCATACTGCTTCTGGATGTCATTAGACATCGAAGCCAGTATGATACTGCGTACTTTTCGGTTGTCCTCATGCCATTTCTCGAACATCGAACGTTCTTCTAGCGTGGACCCCTCCAGTAAGTCGCTCGGCGGTGGCTCGTCCAAGACGTAGCCTCTGTTCTCGAAACCGAGGACAATCCTCTGATTTCTCAGCCAAATTAGTCTCAAGTACCATGGTTAATGGATTCTTAGACATATCTACATTTAATGAAATGTAAAGCAGAAATTAGCAGATGATGGTAATATTATTGTTCAAGTTGAAGACTTGGTCTTTTAGTCTTCAACCCTCCCACTATTTATACGAAAGTCCACCACTCTCAAGCGGAGTTTTCGGAAACCATTTCCTAGTGGGCTTGGGATCCACAAGTGTAATCTCCATGCCCCGCTTTTACGATTCACATGAAGAAGACCTCGTGGGAGATATCCAATATCATTCTCATCCAATGAGATTCCCAAGATGTTTCGCCTCACCTATTCGCATGGTTCCGAGGACTCCAAGCGAACCATGTTACTCAGTGTTGGGCCCGACCCATCAACCAAATCATGCCTCAAACTGTCGCCCCTCACAACTCGTGAGGCAGGGAAACCGCTAGCGCAGTCTCTTTGTTCACAACAATGGTGCAACTTTCCCCTAGTCCAAGTGTGCCACGACTCGTGAGACCACGCTTGGGTAGTGGTAGCTTCTTCACCATATTGCTGTGGATGGAAGGCTCGAACAGATCAAAATACCATTTTGATCTAAGTCCGTTCTAGGCCTAATATTTAATTTGGTCCAACCAAATGAGAGTTTCTGTACGACCGAGACCTCATCACATTATGGTGTTTTAGCATGCATAAATATCCAATATTTAAAGCGATAAATAAATATGCCGCATGCAGAAAACATAGTGCATAAATATTCATCCATACACAAGGTCTAAGGCTTTTGTGATCACCCCATGTTGATCCCATCAACGCACATAACATAATTATTCCAAATAATCATGCATAAACCATGGATATTCCAAATATTTTAGTGATGTCCAACATCACAAAAGCATAAATATACAAACAATATGCAAAATTCAAATTTCAAAATTTAATGGACATTACAAACAATGCGTCCAATGCATGTATTAATCCCAAATTAATTAAGCAAATTTGATCTAAGGAATAATCCAATTATCCCAAAATCAAATGTGCAAAATTAATACATTTTCAGAATAATGTGCATAAAAAATAGGAAATCAAATTTTTCAGAAAACGTCGAAAAACGGCACAAAACGGCCCAGTCGTTCTGCCTGTCGGCCAGCCGCGCGCAAGCAGAAAGCCTGCGCGCCCTACGCGCGCGTGCCTCGTGCCACGCTGGCCTCGGCCGGCGGTGGTTGCCTGCGCACAGCGCGTGCGCGCGCCTGTGCGCAGCATCCACGCACACGGCGGGCATGCAGACACCCACCTGCGCGGCCGCCCCTGCCAGCCAGTGACCGGCCGGCAGGGGCGGCAGCCAACCGCTGCCGCTGCTGCCCGTTTTTCCATATTTTGTGACATAATTTTTCAGCACATATAAACAGAAATAAACTGAAACCGAGCATGCAATTCTAGATCCAATCTAAGAAAATAAGCATGCCAAAAGTCCATCAAATTCAAACAATTGAATCATCATATTATTAATACACTTATGTAATCTAACATGTCATTAAAGCCATAAAACCAAGTAGATCATGCCAAGCATATAGATCTATGCCCCTTACATCGAACCGGGCTCTGATACCACTTGAAGGACAAGCGAATCCGCCCGGGAGCGCGAGCGGAAGTGAGAAAGCATAGAAGAGTGCGTAAATTTAAATCAAATTTAAATAAACGTGTCCCAAGGGGTGTACCCTTGGGTGCTCAACCGGGCGTTCGATGTAGGATGTATTAATATTTAAAACATACATATAACACATAGGGCATAGATGAAAAGTTAAAATCTACTAAAGCGTAATAAACCGTTACTTGTAGATTCACACGGGCTCGGGTACTTGTGTTGTTCCTTCTCCAGAATGCTCACAAATCCAAACGTATGGATTTGATAAGTATATAATCTGTCATGATTTGATGCCTATAAATGCCTTATTATAAGGATTAATTACTCCTAATCATGTGGATTTAGTATATTTTCAGAAAATACACCTTCAAAGGAGTAAAGGTTGGTGAAATGAAGCCAAGAATGGCATTTGGAGGCATTCAAGGGGACAAGTAGAAAAGAGAGACAGATTCAAACTTCCACTAAGCGTGCCCACGCTTAACGCTGCAGTCAATATAGGAGAAAAAGGAAAGCTACGGATTTTGTTGAAGGGAGAAGGAATGAATGCTGAGCACACTCTTGAAGACCCGAAATTCAGCCTTTAGATTGCTAGGAATTAGGTTGTTAACATGTTTATTAACAATCATGTATCTACCCTCTTGTCTAGGTTCGTGACGTGCTAATAGTATAAATAGGAGGCACCTCACAACCTACAAACTATCTCTTGTTTTACGTTGAATCTTAAGTTTAATACATTATTCTACTTCATCTATCTTCTTCTGTTTTTATTTACGTTGCCCAATTGCTAATGGAATTCCACTTTTTAGTGTGTTCTTCCATTAGCATGTTACGCTAAGCTCTTAATTTTCCGGTTAAAGTACGGTAAATGCTTGATTCTTAAACTGTTGTGAGATCTAATAAGTGCTTAATTCTTTTATTAAAATCCGTATTCATGTTATTCTCTGCGCTCTTTTTACAAACTTCTGATTTTTGAATAATATGATCAGTTGTTCATGATCAAGATGGTTTGTTTAGCTATTTGAACTTGCAAATCCGTAATTGTTTGTTTAGTTCAATAACTAGTAGCAACATTTCATGATTAATCGTGTCAAAGTGGTTAATTATGTTTTGGTGAATGCATGATCTGATTTAAATGAATCCTCGAAGGCATTTATTGGTTAGGATCAGGCCCTTCTAATTCTCAAAGTTGTTAATAAATTAAATCTCGTGGACGTTCCCGGGGTTGTTTATTGATTAGAGATCTAGCCATTGGACGTTCCTTGGCTAATGAAAAGGTAAGGAAGGGTGAGGTTGTTAGGTCGTACCAACAACCATAACTGATCTACGCATTTTAATAATTATTATATTTGCATCAATGATCAATGGGAAGAATCAAGCATGAACCCACTTTAACCGGAAAACCTTCTCATCTATTACACTTCCCCTTTAATTTATACTTGTTATTTTCTTTTAAAAGCTAAAAATCTGAATCCCCCCTTTTTTTTGTTTCTTTTAAGAAATCAACTTATCGCCGATCCCTGCGGATTCGACCCTACTTGCCGCTTTCGCTAGAAAGTAATTGTAGGAATTATTTTTGGTGGTTTCGACATCCATCAAATTTTGGCGCCGTTGCCGGGGATTGGCGTTCTTAAGTCGATTTCTTCTTTACTTAATTTTTGCTATTATTGATGCCAAGATCTTCTCGTACAGGTGAACTGAGATTTGATCCCGAGATCGAGAAGACTGCGCGAAGACTTCGTTGGGAAACCAAGCAACAAACCGAAGAAGCATCAACTTCTTACGAGGACGGAAAGGACATAACGTTAGAATTCGCAGAGTCCTTGGGAGAATCTGAAGAAGAAGAAGTCATGGCTATAATTCCAGAAAGATCAATCAAAGATATGACTTCGCCGGATTTGAACCAACAACCGCTCTGCATAGAATACCCGGATTTAGAGGTAAATTTTGAATTAAAATCTGGTTTGATTCATTTACTCCCTACTTTCCGCGGCCTTGCAGGTGAAAATCCGCATAAACACTTGATGGAATTCCATGTGGTCTGTTCCGGGATGCGACCACAAGGAGTCACCGAAGAACAGGTTAAACTGAGAGCCTTCCCTTTCTCTCTCGCCGACCAAGCGAAAGATTGGCTTTACTTTCTACTTTCGGGATCCATCACAACGTGGAATGATCTCAAGAGACAGTTTCTTGAGAAATATTTCCCTGCTTCACGAGCCACGACAATCCGAAAAGAAATCAGTGGAATTCACCAATTCGCAGGAGAAAGCCTTTTTGAGTACTGGGGTAGATTCAATCAGTTGGTGAAAAGCTGCCCTCACCACAAGATTCCGGACCATCTCTTGATCCAGTACTTCTATGAAGGTCTATCAGACATGGACAGAAAATTGGTAGACGCAGCCAGTGGAGGTGCGCTATTCAATAAAACCCCGACCGAGGCTCGTAATCTGATTTCAATCGTGGCATCTAATACACAACAATTTGGAATCAGACACGACGACCCACCAAAAAGGGGTAATGAGGTAACTATGGCTGTTTTTGATGATCGATCGAATGAACTCACGTCTCTTGTTAAACAAATTGCCATAGATAAGCATCAACATGTCAAGGTTTGCGGCATATGCACTTCAATGGAGCATCCCACCGATGCGTGCCCAACACTCCAAGAACCGCCAACCAAAAAAATTGATGTCGTAGGGGGAGTTCCCGGATAGCAACAAAGGAGATACGATCCGTTCTCCAACACTTACAACCCCGGATGGAAGGACCACCCGAATATGAGCTATGGAACCTAGCCACAAAACTTTCAGAAACCGCAATACAGACCACCGGTGTTAGAATAGGTGACCAGAAAGTCAATGGTATTGGCTGTTCTGAGAACCATTCATCAATCTGTGAACAAGTAATATTATATTAATGAATGTAGTAAGGATTCATAGGCATGAGTTTGTTGTACTTACTGCTTGCATCGTTACGATGTTACAACAAACGCCCACAGACTGAGATAACATTTCGAGAAATTGGAACTACGCTTGGAGGTAGGTTCATGAAATCAGTTTCGCCGAATCAGTTTGAAACACTCCAAGTCAAAGGAATCTCGAGACAGGGCATCGAGAATCTATTTGAGACTTGCACTAAGCATCTGCTGTCGTGTTTCATCGACGGGTGACGAGGATCGTCTAAGCATGTTAGTGGGTCGGCCTGCTGGGGAGCGGCCGACTGAGGTGACTCACGGGAATCGTCATATGGAAGCTACTCGGGCTTGGTCGGTATGACTCGTATTCCCGGTTCCGATAGTACGGGATTAATCCTCGGACTTGAGGATCACGGCAGTCCCCTACATACTAAGGCTGTATCTTGGATCTGGTGAAATTTGACAGATTATATCACATGGTCATCATAAGCCTCGTCCAATGCAGTCGGAGTATGTAAGAACGGTGAATTCCAAGATAGGATATGTCCCCTGTCAAAGGATATGACAGCAAGATCTCCTATGCGCTCGGAGATGGTTTAGACTCACAAAGTCTATGGCCATAGCACTTGATGTAGTGGGAAAGGATTTCCTACGTCGAGTTAAACCTATCTCGAGCATTATGCATAGTTGTTTAGTCAAGAATGGGAACCGACCCCTAGACTAAAGGCCGGGAGACAGGCGACAGTAGGACCATACCCGTACGTATCGAGCATCGGTAGTGTGTGACGTCCATATAATTTTATTCATAATCGATGGACTAATTAGTCATTATTAAGAAAATTTAATTTAATTATAAGTCATAGGTTGAAATTATAAATATATTAAAACTTGAAGGGACTAAATTGGAGCTTTATTTAATATTTATGGTTAATACATAAATATATAAAAGTTGGGACTAAATTGTAATTTTAATAAAATAAATAAAAAAAAAAAGAAAGATGAATATATAATCAGCCAGCACGTGGCTGACCATCATTTCACCTATATAAAAATATATATGTTATTAACTTACTACTTAAGTAAGCAAACACATTTTTAAAATAAAACTAAAACACACATTGAACACACACTAAAGGTGCACACCTTCAGACGAGAAACAGGTTAGTTTAATTTTATTGTAAATTATAAATTAATTATTATATTAATATTATTTAATTAGTGCATTTATTAAATATGATTTGTACTATTCGATTTACTATTTAACCGGAAAATTTATTGAATTTGAGTATTTATATAAATTAGTGTTCGGTATATATTTATTGGGACCGGTGATATTATAGCCAATAAATTAGAATTTATTTAATCTATTAGATTTAGCCATTATTAAAATGGAATTACTCGAATTTATCGGGATTATTACCAAATATATAATTGTATGTACCAGTATATAAATAATTATTATAATAGTGAGGAATTGACAGAAACTAATAGAAATAGTAGAAAATTGTGTTTGAGAAATATTAGAAAATTATATTTGAGAAATATGGTATTTATTAAAAAGAAATATGAGATATTTGTAATAATTTCATTTAGGGATGTTATAGGGGACAATAATTATAAAAACATGAGGGGTTTGATAGAATAAGCTTTTATGAGTTAATAGATAAATTAGATGTATACCAGGGGAGTTTATAGCGTCAAAAATTTAGACGAGAAAGGAACGGAGGTTTGAATTTTAATATAAATGAAATATTAAAAGATTGATATAAAATATATGCATATATTTAGTAATTTCAGTCGTAACTTACGTTATTTTCGATATATATTGATTATACATATTATAACGCATTATAGGACACGGGGATAAAGTAGAAGACTAATCAACTCCTACTAGCATAATCATTTTGGGATCGAGGTAAGTATAGTTAATTGAATTTATATATATATATATATATGTTTATATATATGAAAATATATTCTTGTGTTGTATGCGAAATTATGACTTGTTGGTAATTTGTCTGGATTACTTGTTATACTGCAAAGTTGTCATTAAGTGATTATATGTGATTATGGTGCATGGAAGTTATATGGGTAATTGTGTGTACTATATGTGATTCTTAAATGAAATTGAATGTTGAAGTTACCGATGGGGATTTGATTGTTGAATGACAATGAGTGAGGAGAATATGGTGAACTGAGATAAGTAATGGCTTACCTAACTGGAGGGCATACTGCAATGGCTTATGGTGATATGATTAATGACGAGCTGTGTGCTGCCATTGATCGAGGGAGATGATGTAACATATCATACGAGCTGTGTGCTGTGTGATATGATGAATGATGGAATATCATACGAGCTGTGTGCTGTGTGGTATCATTGATTATGGGGTATCATACGAGCTGTGTGTTGTGTGGTACCGAGAAAAAAAAAGAGATATTATGATTAAGGAGATGATAGCCGGCATAGACCATTGAGTGATGCACTCCAGTAGGGGTACGCAGGGCCCTAAGGAAATAAACAATAAAGTCGAGTATTATGTGTAATTTGATATATGATTGTTGGTATATGTTATTTCTTATATTTGTTGTAGTGTATGATACTTGTTTTATTATGTATGTGCTTGTATATGTACAAGTTAGTTAGCTATACTTATTGAGTAGGCAGCTCATCCCTTGCCAACGTTTTTCAGGAGATAGATCACGGTGACTAGCTACGTCAAATTTGAAGTCTGCCATGGACCTTAATAGGTGGGTCAGCCGTGACATCTGAAGCCGTGGGTTTTGGTCATATGACTATTAAACATCTAGTCTTTTGTCGGGTTTGCGTTTTAGATTTTGTAACAGCCTGAAACCTTCATCTTTTGGAGTTTGTACATAAGTATATATGTAGCCTAGTAAATATAAACTTTTGATGATACCTATCGTTATTTAAGATATATTTATAGAATTACATTATATCGAGAAAAATTAGGATTTATCTTATTAGTTTAAAATGAAAATTTTATTAAGACAACTTACAATTGCGAAGATTATAATGATTAGAAATGATAAAGTATAGTTTACGTAGGGGGTGTTACAGGTAGGACGGCACCTGCGTATAACTCGGAGCCTAAATGTTCACCATAAATTCACCTAGTCTCTAGTGCCATGGACCATTGCTAGATGGCCACCCATGGTAACGGACTACTTTGGTTATGAAATAACAAGAAGTAGGTCCAAGTCTAGCAGAAAGGTGAACCTAAAGAGTCACACCCGCTACACCAAATGAAAGGGAATTAATTTGGAATTAATTCTGGGAGAAGGTTTAATTTAATGGAATTAAATTATACTTCTTGGAGATTCAAGCCTCGATGAATTATTTGGAATAATCGGGCTTGAGTTCATAAATTAGATTTATGAATTTTATAAAGCATGGGCTTTCCTTTTAATTAGATTAAAAGGGTGAATTAATTAATTAGTGGGCTTGGTATATTAAATAGGATTTCATATAAAGTCCATGGGACTATTTAATTTAGAATTAAATAATCCCATTCTATGGAATTAATTAATGGGCTTGGTATATTAAATAGGATTTAATATAAAGTCCATGGGACTATTTAATTTAGAATTAAATCAGTCCTTTCCATTAATTAATTAATGGGCTTAGTATATTAAATATGATTTAATATAAAGTCCATGGGAATATTTAATTTAGAATTAAATAGGCCCATTCCATAAAGCCCATCAAAATGGATGGACAAGATTTGATCTAGAGAATGATGAGATGAAGGGCCATGATTAATTTGACTTAATCAAAGCCTAATTTGACTAGGTCAAAATCCTAGTCAAAGTGTGTCTCTTTGGAAGAGTTTGAGAAGGAATAGGAAATCCCATCTTCTATAAATACTCAAAAAAACACACACTCACACCTACTATTCTCTACAACTCTCATCTCTCCATTCTCCCTCAAATTTTCGTCCATCCCTATTTCACTCTCCAAGAATACTACTTTGTTCTTCTTGATTTATTCAAGTTAAGAACATAAGAGATATTGGTTGCGTTAATTGATAGCGTGTACCGATGTCTCTTCTCCCCAATGATTTTCTTGCTAGCACAAGGGTTCGTTGCTTTCCGGTGCAGCGAGTGAGATGATTTAGAGGGTCTCTTCTTTGAGATCTTGGTGCAAAACGGGGAACAATGCATGTAGCCGAACGAAGACAAAACTACAACCGGGTAGGTTCTTTAATTATAGTTTTCGTTTCTAATTCTATGGCCTCCATGTTGTGTTTTATTGAACATGAGATACACCGAACGCCCGGGAGAATCAAGGGCACACCCCTTGATTCGTTTATGTATGTTATGCATGATTTAAATTCCGTTTAATTATGCTTTGCAATTTTTTATTACGCACTTCTTTCGCGCTTCCGCTATTCGCGTTAATCTCCCGGGCCGATCCACACAATCTTTTAGTGGTATCAGAGCCCGGTTCGGTGTATAGGCCTACAATTCTATGTGCTATGTGCGTTTAAGCATGATAAACGTGTTTTAATTTACGTTTATAGCATGTTTATCGTAGATATTTATTGGCGTTTAATTTTGCATGGAATTTTGGATCTTGGTTTTCTTGAATGTGTTAATACATGTTCTAGGGTTGAATTCATCTTGTGGTTCAGAAAATAGTATGAAAAAGTCAAAAAAGAGTGAAAAACAGCGAACCGGCAGCAGCAGCACGCTGGCCGCGCGCACAGGGGCGCGGCTGGGCGCGCGCGCACGGCATGCGTTGGGCGCAGGCGCGCGCTGGGGGCGCGCACGCGCGCGCGCCTTGCCGGCCGGCTGTGCCGTTTTCCGTTTCTCCCCCGTTTTTGGCTCGTTTTTCAAAACTATTTTTACTGAATTATTTTTATGATATTTTCTGCATTATTCTGTACCCGTTTACTTAGAATATTTATTTTTTGAGATTTAGAATTTCCTAAAATAAATATTGCTTGGTTGATGAGGAAAGGGTTTCCTAACAAGATTTAATTTTTGCAATGGTTGCACCAGTGATCAAAATTCATATGTGAAATTTCGCAATAATTTCTGCGTTTTATGATGTTGGACATCATGGTTATTTTATGGTTTGAGCATGAGTAGATCTTAACATGTATTAATATTGCACAAATGTTGGATTTTGGGATTCTTGAATATATGAGCATATTCTTGAATTGTTGGTTTTTGTGTTTTCAGAAAATTTGATTTTTCTGTATAATTCTGTGAATTTTTCTGAATTAATTAACTTGGGGCATTTTAATTTTGGTTGAGATTTTATATTTCATAGAATAAATATTGCCTTGTTAATTATGGAAAAGGATTTTCCAACAAAAAAATCGTTGTGCATAGGTTGCACCATTATCCTATATTTTGTGTGAATATTTTACATGTAATTTCTACATTTATTTTTATGGTATGGGTTATCATGGATGTTGGTAAAGCATATTTTACGTGGGATATGTATTTGTGCTATTTGTGTTAATTGATTTGACAAAGGATGATCACAAAGCCCCTAGACCGCATGTATGGTTTATTTACATTTATTTGTTGGGTTGTGGCCTGTGTGCCTCTTTATTTTCCTCTCTCCCTCTTCTAGTTGCCTTGGAATAATAAGGCTTTCTCTCTCTCTCCTCATGTACTCCCCCCAAATGTTTAATTGGGGTTTCTTATTTTATGATGTAATGAGAGTAGAATTAGTGGTGAGGTTTTATTTTGTAAATAAAAGCTGCAAGAGAAGACAAGCCCAAGGCGTTGGAGGCCCATGAAGGTAGCCATCAGATGGCCCACGGAGGATCCATGGAGAAGGAGCCCGGTGTAGGCCCACGATGGAGAGCCCAAGAAGATAAAGAGGACTTACAAGGCCCATTGCATGTAATGGGTTATTAAAACTTGTAATGGCATAGGGCCTACCCTTAGATTGACCATAGATCCACTGCGGGCTCAGTGGGTCGCATAGGTTTGGGCTTGTGATCATCCTACAGGGGCGTGCTAGGCTTTATTTTGCATGCGATGCGTATTATATGCTTATGATTATTCTATATGCTTTATGTATGGTTACATTCACGCTTAGAATATTTCTGCCATAACGCATCCAATGCAATACTTAATATATGTGATGAGGTCTCGTTCTATCAAAAGTCTCACTTGGTTGAACCAAGTTAAATATAGACCCTTAATAAATGGACTAGGACTCTAGGAGTCTGTCCAAGCCTTCCATCCATGGCAAAAGTGAGGAAGATCTTTTAGGTCGATAGCGTGGTCTCACGAGTCGTGGCACGACTATCGTGCTTAAAAGAAGGTGCACTTTGTCATGAACGATGAGTAGACTGCTGTTACCTGTCTCACAAGTCGTGGAGGTAGCAGTGAGTCTAGGAATCGGTTGATTGGGTCGGGTCTAATGCCCGAATAACGTGATTCGCTTGGAGTCCTCGGGATCACGTGAAAGGGTAAGGCAATTATCTTGGGAATATCGTGGACTGAGAATGGTATGGAATACCTCCCACAGGTTCTTTTCCATGCGAATCGTAAAAGCGGGGTATGGGGGAGATCGCTGTGGATCCCGAGCCCACTAGGAAAGGATTTCTCGAAAACAACGTTCGAGAGTGCCGTGTTTTCATAGAAATAGTGGGAGAGGTTAAGGACTAAAGACCGAGACTTAACCAAAATATTACTTCATTCTGCTAATTATTTTCTGTTTTATATATTTGTGAGTGTCTAAGAATCCACCAAACACATCACTAAGAGACTCATTAAAAGGAAACCAATTACACGAATTGACTGCGAAATCTTAAGATGGTCTTAGATTTCCAGAACCTTAACTCACATAACCGGATGAGGACATTCCTCAGCCCTTGCCGGAGGGGTCGACAACTAAGGTAACGCTTGGCGTTCAAAAGTTGTAGGATGACCACCGGCAAGTAAGATATAATGATGTTGGCTCAAACTATGCTTCGTTTGCATCATGTCTATATGGTCCTGGACCAGCATGTGGGGTAAAATGCAACGAAGGCATGTTTGGAGCTAAGATGACAGAAGGGATGTCGGTACAGAGAACATGGAGTGATGATGCAATCCCTAGTGGAGAAGCTCAAAAGACCTCCACGTCAGTCTTGAAAAGAGACGTACATTGACATGATCCTTCAGTCTCTTCCTCCCTCCTACGAACCATTAATTATCAACATGAATGAGCTTAGAAAAGATCTTCATAGGTTGATAATTATGATGGTCTAGTACGAGGCAACGATTGCAAAATCTGCGCCGTCAGTACTAGTAGGAGAGGCTTCAACCTCCATGGTGAAAGGCAAGGGTGCCAGACGCCAAAAGAGGAAGAAGGGTAAGGTGACATCAACTATTAAGCACTTCAAGTGTTGTTCCTTTACAACACAAGGTGGAGGTAAAGGAAAGAGAAAAAGGTTCAAGCAGTCAAGTTCATAGATTTCTAAGAACGTAAGCATTCACTGTCGTAAAGAGGGCCATTGGAAAAGGGAGCATCCTAAACCTCTCTCCAATGTAGGTAAAATTTGATATTGAGTATTGACATGATCACTTTTTGGTATTTGATACCGTTCCTATCACTAATCTGCGGGTGGTTTGCAGAAAGTGAATAAGGACTTAAAAGCCAAGAACAGTTCTAGGATTCAACAATGGCAAGGTCCATTGCTGAAAAGGACTAGAGACTTGTTAGGCCCATAATGATGATCATGTTAGGAATTACGTAATCTAGCATGATCAAAAGTATGTCTCTTTGTTGGACAAAGGTTCTATTACATACATATTTGATCAAACAAAATTATTGAATATTGATTCATGTTTGCTAGTATTTACACGTAAATTCCTAGAACACCATCCCATAAAAGGTTTATGGATACTCAAAATTCAAATTATCTAAATGGATTAATCATGACTAATTTACAAATTTGGCATCTACAACAGCTAGGACGTTTCTTCTTATCAAAAGATAAGTAAACTGGAAAGTTTGATGAATCTAGAAATAGATGATTCGAATCGACTGAATTTACGAGTCTTTTACAAAGAAGAAAGTCCCAAAGATCTTTGTTGGACGAAGTAGGCTTGCCAAATAGTCTATTGGAAGGGATCCAATAAGACAATTGTAGGTTACTAATACACAAGACCATAAGAAGGTTCAAAAGTCTAAAGGTCCCATAGGAGGTTTGGGAATTAGACTTAAGGAGGTGAACCATAAATGGTTGCAAAATTAAACCTGTTTCGATAGGATCGAAAAGGCCGTGTATTTAGTGGGAGCTCTTGAGCATCCAGTTGAGAATGGAATTCTCAATGAAACGTTTCCTATAAAGGCCAAGTATGACGGTCTCTGATAAAGGGAACGATCGAATCTCGTTAGACGAAGATCGATCGAAGTTTCGCCCAATTACCTTAGCCCGTGTAGACGTAGACTCAAAATTGCCAACGTAAAGAACATGGCACTTTGCTAGGAGTCACGCACAAGGAGCCACGGTTTGGCAAGCCTATGTCCCGACAAAGTCCTTGAGCATGTAGAAGGATCCTACATACGTTAAGGGACTAGTGGGAGACAAATTAGACTCGGTTGCTTATAATTGCATTTCTTACTTAAATTGATCATATTCCAAGTCCCCTTAAGAACGAACCCGAATGTCGTAAGAGGTACGAGTGATCGGGATATGTTCGGTCAAATTTGGATAGTAATCCAAATGACCTGCGGAACGTGATGTTGGACATCGTAGTGGGATTTATGGAGAGGAGCCATAGAATCCACTAGGAAATGCAAACAAGGTTTGAAACACCGCATAACTGGAATATTCATTTTGACGAGCTCATACGGAGCATGACTCGGTCTTAAACGACGTAGGTGATCAGTGGGAGTAGAAATGGTGTTCCATGTGTTTAAGTGTGCAATGTCTTGATCCATGGATGAATTGAAGACATTAGGAATCACTAAAACACAACTGTAACTCACGAAAATTCTCCATGACATTTTAAGGGTTCCCACGTACATATCATGAATTGAGTTTTTCGAAGATTCAGTCAGTGATAGACTGATGAGAAAACTCAAACATGTAGAGAGACAAGTTGTTCGAGACTCAGTCATAGTAAGACTGATGAGAAAACTTGGATACTATGCATAAAGCATCAAGCCATTCAAGACTTAGTCACGGTGGACTAATGAGAAGGCTTGGATGTTGAGTATCCCCTACGTCTTAACCCTAGGCAAACATATGATATGTTTACTCGGTGCATAGGAACCGATGTTGAGAGTGCTTCTAGCATGGCTCAACATAAATCGGTAATGCACTGAGGGGTTGAAGACAGCAATCAAGAACGATCGTTAGTACTTGAATAAGGACTAAAGATGTGTTCATGATGCACTGTCTGTTGAGAGTTGTTTTGGAAGGCTAAAGCGATACTAGCTTCCAGAGCATAAGTGAAAACCAGTTAGTCTCAAAGGTATGCACAGTCAGGCCCAATGACGAATGCATCGGATAGTGGTCACTGATGAAGACCGTGTCCATAGGATGGACGTGGCGCCTAGCACGACCAAGCCACGTTCGCCTATATGGCAGGAAACTTTGCTATGGGAGTACTGGCACGAGATCTCATCAAGAGAGCTACGAAAATATTCTTAGACAACCACCATCTCTAGGAGGCAATGGTGGATAGAGGTAACACGGTTAGAGCGTATTGCTTCGCAAGGAAATATTAGTGGACTCACAATACCTTAGTCGGTATCGTAGATTACTCATACTCAGAGGATTCTGAACAAAGTGGGTAATTGACTTATTTGTCAAGTGGGAGATTGTTAGAATAGGTGACCAGAAAGTCAATGGTATTGGCTGTTCTGAGAACCATTCGTCAATCTGTGAATAAGTAATATTATATTAATGAATGTTGTAAGGATTCATAGGCATGAGTTTGTTGTACTTACTGCTTGCATCGTTACGATGTTACAACAAACGCCCACAAACTGAGCTAGCATTTCGGGAAATTGGAACTACGCTTGGAGGTAAGTTCATGAAATCAGTTTCGCTGAATCGGTCTGAAACACTCCACGTCAAAGGAATCTCGAGACAGGGCATCGAGAATCCATTTGAGACTTGCACTAAGCATCTGCTGTCGTGTTTCATCGACGGGTGATGAGGATCGTCTAAGCAGTGTTAGTGGGTCGGCCTGCTGGGGAGCGGCCGACTGAGGTGACTCGCGGGAATCGTCATATGGAAGCTACTCGGGCTTCGTTGGTATGACTCGTATTCCCAATTCCGATAGTACGGGAATAGTCCTCGGACTTGAGGATCACGGCAGTCCCCTACATACTAAGGTTGTATCTTGGATCTGGTGAAATTTGACCGATTATCTCACATGGTCATCATAAGCCTCGTCCAGTGCAGTCGGAGTATGTAAGAACGGTGAATTCCAAGATAGGATCTGTCCCCTGTCAAAGGATATGACAGCAAGATCTCCTATGCGCTCGGAGATGGTTTAGACTCACAAAGTCTATGGCCATAGCACTTGATGTAGTGGGAAAGGATTTCCTACGTCGAGTTAAACCTATCTCGAGCATTATGCATAGTTGTCTAGTCAAGAATGGGAACCGACCCCTAGACTAAAGGCCGGGAGACAGGCGACAGTACGACCGTACCCGTACGTATCGAGCGTCGGTAGGACCGCACCTGCGTATAACTCGGAGCCTAAATGTTCACACCATAAATTCACCTAGTCTCTAGTGCCATGGACCGTTACTAGATGGCCACCCATGGTAACGGACTACTTTGGTTATGAAATAACAAGAAGTAGGTCCAAGTCTAGCAGAAAGGTGAACCTAAAGAGTCACACCCGCTACACCAAATGAAAGGGAATTAATTTGGAATTAATTCTGGGAGAAGGTTTAATTTAATGGAATTAAATTATACTTCTTGGAGATTCAAGCCTCGATGAATTATTTGGAATAATCGGGCTTGAGTTCATAAATTAGATTTATGAATTTTATAAAGCATGGGCTTTCCTTTTAATTAGATTAAAAGGGTGAATTAATTAATTAGTGGGCTTGGTATATTAAATAGGATTTAATATAAAGTCCATGGGACTATTTAATTTAGAATTAAATAATCCCATTCTATGGAATTAATTAATGGGCTTGGTATATTAAATAGGATTTAATATAAAGTCCATGGGACTATTTAATTTAGAATTAAATCAGTCCTTTCCATTAATTAATTAATGGGCTTAGTATATTAAATATGATTTAATATAAAGTCCATGGGAATATTTAATTTAGAATTAAATAGGCCCATTCCATAAAGCCCATCAAAATGGATGGACAAGATTTGATCTAGCGAATGATGAGATGAAGGGCCATGATTAATTTGACTTAATCAAAGCCTAATTTGACTAGGATTTGACTAGGTCAAAATCCTAGTCAAAGTGTGTCTCTTTGGAAGAGTTTGAGAAGGAATAGGAAATCCCATCTTCTATAAATACTCAAAAAACACACACTCACACATACTATTCTCTACAACTCTCATCTCTCCATTCTCCCTCAAATTTTCGTCCATCCCTATTTCACTCTCCAAGAATACTACTTTGTTCTTCTTGATTTATTCAAGTTAAGAACATAAGAGACATTGGTTGCGTTAATTGATAGCGTATACCGATGTCTCTTCTCCCCAATGATTTTCTTGCTAGCACAAGGGTTCGTTGCTTTCCGGTGCAGCGAGTGAGATGATTTAGAGGGTCTCTTCTTTGAGATCTTAGTGCAAAACGGGGAACAATGCATGTAGCCGAACGAAGACAAAACTACAACCGGGTAGGTTCTTTAATTATGGTTTTCGTTTCTAATTCTATGGCCTCCATGTTGTGTTTTATTGAACATGAGATACACCGAATGCCCGGGAGAATCAAGGGCACACCCCTTGGTTCGTTTATGTATGTTATGCATGATTTAAATTCCGTTTAATTATGCTTTGCAATTTTTTATTACGCACTTCTTTCGCGCTTCCGCTATTCGCGTTAATCTCCCGGGCCGATCCACACAATCTTTCAACAGGGTGCAACCTAATCCAAAACAAAGCACATCCCTTGAAGAGATGATGAAGACATTCATCACCAACACTCAGCAGATCCAGCAGACTACTCAACAACAGATCCAACAACTCCAACAGAACACCCAAACGAGTATTCAGAACTTGGAGTCTCAAATCAGTCAATTGGCCTCGTCTATCGGTAAAATGGAATCTCAAGGTAAGCTACTGTCTCAAACTATGATTAATCCTAAACAAAACGCTAGTGCTATTGTTTTACGCAGCGGAAAAAGGTTGAAACCAAACAGCGACGAAAACAGCACTGTGCGTGGGCACGCCCAGCAGGACGAACGCGAACAGGAAATTGAGGCTCCGCGACAACAAATGGACGAGCAAGAATCAGCCAAAGAAGACCAACCTAAGGTGCTAGTGATGAAACCCCCCTTCCGGAGAGATTCGCCAAGTCAAAGAAGGAGGAGGAACAAAAGGAAATCCTAGAGACACTTTACAAAGTCGAGGTAAACATCCCATTGATCGATGCAATCAAGCAAATACCTCGATATGCGAAGTTTCTCAAGGAATTGTGTACTAGTAAAGGGAGGTTGAAGGGTAACGAACGAGTAAGTATGGGTGAAAGTGTATCTGCGATTCTCCAACGAAAATTGCCCCAAAAATGCAAAGACCCAGGTACGTTTTCTATCCCTTGTAAACTCGGTATGATTGGTATAAAAAGAGCCATGTGCGATTTAGGTGCTTCCATTAATGTCATGCCTCTAACAATTTTTGAATCCTTACATGTTGGCCCTTTGAAAGAAACAGGAGTTGTGATCCAACTTGCGGATCGCTCGGTTGTATACCCCGAAGGGGTTTTAGAAGATGTGTTGGTACAAGTAAACGAATTGGTTTTTCCTGTCGATTTCTATGTTCTAGACATGAGAGAAGACAATTCCCCCAATTCCACCTCTATTTTGTTGGGGAGACCTTTCCTCAAAACTGCTAGGACGAAAATCGACGTTCATAAGGGTACTTTAACCATGGAGTTTGATGGTGAAGTGATACGATTTAACATTTACGACTCCATGAGGTATCCTAGTGATGTACCAACTGCTTTGCTTGTAGATATCTTTGACCCTTTTGTGCAGGAATGTTCAAAGAACAATACCAGCGACCACGTGAAGATGGCATTAGAGGAAGGCCTTACACCAACACCAGTACAAGCGTGGGAGAACAGTATGACAATTGATCCCCAAATTGGTGAAAGCATCTTCGAGCTCGAAGCTCTCCGCTCCCTTTCTCAAAACATTTCTTTCATTGATTTGCCACGCACACATACTAAACTCCTTCCCTCCTTGTTACAGGCACCGACTCTAGAGCTGAAGGAATTACTGGACCATCTTAAGTATGCCTTCTTGGGCGAGAATAACACACTGCCGATGATTATCTCAAGTAAACTCTCCGCCTTAGAAGAAGATAAGTTGATCCGCATACTTCGGGAATTCCGTGCAGCCATAAGATGGACCATCGTCAACATCAAGGGGTTAAGTCCTTCGACTTGCAAACATCAAATTTTACTCGAAGAAGGATCTAAACCCTCACGAGAAGCTGAACGCCGGCTAAATCCACCAATGATGGAAGTAGTGAAAAAGGAGATCCTAAAACTCCTTGACGCAGGTATGATCTTTCCAATTTCTGATAGTGAATGGGTAAGTCCGACTCAAGTTGTACCCAAGAAAACGGGCATAACCGTCGTTCAAAATTCTATTGGTGAATTGGTACCCACCCGTGTTCAAAATGGATGGCGAGTTTGTATAGACTATAGAAAGCTTAACACCACCACTAGGAAAGATCACTTCCCTCTTCCTTTTATTGATCAGATGTTGGAACGTTTGGCTGGTCGTTCTCATTATTGTTGCCTTGATGGATATTCAAGTTTTCACCAGATACCAGTGGCACCCGCAGATCAAGAAAAGACGACGTTCACTTGCCCTTTCGGGACATTTGCTTACCGACGGATGCCATTCGGGTTGTGTAATGCCCCCACCACCTTTCAAAGGTGTATGGTTAGTATTTTTTCAGATTATGTTGAACAATTAATCGAAGTCTTTATGGAAAATTTCACCGTTTATGGAGACTCCTTTAATGACTGTTTAGAAAAACTAGCCAAAGTCCTTGAAAGGTGTATAGAAAAAGACCTCATATTGAATTATGAGAAATGCCATTTTATGGTTGAGCAAGGTCTTGGTTTGGGGCATATCGTGTCCGCTCGGGGAATAGAAGTTGATAAGGCTAAAATTGACGTTGTACAATCCCTGCCTTACC
Organism: Sesamum alatum; assembly: GCA_034509735.1. Classification (NCBI taxonomy): domain Eukaryota; kingdom Viridiplantae; phylum Streptophyta; class Magnoliopsida; order Lamiales; family Pedaliaceae; genus Sesamum; species Sesamum alatum. The sequence goes on along the minus strand of JACGWO010000007.1, from coordinate 9,455,620 downwards.
CCGCTACTGTGCGGGAGATTCGTTCGTTTCTTGGTCATGCAGGATTTTATAGACGATTCATCAAAGACTTCTCAAAGATTGCTCAACCCTTGTGCAAGTTGCTGCAAAAAGAAGCCACATTTGACTTCGATGAAGGATGCAAGAAGGCATTTGACAGATTGAAGGATTCCTTGACCTCCGCACCGATCATCCAACCACCAAATTGGGATGAACCATTCGAGATTATGTGCAACGGAAGCAACCACGCAGTAGGCGCTATTTTGGGACAAAGGATTGGAAAGAACCTCACGTCATCTATTACGTCTCAAGAATGCTAGACAACGCACAAGTCAACTACACCACTACGGAAAAAGAGCTCCTAGCCGTTGTCTTTGCTTTAGAAAAATTTCGCCCCTATTTGCTTGGTACTAAAGTAATTGTTTATTCCGATCATGCAGCTTTGAAGTACTTACTGTCAAAAAAAGAGGCGAAGCCACGACTCATGAGATGGGTGCTCCTACTACAAGAATTCGACCTCACAATTAAGGACAAAAAAGGAGCAGAAAATCTCATAGCTGACCATCTTAGCCGATTGATTACAAAAGGTAAACCTCCACCTTTGCACGATGAATTTCCGGATGAACATCTTTTCACTATTCGAGAAATCACCCCGTGGTATGCCGACATCGTTAACTTCCTCGTCACCAACACTTTACCAAGTGACTTGCCTCGAGCAAGGAAAGACAAAATCCGAAGCGATGCGAAGTATTATGTGTGGGATGCTCCTTACTTGTGGAAGTTTTGCTCGGATCAAATCATCTGAAGGTGCGTACCCGAATCTGAAACCCCTTCTATTCTTGAGTTTTGTCACTCTTATGCTTGTGGAGGGCATTTTGGTCCTAATCGAACAGCTCGAAAAATATTGGAGTGCGGGTTGTTTTGGCCTAATTTGTTTAAAGATGCATATTTGTTTTGTAAAGCTTGTGAGAATTGCCAAAAGACAGGGAATCTGAGCACCCGGAATCAAATGCCCCTCACGTCAATTCTCGCTTGCGAGGTATTCGATGTATGGGGAATTGACTTCATGGGACCATTTCCTCCGTCCTTTGGCTATTCTTACATCATTTTAGGAGTCGATTATGTGTCTAAATGGGTTGAGGCGAAAGCCACACGGAAGGATGGTGCTAAAACTGTCATGGATTTTGTGAAGTCTAACATCTTTTCCAGGTTTGGGATGCCAAGAGCCATTATAAGCGATCGGGGGACTCACTTTTGTAATAGGATGGTTGAAGCTCTGTTGAAGAAGTACAGCATCACACACCGAGTTTCTACCCCCTATCACCCCCAAACGAATGGGCAAGCAGAAATTTCCAATCAAGAGATCAAGTCCATACTTGAGAAAGACCGTCAATCCCAATCGGAAAGATTGGAGCACACGCTTGGATGACGCTCTATGGGCCTACCGAACGGCGTATAAAACTCCTATAGGTATGTCCCCTTTCTGTTTGGTCTTTGGTAAATCATGCCATCTTCCTCTCGAACTCGAGCATAGAGCATATTGGGCGATCAAGCAGTTCAACATGGAGATAGACGAAGCGGGGAACCATAGGAAGTTGCAATTGCAAGAACTTGAGGAGCTACGCAATTATGCTTATGAAAACTCAAGGATTTACAAAGAAAAGACTAAGGCGTTCCACGACCACACCATCTTGAGAAAGGAATTCACCGTTGGGCAAAAAGTGTTGCTCTTCCATTCGAAACTCAAACTCTTTCCGGGTAAGTTACGTTCCCGTTGGATTGGCCCCTTTATTGTGATTAACATATTTCCTCATGGTGCAGTTGAGATCAAGAGTCTCGTCACGCAAAAGATGTTTAAAGTAAATGGCCATAGACTCAAACCCTTCTATGAAAATTTCCAAGCATCCGCTCCGGAAAAGATCGAGCTCGAAGTGCCTACCACCACTTGAGCACCTTTGCTCCTCGTCTAGCCAAAGACGGTAAAGAAAAACGCTACGTGGGAGGCAACCCACGCCCTCTCTACCCTTCTTTGCTATAATTTTTGCTCTATTCTCTTGAATTTTGTGAAAAAATCGAGGTGTACCATTCAGTCCATTAAACGTGCCCACGCCTTAAGGACTTACCTCATAACAGGATTGTTTGAGCCACTAGACGTGCCCACGTCTAGTGGATCAAACGAATCTGTCCATTCTTACTAACCAAGCTCGATTTTTCTTCACATTTTCTATTTTCTCTTATTGTTATTCTCTAAACAAAAAAAAATTAAAAAAATAAAAAAAAATAAAAAAAATAAAAAAATGATGAAAAATCCAGAAAGGGAAGTCCCACTTAAGGAAAGTAGGGCAACACTTTCCCCACTTTTCACTTCAATTTCAGCTCACTAACAAAAAGGGGAGGAGGACTACTCCCAAGGTTCAGCTACTGTTGTTGACTGTCACCACCGCCGTCCACCGGCTGTCTCTCTCACGACACGCCGACCGTCGACCAGACGAGTCTACGCGGTCGAAGCTCCGCCGCAGCCTTCCACTGCTCGACGGTCGCCGCCGCATCTAGTCCGCCGCCGCGTTCACTCCGTCGACGTGCTCAGCCGCCGCCGCGACAGACCTCCCTCTTTCTCACCAACAAGACCCGAAGCTGCGCCGCTGTCCATGATCACCACTGACCAGCGTCGTTGACCACCGTCTGCCGCCGTTGACCACCGCTACCGGCTGTCAACCATTGGTTTGTCATCCCTCCCTTTTTCATATACTCATTTCCCCCCTACTTCACTGTGCATTTTCTGAACAATGAGTAGCAAGAAAAGAAACCGAGGAGAATGATCTTCTTCACGGATTGCACCACCGGTGTCCCGATCCCACAGTCAACAAGGCCCGAGCACTTTACCACCATCATCTGAAGCACTCGTTGGACACTTAACCTTCAAGTCCCGACCTGCCAGTGAAAGGTACGCCACACTGTGTACACGGCGAATTGCACCTTGTAAAACTGTCCACTACGACACTCTGCGCACATTGCATGTTCACGATGGGTTTAATATGCTTGTTGATAATATTGGATGGAGATGCTTCTTTGACTGCACTGCAAATACATATATTGAATTAACTCGCGAGTTCTACACGACCTTTAAATTTTCTACACCCACTACACTCAAATTGGATGCACCCGGTGTGCTTAAATTTCGTTTAATGGGTATAACTTTTACTATGTCGTTAACTCAATTCAATATTGCTCTTGGTTTCACCTCTAAAGAATCAGCACACACTCCCGACTATTTGAACTCTCAATGTGATTATCGTGATGATTTTAACCCCATAGGTGAGTGGCGTACTTGGTCAGCGGACACATCCGCTTATAATCCTAGTCGGTCAAAAAGTTCCTTTTTTGAAAAATCCCGTTATGCGTTACATTGATCGCATTCTAGCACTTAACTTTTCGGGACGACGGGATACCGCGGGCATTTGTAGTAAAGCTGAATTTTTCTTTATGTGGTGCATGGTAAAAGGCATTAAGGTTAACCTTGGGTTTTGGCTAGCTACACAACTAGAATCTGCTTTGAACAAGAAACGAGCACTAATTCTTGGTCCATTTATTACTGTGTTAGCCATTAACCTCGGTGTGTTTGACCCTAGCATCCATCAATTACATGTTGCTTGCAATTCCGAACCGTTGGACATGCCATGCTTGGTACGTATGGGCATGGTCCTTCGACGCGGCAACTCTTTTGAGTTTGCTCCTGCAGGTCCGTCTATGCCGCCGAATGTTTCCTCCTCAAGACACTTGCCATCTGCCGATACTTCAGAGGAAGAATCCACCGATGATGATGAGGAGCCCGTTGACAATGAAAGTGCCCATGCCCCTCCCGAACAACAAGCAACGTTGAACACCATCGCCCGACGCATTGCACGCATTGAGAACAACTTGCTTGAATTATTTGAGCACGTCGGGCTCACTCCACGGAACCCACCTACACCTTGATCCAGCACGGCATGCACTCAGGGACGTTCTCTTCCTTATCTCTCATCTTTTTCCGTTCTTGAGTTGCATGCATGTATCCACATTGAGGACAATGTGGACTTTAAGTGTGGGGGTATGATTTTGCTTGTTTTGCTTGTTGTGTTTATGATTGTTATGAGGTTGGCGAAAAAATCTTGGTGCATTGCTGAAAAGTCTTTTTTTGGAGAATTTTTGTGTTGGTTGTAAAAATGATTTTGTGAAGATCCTAAAAAAAAAAAAAATTGGCTTGATGAACTCCTCATCAATTTTGGACTACTCTTGATCTGGAAGCATTATGTACAAAAGGATACGTGTCTCGTGTTTTAGGTAATTCATGGCTTGACAACTTGTTTTTGTCTCAATAACTTGAATTGGAAATTCTCTTATGTGGAATTAGTGGACTAGACAAAACCTTGTGAGCTTTTGAGCCTAAACACATTGATGAAAAATTCCATCCTTTCTTGAGTGAAAAATGTTTCTATGACTTTGTATTCCTAGAACTTGCTTTGAACCACGTCGAGACTACATAAATGTGCATGCATTTGGATATGATAAAGGCATTAGGATTGAAACCACTTTGGCCTAAATTGACGATCCCATTACATGTTGACCCTAGTATGCCCACTTGAGCCGTTTTAGCCTTGTTTTGTTGATATGAACCGTTAACTATGAGTCTAAACCGTCATTCTTTAACCTTGATTTGGACCCTTCCAAGAATCATTAGAGCATCAAGGAAAATGAGTGTCTTTCTTAAAGAATGGTTCTCAAAGCAAAATGAGAAAACTGAAAAGTTGCTATTTCATGCTCAAAAGGGTGTATCTCACAAACAAGTATGGGGGTTTCAAATTGTGGTTTCATATTTGGTGGGAGTTAGCATTGTTACCTTGTTCTATGCCTATTACAAGAAAGAGAGAAACAAAAAAAAAAGAAAAAAAAAGAAAAAGTTGGCAAAAGAAAGAAAATCCCTGCCACAAAAAAAGGGAAGAAAAAGAAGAAAAAAGAAAAAGATCTCTCTCTCATAAGAAACGAAAAGGCATAGTTCAAGAAAGTTGTCAAAAATTGGTTGGGGAATTGAATTGAGAGCTTTGAATTATTGTTCACTTAATTTTTTTGGTGCTCTAATCTCTTGGAACTTAACTTCTTTATCCATAAAATTCCTACCCCCAAACCATAGCCCCATTACAACCAAGATCGAATACCTTTTGATCCTTGTGTATGCATGTTTTTAAAGTAGTGGAGATGTGGTGTATAAGCAAGCTTATGGTGAAACATTGTTGTAGCAATGCATCGAGGGATACACTTAAGCCATATACACTTGAGGGTTTGGAAAGTGGTGAGCAAAAGTCCACTAGTTTTGCGTGATTGATTTTTGATGATGGGCATTGAGTGAGAACTTGCTTGAAGGAATGTTGAATTATCTTTTCACGTGATATGTCATTCTCATTGCACACGTTGCAACCTAACTTGAGTATGTTCAATTATGAAAAGGATTCTAATTGTCAAATATTTTGCTCGAGGACTAGCAAAAAGATAAGTGTGGGGGTATTTGATAAGTATATAATCTGTCATGATTTTGATGCCTATAAATGCCTTATTATAAGGATTAATTACTCCTAATCATGTGGATTTAGTATATTTTCAGAAAATACACCTTGAAAGGAGTAAAGGTTGGTGAAATGAAGCCAAGAATGGCATTTGGAGGCATTCAAGGGGACAAGTAGAAAAGAGAGACAGATTCAGAACTTCCACTAAGCGTGCCCACGCTTAACGCTGCAGCCAATATAGGAGAAAAAGGAAAGCTGCGGATTTTGTTGAAGGGAGAAAGAATGAATGCTGAGCACACTCTTGAAGACCCGAAATTCAGTCTTTAGATTGCTAGGAATTAGGTTGTTAACATGTTTATTAACAATCTTGTATCTACCCATTCTCTTGTCTAGGTTCGTGAGGTGCTAATAGTATAAATAGGAGGCACCTCACAACCTACAAACTATCTCTTGTTTTACGTTGAATCTTAAGTTTAATACATTATTCTACTTCCTCTATCTTCTTCTATTTCTATTTACGTTGCCCAATTGCTAATGGAATTCCACTTTTTTAGTGTGTTCTTCCATTAGCATGTTAGGCTAAGCTCTTAATTTTCCGGTTAAAGTACGGTAAATGCTTGATTCTTAAACTGTTGTGAGATCTAATAAGTGCTTAATTCTTTTATTAAAATCCGTATTCATGTTATTCTCTGCGCTCTTTTTACAAACTTCTGATTTTTGAATAATATGATCAGTTGTTCATTATCAAGATGGTTTGTTTAGCTATTTGAACTTGCAAATCCGTAATTGTTTTGTTTAGTTCAATAACTAGTAGCAACATTTCATGATTAATCGTGTCAAAGTGGTTAATTATGTTTTGGCGAATGCATGATCTGATTTAAATGAATCCTATTAGGAATTTATTGATTAGGATCAGGCCCTTCTAATTCTCAAAGTTGTTAATAAATTAAATCTCGTGGACGTTCCCGGGGTTGTTTATTGATTAGAGATCTAGCCAACGGACGTTCCTTGGCTAACGAAAAGGTAAGGAAGGGTGAGGTTGTTAGGTCGTACCAACAACCATAACTGATCTACGCATTTTAATAATTATTATATTTGCATCAATGATCAACGGGAAGAATCAAGCATGAACCCACTTTAACCGGAAAACCTTCTCATCTATTACACTTCCCCTTTAATTTATACTTGTTATTTTCTTTTAAAAGCTAAAAATCTGAATCCCCCCTTTTTTTTGTTTCTTTTAAGAAATCAACTTATCGCCGATCCCTGCGGATTCGATCGTACTTGCCGCTTTCGCAAGAAAGTAATTGTAGGAATTATATTTGGTGGTTTCGACATCCATCAATTCTCCAAAGGTGATCCACACCACACCGGAAGAAACTCACGTTCTCCTTGCTAGAAGAAAACGGGTTTATGAAGGAATCGGTTTAAGATAAGAACACTATGAATTAGTGTTCTCTTAAACCTACTTTGTTCTTCCTTTTGATTCAAAATCAAGTGAAGAACACAAGTGGGAAGGGAGAGAGATGGCCGAGAGTGAGAGAGAGAGCGGAGAGGCCGAAAATTCTTCTTCTTTTTCTTGAAAAAGATGAATAATGATTCTCATACACAAGGTGTTGTATATACTCCTATATATACATAATTAATGTGATTATTGGAATGTGTCTAGGTTCATCCAAGGATGTCTAGATACATCCCAATCAATCACCATTAATTCTTCAATCAAGCCTACCAACTTTTAAGGTATGATCAAATCATACCAAAAGGGAAAGTCTTGATTGGAGTTGATTTGTCTCTTACCAAAAGAAACAAGTCAACCGCCACCTTGCATGGAACATGGCTGAATTTTGCTTTCTCCAAGGGAGCATTTCGGCCATGCTCATTATGGGAAGAAGTCCAACTTCGTCCTATTCCAAAATAGGAATTATTTCTCCTCTCGGGTCAAAATTTAACGGACCGAGTTTTATCGTAATCCAATTACAACGAACTCAAAATTAAATCCATTTTAATGTCCACTTAAATTATTCCCGTCGATCTTTCAATCCAATCAGAAGATCCAACATCTCAACTTTCCATAATTAATCGATAAATCCAACTTACCGATTAAACAAGGGTCCGATACAATATCGGTCCGTCCATCCAATGGCATATCCCTTAAGTAATTCAATTACTTATTTATCCTTCGAGATTGACTCCAAGTCAATCTCTCAACCTTCTCGGTGATTTGTGTGTGACCCTTTAGGTTCACCCTCGGCTAGACTTGGGCCCGTTACCATAGGTGGCCGTCTAGCAACGGTCCATGGCACTAGAGACTAGGTGAATGTTGGCGTGAACATTTAGGCGCCGATTCCGTACGGGTACGGTCCTTCAGTCTACCGTCTCCCGGACTTAGTCTAGGGTATGGAATTGGGCGTCGGTTCCCATCCTTGACTAGGCATCTATGCTTAATATTCGAGATTACGTATGCTTCATTGCGTCGACACAGGAAACCATTCCCTGTTCGAGCAACCACTGTGGCCACAGCTTTAAACAGCATGAACGTGTCTCCGAGTGCAAAGGAGATACCTCTGTCACATATTGACAAGGCACGGATCCTCATCTTGGAATCCATCGTCCTCACTACATATTCTGACTGCACTGGACAAGGCTTATAATGATCATCTTATAGAATGATCACCTCTCTCCAGATCCAAGATACAGTCGTCCTGTGCACGCGACTGCCATGATTCCTCAAGTCTGAGGACTACTCCCGTACTATTGGAACCGAGGAAATCCAATCATACCGACCAAGCCTCCATAGCTTCCCTATGATGATCCCCGCGAGTCAGTCCAGTCGGCTCGATCCTAGTCGACCAACCCATCAAGATCGTGTAAGCGTCCCACGCCTGTCGCCGATGAAACACGACACTCATCCAATGAACACGACTCTTGACGCAAGTCTCAATAGGACTCTCGATGCCCTATCTCGAGGTCCTCGACTTGGAACATTTCAGACCCAACTCTTAATCAGTTGGTTTCATGACCACCATCCAATGCGTGGCCCAACTGCATAAGTTGTTAACCGTGGTCTGTAGGCTTTGTTGCGATATAAGTAAAACACCATTTTAAGTTTTAACATGTGTAAAATGAGCGAAACAAAGTATGTACCAATGGTGACGAATACTCATTTTATTCATCACATAATATTACATTACATCAAGTTGTTAGATAGGTTACAAATCGCCAAACCTATTGGCTTTCTGGTCACCTATTCTAACAATAAGATGAACCAGAGAATTTCAAAAGTCACATTATAGAATATTTTCAAAAACTTCACAAAGCTTCTACAGCAGGGCTGAGGACGATCCGTGGCAAAGGCGGGAGAGGCGCGGCGGGAGAGGCGCGGCGGAAGAAGAGGGGAAAGGGGGAGGAAAAAAGGGATAAAAGAGAAGATTGAGAGAGAACATAGAATAGGAAGGACGATGAAGAGACTGAGAGAGAACAGAGAATAGAAGCGTCGGAAAGAGAGAGAAAACGGAAAGGGGGAGAGAGAGAGAGAGAGAAATATTAATGAGAAAGTTGATGAAGGATCTATCGTGCTTAAAGAGTTAAACACAGTTTTTGGTGTATAAAATCCATATTTAAGTTTTACAAAAATATATGCTTTATAATGTGAATCTTTGATAGTATACGAAAGTTCAGCTTATATAATTTGAATATTAATTTCTTCTAAATAATTAATTTTTTATCAGATTATTATATATATAATTTTAAAAATTAATTATATCTAGCAGTTCGATTTAATTTTTGGCGGCTTTTTAAAGTTCTAATTAAAATCACAGCAATAGTGCAGTGTGATTTTACTCTAAATTTAGAATTATGATTTATAAGATAAATCATAAAAAATAGTTGGATTTGATTTTATTCGAACGATTTGGACGGTTCTAATTTTTTTCTAATCACCCCTAGTTATGATTTATGAACTATTTCCTCGCCGCCGCCGCCTCCCACTCAAAAGGAAAAAAAAAAAGGGACAAGAAAACAATAAATTGAAGATACTAATAAAAGAAATCCATATCTATATGTACTATATATAAAAGTATGAATTCTCAACTGTTTGTTCTTCATTGTGACATGATAACTAAACCTACTTAAGTAATCATTTAAATAATAAATAGAAATTAATTATAAAAAAATAACATTTTATAAACAAAAAAAAGAGACCTATTTGGTAGTCCTTATTACTCTAAACTGCTAAGAGATGAATAATACATCCAACTATAAAAAATAAGTATGCTAATAATATTTTATCGCAATTACTTTGCTAGAAGAATAAAATTAATTTACTATGGTACAATAAAATTTAAATTTAATAAGACATGAATAATATATAAAATACTAATATAAATTTAAACCCTTACTTAAGTATACATTTTAATAATAAATAAGAATTAGTTATCAAAGAGTACAATTCTATTAAAAAAAGAAAATTATTTAGTAGTCCTAAATTTCTAATTACTCTAAACTACTTAGAGAATGAATAATAAATCCAACTAAAAATAATAATATTTGAACATACTTACATTTCTAGAAGAATCTTAATCATTTTAACAAAAATTTAATTTCCTATGGCACATTTAAATATAAAATAGATAACACATCAATACCATATAAAATATAATGATCTAAACTTATCTATAATCTTTATCTATAATAACGAATAAATATCAAAAAATAATTTCGAATAAAAGTTGTAAATCTTAGTAAATTGTAGGTGTTGTTGAAAAAATTCAAAAGAGTGACTAACTAATTGAAAAATAGTTGGATTTGATTTGAGTCAAACAATTTGGGCAGTTCTAATTTTTTTTAATCACCCCTAGTTATGATTTATGAACTATTTCCTCGCCGCCACTGCCCCCCACTCAAAAGGAAAAAAAAAAAGAATGGGAAAGAAAGCAATAAAATGAAGATAATAATAAAAGAAATCCATATGTACTATATATAAAAGTATGAGTTCTCAATTGTTTGTTCCTCATTGTGAAAGGATAATTAAACCTTACTTAAGTACTCATTTAAATAATAAATATTAGTTACAAAAGAATAAAATTCTATAAAAAAAATAAAAAGAGAACTATTTGATGATTCTAATTGCTCTAAACTACTTAGAAAATGAATAATACATCTAACTATAAAAAATAAGTATGCAAATAATATTTGATCGCAATTACTTTGCTAGAAGAATACAATTTAATTTACTATATATGGCACAATAAAATTTAAATTTAATAAAACATGAATAATATATAAAATACTAATATAAATTTAAACCCTTACTTAAGTACACATTTTAATAATAAATAGAAATTAGTTATCAAAGAGTACAATTCTATTTTAAACAAAAAAAATATTTAATAGTCCTAAATTCCTAATTGTTGTAAACTATTTAGAGAATGAATAATAAATCCAACTAAAAATAATAATATTTGAACATACTTACATATCTAAAAGAAATCTTAATTGTTCTAAGAAAAATTTAATTTCCTATGGCACATTTAAATATAAAATAGATAGCACATGAATAACATATAAAATATAATGATCTAAACTTATCTATCTATCTATCTTTATGTATAATAATGAATAAATATTAAAATATAATCTCAAATAAAAGTTATAAATCTTATTTTGATTTATTATCTTAATATTCATGGCTAAAAAAAACTATGCACCTCCCCCCCCCCCCCCCCCGACATTGAGGTTGAAGAAAAACATAAACATCAGTATATTTTGATACTTTAAAAAGGTGTAGTCAATTTAAATCAAGTTTTTTAGAAATAACTAACAATTAATATATCATGAATCAATTAAAAGAAAAAGTAGAAAGAAAAGAAACTGATGAAAGTAACCAAAGGGAAAAATAAAGGTGTTGCATAATATATTACAAAAGATAGTACACAATACATTGATTAATTACAAATTAACAAATATTAAAAAATAATATTTAAAATTTAAATTTAAATTTCAAAAAAATGACACATTAATATGTTAGTTGCAGATTGAATGTCAATTGTATAATGATATTCAATAAAGTTTTTCAATCATTATAATAGATTGAAATTTTCATAGAATCTATGATATATTTATGGATTGATACTCATAGAAATTTTCTAATTCTTTTACTTTGTAGTTTTTTCTTTATATTTTGAATTTGACTTATAATAAACAAAAAGCACCATAATTTATGAATTTTTTAAAGTATTTTAAATATATAATAAATCTAATTATCAAGATCGAATTCACATATATGAATAGGATGTTTTATTTTAAGTGGAACTAAAGGATATTATTTTTTTTAAATTGCCTGATAATATTTTTTTTATTTGAGCAAACAACTACCTGATAATATTTCGAATCCATTAATTATCAATACAATATTTTATTAAAATTAAAATTAAAAATTGAAAGTTTTTAGAATATTTATTTTATTGATTAATATATACATGCTACACAAATACTAATATGTTATTTTTATTTCAATTAGCAATAAACTTAAACAAAAAGTAATTAATTTTTGAGTACATGTAATTGCATGGAATTAACTTTCTAAATAAACTTAATTGAACAGTTAATTCAATTACATGAGTTGGGAAGTTGAAGGGCATTTTTGGCATTATAATAATTTGGTGTAGTGGTATAAAACTCACCGCTTTGTATCTATAAGCCTCATCTCTTTATAATAGTACTAGCCGTTGTGGCACGTTGTTCCTGCGTACATATAATAAATATTCTTTTCGCACTTATTGAAAAAAGAGATAAAAAGAAAGAAAAGAAACTGATTTATCAATTAATATAAAATTTGAAAGTTACGTAGTTTACTAAATTAGTTATATTATCGATTGAAGGGCAATCATGTAGCGATATCATTAACTGTCGTTTATGAGTCTAGAGGGCCTTTTCTTATTATATTAGTATAAACAAAAATTAAAATAAAAACAAAAACAAAAAAAAAATAGCAAATATAATAAAACCTACAAGCAACAATTGATCAATTTTACGGAACTGGAATCTCTTATAAAAACAATCCAAATACAGATTTTTTACTAATCAATTTTATTTTAGTATTGGAATTTATTATTATGTTTATTTTCATATTAATTGATTTTATATAGGATAATGAAATATAATCATTAGTAGATACAAAATGCAAAATTTCAATGTATTTTGATTTAGTAGTATCAATTAAGTGAATTACAAGTAATAGAATTAAATAATTTTCTTATCAATTAAAACAATTATTATCAACTTGTTTGAAAATATAATTGTATATACTAATCTTTCCAACAACAGAAACAGATGGACTCAGAACTACGACTGCCACTTTAGGACAAGTAAAACCGCTAGCCTGATTCATTAAGTGAAAACAAGCGACAAGCCAAAGAGATTATTTATGCCTGTACAATACAATACATTATAACTAAGCAATATGTTTATTCAGAATATAGAATAACAAATAAGTAAATATAACTCTGCCTACAACTAAACACTGAGCTCACAGCTATAATTGCTGGGAATTGGAATAAATCGGATACATACGCATACAAAATCTTGTGAAGTTCTGCAAGCTATTTTTATGTGCTTTTCGTAAATCGTAATTCCTACCTAACGATCGATTAATCAGCGAGAGAGATCAAACGTTCTCCGGGCTTCAGACTTTTCAAGCCTCAAATGATGATCTAAAGAGGTGTAGAATCCATGAATGTTTACATCAAATTCTCAAGGCTATTCGCCGTCCTGTACTTTTAACAGCAAATGAAAGAGAGTCAGAGGTATTGAACCTAGTATAGTCTTTATCTACAAGCAGCTGTGCAATAAGATTGTAAAATAACCATCTCTATTTTCCAACGCATAAAGACACCCGAAATTTCACTATTTAACCAATAAACGCCAAGAACATCAGGTGCAGCATTTATTTGAGCAAGATCCTTAAGCATTATGGAAAGTATTCTTTTAAATTAGTTCTATCAGACAATTATATATAGAGGTAATGTCACAGATTCACAGAAGAAAAATGCAGATGAGTTGTGTTACCTATGTCCAGGTCAGGAATCTCCTAAGGAAGTAACGAGATCCTCACTAATCTCACCAAAAATATTTGGACATCCATCCCACTTTCCTTGCTCTCGGGCTTCCCAGTACCCACCAACGTAACGGAAGGGTCCATCACCGTCCCTGTGGAACCATCTTGGTTTCCAACCATGTTCTTGCAATTTCCTCGACTGTCAAGTAGTAGCAAATTGGTGATGTATATAAGAAAATGAAAATTAGAGTTGACTGAAAGAGTGATTGTGTTTGTTGAAGTCATCCACCGACAAAATAACACTTCAAAAAGGTACAGAATCCAAAAGTTAAGTGCATGAAAACAAACTGAGTTTATAAATTAAAGTAACCCAACAAGAAGTTGGATGGCTATGCCGGTAAATTCTGCTTAATTTGATCATAGGGAATAAGAAATACTCACAGAAAAACAAGCACAAAGGACTTGCAAAGACACGATTAGACCTACACCAATTGGCAAACAAAACTCCATCTCCGGCCCACAACCAAACGGTCCAAACCTCAGCATTTTTCTCTTGGATTTGATAGGATAATGGACCAGTATTTGGAACGAAGAATAAGAACGAATCTTTATCATACGTAGCTAACATACTTATCAATACCAGATATAAAGACTAACCATTTCCACTGAATCGAAGGTAAGTATGGAAAACTGATTTGAACATAGGAAATGAAGGAGTTTTGCATACCATTCTCTGCCGCGTTTCTAGTCGAAGCTTCTCTGCGTTTGCCTTCTCAAATTCCCCATTCTCCAGATGCCGTTGGTCTGGCCTCAGTCTCGAATCTGTAGGTGGGAGCTTCTCCTTCATCCGTGATCAAATAATTAAATCAGATAAAGCTATAAAAGACGATCAGAGATAAATAAGAGAAAAGCAGAACGAAAAATAAGTTATCAAATATGTAATCTTTACCTTCAGCCCTGGTGTCAATTCATTCATTGTAATAGCGAAAGAGGTTAGGTTATAGCGAGTGAGGAATGGAGTTGGCTTATTCCTTTTCCATAACAAAGATGCCTCAGACCTATCTTTCACATTGCCAGTTCCTTCTCCATTTACAAAATACATGCTATCATCCCACTTTCCAAATAATTGAGCTACCTTTTTCCCCTTGATATCTTCAATAAACCCATGAACCTGTCGAGTTAGTATGGTTTTTGTAAAATATCTGGTCATAGAACAAAATAAATTGTTTCCATAAAGCTGATGGGACATGGAATTCTAGTAGAAATGCTGTCGGATTTACCTGGTGAGGATTGCGTTCAAGAATAGACTGTTCCTTAAACTTGAGTTTGCATGAGTACTGGCGATTACCTTGTATATGCATTGTTCCATGGTGGTCGCAATATATATTACCAAGGATTAAATTATAGATGCTGGTTGTGACCTGAGAGCACATAACAAAAGTTACTGTGATTTTCCGTGATGAAAACCCATGAACTGCCAATGAATAATAAACCAGGTTCTATTCACCTTGCTCCATTGGAAGATTTCCCCATCATCAAACTCTAAATTAAGAGTTCCCACAGGATCAAGTTGAATTGATCTCCCCCAAAATTTTGATTTAAGGTTAGTGTCACACCAGAATTTCCAGCCTTTACCTTCACAGTGACAAGCAATAAGAGTTGGGTGGTGACTGACCTATTTCAGGAAAAAGGCAGTCAGCATTAAACCCTTTCAAACAAAGAATTCAAATAGAGGGAAACCTACTTCCAAATCAGTGCAGAAAAACAAGATGAGAAATTAATTATGGAAGAAACTATCAATTTAATAATAAGGCAGGTCAAAACCGTGCCAAGAAACGTTACAATGTGCAGATGTAATTGAGACTAGAGCTACAAATGAATCGACTTCTGAATATATCAGATAGCAATTTGTTCAAAATTTCAGGCTTGAACACATAACCTGAAATTTTAGGTTTAAGCTAGAGCTTGATAAATACATCAAAGCTCAATCTCTCTTCGTTTGAGCTCATTAGGTCTAATTCGAGATCCAGCACAAACGTCGATCTCACCATAACCTTAAGCTTATCTTTTCTTCTTTGGAAATTGAATAATAAAACTTGTCATTCATGAGTCTGGTGTGGTTAGGACAAGGGAAAATGGAAGAACAGAGCTGGTCGTGTGTCTTCTGTGTTGGCAAATGGGAAGAACATAGTAATGGTGAGCTAGAGATGGTGGTGGATTTGTTGGGCAGCAGAGGTGGTGAGTCTGATGCCAGACGATTGTCACGCAAAGTGGTACTGATGCCACAGGCAGATCTTTGTTTCTTATGCGAACTATGGCTGTTGGTGCAGGTGATTGGTCGGCTATTGCTTCGCAAGTGGAAGTGACAGAGCAAAGCCCCTGGATTTTCTATGGCACTTATTTTATATTTCTACTTTTGTATTTGATTAAAAATGCATCGCTTAAAAGCTTGCAGCCAACTAATTGTTTGTCGACTTCTTGAAAGAAATAGCATCATAGGACACCAGAAGAAAAGTTGTGTGGTGTGAAGAAAGATAATAATTTTTGAAATCAGATGTTGCAGCACAAACAGGATACTATTTAGAATAAACACCTTTTCAGAGAAAAACCGAATTCCTTTCTCGGGATAATCAGCTTCATAAGTTTCACCAAGTAAGGGATTGAACGGTTTACAGTGGCGACCTTCTGATGAAGCATATCCCGACACAGCAAAAGCAGCAACGCTCAGAATCCTCATAAGACTGTTCCCCTGGAGTAACAGCATTAAGTCTCATCAATATATCAGGCTAATTCAAGCATCTCATGCAAACTCAGAGAAAGTTTAGGTATAACTACATGGCAATACAAAAAATCGGCTATTCTCACAGCAGTACATGAATTCATGACATTTTTAGAACCTTATATCCAAGAAGTTCATAAACCATTACTTCAGCAGCACTGGCAAACAATGGTATTCTGTGTTAGCAGAGGTAAGTTTGCAATATAATTTAAATTTAAATCCTTGATATTTTAGGCCTTTGAAGCCAAACATTTTCCTCACTGTAAATATAAAAACAGAAAAGATCAAAATCTAAAGAAGATGAGAGGAAACTCCAGCTAAAATCAAATGAACTACATCAGTCAAGCAACTAAAATTATTCCACGAATACTTTATGCAACATGTAAATAATGAATTTAAGTGGTAAGTAGTGAATCAATGATGATGATTTTATTACCTGCCTATTTTAAAGGAATAACTGGGAAGATACAAAAGCATCATGATGCATGCAAATACTTAAGAGACAGAAAAACACAAGGACTTAATGGAAGTAATCAGCCAAAAAGATAATGAAGGATGACGTAAAAGGATCATACCGCTTTCCCATACTCGTATGCCTGATCCAGAAGATGAGAATACTCTAGGTCTTCAAAACATTTTTGCAGGGACGATATCGGCTCATTGAAGTACACAGGGAGACAGACTCTTGTCAAATCCTTACCAATGTTGTCCTTGATCATAGACCATAGGCTGACCCCTTTCTCCTTCTCAATTGGATCAGGCAACTTTTTCCTTCTCTCAACATGTGGGTACCTAGAGTCAGTTGCATTTTTCTTTGCATCCTCCACATTATCAGTTTGATTTCCCAATCTCCGACAATCATCCATGTGATCTACACCTACTGATCCAGAGCTGCAATCTGGTTCCGAAAAGTACTCATTCGTGTCAAAGAAATGAATTTCTTCCTCATCCGATGCTTCCTCAAGATCTTGCTTTTCAACATCATCTGATGATTCAGTGGTGCTCCATTCTGTAGCCACAATGAGATGCCACAGAACACAAATTAAACCAGTAAAGTTTGTCAGGTTACACGTAATCTTACATTAGCTCTTAATTCATCTATAACCGGGATAACAGGTAACATGCAAAAAACTGCCTTCTAATCACAAATGTCAGAGTATGAAAGGGAGGAGGTCAGTATCTCTCCTTAATAGATACAGTGAAATCCTTAATATGAATATAATGATTACACATACAAGGATGACAGAGTTTTGAAACTGCAAAGGGGTGACTACTGACTAGAGAGATTATGCCACTCATTTGTCAATATCAAACTCAAAGATAATGCAGCACCGGTTAACAAATTAATATTTCCGTCATGATCTACATCAATTGTTTGCTTTTGACGCGCACCAACCAGCATAGATAGTTTTTGCAAATAAAATATAGAAATATCATTACACAGCTACCAATTGAATGAAAATATAGTAGGGAAAGCAATAGGAAAAATTAATAGGGAGAGAAGATAATTTCTGTAAGAAAAAGAATTGATAATGGTCCGAATTGATATTTAGATCTAAGTATAGTGTTATGAACTTGAATCTGAAATTGGAAATGTGGCTGGTCCATGTCAAAATTGCCTATACATATTTAATAGTTATTATTTTATTAGGATGACATTAAAACAGGATCTAATCATAAGATGAGACTTTAAAGGATGTAATTGCAATATAAACAAACCTTAGGGGTGGTACAGTAATTTGAACAGAACCTCAAGGGAAGTTTATGTAACTTGTTTACAGGACAAAAGAGTCATTCTGTTAAGAATGTTAAGGTTTTTCGATGGCTGTTCGTGTTAGGAAAAGTGAATGTAGTCTCCCTAACTTGAGAGGTCTACCTATAATTACACGAGTCTCACGAGTAGATAATGAAATTTTCCCACTAAACTTGGCTGCTAAATCACATGCACTACTGTCATAAGTAACTCTTCCTTAAGTAGTGACAATGACAACCAGTTCTGGATTTGTAGAGCAAACTAACAAGAATTTCAGTCACATAAATATCAAGTGTGTGGAGACCTTTCTCGGTATTCTGGGGGATCCTGCTTCCAAATTGACAACTCCTACCCTATAAACCAGTAGGCCAGTTTGCTTATAGCTACACAACTCTGGCCATGTCTTCAGACACACCCCTAATCTATATCAGCAGATGTGACTCTTAAAATTACATCAGTCAGATTGAACAACAAATCTACAGCAATAAGTTTTACCTCCTAAGTAAAGTCTTTTCACCAATAAAAAATGTGTTTCCACATTAGAAAGACCATGATGAGAATCAGGGCTGTCCCTCTGTGTTTGAATTCTTTCAAACAGAAGACGAGAAAACTACAGAACACATATATATTGGTGCCTAGACCTCCTGGTCAGCGTCGACCACAATCACACGCGGATAAATTCCCACAGTTAATCTGGGTTTATATTATCTTAGAAAGAAGAGCAAGAGAGAAATATAGATATACAATCTGTAATGATGAAATTTGAAAACAGAACGCCTGGTTAGTGTTAGCAATACTACATGTGGAACCAGAATGATATATAATTTATCCAACTCCTTATTTTTGAAAGAATTGCTGAAATAAGATTGGTTGCTGTTATTGCAACGACTACGCAAAGTAATATAGTTCATAAAATGTATATGCCAAAACAACAGAATGATAAAATTACAAATATGAATTAATCTTAATATGCATCTAAATTCTGATGGCTACGACTACCAAGTCAATAAACACAATAAGTTGCAGAATAACTAAATAAGAAGAGAGGAGATTACATCAAGCAGTTTTCCTTTTGTTCGTCAATGGTGGGAAAAATTTATAAATAGATTACATACCAATGTATTTTCCCCGGGCTAGATTTGTGTACCCATGCTTCATCAATTGATATTCACCATCATTAATTCCAGAGGCTTCAGCTTCAATATTCGCGGCCTGGAAACGAAAAATTAGAAAAAGGCTACACTCTGATACCCAACAAAGCAAGATGCAGACACCATTCAAGCAACTTTCACGAAGTTCACAAACCTTTGGCGTTTTAACGATAAATGATAAGATGGAACGAATGCATCATTATAAAGAGATGGAAACGTTGAAGCTTATTGAGACAACTTGTTACACTGATTGCAGTGATAAATGTGTAGACCAAGTGTTCCCGCGAGGGAAAGATATCTCCTATCATGAAAAATAAAGAGATATTTTCCTGACTAGTACTTTGATTCATAAGAAACTACAAGATACTTAATGACAGACAAGGCTTATAGTGGACTTAGAGAAGTGGAGTGGCATCACCTGCTTATCGGGAACCAAGTTGACTCGATAACCGTGCCATAGAAGGATAATTGCATAAATCTTATATAGTCCAAATTTATCAATCAGATTCTCAATCAATGAGTAATTGCATAAACATTGTAAAGTACTAAAACAGCATGAATGCCGTCATTCATCAAATTCAAATTAATAGGAAATTTGATTTCCATTAAATCCGTAACTGGTTGCTCTTATGGTACAAAAGTTGATGCGACGACCAGACTGTAATTCATATTTCAAGAATATTTGTTCTTGGAATTCTTTTACTAACGTTATGGTTCACAACATTGTCAGCAGATGGATCCAGTAACCACAGGTGACATTTTCAGAACACATTTGTTATTATAAGTTCACAAGCCCGTGAGTAGATGTGAATTGATAATAGCAGTTTCAATAAGGCATTTTTATGAAGTCAAAGTGGCATATCCAATAAGGAGTCATACTTCTAAAGAAAAGCGATATTGGAGTCATATCTGGTGTTAAACACTCTGATGATGCCCAGTGAGAATGCAAAACAGTGCAGTACAAGATAAGAATAAAACCTTCCAAATAATGAGTCCAAGTAGGCAAACAGTGGGTTTAAGTAAACATTGTACCAGAGGAAAGTTCGCAAAAGTACCAGTCAACCTAAATGAGAGCTATATCTTAATTATTCCGTGTGGCGCTTTTTCAACCTTCAAGCAAATGTTCGGTTGATAAACATTATCGCTAACCAAATACTTGGTGAATTCAGGATAGTTAATCCCATAAATCAACAATCATGAGATGCTTATACGCATCATGCATTGCTTGCAGTCATAAATGTTATTTCTTAGCACATAAATCATAATGGAGTATAAATAGTACCTCTAATTGTCTCAATGTATCCAACAAATTGGAGCGCTCCTCGCAGAGAAATTGGAACTGTCCTTTTATACCAGAAAATTCTGAGAGCATGATCTGTTCACAGTCCTTAACAAGCCCTTCACCAATGCCCTCGTCGAGCAAACGCTGCTTCAGCCTTTCAGTTGATATTGACAAATCTCTAGTTAGAAGCGGGGTGTTGTCACTCTGCGGTCTCAATGAAAAGAGGCTTCTTGTTGAAATCAAAGCATGTATCCAAGCCACTCTTTCTTTCTTTGTATTCGTCCTCAAATGAAGCGTCTTTGTAGCTGTAAATATGTAAAATCGCCTGTCATCGGACTTACTCTCACGAAACGACGAGATCTGCAAACAATTTCAAAAGCTTTCATGAGATTGTCTAAGCAATTTAAGGCAAATCTGCCCCTCCCTCACACAACCCAATAGACAAGAGCGTAAGCGTGCAAGCGGGCATACATATTCAACCATTCCAGCACAAATCATACAAGATCCAAAACTCAGAACAGCAAATTAGAAAGCCAATGCTCCAACAAGAACATCATACAGTTAAAGAGTCATATATTCAGCAGAAGCTGGCATACACCAAATAGCTAATCAAAACCACAGGCTTACACAACTATCATTATCAGACAACATGCTTAAGACAATAAATCATGTGATCAGTGGGCAAGAAGGAAAACTGAAAACCCGCAAACAAGGACACACACAAAGATTACACAGAATATACACTATTTTAACAGGAAGAAACACATTATCTTGCCGACAGCAGCAAAAAGACCCAGCTAACCTTTGATGCTGAAGAAACAGTCTCTTGAACAGACAATGAACATGATCAGATCGAACCATAGAATAATTACGAGGATAGAAAATTCCGAAGACTTGTCTACAGTAATATCACTTTCTATTCGGACTCACCAAGAACAACACCCACCCGAAGCCAAGAATATCCGTTCCCAGTTCTTTATGCCTTCCTTATTTCTTTACAGTTTCTTAAAGGAAATGTCACTTCCATTCAAACGTATAATTCTTACACAGTTACTTTAAGAAAGGGAGGTCAAAATATGCAGCTTTCGTTCTACCCAGCTAGAAAATATAGATCCCACCAATTTTCATAAACTCGAATATTATATTGAAACAATAAAAGATTAACCTTTCTATTATTTTATTCCCGCAAACAACATCAACAATGGGGTATAAGCAATTCTGCTTCTGCGGAACAAGTTTCTTGAATTTTTGCCTTAAAGAGGTAACAAAGAAACAGGGAAATATTATGAATTCTTGAAGCGAAAACAGCAAACCCCAGAAAATTGAAAAAGGAAAAAAGAAACCCAGAAAGATGATGTGACGAGACGTTAAAAACCATGAATAAGAACCCTAAATAGGCCTACAACACTTTGCCCTATATTTGGCCTCTCTGAAGACCCACCTGCTGATGTGACCCACTTTAGATCAACACCCAGTTAAATGTTGGAAAAATAAAATAAAAAACTGCATTTTCAAGAAAATCTTTACAGACCCATGGTTAATAGAGAGTGAAAAATGTGAAAAAGGGCTCAGATATCTAAGCTATTTTTGGTGGCTATTCGTGCAAAAATTTCTCCTGGCATGAAAATATGGTAAACAATCCTAGTAAATTTCCTGGACACAATTCTTTGCCTATAGTGGAAAAATCTTTTCTGTAGTACACACAATAAAAGACAAGCCCCCACTTTCAGTTCTCCGCTCCCCCACCCATTTTCCAAAATGCCGTTTCTCTCAGTCTCCACCGCTTCTATTAGTCTCTGCTGAGAGTGAGTCTACCGTTTTACCAACCTTTAAATGGACAATGCCGACGGTTTTGCCGTGTTTTCTGCCGCTCCGGCGGCTCCCAGAGGCGGAGCCGATGAGAATCACATCGTTTCCAGGCGGCGCGTCGGGGCGGCGCGTCTTGGAGTAAGAGAGTACGCCGTTGCTTCTCAACGTAAACCACCGGGATCGCCACCCCTTGCCGTAGTTAGTCCACTTGTAGAGGATCCCGGCCACGCTAGTACTGGTGCTGACATCAGATCCTCCGGCATTGACCTCAGATCCACCGCTGGAGAAATTCACCGCCGACCCAGTTCTCAGAAGGGTCGGCTCCGGCGACCCGTCCCCGATCCCGGCGCTCTCCAGCGTTATGCAGCACAGCGGGTGCATCTCCTTCACCCGCATCGCGCGTAGACCCACACAAGACTAATTTACAATCAATGTGATCCCCGCATCTAAGACTAACAGTGATGGATCATAGAAAACAATGCAAAAATCTCACGGCCACTCGACATTATATGCAGCAGGTAGCATCAGAAAGTGATGCATCGGAGCAAACTTTGGGTTCTACACTTTTATATATATATGTGTGTCGAGAATCAAGAAATGAAGAGAGAGAGCTCTGAAACTGAGGGATTCCTGTGGAAAAAAGAGAAGTAGAGAGAGAGAGAGAGAGAGAGATTTAGTTAACAAAGAAGTTTTTTTTAAGTGTTGAATTTGTAAACAAGGGAAGGATGGTGGGAGATGGCAGAGATAAAAATAATACTGGGGTTGTGATTATATATAATGAGCGTGTGTACTGCAGTTTGCAGAAATGAAGTCTGTATCTGTACTTGTACATATATATATATGTATACACATTGTGTGTGACAGTAAGCAGATTGTTGAAATCTAGTGTGTGTGGTGTGTGTAATTATGGTGGTGGTTAAAAGGGTCATTACACATAGCTGGGAATGTGCTGTGGAAATGGAGGTAGAGAGGGCATCACTATTTTGGACAAGGCAAAACAAAAAATGTTTGACTCACATTTCACACTCACTTGTATCATCCAATGTTTTATTATTATTATTATTATTATGAATAATTATATTTATATTCTTAATTTATAGTCTGTTTATATAAATTATTTTTTTTAATAATTATACGTATATCAATTAAAATTATCAATATCATTTATACAGATCGTCCTGAATAAATTGTAATGTAAAAGTTGCGGTAATGATGCGTAATAATTAAGATAAATGATATGCCACTTTAAGATTTGGTTAATCATTCTAGAATTGTGATGTGGGTTTGAGACTATGAAAAAGTTATGTCAAATTCTTTCCTACTAAGGATATAATTAATTATACTTAGGAGATGGAAAAGGGTGTGAGTATACGTAAAGGCATATTCTTCAACAATTTCTCTTTTTTTATAATTTATTTACTTTCTTTCTTTTTTTTTTTTTTTTTTTTTGGTTTTTTGGCTAGATTTTGTTTCTTAGTTTACTAGGTTCTCTTTTTTAGAGAAAATTATGAAAACATCCTTTTTTTTTTTTTTTTTTGTTTCTGAATTTTTTGCTACGTCAAGGTGAACTTAATCACGCTGGTAGATAAGGATTAATTAATAATTCATATAAAGTTACTAAACAAATGAATAAATGTATGGTTCAGTATGCTTCTAATTTATGGATGTATTGGTAAGTTGTGGGAGAAAAGCTTCATTAATTCTCGATTAAAATGCATAAAACCCCCCTTTATTTTAAAAAATCGGCTAAAAATCTCTTTTTATTTTAAAAATAGGCTAAAATTCCTTTTGTATTTTGTGAAAATCAGCTCAATTGTCCATCTTCGTAAAAATTAACCTTTTGGCAAATTGACCGTTATGCTCTTACTTATTGTATATTATTTTTTATTTTAATAACCGTTGGATCTTTAGTGACTATATCAGAGTTGTTAGATATAATCAATTAATTTTGACCGTTGGATTTTAAATTAATAAAAAAAATCAATTGTTAGATTTAATAAATTGAATATATATTATAAAGAATAATATTATTATTTAATAAAATAAATTCAAAGCCAACCCCCCTCCCCCATCCGCCCCTCTGCCGCCCCACGACCATGCCTCCCGCCCCCTACGTCCCCCCACCCCCACCACAAAAGGGGACGACGGCGATGGAGAGTCGCCCAGATTCAGGGGTGACGGAGAGTCACCCATCAGGTAAACACAGTAGGGGGCGGCGATCGCCCACAATCTGGGCAACAGCGGCGACCGTCGTCCAGGGTTTTTTCTTTCTTTTCTTTAACTTCTTAATTTTGATTTTTTTTAATTTAAAAATATCTCAAATTTAAGTTAATTAAATTTATAGTAATTCATTTAAATATTTTTAAAATTTAAAATAATTAAAAAAGTATTAAATTTGTGTTTTAATACTTATAATAATGATTTTAATTTTAATATTATTTGTAGTAAATAAAGATAATTTATTTAAATAGTTTTAACTAAATAATTTAATATATAATTTTTATAATTCATTAAGATATTAATTTAAAAAATAAATTTACTGTATTAATCTTTATATTATAATTTTAATTTGATATTTCAATTTAAATTATAAAACTTTAAAAAATTTATATACTTTTTTATATCTTTAAGTAAATAAATTTTTAAAAAATATTTAATTTATTACATAGATGAAAATGTAAAAAAAACACAGAAAACAAGTTAAAAATGCACTTAATTAAATACTGTATATAGACCCCACAAGGGTATTTCTGTTAGAAATGCACAAAAAATGCTAGAAAATACCCCCACACGCACAACATGTGCGTTTAATACACCTTCCGTTAATTCATAATAGAAAGGGTGTTTTTTGCTGACTTTATAAAACACAGGGAGGGTTTTCAGCTATTTTCTTAACACAGAATAGTTTTTTGCCGACTTTTTAAAACACATAGGAGTAAAATGCATTTTAGCCTTAATCCTACATAAAAGGTGGTGTCCTTTTTGCTTACAATCTTGTTAAAGTATCTAATTTAGTCTTATTTGTTTGGGATAATTACATTTACACCCCCTGATCTATAGTCTATTTACACAAACCACCCCTGCATTTTGCATAATTGCAGAAACCACCCTTGACAGACAAAAAATAGGGATAGTTTGTGTAATAATATCGATACTTTTGAGGGGTGTAAGTGTAATTTTCTAAAAAAATAGGGATGGTTTGCGTAAATGATGCTTACATTCTAGTGGGTGTATGTGTAATTATTCAAAAGGCAGTAGTGGTTTGTGTAAACAAACCATAAGTTAGGGGGTGTAAATATAATTATCCCTATTAGTTTTCTTTTAAATGATTAAATCTTAAAAATGGGAAAACTTATGTGAAAAATGGATAGTGGTAAAAGGCTAAATTAGTGGGCACGTGAGTTGCACGTGTTAATGAGTTGATATAAAAGAAAGGAAAAAATGTGTTTTTCTTTTCTAAAATCCTACACAATAAGGGATGTCCGGTTTGGTTTCAAACTGGTCAAATTATCCAATTTTAGCCTCCATTAATTTACTTCCATAAATGTTATAAAACGAGTAGGGGTAATTCAATCACCTAGCTTCCAAATGAATGATTAGATTGGTCAAGTGGTTAGGAGGTTGTGAGAGGGGTTGATTCAATTTGTTGAGGGCCTCTGTCCGTCTATGTCCTCCAGTTCCAAAGTTTTTTATGTGATCAGCCTTGAAAGGTCCTTCCCAATTTGGTTCCAGTTTTTCAACTAGCTTTAAGATATATGCTTTGAACCCCTTGGTTTTCACCTTGAAACTATAGGCTCTAATGATCTTATGTTTTTATCGCTCCATGTGTATGCGAACTTATTGCCTACCTTTGTCAAGTAGGTCAAGGCTCTCCTAGAGACACGGTTATTATTGTTTTCGTCGAAGTTTTGGATCCTATGAGTTTCTATTAGGACCTCAATAAGAATCAATGCTTCAGACCCGTAGGTCAAGCTATAAGGGGTCTCTCAATTTTATGCTTAAGTGTGGTGTGATACCCCCAGAGTGCACTTGGGAGCTCATTTAGGCAGTTATCTCATACCTTCTAAAGCTTTGTTTTGAGTCCTTCGAGTATGATTCAATTGGTCATTCTACTTGATCGTTTACATGTGGATGTCCCACAGTGAAGTTGAATTTTCATGTCTTTGAGTCGTTCTTGTAATTTGGCACCCTGAAATTGTTTTCCACATTTCAGAAACTAGCTCCTTGGGTATTTCGAATCAACAAAGGATATTTCTCTGCAGAGGCATATTACCTCGTTCACATTGAGCTTTGCGAGTGGTTTAGCCTCTACCTATTTTGTGAAGTTGTTCACGACACCTAGAAGAAATTTCCTCTGTCCTGGTGCTAGGGGAAATGGTCCCACAATGTCTAACCCCCATTTCGCAAAAGGACGAGGTCATGAATTCATTACAGTGAACACATCCACATGTCTGTGTAACAATGGTGTATACTTTGGCAACGTTCCACATAGCTACAGAGGTGTTTACATTTACTCTCAAGGAAATCCAAAAGTATCTTGTGTAAGATATTTCCAACCAAGTCCGCCTATGTGGGATGCACATCATCCCACGTGAATCTCCTTTAAGATATAGTACCCCTCTGCTCCAGATAAGCAACGCATGCAGGGTTGTGTGGAGCAACGCTAGTACAACACGTCCTTAATTAGGAACTGGTTTGCTATTTTGCACTTGGTTAGCTTTTTTTATTTTGTCAACGGGTAAGATTCTTCTTACCAAGAAATCCTCTAGGGTTTTTCCTCTATTCAATGATCACGCTAGCAGCATACACCTCTTCCATTGCACTGGTTTGGATAATGTCTGGACTGCTATCATGCGTATGTGGCAATCAACCATAGAGCTAACTAGCTTAGCCAGGTAACCAACCTTTGTATTTTCTTCTCCAGGAATTTAGTGTATCCGAAACTTGTCGAGTTGTTTCTTCCAATGTTTGATTTGTCAGAGGTATTGACTATCCTTTCTTCATTTTGTTCAAATGTGCCCTTAACTTGACACATCACTAGTTGAGAGTAGAGAACACCGTTAGGCATCTTGCTCCGACTTGTTATCTTAATCCCTGCGATGAGGGCTTTATATATTATTTCATTCCTGGAGGCTCAAAAATTGAATTTGGTAGAAAACTCCTTATTGTCCCCTTGAGGGCTAGTTAAAACTACTCCAACTTTGCATCATAGGGTGGTGGATAAACCATTTACATGCAAAGACCACACCTAGTTGTCTTGTTGTGAGGTAATCATTTCAGACATGAAACACCTAGGGCCTGAGCCTTGATTGCAGTCGTGGCTGGTAAGAAATACCGACTTCATCGAGTTTGATGGCCCATTTCATCATTCTTCTTGAGGCTTCATCTCACTTGAGGATTCATCGAAAAGTATGCTTAGTGCGCACCAACACTAGGTCTGGGAAAAAGTATGCTCACAACTTATGTGCTACTACCTCCAGAGCGTAGACTAACTTCTCGATATCTGGGTACCTCAGCTCGGATCCATGCATGTGACTCATGTAATATATAGGTTTTGGCAATTTGCCTGCCCCTTGATTAGCACCGAGCTAACCGCATTCTTAGTAGCAAAGAGGTAAATATATCTATCCTAGTATAGGCCTTCAATGCTTTGGATGTAGCTTGGCATTTTTCTTCACAATTAAATTGACTTTCCTTCCTTAATACTTTGAAGGGCAAGCCTCTCTCGTTTGAGTTGGAGATGAAATAACTGAGGGTAGCTATTCTGCCAACTAATTGTTACACGTAGATGATGGTGGTAGGTGGTTTCATTTTTCATATAGCCCGGATATTATCCCCATTGACCTCTATACCTTGTTTTATGATCATATAGCTAAGGAAATGTCCACTTCGGACTCCATATACGCATTTCAAAGGACTAAATTTCATGTAAAACTTCCTCAAGGCCTCGAAGGTTTCAACTAAGTAAGCAATGTGATTCCAAACTTGTCAGCTTCTCACCAGCATGTTGTCCACTTAGACTTCCATATTGTGTCGCATCTACTAACGAAAATTCTATCCACTAGTCTTTGATACGTAGTTCCTGCATTTTTCAGCCCAAAGGTTTGTGGGGTCTTCAGTGTCCTCATCAGTTGGACAACTTTCGTCTCCTTGTTCTCGCAGCTCATCACACTAGATCTCCCTCCTAACGACGCCTTGAGTATTCACCTAAGAGTTAATGTGGATCTCCATTGTCAGAGTGCGGTAGGGGTGCTTGAGGCGCCACAGGTGCTAAGCATTGGATAACAATGTTGATTGTGGAAACAATCATTTTTTTCGGTTGATAGGTCGATAGTTGTAATACCTAGACAGGGGTGATTTGTGGGCGATTGCTCAAGGCAGCTCTAGTCGTATTCTTAGGTTGTCTTGTTGGTTGTCACCCTGGAGGAATAGCTACACTAGGTGATTCATTCACTCATGAGGGTCGGCTTCCTTCCTGAGTTTTAGGATTCGTCATTCTCAGCTTTAGCACAATATTCCAACAAATGACGCTAATGATGCATACCCAATTTTCAAGACCAAAATTTAAATTGGGAATTGTGTCTTGCACATGAAAATGAGTTGGGGAGTATCTGCACAACGTCTAAGTTAGTGAAAGAATTTGAATGAAAAACACATCAATTATTTAATAAATAATGCTTGTGAAGTGTGTCGAAAATAATGATCTTGAATGCTTTAAGTGTAGAGAGTAATTAAATAGTATAATGTATCCTTGTCAAATCGTGCATAATGGTGGATTAGGTAGGAATACATTGTCTATTTATAGAGAAGTTGAATAGGGTTATAGTTCTAAATTTCCTGATTTTGTGTGAGGTGGTTGAACCAGCTGATGCAACCGAGATTCTAGGAACAATATCCCTAAATTTTCTCTAGGTGGTTAGGCAGTCGATTGCTAAATTTTAGGAACTAATCTCGCTAGATCTTCTCAAAATAGTCGAGTTCTTATGGATAACTTATGGGCTTCTAGGGTTTGCATGATCTATGGGCGTTTAGACTGGGCTCATAGGCCTTCAGGTGCACATTTCTCACCTGGCTTTCGAGTGGGCCTTACAGGCCTTTAGACAAGTGGTTTTCAATTGGGCCTTCAAGTGAGCTTGTGAGGAACTACAATTACCCAAGCAAATGAGCATGCCTCCAGTGGTTGGGCTCCCTTCCTTGCAGACGAGCAGGCCTCCAAGGTCGGGTTTCCCTTCTATGCAATCTAATTAGGTCAATGGGATTTTGAGCTTTAGAAAAAGGCTACAAGGTATCAAGGACAATTACCAAAATATGGAACTTTGCAACAAATAGTGACCAACACAAGCTAGGGAGTTAACTCATCCTCGAAAAGATGGTAAGAGACATATCGTTTTGTGACTACTCTTGAATTCCATTAAAAGTTATCGCCATTGACATTCCACCAACGACCTACACCCTTTTATCACGATGATCTAGACTTTTATATATTCGTACGCCATCAAATATATCATCCACTCATTCTACCCTGAAATTACTCTCGTCGCAATCTATGATTTGACGAATGACTTAAAAGATTATGTGGTTATGTTTATACTGAGTTAAATACAAAACTTTTACATGTTATAAATACTCAATAATAACTTAAAGAATATATGATTATGTTTATATTCAGTATTCTTTAGGGGCTGGGACATTTCAGAAAATTGAGCCCATGAGTTCAATTGGACGCTTAGGTCAGGTTTGATGCGTACATAACAGTAAAAAGATTTCCCGATTAGGCTAAATTACAATAAGCTCTTCTCTAATTTGGCATAATTGTAAATATTCTCTTGTTATTTATAAAATTACCAATACTCACTTAATTTTATTGGTCTTTCAACAACTAGTATCAATTCTTTAGCCTCCGTCAGGATTCCATCCATTTTAGTTAAAGTGACCAAAATGCCCGTGTAGATTTTGAATTATAGTTTTACTTATCTTTTAAAAAATTTATAATTTTTTTTTATAAATTAAGTGAATAATTTTTTGTTTAAAAAAGAAGAAAAAAAACAAGGACAAAGTTGATAATTTCAAGACTTCATCCAAAAATTACATAATTTTATTAAATATCAGGTGGCATTTATAATTTTTTTCATAATGAAAAGGCATTTCATAATTTTACCAAAACTCATTATAATTTACCCTTTCCCTTTATTCTGCGAGTGCGGTAAAACTAGGGGTGGCAGACGAGTCGAGCCGGCTCGCGAGCCGGCGCGAGTTTGAGCTCGACTCGAGCTTGAGTTTTTCGAGCTCGAGTTCGAGCTCAATTGTCTCTGTTTGTTAGGCTCGCGAGCTTTTTCCTTTTTTTTTTTTAATTTTTTTTATATATATATTTTTAAAATTTTTATATGTTTAATTTGATATTTAATACTTTATCAATTTCATACTAAAAATTGACCATATATTTTAATTATTAATCAATATCATACATTTTATTTTAGATAATAATAAACTATGGTATTGGTACTTTTATTTATACATTTAAACTTTATATTTATATAAAAATAAACTTAATCAATAATTTAGCAAATTTTAATATTTTTTAAAATAATTATTTAATAAGACACATATAAATTCTATGTTATATTTTAATATCTATTTATAACCTCTTATACTCTTCTAAATTAACAAGTCCTAACAATTAACTTATGATTTTTTGTATCCATTTGTGACTTTTATATTTATATCAAAATACATAGTATATACATTATACAATCTATAAATTTACTTATAAATTTATGTCAAAACTTAGTAATTCCCCTGAATTAATCTAAAGATGATGATGATGATGATGATGCTGCTGATGATGATGATGATGATTATGATAATAATAATAATAATAATAATATAATAATAATAATAATAATAATAATAATAATAATAATAACAACAATAATAATAATAATAATGACGATAATGATGGTAACATGGTTGAACAATTTTAATTATTTTTATTGTTATTTATTATATATAATGAGATCAACAAGCTTACTCAACAATTTAGTAAGTTTTAATAATTTATTTAAAATAATTATTTAATATGACACATAAAAATTATATGTTATATTTTAATATCTATTTATAACCTCTTATACTTTTTTAAATTGACAAGTCCTAATAATTAACTTATGATTTTTTATATTTATTTGTGAGTTTTATATTTATATCAAAATACATAGTATACATTATACAATCTATAAATTTTACTTACAAATTTATGTAAAAACTTAGTGATTTCCATGAATTAATCTAAAGATGATGAAGATGATCATGATAATGATAATAGTAAGAATAATAATGAAATCAACAAGCTTAATCAATAATTTAGTAAATTTTAATATTTTTTTTAATATGTCACATATAAATTCTATGTTATATTTTAATATTTATTTGTAATCTCTTATACTGTTTTAAATTGACAAGTCCTAAAAATTAATTTATATATATATATATATACATATTATAATTTATAATAATATAATTTTATTAAAAAATTATACCAATAATTAAAAAATATACCAAAAATTATACCAATATTTACGAGCTCGAGCTCGAGGAGCTTGAAGTCAGCTGGAGCTGAATTTAGCTCGAGCTCAAGCTCATTAGGTAAGATTCGAGCTCGAGCTCGACCGAGCTCATTAGGTAAGATTCGAGCTCAAGCTCTACTGTACGAGCTCGTCAAGCTCGAGCTCGAACTCGAGCCATACAGTTCAAAATCGAGTTTGACTCGTTGCCACCCTTAGGTAAAACCTTTTGAAGGAAGAAGTTGAAATAGATTATTTTCCAGTACAAGAGATGATGATCTAGTAACCTACACTGGGAATAATATTTCTAATAATTTCGAGTTACGAGCATGTTCTATCCTATATTGCGGGTTAAATGCTTTTCTGGTCCTGTAAAATTAGGGTATTATTTATTTTAGTATCACAATTTAGGTAGGTGGCTGTTTTAATCCCATAAAATACGTTTTTCAATTTTTTTGGTCCCAAAATGTCACGTTTTGAGTTTTTCTGGTCCAAAAAATGTCATGTCCTTTTGGGACCAAAAAAACTAAAATTGAGACCAAAAAATTGAAAAACGTGTTTTATGAGACTAAAACAGCCACCTCCCTAAATTGTGGTACCAAAACAAATAATGCCCTAATCTTACAGGACCAAAAAAAGCATTTTGCCCCCTATATTGCTAAATATAACTGGAAACTGTGGCACGCAGTACTTGTGCGCGTAACTTTTATGATACTTTTATTTTATTGAATCTCATAATTTTTTCCTAAATCTTAAAATTTATCATTATCTTACAATCTCACATATAAAGACTGCCTGATAATTTTTTCAAATGCATTAATTATCAATACAATATTTTACTAAAATTAAAATTAAAAATTGAAACTTTGTAGAATATTTATTACATTGATAATGAAGATTACATACATGCAACACAAATACTAATATGTTATTTTTATTTAAATTAACAATAAACTTAAATAATCGGAGTAAATTTAATTTTTGAGTACATGTACTTGCATAAAAATTAATGTTTTAATGAATTTAATTGAATAGTTAATCAATTATATGAGTTTGAAAGTTGATGGGCATTTTTTAGTATCCTAATAATTTGTTATAGTGGTATAAAAGTTACCACTTTGTATCTATAAGGCCCTTTCTCTTTATGACAGTATAGATAAACCAAATCTATATATAATAAAGCAAAAATCTAGAGGTTATCCGTGTCATGCATGTGTATATTTAGATAGCCTATTTGAATTTTATTTTGTTACATAATTTTTTTATACATTAAATAGATAAGTGTATGATCATTTATTTTTATCCAAAAATTCACTAGATTTTTTTTTGGGATAAATTAGTTAGTAATACAATTTAAATTTTATTTGTTATTATTATAAATAAGAGTAAAATATATAAATGATACATCACTAAAAAAGGAAGGAAGAAAAGAAACTAATTTATCAATTAATATAAAATTTGGAAGTTAAATAATTTACTTATATTATCGGTTGAAAAGTATATTTGGCATCATAGAAAAAATGGTTGCAGCAGTATCATTAACCACCTTTTGTAAGTGTGGAGGGTCTTTCCTTTTTATATTAGTCACTACAAGAAAATATGATATTAGTGATAAAATATCAAATGATAATTTAAAAGTTGTCATTAAAAATATTTATTTAGTGACAATATGTTTCATCTTGTCACTATATAATTATTAAAGACAAAAATTGTGTATAAAATTATCACTAAATACAATTAGTGACACATCTATAGTGACAACACAATATAGTGATAACAATTATTTATTGTCACTAGGTTGTCACTATACATGAGTCACTAATTGTATTTAGTGACAACTTTGTACACATTTTTTTGTCACTAATAACAATTTTTACAAAATAATAGTAATTATTAAAATCACAAAATTCATTATTGTGACAAAATAAACATTTTTGTCACTAAATATATATTACTTTAATTTATATTTTAGATTATTTATCATTTTCCTATTCTCCTATTTTAATATTTTAAAATTTAAATAATTTATATTTTTGTTTATTTATATTTCTAGAAGTATATATTTTTCTAATATATCTTTGCTGCTTTGCACGGGGTGCTAACAAATAAAAAACGAATGCCTAGCCACATTCATCAGAAGAAATATCATTTTTTGCTATAATTAATTATTATAGACAAACGAATTGTGGGAATACAAATTAATCACGGCTCCACAACGGCCATTAATCGTTGCCTGCAAGTAGGGTCAAAATATTATCCATAGTTAAAAATATGACAAATATTTTGGTTGTAGCTAAAAAACATGATAAATATTGATTAACCATAATAAATATTAAAATTTTTGTATTATTTGTATTTAATTATGATTAATAATATTAATTTACTATAGTTTTCAATTCGTGATCACTTGTAGCGTAGCAAAAAATTATTTTTCTTTTTACGGGGATTGTAAGCATTTTTCAATTTTCTTTGCGGCGCCCTGATTGACAAAAGTACTAAATTTTCGGCGAGAAAATGTTAGAAGTAATTATTATGCCCTTCTTTAACAGGTAAGCCTTGAGATTGATGGTTATACAATAATGCTCCTCAACCAATAATTTATGTTTTCATTAATTGAACTTCTATTACTTCTAACAACTTAATTAATCCTCTAAAATAAAAGAACAAATTGCATATTATCACATATTTTCAAAAGCCAGCTAAAAATCTCCCTAGTTTTGAAAATAGGTAAAAAAGCCCCATGTGTTTTGTAAAACCTTGCACACGTGTCCCTCACCGTTAGTCAAAGCTAATGGCGTTAATTTTTTTTGGTTAAAAGATACCGTTATACCCTTATTCATTATATATTGTTCTTTTTTTAAATGATCGTTGAATCTCTTTTGATTGGATTAAAATCGTAGGATCTAATCAATTCATCTCAACCGTTAGACTTAAATTTATAAAAGATCAATGTTCTAAATTTAATCAATTTTGATATACATTATATTTAATTATAGATTATAAAAATAAATTATTTAAATAAAATAAAATACTTTTTCACCCCTCAACCCCACCCCCATCCCCAGCCCCGCCACCAGTCCCTCTTCCCCTAACCCCCCGCCGCCTGCCCCCCGAGACGTCTCCCTCATTTGGGCAACCGCGGTCAGGGTTTGCGGTCGTCCATGGTCACTAGGCGATACTGTCGCCGTCGCCCAAAATATTTTATTTTATTTAACAAATTAAAAAAAAATATTTTTTTTGAAAATTAAATAAATTCATTTATATTTCTATAAAAAAATAATATTTAAATATTATTTAATAGTATAATTTATTTACATATATTTAATAAATTAATTAATAATATATAATTATTATAATTTATTAATATTTATATTCATAAAAAATATCATTTTAATTTAAATATTTTTTGTATGTAAATATAATATTTTGGTATTTTAATTTAATAATTTATTAGAATAATTTAAACTAGAAAATAATTTAATTTAGTTATTAATATATAATTGTATAATTAATTTTTTATTTATAATAAATATAAAAAAAGCAAATTTTAGTATATTATTTTTTGTATTGTGATCTTTTAATTTAAAAATTGAACTTTTAAAATATATTAAAATGTTATATATTTTTAGGTACTTTGATATTTAATTAATATATTTCACAAATAAATATAATTTATTAACATATATTCAAATTAAATAGTAATTTAAATTAATAAATAATATTGATTTATTAAAATATATTTAAATGCATAAAGAAAGAGAAAATGAACATTTGTACTATAAAATAACCCTGAACAAGGTAAAAAAAAAGGAAGCCCAACCGCACAATGGGGGCGTGTTAGACACTTTCCGTTAGTTTCTAATGAAGAGGAGCTTTTTTGCAGGATTTTACAAAACATCGGGGGGTATTTTGCATATTTTCATAACATAAAGAAATTTTTAGCAAAATTTTGATAACACCGGAGGAAAAATGCAATTTGTCCAAAATAAAATGTTGATTAGGCAGCTTAAATACCCAATTCATAAATAAGCTGAGGGTGGCCCCACAAAAAGTTCAATAAATGAAAAGTTGATTAATCCATGGATTATATATACTTAGCTTGATGCTTATGTATATATAATTTAATTTTTTATTAATTTATTTAATTAAATGAGAGAGAATGAATGTACGATAAATAACTACTCAAGATTGATAAAATGAATTTACCTTAAATAAGCATGGATAAGAAAATATTGATAGAAAATTAACTTTAAATAACTAATCAAGATTGATAAAATAAATTTACCTTAAATAAGCGTGGATAAGAAAATACTGATAGAAATAACTTTAAAAATATGATAAAAAAAAAATAAGTATACTTGAAGATATTTGAATGCACTTACATTCTATTGACCAATAATAGTTATTTGTTTGCCCTGCCCACTTAATTATACTGTATGTACA
The DNA here is from genome assembly GCA_034509735.1 of Sesamum alatum. Taxonomy (NCBI): domain Eukaryota; kingdom Viridiplantae; phylum Streptophyta; class Magnoliopsida; order Lamiales; family Pedaliaceae; genus Sesamum; species Sesamum alatum. The sequence continues at coordinate 9,419,253 of JACGWO010000007.1, read as the reverse complement.
CATATACATTGTTATTCTTATTTTATTTTTGTTAATTTAATTATTATTTTGATATGTAATTAATTATATATCTAACACAAAAATATGTAAATGGGTATATTAATAATGTTCCAGTTAAGTTCTTTTGGTTTATCACTACAACATATATATATATATATATATATCTTTTTATTGGACCAGCTTTTATAACGTAAACTTTAAATTTTTAATAGATTTAATAAATTTGGAATGGCCCGTGTAGCGGAAGCTCGTCCATTACTTTAACAGGAGTTACAAAAAAATTGTAATGGCTCATGACGAAACCGTTCCTACTTGTATCGAACTTTATAGCGGCCTGCTTCACCATTACAATACTTGACCTAATACAGAATTTGACATTGGAACTCTTTTTGGAACGACCGTTTTGAATTTATTAGATCTATATTTGTAATGGCCGTTGTTACACATATAGAAATAAATTTATATTACAATTGGAACGATATCTTGAACTCTTTTTGTAACTGTCGTTCCTTCTGTTGTAACGGTATTTGTACCTCATGTTGTAATATCTCTGTTAACACATATCATAACGGCCTTTGTGACACCAGTTGTAAACGTTCGCTATAGTATTGGAATGCCTCTGGAGCGGTTGTTGTTCCTGCTTTAGTAACATGTTCTTAAACGGAGGCATACGAGCGTTTTGTAACTTATTTCGGTACAGTAGTTGAATCAGTGTTTGTAATAGCCTGTGGAATTGATCAGAACGACTTTAGGAATTGATTCCAGGTTGTGTGCTAATGAAATGTACTCGTAAAACCCTTACATTGGTTGTTACAAATATAGTAATTTTTGATATAATTTATTATTATAATACTCATTTTTATAATATCTTGTTGAATTTTTAGTTATAAACTTTTTATTGAATTTGTTAAATATGAAATGTTTAATAAATTATCTAACAAAAAATAGTAGCAATACAATTAACAAAATTAAAATTGTATTTATAATATACATACAAATTTAAAAAAAAATAAAAAAGAAAAATAACCCTAATCTAGATCGGGCTCCCCGTCTTCTGCCTCATCGTCGGGCGCCAAGGGATCAACTGTAGACGACGGTTGGGGCGGCGGAGGTATGGGCCAAGTGGCCGCCCAATGCTGTAGCAACTCCTCGATCCTCGTGACCCGATTATCGAGGTCTGCACGTTGCTCTTGTGGTGGCAAGGGCGGTGGAGCAGTGGACGAGTTAGACTGTAATGATCCAGCAATCGTGTGGTGGGCCTCGGAGCCGAGATTGAATACACAACCCTCTTTCGATTGACCGCTGCCGACATCCACAACTGCTGCTCGGTCATGGCCACCGAGCCTTGACAAGATGATGGAGGATCTTGAGAGTCATTCAGTGGTAGGGTTTTTATTTCTCCATCATTTTGTGGAACATCTCCTGTGAACATAGTAATCAACTAAAATTAATTTCAATTGAAAATAAAAAATTACGACTATAAAACTACTTACCTTCATTAATGCGCTCCACACATGCTTAGGAAGCATCTCACGGAAGGTAGCTGGGATCAACTTCTGCATGAATACGTGACAATCGTGGTTTTTCATTCGTGCATCCTCAATTCCGCCATGTCAATACAATGGGCAATGTTAGATGCATAACCATATGGAAACCTCAGAAAACGAATCCCACCACATATTCTCCTCTTCTGCTCCTTCATCGGGGTATTTACCGCTTTAACTGTAGCGTTCGGTCCCCGTTCGTCCACCTCAAGCTCTGAACGATTACATATGATTTTCAAGTCCTTCCGTGCATTCAAATTGTCCTTCGTTTTTCCCTTAATGCCCATCACGGTGTTGAATACGTTGTCAAACACATTTTCTCAATGTGCATGACATCAAAGTTGTATCGTATCAGATGCTTTGCCCAGTACGGTAGATCCCAAAATATGCTTTTCTTCATCCACTTGTGGTCGGTACCATAACCTAGTGGTAGTGTTAATGGTTATTCAATTGCAAGACTGAAGTCTACTACCCAATCGCGAATCTGCTCTTCAGTCAGCCTCGGACGTGCAACCTTCCTTTCCACTCGATTTTTAGTGAAGGCTTTCTTGATCCTGGGGTACAGATTGTCCTCGGGGAGAAACTATTTGTGGGGGTTAAAGTAGCACGCCTTCCTACTATGCTGCAGATGGAATGCCCGTGTATCATCCGCACAACTAGACACCTCATAATACCAACGGTACTCCATCCAGACGCCATCCCATAAGTGGGTAGGTCGTTCACGGTCCACATCAACACACCGCGCATCATGAAGGCTTGGTTGGTGGCATTGTCGTGCGTCCGTAAACCCACATGCCACAATTGCAATAGCTCATCGATCAACGGCTCCAAGTACATATCACTCAGACGCTTTGGATTAGATGAGCTAGGAATCACCATCATAAGGAGCATAAACTCAGACTTCATACACATCCAACCACTGGGAGATTATACAGTGTAAGTATAACCGACCAATATGAGTACGTACGACCATACTGCCCGTGCTGCACAAACCCGTCTGTGCACAATCCCAGCCTAACATTACGGGGCTCCAATGCAAAGGCAGGATATATCTGGTCGAAGTGCCTCCAAGCCTCTGCATCAAACGGATTACACATGGAGCCCTTCTTCGTCTGATGTGTGGCATGCCACATTATGTGCTCCACAAACGTTGTCGAAGCATACAACCTCTATAGTCGGGGAGTAAGTGGCAGGTACCTAACAACGACATACGGGGACTTCTAGCGGCGGGGTCTCACTGCCTAGTCGACTTGTACCTAGCGTCTCCACAAAACTTGCAGTAGTCCAGATCAATGCCGTCCTTCTAGTATAACATGTAGCCGTTTTTACACGCATCAATCTTCTCAACAAGTAAACCCAAGTCTCTTATTAATTTCTTCGTACTGTAGTAATCTGGGGAGAAAGTGTGATCGCGGGGGCATTATATGACCAACCCACTAGCACAGTTGATCATATGTTCGCTTGGAAAAATTGCCCTTGGCCTTGATATTCACCAAACCAGCAATCATTGCTAACTGAGATTGATAGAACCGCTCCACAATGGCTAGTCGGCAGCATGCACTGCATCGAAAAAGGAAAAAATACAAGGACCCCCTAGGGATATAGAGAATGGTTAAAAAAACCCCTGTGAAAATTAAAGTGTTATTTACACCCTCTGTGTTATAAAACAAAGTTCAAAAAACCCCCTGAGCCCAGGTTTTGTTATGCACGCGAGTTGACTACGCTTGGGCATGTAAAAAGTGCATTTTTTGGACAATTTTGCCCTTTTCTCTCTCCTTCTATTACATATAACATATATAATCTAACAAATCTTGAAATAATAGAAATATATATTAATAATAAAATATTATTTTATATAAATATATAATAATATTAATATTTTTAATATTAAAAAAATTATATTAAAAAAAAAGAGAGAGAGAAGAGAGCGGCAGCGGCGAAGCCGTCGCAGCAGAGGAGGGCGCAGGCGAGGCGGTGTCACCGCGCCCTCCTCACCATTGGGCCACGACGGTCGCCCCCGACATCTGGGCGACGGCGTCCAGATCTGGGGGACGACGTCGCCCAGATGGGGGGTGGGGGAAGGGGGAAGGGTGTGGGGAGGCGTCGTGGGGTGGGGGTGGGGGTAAGGGGAGGGGTTGGGCTTTTTTTTTAAATAATAATTTTATTTTACAAAGTATAAAATTTAATTTTATATATTGTGGATATATTATAATTTATAAGTATATTTTAATTAAAATTTATATAATATATTATATAAATATAAAATTTTAAATATGAGGGGCCTTTTAGTCATTGTTTCTAAAACTATGTGTTTAGGTTGACCAAGGGGCGGTGTGATTCATTGTTCGTAACATAGGGGTGATTTTTTATATTAAAATTTTCATGGGGGGTTTGTTAATATTTTCCCATATCACATGGGGTCAAAATGAATTTAATTCTCGAAAAAATGGTCTGACAACCTTGGCACATTATCATAGGGCCCATCTTCGTACCATGAACTAGGACTAGCATCAGTAGGACATGACCTTGTACCATCATCAGGCACACCTTCGTGGTAATAAAAAAAAATAAGTTGGGCCAGCTACATCATAAAACATCATCTGCGCCAAAGCCATCTATTGTTTATCACCCCAATACGAACTATCCTCCTCCTAAGTAGCTGGGGTTTACTCCTCCTGCACTAGAGGGCAGCATCAAAGTATTCCTGCACCCACTCCTCGCCATGCGAAATTCAATTATAATATTTCGGCAAACCCTTGCATATATAAGTCAAAATTGACCATGTCAGGTAATTTGAACCTTATACATTTTTCACTTCGAACATGGAAACCTAATTTATCTCCGTCCATATGTCTATGGTGACACTTAGCTCATTCTATGAAAGTCTTAACACCATCCTCAAACTCAACCCGCCCTATTTGGGAGGTTCTTCTCATACGTCCATCTTTTCAATTGTCTTAACATGATTATTACTACATATACGCAAATATAATTATATTTCAACCCATAAAAATAATAAAACTATAATATTCAAACTGCAATTTATTTAACAAAAAGGGTTTAAGTTGTTACCTGGTCAATCAGCTCAAGAGATCAACGGTAGCCATTCCAAATAACGTAATTCTAGCTGATCAAGTATATATGCACGAAAATCAAAATGAGAATGAGAGTGTGTATTGTTAATCAAGACTAGAAGAAATGAAATGAAATGAAAACAACATGCAACACACATATATAAGATAATATGGACCAGGCTTTGGAATGACTTTTGGGCAGTTAAATTATAACCGTTAGACTCATCCATTATTGGAAGGGTCTTTGTAACATAAAATGCGTTCCTATACAAGCCGTATAAATTGGAATGGCTTTAAGACCGGTTAGTTTGTATTACGTTATTAAATGATTTTATATACGATAATTGGAACGAAGGTACTATTTTTTCCCATGGTTGTTCTAGAGTAAACAAGGCCGTTCCAAAAATCATTACAATTTTGAAACGGTAAAAAAACGTTGTACCAATTTTTGTATCTGTCAAGTCTTATTACATATTTGGAACGGCCGATCATTAGTGAAAGAAGGACCAACGACGATCCTATCCTAAACTAAAAGAGAAGGAGGAGTAGGATATCTAGGTTTTGGAACGGATTATTTTCACAGCAATATTTGATACTCCATGCTCCACTTTTTAGTGACAATATATATATATATATATATATATTAATAATTACATAAATCTCTCTTGAAGTTTGTTCAAATACAACGAAGTCCATGTAATTTGTCCAATTACAAAGATCTCCCCTCTGATATTACTTTTGTGTTCTAAAGTAGTTGACTCAAGTAAAATACACTTTGGTCTTCAGTTTAATAATTAAGAATAAATAAGTAATTATCCAAATTGTAAAAAAAATAATTGCCATTTTTGTTTAACCTTTTGTTTTTGGTTGGGGTCTCTTTCAATCCCACAAATCCAAACATCTCAGACAAGTTTTCTCCCTCTTTCTGTCGCTTTGTCTTTCTCTCACAAAACTGGTTAGCAACCTTAATGTTTTTTATTCAAATACAAATGAAAATCTTCCATTGTTGAGATGTGCATAGGCTTCATCGCTGGTAGTTTGTGGCCAAATGCCATATAGAGGTCGGTATTATGATAGTTTTGAGGATTTTTCAAATACTTTTGGAACCTTAAATATCTAACTGGTGAATGTTAGAGGGCTTTTATAGTATTTTTTAATAGTTTTTATTTTTATTTTTTGAGTTTAGGGTTTTATGGTATAAAGTTGTTCATAGAAACATTCCTTCCACTTTGTTATTATTTATGCATGATGTTTCTCTTTCATCCAAATATGCCCAATATTTGTTTGAAACCCTATATCTTTTAAATTACTAGGAAATTTGTTATTTTCTTTCAAAAATTATTTGAATTTATTTCGTGATTTGCATGCAACGTGTGCATTTTATTTGTTTTCATGAGTAGGTTGTAAATCATAGGCTGAAATTATTAATATATTTTTTCTCTTTTCCTTTTTTATTTATGTTTTGCATTGATATTAAGTGGAATGTCATAACCTTTTGTTTCCATGTGTTTCAGTTGAGCCCTTATTGAGTGAAATCAAAATTTCAAGCTCTGTACTTGTTGAACTTCGAAGTCACTTTGTAAACTTTATTTCAAAAACTTATTATGTCTTCAAGAAAAGAGGCCATCATACTATCTCTTGTTTTCTTTCCAACTAAAAGAAATATAATTTCAAAGATTTTTTTTTTTTTGTTTTCAAAAGAGGCTCAACTTTAAATTTAATTTTGTTATCTAAGTGATACGCCTCTGTTATTGGCAATTTATAGTTAGTTTATAGGTTTGATGTAAAGTAGCTTATTTGTTGTTATTTGACAGTGCAAACGTCGAGCAAGTATGAGATCACTGTCCACTATAAGGATTCAAAAACCGTTTGGAAAGATAGGCACTCAAAGGGGTATAGATATGTGCAGCTGTCAACTAAAGTTGTGCATCATGTTCCAAACATTTGCATATTAAATCCATCTTTTAGTCGTGAAACTGTGCCTCTAATAGAATGCTTGTTTGTGATGATGATGATGAGGTTGCTACTGTGTTTGAGATGCATAAAGCAAGTAAAAAAAATAAGCTTATATGCAGCCGATGATTTGGAGAATGTTGGGGGTGGAAATGAGCAGGGGCTCAAGGAAGGGGCTACTGAAGAGGCGGTTGAGGGTGATGATGATGAGGGGACTGATGAGGATGGTACTGAAGAAGAGGGTGTTGATGATGAGGAGGCTAAATGTGATAGTGATGCTTGCTTATCTAGGTATGAATCTGATAATTAATGTGAGGTTGTTAACTGCAGTAATGAAAAAATTTTAGATGAGCCATTTGTTGGTTTTCTTAATAAGGATGATGTTAGTATTCCTGAAAATCCTATGCAAAAGATTGGGCTTGAAAAGGTATGGTCTTTACTAATGTTAACATGTTGAGAGAAGTGGTCAAGGAATATGTTATTAGAGAAAATTTTCAATTAATATTGATTTGCGTTAATATAAAATACTATTTTTATGGCTAAAAAAAAGACAATAAAAAATAAAAAGTCAAGGGTGACTGCTGTCTATGCAATGAAATAAATAGGAAGTTTGGAGAATAAGAAATGAAATAAAAAAGTTAGGGTCACTCCACCTTACGTACAACTTTACAGGGAAAAGAAAAAGGGCTATTGACATTATTGAGGGAGGGCATACTAGTTCAATTGTATGTTATCTACTTATATTAAATGGTTGAAAAGACTAACCCCGGTAGTCTTGTAGAGTTTCAGTACCACACTAATGCTGAAGGTAGGCCAATTGAAAGTGTCCTAGGTACACTTACTTTCGAAAGAATTTTCATAGGCTTGGATGCTTTGAAACATGGTTTTATGCAAGGACATTATGCGGGTGTATTATTGGTTGCTATAAGCTTGGATTGGAACAATAGGTTGTTCCCTGTGGCATGTACCATCAATAGAAAGTGTTGCAGATATATTTATGCAAACTTCATACAATAATTTGCTGGCATGATGCTCAAGAAGTACTTTTGGCAAGTTGAAAGATTTTATACTATAAGTAGATTTAACTTTTCCATGTTCAAGTTGAAGGAGCATAAGCCTGTTGGTTATGAGTGGTCGAACAATATACCTATTCATATGTGGGCTAGACATGCTTTTGATATCAGGTTTAAAAATGATCATGTCACTAATCATGTGTTTGAATCTTTTAACAAATTGGTTGGAGATTTGAGGTTTAAGCCAATATTGTCTTTGATTGATAGGTTGGAGGACAATTATGAGTAGGCAGCACAAGAGATTTTTTCAAAGGGATGTGCTATGCAAGGTGAGGTTGTTATAAATGTTTTGAATTAGTTGAATTCTATCAAGGAACTGGTCATTCAATGTAATTTGTTGTTTGCTAGGGAGGATGAGTTTGGGTTCAAGAAAATAATGTCCATTTTCTTATTAACTTGAGGGAAAAGAGTTGTGATTATAAAGAGTAGGACATATTGGGAATTCCTTGTATGCATGTAGCTTTTTGAATTGTTTGATAATATGGAGAACATTGAGAGATTGTCACATTAGCTTCTTTAAGGCTACATATATGAGAGCATACAGTCAAGACATACATCTTATTTTTGATCCTTCATTGTGACCTGAGATGGAGTTGGAACCTACACATCTACTACCTTCGCCTTTAAAGAGGATGCCGGGAAGGCCTAGGAGAAACAAAAGGAGAGAGAGTGGGGAGAAAACTAATGTGACTGCAAGTAAGAGGTAATTTACCTCAACTGCAAATTGTGTGGCGAGTTTGGTCAAAACAAGAGAATGCATGTAATATACAAATTCATAACATGAAATGGTTGATTTTTAGGTGTCACGTCACTTGATATTGTTCTAATATCATTATGGCCACCCCTCTATGTTGGTGTTGATGAATTACCGCCGCTGCAAGATAAAACCCAAGAAGGTCACCACTACTAAGTGAACTAAACATTATCAAGTTGCCCTCAATAGTATACAACAGGAAGAATGTTGAACAATAATTAAGAATGTAAAGGAAAAATGTGTTGTGTTTGTCTACCTAGACTCCTAGGACACCCTATATATAGTATTAGGATAGGACATGTAACACAACCAAAAGGAAAAATTGAAATAATGGCAATTAGTAGGGTGTTACAATATTGATTTTGATTTAATAAGAAAAACAAAAAAATTAACAATATTTTGAAGCTTGAACTTCCAATTTGTAATACTATTTTCTATAAACACTCTGAATTTAGAGACTAGTCATTAAGTGTAATGATAGAAAGAGAATTCTATCTCTGAAGAATTTTCTTCATAGTTAGTTCCACTAGAAATTTAGGAGTAGTAAAATAGTTTTTCATAGCCGAGGTGGCAAGGAGCAAGAAGGGCATTGTTCTATCGCGGAGAAACTATATCCTTGATCTCTTCACTAAAAAACTATGAGTTGAACCGTGTAGTTTTGTAATATCTCCTAGTCTGCAGCTTACAAAAGAAGGGGAACCTTTTGAAGAACCTGATAGGTATAGGAGATTGGTTGGAAAATTGAATTATTTGACAATAACTCCTCCTGAAATTGCAATTATGTTAGTGTTGTGCACATGTTCATGTCCTCTTCGACAATTTATCACTAGACTACACTAGAAGAAAGCTTGTGCTATTTAAAGGGAGTTCCTACACAAAGGATTCTCTAGAAAGATTATAGACATACGAATATTGAATGCTTGTCTGATATTGTGGATTGGATAGGTTCTATGATTGACCAAAGGTATACTACTGGTTATTATGTTTTTGTTGGAGAAAGCTTGGAATCATGGAAAAGTAAGAAATAAAATGTGATTTCACGGTTTAGTGCAGAAGCAAAGTGCAGAGCTATGGCACATTCTGTATGGATGTATCAACTCCTAACTAAAATTGGCCTTAACATTTCAATGTCAACAAAGTTGTGATAATCATGTTGCTCTTCACGATCTAGTGTATAAGCAGTATATAAAGTCATGACACAATCTAAATGCGAAATAATATAGTTATATGGGATCTTAACCAAAAAAAGGCTTTAGATTTTATTCCTAACAATTTGTTGTGTGACAATCCAACTGCTCTCCAAATTGCCTCTAATCTAGTGTTTCTTGAGGAAACCAAATATACTACAGGAAAAATGGCTTTTAGCTACCATACAGAAATCGTAACAAAAGCCCAAAATTTGTAGCAAAAACCCTTTTGCTACGAATTTGCTACGAATTTTGGTCGTAGGGTATACGGCCGTAGCCAATGCTTCGCTACGGACAAAATTCGTTGCAAAAAGTAATTTGCTACGAAAAAATCTTTTTTGTTACAATATTATTTTCTTAGCAATAATAGTTGCAAAATCACCATCTTTCGCTACGATTGTCCAGTTGTAGCCATCATCCTCTTTTGCTACGGAGCTCCAGTTGTACCAACTAATTTGAAATTTGATTATGCATTTTTACTATAATTATCTTGTTGCTATTTGCAATATTTACTATTTTTATTATTATAATTTTATATATATTAATAATTGAAGTATTCTTAAATTATCAATATATTGAAAAATTAAATTACATTGAAACAAATATTTCATATAACTAAAGGAATATCATAAGATAACTTGTGCATATACAACTAATATTTGTGCAAATATTCAATAATACATAATTAGTCAACTTGCATATCACTAGCATTACAAATCTAATAACTTAATTGCCAAAAAGTAGAGTCTCCTAATTCTAGCAATAACTACATGAACGATTGTACAAGTGAGTCGAGGCTTCTAAACATTACACAGTTCTTAACAATAGTCATAAGCCAATCAAAAAATTTAGAGTTGCATACTAGAACTCAACATACATAGTAGACAAAAAGTATTCTCAACTTGTTCCGAATCTCCAAAACCTGCAATATAACCATAAAATCCATGAATAAAACTAAAAAAAGTAAATTAAAGAAAAACAAAATAGTATACAATAATTTGAACATTTTCACCACATTTACATCAGAGCTTTTAACTCAATCACAACCATATTTTGGTAACTACAATAAATAAATAAAAGGTGGACTAGTTTGCAATTTCCTCAAGTCTAAGTAACCAATTCTCTGAATCCATTCCTTTGATTTTGAACTATTTCATAGTCCTATGTATAATTTATTACTAATTTAAGACAAAGTTACATTTGATAATGCAACATAAACAATGATATTAAGCTTTAGTCATCTCTACGGACCTGGTTGAGTGTACAAATATGCCAACAGATATAAAATCATCAAGTTTGAGTTTGTTGGTCCTTGTTTGATCAAAACTTTGTATCATTATAAATAGAGAACACGGTCAGTTTCAAATATCTTATTTATAAACACATTGAGCTACATCTAACTATCAAATAGATTATTTCATGTAATTTAAGCAACCTGACTATAAAATAGATTATCTCATGTAATTTACCCTACAAAATGTATAAAAAGCTGGAGAGTCAAGAGAAATCCAATTATGACCCATGCCTATAACCATTATTAAGCTAAAGAGAATAGGGAGAAAATTATCGTGAAAGAATAGAATATGAAGCATTCTGGAAGTTCTCATAAGGGAAACAATAAGCATCATGCAATTGCACCATTACAAGTTGAGAACAAACTATAAATTCACTGGTAAAAGGCAAAGAACAAGAAGAAAAAGGATCTATCAATTAAGTTGAGGCTTATACCCATATGCTTCATCAGGAACAAGATATCCACGTCCCTTACTCAAAGAAAAAGTGCCAAACTTAGAAGAATAATAAAGAAAAGTAAGATGGACTCGGCTTAACTTAGAAGACAATAAAGATAGATATAAAAAAGTGACTGCTGCAAACTACTAACAACAAGCATATACTATGATGTTGACAGCTTGCATTTCTTCTTTGAAGTTTTTCTACCGAAGAAACACATAAAAAATGTATAAAGTCTACCATAGCAGAGTGACATAATATGAGAACAAGGTACCACATATCATATCCATATTTATGAACTCTTTACATTGTTAAGTAAAAAGGGTGAAGTAAGATTTCAGATTTTAGAATTTCTTTAGAAGTTATCTAGAAATTTAATGGATAAAAGAACACCTAGATCCTTAGAATTTCAGGAAACATCAAAATTAGATAACACAGTTTGTATGCATAATCTGAAAGCCCAATACCTGGCTCCAATAAAGCAATATACCTTGAGTAGTAACTCATATATTGAGTTAAACAGGATTACACTGAAAGCTCTATGCAATAACAATTGAGACTCAATCTTTTCCATCAGGTGGCCTGCAAATTAGACAGATTGTTTGGTCAAGATCACATCATAGAAGAAAAAAATTATTCCACTAAAGTAAAAACAAAAATAAATAAAAAGTAGCAAAATTTCAATGGGTAAGATATGAATAATAGTAAAAATTATGATTCATCAGTATCACAACCAAATCCATTATAAGTTTGTCGATTTGATAAGTCTTATTTCAACTTTAATGACACAGTGCAATTAATCAACAAACATAAAAAAAATCATTAATTAGCTCAAGTAGTTATACAGATGGAAATCCATGGCTTTTAATACAAACACCAAACTCTATTAGTCAAATGCAGAAATTATTCCAATCAATTTTCACGGTTGAACTACAAAGGATTGGGAAAAAGAAACTCCATTTTATAGTTGTATTTGGTGTCATGGCCAACAACACGATCATTCTCATCAACTAAAATGCATCTGCAGAGAGTTGAATAATAAAAATCATAAGCTAGATAGATCTGTATTAGAAGCACACCCTGAAATGTAAAAAGTAGCCTAACACCAGCTTTTACATAAACAAACAAAACCTTCTCCCCATACATGCAAACAAACTTGAAAAATATAGCTGAGGCCAGCTTACCTCCACCAGGCCCGAAACAATATAACAAAAGAAAACTAACTCTTTACCTAGACGGGAAAGGAAACAAACCCATTTCTGGAAATAAAAATTGAAAATTACAACATACAAGATTTCTTTTTATATTTCTACCAAATCATATGAAAATCGTTCCTCTATCAACATCAAGACCAGAATGCGAATAAAAAATCAATTTCCAATTCAAAAACAAGAAATCCGACAAGGTAGGATCCATAACCCACTTGAATCAAATCCCCATATTCCAAAGCCCACAATGAGTGGGTCAGCTAAAGAAAGCAGAGGGAGTTCAATTGCAGAGAAAGATAAAGAGAACGAACTCATCTTCAAAGATGAGGCGTCTCTGGACAGCATCCACGCCAGAATCAACAGTGAAATCAACTATAATTGAGGCCGAGATGGTAGAGGAGGAGAGACAGAGGGGCAATGGGCTTGATCCGAGTCTGGAAGGGAGGAGTTGGTGAATCTGACGGCACCGGTGGAGAAGTCCATGGCAGAGAACGAGTGTCGAGAAATCGAGAAAAAAGGGAGAGAAGTCTGGAGAAGAGGGGAGAAAGAAGTGGGTTTTGAGAAATGGAGAAAAAAAAAATTGAGCCAATTGTTTTTTGCTGCACTATTTGTAAATTTTTAGCAAAAAAATGCTGAAATAAGCCAGAACGACGTCGTTTTGACCTACAATATAGCTTGTTTTTTATTACAGAAATATATATCTTTTGTTACGATTATTTCTCGTAGCAAAAGCCTAATACAACAACATCTTCTGTTACGGATTCAAATTCGTACTTAAAACCACCTTTTGCTATGCCATTTTTCTCGTTGTAAATGTTTTGGTAGCAAAAGCCCTTTTTTCTTGTAGTGTATATCAAACTTGATTGTCAATTTATTCGAGAACATTTAACAAGACTTGATTTCTAGAATATATGGAAACAAGAGATCAACTAGGAGATCTTTATCAAAAAGGCTCTAATTGGGACTCAGGTTGGTTATTTCTATAATAAGCTGGACCTGATTAATACCTATACTCCAACTTGCGGAAAAGTTTTGAAAAAAATGGAAAGTATATAATAGGAGATTGTTTATGCATATTAGGAACGCTTTTAGGAGATTATAAGGATTCAATTGATTCTCTTTTCCAATTTACAATCTTTTGTATATATAACTAAGTGTATACGTTGAATACAATCGATACATAGAGACCTATTTTTATCTTGTTCTATAGATGCAAAAATTGCAGTTACCCTGATCATATGTTGAATTGTCTAATATTTTAGACCTATTTACCCCAGTTCTCTCTCTTGCAGCCGAACTAGATGCTAAATAATCTATCTATACAATTTATAAAGTAAGGGAATTAGAAAAATATTTTTTTTAGTATATTATTCCATATATTGATAAATATAACTCTATTTGAAAAGGTAATGATAAGTGCTTTTTGTTATTTTTTTCTTCCTCTCTTCTCACATCTCTATTTATCTATAATTTTATTTTGTTTCTGGCCTGAACATTGTTTTTCTTTCGATCATATTGTTTCATCTTCTCCAACTATTGCGGTGCTTCAAATATTTATGATGGCTTAAATGTATAAGTGTTGCTTTCTCTTTGAAAATTATTATAGTTTCTTATTAAAAGTTGATGAATTATATAACATTTCATGGATCAATTATAGAGTAACTGTAATTTTGGTCTTGACTCAAAAAAGAAAGAAACACAAAAGTTATAAATTGTAGTTATAAATTTTGACCACTCTATATTTTCTAATTATCTTAATATAAGTTATAGAGCAAAAAGAATATAGTTACCTAACTTAACCATTTCTAACTTTCAAATAAAAAAAACTAAACGTTTTATTTTGGATTTGCTATGCCAAATAATTAATTAAAATTTATTTATATGAGATATATTATGTTGATTATATTGATTTTTGTTATTTTTTGTGCGTACATATCTATCCTGTCTGGTTGCAAATATTTTCAAATTCAACAACCCATGTATGTTTTGATTTCCAGTCTATGTGATTTTTGTTTTTTTGACTAAAAAGATGGTATTGCATTAATCAAACTAAAAATTCATAATGTTTTGATCTACGCAGAGAAACAATTTCAGGAAGCAAAGATAAAAACAACAATCCATCACAAGTCTTAAGTTGAAACTCACACACTCACTTCCTGAAAATCCATAAGATATTGAGTAGCAAAATTGGTTGTCTCCAACAAATCCTTGTTGCCTCCCCATGAAAAAATTGATTATGCCACCGAATTGCCCAACAAACCATGAGGAATAATGCAACTCGTCTCCCTAAAGTGAAGACAATAGACCACACGACCAAGTCTTAACACTATTCACACTGATAGAGATTAGAGCCCAATGAATATGTGAAAGCATCCACACTTGGTTAGTGAAGACACAATCACGAGGAGCATGCAGTTCCGTCTTCGGCACCCCATGACACCGTGGACAAAGTGGAATTTCAGTTGCAGTAACACCTTGCAAATTCGTAAGAACTGAAAGAATATCCTTACATGCATGCCAACCAAACACCCTTACCTTGGAGGAACTTTTCCAGCTCCTATTTCGATGGCTTGAAGAAGGACTTGGATTATTGGTCAGCTTCGCAAGTGCAAGATTGTATCCATTCTTGATAGAATATTGTTCATTCTTGCTGTAATGCCAAATCCGCCGATCGTCCCCTTCCGACAGAGGGATTTGGAGCATGAGCTCCACATCTTCATTCTAGAACACCTCCCTCACAACTTGTTCATTCCATGTTTGAGTATAGTACTGATAGAAGCAAATCTTCACTCCAGCAACAATGGGGTGATAGGCTGGAACGACAATCCACGTGGAACCCATCTATCCAAACCAATTTGGATGTGCTGGCCTGAGGAAAACTCCCAATGATAACCTGACTCCACCAAGGAAATTGGACACTCGATGCTACGCCACGTTGCAGAAGGATTAAAACGCACCGATGCCTCCAAACCGACGATTGAGGGAAATAACGAGCTTTAAACAACTGGCTAAACATACCATATGAATTCTGAATAATTCTCCAAACTTGTTTGGCTAACATTGGTTCATTAGAAGCCCTTAGTTGTCGAAAACCTTGATCGTCTTCCTCCTTACGAGTGCACAATGTCAATCAAGCTAACCAATGTGCACGATGCTTACCTGTTCCACTCTACCAAAATGTAGCCATCACTAACTCCTAATCCCATAACAAAGTGAATAAAAGCCGAAACAACCCATAGAAAATGTTGGAACAACCTGTGCAACCGTCTTCAAGAGAACTCCCCGACCTATTTGAGAAAGTTCTTCTCCAGCCATTCCTTAACCCTATCCCACACAAGATCCCCAACATATGCAGAAAGAGCCCATTTGGACCAAACCACCAAAGAAGGCAATCTAAGTACATTGTCCTCCCAACTTCCAAATGCCACCCAAGGATAGAAGAGATGTAGTGATGTTGGTCCGTCGGTATGTTTTGGCTAAAATGGACCATTGATTTCAAGGGATTAATCGCTTGGCCAGCACCATCTCGTATTGAGTCAACACCTGCACCATAACATTAGTCATATCTCGGTTGCCCCATTAAAAAACACTGTATCATCAGCAAATAAAATATGTGACACACTCGAACCAGCACGACAGATTCTAACGCCCTCAAAAAACACCCTCTCCTGTCTCCTTTAAATCAAACAATTCAATACTTCCGCACAAAACAAAAACAAGTATGGAGAAAGAGGATCCTCCTGTTGAATACCCCTCTGCGGATGAACCACACCAAATTTCGTACCATCCAACATAAAGGAAAACGACAAAAAGGAAATATAAGACATGACAATGACCACAGGTTTAGAATGACAACCAAGTTTTAAGAGAGTAAGCTCTAAGAACCTCCACTCCACCTTGTTGTAAGCCTTGCTATCCAACTTGAGGGCCATAGCACCTCTCTTACCTTTCTTCCAATGGTTGATGTACTGATTAATATCCAAGGCTATGAGTATATTATCTGTTATCAACCTATAGGATATAAAAGTGGATGGTGAAGGAGATATGATAGACACCACATTGCATAGACTAATTGGTCGAAACTAGGAAAGGGATATAAGGGATTTACACTTATGACTAAAAACCACATTCCTATGATTAAGAGAAGGGATAGCATGGCATTCGTTCAGAAAAGAAATCACACAAGATATAACATTAGGACCTACAACGTGTCAATACTTCTGAAAGAAAAGAGGCAGCATACCATCAGGCCTCGGGGATTTCATTGAGACCATTTGTGGCAAGGCCACCTTCACCTCTACGGTCGTAGTAGTTCAATGCTCATGTTTTGGTCAACTCGCCCCGAAACCACCTCAACGCCCTCTTAATATGCCTGTTCTCCATCGCAATGGAAACTCCAACAACTCTACTCACATTCAGACACTCCCGCCCAACAAGCTTTGAATCTAAATAATTTCTAGGGTCGACGTTGTATGAGGGACCTGGGTCGAGATTTGATTAGAATAGGATAATGGTCCGATCCCCCAAACGATAGATGCTCAACACAAGTATCTGATAGATATTATACCAAGAAACAGACGCACATGTCCTATCCAACCTCTCATGTACCACATGAGGGGATTTGTGATGATTACACCAAATAAACAAATATCCCAAATAGCCCACATCACCAAGACTATGCCTAAGCAACCCTGACCGAAAATTCTCCATCAAGCTCTGGGAATGTTGACTATCGCCGCTCTTTTCCCCATCATCCATAATTACACATGGTCTCACGAAGGAAAACCAATGAGGGATCCAACTCTCGAATATGTGTCCAGGTCTTCGAACTAACCAAGACTCCTTCACTCCTTGACAGTTCTAACAAAGGACACTCATAATGTTCGGGGGCATTGCTAAGCAATCTCCGCTCTTCATGTAAGGTCATTCTCAATAGTATGACATTTAGCAAGGGGTAACTCAACATTAGCAAGGCCAGAACAGGCATCAAACCAAGTCTTCCTCTTCATTGTCGCTGTCACAGTAGGTTCGGTCTGGGCCATGTTAAGAGCTGTAGGAGGATTATGTGGTGTATATGTTTCTTTTGCTGATTGTTGGAACAAATTCGAGGAAGAAGATTGGGCACTATGGGAACATGGACTCATGGGACTAAGATGAGAGTGCTCAGATTGAGGTTGTGGGCTGCGCAAATTAGGGTATCGAAAGTTCCAGGTGGAATTATCACTAGCAGAACCTCGCCTCCACACAAGTCCTCCCTTTTGCTACACCTGTGCTTGAAGCTAAGCCCCAAATGACAATGATTCCCAGGATCCACAAAATTTGTAGCAAATCAGACCTTGCAATATCTTGACAAATGATCAAGTCGCAACATAATTAACGAAAGTTGGACAATCGTTTATATTTGAAACTGACCACATAATTCTCCCTATTCAGACTCGAAATAGTCATCTAGTGCCGTAACAACTTAGAAAAATCAAGTGCCACTCGAATGTGAAGAAGTAAGCCCCATGAATAGGCACCCTCATCCATGTCTAACTCTTTTAAACGACCTAAATAATTCAAAATATGAGCCGCTGTAACCTCAGTCATTTTACTGATAGGAAGATCAAACACTTGAACGTAAAAATCACACTATCCCAAGTCCAAGGTCCTCCCTACAAAGCCTGGTCTCTATCTAATATAGGATTGAAACTAACCACAAATTGATCCTCATAGGTAAAACGAACGTGACCAGCCCTTCACTGTTTTGGACACAATCAGTAGATAGTTTTTGAGAGGATCAAAATGAGCAATCCGACCCATAATCATTTGCCCACGAAGGTACCATCCCTCAAATGGAGTCTCAACATTCCAATCCTCCTCCGGAATCACGAACACTTTAGAATCATCTCATCCAATGCAAGAGAGCGACCCAGGTGTTCTAATCACTCTCCATCACACCCTTTGGCAGACAGAACCGAGCCAACTAAAACCTGAATCACGAATCCTAGCTCATCCGGAGAGCAGAAGATAGCAAACTAACCATAAACAACCATAGAATTAGAAAGACAAGGAAACAAGAAGCAAGAGACCTACCACTACAAAACACTAAAAAAAAACTAAGGAACCCTAACCCTAGAAATTAGAGAGCGAACGCCAGAATATCAACCACCATCAAATCGAAAGACGTCAACATGTGCAAGGCCTACCTCCAATAAGTTTTTGTTCATGTCCTAAGGTTACGCCTGCAAATAATAGTAAACGAAAGTAGTGAAAAAATGGTTACAAAAAAGAACAAAGGAAAAGTTTGTTGTCATACGAGAGAAAAACTATTCTCATCAGACTATGTGACTTCGACTATTCATTTATACACAAATCATCAAAGAAAATGGAATTTCAAGTGTCAAATATATCATTTATAAACCATATCCAGTCATAGTTTTATTTTGTAGCTTAATCATATATATCAAATATGAAGGAATTATAAATTTACTTAATTATTACTACACAAGTTATAATTTGAAAAGTTGGTAAGAGTCCTTTTGTTTTCTTTACGTGTACACATATTCACACTTATAATCAACATTTACTTAAGAATTTTGAGTCAAACTAATATCAATAGGTCTTCTAACAATTTTGTTATTTATATGTCCTAATCTCTCGTACCATAAAATATCAATTCGTTATCAAGAACCTAAAGTGGAAGTTTGTGAGCTTGTTCAAAAAGTTGATATTGACTTTCTATCGGCTATTGAACTAGGAAACATGTATCAATATTGTGGTGGAAGGAGACATGTAATGAATTTTTATTATAAAGTACTTGGTTTCCCACTAGAAAAAAGTTTAAGAGCGATTAATAATGAATATCCTAATATATGCTTAACTGACTTGGAAAAATCAGTACAGAGGCCTAGATATTCCTATTGAAATTTATGTTGAGAAATTGGAAGGCGAACCCATACAAATATTGGATAATCAGGGAAAGCAGATTTTAGTTGAGAAGGGGGCTGAAATTAGATATTTGCTGGAGGGCATTAATTTTGATGATGATCTAGATGGTGGTGAGGGAAAAGGATTTCAGTTTCAGGGAGAAACACAGGTTGATGAGGGGCAGATTGGTAATGGGGAGACTGGTAAAGGGCAGGGATTTGAGTGGGAGGTGGAAAGGGAAGTTGGTGAGGGGCAAGGTGGTGAGGGGCAAGGTAGTAATGGTCAGAGCGTTGAATGTGAGGGACAAGGATTTGAGTGTGAGGGAGAAAGGGAGGCTGTTGAGGGGTAGGGTGGTAATGGGAAGAGTGTTGAATGTGAAAATGATATTGCTAAGGGTTGCGGCTTTGATTCTTTTAGTGCTAGTGAAGAAACAGGCTTTGAAAACATACCAACTGAAAAAATGAAGGGAAAAGAAAGAGGGTTTAGGTGGATTACAATGATATGAGTGATGGGGTAGCATCAGGTTTTGATGACTCTTCAAATGAAGATTATCAAATACCTACAAGGGTTGAGGATGGTGAGGATGACTCAGATGACCCTAGTCTTGTGTTAGAAGATGTTGAGGGGTCAAGTGATGAAAACATCTAAAAGATGGTGTAGATCGTCCTGGGAGGAGTGCGAATGCGGAAGCGCAATATAAATAAAAACATGAAAAAATAAAACATGTTTATACTGAAACGTAAATATACATTCAAGGGGTGTTCCTTTGAACCTCCCAAGTGTCTGGTGTATCTCATTTCAAAGTAAACATGCAATATCATGGTGGTCATAGGGTGGAAACGAAAAATGAAATTAAGACCTACCCGGTTGTAGTTTTCTCTTCGTACCACTACATGAGTTGTTCCACGTTTTGTCACCAAGATTCTAAGATAGGGACTCTCTAAATCGTCCATAAAATCCTACCCGTTCTTGATCCCCGTGTTAGCAAGAAATCAACAGTGTATATGGAGGATGAATCGACCAAGAGTTATTAATTAACGTAATCAATTCGTCTAGTGTCCACTTGTATCAAATAAGGAACTGGGCTTTTCTTGGAGAAAAGGGAGAGAGGGGACGAGAGAGAGAGAGAGAGAGAGAGAGAGAGAGAGAGAGAGAGAGGAGTCAGTGGTGTGTGTGTGTGCTTATAGGATGATCACTTTGTGTGTGTGCGCTTCTATGACTATTTATAGAAGAAGAATACTCCTATTCCTCTTCAAACTCCAATTAAGAGGCACACTTTGACTAGAATTTTGACCTAGTCAAATTTCAATCAAATTAGGCTTTAGACCTAGTCAAACTAATCTTGGCCTTTCATCTCTCTACTTCAATCTCGTTCGTCCAACACCTTGACGGATTATTTTATGAAATATTTAAATCTTATTTAAATAATCCATAGGGCTTTAAATAATTAATATTATTTATTTTAATCCTATTTCCTCATTTCTAATAAGTCTTATTTATTGGTTAATTCCATTTAATCTAATTAAATTGTTCCATCTCCCGGGATTAATTCTAAATTAATTCCTTTGTTACCGGCGGATTGTGTGTGACTCTTTAGGTTCACCATCAGCTAGACTTGGCCGAATCTCCAATCATCTCATGAAGGGAATTCATCCGTCACCATGGGTGGCCGTCTAGCGACGATCCATGGTACTAGAGACTTGGTGAATATTATGGCGTGAACATTTAGGCTCTCCAATTCGTTTATCCTTCCATCTACTATCTCACAACTATAGTCTAGGGTGGACCTTTAGGACGTTGGTATCCATTCTTGACTTAAGTCTTCGCTCGTCCACACTAAACGTCACAGGGATCCCATCCCATTGTTCAGTCACTGTGGCCACAGATATATGGAGGACGAGTCTCAGAGTAAAAGTGAGACATTATTGTCAATCCTTTTGACAGGAGACGGATGCTCTTAGGACATACTGTCCACACTACACATCTTGACTGCACAAGATAGGGCTTATGACAACCGAGTTTCTCGACTTGGTAGCCTTTTGCCAAACCTAAGACACATGCATGGTGTGTATGTGACCACAATAGTCCCTCAAGTCTTAGGATCAAACCTGTACTGTCGGAACCGAAAATACAAGTCATAACGACCGACCCTACTCAAGGTCTTCCATATGACGATTTCCACGAGTCACCTCAATTTGCTGGCACCTAGCTGGCTGACCCATTAACATAGCATGGACAACCCTCGTCACTTTTCGATGAAATGTGACTATAGTCGCTTAGTGAAAGTCTCAAACAGACTCTCGATACCCTATCTTGAGTTCCCTTGACTTGGAGTATTTCAGACCGATCCATAGACATTGATTTCATGACCTGTCATCCTATGCGCAGTCCAGTTTCTTGGATTGACGTTTCAGTCTGTGGTCTTTGCTTGTGCATTGAACAGTTAATAATATAAAGCAGTAAGTGAACACAAATAAAGTATTTAAGCCATATGCATATCACTTTTTTATTCATAATAATTATTAAAACATTGAAACTATCAGACATAGGTTACATAAGCCCAATAAGATTGGCTTCACGATCACCTATTTTAACAACATCTTCACATACCAAAAAAAAAAAAAAAAACACTTGAAAGCAAAACAAAAAAGTTTGGTAAGGAAATTCCTAAATAAAGAATGTTTCAAGAATTCAATGTGAATGATGATAATGCTGGTTGGTACGGTGATCCATAGGAGGGATTCTGATTTTGAGGGTATGCTAGATGAGGCGGGTAACAAAAAAGACATTGTTACTATAATGATACCACTAAAACTAGGGTGGGCGTTCGGGTTGGGTACTTCGGATCCCGACCCTACCCGAACGGGTTCGGGTTTTTTATATAAAAAAAAAAATCAGGTAACCCGATACCCGATCTTAAAACATCGGGTCGGGGTTCGGGTAGGAATCCCCTCTAAAAATGCATAATTAAACGAAAGGTAAAATTAAAAATTTGTGTAATTATTTTTGTTGAAATGAACATTTTCCGTCAAAACTATAACGAATGGAGGTCAGGTGTAAACAGAGAATTTTCAGAGGGGGTGTAAGTGTAATTTTAAAACTTTTTTGGGGGAAAGTGTAATTATGCATTTTCAGAGGTGGTCTAAGTGTAATTAATCCTAATTTTAAAGTACTAATAATGTAAGACTAGGGTTTTACAATCCTTATTCCTCAATCCCTTCCCTTATTCTTCCCCCAACTTCCAACTTCCAAGTGCAACCCAACAAAAATCGCTCTTTCTAATCCTAGATTTCTAAGATGTCACAAGACCCACCATAAGGGCCACAACAAGATGATGGCACAAGATTACCAAATCCAAAGGTTAGTATTATTTTTCTTTTCTTTGTGTTGTTTAGTTATTGGTATATTCAAGTTTTTATGATTCTATTTTTTTTATTTCTATACCTTACTGTTATTATAAACTCAAGATTCAAACACATGTTGATATTATATATAAAAACCAAAAAAAAAATAATAATAATAAAATCTGTCAAAACAGAGGCTGTTCAAAAATAGCCTCTGTTAAAAAAAAAAAAAAAAAACTTGCAAATCGCAAGTGCAGAAGCTGTCGCAGCTTCTGTCGAAGCTGTTTCAGCTTTCGGTTTTAGCTTCTATCAAAATATAAGCTGAAACAACTTCTGTTACAAACAGAAGCTGAAATTTTTCAGCTTCTATTTTAAAATAGAAGCTGAAAAACAGCTTTTATTTGTAATTTAAAAATATTTATATTTATTATATGTATTTTTTAATTTATATTATGTTAAATTATAACATTAAATTTATGATAATTTGCAGATGTCGAGGTCAAATTCTGAAGATTGTGGTGATAGAAATTCAAGGAAAATGCAATTAAGAGCTGTTTCAAAAGTTGGAAGATCTAAAGAGGTTAGTCCAAGTAGTAGTGGTGGATTCGTTAATATTAGTCATAATGTTAACATTGGTGTTGATGATGATGATATGGATTTTAGATCTTGATTGTGCCCCTGAGGATGATGTTTGTGGTGGTGAAGAAGATGATATTAAACCGAGAAAAAGAAAAGATAGGAAAGAAATTGCATCTAGATCGGTGTATTGGGATCACTTGGATAAGTATGTATGTGATGTTGATAAGGTACAAAAAGCAAGATGCAAATATTGTCAACGAGAGATTAAGGCGGATCCAAGGGTTCAGGGGACTAGACTTCTAAAAAACCATTATGAGTCTTGCAAAAAGAATCCTCATGAAGTTGCAACAAATCAAGCTCGTGTTTCATTTCAATTTAGTCGTGGGGGTGTGAGTGATAAAGAATCACCTCTTATTAATTGGAGGTTTGATCAAGATAAAGTTAGAAATGCATTATGTGCTATGTTGCTTCTTGATGAGCTTCCATTTAAGACAGTTGAAAATCCAGGTTTCAAGTACTTTTTGTCAATTGCATGTCCTATGTTCTTGATTCCATCACGAAAGACCATAACCAAGGACATTTACAATATGTACTTGAATGAAAGAGGAAAATTGAAGTCTCACTTGAAAAATATATTCTCAAAGAGTTTGCATCACGATAGACACATGGACATCGCTGCAAAAAGTTAATTACATGTGTCTCACAGCTCACTTTGTTGATGATGATTGAAAATTACAAAAGAGAATATTGAATTTTTGTCCTATCTCTGGTCATAAGAGTGAAAGAAGTCGGTATGGTGTTGAAACATGTTTGCTTGACTGGGGAATTGATAAGGTTTTTACGGTGACAGTTGATAATACTTCTTCGAATGATGGTGCGATTTTGTATTTGCAAAAAAAGTTTGATAATTGGGGTACAAATATTTTGGGTGGAAAATACGTACATATGAGGTGCATTGCACACATTGTTAATCTCATGGTACAAGATGGCTTGAGAAACAAAGAAGAGCATATGGCTATCTCTCGTATTAGAGGAGCTGTAAGGTATGTTAAAAGTTCTCCAGCAAGGTACAAAAAATTTAAAGAGTGTGTGGAGCATGAAAAATTGGAGACAAACAAATTGTTAAGTTTCGATGTACCTACAAGGTGGAATTCCACCTATTTGATGTTGGAGGCCGCTACATGCCTTAAAAGAGCATTTTCACGGTACGAAGATTTGGATTTTGGTTATACGAATGATCTTTCAAAAGCCCCATATGATGGAGTTCTGGTAGACTATGATTGGAATAGCACTGCATTATTGTTGAAATTTTTGAAGCATTTCTACAAGTTGACTTTGAGCATTTTTTGTTCTTTATATGTGACTTCCAATAACATATATCACCAAATATGTGTTGTTGACTTGCTTCTTAAACAGTGGTTGGAGAGTGATGATTTGCGTTGTGTGAGATGTAAAAAAGGATGAAACAAAAATTTGACAAGTATTGGGGGTCAATTGAGAAGATGAACATGGTCATATATTATGTTGTTATCTTGATCCACGTCACAAGCTTGAGTATATTGAATTTTCGTTTGATACACTATATGAGGATACGACATAGTGTTTGCTTATGAAAGAAAATGTAAGAAATGGCATGAATGAGTTGTTTAATGCTTATAAGTCGATGTATGAATCTTCGGGAAGCTCAATTTCGTCTTCAAGTTTGTCAATTCCTAGTTCCTCCTCAAGTTTGGCTTCTAGTATTCCTTTGGACATGGCATCTAGAACTTGTATTCAAGAACGATTTCAATGGCACAAAACTGGAGGAAGAAGTGATATTGAAAAGTCGGGGTTAGATAAATACTTGGGTGAAGATCTTGAGACGTTTCGGAAGGAGTTTGATATACTCAGTTGGTGGAAAGTAAACTCACATAAATTTCCGATTCTTTCCAAGATAGCTCGTGATATATTGGCGGTCCCAATCACTACCGTTGCTTCAGAGTCTGCATTTAGCACCGGTGCTTGTGTTCTTGATGCATTTAGGAGTTCATTGTCTCCTAAAATATTGCAAGCCCTAATTTGTGCTCAAGATTGGCTTCGTATAGATTCTAAGCCAATAAATGTCGAAGAAGATTTATACGAAATTGAAACAATTGAGAGAGGTATTTCTATTCGTTCTTTCTACTTTTATATTTATTTTTTACTTTGGAAATACTTGACTTATTAATGATTTTTTTTTTTGTAGAAATACTCAATTTGGGGATTGATTCAAGTGTTGCCGATATTTGATTATCTACGACTCCACGACATCATTGGCGATTGGGCATGCTTCTATTGTCTATATTTGATTGTCAAGATTATTGATTTTGGATGGATGTAAACATTGAATGATGTGTTCATTATCTTTTGGTTGATTGTAAAACTTGAATTGTTATTTACTTATGTTATTTTTAGTTGTGCATTTAATTGATTGTCAAATGAATGTTATTATTTATTTATTTGTTAGTAATTTATTCCTTCTATATTTTTATTTTATTATTAATTATTAAAAAAATCAATGTATGTATTCAGAGGCAAATTCAATGTAAAAAAAGTTGCAATTGGAGGATTCATGCATCCCTAATTATGAATGAGCAAACTTTCCAAATAAAGAATCTAACAGGAGAACATACAACGCCAGAACTTATGTGAACAGTCTTGTTCAATCCAAATATTTGGCAAAAAGAATGGAGGGTGCTATTAGAGACAATTAGAATATTGGATAGTCCAATTAAAAAACACCATATTGAGAAAATGTAGTGTGGATGTCAGTAGGTCTTAGGTTAAGAGGGCTAAAAGAGAAGCACTTATGCATTCTACAGTACAATTTGTTATGGGATTATTGTGAAACTGTCAGAGTTCACAATCCAGGTAGCAAAATACTTTTGAGGAGGGTGGAATGGTCAGATCCCCGCGTGTTTGAAAAACTCTATCATAGCCTGCATGCAATGAAACAAGGATTTTTAGAGGGGTGTAGGCCAATAATAGGCCTTGTGAATAATCTGTATGAATCCTTCAACAACTATATCTTGGAAGCTAGGGACAAACCAATAATTTCAATATTGGAATGGATAAGAATAAGGTTAATGACTAGGTTGCAGACAAAAGAACATGGGATGGAAAAATATTCAGGAGATGTTTGTCCCAATCTTTTGAAAAAAATTAATAAACAGGGGAAGCTAACTAGGCATTGCTACAGCAAATGGTGTGGGGCCAATGAATTTGAGGTTGACCACTTTCTTGACAAATATGTGGTTGACCTTGATAAAAGGACTTGCACTTATGGGATGTTCTAGTTGAATGCATACCCTTGTTGTCATGCATATGCTGCAATTGTTGATAGGAGGGCTCTAATTGAGGAGTATGTTGCTGATTGTTACAAGAAAGACATGTATCTCAAGTGCTATTAACATATGATACATGTTGTTCCTGGTCAAACGGAATTCGTCCAAATAGGGTGTGATCCTTTAATGACACCCAAGATAAAAAAGAAGAGAGGCAGACCAACCAAAGGACTCACACATAGATGCCAAAATTTTGGAGATTGGCCACAATAAAGGAACATGTACTAAACCTACACATCCCTAATCTAAATTGAAGAAGGTGAGTAACATTTTGCTAAGTATATTTATTTATTGCTTTCTGGTTTTTATGCCGTATGAATTGAAAACAACTTTTACACTGTCCAAAGTTGGTACACATGAAGAAATGCCTTAAGCAAGTGGTCCTCCAAACACACAAGAAGATTCATTACCCTCACTCAGTCATGAATGCCAAGGACTGTAAATTGGAAAACATAATCAGAATTTAAGATGCGCATCATAGTATCAACATAAAATGAATTCTTTTCTTCAAAAACTTGTAGAAACATAATTGTTTGCATGTTTGGTTTGGCCAAAAACACCTTGACTTGGTGTTTTGGCCATATCTCGGCCCAATCCACCAGGTCCAACATCATTGTGCAAGTGAAGGCCCGACAAAATTCTTCATTTGTCGTTTGAACAAACGTGTTGGTGAATTCCCAACCCTACAGAGCACAAAACCTATCGTCGCCATGGGATCAATCAGTCGTCCAATCAACGGCCTTGAACACGGAGGACGCAGCGGTCAAGGCTGTTGATTAGAAGGTTGAACGACTCTGGTTTCTATCCCTGTCATCTGGCGTGACATTTGTCGTCGGGATGTCCACGGCGGCGTGAAAAGTTGATGAAAATGGATGGTGAGGGGTTCATTCGACTAGGCGGAAGGTGGCGGTTCGACTGGTGGCCTTCCACATTCGTGGTTCGTTGCAGCGACGACGAAATTGACGGCGACAGTTGCGATGGTGGAACTTCGAGCCCAGACGAAAAGAACCGGTGAAATCAGAAATAATCGATGGAGAATGATCAAGCTGAGTGGGGATTCGAATGGTGTAGGTGGTGGCCGGCGATTGGTTGGAACGCTGCCAGAAAGTTATAGAGAAGGGTGTCGCGAAAACGCGACGACTTAAGGGCGATTCCCAGCCTTTTTTTCTGCAACTTTAGGCTGGAAATGGAGGCGCGTTTGGCTAGCGACCAGTTCATATGCGCATTGTCCGAGCAGTCTTTTCCGGTGGCGTTCCCACCACGCCTTCGTGCGACGACAGAGTCAATTCTCCGAGTCAACTCGCCGAGTTGGACCCGGCCAACTCAGCCAAGCAGGATAGGTATTGGTATTTTTGTTGTCAGTATTTGCACTTTCGTCCCCTTTTTTCGTATGTTGTAAATTAAGGATTCGTTCACATTATTCATACGGCACTGTGCTGTACTATGACTGAGTGGTTCACTTTTGTTGGCATCCACACAAATTTCTTTATCAGTGTACATATTTCCTTTTTCTACAATCAATTTGAGTACGTAGGGTAAAATTGCATATCTACTTGCAACCTTTGTCAGCAGATATACACTCTACTTTGGGCATGTGATTTGTGCAGTGGTAGCGGATTGTGCAAATCTAAGGTACTGTTTAATATACTGTTTAGCTTGTAAATTGTGTAGGGAGAGCATTTATATTTATGTGCATATAAGTCCAGACAGGTGTGTGACTTTACTTGCATTCGCTAATAAGTTTTCCTGAGGCTCAATCCCATAGTAGAGTGCATTATCTGTAGTTTTTTCGCTGCATTTCCGACGTTCACATTTGTAGCTTTCCATTCTCTGTGTTAATAAGGTACTCCTGTTTGCTTTTATCACTTTTCTTGCATATGAAATGTTGTATTTGTCCTCAAGTTAGCTCACATAATTTCGTACTTGTCATCGGTTTACAAGGTTTGTTGTTGGTTTTATGTACTAATTAAGTTGCGAATTTTGACCAATACTTTACCGCCGATTATGCCCATCTAGCTGAGTACAGGGGACAGGGCCGTCAGTATCGTACCCCCGAGGACTTGTTCAATCATGCCCATGCTCGCATGCGCAATGTAATAGACCGTTGCTTCGGCGTACTGAAGAAGCAGTTTCCAATATTACAGTAGGGGATGTCGAGCTACCTCCTTCAGCACAAGTGGAAATAGTTATTACATGTTGCTCACTGCACAACTTTATCCGTAGGTTCAGTCAGGATGACATCATTTTCAACAAACCAGAAGATAACATTCCACAGGAAATGGATGCCTTTTACCATAGGGGACATCCAAACGTCGTAGACGTAGAAGCCCAACGAGCGTTTCGGGACAACATAGCGATGCAGATGTGGGTAGATCGACAACGACCTAGGGGGACTATTACTTTTGTTGGCTTTGCGCAATGGACGCCAATTATTTGGTTATTATTGTTATGTCGTTTCTATCAAATTTTAACCAATACTCTTAATTACGTTTTCCATTTCATAAAACGACGGATACTTTATATTTCAAACTCTTAATTACCAATTGGATTATATGCAATATTTTTGACCTTATGTATTAAGCGTCTGTTCACACACTTTGACCTCGATTTGTTTTACAGTCAAATGTAATTGCATGTATACATATTTTGACCTTATGTATTTAGCGTTTGTTCACACACTTTGACGCACGGCTTGTTTTGCACTCAAATATAATTGCATGTATACATATTTGCAGTCATGACGTACGAACGTATTTGGGAGATGGCCGAATTCCCACAGAAGGCACTTTGGAACCTGGAGATGGAGCGGCGCTTTATGTGGATGATTCTTGACGCAAATGCAGCGGTGCCGATGTCCGACGACGACGTGGCGGAGGGCCAGATGGCATACTGGTCCCGTGCATTACACCGAAATGGTGGATATCCATACACCTGGGAACAGGTCCGCGTGAAATTCTATGAGTTCAAAGAGCGCTTTCGGACTTTCCACGCTCGTGCAGCTACCTGAGGTTGACTACGACTGCTAGACAATGTGGATGGTGATACCAAATCACTTGGAACGACAATTCTTACAGTTATGCGATGCCCATTCTACGATTATGCAAATTCACTTTACCACTCTTAAGCACTGTGAAATGTATACATTAACAACCATTGTGTGTCCTCCAATGCTGTCAAATAGGCTTACCCTTTGGCCCGTTGTTACCGCATTTATCTAGAGTCGTTGTATCCGTGTATGCTGGAGGTGTAGGGTCCTGCGCGTCAACGACGTGACTTTGGGGACGTGCACAGTGTTCCCGAACAACACGACAACAACTCCGCCGATCCCAGTATACGCCCCAACGATCGAGATAATCTGATAGTAATTTCAGACTCCATTTCCCCTTCAGTACAAACACATACACATGTCGGAAGTTGGGATGAAGAGTGCTAGGCTGCACATGGAAATGAAACCTCTAGATTGCGACGAACTGTTTCAGTAGGCTCCCGACGGAACCTAGAGATAGGGCCTGGTATCGGAAGGATTGGGTCGTGGACGGGTTACATCCGTCGCTTCAGACTTCGGTCAGATCGTGGTGGACATACAAAAAGTGAAGGGGATAGTACTGTGCGTTTGCGACCACCGAGGGGACTGCGGTCGGGCCGAAACGACAGGTCGTAGCTATCGTTGTTGGACGCATGTGTATCCTTTTCGTCAACTACTATTTATCCCAATGTCTGCACAATGGTGCTAATGTGTTTAAGGAAATTATAATGAATTATTAAATTAACTTTATTTTGACGTATCCGGTTGTGTATCTATAGATAAATTAAACAGTCGAGAGCATAAAGTGCATCAACTTATACAAATATTGAATGGTTCATCTTACAGTTTAATGGGTTGTCACAACTGCATCTATTTCTATTATTGCATGTATTTTAACAAATTATACAAAGGTTACGATACATGTCCGAATCAATAGTATGAAATAGTCGAATTGCATGGAAAATTCTAACTTGAAAGTCGTTGCAGAGAAGCATCAAATTTATTATTAAAGTGATCTAATAGACTTTACCAATCCCCTTTAATTTTGCGAAGGATAATAACTAATGTACATAATATTATTTTATCAAAATGTTATTATTATTCATGAAAATGGAAAAAATAATACCTAATGTGCATACTAATTATTATTCATGAAAAAGAAAAATATAATTACTATGAAAACAAAAAATACAATTTAATAACATTAATATATTAAATTAGTCAACCCACCTAACAACAAATAAATATTAATATATACATGTACACATTTAAAATACAAACAAAAAGACATAATCTTCTTTACACTATTTTAAACTATCTCCAAATACAAACCCAAGCATACACCATTTTCTAACACACACTTGTTATCTCTACTACTGTACATTTCTTCCTTTTCTTGGCCTAGGATTCTGAATTCTTAGGTTGAACATTACTACTACGGCGATAACCTTTTCTTCAACCCGTTATTTTATTTGAAATTTATTACATATAGGTTTGAATCGTATTCTTAGTTGTAATTTATTTTATCTACTAACCTTCATCTCATCTTGCTTAAAATTATTGCGATGTTTGTTCTTCCATTTTTGGTTAATAAATTAAAGGATAGAGTCCTAAACAGACTGCATACGTCTTAGACCTCTGGCGATAATAGACAAAAGTGGTGGGAGTTTTATCAATCAAATGAGAAAAATACAATTTTCATCCTATAACTTAGGGCTTGACAATTGTAAGCCTGTATGAACTGATTTTCACAATTTATTCTTGTAACTTTAAAAATTTGATAATTTTGATCTCATCTGGCCGGAACGCTCCATTTGTCAACGTCATGTGCCGGCACATATGTTTTTCGACCAAAATTGTTAATTTTTCAAAATTATATGAGTAAATTGCCAAAAATCGATTCCCGAAAGACAAAAATTGCCGCCCCTAAATTACAGGATGAAAATTACAACTTTTTCAATTTTTTTTATTTTCGTTTATGCAGCACGGCCCTCGGTACACCCTATGTTGGGGCATCTTGATCTGTGTGGTGTGAAAATAATATTTTTATGGCTTATTTTTTGAATTATAGGCTTTATTAATTTTTGCTCTCTAAGAGGAGTACAAAATAGGTAATATTTGGTATACTTTTATACTCTGCTTGTTCAGCACTATCATCACCAATTTTTTGGCTAAAAAGGGTCAAAATTGTCAGATTTTCAAAGTTAAATGATTAAATTGTAAAATCAATTCATACAAAACCAAAATTGCCACCCCTAAATTACAGAATGAAAATTGCAAATTTCTCTCAATCAAATATATTAAACTTTCCAATTTTCACTAAATTTTGAACCGTTGTTCTTTAGAAGCCTTAACGAATTCTAGATTTCATGAATTTATTTGTTAGTGGATTTTTATCAACCACAGCATATTTCATAAATGTAGAGGAAATTAAATCCTTGCATTCTTACATCATCAATCCCTTATTCTTCAACTTCAAAATGTTCCTC
This sequence comes from Sesamum alatum, assembly GCA_034509735.1. Classification (NCBI taxonomy): domain Eukaryota; kingdom Viridiplantae; phylum Streptophyta; class Magnoliopsida; order Lamiales; family Pedaliaceae; genus Sesamum; species Sesamum alatum. The sequence continues at coordinate 9,387,021 of JACGWO010000007.1, read as the reverse complement.
AACGTATATTTGGTACTATGAAATACATCATAAAGTCTTTTCGATAAAGAACGAAGCATATTATTACAATTATAATAGTAATTAATATATTATTGTTCATTGAAAAAAAAATATTACAACTAGCTAGGTATTATTAAGGTAAAGAAAGGACAATAAGCATAACAAGAAACAAATAAAAGCAACAATAGGAATAAAATATTAAATATATATATATATATATATATATATAAATATATAAAGTGCGTGCTGGAAGATATGTTAAATCTAACACCGACACTAGAATTATCAGACAAAGTAAATATTCTCTAAAGCTAAAATATAACAAGTTGATTATAATAGAAGCAAATACATCAATAATTTCATATCCAAGGAGCTCAAAACATACACAAAAACGTCGGAGTTGCCCTACGTAAAGGTATGCGCTTCATGTTTTTTCACTAAAAGAAAATCGCTCAATAGTGACGAAAAAAAAAATCAGCTTCGAGTTAATTAACAAGTAAAACTCTCATTGTTAATTTATATTATTTAATACAAGAAATTTACTTACTAGTAAATTTATCAATGAAAATTGACTTACTAACAAATTTAACAATGAATCGTTTAAAATATATATTAAGTAGTGTAAATTAGTAACGAGAATTTTACTTGCGGAAAAATTTCATTTTTGGTCCCATATTTTAGGACTTTTTTATTTGGTCCCATTTGTTGCATTTGTCTCACATTTAGTCCCAATTGTTCAATTTTTTCTCAAATTTAGTCCCAAACAGCATTTTCCGTCAAATTGTTAATAGAACCGTCAACAGTGGCGAGTCTTGCCCCAATAACAGACTTGACAACTCCGTTAACAATTTGACGCAAATGCTATTTGGGACCAAATTTGAGAAAAATTTGAACAAATGGGACTAAATGTGAGACAAATACAACAAATGAGATCAAATAAAAAAAAGGCCTAAGATATGGGACAAAAAAAGCGATTTTCCCTTTACTTGCTAATTAACTCGATGCATATTTTAGCAATAATTTTTTTCGTCGCTACTAAGCTATTTTCTTATAGTGAAAAATTATTCAAATTTACACAGAACCACTACAAGAAATATCATATTTAATCATGACTAATTAATATGGTTAATAATAAATAATCATAGCAAATAGTTATTGACCACAACCACGCAATGGTGGCCGTGGTTTTTGTGGCTACAACATTTGCCATGACTAGCTAAAAATCATGATAAATATTTTTACCATGGCTCTTAGTTGTGCCAAATAACTTTTTCATGATGGAAAAACTAGTTTTTGTATCGATTTGATTTAATCATAGTTAATAATAGTTATTTACTATAATTTTTAGGCATCAATATTGTAGTCAATAGTAATGTTTTCCCAGTGAACTAAGATTATTCTACTTCTAGTATAAGACTTGCATAAACCAATTTTGCATTTCACTAAAAATAGTACTTAAGTAAGAGTTTTATCCTGCCGATGAGGCCTAATTTAGTTGGCGAAGCTGAGGCCTTATAATCCTAGAGTCATAGGTTCGAATCCCTGCGTGGGTTAATGTTGCTTCCACTGTATAGTAAGTATTATTTGATGCTGTAACAACTATATGTTAGTTTATGTGATATTGTTGATATGATCGATAGTAATTATCTCTGTTCGATATTGATAGCCGACATAATTGAATGTAATCACTTTACTTTCGATTAATAAAATTTATCGTTTTCAATTAAAAAAAATGTAAGAGTTTTATCCCATTTCTATATATGTTTACGATATAAGTAATCCTATTTGTAATATAATTCAGGTTACGGAGGGAGTATCTAATTCCCAAAAATAGCTTTATTAATCAATTACTCCTCGTTTCTCACATAAATATAATGTGTATATGTGTGTATATATAAATATATGTATTTTCCTGTACAATCAGTACAATATATAACTTCTATCTTTGGGAATTTTGAGGCAGGTTACAATCTTTAGCTTCAAGCACAAACAAATGTCCCAGCCCATGCCACAGATCTCAAGCTAAAGTAGTAACATTTTTTGAAAATTGGAAAAATAAAAATGAAAAAAATTCGTCTAACACCCACTAAGGAGAAATGACAACCATTATTGACTTCCTGATTTCACGTCTGAAAATCACTAAGGTGGAATGACAGTCATTATCAACTTCAACACTCCACAATCATAAATTATTATTTACAGAATTGACGGTCATTATCAAGTTTCAACAAAGACAATAATACATTTAAAGACCCTCAAGTCCACATAGTTCATCGAGAGTACTCTATAAATAGTAACAAATGGAAGAGGCTAGACAGAGCTCACCCTCGAGCATCTCGAACACACTCTTCACTTTTCTCAAGCAATTCTCTTTCATAAAGTTTTTATAATATTTTTAACATACAAAAAATACAATGTCTTTGATTTTTCATATCTGTAAATGTTTATGTATTTTCCCAGTCTAGAAATATATTGAGTAAAGTTTCGGTTTCATTCTTCTTATACTCAATTCTTGTTTAATATCTTTTCAATTTTCTCATTTAATCAAGATTTCTTTTCTGAATTTTTTAACAAATCTTTATTGTTTCAACAATGGGATTTATATTCGACTTTGTATTGGTTATATATATATATATATAGAGCAAATTACATTGACAATATTCTTTAGATTAGATCTAATTATACAAACATCCCGTGTTTTATAGGGATAAATACAATTTACCCCCTGTGATAAAAAATCCCTATGTGAAAAAATAATTAACAAATTACCCCCAGTGATCTTAAAATGAAGTAAATTATCCCCTGTGTTTTCCCTTGATAGGGGGGTAATTTGCTTCATTTTTCAAAATACAGGGAGGTAATTTGCTAATTATTTTTTCACAGGGTTTTTTTGCTCATTTCTTGTATCACAAGGGGGTAAATTGCATTTATCCTTATATATATATGTATAGAGCAAATTACATTGACGATATTCTTTAGATTAGATCTAATTGTACAAACATCCCGTGTGATTTGCAAAATTATAAATCCACCCCTTGTGGGTTGTAATTATAATTATAAGTACACCAGAATATATACAGTGGCGAAATTTTGTACAAATACCCCCTAATGTACCATATACTAACACTCCGTCAGGAAGTGTACTTGTAATTTCACTAAAAGTGTTTTTATGATTAGATTTAATTTTAAAGAGTGTGGATGTAATTTATTCTAATATGTACGTGTATGTTGTATGAGTGTCATGAGTGCGTGTGTTGCATGGTGGGGAAAAAAATCCTCTTTATTTTATATTAAACAAATTATTTTTGCCTTACTTTTTTTAATAATTGAAATGAGGTGAGATATCAAAAAGTCTAATAGTTTCATTTTGAATATCCACGGTTAATGTATGTATGAGTTTTTGGAAACAAATGAGTTTTGTCCACATTTTGGGAAATGATATATTAAATTGTAGAGGTCATATCATATGATATTTTGTTTGATTAGTGGTATCCAATCATACTTTTACAACATTATTTATTTTAATTTTATTAACTATATTCATATATACAATGATTGAAAAAAGTATATATTATATTTGATGTAGGCAAAATCGTGAGACTCATACGTAGTCAAAGCGGACAATACCTCGCACAACGGGCACTGATCAAGTCGCAAGCCGCATCATCTGGTGATGTCTGTGCGAATGAGGTCATGTACCCGTCCCAAGCCCCTTGTCTGAGGGACTGATGATGTAGGCAAGGGTCCAACATCGGTTGCAGACGAGGAGTTTGAATGGCTTATAAACCACAATGCCTCCTCTCCCTAGCGTGACATCTTTTTTGGACAAAACCGTGAGGCTCATACGTATCCAAAACGGATAATATCTCGCGCAACGAGATACCAATTAAATCTCGCAAGCCACATCAATATCTAAATACAATAACAACAAAATGGTAATATATACATTTGCTTTAAATGAAAGTTTTAATTTTAATAATGTAAAGATATATATATATATATATATATGATAGGGGTGTAATCCCTACCTATGGAAAAGACATGATTAACCCTGAAAAAGGATCAAAATCACATTGGGTGCCTAGGGTCCGCGTATAACACAGTCGGTCGGTTACCCACAACCTGACATGGACCCGCGACCTGAATCTAGATCCGCTCCGGGAGACACAAGATCTAGACCCTTTTTCGTTTGATAGCTTAAGTCCTGAGATGAAGTCATGTGGACTACGCAAATACATACATTTGGCCCTATAAATACCACTATAATAAAACTTATTGATTACATTCGACCAATTATTCTACTTAGATTGCATTTCTATCTCGGACTTGAGCTGACTTAAGCACCGGAGGGTCTTCGCCGGTGACCATCCCAGCTAGTGTGACGTGCTTTCTTTTCTCAAGGACCATTGCATATGGGTAATTGATCAAGATTGCGAGTATTGACATCCATCAAGGATCGCTCCTTTACACCCGAATCAATATATATTTAATACATAATGTGTATATATAGATCGATCAATGTAAAATATTTTGCGGGCGTGACATGCATGACGCCTTTTATTTCGTTTCTTGCAAATGATAAACACTCGAGGAACATTAAACCAAATATTACGCGTGTATTCTTTTTCCTTACTCCATTTTAGGGAAAATATTTGACTTAGAATTAATTGATGGTACGTACATTATTGGAAATAACTAATACTGGGAAATTGATGTCTCTCCTACCAATGTCATTATTCTGAAAAGTATAGTACATTAAGGCCCCGTTTGGTTCGTGTGATTAGGCATGATAAAATTACTTATCATGCTTAATCACACGTTTGGTTAGTATTATTAGAGCCCGGTATTAATACCGAACCCGGTCTTATTTATCAAAATCTGTGGGATAATGGATCCCACCTATTAGGTGGGATACATAATCCCACACATTATGATAAATCAGTATTAATTTTTTTCCTTATTTACCCTTCCTCTCTCTCTCTCTCCCCCATTAAATACATGTGAAAATTAAAAAGACTTTTGATGCATGATTAAAAAATGTATTTCAAATTTTAATAATTAAATAATAAAAAAATATTATTTCTTATTTTTGAACTTTTGAAAATATTTGAGTTTTTAATTAATTGCTAAATTGAATGTGTGTTTTGAACTTCTACTTCATATAAATATAGAAATAAAATATTACACAGATATATTTCAATTTAACCAATTGTATTTCAATAAATAATTTAGAGGTTCTTTTATTTTTTGTAATCATTCAGAAGCTATAATATAAAATTGTAAATAACTTAAAAGAGGATACCCATAATAATCTTTTTACATTTAATCATACTTTATAATTCCTTCAACCAAACAACATATTATATTATCACATTGGATATCCTACATACAATACATTAAACCAAACAACATATAATGGAAGATGAGATTAATTATCATTTATTTTTCCATCCCACCCAATCCCATCAAGCCTAATCCAATCACACGAATCAAACAAGCCCCAAGGGTACGTGGGGCTAATCTAACATCCGTACAACTACTAACATAATGCATTGCAGTTTGCTCCAAGCATGCAATATCATTAATGACCATTGTAACCAAAATATATATGGATAGATATTTATCATCAATGAAATCCTTATTGTTGTATTATGCTATTTGGACTTTGTTGCGTGATGTATTATCCCATTAGAAGAAATATTACATTTAATTATAGTTAATTGGCATGATCAAAACTAAATAGTCGTAGTAAAAAGTCAATATCATAGTTACGCAATGGTTGTTGACGGTGGTTTTTACGAGTGTGACTGCATTTGTCCTGGTTATTATAAGTCATGACAAAAACATTTGTTATGGCTCATAACCATGGCAAAAAGAGTTTTCATGGTGGATAATCTAGATTTTTACAATGGTTTTTGTTTAACCATAGTTAATAATAATTATTTACTATGGTTTAAGTCCGTAGCCAATAAATTTGTAGCCAAAAATGGTTTTTATGGTGGATAAGTTAAGTATTTGCATTGGTTTTTATTTAGCCATGATTAATAACAGTTATTTACCACGACTTTAGTCCATAGCCAATAAAATCGTAGGCAATAGTAATATTTTTCTAGTGTCGGTTTTGCTTTTATAAGTCTCAAAGTTTTGTATGAAAATGATAAGGAAAATGGCATTTAGGATTATAAGTTCATTCAAACTTCTTGTCTGAAATCGATGTAGGACGCATGACAATATTATTAGCATCCAGACGAGGGGTTTGAGGTGGACACTGACCTCGTTCCCACACACGATGATGATGATGCAACATGTTATGCGATCGTTCCCCCATTATAAAATGTGTTCTTTGTTTTGGTTTTATATAACTCTCAATTTTGTCTTCAAAAGAATTTAAAAAATAAAATATCCCAGTTAAAATGACAAGTTGCGATGCAATTCATAACAAAACTTTTCTTCTTTTTTTTTTAATTTATGTACACACCTACTCACACATGCTTTTAATAAATTTGAACCTGATATCTCAATAATGAAATATTGAGTCCCAAACCATTGGGGGTCCCCTAAGGAACCAATTCATAACAGATCTTTATTATAGTAGGAATTATTTTCTTTAGAGCATTTGCATACTGGATTTCAGTGGGAAAAGAAAGTAAAGTAAGAAATTATTTTCTTTAGTATTTTCGTCAATAAAATCTATATCAAAGTACAATATTAATGAGAGTAAAATAAGGAAAAAAAATACAAAATGTTATCCACTTAATTTTTGTTTATTTTAAATTATATTTCGTCTTATATATATTTCATATTACAAATTCATATCAAGTATTACATGGATACTATATATATTTAATAAAATATTTTATACACTTAATATCGATTCACGTTTGTGCTTACAATTCAAGGTTAACATGTACTACAAGAAAATGACTCAATAGCTACGATAAAATTTAACGCTAAAATTAACGTCGAGCTAATTAATAAGTAATTTTTTTTATTATTAATCGACATTATTTAATATATAATATTAGTAAGTAAATTTATTCTACTAAATAATATAAATTAACAATAATAATTTTACTTACTAATTAATTAGACATTATTTCTTTTCATCGCTAATAAGCCATTTTTTTTGTAATGACGAGAGAGATGCAAATAAAGGTTTGTGACTATGCAGTAAAGTTGAAATGGGACTAACACACATTAAATGGTAAATATTACACCCACAAAGGAAAAAATGGTGGCAGCCCTTTATGAGACCAAACTCTCCGGTTCCTTAATTTCCAACCATGTCTGAAAATACTAACTCTGTTTGCTAATTCCCATCTAATTATGGGTCCACACAAACCACTACAACTTAGTCCCAATCACATGAGGAGGTCCTCTCCAAAGCATCAAATCTTGCTTTATAAGTGTTGGCTATGCCCTAAACCAAGACACTTTGTGTCACATAAGGAACATCAAATCTCACTTCTTACAACCACATGCAAACATTATCTCTCTATCTCTTTCTTTATCCCCCAAAACAAGAACCAATAATTTAGTGTCTCCCTTTCATTATTTCTTGAGCCCTACTTCAATTGTTTTTATTGGAAATATGGGCACTCACTATGTGTATGTTGTGTGTTTTTATATATTTTCATTAATTGTTTGTCTATTAGATATTTGTAATGAAAAGTTGAGCTTAGGGGAGAGGTTTGAGCCTTGTGGGGGGTGGGGCTCCACATGTGCCTTAATGCAAGCCACATTCATGCATACAATAATTTTAAAGTACTAATATTCTTTTCCGTAGCTATATAACTTTTAGCAACAGAAGATTAGACGTTTGATTGTATAGTATGCACTTAATAGTTATATGCATGAAAATTGATATAATTACGTCATTTTCTTACCCGAAATTGAAAATGTTTAAGTTTTCTACTCATAGTAAGTATAGAAGGCACAATGCTAAGGGATATTTGTAATTTTTTTTGGGAAAATAGCATTTTTTATCCCATAACTTAGGGTCTTTCCACTTTTGGTCTTATTGGTTACGGGATTCTCACTTTTGTTCTTGTAACTTTCAAAAAGTAGCACTTTCGGTCCCATGGCACTTTGCGTTAGATATTTAACGGAAGTGTCACGTGGCCGTTAAGTGCTGAGGGACCAAAAATGTTACTTTTTGAAGTTATGGGACCAAAAGTGAAAATTTCATAACATATGGGACCAAAAGTGAGAATCTCATAACATATAGGACCAAAAGTGAAAATTTCATAACATATGGGACCAAAAGTGAGAATCTCATAACATATAGGACCAAAAGTGTAAAGGCCCTAACGGCCACGTGCTAAGCACGTGATGTTTTCAGTTAAAAGATTTAAAGGAGAGGTGGCATGGGACCAAAAGTGCTACTTTTAGAAGTTACGGGACCAAAAGTGAGAATCTCGTAATCAATGGGATGAAAAGTGGGAAGACACTAAGTTACAGGATGAAGAGTGTTATTTCCCCCAATTTTTAAAAAATGAGCGAGTATTCTTAATTATGTCAAACTTTAGAGAGGTCATTGTAATTAACCCTAAAGATAATTTATATAGTTATATAATTAGTCTTTTTAATTTGAATAATGTAAAAGAAATTAAATATAAACATTAAACAACAGATTCAACATAAAATACTTCCTATAATCCAAACTAACTAACGTTAAAGTCTTAAAGGAGAAAAATTGTCCAAAGTTTTAAATAAATCCTACATAATTTTATCAAAAAGCAAAAAAACCTAAAATTTAATCATCTGATTCTATTAGATCATCTTCATTTTCCTTTCCATCATCATCATCATCTCCATGATCATCAATTAGCTTATTCTTCATCAATATCATCAAAATTTTATCCGTCCTCTTTTTTTTTTTCATTAATAAGATGAAGATGGTGACCGGTAGATCTAGATGGAGTAGATGATTTTTGGATTGCTTTTGAAAAATATCCTTTAATGTGGTAGCCTTTAATTCTTTTAAAGATCGAGATCGAAAACTATAAGCATCAACCCCCAATAGCTTGTGCAACATCACCCAAGTTCAATTATCTTCCTCAAATACATTAATTAGCATTCTCTTCATCACTATCAGAGTCCATCTCCCTAACAACTATTCATTACTCTTATCTATTTCATCCGAAAAAATAGGATCTGTTGTATCACGTGCATCATATCGCCGCCTCAAAGCTCTATTATACTTGACAAAAGACTAAATCATTCAGACATTTTTTTTTCAATCTATTTCTTTTCTTAAAATGAATCTGTATAAATTTAAATTAGTAATTAGTAAATTGAAATAAAAAATTATATCTGCCAATATATATAATATAGAGGATACTTAAATATGAACTACATACATATTCAATAACACTCTAATTTCGCTCACAACCAGATAACGTAAAGATAAGACTCAAAACTAACATAGCAAAAGTTTACAAATTCGGAGTTGAAGATCCAAAAACAGCCCGCCATTAAGCCATAAATTCCAAAATTATAAAACTTAATTTCTAAATATTAACAAAATATTATTTTCATAAAAAAAATTAATATATTTTCTCTGGAAGATATTTTCATTACTTGGTGCTTTTGCAGCCCTATGTCCAATTGCAAATGGCTTCTCAAAAAATCCTACTTTCTTGTATTTTAAAAGCTCATCAATAATCTTATATTGCAAGTCAGTAATTGGACACATAAATGAGCGTATTTTGCTTCCAATAATGATCCCGATCATTGAATAATAAATAAAGAATTAAAATTAACAAAGTAATAAATATAAATTACTATAATTTTAAATTAATTTTAAAAGAGCTCTCACCAGCTAAAATTTTTGCACTTGCACTATGTATGGCTATTTCAATCACATCTTTCTTTCCAACAAGTTACACATAATTATTCAATAGCTCTTTGTGCATGCAGCAGATTCAGATGAGCCTGCTCCAAAAGAGAAACTTGATGGATGACGTTTGTCATGACTAATACTTTGTTGCTTAGTTTCCAACCACTCTTGTTCTTTAACAATATTGTCAAGAAAGGTATTGCATCAATCTACTCTTCCAATTCTCTCTTTTGCCATTAAATTCTTAGTCTCTCCCCTTACATGATATGAATATTTCAAAAACACTTTGGTATTAATAAAACCCCCCATCAAGATGTTGCTTGTGGCTCATAATCCCTCCTTTAGAAAGCTTTCCACAAAAATTACATTTCATACATTTGTGTTGGTAGGATCAGGTGAGGATGCAAAATTCCATCCTGCATTGTTCGGTTTGAAGCTTCATAAGTTGACATTCTTAATTGATTGATTAAAATCAATTTGCAAAAAGAAATAATTTTTTTTTGACATATTATATGATCAAACATAAATTTAATTATTCAAAACTTAAAGAAAAATATGATATGTAGCTTGAAAATACATCTATTACTTTTTAAAAATATTTTCAAAATTAAAAATTAAAATAAATAATACTTATATTATTCTTTCAGAAATTAAATAAGTAAATTCACAAATTAAAGCATTAAACTGGCGCTGATATTAAAGGGGTGAATAGCAATTTACCCCCCCCTGTGGGTGCGGAAAATAGAGGTACACACTGTAATATTGTTTATATATTTTTTGTAAAAATTGTTTATTTGTGCCGGTGGTGTAGCCCCAGATTTACTGTTCTTTATTTTATGTATTGGGGGTGTGGCCCCAACTATTTATGTTATTTATCACATGTTCTGTATGATATGTACTGGGGTTGTGCCCCAAATTGATGTTATTTATTATATTTTGCTGGCGGTGTGGCCCCAGATTTATTTTTATTTTGCTATATGTGTTGGGAGTGTGATCCAGTTTCTTGTGTGCTGATCTTTTCGTGTCTAGTGCATTTTTTTCTATTTTCTGTTGGTGTATGCAGCCATTTGAATGCCATAATATAGAATTCTGGTGTGGTGGTAAAATTATATACAATCCAACTGTGAAGTATGTAGGGGGTAAAAAACATGTGTTTGAAAATATTGACCTAGACTTTCTTGGATTGATGGAATTGGGGGGTATGCAATGTTTCCAGACCTGGACCGGACATCAAACCGGTCAAGTTACTGGGTCACTGGTCCGACCAGTCGGACCGGAGCAAAAAAACCGGTTGACCTGGACCCTATTATATATATGTGTGTATATATATATAATTATACATAACATACTAATAATTATATATATGTATATATATATAATTATGCATAAATATACTAGCAAACCTAAAGTAAATATGCTAACAATTAAACATACTAAGTGTATAAATTCAACATAAATATTGACTAAATAGACAAATAATTAAAAAGAATTAGTCAAATGTACTACAAGTTTGTAAAATCATCAATTCAATCATAATCATCTCCATTGTCATTATCACTGTAATAAACACTTCTACTTTGACGACCAAATTGTTCAATATCCGGCTCTGCAATTGGCTCAACATCGTTTGTCTCATCTGAAATAAACAATTAACAAAAAATAAGTTATAATAAAAATGTAGTATTGAAATTTAAAATAATAATAATAATACTAATAATAAAAATAAGTTTAACCAACCTGTCAATGGATCAAAACTTGATCCTTCCCCATTTCTTGGCATTTCCTCCTCAAGCATTTTTTCAATTTCATCATAGTCAAGTTCACCTTCTCGAGTTTCTTCAACGATCCAAAATTCCGCCTTGTCAATGCACTCATAATCAACAGGATCGTAAGGCCTCTTGTTATATTTAACTCTACAATATTACAAATATGAGAAAATATAGTTATTATATTGTACACAAATAAAATTAGTTAATTCTAAATATTATATATACCTGTTTTGCAGACGCAAGTTATAATGCACATAAACTAGATCATTCAACCTTTGGTGCTCCACCTATTTCTCCTTTTTGTATGAATACGCTCGAAAACACTCCAGTTCCGCTCGCATCCAGAAGAAGAAGTTGTTTGACTTAAAATTCTAATTGCCAACTTTTGTAGGTTAGGTGCATCAAGACCAAATAATTTCCACCAATCATCTAACAAAAAAAATTATCAATAAGTAATTCAAATTAAAAAAATGATAAATAAAAAATAATTATACAAAATTAAATATTACCAGATCAAGTTGATCTAGCAATAGCCAAAGCAGTTGGTCTTGCAAAACTCTTTTGGCGATCTCGGTAGAGTGACATCTCAGTGTAAGCCTTGTCACTTACATTTCCAGGTCTGGTTTCAAGATAATCCAAAAGCCCCCCCATAACCTCTGCCTTTTCGCAAAATGATTCTTTATCATACTGAAAAGTTGGGTTCAAATAATATGCGGCAGCATGCAAACTTTTTCACAACATCTTATCCCATCTTGCATTGACAATATCAATGTATTGTTCATATAACCTTTTTTTGTTGCGAAACAAGGCTTTGATAGATTTTCTTGCCCTATACATGCCTTCATACACATACCCCAATGACGGCTTCTCATCAGAATCACAAATTCGCAACAAACGTACAAGAGGGGTCCCAACTCTGACAATAATATTACAGTTATTCCAAAACCTTTCATCCAAAATGACTTGTTTCACTTGTTTTACCACATCTTTCTTCAAAAACTTTTTGAAATCTTGACATGTCACCATTGCTTGCAAATCATCTTTATGATCATGTAAACTTTTCAATGCAATGAATGTTGTGGCAAAACGAGTATCTCCAGGTCGGATAATCTCTGTCCACCCCTCTCTTTGCCTCAACCAATTAAGTGGCCATTTATTGTTATAGATATAACAAGTCACTTTTGATGCAAGTACTGCACAATCTTTTACATGAGACAACTCACCAATATCTTTCAAGATCAAATTAACACAGTGAGCTGCACAAGGCGACCAACAAATAGTGGGATATTTTTCTGAAAGTAAATGCCCAGCCGCCTTATAATTAGCTGCATATCAGTGACTAAATGAACCACATTCTGCACTCCAAACCATTTCCACAATTTCAGCAAACAAGTTACACAAATTTGCAGTCGTAGAGTCAATATCAGACACATCAACAGATTTTATAAAAGATATTCCGGATGGACAATAAACCAAAAAGTTAACCAATGGCCTCTGTCTAGAATCTTTCCATCCATCACCCATTATAGTGCAATCAGTTTCTATCCACTTACTTCTAAAAGAATCAACAATCAATGACACATGCTTTTTAGCATCTCTCAAAAGCGAAACCCTCAAAGCATGATAACTAGGCGTTGTGTATCCATGACCCATAGATGCAACTTTACTCATAGCAACTTGAAAGAAATGTGAATTGCAAGCATTTAACGGAATGCATGAATCATAAAACCACATAGCTACAGCCAAATCAGTATCATACCATTTTTCTTTACTTTGTAAAGCAGCTTTGATAGTAGGTTGAGAAGGATCACGAGTACCAGTTTTGAAGAATGAGTCCAATCCCATTTTCCCCTTTTTCTTGCTTGGCTCAGTTTGTTACTTGTGGCTTTCTCTTTGAGAATGGGGCGTGCTAGTATATTCATCAACTTCATGTGAACTCGTGCCGAAGGCATATTCATCAAGCTCGGAAGATCCTCGCTTTTCTTTTGCTCTTTCTGCATTTTCCTTCAAAGAGCCTTGAATCATAAATCTCACTTTTGGAGGCACTTTCTTGCAACTTGTTATATTTCCCTTTTCTCCAGCAAGATGTTGTTTCATTCTATTGATTCCTCCACCTCTGAAGGAAGTGAGACAATAATCACACTTTAATATCTTTCTTCCATCACCAGTTGTCGCTTCAGTAACGTGTTTCCAAGCTATGTCTTTTTTCTGCCTTGGATTGTTTCGGGGTGGTTGTCCTACTCCGGAACCACTAACAGATTGAGATTCATTTGGTGTGGTTCGAGAATCCGTAGTCTCCTCCATTAACTACAAATACAATTAACCAACAATTAGAATAATTGCAATATATAATCAAAAATGCAATAAATACTCAACATAATTGCAATAAATATTCAACATAAGTGCAATAAATACTCAAAATAATTAAAATAAATAATCAACATAATTGCAATAAATACTCAACATAGGTGCAAAGGCAATAAATACTCAACATAATATAAATTTGTAAACAACAGAGACCAAAGATAAAATACATATATAAATTTGTAAACAACATAGCAGCAGCAAAGATAAAATACATATATAAATTTGTAAACAACATATAACAAAGATAAAATACATATATAAATTAAACAAAAAAAAAGAAACATGAACAACAACAGAGCAGCAGCTGCTCTGTTGTTGTTTTTTAATTTTTAGAGCAGCAAGCTGCTGCTGCCTGCTGCTGTTGTCTGCTGTTGTTTAACAACAGAAACAGACGCGGAAGCTGTTTCTGTTGTTAAAAAACAACAACAGCACCGGCACAGGCGGCGACCCCTTTTTCAAATACCCAACCTTTTTCAAAAATTCCATAAATCTTATAAAAAAAAAATCGTACATATAATTAATGAAATGGGTAAGAAAAATTATGAATTAGCTCTTGAGATTTGTAGAATAACTTGAGTTGATTTGAGTTTTGAGAGTGGTGGGTTGAGTTGAGACTTGAGAGAGAGAAATAGAGAATGAAATTGTGTGTGAGAAGGAAGAAAACCTAATGGGTTCAGTTTTTTCCCCCTCCTTTTTTACCGATTTTAACTCCATTTATTCATTTTTTTTTTTAAATCTGGACCGGTCTGACCGGTCAACCGGTCAAACCGGTTTTGACCGGTCTGCACCGGTTTTATATCTTGCGGCTTTAAAGCATTGACCCGGACCGGGGACCTGGCCGGTTCCCGGTCGGACCGGCTGGTCCGGTCCGGGTTTGAAAACGTTGGGGGTATGTATGAAGAGGTTGGTGGGAGACATAGTATCTTAAACTTCTTTTACAAAGTACCAACAGATAATGTGGGGTGTCTGAGAAGGATCAGCAATGAATGTCCTGATCTGTGCATTGCTGATTTACAAAATGTGTACAAGGGGTTAGATGTACCAGTGATAATTTATGTAGAAAAAGTGGATGTCAAGCCAATTCAAGTATGAGACAGCTAAGGCAACATAATACCCCCTAAGAGTGAAGCTGAATTCACATACTTGTTGGAGAGTATTAATTTTGAGGATATAGAATTTGAGGATGTTGGGATGAGGGCTGAGGGCAATGTTTTAAAACCCAACCCAACCCGCCCGGTCGGACTGCCCGAATCGCCAACCGGGCTGCAAAATGGGTTGGGTAAGAGGCAAAACCCGAAGGGATTACAAAACAGCTTTTATAGAGAGAACCAGATGACCCGGCGGTTAAACCGCCGAACCACTTGAATCGTTCCTAGGTCACGTGAACCGGACGGGTTGTAGAGTGCTACAAATTGAGAAGACAATCCCTAATTTTTCTGAATTTCTCCCAAACTAAATATCATTCTACTTCTTGACTTCTCTGATTTCTCTCTTTCTCACTTTCTCCATCTCACATTCTCTCTTCCTCAACGGCACAGGTAATGTAAACTCTCTTCCCTCTCTTCTTCCTTGTTGTTTTGTTTATAATTGTAGTTTGAAACTTTGGTTGATTGTGATGTGGAGTAGTGGAGATTTAAGCTTGAAATTGATGAAATTTTATTATTGGGCACTTGGGTTTTCATGAATTCATATGGAGTTCAGGAACAAGACTAACGATTTCACGGTTTGGGTCAGCCATTTTTAGAGCTTTGTACATGAATTTCTGTTGGACAATCGTAATTGAGTTTAGGCTTTCAAAGAAATATGGTGTTTTCACTAGGTTGCTGGACATGAAATTACAAACTTAATTCATGCAATAAAGTAAAAGGATCAGGCTAGTCATTTATCAGATTCAAAAGTAATGATATTTCATTGCTTGTTCTGTTTTGCTTTTGGAAATGGAATGCATGATGAATGGAATGCAATGCTAGGGCTCTCTTTATGCGTAAATATGGATTTCTTTAAATAGACATTTGGCTAATTTGAAACTTAGAAGTAAGGTTGATAGTCTTCAAAGTTGGAGAGTTCTTGAAGTGTTTCTTGGCTTCTTCAATTAGTGATTTTAAACACCTCTTGGCTCATGCTCTAATAGATTAATAGATTTATCCTATTATAGTATTATTAGTTAAATTGGTAAATAATTTAATGATTCATTTAGTTAAATTTATGTTTCTTGAACTTGATTCTTCTTTATTAAATTTTAGATTTGATTCTTCTTTATTACTGCAGAACCAAAATGTCTTCTACGGGACAAAACACAGATAGTAGTTCAACTCCCATCTCTACTCCATCACAAAAGGGCAAAACAAATATAACATGGAAACATGTTGTTGAAAGAGTTATTGATAGAAAGAAAACAATTTGTTGCATGTATTGTGGTAAGGTGTCAACGGCTGGTGGTATAAATAGAATGAAGCAACATCTTGCAGGGAGGAAAGGTGAGATTAGAGTATGTCCTAAAGTGCCTCCGAGTGTGAGACATCAGATGGAGCAATCTTTAAAAGAGATTGTTGAAAAGAATAAAGAAAGGCGTGAAAACTATGTCACTAATAATCCCTATGGTTCTCATGCCATAGAAAGGGATTACATTACTGAATGTGATGAGATTGAAGAAATTGAAAGGCAAAAAATAAGGGGAAAAAGTGCACAACCAAGTGTAGGAATAGGAAAGGCACATGTTGGCCACAAGCAATCAAGCAAAGTTGGTGACCATTTTGCTCCAAGGACTACTCCAGGATCTCCACCTACCATCAAAAGCATCCTTGCAGGTAATGAAGCAGTTAAGAAAGCTTATATGGAAATAGCCGAATTCTTCTATGATACATGTATTCCTATTAATGCTTGGAACTCTAGATACTTTAAACGTATGTTTGATGTTGCAACTGCAATAGGGCCAGGGTTTAAGGTTCTCACTTATCATGAACTTTGACTTCCTCTCTTAATGGATGACAAAAAAGAAGTTCAATTATGGGTTGATAACATTAGGATTATTTGGATACAGTGTGGATGCACAATTATGGGTGATGGTTGGACTGATAATAGTGATCGAACATTGATCAATTTTCTTATATATTGTCCTTGTGGAACCATTTTTTGGAAATCTGTTGATGCTTCTGATATTGTGAAAGATGCACAAGCACTTTTTAACTTATTTCAGAAAGTTATTGAATGTGTTGGTCCAACTAATGCGGTACATATGGTCACCGACAATGGAGCTAACTATGTTGCGGCGGGAAAGAAGGTACAAGATCATTATAAATCTATTAGTTGGTTTCTTTGTGCTTCACATTGCTTGAATTTGGTTATGAAAGGTATAGCAAAATTAGATCATGTTGTTGAAACTGTGAGTAAAGCATCTCAAGTGACTAGGTTTGTGTACAATCATATATATTGGTTGTCTTGGTTGAGAAAAAGAAAGGATTGGATAGAAATACTTCGTGCAGGTGAGACGAGGCTTGGTACTACTTTTACTGCGCCACATAATATTTACCATCACATGCATGATTTGAAAGCTTTAGTCACTTGTAAAGAGTTTGTTGATTCAAGACTTGCAAGAGAGAGGAAGACAAAAGAAATTATTGCAGTTGTATCGGACAATAAGTTTCGGAATGATTGTTTGATTATTGTAAAGATCATGGAGCCTTTGATGCGCCTTTCAAAAATTATTGATGGGGATAAAAAGCCTTCAATAGGATATGTGTATGAAGGAATGTATCGAGCACGCAAGGGAATTAAGAACCTTTTCAAGAACAAAAATAGGTTGTACAAGCCGTATACATCCATCATCAAGAGTCGTTGGGATAGGCAGTTAAGGAAAGACATACATGTTGCAACTTATTGGTTTAATCCGGCTTTTCATTATGATCAAGCATCATTTTGCCAAGAACTAGAGGTCATAAATGGTGTTTTAGAAGTAATCGCCACCAAAAGAATAGGTAGCAAGTCAAAGTTGTTACATGAGACTAGATTGTTCCGAGATCGATTAGAGAGTTTGGATAAGAACTTGCATTTGATACTATCAAGAATACTTAGCCTGGTAATTTCTCTTTTTTGACTCTTTCGAAGTTAATTATTTATTTTCATTTATCTTTTCTTGATTGTTTATAATTGGATTTTTTTTCACATAGACGAACGGTGGAAATTGTTTGGCGCAAGTGTACCGAATCTTCAAAAATTGGCAATTCAAATTCTCGGCCAAACAAGTACCTCATCAGGATGTGAGAGAAACTAGAGTGTTTTTGAACGCATATACACCAAAAAGAGGAATAGATCGGAGCATCAAAGGCTAAATAATTTGGTTTCTGTTCACTATAACTTGAAGTTGAAAGATATGTAACAATTAAATCTTTACTTTTTTATGATGTTTCTTCTTTTGTTATATATTTGCCAAATTGATATTCTAACTTTATAAAAATTTTAGGTGGTTTATAAAAGCTGAAAGTTATGATCCTATCGATTATGAAAGTATTGATAACATCGATTTTTGGATTGTTGATGATGAGGAAGAACCATTTCTCAATTATGAAGACATTGACAATATGCTATATGAACAATTAGATCGTCCAAGAATGGAAAGGCAACGTCGTCATCGTCGAGAAGGTTTGCATGTATTATATATGAGAAAATGAGTGTTAAAGTATAAAAAAATATTTTAACATTGATATAGTATACTCATTTATTATATAAATGTAGATGGTGCTGATTGTATTGAAGATATTGAGGATATAGAGGACCTGGAGATTGACGATGATATAGATTTTTCAGCATTGGACTAGTTTAATCTCAACGATAACTTGCACGATGTCTACATTGGAGTTGGAGAGGGCGGTAGCAATTCTGGTGGTGTCAATTTTAAAGATGATACATGGTTCAGAAGTACTTAAGAAAATGTATTTGTGACTTCAGAATATTATGCACAATTTGGGTTAGACAATGTTGATTGATTATCCTTTTATGATTTGAATTTTTGGATAATTAGATTAGTAATTGTATTAACTGTTAAGTCATTGATGTTGGATGTTTATTAGCTTTTCGATGTTTTGGAATTTCTATTTTGGTTTGGCTTGACTTTTATTATTGGAATTTATTGTATTTTGTGCTATAATTTTTGTATTGGAGTTACAATATTAGATCTCTGTTTTATGTTATTTTATTATAGGAATATTTTATTAAAGATATTAATTGCAAAGAGGGAAATGCTTAAAAGATATATTCTTAAGTATATTCATATTATTTAATATTTAAAGTTGATTTTTTTATAATTATTTATGATGTATATATGACGTCACCGGTTCGACCACAGTTGGACCAACGATTCAACCAGTGACCCGTAACCCACTGAATTTTTTGATTTGATGAACGGTTCGGGTTTTAAAACATTGGCTGAGGGTGATAGTGGTGCAGTAAAGAGTGGGGCTGAGGGTGAGGATGAAACTGTTAGAGTTGGGGAATACAATTTTGAGGAAATGTCATGTTGTAGTGAGTAGGTTCAAAGTGTTAAGGGCCAAGAAGAGTGCATTAGAGTCAATAAAAGGGGCTGACTCAAAACAGTATAAGTGTTTGTGGAATAATTGTGAAACTGTGAGACACCACAATTCTGGTAGTAAGTTAATTCTAAAAAAGGTTGATGGTTCAGATCCTCTAGTTTTTTATAAACTTTACTTCAACTTGTTTGCCATGAAATCTGTTTTTTCTGCTTGGTTTCAGGCCATTAATTGGGCTTGATGGATGTTTTCTAAAAACTTGTTATAAGGGTCAGTTATTGGTTGTTATTGAGAGGGATGGAAACGACAATATAGTGCCTATTGTTGTTGTTGTTGTGCCAGTTGAAAATAGAAAAACTTGGACATGGTTTCTAAATAAATTGTTGGAGGATATTGGGGGTTGGGAACATCTAAATGGAGTTTTATTTCTGATAGGCAAAAAGGCCTAATTAAAGCTTTGAAAGAACTTGTTCCTGAGAGTGAACATAGGTACTGCCTGAGCCATATGTACCAAAACTTCAAGATGAAGTTCAAATCTCAAGAATTAAAGGAATTCTTTTGGAAGGCTGCGTCCACAGCAAACAAAAAAAAATTTGAATTTTACATGAAGTAAATTGAAATTTTGGACCCTAAGGTTTCTGCTGAGACTGAAAATGCATCTGAATGGTTAAAAAAAGGTTCCTTTTCAGCATTAGGCAAGGTCTTTTTTTCCAGTATATTGTAAATATAACATTCTGCTTAAATCTATGTGAGAGTTTCAACAATTTTATCTTGGACGCCAGAGATAAACCCATAATTACTATGCTGGAATGGATTAGGACAAAATTAATGTCAAGGATACAAAGCAAGAAAGAAGGGATGGAAAGATACACAGGTGTAATATGTCCTAATGTGCTAAAAAAAGATAAACAAACAATAAGGCTTTGCAAAAAAATGCTTCACAAGATGGGCAGGGGGTGGAGAGTACGAAATAGATCAGTTTCTGGCAATGTTTTCATAACCGGACCGGGGATCGAACCGGTCAAGTTATTGGGTCACTGGTTCGACCGGTCGAATCGAATTAAAAAAACCGGTTGACCCGGAACTTATTATATATATATATGTAATATATCAAGATATTAAATAAATACAATTTATAACAACATTCTATAAAATCCGTACAATTTATAAATAATATAATATATATAATAATTTAACAATAAAAAATCAACAGACCTCTTGAAGGAAACAAATTAAATCAAGATTCAAAACTAACAAGAATTTAAATTAAACCCCCCTACCCACCTCCCCCCCCCCCCCCCCCCCCCAAATATATTATATATTAATTGATAAAATAAATAAAATTTATAACGACATTTTAACAATTGTTGTGTTCATATATTTTTTAACAAAAAAGTCCAAAAAAGATTGAAAAGATATGTAGAAAATGAGAAAGAAATAGACGAAGAAGAAAAATTGGTTTATTGTCTCTCCCACATTGAGAAAGTATAGACAAAGCTTGGGCACTTTCTCATAGTTTAAGCATTTTCTCATGTCCCACATTCGAAAAAGACAAGGCAAACTCAAACAATTGAGCCTATAAATATGTCTCTCCCACATTGAAAAAATATAGGTAAAGCTTGGGCACTTTCTCATGTCCCACATTGAAACAAGACAAGGCAAGCTCAAACAATTGAGCCTATAAATATGTGATAGTTTGTTTAAGTAATTGTCCATGAAACACTTGTCAATCTATTTTTTCTTTCTTTGCATTTTTTTTTCTCTTTGTGCATTTCACTATATTATTTTTTAGTGAAATATATGTTTGATTAGTGATATATAGTTCACTATATCATTAATTTTTTTTTAAAAAAAATAATAAAATCGGGTTGACTGGTTACCGGGCGGATCGGTTTTGGCCGGGTTTGACCGATGGGGTTTTACCCCATGAACCGGACCGGACCCTTGGTCAGTTCACGGTCACACCGGCCGGTCCGGTCCAGGTCTGAAAACAATGGTTTTTGAATAAATCTACTGTGAACTTGGATAAGAAAACATATTCTTGTGGCATGTTTCAATTAAATTCTTATCCTTGTGCACATGCATGTGTCGCAATATCATTTGGGAGGTTGGTAATTGAAGATTATGTGAATGAGTGTTACAAAAAGCACACATACTTGAGGGTATATGCAAAAATGATACATGCAGTGCCAGGGATAAAAGATAACATCCAGACCCCTTATAAACCCTTGAATCCACCACAACTGAAGAAACTAAAGGGTAAACCAAAGAAGTTGAGGAGGAGAGGGCCAGATGAGCTTTAGAACACATCAACCAGAAGAGGTTTGACACATACCTGTGCAAATTATCTTGAAGTTGGTGATAGTAGGGGTGTTGTACGCTAGGCTGAATTGTTTACTGTTTAGGCCATGATTCATAATTTTAATATCGATACTAGTTCATTGTTGGACCAATAATTTTCAAGACTAGCTAATTCAGACACATGGGGTACAGTTCATAGGGGGTTTGTTACCCTAATTACTGTGCATCTTGGTATTTATTTGTAGGAGCTTGAGGAGGCACACGGGAGGCATCGAGTTGACCTTTCCACTTGCCAAGCTATGAAGATGATCATGGGGATGGGAGACAACTACTAGTTAATTCTCCTCGAGCCACACCCCCTATCCCATTGTCTAACCTATTCCCCATCACCATTCAAAATACAAACATTAATTGGTGGATGCATACACCTCAAGAGAGCGACGACGACGCCCCCCCCCCCCTCTTGACCTTCCACCTCTTATGTTGCTTCCCACAAGGCTGGACCATCCCATACTTCTTAATCTCAACCCTTATTAGAGGCCAGACTCCAGAACCTAGTAAACTAGTAGCACCTCCCGCAAAACACCGTCGATGTCATGGCCAAGTACTCCAGGCATATTCACGATTAGCATGTAGCCTAGGGCCATTTCCCACCTCCTCAATGACTCGGTTAGTTCCCTCTTCCTTTTCTTACTGCTTTACGTTCAGGTAAATGTTAATTTTTCAAGTTTGCGGAGATGGTTTTGATGATGTTGGTGGATTTGGGATTTCCATTTGTTAATGGGAGATTAGAATTGATTTTCATGTTTTATTTGTCTAAGTGATGCTTTATTTCCTGATTATGGTTTCGTAAAGTTGTTTATGAAAAATTGATCCTTTGAGGACATTTGTGGCATAATTCGATGAGTAAATGTGACTTAGAAAATTAAAAGATTAGGATATAAATGTGTTCGTTGTTATGTGACTGTTGCTTTGAGTATTGTGGAGTAGTGAAACCTAATTTCATGCATTTTGAATAGCAAAGAAAGAGAGTTGGAATGATTTTGCTTCCATTTTGGTCAGTTCACTCATAAAAATGGATGGAAATGGATTACTTGTTAGACGGTTACAAACCTTAGAGAGGTATTTATAATTCTTGAAACAATGAGGGGGTGTCCGTAATTATGCCAAACCTCAGGGAGGTCATTATAATTCATCCATATTGTTATTAACGTAAAACAGCGACTAGAGCCATGAGTATGTAAAGTACTTTAGGTAAAACGTTCTTTTGTCTTCACAACAAGTGTTTTTCGCGTTAAAAGGCCAAAATATGACCTAAAAAATGCTAGTCACGAGCAAAACAAAGAAAAAGAAATAAAAAGTCCATGACAAAATAATTGGGGAAGGAAAAGAGGAAAAATGTCAGGAAAAAAATAAAAAATAAAAAAACATCCGAACTTGTAAAATAAAGTGAAAAAAGTTATTGCGTTGAGACAACGAAAATGATAAGAATAGAAGCCTTTAGATTTTATGAAAACTTGATTATTCTATTCGTTACTTGCCAAAACGAAGTATTGTGATGTGATTGGCATCTTACCCTAGTTATCATGAGTTAATATTTGCATAATGCATTGATGCATTTATATTTTGAAATTATGTGAACCTAATTAAGTTTACTATTATGAATTCATGCCATAATGTTGAGAAGATGATTTCGTATTATTTAAGTTATTAGACATCCCTAAGTTTGAATTTTACTTGAGAACAAGCGAAGGTTTAAGTTTGGGAGTCTGAGAAGCTTAGATTTTACATGTTTAAATTAGTAAAATAAGTGCATTTCATCGTCATTTTGAGTAAATTTATAGGATTTATTGCTTTTTAGGTTTATTTCTTCTTGGGATACCGATTTTGGGCATTTTACTCTCTTGCAGGCTTAATTAGGGACAAAAATGGTCAAAATCATAAAAATACTCAGACTCAGCCTGAGACAGACACAACATGGCCATGCCGTGTTCATGCCACACTCTCGTGTTCCTCAAAGGGAAGATTCAACATCTACCTGAGAGTTACACAGTCGTGTCGGAACAGAAATTGAGTTTCAGACCCTATGGCGTGTTCTCGAGGCAGAAACATACATCAAATTCTTCCCTTCCACAAGTTTACAAGATTTCAGCTATAAAAGGAGCAATGATGGACGACTTTTAGGGGAGAAAAACGCAATATTCACTATCACACACTCATTTTTATTACGTTCGAAGTGCTTTTAGCAAAGTGAGAAGTTCTAGAAATCATCAAGCCGGCTAGGAGAATTAGGCTATAAATTTTCTACTTTCTCTTCTCTTTTAGTATTTTTCTTGATGCTTAGATTAGAATTTTTATTGGTTTTATTTGTCGAGTTCATGGCAGAGTACATACTCTTTGTCCTAAAATGAAGTTGAACCCTTTGGTAGATTAGTGAAATTATTTTCGTGTTTTCTTTTATTTCATGTGTTATTTGATCCAATTTAATTTTTAAGTTCTTTACTATCTTGTGAATATGCTGGCCACGTATTTTCATGTTTTAAACATCGATCAATACTGAAAGGTGAAGTTCTATATTAGAAAGTTAGGGATTAAATATACGCATTAATCACGAAAGTAGGATTAGTTTCTGCGAGGATTGTATTAATTATCTTTGATCTTAATGTGTTCAATTAATTTAGTTTCAATGAAAATAAGTAGATTATTTAATTAAACAGGGGTTTTTCTTACCCTTGAAAGAGGGTGAAAACGATATCAGGATAATTCTTTTTAAATTAATTGCACTGATTAAAAGACAAGTTTAAACAAAATCATTAACTAACCATTGTGGGGATACTTGATTCTAGGCATTCATGTCCCATTGTTTTTCTCAACATGTTTATTGCTTTCTAATATTAGAGAATCAGTTATATATCTTTCTAGCTTTTTACGGTTTAACTAATCAAAGTTGAATAAATTTAGTAACCATATTAGTCTCTGGTATCGACATCTTGAATGATACACGATAAGTCTTGCGCTTGTGGTTAAGCCACATCTGGTATTCGGATTAGGCCTGTCAACGGGCGGGCATTACCCTACCCGGACCCGGACCCAATAAATACCCATAGTTATTATTTATAGACCCTACCCAGACCCTACCCATATAATACCCGTTGGGTCTTACCCATGCTATACCTATAGTAATTGGGTCCAATATGGGTCTTACCCAATGGATCTTACCTATGTTAATTTGTTAAAGTGATAAAGCATTATACACATTTTTTTTTATAATGATATCATCAAATATTACAAAATTAATTAATAAAAATAGTCCATGAATTTGCAATTGATAAAATAAATTAAAAGCTATTCAATTTTTTAACATTTGCAAATCGAACATCGATAATTGAAATGTAAATAATGATCTTGACTTTGCTCAAATATTAGCCATTATTAATCAATTACATAATCTACATAGATTCGAGATATGAACATAAATTGAAAAACGATAAGAAAAAATAAGTATGAAAATAGGCTTTAACTTAGAAATACATTTTTTTTTATCAATTTGAAATTGCGTTCAACTTTAATTTAATGAGTTTTTACAATTCAAATTCAAACAAATCTTATCTTCATATGTTAGTCGAGTTTAACTAATTTTACATGACAAGTAAATCGAGTCGATTGATATATAAAAAATTTACAAATTTAAAGAATTTTAAATTTTACTCGTTCAATACCCATACCCACAGGTATTTTAGGGTCTAGACCCTACCCATATCCAAAAGACTTATTCCAATGGGTATGGGTCCCGGTATGGGTCTAATATAAAACTATTGGATTTGGGTATGGGTATTAACTATTATAATGGATACCGGTCTGAGTATTACCCGCCCATTGACAAGTCAATCTGGTAACATATATATAAGGTAGGGGTTGCTTGTCCCAAAAACATGAAGGTCAGTCATTTTTAGTATTAAGTATTTTCTTCCTCGTGTACGAAGTTTTTACATTGAATTTGTTAGCGTCAATACTTAATGTTGGTTCAGTTGGTAAATACAAATCACTTTCAATTAAATAGTTGTGAATTTGATTCCTTCTGCTAAAGGATTTTATTAGTGGTTAACCTGTGGGTAGCTCCAATATATATGAATGGTATTGATGAAGTGCCTTGACCTGTGGTCATGATTAGAGTCGAAATCATGCAAAGTTTAATATTAAAAAGCATAAAATTGTTAGAGTTGTAGGTGTAACAACCAGCAAAAAAATAAAAGCCAGCAAGTTGGCATGTCTTCAACTACATT
This sequence comes from Sesamum alatum, assembly GCA_034509735.1. Classification (NCBI taxonomy): domain Eukaryota; kingdom Viridiplantae; phylum Streptophyta; class Magnoliopsida; order Lamiales; family Pedaliaceae; genus Sesamum; species Sesamum alatum. The sequence goes on along the minus strand of JACGWO010000007.1, from coordinate 9,360,938 downwards.
AATTTCATTGATTAGCTGCATCAAAGAACATCTACCAAATCTATTTCTCAATACTCCAACTTTCAACTAAGATGAAGTTTCTTTAATGTTAAATCCAATAAAAAGAAAGTTAAAAATTTTACTAAATCCTGAGGAATTTTGTCATTACATGTTCAGAGAATATGTTGACAAATCTTTTATCAAATTCCAGCTGGTTTCTCATAAGATATTTTTCCCTTCTTTCTTGTGAGAAAATTAGGGTCAGTGAACAAATGGAGCATTATTGGTAGCAATTCAATTCATGAGACTTTTCCCACCTTTGTTTAACTTTTGGCTGGGAATCACCAGTCAAAAAAATTCCCACTTGGGGCAGTACCATCCATACTTAGAGCATTTTGTGTTTTTTTTTTTTTTTTTTTAAATTGCTTCTTTTACTATAAAAAATATGACATTTAACCATGGCTAATTGCCATGATTAATACTAAATAACCGTAGCGAATACTCATTGATCACGGCCACGCAACGGTTGTCGGCCGTGGTTTTTGCGAGGGTGGCTAAAACATTTGTCATGACTAAAAGCCATGGCGAATATTTTTTACCACGGCTAAAAGCCGTGGCAAATAAAGTTTTCATGGTAAAAAAGTTTTTGCATCGATTTTTATTTAACCGTAGTAAATAGTAGTTATTTACCACAGTTTTTAGCCATGGTCATTAAAAATATTTAATATTAATTTTTTTCTAGTATTTTTTTTTATATATAAAATCTCCTTTCCTTGTTTAATATCTAATTTTTTACACATTCTTTTGTTTTATTATGTTAAATTTTTAACTTTTAATGTGGAATTAAGGACATGAAAGTGGAGTCGCCACTTCAATATTTGTAGTTTTCTAGAAAGGTCATAAATACCAATATTTGTCACATATTTGATTAGCATATAAATCCAAATGGTGCAATTTGATTGACTCGATGACTTGTCTGCAAAATATGATTTAATTGGCTGGAACATCTAGTACTTCTCGACACTTGGTTTGATGGTAAAATTATCTATCTATACTATATAATAAGGAATAACACCTTTTTGGTCATTTTGTGTTTCTCCTTTTTTTGGTCTATTTTTTTATATTAATTTATTTTTTTTATTTTCTTATCTAACTTCTCACTCCCCACTATCTTTTAATAGTTACTCTTCTTTTTTTTTTTTTTTAATTTTCATTCACCTTTTTTGTCACTATTTTCTTATAAATTTAATATTAATTTATTATTTTATATATATTTTATTAAATAATATTATTTTATAAATATTTTATTTTAAACAGTATTATAAACTACACACGTAGAGTATGCCACAAATTACTAGTACCATATATTAAGAGAGAACCCTTTTAGTGTTTTTTTTTTTTTTTTGTCTGCTTTTTGTTTTTCACCCAACAACTTCTACATTTCCCCCACTATCAACAAGTGGTCAAAACTATTTTTTTAATTGTTATTTATTTTTTAGTTATTTTTTTTCTCTTTCTCTTGTTCCAAATATTCTCTTTTAAAATTATATTTTTTTATTATAATATTTTTTATATTATCATTTTCCTACAACAAATTTTTTTAGTAAATAATATTTAATTATTTATAATTTTTAAATTTTTTTGTGCACATACATCGAATGAGCCACATAGCTAGCATATATTAAATATTAATCAAAATCACGAACCATTTACATATAAAATTAAATTTGATAAATTTCAAAATTATTAGAAAATGGTATAACGGATAACTAATATAATATTCTACACTTTTCACCATTCAACTTGTCGCATTTTTCACTTGTCTACAACACGTATTCCTACCAGATAAAAAAAAACAGAAAACAACCTATGTTGAGATTATGCACCTCACCTTCACTTGCTCTCAACAGTAGCCTTGGCCAAAGAGCGTTTATTCATGCGTTGCTTTCTCTTTGGTCATAAGCGTGATTCCACTTTCACGCTTCTTTTGTACAATTTTTCCTTATGTACAATTTCTTTTGTATTTTGTATAGCTGGCAGCCCACTCGTACAGCTGGCCTCCAGTTAGCCGCTGATTTGGCAGCATTAGATAGATCTGGCATTGCTATTTAAAGTCCTCCTCACTGTATTCAATTGATAGAATAGATTTTTCGGAATAGAGGAAACTTTTATTTTGTCTTTGTGCAGAGATTATCTCACCATGGCTTTGTATGTTTTTTCCATGAGATTTTACATGGTATCAGAGCCATCCTTGTGATGGTCTCTGCATACCGAAGTGATTTTTGAGATTAATAATAGATTGTGAACGGTCTCTTCGAAATTTTCTTCGGTAATCGGACAAATGACGGAGGCTACGCGTGTGAGTGGTGAGGTGACCTCTGTAGAGTCCAGATCTGCCGGATCTGGAGGTAATTCAGATCTTACGAAGCTTAGCACCCTGGAGTACTCTAACTTCCCCATCATCTCCGCTCCTTTGAATGGGAATAATTGGTTGGCATGGAGTCGAGCAGTAAGAATCGCACTCGGAGGGCGAGACAAATTAGGTTTTGTGGACGGAACCAATTTACAGCCGACAGAAGGACTGGAGGCAATTCGACAGTGGAAAATCGTCGATTGTGTGGTACGCACTTGGATCCTCGGCACGATCTCAAAGGAAATCGTAAATGCCTACCTGTATGCGAGCACGGCTCGAGATCTGTGGTCGGAGCTAGAAACAAGATATAGCGAATCTAATGGACCTCTATTGTATCAGATTCGGCGAGAAATCAATTCCATGACTCAAGGAAACCTAAGTGTAGCCACCTACTATACTAATCTCAAACAGCTGTGGGATGAGATACGATGCCTAATGCCCCCACCGCGATGTCGTCGCGGACTGTGTATCTGTGGATGTAATCAGACAGGTACGGCACAAACTGAGGCGAGTCAACTGATTGAGTTTCTGATGGGGCTGAACGACTCATTGGACGGTGTAAGGAGTCAGATCTTGGTTATGGATCCTCTGCCACACGTAGACAAGGTATACTCCATGGTTATGAGGGTGGAGAGACAACAGAAAGTTCACTTGGAAACTGTGGAGGCTGGGGATAATTCAGCGATGAATGTGAGAAGCACTGGAAACAAATTTGTGAAGAAAAGGAACGTGGATAAGAAACAGATGATATGTGAGCACTGCGGCAGACCTGGACATAACAAGGATACCTGCTTTAAGATCCTTGGTGTACCTGACTGGTACAAGGAGCTGGCGGAGAAGAGGAAAAGAGGTAATAATGGAGAAGGCAGAGCGTATGCTGCAGTGGAGACTGATGAGCGGCGAAGGACTGAAAGATCTGTTCTGGCTGAGGATGCTGGAACTTCACTGATAGCAGATTTGGTAGAGGCATTAAAGATGATACAGACCAGAGGCAACACAGTTGCTGTGGATCCTGTGAAGGTGCATTTCGCCCAGCTCGTGTGCCTACATAATCTCGACTTTGTTAATTCTGTCAAACATAACATGAGCTCATGGATTGTGGATACTGGAGCTACTAGACACATGTGTGGAGACAAAAATTTGTTCAATGCTTTATCCCCTGTTTACCCTGCTACTGTTGTTCACTTACCTGATGGTAGAACTACTAATGCAACACAAGTAGGATGCATATCTTTGACCACGGATTTCAGATTGGAGCATGTGCTTTACATTCCTAGTTTCCGACATAATTTGTTGTCTGTTTCGCAACTGTGTCAATCTCTTCCTGTTAGTTTCGTTTTTCATGATTCTGTCTGCGTATTGCAGGACCGAAGACTAAAGAGGTCCTTGCAGTAGGCAAGCAGTTAGGAAAACTGTTCTATCTGGATAATACTTCTTTTTCTCGTGCTGTCATACATACATACTGTAACACTGAACATGAATCTGCATCGCATTCTTTTGATTGTAACAGCTATGACTTGTGGCATTACAGACTAGGGCATCCATCTGCTAATGTCCTTAGATATGTACCTGTAATAAATCCCCGAACGTACAATAAAGAGAACATTTGCTATATCTGTCCCTTAGCTAAACAGGCCTGTAAACCTTTTCCTGACAGCACATCGTACTCAAAATTTCCTTTTGAATTAATACATGTGGACATATGGGGACCGTACAAACAAGCTTCTTTGAATGGTGGACATTACATATTGACTATCGTAGATGATCATTCGCGTGCTACTTGGACATATTTAATGAGCCATAAGTCACAGACTGTTTCCTTCCTGACCAATTTCTTCAAACATATCCAGAATCAGTTCCAACTCTTTGTCAAAATCATCCGGACCGACAATGGTTCTGAGTTTCTTAGTCTTTCCTGTCATGAGTTGTTTAAGGGACTGGGCATATTACACCAAAAATCCTGCGCTTACACGCCTCAACAGAATGGGGTTGTGGAGCGTAAACATAAACATCTTCTCCAAAATGCCCGAGCCTTGATGTTCCAGTCTCATCTTCCTAGGCAGTTTTGGGGGGAGTCTATTCTTACAGCCACGTACCTCATAAACAGATTATCCTCCTCTGTACTACAGTGGAAGTCACCCTATGAACTTTTATATCACTCTCCACCATCCTATGAGCATCTTCGTACTTTCGGGTGCCTTTGTTTTGCTTTGAACGTTCAGCCACATAAGTCTAAATTCGACCCTCGAGCCATCCAATGTGTCTTTATCGGATATGTCACGGGCCAAAAGGCCTATAAACTCTTTGATCTTGCACGTCGGTCCATCATTGTTTCCAGAGATGTGACTTTCCATAAAGGTGTTTTTCCTTACCACAAAATTGGCCCCACTCTTGCAGATACCTCTCGTATCTTGCCGAATCCTACTGACCCTGCATTTCCTACATTTTTATCCCCTCCATCACCTGGCCCTACACCTAACCCTGACTTTTCCCCAGGCTCCACTCTATCTCCTGTTGCAGGAGATTTACCTATTGCTGATTCTGAGTCCTCTCCTGATGTCACTGTGTCTCCTCCTCTGCAGGATGTCTCCTTTCCGGTCTGTCCTTCACCGATTCCGGTTAGGAGATCTAGTCGACAAACACATAAACCCTCATGGCTTAATGATTTTGTATGCTCCACTCATCATGCACATTCAGTTCTGTGTTTCTCACCTTCACATTTGGCTTTTGTAGCATCTTTATCTACAGTTCCGGAACCTCATAGTTATGCTCAGGCTAAAGATTCAGCAGACTGGCAGCAGGCCATGAAACAGGAGATTTCCGCTCTTGAAGGTAATCAAACTTGGGTTGTGACAGCGCTGCCCCCAGGTAAAAAGGCCATAGGTTGTAAGTGGGTTTATAAGGTAAAGCTTCACCCTGATGGTACCATTGATCGCTACAAAGCACGGTTGGTCACCAAGGGGTATAATCAGGTAGAGGGAATTGACTATTTTGAACGTTTTTCCTCGGTTGCCAAAGCCGTCACGGTACGGATTCTCCTTGCTGTTGCCTTAGGCCGACATTGGCCCATTCACCAGGTTGACATAAATAATGCGTTTTTACATGGATACCTCGATGAGGACATTTATATGTTACCCCCTGAAGGGTATGTTGTGCCTGCGGGGCAGGTTTGTAAGCTTCGGCGCTCCCTTTATGGCTTGAAAAAAGCCTCTAGGCAGTGGAATCAAGAGTTTACTGCAAAATTATTACTGTTTGGCTTTACACAATCACACCACGATCACTGTCTATTCTTAAAACAAGTTGCTAATGGTTTGATTGCTCTTTTGGTGTATGTAGATGACGTGCTTATCACCAGCCCTTCCGAAGCTTCCATTGCGGAGGTTAAATCCTACTTACACAAGTTGTTTACCATCAAAGATCTTGGACCCGCCAAATACTTTCTCGGCTTGGAGATCACTCGTTCTGTTGCTGGTACTTATGTTACACAACATAAGTATGTGCAGGACATTGTCCATGATACTGGTATGCAGTCTGCCAAGCCCACCTCCACTCCACTGCCGGTTGGGCTGAAACTCTCTGCGACAGGCAGTCCTCCACTTTCTGATCCCGAGCCTTACCGACGGCTGGTGGGCCGCCTCTTATACCTGGGGTTTACGCGGCCGGATGTTTCTTATGGGGCTCAACAATTGAGCCAGTTCGTTCATCAGCCTTGCCAACAACACATGACGGCTGCCCTATATTTAGTCCGGTATTTGAAAGGTACTCCTAGTAAGGGCTTGTTTTTCCCTGCTGATTCTTCTTTTTTTCTCAGGGGATACTGTGATACGGATTGGGGGAGCTGCACTGACACTCGTCGTTCTTTAACCTGTTATTGTCTGTTTCTGGGCCCTGCTCTCATCTCTTGGAAAACCAAGAAACAGGCCACCGTCTCCCGATCCACCGCCGAGGCCGAATACCGAAGTCTTGGTGCCACTGTTTGTGAATTACAGTGGGTCTCTTACCTTCTCGCGGACTTGCAGGTCCCGTTTTCCACTCCCATTCCTTTGTATTGCGATAATCAAGCCGCAGTTCACATCGTGGCCAATCCTATTTTCCACGAACGTACAAAACATCTGGAAATTGACTGCCACTTGGTTCGTGACAAATATAAAGCTGGCTTCGTCCTTCCTTCCCATATATCTGGCAAGATGCAGCTTGCAGATATCTTCACGAAGGCACTCCCTGGTCCTGCGTTTTCTGGACTTCTTTCCAAGCTTGGACTGGTCGATTTCTCCCCCAGTCCACCTTGAGGGGAGGCTGTTAAGATTATGCACCTCACCTTCACTTGCTCTCGACAGCAGCCTTGGCCAAAGAGCATTTATTCATGCGTTGCTTTCTCTTTGGTCATAAGCGTGATTCCACTTTCACGCTTCTTTTGTACAAATTTTCCTTATGTACAATTTCTTTTGTATTTTGTATAGCTGGCAGCCCACTCGTACAGCTGGCCTCCAGTTAGCCGCTGATTTGGCAGCATTAGATAGATCTGGCATTGCTATTTAAAGTCCTCCTCACTGTATTCAATTGATAGAATAGATTTTTCGAAATAGAGGAAACTTTTATTTTGTCTTTGTGCAGAGATTATCTCACCATGGTTTTGTATGTTTTTTCCATGAGATTTTACAACCTACATATTCCTATTTATATGTTACAATTAATGCAAAGTGAAGCAATCGACATTGTAAGAAATTTAATATTTAACTATGACTAATTGTTATGGTTAAAAAGAAGTAATCATAGTAAATAATCATTTATCACGGTCACGCAATGATTGTTAGCCGTAATTTTTACAAGTGTGGCTAAAATATTTATTATGATTAAAAGTCATGGCATAAGCATTTCTATGGCTCATATATAGCCATAACACAAATAATTTTTATTATGGATAATCTAAATTTATATAACAATTTTTTTTATCCATTGCCAATAATATAATACTTATTTATTATGATTTTAATTCATGTCAATAAAACTGTACCCATTAATAAATTTTCTTCTAGTGAGATTACTATTATACCTTTAATTAAAGGCTAGCTATTAGTTCTGTCTTTCTATATTTCATTTAATTTTGAATTTATACATGCAATGCAATATTTACTTTTATATTTTAATATCTAAAATATTTATTATTTTCTATACCATACGATGATTAAATTTAATTTGAGCAACAATATTCCACATATATACAGATACATCTGGCATGAGAGAGAGAGAGGGAGAGAGAGAAATGAGTTGTAACTAAAATTAGTCCCATCTGCTGACAGCAAAGTCGTTTGACAACACAGAAAAACCTTTCTGGAATTCCCCCTATTGTTTGACAACTGCTTCACCAGTCTATCAACCTCTCAACCAATTTGTCGGCCTATTTTCAACCTAAATTATAATAATTTTTTTTAAAGTGAAAGCGATAAATTATTATTAATTAAAATAAATCGATAACATCAGTTCTGTTGAATATCAATATCTAATTGAGAGAATTATAACAATCATATATTGATCAATAATATCACATAAATGAACTTTAAACAACACCTTACTATTATGTATACAAACAAATACCTACTATGCAGTAGAACTTCACCCCATGTAGGGGTTCGCCGATTAAGTTAGGCCGCATCAACCAAAATTGTAACAATTGACAACACAAACAATGCTCGTAAGTTCATAACGTATTTATACTTATAAATTCGATTCATTATTATATGATTTATTACATTTGGACTTAAATACTAATTCAATGTATTAGTATTATTCAAGCGACATATAAATTTGAATGAGATTACAATTTGGTATCAAGTCCCATGATTAAAAGAGCTTGATGATCTACATTACCAATGAAGGCAGCGGGGGAAAATTGTATTTTTCGTCCAATAATTTTTTAGGAGAGTGGCACTCTTGGTCCACTTTGATTTCAATTTTGCAATTGAGGACAATAGTTTAGAAAAAATAACACATTTGATCAGATTTCTGCCATAAAATACCAATTTCGCAAGAAAAAAGAGGATTTTCACATGCTATTTTTAAAATTATTATTCTTAACTGCAAAATTTAAATCAGAGTGGACCAAAAGTGACAATTCACCTCAGTTACAGTACAAAAAATGCATTAATTTTTCCCAAGCCAATTGCTGAAGTGACACAATTGAGGCTTGTTCGAATCCTACACATACGAGTATTTGTTTATTTTTATATAATTTAATTATTTTATGGGTTTCATTTTAATGTAGTCTATAATCTAGAACTTATTTAGGTATTTAATTAATTTTTTATATTTAATACTGCACTTTAATGAAGCTGTCATTAATTAATGACATACACTAATGTTAAATAATGGTGACCTACCTAATTATTAACACTTTCATTAGACATAATTAATTAGGTGAACTTAGGACATTAAATTTAATATATATGTAATATACCTTAGTTACCCATATAGATAAGGCTGGTTATATATATATATATATTTATATTTATATTTATAGACAAATATGGATGATGTTAGTAGGTTCATGTCTGCTGGTTAAAACTCAGATTTAATCCTGTAATTTTGTAGCATGCATGTGAGGGAGTAGGCCCTATCTCTATTTTTTTATATTTATCTTTGTAATTTTATTAATGAACTTTGGATCTTGCTCTTTCTATTCCTTTTTTCTCTGCCCTTTTTGTGGATCTTTCTTTTCTACTTTCATCCTTGTGAAGTTTTAGGTTTCATTTTTCAGCTGTCCAAGACAGCCAAAAATATTATGAGGTTGAGTTTGATCCGACAGTCACATAATCGATTATAAAAGAATGAATTAATTTTTGAAAAAAAGTGATTATTGTGAATTCTCAATTTTATAATTAATTATGTAAATAAAGATTGTAGTTAAATTTCAAAATGAACTTCTTTTATAAGGTTAATGAAAGAATTTAAAAAAATTGTTTAATAGGTATAATGGATACTTAGGTAAAGAATAATTGTGGAAGGACTAAAGTTATAAATTTTAGCTTATATCGAAACATGGTTTGAATTGAATCTAATCAAGAGTGATTATTGGTGAAAAAGGGGTCAAACATCACATGAAATTGCTTTTTAACTCAACATGCAGGTTTGGACTGCTGAGTCACAGAACCAAATAATAAGGGTTAAATATTATGGGCGTTTTTACAGAACACACAGTTTAATATATTTTAAAGTTATCTTCATTCATCTGCTACATACACTAGGATAAAATAAAAAACGAAACATATTAAAAATTTTCAAAAATAATTCCGCTTATTTTCATTTTTCTCTTTCTATCTTAAAAAAAAAAGGACGAAATGAAACCATAGTGTTCTTTGCCATTTTCATCTTTGTAATGACTAGTTATTCTTGATTATGATAACATATAGAATACATTCCCATATAATTCATAGACAAACAAATACCACATGTCATCATAATAATGCTACAAATAATAGCAATTATCAATACTTACGTTTCCAATTTCTTAGCATGACAGGACAAAATTATGTGAAACATCAACAAAGCTTAAATCCACCATGTCTACACTAGAAACTGCAATACTATGTAAACTAGACTTTATTTCTTGATCGGTAAAGTTGAGGCTTCACAACCAAAAAAATATGGGTAATATGTCTATTTTTATAGTAATTTCTTATTTCTGTGCTCGTTAATTTGAATCATCGATGTATTGAATCAGTCTTTAAATTTGAATGTTTTAAACGATATAATAAATCACATACTATCACAAGAGAAAAAGGTACAAATTTCAACATTTTAATCATGCCATTACCCAACGATGATTGAAGTGTTCTTCGTGTTTTTAATTGATAGAGACATGTTAACATAACGTGCGGAACACACTTTTTTATGTGTGAATGCTTGTATAAGTGTGTGCGCGCGCGCGTGTTAGTGTTTCTTCAAAGGGAAATAATGACTTTAGATGGTACATAAATCAACATCCATCCATCATATCAATGTAGCTATCAAATTCTTGTGGAAGTATTAAACAAGAAAACCTTAATATTTTTGGTGCCAAAAGTCAGATGATTCCAAAGGGAAATGATAATCAAAACTTCAATTTTCCAGTTGGAGACCAACGCAACTGAGTCCCCACTCTTCTCATCAATGTCTTCTGCTCATCATCAACCATTTAAACCTTGATTTCAACCCATCTTTTCAAACATTAATCCTTGAAAAAAAATTAAAAATTAAAATAAAGATTGCTTCCAACATTACATGTGCCTACACCCACACTATCATCAATCCTTAGGGTTTGGGGCAGTACAAATTCAAAGTCCTTGTCTTTCACAATCTCCAATTGAATATCATGTCGATACATAATTATGTGTCAATATAATATATATGTAGTCTAATTCATATAAATCGTGGCCCAAAAAAAAAAAAAAAAAAAACGACAGTGTGAAAGAGATTTATGTAAATTTTAAATTTCTTGAAAAGAAAATTAAGAAGCAAAATATAATTAATTGTCTTTGCAAAAAGATTAAAAATTGTAATTTAATAATATGTGGATGGGGTTGGTACCCTAGGAGTGAGAATTCAGAGGGGTCGGACCACCAATCGTTGTGGATTAATAGTTATGATCGAATGTTGTCACATGTAAATGTAGATTAAAATTTTATTGAATTAATTCTTATATGGTTAGATTTTGGTTGTTGATAATAGTAGAATAGTTAAAGGCTGTGAGCAACACATAAAGCGTAGATACAGTCCGTTCTTACATATTTTGAAATGCTACTCCTATTTTTTTATTTTTAAAAATAATAATAATAATAATAATTACAACAATAAGGGGTTGGGGGGCATGTTAGGTGCACCCACTAAGTATTGAGATTTGGAAGTGTGATGAAGGCACCGACTTCTCTTTTCCTTACATTCTTGATTGTGGTTAAAAGAAAAGGCAAAAGAAAATATTAATCCACAAGAAATTTTACTTTCGTCGGGGTATACGTATTTGTACATACTCTTTACTTAATGAAACTTACTTTCGACCAAGATTAAAGGAATAATTACACTACCCTCTTTGATGTTATGTATAATTACACATAGTCCCTTTATGATTTTAAAATTACATCTAGTACTTTTGAGGTTTTTTTCTATCTATCAAATAGATCCCTATGTTAGTCAAGAAATTTTATACTGATTAAACTACATTTATACATCTTCACACGCTAATGCATGTGAGAAGGTATATTTTTACATTTTATAAGGGTAGTTTGGTCAGCAAAAATTTGTTTGACTTGCAATAAGTCAACCGATGCTAAATATGAATTTTTATTCAATTTTTTTTAGTTAATATCAGCAAATTCAGTTAATTTTAACTAACGAATGGATCTGTTTGTTAAATGAAAACAAACCTCAATGATAAACAAATGTAATTTTTCAAACCATATGAATTTATGAATAATTATACTAAATATCAGTGGATGTCAGGTGTAAATATCCCTTGATTAAAATAATAAATCGACATTTGTTGCTTCCTTAAATGCGATTTTAGTATGGAAAGCATCAACTCCATGGGCTCTACATGAGATGGGGTTTTGCAACTTTAGAAGTATACATAGCATTATTCCCTTGACTGTCTCTTCAACGGTGTCCAGTCAGTTTCCCGGTTCGTCCGTGATTAGGCATTTTGTCGAACACGTTTTCATGGTCATAGACAAGAACGTGAAAGCATCAAATAACGATTTCTAATCATACTATGATCCTAAATCAATCAACTTTAATGATTGCTAATCATGATATGATTTGCAATGATTAAAACCCCAAAGCTTTTATATAACTCTTTCAGTTTGACTAATAATAATTATTCCAACTCATTCACTTTATTCGCATAATCATATCTTCACTGGGAAAATATAAAGGAAATCATGGTTTGGTCAATTTAACTTTTGAATAATTAAATTTAAGAAAAAATAATTATAAAAACAGTAATTATATAGTTATATCAACATTTCTAATAATATTGATTTATATATCGATTCAATTAATATGTCAATATTCAAAAAATTATGAAAAAATTATAATAAACTCAAATAAAATGAAATATATAAATATCCATACGTCCAGAATGATTCGAACATATGATTTCGAATTTTTTTATAAAACCTCAATTTAACTAGTCTGACGTATAAGACACCATTGGTTAAGAAAAAGTTATTTGACGATGCCAAAAAATATTAAAATTTTATACAATCACACAAGATCAAAATGATAAAAGAAAAAGCACAGGAACCAATCATTCATGCCTATGTCTATAATACTTATAGGGTTAATTACCCCTAAACTCCATAACAAAAAAAAAATTGCAAAGTACGCTTTCTCCTTAAAAAAAACTTTTAAAGTTATTCTTGTACCGCTGTGAGTATTTTCTATTTATCATTGTATTACTCTCATTCAAATTTGAACGGAAAATGCTAACCTCAACAATAAAAGAAAAATATAAACGAACTTCTAATTCTATGCCTCATCGGCATTCAGTATGAATATATATATATATATATATAAACATTTGGAAAGAAAAAATCCATTGTATCATACACTAGAACAAATATTATTTTTAATTATGGTTAAAAGTGAAAAAACGTGACAAATACTAATTTCTGCAAACAATCCAAAGCATTTGCTACAGCTAAAAACTATGGTAGATACTTTGGTCACAGGTAAAAACATAAAAACTAGTGATTAACTATGCTCAAAACTTATATTTTCGCATCAATTTTATCTTTCCATGATAAATAACATTAATTTACTATAAATTTTAAACCGTAATAATTTATAATATAGAGAATAATTATTTTTTCTATAATAATATAAGTATAATGACCAATAATTTCGTACACAACAATATGAAAAAACAAACCACTACTATTAAAAGTAAATTACTACAAACACTTTAGGTGCGACTCAAACCCAATACCTCCCTATACAGAAAATATTCCAATCTTGTCACGTTAAAGTCTCCATATTCAAGAGACCCCACCGACCAAAAAATAATTATATTTTTTCCCCAAAAAATAAAAAATAAAAAATAAAAAAAAATAAAAATATGTTGCAATTGGAGTCCACATTGGCCAATGTGTTTGAATTTTCTTCAAATTCCGACACATCCCTTTCCATTTGTGTCACTTGTGATTTATTTCCACTGAATCCCTCTGCCCACATCTTTTCACTACAAGAAATTAGAGATTTTTCCGGCAGTGATTGTTTTCTTTCTTGGCTTGAATGCGATTGGCATGTGTCCAAAACTGCGTCGCATTGGGCCGGGACCATGCATGTACAACCTCAATTTCACTCAGTTTTTAGGGTTGTCCTCACGAGATTATTAATAAAACTCAGGCCGCAGTTATCCGTCTCAAGTGTAGTCGCAATCACTAGCCTTAAATGTTTGACAATGACCGTCACCTTTACGGCACGCTTGTAAGACGGTCAAGTGTCGGACGAACGGGTGTCTGATACGTGTGGAAACAATCGTTTTAGGATTGTATCTCCATTAAAAGAGAAAGGAGTTGTACTAATGAGTTTGGTGTAAGTTTGACGAAAGTCATTGTGTAAAAGTTTAGTTAAAAACGGTAGGTAGGTGTCGTCGGATAGACTGTTGTTGAGATCCAATGTTGTGTTAGTCTCCGTATAGCAAATACGTGCGGATAACATGGTCGAAGTTTGGTCAAGTAATATTGTATCACTAGAAGAAATATGAAAATTTTCATCATTAATTACCATAGTTAAAAGTAGAAAACCATAGAGATCGCTAATTAACCATAGTTGTGCAACGATTCTTAACTGAAGTCTGCAGGTGAGATCAAAACATTGGTCATAACTAAAAACCATGATAGTTATTTTGGTCATAACTAACATCATAGTGAATGTTGATTAACCGCGGTTAAAAGTTAAGTTTTCACATTTGTTTTGTATGACCATGGGAGATAGTATTGATTTGTCATGATTTTTAAAACGTAATCATTATAATATAGGGAATGGTTCATTTTTTTATATCGTGTGATTCAAGATATTATTTCCTTAATAACATTTGTTTCTTATGGTAGCTTCAGCTGAGAAATATTGGGAAAAGTTCAAGCAACCCCCTTATAATATTGTAAATGAGCAAATTATCCCCCTATGAAAAAATAAATAGCAATTTACCCCCCCTGTGTTCTTTAAAATGAAGCAATTTACCTCCCTAGGCAGGGAGGTAAATTGCTTCATTTTAAAGAACACAGGGGAGTAAATTATTATTCTTTTTTTTCATATGGGGTAATTTGTTCATTTATAATATCACAGGAAGTAAATTGCATTAAACCCAAAAAATATTTATAGGACTAAACATACAAATATTTTTTTTTATTTTAATATATACTATAAAATATTTAAAAAACTACACCAGCACAGGAAAAATCATACTTTACATTATAGATCTTATCTGGGCACGGGGGAATTTATAATGTATAATACGATTGCAGAAATGTTGTATGAATTTAAATAAAAGAAGAAAGAAAGGCATTGGTAATATATTTAAGGGTTAACTACATTTAAAGTCCTGTAAAAATGTAAAATGACATTTTTCCCTAAAGAAGTTTGAAATTACACTTACACCCCCACCAAACATTTTTCATTTACACTTAACCCCCTTCCATTAGGGTTTGGATGAAAAATATTGACGTCGGCAAAAAAGTTATATAAATTTTTATATTTGTCCATCATTTATCATTCTCATGTATTTTTTTTGTATTTATTCAGAAATAAATGTAATTTGGAGTGAGGTTAACATTATTACATTTTTTTCGTTATAAGTATAAAAAAATTTTACATGACAAGGTTATATAAGGGATAAAATTAAAATTTATATAATTTTTTTATAAGGTAATATTTTTCGTCCAAATCCTATCAAAAGGAGGTCAAATATAATCAATGAATGTTCGGAAGGGGCGTAAGTGTAATTTTAAAATATTTTTAATAGTTTCACACTTTTGAGAGGAGGTCTAAGTATAATAAAGTCGATATTTAAACTTAAAGAATATCAATGTAATTATTATCCCTAATAAATATAACCTGCCCAATGCACAAGTTATGGCAGGCATTCCTATCATGGTAAAAAAGCACAAGAACAGTGGGAAATAGCAATTGTGTCCAGAATTCAAAGCAATAATTGGATCAAAATCAAGAAAGAAAGCAACCAATTCTTGCTACAGTGAAGTTGAATATATCCTGGGGACCATTTTATGTCAAAAAGACACTGACTAGCATCTTAATGAAATACCACAAATTGTACTGCTCTATGACCCTAAAACTGCTTATTCCAGCTTATCAACAAAGCCATCATTAACTGCATTAGTCACAGGACCGCCTCTTTATGCTTCTGCAATTCCAAAGTTTGGCACAAAAACAAACATACATGCACCTCTCATGAACAAGCTATGCAGATTTCAGAAATTAAGGAACGACGGTGTCTTTCTGTGTGTCATTTAATCAAACAGATGGGGAAGTTTAGATCCTTTTGGTCGTCTCAAGGGCTCAATCCCCCAACAGCTTTTCACTTTAGTTGTTGTGTTACGAGGGGCGGGTGAGCGCTGCTTCTTTGTCTACATGCCCGTTTCTACTTAGTGACCACCATAGCGTGCAAAGTTGAGTAATGCAAATCAAGAACGTACTCCAGTAATTACATGACAGTTATAAGTGGTCAGTGCATTGTATAAGAAGAGTGATTATTCACAAAAGAAACAGCACGGTCTCTTTTGAGAGTCTTGCGACTTTGTTGCTTTTAGAGTATAAACTGAAATGCAAGTAATCTGGGAATCTCAGACCAATCCGTGGCGGTTTTCTTTTTGCTTCCGGTTCAGAAGGATAACATAACTTGGAACCCAGATTTCAAGGCCCCATTTCGGTAAAAGAAACGAGATAATCTATAGGCCCTGGTTTCCAGATGCATTTTTCTTTCTTCTATAGCAGGCAGAATGGCCTAAATGAAGCAACACTTTCACTTTCACCAATATGAAACCTCATGTATATCAGCTGGAGGAGTTCTAATGAGAACACAGAAATCAAGTAAAGCCACAATTTTGTACAGTGGTTAACAAGGAACGGCTTTACTTAGATCAAGAAGAAGATGCAATATCTTCAATGAGGATCAAGAAGAGTAAGCGGACCCTATATACTTCCTTCATAATTATCCAGAAAAGAATGCCACTGAGCATCTTTTACAGTCCATTGTTCTCTCACAAAGTTGCTGATAGATTTCTGGAGTTTTAATCGCATTTTATGAAGTCCTGCGCATCTTCAACAAAGTGGAGCACATTTATCATTGATGATGCAACAAATTACTATCTTAAACTGATCAAGAGTGTGAAGGGAAACCACAAACGAACATAATCCAAATCATAAATCATGCACTAGAAGCAACATCTTAGTTGCCTACAAGCTTTTCTGATTCGATCTTCGACTTGGATATAGAAGATGCAATATCTTCAATGAGTGGACCAAGCAGAGTAAGCGGACCCTATATAATTCCTTCGTAATTATCCAGAAAAGAATGCCAAACAGAAACTTTTAAGGTCCATCGTTCTCTCACACAGTTGCTGATAGATTTCTGGAGTTTTAATCGCATTTTTATGTAAGAGCTGGTTGAGATATCAGCTTTATATGAAGTCCTGCACATTTTCAACAAAGTGGAGCACATTTATCATTGATGAAGCAACAAATTACAACTTTAAACTGTTCAAGAGTGTGAAGGGAAACCACAAATAAACATAATCCAAAACATAAATCATGCATTCGAAGCAGCATCTTAGCTGCCTGCAAGCTTTTCCATATTAAATAAAGAAAAAGTGATGAGAACAAATTAACAATTTCCAATGGGTCTGAACTAAAAATAAGCCGTGAGGAAGACACATAGTTAGATCTTATACAGCATTCAATCCTCGGGAAATTGTAAAGACAACAAATACTCAATATTCTGTTCTCGAACTGATTATACCATCATAGCTTTTTTCCTACTTTTTTTTACCTCACTTTTGATTCTAATAATGAATCAATTCACTGTTCCATAAGAACTAATACAATTCATCAAACTGCACTCGAGTTTTCTAGTGACACTACCAAGTAAAACAATGGCCTGCGCAAACTGCACCCCCGAAAAAGAAAAAAAGACATAATTCAATTCATAAAACAAGAAAATTTGATCGGGTTAGATTAGAATTTACTAGTGAAACTATCAGCCACATAACGGACTGAGCAAGCAACACCCAAAAATGCAATGGGAGCAATGTCACAGCATGAGCCAAGTAATGGGCTGAGAAAGCTTCATCAAAAAGTACAAAATCCAGAGAATATGCAATGTGATTCACAAAACAGAAACACCAATCTATAAAGTGAAAGAACATCACACACATGCAAACCAAGGGAAATCACAACAGTGTTTTTTCATACATGAGTAGATGCAGATGAAACCCAAAGCACATTTAGAAATTAGATTAAATAGAAGCAAATAGTTCTTCATAAGTGCTTAAAAAGATGTGATTCGATGAGACAGAAAATTAAAACCTTAGAAAAAGAGCAATCTTCATAACTATAAGCATTAAGCAATGTAATTCCAAAAAAAGCTTCATTTCGTTGCATAACAGTACCAATCAGATAATGCAAAATGAGAGAAATGCATTCAGAGCTTGATTACATACTCCTACAGCATGAAGCTCAAGCAAACCACTGCGGATGAGAAGTAAGGGTTGTAATACATGAGCAAGCTAAACCTTAAAACAACTGGGCATGTGTGCCAGCCATTTCCCACATGTCAACCATTAGAAAGGGGATTACTAGCTTATGTGGCAGCAATTTGCTTGTGTCGGAGGCCCAAGGTATAGGTTTCCAAGCCATACTCGACATGTAGTGCCTAGCTGATGTGAAGGTTCAAAAAATTTTAGTTTTGCAATTGCCATCTTTATAGCTAGATATTTAAAACAATATTTGAGGAAACTTCATTTCCTACAAGCTCAAGCAGAGGAACCCAGTGGCAGTGTACAAATAGCTCTATCGCATTACCTGATTTCGTAGACAACTATAGAAAGTGTGCAGTCAGCATCTTTCTCACTATACAACATAGTTATAAATGGTGAGTTACGGCGCAAAAGGCGAGAGCCCAGCGCCATTTTCCAGCAATGGCGCTGGACTGTCACCTAGAGCAGCAATGGCAAGCGCCAGGACACTTTTTACTGGGGAGCCCAGGCGTGGTTGAAGCGAGCCTTGAAAGGTTAAGCTGGGTTTTTATTTTAAATGAAAAATGAAGAAGAAACCCCTAATCTGCTCAGTTTCTCTCGCCAGCAGAAACAGCTTCCTTCACCTCTTTGAGGTATGTCTTCCTCTTTCTTTCTTCTCTTGTTTTTCTGGAATGCTACTGCCTTTTCTTTCTCTATTCTCTTCTTTCTTTGTCCTCTATTTGTTTCTTTTCTGTCAAAGCTTGTCAAAAGGTGAGGATATAGACAATTCATTGGATGATTTTGATATATGGTATTACAGAACAGACTGATTTTTATGTGCTACACTGTTAAATTTGACAGTATTATCTCAAGGTTTTTGTAGTTTGTCATGCATTAAAACCTGTTGAACAACTAAAGTACTCCTACAAACTCTTTGTTTTTCTTACTCATTTGTAGTTTGTAGTTTTTCTTACTCATTTGTAGTTTGTAGTTTTTCTTACTCATTTGTATATTGCCCACACTAATCTTTGTTTTCACATATGGCCACATCATGATCTCCCGAGAGTCATAAAGACTATTACCAGTATTTACATAATTAATGATTAGTGCTTAGGTCCCATTTTTCCTTTTCTTCCTTTTGTCAGTTTGTCATTCTAATAGTTTTTCCATAAAACTAAAGAGTCAAGGTGGGAGAACACAGAAAACAATGTGCTCCAAATCATGCAAAATCTCGAAGTACCTATAGAAAAATCTATGGGAATAGCTGCTATGCTCTGTTGTACATTGACACATTTAATTGATGAAATGTGCTTTACATAAAGAAAAAAATATGAACATCACATTAACAACAAAATCCAACAAATCTAATATCAAGTGAAAGCACCAACATCAGGTCATGGTTATATACTTTTAGCCTTTCAGGTATGCATAACATACAAGAGATAATACCATCAGTCCACTCCAAAGTTAAAGAAGTCCTCACAAGAAATGCCATAAAAAGTACTAGTCACTCAATGTTCTTAGTGCATATGAAGACACGAATTAATGAATATTGAATGTACCCAGATATGCACTTCATTGAGGAATGTAAAGGGCAACGGATGGTGAACTGTGGGAGTAAACAATTTGCCCTAACTTCAAGAAAAAAAGAAAAGATAAACAAACAAGCTAATAAATAACAGGAAATGGCGTGCTCATCCATTGGCTAGTTACATGCACAATAAAGCTTGGATTTTGAAGTCAGTACCGCCACATAACAACATTTAGTTGAGTTCTAAAGTATATGCTGAGATAGCTTGTTTTTCACAACTATTGAAACTTTAAATTGCTACATTTTGAAATAGTGTAATAGGCACATAAGTAAAAGATAAGATTTTGTCAAATTAAAACTTCATATTTCCTCCATTCAGTCTCTTGCTCACCGGTGCTGATAATTTGGCACTCACGTTATCCAATTATATCAGGGCGTATACTGAGACTTTATGTCCCTAATCTTCCTACTGCAATTAAATTGTGGAAACGGAGGAACTTTTAACCATTAGCAGCCCACTATTCGTGAAGTACAGAAGAATCGCATGTGCAAAAACAGGGGCCTTCGAGTACATATATAACCAATTAACATGTGCAGCTATTAAGAAGTTGTCCAAATTTTCATTTTTGTTTTCCCTTGTGGGAACATAAATTGTTGCAAATAATTACAGAAGTTCTAGATTAATCTTCACCTTGCCCTATTCAAAAATTGGTTTAACAACAGAAAATGTTCGTTGCTGCAACTGCACCCTAAACAATCAATTCAACATACACACAGTAACAATACCATATGTAAAATGTTCCACATTTCAAGCAGGAACGAGAAGAAACCATAAATCTACTTCATCAACTGATTTTTTAACCTAAATCCATTAATTTGAGGAATCACATTCACATCAAGAATGATAAAATACGAAAAATTGGAAAACCTTACATTTGAGCAGTCGTCATCTAAACCAGGTGGAGATATTCTCATAATTAAGAAGTCGAAATACCACCAAACCTTCAAGAATACCCAAACACGCCCCTGCTATAACATCAAGCACGAAATGCCGGCCAAGAAGCACCCTAGAAACCGACGTAATCGCGGCCCACAGCCCCACCATTACAACAAAATACTCCACAATCAGACTCTCCGCCTCAAAATTCAAAATGTTTATGAGCAAAAATTCTCTAATTTGACCCGAATAGAAGAAACAAAATGTGGCCATGAATGAAACTCTAGAGGAGTGGCCACTGGGAAAAGACCAGTGGTCAACGGCAAACGAAAGAAACATGTTCTTGTTGTAAACAGGGCGCGGCCGCTGGACTAGGTGTTTGGTGATGCCAATTAGGAGAAGGTCGAAAAGGGCTCCAATTAGGAGGTTTAGTAGGAGAAGACTGGTGGGGGTTGAAGGGACGGCAGCAATGGGGGTGGTAGTAAGGAGAAGGGAGAGGGTGACAGGGAAGAAGAGGCGGCCATCGCCGGAGAGTTCGAGGGATTTTAGGAGAGAGTAAGGGAGGATGGGCTGGAAGAGGGTGTAAAGATGGAGGGAGACGGCGGTATCGAGGTTTATAAGACGGCGGAGGGAGGGGCTGGAGCGCGGCTGCGGTGGTTCAGTTTCCATGATCTTGATTTGGAAAGTAAAATTGCTCTGATGACTTGTGTATTAGCTGGGCTAGCCCATGTCAAGAGGCTCGAGACATGGGAGGATCAAGATCAAGTTTTTACAAAAATACATAATTATAAATAATTCAAATTTCAAAAGCTAGAAAAATAATTTAAAGTTAAAAATTAAAATAATCAAGAAGTATAAAAAGTACGAAAAGTATTATTAAATATTAAAATAAATTTAAATCAGTTACAAAATCAGTATAAAAGTATTATTAAATATTGAAATAAATTTAAATCTAAAAAATTATCAATTTATTAGGGCTCGTTTACTTCCGGTGATGTGGTTGGAAAATATCTAGCCTAGCCGCATTTACTTGTAGTTAGGCCAACCTAAGAATTATCCCACGGCCAGTGCTAAACCATGATACTAGGGGCTTGTTTACTATGACATATCAATAAGGATATCTTGATTAATTCTTGTTCATATCTTGTTTACAGCTTTCAGGTCAACTCGGTACAAGATGACCTGGCCTGTTATTGCACCAGAAAAAGTGGTGACAATAGTCTCACACTTTTGGCTGAGATTACAAACACCATTGGCCCACCACCATCAGGATTGTTTTTCCCTGGCCTTTTTTATCCTTACTGTTTGAAGGAAAATTATGTATTTACCCTCATTCTTTGTAAAATTTACCACCTTACCTGTCAAGTGCAATTAATACACCTTAGTTTTTTTCTCTGGCCTTTTCTATCCTTAATGCACTTGACACTACTTTTTACTACTTCTCAAGCTCTCCACTCTCGTTCACCTCAACCTCACTTGTCTAACAATTGGTAAGCAAACAATCTCGCCTTCTCTACGATTTGTTTTTTCAGTTGTTGTTGGGTTTTAATCTCTTCCCACTCGTTGATGTTTTGTTATCGTTAATCTTATTGAATGTGTTTGTAATTTTTTCGACGTCGTCTTGCAGGTTCGATCACCCCATTCCGTCTGAATGACAAATGATCCGGGATGGGAGGTTGCAGGTAGGAGTGTAAATTTTGTATCATAACACTATACAAAAAAAAAAAAAAAAAATGAACTTTTTAAACTAAAGTACCACATTGTTATCGATCTCATTATATATAAATAACAAATAAAAATAATTAATGTTATTCAAACCATCATCATTACTATTGATATCTTTAGAATCACTAAATATTGACATGAGTTTATAAGTAATAAAATAGATTATTAGATCGCATACTATCTTGGTATAAATATATACACACAAATAGATATAAAAAAAAATTATAAATTAATTGTTAGGACTTGTAAATTTAAAAAAGTATAAGAGATTACAAATGAATATTGAATATAACATAAAATTTATATACGTCATATTAAATAATTATTTACAACAAAAGAATATTAAAATTTACTAAATTGTTGATTAAGCTAGTTTTTGTATAGAGATTATATATAAATAAAAGTACCATGTATTATTATTATTATCTAAAAATCATAATATATGATATTGATTAATAATTATAATATACGGTTAATTTTGAATTTAGAGTTGGTATAGTATTGAATATGAGTTAATATATAAAAATCATAAAATATAAAATATAAAAATATATATATATATATAAAAAGAAGCTCGTGAGCCGGCTCATGAGCTTATGAACAAAGTATTATGAGCTTGAGTTGAGCTCGAAATTGAGCCGGCTCGCGAAGCTTGCATGGCTCAACTCATCTGCCACCCCTAGTCGCAGGTCGCCTCGGAAATCCTGGATGAGCTGGGACCTAAGAAAAGAGTAGGTTGTTAGGCTTGCTGGGATGTCCCCACCGAAAATCCTCTGATGCCTGAGTCAGCTCGAGATCGAGATAAACGAACTGAGAGTATTTAATGCTGAGTGATGTAATAAATAGCCTTACCTAAATGATGTATGAACGCGTAATTATAGGGCAAGGGATGGCCACTTGCTCTGACCCAAGTGTCAATATCAAGGTCAGTGTTGTTAGATGATCCAATAGCTCACCTTTCCCATGTCATCAAGATCGGGTCAGCTGGGGAGGTTCGGGTCATTTGACCCGACCCAGCGCGTGTGGTGCGGATCCTGGACTCCAATAGTTTTGTACCTTTAGGAAGGGTAGTTTTGTCATTTTAGGCTTCAGAGTATAGTATCCCCCTCATTACTCTCTCACTCTCTTAGTGTTGAGTCATCTACTCTAAGGGAAGTTAAACAGTCGTCAGATCTGGGCCCTTCAATTTGAATTTAAGCAGCCTCATCTGTTCGTTTCTTGTCGGCGCGTATCTCCATAGCTCTTATTTATAAATATGAAGTCATTTGGCCTACCTTGGCACCTTCTCCTCGACCTCAGCTACGATCTAAGAGACATCCTTCAGTGCGACCTCCTTGCCTCCTTGCTCCTAGTGCTACTTCAAGGTCTAGGTCCGATCCTAACTCCTCAGGGTCGTCTACGGACTTGCCTTCATCGCCTCCTAAGGTAGACATAACTACTCCTTTAGAGGTCGCAGACCCGTCCCCAAAAGTACTCCTTTAGAACAATACCAGGCTCGACCCTTGGGCAGGGATCATGAGTAACTTGAAAATGACTTTCTACATACTTAAAGAATTTTTTTTTTTTATTTTGAATAATTATGAGATCCTCCTTCCTCGATCTTTTGACAGAATGCATCGCCCCCCCCCCCTCCCCCCAAAGATTTTTGCCCGCTTTCTGTCACCCATTTAGAGGCAAGTCTCAAGATTCCCTCTGCCTCCTCTTGTAATATTCTCGGTCAATTAGATATATGTCCAATGCAGTTAGTGCCCAACTCTATTAATCATATTCTTATGTTCATAATAATCATGCAACATCTCTATCTTGAACCCACATTCGAAATTATTTTTGTCTCTATTTAAATGTACTGACAAGGAGATTTGGTGAGCAGGGTTTCTTTAACCTTATCGCGAGGGCTAATTGCCGATTTCTAAATAAAATACCTTCCAACATAGGTCCGTGGAAGGAAAGATTTTTCCTTATTCGACTTCCTCCGGGCCAAAGATGGTCTTTTGGCTGTGATTGGCACACCTCTAAACCAAAACCCAAAACTTACGGATGAGGGGTTGGAAGATGACATCATTAATAGCCTCACTCTTCATTAATATAAGGTTATAAGCTCTTAACAGAAAATATCTTGAAGTTGGTTGATCTCACTCTAGCACCCTTTCGTCCTAGGGGTTCTCTAGGTGACTTGAGTTCCTGCTTTCCATTGTCTTGTGTATTTTCTTTAATATTTGTCTTATATGCCTCATTTTTACCTTGCAGGTAAGCTTATCATGCAAGCCCGAATTGCCAATAGACTTCACGCCAAGAAGGGGACGCTACCTCTTTTTGTCGTACCCCGGACGGATTCATCCCAGCCTAATGCTTCCACCACCCCTTCTATTGGGGTCGCTCTCCAGGAACTTTGGGTACTTTAACAGGTCTAAATCCTCCAATCCCACCAAGTTCTCCAGCACTTGAGATCACGAGTAAGGAGACGAAATCAGCTGCCAGAACTCAACCTTACTCCCTCAAACCTCATTCTCCTAAGCCGCCTTCCAAGGTAAAAGAGCCTTTGAAGGACCTAGTGAACCAAAAAAGCGTAAAAGAAAGAATTGCAGTAAAGGTTCCCATTCGATCAGGTCTAGCAAACGAAGTCAGGCTCGATCAGAGACATAGTTGTAAGTGGCGCGCCATGGCGCAAGGCGCACATGGCGCACCCGCGGCGCCATTTTGAAAAAATGGCGCCTGCCTTCAAAGAGGCGCAGCCATGGCGCGCCTCTTGGCCCTCTTCTCAGCCGGGCTTATGAAATTAAGGCTGGGCTTTTTTCTTAATTCATTTCTTTTTTCTTTAAAAAAAAGAAAAAAGTAAATTTTTTTAAAAAATCTATCGACAGAACAGATTCAACACTGTCCTAAAAACCCTTTTCCCCCAATTTCTAACCCTCTTTCCAAAAACCCTTTCTACCTTCACCTTTACCTACAACCGGCGACCGGCGGTGAACGGCATCGGCAGCGCGAGGCGCGAGCAGCACCGCAACACAGCAGCAGCAACAACCAACAGTGTGCGTCATTATATTTCTTTTTTTTCTTGTCTTGTCTTTTTTTTTTTACTTTATGTTATATTGCAACCAACAGCACAGCAGCAGCAGCAACCAGCAGCACCGCACCTGAATATTTTTTTTTTTACTTTATGTTAGGTTCTTACTTCTTAGAACTAGGAATGGAATAATGTCGTCGAGCCGAAAAGATCCCACTTGGAATTATGGGTCTTTGCCGGATCCAAAAAATTCCAACAATGTTCAATGCAATTTTTGCTCAAATGTTTATAAAGGAGGGATTACTAGGTTGAAGCAACATCTTATTGGAGGCTATCGGAATGCAATAATTTGTCCAAAATGTCCTGAACATGTGAAAGAAGAAGTAAGAAATTTTCAACAAAAGAAGAGAGAGCTTAAAGAATAAATGAATGCCATACCCCATTTTGATGCTATTGCTGAAGATGAAGCATGTTGGGAAGCTGAACAAGAACAAAACCAAAAAAGGAAGTTCTCTTCGTCTGGTGGTGAAGGTTCTTCGGCTGCATCTATGCAACCAAAGAAGTCATCGCAAATTGGTCTGATCAATTTGTTTTTTAGAAAAGAACCTACTGAAGTAACACAACAAAGAAGGGGAAAGGAAGCTTATTCAATTGATGAAGCGAAGAAGAAGTTGAGGGAGAATGCCATTCAAAAATTTGCTAGGTGGATGTATGATGCCGGCCTCCCGTTCAATGCTGTTAATTATGACAGTCTTGGACCAGCAATCGAAGCCTTTGGACAGTATGGCACTGGTATGAAGCCTCCTTCTTACTATGAAATCAGGGTGAAATATTTGAAAAAGGAGTTGGAGCATACGAACAATATACTGAAATCCTGGGAAGCTGATCAAGCAAAATATGGTTGTTCACTGATGGCAGATGGGTGGACCGATAGAAAGCATCGATCTTTGATTAATTTCTTGGTCAATAGCCCTAAAGGAACCAAGTTTGTTGAGTCTGTTGATACATCGTCTTATTTCTCATACAGGTGAGAAAATTATTTGAGTTGCTTGATAAATTTGTGCAAAAGGTTGGAGAGAAGAATGTGATTCAAGTCGTCACAGACAGCGCAAGTGCAAATGTTTTAGCCGGTAAGATTCTTGTTCTTACGGGCTTACTACTTTAGTTAAATTAGTTTATTAGTTAAATTTATTTTAATTTTATATTACATTATTACTTCAATTACAGGATCATTTTTAGAAGCAAAATATCCGTACTTATTTTGGAGCCCTTGTGCAGCTCACTGCATCGATTTGATGTTTGAAGATATCTTCAAGCTTCCAAATCTGAAGCAGGCGTATGATCGAGCTGTGATGATCAATGGTTATATCTACAATAGGGGACCACTTCTGCATATGTTGAGGGAGTTCATTGCCGATAGAGATATGGTGAGGCCTGCAAAAACTCGTTTTGCCACTGCCTTTCTAACACTGAAGCGGTTCCATGTTGAAAAAGTGAACTTGAGAAAGATGTTCACTTCCGAAATGTGGTCAAATAGCAAATACGCAAAAGGTGCTCAAGGGAAGCTTGTGGCAAGCATTATATTGATGCCTTCTTTCTGGAAGCATGTTGCTTATGCATTGAAAGTAGTCGGGCCACTAGTTAAGGTGTTTCGAATAGTTGATGGTGAAAAAAAGCCTCCAATGGGCTACATTTATGGAGCAATGGATAGAGCAAAGGAATCAATTGTTGCTTCATTATCAAATGTTGAAGAAAAGTATGAAAAAGTATTTGAGATCATTGATGCCAAATGGGATATCCAACTTCACCGGTCCTTGCATGCTGCTGGGTATTTCTTAAACCCCGAGTTCTTTTATGCTAATCCAGATGTAGAAAAGGATAAAGATTTCATGGGGGGACTCTTTAAATGCATAGAAAAGTTGTTACCAACGAGTGAAATGCAAGATAAAGTTACTATGGAGCTTACATTTTATAAGAAAGCTGAAGGTTTTTTTGGTATCCCTATGGCGGTCAGGCAAAGAAGCACAAGAGCTCCGAGTAATAAATTTTGTTTTCTTAACATTGATTCTCTTTTATATATATATATATATATATTATATTTTCTTATTGATTTGTGGAATTATTGAATTTGTAGCTGAATGGTGGGCTACTTTTGGATCATATGCTCCAACTTTGCAAGAATTTGCAATCAAAATCTTGAGTCTGACTTGTAGCTCATCTGGTTGTGCAAGAAATTGGAGTATCTTTGAAAATGTAAGTAGCTAATGTTTGAGAGTAGTACTATATGTATGTATATTTTTCTGTGAATTTGTGGAAAAATAATATCAAATTTATGCAGCTCCATACCAAAAGAAGAAATAGGCTGGAGCAGCAACGTTTGAATGACTTAGTTTATATCAAGTACAATAGAGCTTTGAGGAGGCGATATGACGCTCGTGATACTATTGACCCCATTGCCTTGAATGAGATAGATGAATGCAATGAATGGATGCTAGGATCGACTCTCAACAGTGATGATGATGAAGAGAATGCTCGTGTATTTGAAGATGATGATCTAACTTGGGGAGATGCTGCACGAGCTGCTGGAGTTGATGAAGATGCCTATGCTTTTCGTCCTAGATCCTCGAAAAACATTACATCGAAGGCATCTTCTTCAAAGGGATCTTCATTGAAGGCATTCAAGGCAACTAAAAAAGCCTCTACATCCTCCTGGACCTCCTCTAAATCCACAAAAAATCCTCTTCGTCTTGTTGATGAAGAGGAAGAAGAAGTTAATTTTGATGACACCGATGAGGAAGATCTTAATTGCTACATATCCAGCAGTGACAGGGAAGATAAGAATGATGATAATGATGAAGATGTTGAACTTGGAGATGAATTAGAGTCGGATTGATGGATATTTTATGTTTGTTTTTACATTTTACAATGATTATGTAGGATTTGTTTAATATTTTGCTTATTTTGAACTTTGTTTTTCTACAACTTATTTTGATCTTTATGGTATGGTATGATGATTTCTAATTTCTAGTGTTTATATTTCATTATTTGTGCATCTTTATAGTTAGACTTAGGCATATTGATGAATTTGATGTATGATCTATGAAATATATAATTTAGTTCTAGACAGGTGCGCCGTGCGTCCAAATGGCGCACGGCGCGCCATGGCTCCAGGGGACCTTTGCGCCATGATGCGCCGTGCGCCATTAACAACTATGATCAGAGAAGAGGAACGCGAAAGAGGCTACCGCCAAGGCTGAGGAGGCTGAGAACCTTAGGTTGATCCGCGAGGTAACTGATTGGTGGAGAGGAGCTCGTGAGGAGCTACATGCTCCTGCTTGTAAATGGGCCGAGATGGACGGTGAGAAGTTGATTCTTGGTTGGGCTATCTCGAGCCAAAGCTCGATTTTTAAAACCCTCGTTGGACAAGACTCCTGGGAGCTATATTGGTCCTGCCTCTCCCCTGCGATTGAGCTGTGTCGGCACCTACTGCCCACACTCTTACTCATGTATCATCTGAGAAGTTTTAAGCTTTCCGCCCATAGTCTTTATTACATCTTGGTATTCTTTTTCATTAGGCCATGGATTTTGGGCATAATCTCTCTATGAAATGCACCTATTGGCGAAAGGAGAAGTTTGCTGCAAATGCCAAGTTAGCCCAAAGCGAATTCTTGTGCCTTGCTGCAGAAGAAAAAGTTAAGCAGCTGGAGGTGAAGTTAGAGGATCGGGCCTTCAGGTCCCAAGTCAAGCTCGAAACGGCTAACAGTGTTTTCAAACCCGGACTGGACCAGCCGGTTCAACCGATTCGACCGAGAACCGGCCAAGGGTCCGGTCCGGTTCATAGGGTAAAACTCCCCTAGTCAAACCCAGTCAAAACCGGTCTGCCCGGTAACTGGTCAATCAGGTTTTATTTTTATTTTTTTTTGAAAAAAAAACTACTGACATAGTAAATATATATTTCACTAATCTAACATGCATTTCACTAGTCTAACATACATTTCACTAAAAAATAATATAGTAAAATACAAAAAGAGGAAAAAAACAAATGCCAAAAAAAATGGATTGGCAAGTATTTCGTGGACAATTACTCAAACAAACTATCACATATTCATAGGCTCAATTGTTTGAACTTGCCTTGTCTTTTTCCAATGTGGGACATGAGAAAATGCTTAAACTATGAGAAGTGCCCAAGCTTTGCCTATACTTTTTCAATGTGGGAGAGAACCAAGGATCTCAGTAGGTTGATTATTGTATATGCGATCCCAATGGTTCACAAGAAATCTCGGGTCTTAGTAAAACAACATCGATGCATATGTGACCACGGCGGGTTGCCTTTAAAATTGATATGTTTTAGATTTTATGGCATGCGACCTAAATGGTTGATTTGATAATCTTTCTCAGATTTAAGATATGCGACCTAGATGGTTGATTTTAACTTGAAAATATTTTTCAGATTTTGGGGGCATGCGACTTGCACGATAATTTTAACCTTCAAATCTTTTTTCAGATTTTTTGGATAGATGACCTAGTTAGTCGATTTTAACTCTAAAAAACTTTTTCAGATTTTTAGGATATGTGATCTCCTTGGGTCAACTTATTCTTGGAAAATCTTTCGGATTTCCACAATATGCAACCTCTTTAGGTCAATTTATACTTGAAAATCATTTTCAAATTTCCACAATATGCAACCTCTTTGGGTAGATTTATACTTTGGAAAATCTTTTTTCAGATTTTTCATAATATGCGACCTCCTCGGGTCGATTTATACTTGGAAAATTCTTTTCAGATTCCCACAATATGCGATCTCTTTGGGTTGATTTATACTTGGAAAATCTTTTTCAAATTTTCAAGCATAGGAATCTCTTCGTGCTTTGCGCTTTCATCTAGTTTTATTTCCTTCTCATAATTTAATTTAGTAGCTATGTGTGATATATACTGCCAGAAGATAGTTTATTTGATCTTTTCTAGATCAAAATACAATCGCTCTTTTCCAAAGCTTTTTTCTCCCAGGTACTTGGTACAAAAATTTCAAATACCCGCAAAAGTTGTACAAAAGAAACAAAAAGGAATGTACAAAATAGTGCTATTTTCTTTCAAGTATAAAATTTTCTCAAATTGTGTACGTTCCATGATCTAGGTAAATCATTTCCTTCCATATCTTGTAACTTATATGTTCCTTTCTTTTTAATTTCAACAACTTTGTATGGCCCTTCCAAACTGGGGTCTAACTTCAACACATGTTTGGAGACCTCTACCTTCTTCAGCACTAGATCTCCCACCTGAAAGTACCGTGGTTGACCTTGTGCTTGTAACTTATCATCATGAGGCTCTTATAATGTAGGATTTTTGCGAATGCCCGGTCTCTTTTTTCCTCGATCATGGTGAGGTCGAAATTTCTCTCTCGAGAATTACTTTCAGGTTTGTATTGGGAAATTCTCGTTGTTTCTTCTCCTAGTTTTACTACTATTACGGCCTCTGAACTATAAACCAAACAGAATGGGGTTTACCATGTTCCTGTTCTTGGCGTTGTTCTAGACGCCCATAAGATACCGAGTAGTTCTTCTACACACGAACCCTTAGCTCTTTCAAGCCTAGTTTTTGAGATGTTGCAACAAGATTCTATTAATGACCTTCGTTTGTCCATTTGCTTGTGGGTTCCCCACAACTGTGAAGTTTTGTTTGATTTTTAATTCCTTGCACCATGCCTCGATTCCCTTGCCTTGGAACTGTGTCCCATTGTCTGAGATCAAAGCTCTGGGAATTCCAAACCTACAAATAATATTTTTCCAAATAAAATTGATTACCTCTTTTTCAGAGATCTTTGGTAATGCTTCTGCTTCCACCCATTTGGAGAAATACTCCATCGATACTATGACAAACTTCTTCTGTGCGGGAGCTAGTGGGAATGGCCCAAGAATGTCTATCCCCCACTGGTCAAAAGGGCAGGCAATCTTGACAGGCTTCATTAGGGTCGTGGGTGAGTGTATCAGGGTTGTGTATGTCTGACAGCTTTCGCATTTTCTCATAAACTCCACAACATCTTTCACAGCAGTTGGCCAAAAGTAACCTTGCCTTATCACCTTTTGTGCTAATGATCTCCCTCATGAGTGGTTGTCGCAGCTTCCTTCATGAACTTCCCTTAGGACATAATAAGCTTTCTCCGGACTTAAGTATATCAGTAGAAGTCCTTGCGATGACCTTCTGTACGATTCTCCATTTAACATTGTGAACCTGTTAGCCCTAAACTTCAATCTTCTTGCGGCTACAAGATCTTCGGGCAACACTGCTTCTTTCAAGTAATCCTCTAACTATCTCCTTCTTCCAAGATTTGTCTTTTGTTACGCATTTCACTTTCTCCACCTATTCCACCGTTGCTCTTTCCTTCACTACTACTGTAACTTTCTTTTTCTTTTATGCCTGACATAGCCCCAAATTTCAATAAGGCATCTGCCCTTGCATTCTCATCCCTTGGAATCTGTTTGGATGGTACACCTATCAAACTTTCTCATTAACTCCTTTACCTTTTTCAGGTATTGGGTCATTGATCATTCGCGAGTCTCATAAAATTCCTTAATCTGCATTACAACCAATTGTGAGTCAGTATATACATCTAACCGCCTCACCCCCCACATTAGTTGACATCCTTAAGCCCAAGATTAGGGCTTCATATTTTGCCTCATTGTTGGTGGTAGGGAAATCCAGCTTCGCCGCGACCTCAATCTCTACTCCTTCAAGCCCCTGAAGCAGGATTTCAGCTCCACCATTGCTTGAGTTTGAAGATCCTTCTACGTGCAACATCCACCCGTCTTCTTTAGCCTCTTGCTGCTCACCTGCCAACTCGATAATAAAATCAGTAAAACCTTGGGCTTTCAGAATCATTTTTTATTGATATTCGATATCAAACTCCCCAAGCTCCACTTTCCACTGAATTAAGCAACCTAATGCATCAGGCCGTGACATTATCTGCCTTGATGGAATTTGTAAGCACCACTACTCGAAGTGACTAGAAGTAGGGTCTTAGTTTTCTTGTCGTTGTTACCAGTGCTAAAGCTAACTTTCTATCTGGATAAACCTTTTTTCAACACCTTGTAGCATTTTGTTGATATAGTACACCTGGTTCTGCTTTCTTGCTTCTTCCTTTGCTAAGATCGAGCTCACCGCATCATCGGACATCGCCAGATACAAGTATAATGGCTCCCTTACCCTCAGATTCGCTAACAAATGTGGGGCCATCAGATATTGCTTCAGGTCTTTCAATGCCTGCTCGTATTCCTCCGTCCATCTGAAATCCTTCATATTTCTCAATGTTTTAACGAAAGGCAAGTTTCTATCTGCAGATCTAGATATGAAACGAGCTAGAGAAGCTATCTTCCGTGCTAATTTTTGCACATCCTTGATTGTTTTCGGTGAGCTCATTTGCATTATGACCTCAATCTTCTCTGGATTAGCTTTAATTCCCTTCTTGCTTATCATGTACCCTAAGAACTCCCCTCCTCGAACTCCAAAAGTACGCTTTACTGGATTCAGCTTCATGTCATAACTCCTCATGACCTCGAAGGTCGCTTGTAGGTGTGACATGTGCTCCAATTCTTTCTTGCTCTTGATCAACATATCATCTACGTACACCTCCACAGACTCGCCAATGAGGTCTTTGAACATCTTGTTGACAAGTCTTTGATAAGTGGCACTAGCATTTTTTAAACCAAAAGGCATCACATTGTAAAAGTATATGCCATTTTCATTAACAAAAGAGGTCTTATCTTTATCCTTCTCCGCATGAAGATTTGGTGATACCCTTGGTAAGTATCCATCATGCTGAACAAGGCACATCCCGCCGTGGAATCCACCGGCAAGTCAATTCAAGGTAGCGGATTAGGGTCCTTAGGGCCATGCTTTGTTCAAATCTGTGAAGTCAGTACAAATCTGCTACTTCTCTGCTGCCTTTGGTACCACTACAACATTAGATAGCCATTCCGTGTATTGTACTTCCGCAACATATCCTGCTTCTAGTAACTTAGTCACCTCCCCTTCTATTATTTTGTTCCTTCCTGCCCCAAAATATCTCTTCTTCTGCCTTATAGGTCTAGCTTGAGGGTCCACATTTAATCTATGTACAATTACTTTAGGATCTATCCCTTTAAAGTTCGAGGGACTCTAGCAAACATGTTTGTATTTCTTCTAAGGAACTTAACTATGAGAGTTTCTACCCGCGAGCTCATACGTGATCCGATCCTTATTGTTTTACTTGGTTCCCTTGGTATAAAATCCACTTCCTTATGTTCCCCTACAGGTTCTATTCTCATTTTCTTGTTGTCCTCAGCCTCCCTTACCACTACTTCTGGTTGTCCTTGGTGTTCTTTCCTTTCCCCACTCTTATTTTTCACAGGCAAATTATAACATTTTCTTGCCTCCCTTTGATCTTACTGTATTTTCCTATCCCTTGCTTTGTTGGGAACTTCATTTTTAAATGAAAGGTGGATACTACTGCTTTAAATAAGTTTAGACATGGCCACCCCAAAATTACATTATAAGCAAAAGGCGTGTCTACCACAAAAAATTTAACCATCATTGTTTTTCTTCTAGGCTCTTTCCCTAACGACACCGGAAGGTCTATTGTTCTAGGGGAATCACCTCACTACCTCCGAATCCCACTAATGGTGTGTGAATGGGTTGCAAGCTAGATACTCCCATTTTCATTTTCCTCAATACATCCATGAACAAAATATCTACAAAACTTTCATTATCTACCAAGACCTTATGAGCTCAAAAGTTTGCAATGTCCATCCTTATCATCATGGGGTGGTTCTGCGACCCCCCTTCGGAACTTAATTCCTTATTACCAAACGTGATCTGCTCCTCTTCCAAACTTACAACTTGACACCTACCTCTATCTGCATCGTGATATCTAGCATATCTCTTCCTGGCTCTTCCTGAGTCTCCTCCCGTGGGTCCCCCTGCTATTGTGTGAATGACTCCTTCCACAAGAGCTTTTCCATGTGGTTCGTCTTCTCTCACATCCTTTCCTCTTTTGAATCTTTCCCTACTACAAGATCAGTTTCTTGACCTCCCTCTCTACTCTCTTTCTCTATTCTTATCTCCTTCCCTTGACTCACTCAACACACACTCCTTGAAATATTCTTATCTTATCAATCTCTCTATCTCATCTTTTAACTGATAAAAGTCTTCGATATCATGTCCTTTGTCTTTATGGAACCTGCAATACTTCTTAGAGTATGATCTTTTCGCTTGTGTTCCCCCTCATTTTCTTTGGTCATTGTATATCCTTTTCTACCATCATCATGGCCCTAGCTCTAGTAGTGCTTAATGGGGTATGTTTGTGGTATCTAGGTCGATAGGTTGCTTCATGCTCCTTATCAATTTTTTTCCTTCTATCTCTCCCTCTACCTCGCCCTTTATTCCACCTCTAGGGTTAGACCACTCCATGTCTTTCATCGCATTCATCTGTTCTTCATGTATACACTTTTGGGCTAACTGCATCAACTGTTCAATATCTTCTGGTGGTCCCTAGCTAAGGCTGAAGCAAATGGTCTCTTATTTAAACCATGTATCAAAATGCTTACCATCATATCAATTCGTAGGTCTTGTAATTCTAACATTTCATTGTTAAACCTATCTATGAAGCTTTTCAGATATTCATCTTCTTTTGCCTAACAGTGAATAGGTAGGCTGCTGACTTTTTTGCCTTTTTCTTGCTAACGAAATGGAAAGTAAATTTTTGGACCAATTGACTATAAGATTCAATAGTTCCACTAGATATGCTAGTAAACTACTCCTGCGCCTTTCCTGTCAAAGTCGTTACGAACAATTTTGCATTAATAGAATCAGTTTGCCCATATAAATTCATTACCAAATCGAACACTGATACATGTTCCTGAGGGTCTTTCGTTCCATCATACTTGGTGTCACAAGTTAATTTTACGCAGCAGAATTTTTCTCAACCTTGTGCAGCACTAGCCTTTCAAAGCACTAGCCAACCCTCTTTTTCTCTCCCTCATAAATTCCCTCGTGTATGAATTTGGGTTAAGTGTACAGATTATTAAGCCAAGCATGCAACCAACATAAGCATTAAAGCAACGGTAATTAAACTTCAGCAACACACAACATACGGCCGAAGCCAACCTTATATTTTATTGCAACGTTAATCAAAATACAAGGACCTTGGTTTGTATACAACTGATCTTCTCCAACACTCACAAAAATACACAAGCCTAGGCCAAACAATATATATACAGCACTCTTGCGGTTGACAGCCCCAACCGCTAGGCAAAACTGCCAACAACTACCGCTGGTGTGTCTGGATCGGTTGCAGTATCCCAACCGCTGTCTGGAACTGCCTGCAAAAACTGCCTGCCAACCTGGCCAGGCCGCGCGCGCGCGCACGCCCTGCCGCCCGCGTGAGCGCACGCCAATCTCCCACGCGCGTGCCTGTCTGCGCGCCAGTCCTCCTGTGCTCTGTTCAGCCTACTAAGTCGGCCACCAAGCACCTACCGTTCTGCCCGACAGTCACCATGCCCTGTCGGTCTGTGTGCACGCCTGCCTGTCGACTATGCACTCTGGTAGTACCTCTGTTAGCCCTGGTCGAGACTCTTGCCTTATCTCGCCAGCCTGTCTGTCGACCATCACTACCGTCATCCAGGCCTGTTCGGCCACCCTGCCTCGCAGCCTGCCTGTGTCGTCCCTATCTGGCACCCTGGCCGAGCCTTGTGCGCACGCTGCCCGACCAGCTTAGGAAAAAGGGGGCTACAAACTTCCCCCACCAAAATAAAGTCGACGTACCTTGGCTCACCTTCCCATCAAAAATACCATCAAACTGCATCTCCCTGCAGCCCTTCCTTATTTTTGGCAACACCATGCTTGCCGTTTTTTCTTGCTCAGCCACTAACTATCGTTGTGCCTCAGCCCATCGTTTAGTCATCTCCTTCTGCATCTTCCCAATGCAGCAAAATCCAACAATGTTAGAGGAATGATTTTTATCTTTGAATTTCTTTTCTGTCCGAAGTTCACCCTTGCCATACACCCCTCTCACAAATCTTGGATGTTTACACTTTGCAATATAAATGCCATCCAACCATGGGTGTATTGTAACCTATCATTACCCAAAATAACATCAAAATCATCTAGTTTTGCGGCCACAAAATCACTTGACCCTTGCCACAGTCCAATACATAAATTTGTAGTCACAACCCCGCTAACTGGCATTGCTTTTGAATTGACAGCCTTCAACACACTTCATAATTTTTAATGTCCAGACCCAACTGTTGGACAATCCGGTCAGAAATCAAACTGTGTGGCCCCCGTGTCCACAACGGCTTCAATCTCTTCCCCCGCAGTCAAGCCTTTTACAATCAATAGGCCCTTTGTGCATTAATTTCCACATGCACGAGATTGTACACGAAGTGCACCAACCTATATTGATAAAACCCGCATTGATCCCATCTCATGTTCATCATCTGTCTGTTCAGTAACTAAGGCATTCAACTTGCCACGTTTTGGGCAATCTCTCATCCGGTGGTCACTACTAGCACAAATGTAGCAACCTGCCTTAGGTCTATCTTGCACTGCCCTTGGCTCAACAGTTTCGGTCACTACCTCTTTGGCCTTCTCCTTCTTCTTGAACTTCTTACCGTTTTTGGACTTGCCATTCCCGTTATCATCAGTCACATGTCCCGGGTCAGTCACGGTTCTATAGTCCATCAACCGATTTGCAACAGCAATGGCAGACGTTAAGTCCTTGACACCTTGCCTTCTCAACTCAGCTTGTGCCCAAGATTGCAAACCTGCCACAAAATTGAATAACTTGTCTTCCTCAGTCATGTCTTTCACGTCTAACATGAGTGAACTGAACTCCTTCACGAACTGTCCCCGTTTGCCTCAAGTTCCGTAGGGACTCCCTTGCTACCCAACTAGTGTTACAAGGAAGGAATTGCTCCTTCAATTTCTTTTTCAACGCCTCCCATGTCTCTATCCCTTCCCGGTTGGCAATAACATCATCCGACACTCGGGAACGCCACCACAACTTGGTATACCCCGTAAGATACATACTTGTAATGGACACTTTCTCCGCCTTCGGCACTCTTGAAGCCCAAAAGAATGCTTCCATGTCCCACAAGAAATTCTCAAGCTTTTTGGCGCTCCTCTTATGGCCAAAAGGTTTAGGATCAGGTACCCGGATATTGAAAACACTAGTACTCAGAGTTCCCATCCTTGTTCATTCCGCCATGACAACAAAGCAAAATCAGAGTACATGTCAAAACTCTGAATCAATACCGAGCCAAAACCTAGCTCTGATACCAACTGTCACAAGGTAATTTTACGCAGCGAAATTTTTTCTCAACCTTGTGCGGCACTAGCCTTTCAAAGCACTAGTCAGCGCTCTTTTTTTCTCCCTCATAAATTCCCTCGTGTATGAATTTGGGTTAAGTGTACGGATTATTAAACCAAGCAAACTACCAACATAAGCATTAAAGCAACGATAATTAAACTTCAGCAACACACAACATACGGCCGAAGCCAACCTTATATTTTATTGCAACGTTAATCAAAATAAAAGGACCTTAGTTTCCATACAACTAATCTTCTCCAACACTCACAAAAATACACAAGCCTAGGCCAAACAATATATATACAGCACTCTTGCGGTTGACAGCCCCAACCGCTAGGCAAAACTACAAGCAACTACCGCTGGGGTGTCTAGATCGGTTGCTGTATACCCCAACCGTTGTCTGGAACTGCCTGGAAAAACTGTCTGCCAACCTGGCCAAGTCGCACGCGCGCGCACTCCCTGCCGCCCGCGCGAGCGCGCGCCAATCTCCCACGCGCGCGCCTGCCTGCTCCCTGTTCAGCCTACTCAGTCGGCCACCAAGCACCAAACGTTCTGCCCGACAGTCACCATGCCCTGCCGGTCTGTGCGCACGCCTGCCTGCCGTCTATGCACTCTGCTAGCACCTCTGTTAGCCCTGGTCGAGACTCTTGCCTTGTCTCGCCAGCCTGTCCGTCGACCATCACTACCGTCATCCAGGCCTGTTCGGCCACCCTGCCTCGCAGCCTGCCTGTGTCGTCCCTATCTGGCACCCTGTCCGAGCCTTGTGCGCACGCTGCCGACCAGCTTAGGGAAAAGGGGGCTACAAACTTCCTCCATCAAATAAAGTCGACGTCCGAGTCGACGTACCTTGGCTCACCTTCCCATCAAAAATACCGTCAAACTGCATCTCCCTGCAGCCCTTCCTTATTTTTGGCAACACCATGCTTGCCGTTTTTTCTTGCTCAGCCACTAACTCTCGTTGTGCCTCAGCCCATCGTTTAGTCATCTCCTTCTGCATCTTCCCAATGCAGCAAAATCCAACAATGTTAGAGGAATGATTTTTATCTTTGAATTTCTTTTCTGTCCGAGGTTCACCCTTGCCATACACCCCTCTCACAAATCTTGGATGTTTACACTTTGCAATATAAATGCCATCCAACCATGGGTGTATTGTAACCTATCGTTACCCAAAATAACATCAAAATCATCTAGTTTTGCGGCCACAAAATCACTTGACCCTTGCCACGGTCCAATACATAAGTCTGTAGTCACAACCCCGCTAACTGGCATTGCTTTTGAATTGACAGCCTTCAACACACTTCACAATTTTTAATGTCGAGCCCCAACTGTTGGACAATCCGGTCAGAAATCAAACTGTGTGGCCCCCGTGTCCACAATGGCTTCAATCTCTTCCCCCGCACTCAAGCCTTTTACAATCAATAGGCCCTTTGTGCATTAATTTCCACATGCACGAGATTGGACATGAAGTGCACCAACCTGTATTGATAAACCCGCATGGATCCCATCTCATGTTCATCATCCGTTTGTTCAGTAACTAAGGCATTCAACTTGCCACGTTTTGGGTAATCTCTCATCCGGTGGTCACTACTAGCACAAATGTAGCAACCTGCCTTAGGTCTATCTTGCACTGCCCTTGGCTCAACAGTTTCGGTCAATACCTCTTTGGCCTTCTTCTTCTTCTTGAACTTCTTACCATTTTTGGGCTTGCTATTCCCATTATCATCAGTCACATGTCCCGGGTCAGTCATGGTTCTATAGTCCATCAACCGATTTGTAGCAGCAATGGCCGACGTTAAGTCCTTAACACCTTGCCTTCTCAACTCAGCTTGTGCCCAAGATTGCAAACCTGCCACAAAATTGAATAACTTGTCTTCCTCAGTCATGTCTTTCACGTCTACCATGAGTGAACTGAACTCCTTCACGAACTGTCCCCGTTTGCCTCAAGTTCCGTAGGGACTCCCTTGCAACCCAACTAGTGTTACAAGGAAGGAATTGCTCCTTCAATTTCTTTTTCAACGCCTCCCATGTCTCTATTCCTTCCCGGTTGGCACTAACATCATCCGACACTCGGGAACGCCACCACAACTTGGTATACCCCGTAAGATACATACTTGTAATGGACACTTTCTCCGCCTCCGGCACTCTTGAAGCCCAAAAGAATGCTTCCATGTCCCACAAGAAATTCTCAAGCTTTTTGGCGCTCCTCTTACCGCCAAAAGGTTTAGGATCAAGAACCCGGATATTGGAAACACTATTACTCACGTTTGTACCAATGCCCGCAATAGCCATCTTTGCCACTTTCAAGTCCGCCATCACAGCTTCAACCTTCCTATCGGTCCCTTCAGCAACACCCGTCAATTCTTCAGAAACCGATACTAATCTTTTCTTCAACGAACGGTGGCAATTCCTCAATAGTTTTCCTCAACCCTTCAACGGCAGCCTGCAAATCCGCCATTTGTTGAAGAACAGCAACAGTAGGGGGTCCTTGCAATCGTCCTAATAATTCCTCTATTCGCTGGAGCCTTCTTTCAACGGATTTCATACGAGTTCCCATCCTTGTTCGTTCCGCCATGACAACAAAGCAAAATCAGAGTACATGTCAAAACTCTGAATCAATACCGAGCCAAAACCTAGCTCTGATACCAACTGTCACAAGGTAATTTTACGCAGCGAAATTTTTCTCAACCTTGTGCGGCACTAGCCTTTCAAAGCACTAGTCAGTCCTCTTTTTTTCTCCCTCATAAATTCCCTCGTGTATGAATTTGGGTTAAGTTTACAGATTATTAAACCAAGCATGCTACCAACATAAGCATTAAAGCAACGATAATTAAACTTCAGCAACACACAACATACGGCCGAAGCCAACCTTATATTTTATTGCAACGTTAATCAAAATACAAGGATCTTAGTTTGCATACAATGGATCTTGTCCAACACTCACAAAAATACACAAGCCTAGGCCAAACAATATATACACAGCACTCTTGCGGTTGACAGTCCCAACCGCTAGACAAAACTGCCCACAACCGCCCATAACTATCTGGAACTGCCTGGTGTGTCTGGATCGGTTGTAATCTACCCCAACCACTATCTGGAACTGCCTGGAAAAACTGCCTGCCAACCTGGCCAGGCCGCCCGTGCGCCCCAGTCTCTCGCGCGCGCGCCTGCCTCCGCTCCCTGTTCAGCCTACTCAGTCGGCTACCAAGCACCGATCGTTCTGCCCCACAGTCACCATGCCCTGCCAGTCTATGCACACGCCTGTCTACCGTCTGCGCACTCTGCTAGCACCTCTGCCAGCCCTGGTCCAGACTCTTGCCTTGTCTCGCCAACCTGCCTGCCGACCGTCATTGCCGTCGTCTAGGCCTGTTCGGCCACCCTGCCTCGCAGCCTACCTGTGCCATCCCCATTTGGCACCCTGATCGAGCCTTGTGCGCACACTGCCGACCAGCTTAGGAAAAAGGGGGCTACACTTGGGCAGTTCCAACAACCTAAAACTAGGATCCACTACTTCAGTAAGAATTTTGTTCGCGAAGGGTGAGTTTCTATTTTGTGCCACCAGCTCTCCACATCTTTTCAATTAGTCAATCTGTTGGCCTAGCCTCTCAATCTATCTCCCGACACCATCTACTTCTACCCTCGAAATACCTGGCTCCCTTCGCCTTTCTCTCTTTCTAGACCCTGCATTCAATATTTCCTTGTTGTGACCTTTCTCAAGTTCATGGGCTTTTTCAGGCTCAGCTCTGCTAGTTACCTCCCTTGTTTCCTCTGCTACCTCCTTGTCCTTGCTTTGGAACAATAGTCTCCTTACCGGCACGCGGGTTGCAGGTGTGACCATTCTCGTCCCATACTCTACCACAGCATGTCTACTAGTTGCATCCATCATCCTTTTGCAATTCTTCTGGGGTTAAATGTATCATTTGTCTTTCCTGTCTGGCTGGTGTCTGTTCTGCTTGCCTTGGAGGTGTTGGGTCCCCATTGATTCGCATGTGCTCTCTCCTCGACATTCCTTCCATTCTCAATTCGAGTATTATTTTCTCAACTTCCCACAGATGGTGCCAAATGATCTGGGATGGGAGATCGCATGTCGCATGTCGCTTCGGGTATCCTAGATGAGCTAGGACCTGAGAAAAGGGTAGGTCGTTGGGCTTGCTGGGATGTCCCCAGTAAAGACCCTCCGATGCCTAAGTCAGCATGAGATCGAGATAAAGATAAACGAACTGAGAGTATTTAATGCTAAGTGATGTAATAAATAATCTTACCATAAATGATGTCTGAACGCATATTTATAGGGCAAGGGATGCCCACTTGCTCTGACCTTAGTGTCAATATCAAGGTTAGAGTTGTCAGATGATCCAATAGCTCACTATTCCCATGTCATCAAGATTGGGTCAACTGTGAAGGTTCAGGTCATTCGACCCGACCTGGCCCGTGGGGTGTGGATCCTGACCTCCAATAGCAATTCATACCCTTTAGGAAGGGTATTTTATCATTTTAAGCTTCATATTATTGTATCCCCACCAACAGACATGGGGCTCCAAGTTTTAGTCTTGGGCGCAAGGTAAGATAGCTTATTTCACTCAAAATTGATGATGGATCTCTGATAGGGCGTAACGTAAGTTGGTCCTCTTCATCCAACTCGGTCACCATGTTGATGGCATCAAACACTTCTTTGTATTTATAGTTTCATCAAAATCAATGGTTAGCCTCATTGTCAGTGTACCAAGCCGATCGTTTGCATCTGTATCAAAAGTTGAACCATTTCAACTAATTTTTCATAAGAGGTTATGTCATGCAACTTATGTTTCTTCGAAGTGCTTGTTGTCTTCTTGGTCGCACTCATAGAGTTTATGATCAGATAAATGTTAGCATTTTGGTACGAACATCTCAAAATTCGGCTTGAATCTCAGACTCTCAGTTATGTTCTTCTAATTTGGGCTTGAAAAATTGCAGTTTGAAACCATGGGTTGTATTGAATACTTTGACTTTTTCTGCAAACTAAAACCTAGGTTGTATTAGAAATTCTCCATCAATAAAATTCTGGCAAGCATTGCAAAATGTAAACTTTGAGACTTGTGCAGCGGAGTTAATGTTGGTGGAATGTGACATGAAACAGGTGACTTATTACTGGTTATATGTTGTATTTCTACTAGTTTTTACAGATCTTTTGGTTATATAAACTTGTTTTTTGTGGTGACAAAAAACTGTTGGATTACAGAAAGCTAAATCAGAATGAGATATGGAAGCAATGAAATGATAATTACAATTGGATTAGGGGGGATGTGGTGATGGCTGGATCAGATTTGTTTTAAAGCAGAAAGCCAATTTTGCATTTTAAACAATTGCACACGGACAAAGCATTAGAGCATACTATTCTTGAAGTGTTTCTTGGCTTCTTAAATTTGTGATTTAAATACCTCTTGCTTTAATAGATTAATAGATTTTTCCTATTATAGTATTATTAGTTGAATTTGTAAATAATCTAATGATTCATTTAGTTAAATTTTTGTTTCTTGAATTTGATTCTTCTTAATTAAATTTATTACTGCAGAACCAAAATGTCTTCTACGGGATAAAACACGGATACAAGTAGTTCCACTCCCATCTCTACTCCATCACAAAGGGGCAAGACATAAATAACATGGAATCACGTTGTTGAAAGAGTTATTAACGGGAAGAAAGTAATTTGTTGCATGTATTGTGGAAAGGTGTCAACTGGTGGTGGTATAAATAGAAGAAACAACATCTAGCAAGGAAGAAAGGTGAGATCAGAGTATGTTCTAAAGTGCCTCTAGATGTGAGACATCAGATGGAGCAATCTTTAAAGGAAATTGTTGAAAAGAAAAAAGAAAGCCGTGAAAACTACGTTACCAATAATCCATATAGTTCTCATGCTATAAAAAGGGATTACATTGTTGAATGTGATGAGATTGAAGAAATCGAAAGACAAGAAAGAATGGGAAAAACTGCACAACCTAGTGTAGGAAAAGGAAAGGCACATGTTGGCCACAAGCAATCAAGCAAAGTTTGTGACTATTTTTGCTCCGAGGACTACGCCAGGATCTCAACCTACCATTAAAAGTGTCCTTGCAGGTAAATAAGCAGTTAAGCAAGCTCATATGGAAATAGCCAAAATTTTCTATGATACATGCATCCCCATTAATGCTTGCAATTCTAGATACTTTGAACGCATGTTTGATGCTGCAACTGCAATAGGACCAGGGTATAA
The DNA here is from genome assembly GCA_034509735.1 of Sesamum alatum. NCBI lineage: Eukaryota > Viridiplantae > Streptophyta > Magnoliopsida > Lamiales > Pedaliaceae > Sesamum > Sesamum alatum. The sequence goes on along the minus strand of JACGWO010000007.1, from coordinate 9,317,061 downwards.
GGTTCCCACTTATCATGAACTTCGGCTTCCTCTCTTAAAGGATGCCAAAAAGGAAGCTCAATTGTGGGTAGATAACATTCGGAGTATTTGGGCACAGTATGGATGCACAATTATGAGTGATGGTTGGACTGATAATAGTTATCAAACATTGATCAATTTTCTTATATATTATCCTCGTGGAACCATTTTTTGGAAATCGGTTGATGCTTATGATATTGTGACAGATGCACAAGCACTTTTAACTTATTTCAGGAAGTTATTGAATGAGTTGGTCCAACTAATGTGCTACATATGGTCACCGATAATGGAGCTCACTATGTTGCGGCGAGAAAAAGGTACAAGATCATTATAAATCTATTAGTTGATCTCCTTGTGTTGCACATTGCTTGAATTTGGTTATGAAGGATAGAGCAAAATTAGATCATGTTGCTAAAATTGTGAATAAAGCATCTCAAGTTACTAGGTTTGTGTACAATCATATATATTGGTTGTCTTGGTTGAAAAAAAGAAAGGATTGGACAGAAATACTTCGTCCAGGTGAGACAAGGTTTGGTACTATTTTTACTGCACTATATAATGTTTACCACCACATGCATGGTTTGAAGGCTTTTAGTAACTTGTAAAGAGTTTGTTGGTTCAAGACTTGCAAGAGAGAGGAAGACAAAAGAAGTTATTGTGTTGTGTTGAACAATAAGTTTTGCAATGGTTGTTTGATTATTGTAACGATCATGGAGCCTTTGATGCGCCTTTTAAAAATTGTTGATGGGGATAAAAAGCCTTCAGTGGGATATGTGTATGAAGGGATGTATCGAGCACGGAAGGGAATTAAAAACCTTTACAAGAACAAAAAGTGGTTGTACAAGCCGTATACATCCATCATCAGAGTCGTTGGGATAGGCAGTTAAGAAAAGACATACATGATGCAGCTTATTGGTTTAATCCGGCTTTTCAATATGATCAAGCATCATTTTGTCAAAAACCAGAGGTCATGAATGGTGTTCAAGAAGTAATTACCACCAAAGAAATAGGTAGCAAGACAAAGTTGTTACATGAGACTAGATTGTTCCGAGATTGACTAGAGAGTTTTGGACAAGAACTTGCTCTTGAGACTACCAAGAATACTCAGCCTAGTAATTTCTCTTTTGTTACTCTACCAAATTTAATTATTTCTTTCCTTTATTTTCCCTTGATTTATTGATAATTGTTTTTTTCACATAGACGAATGATGGAAATGTTTGGCGCAAGTGCACCCAATCTTCAACTATTGGCCGAATTCTCGGCCAAACAAGTACCTCATCAGGATGTGAGAGAAACTAGAGTGTTTTTGAATGCATACACACCAAAAAGAGGAACAAGTTGGAGCATCAAAGGCTAAATGATTTGGTTTATGTTCGTTATAACTTGAAGTTGAAAGATAGTTAACAATTAGATAATTACATTTCTATGATGTTTCTTCTTTTGTTATATAATTGCCAAATTGATATTCTAACTTTATAAAAAATTTAGGTGGTTTATGAAAGTTGAAAGTTATGATCCAATCGATTATGAAAGTATTGATAAAATTGATTTTTAGATTATTGATGATGAGGAAGAGCTATTTCTCGATTATGAAGACATTGACAATATGCTCTATGAATAATTAGATCCTCCAAGAATGGAAACACAACGTCGTCGTCGTCGAGGAGGTTTGCATATATTATATATGAGAAAATGAGTGTTAAAGTATAAAAAATATTTTGACATTGATATATTATACTCATTTATTATATAAAGGGTAAATTACATCTACCTCTCCTGAGTTTTGACATAATTACAAATACCCCCTGAGGTTTGTAATTTTTAACCAAAGGCCTGAAATTGACTGCCCTTGATTTTTTTGTTAAATTGCAGAAAAATCAGAAAATGCTTTATTAACTCCTTTGTGTAATAAACTTTAAGAACCTCTCCCTGCGCATTGTAGTCCAAAAAAATTCAAAGAATTTTAAAAATTAAATAAAATGCATAAGGGCATTTCGGTCAGTTCACCCATAAAAATGGATGAAAATGGGTTATTTGTTAGACGGTTACAAACCTTAAAGGGGGGTATTTGTAATTTTTCAAACAACAAGGGGGTATTTGTAATTTTTCAAACAACAAGGAGGTATTTGTAATTATGTCAAACCTCAGGGAGGTAGCTATAATTTACCCTTATATAAATGTAGATGGTGCTTATTGTATTGAAGATATTATGGATATAGAGGACTTGGAGATTGATGATGATATAGACTTTTCTGCATTTGACCAGTTTAACCTCAACGATAACTTGCACGATGTCTCTATTGGAGTTGGAGAGGGTGGTAGCAGTTCTGGTAGAGTCATTTTTGGAGATAATACATGGTTCAGAAGTACTTTAAAAAAATGTATTGTGTGACTTCAGAATTTTATGTGCAATTTGAGTTAGACAATGTTGATTTGGACTTTTGGATAATTAGAATAGTAATTATGGTAACCGAAGTCATTGATGCTGGACGTTTATTAGCTTTTGGATGTTTAGGAACTTCTACATTGGGTTTGGCTTGACTTTTATTATTGAAATTTATTGTACTTTGTGCTACAATTTGTTGGATTAGAGTTAGACCATTAGATCTCTTTTTATGTTATTTTATTATGGGCATTCTTTTATTAAAGATATTAATTGCAAAGAGATAAATTTTTAAATATATTCAGGCCATGTTTACTGCATTGTATTAGCTCATATATCTGGGTTAATATGGCCTTGCCCGGTGTTTACTTACAATATGGTTGGCCCGCTATAAATTCGTCGGCCCGCTATTAACCACCACAAAACCCCATACTCCAATCTAGGTTTCAGGGTACATATTAACAATATGTGGACCCCACAATAATTTGTACTAAATTTTTTTGCCTTATGAGCCCCTCGTATGAGCACCCAAAATTACTTTAGTGACCCCATTTTACTATTTAATTACATAATGTCTTAAATTTGTATTAAATGTTTTGTCAGGTTAGGTGGAAATTAATGTTTGTTTTGATTCTTGCAGCTTCTTGAAGATTGTGGTGTAGGTGAAAGAAATATGCTCATTCCCCATCACAATCTCCATCTCCTGCCTCCCCACACGGTCCGACTCCAGCCAGTTGTTATCATCTTCCTTCATTAGCTCGGAATCGTCAGGTCGAAACTCGAATTCCAAGAATTTGTGCTCGAACTTTCCCTTGTGGCCCACGTAGCAACGCAAGTAGAACTCTCCATTGTCTTCCCCCTCAGCCATTGCTGGTGTGTATTTATATATGATGATTTGTTAATGACTTTTAATTTCTTGGCAATTGGGATGTTTGTTTGTGTTTTTGGGAAGATTAGTGGGAGCGCACTTGTCCATTAATTAGGTTATACAATGGTGGGTCATCTCAGAAGTTTCTTGTCTTTATATTCTGCTTGCCGGTGCGTTTTGAAGTTCCAATTTTTGGTTTCTCTTTTTCATTTTGAGCTTTTCTTGTTGGCATTTGGCAATGGAAGATTCAATCTGTTGCTTTTTACTTTTTCTGAGATGGTGAAGCATGTACTCTGGAACGGACGGAGGCGAAAAATTGCTCACTATGGTGTAATTTTGACTCTTTCAACGAGGATCGATTCTTTTTGCCTGATGAAGACAAGTGTTTAGATTATCAAGAGAAAATGAATGAATGTAGAGGGATTAATCTTTATAGAAGTATGTATTTGTATATGTATTTTTAAATGATATGTTGATTTAGACATTTCGAGTAGATCTCTTTTCGCTTGGTGGTCTTACTTTGCCTCTCTGTTTCCTTTTGAATAGTTGAAAGATTCTGTATTATTTTGTTCTTTCTATAAAACTAAAGCATGGGGAATAAACTACCAGCATTAAATCCACATTTATTACCCCACGTGATCAATTTGATGGTAATTTAATACGATGGGCAAAAAGGTAAATGCAACCACAATATGGATTACAGTGGACGATAGTAAATGACAGATTATTTATGCTTTCGGATTATTGCCTATATAATTATACAAAGTAAACACATGATGAGATAATATAGTATAGGAAAGTGCTATAGATAGTATAGATCTACTATAATATGGGTTAATACAATATGTTGTGGTAAACATGGCCTCATATTATTTAATATTTAAAGTTAATATTTATATATTTTATAATTATTTATGACATATATATATATATGAAGTCATCGATTCGACCACAATTGGACCAATATTGAATCAATGACCCATGACCCACTGAATTATTCAATTTAATGAACGATCCAAATTTTAAAACATTGACGAGCATAAAAGATCTTTTTAGTAAACTTAGCCAAACGTCCTTTTAGGCTCAAACAAACCGGATGATAAAGGGATCCAATTCGAGTTGTATCATGATAACCCCAACATGAAGATGTTAGTGAAAATTTAAAATAAGCATTTCTATACATGTTGCTTTAAATGAATTCGTAAATAGGTGTTCGCGAATCTATGTTTTTATGTTTATAATTCTTTAAAATTAAGAGGGAAATAAAAAATAAAAAGGGTTAATTACACTTAGACTCCCTCTGAAAATTTATAATTACACTTTTCCCCAAAAAAGTTTTTAAATTACACTTACATCCCCTTCGAAAATTCTCCCTTTACACCTGACCTCTATTCGTTAAAGTATGGACGTAAAATGTTCACGTCAACAAAAATAATTACATATATTTTTAATTTTACTTTTCATTTAACATTTTCGTGTAATAATTTGTACTTATAAGGAAAAAAATGTAATAATCTTGATATCACTCCATATATATATATATATATATATATTACATTTATCCTCTTATAAGTACAAAAATATAAACGAAAATGTTAAATAATGAAAAAAATTGAAAATTTATATAATTATTTTTGTTGACGTGAACATTTTCGTTCAAACTCTAATGGATGGTGGTCAGGTGTAAACAGAGAATTTTCAGAGAGGGTGTAAGTGTAATTTTAAATTTTTTTGAGAGAAAGTATAATTATGTATTTTTAGAGGGGGTCTAAGTGTAATTAACTCAAACAAAAAACTTAAAGTTAAAATTTGGTATTGGGGTACATTTACTATTTAATTTTTAGATTCCGGAAAATAGGCAAAAAATCTTTACGAAACGGAAATTACCCTTCCATTTTACCAAATTCATTTTATAAATAAGCAGAGAATACTATTTTATTTTATTTTTTCTATCAAACACTTCCGCCGCAAACTTCATCTATCTCTAATTAATATTTCCAATCACTCTCATCCCCCTTGATGACTCTTTTTTTAAAGAAAAGACAAAAAGAAAATTTGGCACTTCTTTTAAAACTAGCTATCATGCTCGTCGTCTTTGCGTATTTATAATAAATAATTTTTTATATTTTAAAATACATTACTAATAAAAGTAAAATATATAAGTCAACGCACACATTTAAGAAAAAAACAAAACAACTTAAAAATATTCTCGACACAATAAAAAAATTTGTGTAGTACTGTCACAAATCTTCGTTTGTGAATGAAAAATGTCTTTTCATTTGATATTACTAATCGACATAGCACGCCGTCCATACGTGCATATAATAAATAATTACGCTTTAAAATATATTACAAATATATATATATATAAACCAACACATCACACTAAAAAAGAAGAAATTAAAAAGAAAAAAAAAACAAACCTAGGAGTATTATTGGCTTAACAAAAAATTGGTGCCGGGTGCATGTAACTGTCCTTTGTGAGTGAAAATAATTTTCTTTTATATTAGTCGTTGTGGCATGCGTCCCTGTGTGCATATAATATATATTCTTTCGTGATTTAAATTGTATTATTATAAATATGAGCAAACAATTAAACAAAAAAAATGGCATTAAAAAAAGAAACAAGAAAAAGATAAATAAAAGAAACTAATTTATCGATTAATATAAAATTTAAAAGTTACATAAGTTAGTTATATTATCGGTTGAACAATATTTTTGACTTTACAAAAAAATTATATAGTAATATCATTAACGGTCGTTTATGAGTGTGGAGGACTTTTTTTTATACTAGTATAGAGGAAAAATTGCATTTTACATCCCATAACTTACATCATTTGCGATTTTGGTCTCATTAATTTTTGACGTAATAATTTTAGTCCCATAAGTCCACAAACGTTGCAAGTTTAGTCCCATTGACAAAATTCGTTAAAATTTTAACGGAAGGAGCACGTGCATGGGACTAAAATTGCAACATTTGTAGACTTATGGGACTATAATTGCAATGTTTTATTAGATGTAACTTATGGACTTAACGAAGCACGTGTCATGCACGTGCTCTTTTCGTTAAAATTTTAACAGATTTCGTCAATGGGACTAAAATTGCAACGATTGTAAACTTATGAGACTAAAATTACAATATCAAAAATTAATGAAACTAAAATTACAAATAATATAAGTTATGGGACGTAAAATACAGTTTTTCTATAGTATAGATTATACATTACAAACTGTGCGAACATCCTCTATCCCCTCTATAATGGGTTTGGACCATCTGGAGTTATGGGATTCATTGGGCTTTGTTCCTGAAATTGAGTCGAATTATGTTTAAGATACTTCAGTCCATCATGTGGGCCTCGTGGGCTTTAGAATATATTTTTTAAGACATCTCTTCCGGAGCACAAAGCCCAGAATAAGAAACATAGACAAAAGCAACAAGCCTATATATCAAATTAATTTCATATTAATTGTGAAAATAATGTTTCAAATTTAATTAAGACATTTATATTTACAGAAGATCTATTAGTTTCTGAAAATTAATTTATTAGTATTAGAACTAAGCATGATTGGTAGGCTTTACTCTTTCTGAAAGTATATATATCTATACTATATATTATTGAAGAGGGCTTTTTTAGTGTCCAAATTAAATTGATCTGCCATTTTCTGAAAAAAAATTAAATTGATTAATTATTTTTAACTTCCCCACTCATCATGCCATAACTAAATTTTGGTAGCTTTTTCTCGTGCATTTTATTTACACTAGTGGCCGCCGCACGCGATCCCCACGCGCATAATTTTTTAAATACAGTCAACACACACGATGTGTGAATAAATAAAAATAATAATATTATTATTTAAGATATATTATTGGTCAATTTTAGTATGTATATGATTTACTTTAGATCAAAGTTTAGTAGATTATTAACCATATATTTGTTAATTGTGTGATCTAAAATGATATTATGCAAAATAATTAAGTAAATATTTTATAAAGTTAATTTACAAAAACACTTAATGAATGAGTGTAATATAGCTATACTATTATAAAAGAAAAGGTTTTTTTCCTCTAATAAATGGTAGTTATATCGTATTTTCACCTTTTTTCAAAATTTTGCTCTCCAAAACAAACTGAATTTTAGCTTGAATAAGTATATTTATTAGGATTTTCAAATATAAACACACTTTTTAACTTAAAAATTCAGTTTTGTTTGGAGGCCAAAATTTAAAAAAAGTGGTAAAAGTATGAGATAACCGCTATTTATTATAAGAAAATAACTTAACCTTTTATAATAGTACATATATATATATATATGTCATGAGATGACCCTTCAAATTATAATAATTATTTTAACGTGTTAGAAACACATGATTATACAATAATTTTTGATTTGAAAAACTCAATATTCGACATATGTTCGACTTAAAATAAGATGTGTTTTTAGAAATTAGATGTCACCAACCATAGTACATTGACTCATACCAAAAACTCCAAATTAAATATTTCTAAATGAGACTTCATGTTGTATAAATTGGATAAAATAAATACAAATTTAAATTAGTAAATTCACTTACTATTTGATAAAAATATTAACAATTTTAAAAAGCAAGTCTGCAATATTTATCGATCTTTATGTAAAAAAATGCAAATCAACGGCCTATGAGTCTATATGTATGTAGAAGATAGCAGAAACGGAAAAAAGAAAATAAAGCACATATTAGTTACATGGTTTTTATTAAGTCCAAATTGTGGACAAACATATTAACATAAGTTTATGAGAGAAGTTTTAGACTTTTAATTGGGTTTTAATTTATAGAGGAAAAAAAAGAAAAAAAAAATATGTGGGAACATGGGTGGTTATGGCAAAAGGGGCATATTAGGTAGTTTAAAATATTGGTATGAGAACTACCAATATTATGTTGAATTTTAATTTTTACCTTCCACAAATTATAGATTTCACTTCGTAGAAAGAAATATGAAAATGAATTATGCAAAAGCAAAGGGTAAATTTTGTAAAATGCCTAAAATAACTTCCATTTGTGACACAAAAGAGCCTTTCCTTTTATAATTAGTATAGATATATTATCTTATTTTATTTTATATATATATATTTCACGTAATTTTTAACCCTACAAAAAATAAATAATATAATTTATCAAAATATTTTAATTTTAATATTTTAAAAGATTTGCACATGCATAGAATGTGCCTTATTTACTAGTGTGTGTATATATATATATATGTTTCACTTGAGTTTGTTTCGATAAAATATAATTCTGTTTTTAGTTTAAAATTGACTCATTTGTTCGTAAAATTATGCATGATAGAACTGCCTATCATATGCGTAATCACATGTTTGATTCATGATATTAATATCGAGCTCAGTCTTATCAACCTAACATTATTTTACAAATATATATATATATATATATAATATACCTCATTATTCAGAAACCACTCACCACAAGAAAAATGGATTTCCCACTACAGCATAAAGGATTACAGCTTAAAAATTACAGTAAATCAATACCTTTTACCATGGTCAAATAAACTCATTTTAAAAAACTTAAATGTTGGTCATGGTAAATTCACATTCACATAATTTTTAACTACAATTAATGTTTTGACCTCGCATACAAAAACAACAATGATAGTCGTTGTGCAGCAGTAATTAATCGATATTCACGATATTTTTTTTTTTTGAAAATAGTAATAAGTCATAACTAAAAGCCATATTTTCTTTTAACAATACTTTTCGAAGCTTGTGTACTATAATGTACGGACACTCTAAAAAATTACCCGATGCAGTGTCGGACACGTGTTGGACACGACATAGGCGTGTCCGACACGTTTTGAACACGTTTATTATTTTTTTTTTTATAATTTTAAAAAAAATTTGTACTAATTTATTTATTTTTTTTAAAAAAAAAAGAGTTTTAGACAATAAAACATAAAAAATAATTCACTCTTCTCAAACTAAAAAATTTGGGATGAAATTACTAAAAGATCAAGAGACGACGGTCATTATAATTTAACTAATTTGGATGATGTTCTTTTTCATTGCGTACTGTTTAAAATAAACTGATTATGTATATTTTTAAAATTATGTATTTTGGTTAAAAATTTAGACATAAAACATGCTTATTTTATGTTTTATCTTGATATATTTCATATTTTAATTTTATGAGAATTTTAGAATATATATATATATATACATAATATTATTTAGCCGTGTCAGTGTTGTGTCGTGTCCTATTTTTTAAAAAAATTTCCGTGTCACCGTATCCGTGTCGTATTGTGTCTATGTCCATGTATTGTAGCTTGTGTAGTATATACATAATATAATTATGCCGTGTAAAATTTTTAAAACAATGATCCATTCGACCAGCACATGTTATGTACACTCCCAAGTAACATATAATTCTCTCTACATTAATTGAAGCCCCCAGATGACCTAATTCTCTCTCTCTCTATCTATCTATATATATTGTGTAGACAAACATCCCATCTTAATTGTAAACGACGAGTTTGAACGACTTATAAATTTCAAGGCTTCATATCTTTAGTGATGAAATTAAGATTTATTTGGCATAATTAATATATATCTAATGATTCTGTCTGATTCGATTTGGTGCAATCCATGCAATGCGTATCAAATATTTCTGGTAATAACAGCAATTTTTTGTTATGATAATCTATGGTTTAGAACAATTTAAAACTCGATCGATGTGCTGGATGCCTAAGGGATGTATAAAATAATGTTCAAATTTGATTGTTCAAAGTCAAAGCCCATCCTAATAATTAATGTTTATTTATTTTATGCATGCAGTTCAAAATATACAATATTATTAATTAGACCAAATTAAATGTTACTATAATTACTCACATTAATTATACCTGAGTGAAACTGCGGATCGAGCAGTAAAATTAAATTGACTGCATTAATTGAAGATGATGTGTTATTTATAAAGGTGCAAATTTGATTTAAGTTGCACTAAATCCTGAAATGCATTAATTAATTATTGACACCGTGCCTCCCAAGTTGTCTCCACACTTGAAATTTTACATTTGAGATTTTCGAAGAGTATGGTTGAAATATATATATATATATATATATATATTACTGATTATGATATTGGATAAGAAATTTATTTTTAATTAAAGGCCATCGATTGATTTTTGTGACGAATGATGTTTGTTTTGGATGCATGTATGTATACAAATTATTTGTTTGAAATTTTAAAGGATTTCAAATCCTTAATTATGAATTTGAACTTTGTTTTGTTAGATAGTGATGGATTTCAAAATCTTCTTGTTATATTTCAACAGAAAAAGAATTATTATTGACTATAAAATTATGGTAAAAAAATTATTATTTATCATGGTTAAATGAAATTGATGCAAAAAACTAGCTCTTCCACTATGGAAAAATTATTTGTCACAGTTAAGAGCCATGGTAAAAAACATCTGCTACGGCTTTTACTCATAACAAGTGTTTTAGCCACTGTCGCAAAAACCATAGCCAACAGCCATTGTGTGGCCGTGATTAATGACTATTTGGTACGCTATTTATTATTAACTATGACAATTGGCCATGATTAATGTTATATTTCTTGTAGTTTTTAGATAGATGGATTTGGATTTGATGAAGGAATTTGGAATAAGAATTTCAAATAACTTAATGTTAAAAAAATTTAAAATTCAACAATATTTAACGAACATATATAGTTCAAAATAAGAGTGGAATAATTTAAAATCCTTTGAATTTTTGAATTCATCCAAATAAATTCAAAAAATCTACTTTTGCTTTTATATATATATATATATATGGCAAATTCCTGAAAACCCTTAAACAATTAAAAATTGAATTATTAAGGTGGATAGGATAGGATGGAATAGGGTTAGGAAAGTACAACAACAGTTGAAATAAATTCTGTGTTTCTCAATCTTTTTCTCTCTTTAGTTACTTGTAAATTATGACTCCTACTTATAGCTTTAGCTCTCCACTGGCGCTGTGAAAATGCTTCTGCTCGCTGTTACCATTTATCACCAACAGTTTCTCCATTGCATTTATCAGCCAAGAGAAGTTCACATCTGTGTATTTATTGATCATGCAGCATGTTTTAGAATTAGGACGGTGTTGGGCTAAATATATTTAAAATATTTTATAAGTTTATGTATGATTTTAGAGCTCATATATAAGATATTAAATCTTATTTTAGAAACAAGTTTTTGAAGTGAATAAAATAAGATTATGAAATTTATAATAATAATTTATAATTATTATTGATACCAATAAAATGAGTTGGCCCAAGCGGTCCAAAAAGAATAAAAAAATCGTGAGAGCAAAAAAAATGCAAGACCTAAAAAATCTTAAAAGAGCTCAGGTGCCCTTAGGAAGTTTGGTGCAAGCAAGGGCCCAGAGTGCCTCTAAGAACCCCAGTCTGAGTAAAGACCCAAGGTGCCTCCAAGAAGTAAATCGGCCCAAATTCAAGAAGACCACGTAGGCCCACAAGAAAGTTTAGGGGTCTGGGATCCCCCAACCAAAGTAGAAGCCCATATCAGTCCACGGGTGGCCTCCACGTAGGATCTAATAAGGACCAGACGCAGGATCTAATAAGGACAAGTCGCCCTAGAGGGGACACATGGCGCCTTCAGCCAAAAGTAACCTCTGAATCCTAAAGTATCAAGATTTCGGCTGAATGAAGGTATTTCCTCAACAACTTTGTCGAAAATTAGAGAAGACATCCTTATCCCCGAAATATATCTTTGTCCAGAGAAGTCATCTCTATCTGCTACCAAGGATCGCGGTACTCCAACTGTCAGGAGATCAAATTTGGAGCGGATTCAGTCTTATCCAACCACCAAGAGACAATCCTCCACAGATTCCTTGAGAGATTTAGTCTTATCCAATCGATTGAAGAGTTGCCTATAAATTGCAAGCTTTCTCAGTGGAAGAAGCCAACTTTAAGTCCAAACTTCAACTTTAGCTTCAACTACAAGCTTAAATTCTGATTTGATATTATACTTTAAACTTCATTTTCAATCTTTCATTTGTATACAAAAACTAGGAATTTTACTATCAGTTTCACTTATTTCCATTCACTTAAATCCTAATACTTTATCTCATTATTTTGTACTTAAATTGGACTCGAGCACATTTTTTTTTTTTGCTTGCATCAATTATAATGTAAATTATATGGAGTTTCTTAAAACCTTCAAAATAAGTCGAGAACTCATTTTTTTTTTAAAAAAAAAAAGAAAATTAATAAGCTCGCTCTAACATCTTACTTTACTCTTAAACTTATTTTCTAGAAAATTTACCAAATATTTTTCAATTGGAAGAATTTATGAGCTCACCCAAACACCCTTTAAGTAAATATTCTAGACTATATTAATGAATGCCAAAGCAATTATCCAAAAATTTTAATTATGAGAAAAATATGAGTTTTAATGAAAATTTCTTTATATATCACATACTTTTCACATATATTGAGGATGCATTTCTTATAAATCTAATTTATTTATCTCATAATGTAATTACCCCCACAATTACTCTTCATAACGTAGATTGCCTCAAGATTTTTTTTATTTTTTTTTATTTTTTTTTTTTTTAGAAGTGATTGCCTCAAGAATAAGTGAGCACAGGCAGAGCACGGCCACATACATAGTGATGGGTCTCTCTCTTACATGGAGTTAGGTCTCATCACATGCATATGCAGAGAACATAAATGGCCATAAACTTATTAAATCTTTCAAGTTTATTTAGGACGACTTAAATGAAAATGGCAATGAAGAAGAAAGAGGGAAATTTTTTGCCCGGATCAGATTTAGCCGAACCAAACCAATCATAGAGCAAGTGTATTACACTTGCCATGTGATTGATCATTTTCCTTGAACTATACACCAATCACACGACAAGTGTATTGCACTTATCATGGTTCAGGTTTGATTGAACCAGGTCCGTGCTAGAATCTTGAATAAGGTCAATAGATACCAACATTACCAAAAAAACAAAAAAATTACTATATTATAAATAATTACGACTTAAAAATTATTATAACAAAATACTTTTTACACGGTCATGAAACAATATACCAACCGCAAAACTAAGTATCCATCATGATTAATTAATATTTGCCATAATTTTAGATATGATCAAAATATTTGTCGTAGTTTTAGCTATGCCTAATGTTGCGACCTCGCCTGCAGAGAGAACGTCTTATAACAAAATTGTTGCACATCCGTGTTTAATCAGCAATATTGAAGATGATTTCACTTTTAACAATGACAATGAACGATGTTGTTTGAAATGTATCGTAAATCAAGTCCCATCTTAGGCTTTATACCTATAAACCTAGCTCGTATTTATTCAAATTTTATATAATAATTCAAATTCTAATCCCAAATACATATATATTTTCTCCAAAGATATGTATATATATATAGTGGCGAAGTCAAAACATCAGCTTAGTCCTATCAAAATTTAATTAAATAGTTGATAAACTAAAATATTAAATTCATAAAAAAATCAAATTACTATAATAAAATCATAAATTAATTATATACAATGATATAAGTATAATTAATTCTTATAACTATTATCCCAACAAGGGGCGGGTTAAAATTTACAAGTAACAAATTTTGTGATCTCTTAATAATAAATTTATCCATTATTTAAAAATTAGAACTTACATTTATATAATCATAAATTCCAAAAAAAATCATAATCAATTTTTATATTTAAGCTTGTTTATTTGTCTTGAGAGACTTGAATAAAAAGTTATCAAATAAAATAATAAACAACTAATTTCAAAATTTGAATAATGAACATTAAAAAATCGGCATGAACAATAAATTTTCTCCGATCAATTCATACATTCTTTTGGGGCCTCTATATACAAGAACCAAAAATAATCTAAAGAAACTAAAATTTATTTTATCTAATAAATTAAACAGAATTACAAAACTATCAAAAGAAATAAATTGGTCGAAAATCAAAGTATATAATTTGAAAAGCAATAACATAAAACATAAAAACGAGAGGAATTTTGGAAAAAAGAATACAACGTGGTGTTGAAAAAATTATAAGATAGCAATTTTTTTTTCTTGGCTTAGTGAAAACCGTGTGGTTCAACTAATTAAGAGAAACTAAAAATGGGGATGTGTGAAACAATTGTTTTTTAAATAAGTTAATTTGAATTTTTATTATTAATTTTTTTAATAGATAAGACAAGTTTAGGCCTAAAACTCAATAGACTAATAGCTCTACGCCGAAGCTAAACCCTTTCGGCCGCTGCTAGGGCTCGACAGGGCCCGGCTCCACCCTTGTATATACAGTAGTTGCATGGAAGTTATGGAAAGATCTATTCCGCTCATCTGTTAAATGAGGCACAACACAAGCAAAGAAAGTCTGGGGTTTCCCAAACTATGCTTTCTAGTACTTGCATGCTCGTCGCCTCGCAAGTGTATGGAATTCGTATTAGATTTTCATTTTCAAATTATGGTTCATTTTCTACTCTATACAATATATATTTGCTAAAAGATTACGTTATTTATTTTATTTAAGTAAAGATTTTAGGGTAAATTATAACTTGAGATTTGACATATGATAAATACTTTCTAATTTTAATGATCGTCCAATAATTAGCTCAATCTATTTGTCCTTGTTATGTTTCCATCTATTATTTGTGGTGAACTGATTAAAATGCCCTTGTGAACTATGAATTATAATTCAACTTATTTTTTTGAACATTTTTTATGGAGTTAGTGGATAGTTTTTCAAAAAGTTTCATCCACCCTTGCTTGATTTAAAAATTTACGATAAGACAAAGTTAACAATTTTAAGCTTTCATCCAAGAATTATTTAATTTCATTAAACATTAAGGGTATTAGTAATTTTTTAAATAATGGGAAGATATTCATAATTATATAAAATCTTAGGGATTCATTGCAATTTATCCAAAATTTTATACACGTGGCAGGTATATATCAAATAAATAAAAAATGCAACATAATTTAGAATAAAAAATTCAATTCGTGGAATTAACATTTTTTTAGGAGAAAAAGAGATAAAGAGGGCGAAATAAAGGGAAGAAAAAGGTTAAAAAAGTGAAAAAAAAAAATTATAGGAGTGGGAAAAAAAAAGCACGCTTTTAGATATTCACTTAAACACGATTCCCGATTTTAAAATAGATTCTGCATGCATGCAGGCGTGAAGGTAAAGGCTGCCAAATGAAGCCCCACATTTATTTACTTCAAACCCTCTTCCTTCCACGAGAGAAAAAGTCCCCTCCAATCTCAGAATTTATATACTAATATGCTGAAATCTTTGTTAATAAAATAGCATAATTACAACTATCTCTCTTGACGTTTGATGTAATTAAAAATATATTTTTATTATTTGAAAAATTATAAATATTTTTTTATTTTAACGTCCGTCTAATAACAAGTTTTCTTGAAATTCGACATATGTAATCATTAATACCCCTGATATGTGAAATTATGTAATTATTGGATAGAAATACAGAAATGTCAGCTTTACCGTTACTATATTCTTTTCCTTTTTAATTTTAGAAAATAAGTTCACTGCCTCCTAGATTAAGGTCAGCGGAATTTTTTTTATCTATTAATATTAGGGACACGAGAGCTAAGAAGTCAATGAGACCTTAGCTCAATTAGCGAAGTTGAGGCCTCGTAACTGTAAAATCATAAGTTCTAACCCCATCAACACATAGGATATTGTTCTACTTTAATGGGAGGTGTTACTCTACTTTAATATAGTAGGTAAATTTGACAAAGTTATTTGATTTTGTATATGATTGTTATAGTTGTCGTTGTTAGATATAAATATTTGACATGACTGATTGTAATCGATTTATTCAAATAATTATAATTCATTGCTTTCACTTAAAAAAAGATGGAGTGCTGAGAAGGGCATTTCACCTTAAAGAAGAGATGATTACATCGTCCTCTCCTAAATCTTGATATAATTACACATAGATTCTCTATAGTTTGAAAAATTATATTTAGTACCCTTTGTCCAACAAAATAAATATCTACATATTCAAAATTCAATGAATTGTTGATATTAGCAAAATAATTGAATGAAAATTTCATATTTTTCACCAATTGACTTACTATTGACTTATTGCAAATCAATCAAGCAAATCTTTTCTTATCCAATTACTCTTACACATCTTCACACACGCTAGTGCACGTGAAGATGTACATCTCCACCTTTGTAAGGTTGATTAGAAAAAATTGTTTGACCTACAATAAATTAGTAGTAAGTCAATTTGGGGTAGATATTGATGTGGCTTGCGACTTGATCAGTGCCCCGTTGCGCAATGTATTGTCCGCTTTGGCTCTGTATGAGCCTCACGGTTTTTGTCCTGAAAATGCGCCTTGCTAGGGAGAGGAGGCATTGGGGCTTATAAGCCACTTAAGCTCCTCGTCTGCAACTGATGTGGGACGCTTGCTACATCATTAGCCCCCAGACGAGGGGCTTGGGACAGGCACATGGCCTCGTTCCCACAGACGGCGCCAAATGATGTGGCTTGCGACTTAATCGGTGCCCCGTTGCGCAAGGTATTGTCCGCTTTGGCTCTATATGAGCCTCACGGTTTTGTCCTGAAAAGGCGCCTGGCTAGGGAGAAGAGGCATTGTTGCTTATAAGCCACTTAAGCTCCTCGTCTGCAACCGATGTGGGACGCTTGCTACATCATCAGCCCCCAGACGAGTTGCTTGGGACAGGCACATGGCCTCGTTCCCAGAGACGGCGCCAAATGATGTGGCTTGCGACTTGATCGGTGCCCCATTGCGCAAGGTATTGTCCGCTTTGGCTCTGTATGAGCCTCACGTTTTTTGTCCTGAAAAGGCGCCTTGCTAGGGAGAAGAGGCATTGGGGCTTATAAGCCACTTAAGCTCCTCGCGGCGCCATTTGTGGGAACAAGGCCATGTGCTCGTCCCAAGCCCCTCGTCTGGGGGGCTGATGATGTAGCAAGCGTCCCACATCGGTTGCAAACGAGGAGCTTGAGTGGCTTATAAGCCCCAAGCCTCCTCTCCCTAGCAAGGCGCCTTTTCAGGACAAAACCATGAGGCTCATACAGAGCCAAAGCGGACAATACCTTGCTCAACGGGGCACGATCAAGTCGCAAGCCGCATCAGATATAGATTTTCGTTCAAATTTTTTGCTAATATATGCAAATTCGGTGAATTCACGCTAATGAATGAACATATTTGTTGGATGGAAAGAAATTTCGAATAGTACTTGTAATTTCTCAAATAAAAAGTAATCTATATATAATTATATCAAACTTTAGAAAAAAATAGTCTAATTCTCCGTATAAAAAATAGGTATAATTACACTCTCCTCCCATGAAATTTGGTGTAATTACACGTAGACCTCCTGTGGTTTGAAAAATTACATTTAATACCCCTGAGGTTTTCTTCTCTCTAACAAATAGGTCCCTCCTTAGTTAAAATCCACTGAATTTGTTGATATTAACAAAAAAAAAAAAAACTGAATGAAAATTAATATTTACCCTCGATTGACTTATTAATGACTTGATGCAGGCCAAACAAATCTTTTATGGCTAAATTACCCTTATAACTGTGAGATATACCTCCTCTCATGCATTAATGTGTGAGAATATATAAGCGTAAGTTGGTTATAAAATGATTCATTTGACCTACAGTAAGTCAGTAATACGTCAATCAATGACAAGTATCACCTTTAATTCATTTGCTAATATCAACAAATTCGGTGAATTTTGACTAACGGATGGACTTATTTATTAAACAGAAAGAAACCTGAATAGTACTAAATATAATTTTTTAAATCACATAGGATTTACGTGTAATTACACTAAAAATCTCTTAGGTTAGTGTAATTATCCGTATAAAAAATATATATACTTAGGTAGATAGATGAGCATGAATAGGCATTGCTCATCTCAATGTTGTCTAGCTGAAGTGAAGCTACTGCTGAGCTTCCCAATAAAAACAACTTTGCTACTCAGCACTCCCACTGCCAAAAGATAAAGAAATAAAGGCCTTCTCATCTTTCTTTACTAACTCATACAGATTTCATCACCTTTTTACTAATATATATATATATATATATATATATATATAAATAGTTGCTTTTATTGAGATGCGTTTCTCTTCTTTAGCAGCTTCCATTCTGTTTCTATTCTTTGTTAACACTTAACCACGTCTGCTTCCGTCTCAAACTTCTATGAAAGATTCCAAACCCCTGATTCGGCCTCTCAAACTTTTTGAATATTGCATTCTCAAATACAACACATGAGACGCACTAAAAAAATGAAAAAAAAAATGGAAATTGAGATGATATTGAAAATATGAAAAATTTAAATAATTTTACAATATGACTCTCAAATCTTATGTTGTACATTTATAGGTGAATTGCTATGTATATATATATAGGGTTAATTGTAATTTTAATCCCGTAGCTATAGGTTTATGGTATTTTAGTCCTTTAAGTATTTCAGGTAGCAAAATAGTTCTTTATTTTTTTAATTTTTGCGAATTTGGTCCTCCGGGTGTTGGATTTTTACAAAGCTGCTGGAAAAGTGGCACATACCTCTCACACGATGGATTAAAATTGGGATTTTTTTTTCTATTATTGATTGATATTTTACAATGTGATAGTTGAAGTAAATTTATAAAACAAAATACTTAATAACCACGTCGATAAGTTTTTTTTTTCTTTTCTAAATTTACTCTAGCTACCACGCTGAAAAATGTGTGTGCAAATTATTTAAAACTTAAATAATATAATTGTTACTTTTTAAAAATATATATGTTAGTTAACTAAATTAAAAATAGTAAAAAGATAAAAGTTGTGGGAAGTTATTGAAAAAAGAGCATGGAAGAAAAAAAACGTGGAAGTTGCGAGGGAGAGAGAGAGAGTTGAAGGTTCAGAAAAGAAAAAAATTATTGAAATAATTTCAAAAATAAAAAAATAACAAATGAAAAATAATTAAAACAATAAAAAGGTGCTCTTCAATTATAATAAAATAATAATAATAATAATAATAATAATAATAATAATAATAATAAAATATATTTCGAAGTTCTCAATTATCATGCATTTGTGATGTGGTCAATATTGAAAGCGACTAGGAGAAAGTCAGAAACGTTGACGTATTTGCCAAAAGAAATCAAACATGCAATTTACCTTTGTGCATGTTCTTGCACTGAAAAAAATCCATCATAAATTATTGTGACAAAGGAAAAAATGCAATTTTAATTCTGTAGCTTAGGGGTGATATTTTTTAGTCTTGTACGAAATTATTTTTAATATTTAGTTCTATAATTATAAATTCTGGCAATTTTAGTTCTTTTATGTTAGAATCCCCAATTTAATTAGGGCATGTGCAAGTCACATGCAATTTTTCAAAAAGATTTAAAATTGTCAAAATTTTAAAGTTGAAGAACTAATTTAAATCAATTAATGCATGACCAAAAATATATATCATCTCCAGAGTTACAGGCCTGAAATTGCATTTCCCCATATAACAAGATATAATATTAGTGACAATATTAAGCGAATATTATTAAGTGATCATTAAAAATATATATTAAGTAAGTGACAATAATTTTTATCTTGTCACTATATAATAAATATAGTGACAAATTGTGCATAAAGTTGTTATTGTAGATATTAGCATATGGTGACAATTTAATGCCAACATAATAGAATTTTTTCTTTTTCGTTTTCTTAACGGAAAGTGCTAACATAATATAGTGACAACAATCATTTGTTATAACTCGATCGTCACTATATATGTGTGACTAATTGTATTTTGTGATAATTTTATGCAAAATTTGTTGCTACTAGTTGTTTGTAAAACTTTTTGCACAATAATAATCACTATTAAAATCATGAACTTCATTATTATGAAAAAACAAAAATTCTTATCACTAAATATATATATAATTAGTAATAATATTAAAATCATCACTTAGTATTTTTTACTAAATACATATAATTGCAATAATATTAAAAATAGTGCCACTAAGTATTTTTTATTTTTGTTTGAAAGTGGAAGCAAATAATAATAATAACCCTTATTCATCCAATATATTGGTAACAGATGAATGCAAAATTTCACAACAAAAAGCATTAATTCGATTATACATATCATATGAGTTAATCAAGATATCCTCAGTACCGACCAGACATTTACATGGTATTAATGGGAAAATTAATTTAATTCTGCTATATATACAAGACAAGAAATTTGAGGAGATAATTACATTTACACTTCTTATATGTGATTTATTTATATAAATTATTTTTATTTTCTGCATAATTATAAAAACCACCCGTGACAGCCAAAAAATAGAAGTAGTTTGTATAATGTTGTTAATATTTCTAGTGGATATATATATAATTTTAAAAAATGTAGGGATAATTTGTGTAAATGCTGCTGATATTTCTAATAAGTATATATATAAATTTTTAAAAGATAAGAATAATTTATGTAAATATATGATAAGGCAGAAATATATATGTAATTATCCCAATTTGAAGTTAATTTTGTGACCTGCGCTCTTCATCAATGGTCGATACAGTCAGTACACAAACATTAATGATCAAACTCTATTTCCAATGAGAAATTTAATGCATTCTTAATTAATAGCGATTTATTTCCTCTACGGATGTACTGTACGAAGCTTATAGCAACATAACTTCTATCAATTAATATAAGATTAATTACATTTAGACCCCCTCATTTATTGTTCTATTATACAAACCATCCATATTTTTTTGAAAAATTATAGAAACCACCCCTAATAGTCTTTAAAAATACAAAAATATCACAATTGATTTGGTCAAACTTTAGTATAATTTTTCAATGATATAAATGCCCTCAGGGGTGTTTCTGTAATTACCAAAAAGTCAAGGATATGTCAAAGTAATGTTTATGGGGATGAGTAATATGATATTTTTTATTATTTATACTAATTTTTAATTCAAGTTGTAAATTATTTAATTAACTTCTTTGTTATTGAGTCTCTATATAAAATTACACCTTTTACTAATTGAAATGTTCAATTTTTTAAATAATATTTACTAAAATTAGTTACTAGCTATGTTAAAAATTTCAATAAAAAATTATCGCACTTTGTATAAATTAGTTTAAATTCTTAAACTTGAAAGATTATTTATCCTCTATTTTTATTTATAATTAAATTTTACTAAAATCAATAAATTATTCATATATGTCTATATATTTATACATAGATAAATATACATATATGTATGTATTTATACACATATTAATTAAATGGTGGACGAAGGCGGATGAGGATGACGGCTAGGCAACTACAAGGGCAGGCGAAGACGAAAGAGGGGTTGGACGTAGGCGGCGAGGCAATGGGAAGGACGCAAGCGGGGCTAGGGCGATTGCAAGGGTTTGGTGAAGTGACGTGAGGGTGCAGACGGTTGGGGCAAGGGCACACGCGGGGGTCGAGGGGGGACATGGCGGAAGAAGGGATAATTATTTTTTTTTTCATAATTTAAAAGATTTTTTTAATAAATAAAATATTTATTTTACTAATTCTAATATGATTTATATAAAATACATAAATTATTTTAAATTATAATTAACTAATTTTACTAAAATTTTATAAATAAAAATAGAAGATAAACAATATTTTAATTTTAATAATTTTAAATAAATTATACAAGTGTGATAATGATTTAATTTAAAGTAACTTATTAAATATATTAATAGAATAATTTAATATTTTAATTTTTAAAAGGTGTAGTTTTATATAGAGATTCAATTAAAAAAGTTAATAATATAATTTAAACTTAAATTAAATATTGATATAAATAATAAAAAGTATATGCGGTTATATTACTCATCCTTATGAACATAATTTTGACACTCAATCTATCTTTTGGTAATTACAAAAACACCCTGAGGGAATTTCTATCCTTAAAAAGTTATATCAAAATTTGACTTGATCAACAGGGCATTTTTAGGTTTTAATGACTGTTAGGGATAGTTTCTGTAATTTTTCAAAAGACAAGGATAATTTATATAAAAGAACAATAGGTGCGGGGTGTAAATGAAATTATTCCATAAATATATTAGTGTTTAAGGAGTGTTTCCAATGGCTCCTATTTTATGGTGCGAATAAGCTGTAAAGAATGTTGTAACTTAAGCAACAACAAAAGTTAAAGGTATTTGAAAATCGAAAGTGAAAAGTGAGAAAAATCTGAAGTTGAAGTATTTCAGATTTTTAATTTTACCAATGCTGCAGAAGTTTGTAAGATCTGCTTACAGCTTTTTGCCTTCAATCAGCTTAATTTGAGTAGTTTAAAAACATAAATTATAAACTAAAAATATTTTTTTCCACTTATTTTCAAATACTGCTTAAGAATACAAGTTCGGGTGCCTAACGTGTTCATAAAGTTTTCATGTGTTATAATTTTTATATTAATTAGTGTTATATATATATATATTAAGAATTAAACAATGAAATTACCATGGATCGATGATATAAATAGAAAGTGAATTTTTTTTTACCAGAGATGCTGTAGACCAAAAATTGCTAATAGCGTCCACATTTCTTTAGTATGTACTATGTGCCTTCCCTCATTTTGGGACTGATTTGTACTTAATTAATTTATTTGGATGAATTCAATGAATTAAAACTTTCTAGATAGAGGCAAAAGAAGTCAAGAAAATATATAAAACTCGATAATTTTATTAATTATTAAATAATATTTTTTTGAACATAAAAGAGAAGGATTTTATTTAGTTATATCAGATTAAAATTCATTACACATAACGACGTCGTTAGACGTGCACAAGAGAAAACCCTATCAGATTCCATCATCGTCACTAAGAACTCTGGAGGAGACAAAAAGATTTGAAGTTGCGATTTTGAAGAGGAAGACGTTCTGGCCAAGAGATCCGCAACCCTATTTCCTTCTCTATAACAAAAAGTCGCCGACACCGCGGTGAGCCTAGTGAAGATTTGCTGGATATCTCGCAACAAAGGAATGAGATCCACCGGTGCTGGAACCTCCTCCCTGCGAATAAGGTGAAGTAAAAACTTTGAATCAATCTCAATAATAAGTTTTGATATACCATGTTTTATAGCTAGATCCAATCCTATTCTACAAGCCCAGATTTCAGCCATATTGTTTGTGTGAAAACCTAGGTATTCCGAGAACGCGAACACAAAATTTTCGTCTGAATCTCGCACAATTCCTCCACAGGCTGCCGAACCTGGATTACCTAGTGACGACCCATCAATGTTTAATTTAAACCAAGAAAAAGGAGGGGGTTTCCATTTGCAGAGCACTTGAAAGGTTAGTCTAGGTCTCTTATTATTAGATATTGCCTAATTTGCAAGAATATTAGCAGTCTTCCATATAGCGTTTATATTAACCGAAGAATTTCTGAAAGTGAAACTGTTTCAATGTTGCCAAATGAGCCAAAGAGTGTAGATAATTAGAGCTTGTCTATGTGGATTGTTCTTAAATTTGTATAAAATTAGCAACAGGTTTGAATCTGAAAGTCCTTTGATTTCTGGAAGTACAAAATTCGCAAACCGATTGAAAGCGTTACAGAAAACAAAGGTGTGAGCAATATCTTCTTTTGAGTTATTACATAATGAGCACATATCTGTCTGTAAACGTTTCCTTTGAAATAGAAAAACAACATTTGGAATACTATTATGACAGAGTAACCATGCCCGTCTGAAAAGAAACGAACTCTGGGAAGAATTTTCATTTTTAATAAACAAAACCAAGGAAGAAGTGGGGCTATAATGCTGTTATCTATTTTTGTTAACCAAATGTAAGCACTCTTTAAAGTGAATTTACCAGATTTGTCCCAATTCCATTTAAAAGAATCGTGCTGTTGTGTAATGGGAATAGGCAGAGAAGAGATGTGGTCATAAACATACTTAGGCAATACTTGTTTAATGCCAGAGAGATTCCACTTTTTATCCTCTGTAAGCAAAGAACTAACCTTTAATTGGCTCAATTCTGTTGGAATGTTTTGGATCAGGGAATCCAATGAGAATTTGTTGCACCATATATCACTCCAAACATTTATATCATGCCCGTCCCCAATAATCCACCTAATAGACCTTCTGACTAAAGAACTAGTTTCACAAATATACTTCCATATATAACTGTGTTGAGATTTGCTAACAACATCTATAAATTTATTCTGTTTTAAATATTTGGCCTTA
Organism: Sesamum alatum; assembly: GCA_034509735.1. Taxonomy (NCBI): domain Eukaryota; kingdom Viridiplantae; phylum Streptophyta; class Magnoliopsida; order Lamiales; family Pedaliaceae; genus Sesamum; species Sesamum alatum. The sequence continues at coordinate 9,292,542 of JACGWO010000007.1, read as the reverse complement.
AGGAGATTTATGCACAGAGACTGATCATCACAATGTAATCGCCATCCTAGTCTTAGAATACAAGCCTTATTCAAAGTTTTAATATTTCTAAACCCAAGACCTCCTTTCTCAAGTGGCAAACAACATGTTTCCCAGTTTACCAAACTGTGTTTCCTTTGTTCCAGGTTAGTATTCCATAGAAATCTCTTGCTAAGTTGGTTAACTTTATCAAATATCCCAATAGGCAGTTTAAAGACATTCATATAATACAAAGGTATTGTGTTAAGCACATGTCTTATTAATATAACTTTTCTTGCATAGGACAGAAATCTATTGTACCAGGTATTAATACGTTTCTCCACTTTTTCAATAATATTAAAAAATTCGAATTTTCTCATTCTACCCATAACATATGGAAGGCCTAAATACTTGTCTTGATTGGAACTGTAGTGTATCCCTAAAGCTTCCCCAATACCTCTCTTTAAGCTAGAAGGACTATTAGGGGATAAAATGAATTTAGATTTCTCCCAACACACAGTTTGATCTGAAAAACTTGCAAAATTCTCTAAAAGGTCTTTAATATAGGCAATAGTTTTGTGATTAGCTTTAAGGAACATAAGGCAGTCATCCGCATAACATAATATAGGTATAGGGAGACCTTTACGGCATGGGGTCATGGCATCAAAAAGATTTAACTGAAAATCCCCAAGAATTTTCTGAATGAGAGGTTCCAAGCATAAAATAAATACATAAGGCGAAAGAGGGTCACCTTGACGAATACCCTTTGTAGGTTTCCAATGCTCAGATCTTTGACCATTTATACGAATTTGAAAAGATACAGATGAAATGCATTTCATAATCCACTCACAGAAAGGTTGAGGAAAATCAAATAGATTAAGACAGAATCTAATATAGTTCCAATCCAATTTATCATAAGTTTTTTTAAGATCTAATTTAATGGCCATCCAATGCTGGTTCCTTTTTTTAGATCTCATAGAGTGCAGCATCTCATGAGCCATAATAATGTTATTAGAGATACATCTATTAGGAACAAAAGCATTTTGGTATGGAGAGATCAAAGAGTTCATTAAAGGTTTAAGCCTACGAGCAGAAGGTCTTTTAGGAATAAAAATCATTTCAGTACGATTAATATGATCAGGAAGAACACCATTCTAAATTTTTTTTTAACAATCTCCCAGTATTTGATAAAGAAATATGAATTTAACCCATCAGGGCCCGAGGATTTTGTAGGACCAATGCAATGTAAATTATCAAAAATTTCTTCATTAGTAACAGGTCTGACAAGGTCTTCCTTTAAATTTTCAGGAATCTTTTGAACAGAAACAGAGAAAAAGCTTTTAGATTCATGAATAGAGGAAAAAGTAGATGGTTGTTTACTAATATTTTCAAAATGATTTTTAAAAATATTAATAATCTCATCCGTATTATCAGTCCATGAATCATTCTCCCTCTTTATGCTTTGAATAAAATTACTCCTTCTATTCGTGGCTAAAGCATGAAAATAGGAAGTGTTCATATCCCCAAATTTGAACCAGTGTGCCTTAACCCTATGTTGGCAATAAGCATTTTTTTTATTAAGCAGATTTTGAAGTCTAATTTCTAAATCATTCTCCCTATTCAATATAGCAGCAGGTGGTATATTGAGGGCAGCATAACCTTTAACATATTCAAGTTCTTTGTAAATGCAGTCAATCTGATGGTCTAAATTACCAAAGACTTGTTTTTTCCATAACAAAGATTGAGCTGCTAAATGCTGACAATTTCGAAAGTATCCTAAATCAATTATATTATTGTCTATACCACCCCATGCATGCCATACTACTTGATCATATTCTTCATTCTCAGCCCATGCATTTTCAAAACAAAAAGGTTTTCGAAAAAAGCGAGTTTGGGGTTTCAATTCCAGTAATATAGGAGAATGATCTGAAAATGGAGAAATAAGATGAGAAATTGTAGCATTTGGGAAGAGGTTAATCCAAGGAAGGTTTGAAAAACAGCAATCTAATCTTTCACTAATAAAAGACCTATCAAATCTTTTATTACTCCAAGTGAAAGGGTGACCTTTAAAACCAATATCCAATAAACCACAGTTGATAATACATTGGCTAAATAAATCAGATTTTCTATGAGAGAAGTTACCACCAATTTTTTTCATGTGGATGCAAGATATTATTAAAATCTCCTATCACACACCATGGGCTGTTAGAGTTATAATTAAAATAAGAAAGTAGAGTATCCCAAACCTGATTTTGCATGTTAGCCTGAGGATAATTGTAAACTGCTGTCATTTGAAAATGCTGATTCAACATAGGAAATTCCACCTCTAAATGTGTCGATCTATCTGTGTGAAATATCTGATGAATAATAGTCTTTGCTGCATTCCAAAGCACTCAAATTCCACCAGCCTGACCAATAGATGGTACCACCACAGATGCTGTAAAAGGCAATCTGTGTATAATTGCTGGAGCCCTATCTCCCTTCGTTCTTGTATCCATAACTATGAAAATATGTGGACGATACCTATTAATAAGGTCTCAAGCTGCCACCACAAATTCTGGCTTCCCCGCCCCCTACAATTCTAGCTTAGAATCTGCATGTATGGTATCGATTGTGTTGGAATCCGTACTTGAGAGTTGTACGGATAAATGACCCGATGGTTCAAATTTATGTTTCCCATCTGACTGTTCTGAAAATGAGGTGGAAGGTCTCTTCCTAGAGGGTGTGGTAGAAGTTTGAATTGTGTCTCTCGTTCCCTCGCAAACCGTTCGTGTTCTTGCTCGATATCTATTACTAAGCTGTTGGCAAAAGGTGGTCCAGCGAATAGGTGAGGGGTAGTATGAAATGGCTGGACCAAAAAGTTGTTGGGCCCAATTGGTACCAAGTGGTTCCTGATGCGGGTTGTTGGACGTAGATGAATCATCGGGTTGAGGAGAAGATGGTCGACAATATTTGGCAGTGGGTGATCGTGGATTGGACTGGAACTGAAATGGTTGGCAGGGAAGGGAGGTGAGGGCCTCCGTGAGTAAGGTTGATGGGGCTGAGCAAAGTGGGTTATTGGGGATGAAGGCCCTGATGGGGGCGAGTTTGACGCTATTGTTCCATCTAGGCCCACGCCGAGGTGCAGATGGTCTGGGAGATTTAGGGCCATATTGGAACGTGGTGGTTTCGATACTGAGTTTGGTTGTAGTAAATGATAGAGGTGAAAATATATTTATAGTAGGTGAAATCTGTAGGTTGTTACTGTTATAAATGGCTAGTGTTTGGCTTGGTAATTCTGAAGTAATGACAACACATTCAGAGGCATCTGCCACTTGTAAACACTCGTTTGCCACATATGTATTTTCATGCAACTTTAATTGAGGACAAGTGTCCTGTCGGAAGGGATGGTTTTGCCCACTGAAACCTTCATAAAAAAACTGACTGTAGGAAACCGCAGGTAGAAGTGGAACCCACCGAATTTTTCAATTCGGCAATCATTATTGTGGATTGAACAGTGAAATTTGTATTTTTGTGTAGAGTAGAGGGAGTAGAGAACTTACCTGTATTGGTGGGACCATAAGTGCTGACTTGGAAAATGTTTGACTATTCTCATCCTTTTCTGAAACAACCATGCATGTGTCGTTTGAAGATCTTTCATGGTCATCTAGCTTATCTTGTTCTATCTGATTTTGCAGGTGATTAGAAGAAGTTGTTTGCTCTGCATAGTTGATGTCTATTGTCTCCATTGCCACATTTTCCACATCCAGGTTATGGTTAAGAACAGAAAAAGGATTGGCTTCAACGGGTTTATGGTTGGTGGGGGTATTCGTCACTAGTAGAACTCTTTATCGCCTATTTTTTTCTTGGACCATGTATTCGGAAAACGTGTTTGTGGTGTACCCTCACCATCATTATTATCAGCTGCTTGATAAGAGTTCCTCATAATTTGATCTCTATGATAGTTTGTAAGACATTTTTTGTTTCTCGGTCGCACTACTTCCCAATCATTTAGATTGTTAAGCTTCTCCCTAGATTGTTGTAAATTTGTAGTTGGGCTAGGACCTTCGGTAATATTTGTATCTATATCTGTAGCCGATGTTGGGCAGTCCTTTTGCGTATGCCCCAGTGTTCCACATCCACGACAAAAATAGTATTCATTTCATATTGGATTTTCTGGATGTGGTTTTGTATTCTAATAAACGGTGGCAGGGGCATTGATGTATCCACCTCTACACATAATCTGGCGAATCTGCATCTTGACTTATTGAAAGTGTGGGCATCCATTTTAATTGGACGACCTACTAACCTTGAAATTTTGAATAGGGCTTGAAAATCATAGTATTCTATCGGCAGGTTAGGCAATTGGAACCATAGATATACTGTATCCGGAATATTTGTAGTAGGAGTAAAATTTGGACGCCACTGTTGCACATGTAAATAGTGATTGAACAGAAACCAGGGACCTCCTGCTAGTTCTATGAAATAGTCTTCTTGTGAAGAAACCCTAATAACAAAACATCCACTCCCAAGATCTGACATATAAATTGGAGCCGTCGTTTTCCATAAACGACCTAAGTGTTGACCTAGATTGATAATGGGTTTAGGCAGATTCATAATTCTAAGAATTAAGGCTCTTTGTCATGGCTGGTGTAATCTTTGAAGTTCATCCTGTGGGATGGGTAAAAACGGGTGAGGGGCCTCAATCTGTGGTGGGGATGGTGGGGATTCCTCTGGTGGATCCAAATCCCAGTTTTGAATCCAGTTGGGGAAGTAAATGTGTTGTGATTGCGAGGTTAGTTTATCTTTATAGGATGTGGTTTGTTGGGAGGGAGAATGATTCTCCATATGATTTATAACTTGTGGTATCTCTGGTTGGGAGGACGATTGAACAAAGGAGGTATTGGTACCTGATTTATCACAAGGCTTCCAAGGAGGATTTGGCGATGAGGGACACAAGTTGTCGGTAAAAATTCTGTTTGTGGCAGTGGGAGGCTGTGGTGACGCAGACAGAGAGCTATTTGACTGAGAGAGAAACACCATCTTCTCGATTTCACCATTTTTTTTAAATAATAATTAATGTCAAAGTTCTCATACAATGCATATTAAATGACTATTTTGGTTTTATTTCAACATAATTTCAAGGGTTAATTACACTTTCTACTCACTATAAAAGATTAGACCATTATAGACATTATAAATGACTAGGACTTAAAATTAATATTATCTACTGTCAAGGTTAATTACACTTTCCACTCACTATAAAAGACCAAACTGTTCCTCGCATTATAAATGATTATGACTTAAAATTAATATTATCTACTATCACAGGGATTTGCACCGTAACATTATTTTGCCCCTTGTGTGGCTTGGTTCGCCTACAACCAGTCAACCTTACATCTTCACTCGCAAGCCCTTGTGTTTGCTATAGTTCTAAATAGGATTTAACAGGCGAACAAATTACATGAATAAAGTCAACCCTGCATTAATCACCAAGCAAGAATACAAGGTAACGCCCAGGGCACACAATACTAACTGTGCAACTCTGCAAGAAAAAATAATACAAAATTGCAATGAAACAAACCTCAACTGTTGGGTCAATCAAAATACAAGAACATGCCAACTCAGTGTTCGATCTTTGTGAAGTGGTTGGTAGTTGTTAAGGAAGTAGATAGTGCCAATTGCCTTTCCCAAGTACAGGGTCGGTCTCAAGGAACCATCTGAAAATACTCAACAACAATTTACCATAATTGCCGAGCACAACTGCCATCGCCGGTCACGTTGCATGCATTCCCATTCCCTGCGCGTGCGCACACATGGTTTGCCAAATTGCCGCACGCATGGGGCTGCCTGCACGGACAACATTTTGACTAGGGGTACATTTATGTGTAATTTAGTTCATCCTAAAATCAAATTTATTCTCTTAGGTTGCATTTGGATTGAAAGATTTGGATTTCAAATCCTTCATAACAATTCCTTTAAATTTGTTTAAATTTGTTTTGATGATTCCAAATTTAAAGGATTTCAAATACTTCCATTCTAATTTTGAACTATGTTTTAATGAATATAGATAGATTTCAAATTATTTTCAGATGAAGTCATTTGAAATCATTCTCCAAATCCTTCTTTCAAATCCAAATCCATCAATCTAAATACATCCTTTTAGATGTTTCAATTTCTTGGCATATACCCTATAACTTTTTGTCGAAAAAAAGAAAAAAGAATGAAAAAAAATATTGCATAAAAGATTAGAATTGTTAATGCTTTAATGCGTTAGCTATAGCTAAATCAATAGCCTCACATAATAGGATCAATATTGAGTTTAATGCAATCTACCCTTGTGACACTATAAATGAGCAAATTACTCCATGTGAAAAAAAATTAGAAATTACCTCCTTGTGATTTTCAAAATAGAGCAATTACACCCTCACGCGATTTTGTGTATATACCCAACACGTGCTTACTTTTTTTATTATAAATTATATATATAACCCCATTTAATAACTATTGGATCTGATTTGAAACTAATTAGCTCCAAATTAATTAGTAGATCAACGGTGCAAATCTTGTTTAGCTTCAATCAATGGTTAAAATTTTTTAAATACACAAATATAACTTTAAATTATATATATGTAATATAAATACAATTAAAAAATATACATAGTTATATAATTAAAAGTTAAACATACATAGAAATATATATATATATATATACATAAATAGATTGATATATGTGTAGCAACGAGAGAGGGAAGGGGGATGAGCGGGTGCAGCGACGAGAGAGGGAAGGGGAGGAAGAGGGGCCCGGGTGGGGGAGGCGGCGAAGCAAGAGGGTGGGGGAGGGGGCTAGTGACGGGAGATGAAAGGAAAGGAAGAAGGGAAAGGGCGCGAGGCTACAACGACGAGAAGGGGACTGGGAGGGTCAAGGTGCGCATGAGGAAGCGGAGGGAAGGGTAGGAGGGCGACAAGAACGGGAGGGGGGGAAGGAGCGCGGAGGTGACAGACTGGTAGGATGTGACACCCCCTCCGTAATCAGATCCCATCTTATAAAGAATTCACATTTAATCCAATAAGACAACCCATGTTTTAATCCATATATTATGTAGACATCATCAAAGGACATACGTCATCAAAACTTTGTAATTAATCCTCGACCAGCCATTATCATTGTAAGGAAAAGAGAAAAGTGAAGTTTCTAGTTGTGACAAAACTTAAAGAAAATACAAATCCACTGAAAATCTCATATCTATGTAATTGTATAGCTAGGGATTCCAACTTAGGGTATCACTATTGACCTACCTAGTATTACTGGTGATCGGCTTATGATCAATTAGCTATTGTGACTTATGTCCTGAAAAAAAAGATATGCGGCAAGGATTAAACTGCTTACTCAATAAGTATAGTTAATCAATATATATATATACATACACATGTACAATAAGACAAGTCTCATACAATTATATCAATCCACAAATATTATTTAATATGCAATCACCACAAAATCATGACATAACCAATACCACAGTCATATATCAATCCACACTATAATATATCCAGAATCATTGTTTATTTTATTAGGGCCCTGCTTACCCAAGTTGGAGTGCATCACTCAATGGTCTATGCCGGCTATCATCACCTCAATCATAATATCTCATTTTTCCCTCGATACCACACAACACACAGCTCGTATGATACCTTATTATCAATGATATCACACAGCACACAGCTCATATGATATCCCATCACCCATCATATCACACAGCACACAGCTCGTACGATATGTCACATTATCTCCACTGATCAATGACAACACATAGCTCGTCATTAATCATATTATCATAAGCCATTGCAGTATGCCCCCCAGTCAGGTAAGCCATCTCTTTACCTCAATTCACAACATTCCATCCATAATCCCATCATTTAACTTTCAATCCATAATATAATAGCATGACATCGCATGATCATTCACTCGTCTTTCTCACACCATAACCACATATACGCATATAATGACAACTCCACAGAATAACAATATAACCAGATAAATAGTCATCGCAATTACGTATATAATACAAGAATATATATCATATATATAAGATATATATATATAAACAAACACCAATTAACTATACTTATCTCAAATTCTTAAATAATTACATTAGTAAATTGAATAACCCTCTTCTTTATCCCTGTGCTATATAATAAGTTATAATATGTATAATCAATATATCGGAAATATCATAAATTCTGAATGAAATTACTAAATAATAGTCGTACTTTTTCCACCATTATTTTAATATTTTATCTATATTGAAATTCAAATATCCTTTCGCTCCTCGTCTAAACAATTAGACATTATAAGCTTTCCCGGTATATATTTAATTTATCAATTAACTCATAAGAACTTATTTCATCAAACCCCTCATATTTTTATAACTATCTGCTCCCTATAACATCCCTAAATAAAATTATTACAAAAAATCTCATATTCCTTTCTAATAAATACCATATTTCTCAAATATAATTTCCTAATATTTCTCAAACATAATTCCTATTAGTTTTACCAATTCCTCACAATTATAATAATTATTTACACAATAATATATACAATTATGTATTTGGTCAATAAACCCGGCTAATTTAGTAAATCCATTTTAATAATGGCTAAATCTAATAGATTAAATAAATTCTAATTTATTGACCATAATATCACCGGTCCAATTAAATATTTATCCGATCACTAATTTGTATAAATACTCAAATTCAATAAATTTTTCGATTGAGTGGTAAATCGAATAGTATAAAGTATATTTAATAAATGCACTAATTAAATAATATAATTATATTGATTAATTATAAATTAAATTATTAATTCATTACCTGTTTCAACGGCCGAAAAAGAAGGAGATTTTCGCCCCTGTACTCTCCCTCTAAAATGAATCCTTCCTCTCTATCCTATATATCTATTTATTATATATATATATATATTACACATGCATGTAGGTAGCAATACGTGTACCTCTTTATTATATTTTATATTTTTTCTTTTTTTTTTGTTAAATGTATAAAGAATGTTTTTTATATACATATATATATTATTTATTTAATAACTTTTGTGAAATTTCAAATTTTGCCCCCTACTTTCTCAATTTATAAATCATTCCCCAAATATTTTATAAAGTTCCAATTTAGTCCCTTCAAGTTTTAATATATTTATAATTTCAACCATAACTTATAATTAAATTTGATTTTCTTAATAATTACTAATTAGTCTCTTAATTGTGAATAAAACTCTACGGACGTCACATAGGATGAAGTTTCCTATTTTTTTTAATATTATATTATTTTAAATATTAATATATACATATATATATATATATTCATATATTATTTATTTATATTAATATTTTATTCTTAAAATTAACCCAATAACACACAACAGAGGTGTGTGAATTACACCCACCTTGTAAGGAGGTAATTTGCTCTATTTTTTAAAACACAAAAAGGTAATTCAATATTTTTTTAACAAGGAGTATTTTGCACATATGCCGTATCATAGGGGACTTGTTTGCATTTTTTCCGATTAATATTACTCTATTTTTTTTTAAATTTTTGGTTACATAAACAAAAATGATGGTGGCACCCACAGACCCACTAGAGATAATTGTGCCTACTCATGTATATTGGTCGAGGTCCCTATAATTAATTTAGTATCGTCAAGAATCAACACTTAACTACATGAAAATCAACACACAGGTCAAAAAGTACGTTTAGTCCTACCAAACATCTTAACAAGAATTCGAATCTACATCATAGATGTAACAATAGTCAACTTTAATCACTTAACCCCGTCTATTGGTGGTATTAACACCATTTGCATGTGATATATAGTGTATCGATTATAATATACACTAGTGTTATTTTCATAATAACAATAAAAATGCCGCCATTCTTGTTAATTCCTTTTATTCTAATTCAACACATTGCTTCATTTTAAAGTATAAAATTAGACTATTTAAATCTTCAATAAATTTGTCCTTTTATAATATTTACGTTAAGAAAACTTGTCAATATAATAATTAGTTGTTACGGGAAATATTCTGCTTTACTCCATAGTTATTAAAAAAAATGACTAGATCATTTATTATTGTGCGAAAAATAATTAAATCAATCAATCAATTATAGGAAAAAAATAATTATTATGGGATGGTGAGAGTATAGTAGTAATGCTTCAAAAGTACATCACTCGGCTACTTTTGGCAATACTTCAAACGTACTACTCTTGGTGAAGGCCATTAAGCTTGCCTTTTTGCTGGACATCAGTTATAACCCACCGGCCGTTTTGATATGACTTGCCACTAGATTGTTGTCACTAACTAATTTAATTTGGGAATTTGTTGATATAATTATGTATTCGGGGTAAGGTCCGGTTTTTGGGATTCGTACCCCGATCATTATAGTTTAGTGGTTAAGATTAATGAATATTGTTATACTTATTATGTGCGTTTGAATTCTTGTCAAGATGTTTAGTACGGTTAAATGTATGTCCTGATACGTGTATTGATTTTTATGTGGTTTGATCATTCTTCTTAGTGATAATAGGTCAGTTATAAGGACCTTAACCAACACACATGACTCATGCGTAATTCTTGTTGACAGGTTTGTAGGGTGGTGTTGTTGATTTATCATTTTTGTGAAAAAAGAGTATGCCTGTAGTTGTCCACATATACAATAATTTGTAGTTTATAACATTAGCAACGATGATTATGGATTTCTAGTATGTCACTTAATTTTTTATAACGGTCAAATTCTTTGCTACTATTCGAAGGTCGGTAGCTTTCTTCATTTGACACATTGAGGTATTCATCCTTTACATTGAGAATTCATGTTTTGAATAATTTATTTTATATGAGTTTCGAGAAATACGTTTTGTACTCCCACAAGTCTTTGAAAGTTTTGACAACGTGATTAAGGATTAATTCTTAGTCTCCTCATGAGTAGTGCATATGAGATGAGACACTGTTGGTGAGCCAACGAAATTTTATCTTAAAGTCATGATTACTGTTAATACACACAAATTAGAGGGACAATAAAGGCTAGAATAGTAACAATGCCATGACTCTCCATTAATTGGTGCAACTTTTCTTTTTTTGATCAAGTAGGCATTCATCTCAATTCGCACCATGAACCCATTTAGCAAGCTCATATGCAAGTTCATTACAGAGTCTGGGGATAACTTTTCAATATCTCAAGTTTTACTTAATTTTATGTCATTGTTATATACATTATAATAACTTATCATATTAAAATTTTATATATAAAATTATTTTTTAATAATAAATACAAATCACATCATTTTCACAACATAAAAGCTACTTAATTAGTAATTGTCTTAATAGTGAAGAGTGGTGTGTTTTGGAGGGCCAATTTCAATTCACATCACCAACATTAAGTGCAAAATATTTTCATAACTGCATTCCCTTAATTATAACCACAAATATAGCACTAAATCATGATTTTCTACCAATTTAGGCTAATAACTAGTTAGTTCCTTTTTTTTTTTTTTAAATTTTTGAACACGCAAATACCATATTCGATATATTAAAAAATGTATCAACATCATACCAAATTTAATATGCATCTAACACTACACATGATGATTTATTGAAATTTCGAATGTGTATTAATATTCGGTACGTATCAAATCCTGCACTAATAGTTTGTTGAACTCTCACTGCAGTACAAGGTCAAAACTATTTGATGATCTGACCATACTTTTGACAACAAGAAAAGAAACAAGAACATAATTATGGGGACTATAATCATTGCAAAACAATCATAAATTCACCAAAAACCCTAACAAAATTTCATGTTGATCAAAGGAACAAACACAAACTCTTCAATTCTTCTTATTTTTTTAAATAATTAATGTAATATTACGTAGGCCCACCAATAGATATTGCCATAATTATTCTTCTCTTACAACCTTGCCCCTTTCCTCGCCTTCATCATAATCATTCACGAAACCTTATTCTAATGAAATTTGATTTTCTTGTTTCTTTCCCATGCTCCACGTGCGTAATTCTCATGCCCCCAGAAGGGCATTTTAGTAATCTCCCATCCGTATGCACTGAGATACCATGTTTTAGTATTGCTCTCATTTAGGGTATGATTGGTATGAGGGAATGAGTTAGGAATGGAATGCACATTCCTAATCTTATTCAAAACACATGTTTGGTATAATTTAGGAATAGTAATAGCCATTCATTTGGGAATGCCCATTCCCATAAGTATAGGATTAGGCATTCCCCCACTCACCCATGGTTTTAGCTATTCCCAATTTATTGGGAATAGATTATTTTATATATATATATATATATATATTTCTAGAATAACTTTTAATAAAATTATAGTTGCAAGATTTATAGCCATAAAATTATATATTATTTTGAATACATTAAATAAAATAAATATCAATATAAAATATTTAAATACGTGTTACCAAATTATAAAATATATAATATAAAAAAATAATTTTTTAAATATTTTATTAAATATAAATACAATTATTAACATCTTTATAGGCATTTTACCAAATATTACTATAAGTATAAGCATTTACCAAATAATAAGTATTTATTAAAAGAATTTAAATATATGAAAACGTCCAACAATATATATATATATATATATATTATAAACTTAGAATTAATTTAACATTTCAAAATAATATTTCTTATGTCATTAATGAGACGTAACTTAGTTGTTTTTTATTTTAATTTTTAAGTTTTATTATTTAGAAAATATATAAATGAGTAATTTGGAAAGTTTTGATTCAATTCCCTTTTCCATTCCTTTGGTATACCAAACATAGGAATGGCATACCAAAACCATTCCATTCCAACTTTTATTCCATTCCTAATTTCATTCCATTCCCACTCAATTCCATTCCTATATGCCAATCATGCTCTTAATATCACACCATGTCGTCTCCATTCCCTTCTTTTCCCAGCTCAAAACCTCTACCCTTACACACACACACACTATGATTGTTAGTATCCATACACATTAATGCATTTACATGCACAGATACATCTAATATATATATATAGAGAGAGAGAGAAAGAGGAGAGAGAGAGAGAGAGGGGTGAGTCTAAAAGCTTGAAGGGTCTTTGTTAGCCGTCAGAAAAATGGCGACAGGATGGGTGAAGTCATTGCAATGCAAGTCAAAAGCATTAGACGACGTCGTTCACCACCACCACCACCACCGCCACCACAACCACCACTCAAACCCTAAGAACCACCGCCAGCACCACCACCATTCTTTATCCCACTCCTCCAGCTGCAGAAACAGCGTTCAGAGTCTCAAAGACATAGTTGAAACCACCAAACAATCCAAACCCAAGAAGACAAAGCCACCAAAATCCTCCCAAGCGCCGCCGTTTAAACGACCCGTTTCAAGAAAACCTGAACCAGGCCCACAACAGCTACCGACGATCAGAACCCGGTCCACCGCCGCCGAGTCTTTCTTTCCGTCGCTCACGGAGCTCCCCGAAGGCCACCCTTCACGTAATGTGGTGGAGATTATCTTTCACACGAGATGGGGGGACGACAGCTTCTCGGGTCAGGTCGAAATGGTGTTCAAGGTCCAGAATCTGACCCGGACCGTGACCCGGTTTGAGGAGTACAGAGAGATGGTCAAATCCCGGGTCAGCTCAACAGACGCGGCCGAAGCCGGTGAGGACCACGCGCGGTGTGTCGCCGACGGGAATGAGGTCTTGAGATTCTACTGCCTGGGAGCGACATCAGGCGGCGGCGCGTACGAGGCCGGCTGCGGCGCATGGGCTCTATACGGTGGCAAAGGTGCAGCTCTGTGTACGTATTCGGAGAGCGGTGGCGCTCATGAGAATGCGGGTGGCGGGCGAGGGAGGCGGGCCATGCTTGTTTGCCGGGTCATAGCGGGTCGGGTCTGCAAGGGACCCAAAAGTTTTGACTCGTTGCTCGACAGTCGGGTTGGGTATGACTCAGTAAGTGGTGAGAACGGAGGACTACTCGTATTTGATTCACGCGCCTTATTACCGTGTTTTCTTATTATCTATAAATTGTAAAATATTTGGGTTGGATGTCTATTGGTCCTTTTTTTTTTTTTTTTTTTTCATTTTATATGTTACGAATTCTGCTTATATTCAGTATTCTGTAATTTTTGGGGTTGTAATTATAGGAAATTAACTTCATAAATATTTTCTCTATTTTCTTAGAAATTGGAAAAAAAAGAGAAAGGATTGCATTATCGGTGTTTTTATTTTCTTCACTTGGTTTGTTCTTGGCGGCAATGAGAAAACTGTTCTTTTTTTCCAAGTCACGGATATTACTGTTGTAATTTATTTTTTCCTTTTTTTGAGATAAAATAATACTTGAATCATATATCAATCAAATACCTCAATAAAAAATATTCGAATTACAAATAACCATAACATAATAAATTACAACAAATTCACACAAAGTGAAACAAATATTCGTAAATTGTGGAACTCGAATTCATGATTTTATATTTATTTATAAAGCGATGTAAATAAATCGATTGAGTTGAGTAAAATACATTATTGTTCAAATTTATTTGAATTACTATTGAGTTTGAAAAATATATTCGAGTTCGGTTTGATCAATAACCGAATTGAGTCTGAACGAGCTTAGTTTGACCGAATATGAGTCGAATTATCAAGCAATTTGACATTTTCAAGCATATTTTATTATTCTTTCAATAATGGAATTGAGCTTGATATGAACTTCATATATAGCATCTTGAAAGAAACATTGTGTTTGAGTTTTAATTTGTCAAGTTCAACAAATCTTTTATCCATCGATTTTGAATTGGATTATAATCATATAATTTATCTTCACTGCTAACACCAGAAAAATTTTGATTTTTTGTTATAGATAATTATCGTAATGAAACGTGAAAAATTATGATAAATATTAAGTAATCGCAACTACACAACGACCATTAATTATTATTTTGTACGCGTGATGCCAAAATATTAATCATAAGTAAACCATGATAATGATATTGCCACAACTAAATAATGGCTAAAATTTAAATTTATATGTGATTGGAATAGAAAGTATTGACTAACAATACTTTTCAAGCAGTAATAATTTGTAATATAGATTATAATCTAATTTTTTTGGTGTAATCACATGAAGTTAACATTATTCATCGCTAATGAGACTTAATTGATTTACTAGTGTTTCAACCTTGTTTTAGTCGTAACAATTTATAATATAGATTATAATTTTTTTTTGGGTTTAAATATACTTTTGGTCCTATAATTATAGTACTTTGGTATTTTTATTATTTATCTGTCTAGAATTACAAACTAGTCCTGTAACTTTTTGACATTTCGCAATATTTTGATTCTTCCGGTGCTGGATTTTATAAAAGTCGTTGAAATAAATCATACGCGTCTCACGTGGTTCATTTAAATTGGGGTTTTTTTTTTGTTCTGATTGGTTCACTTTTACCAACATGGAGAATTTTTTTAAAAAAAATAACGTGGCACATAATATATCCGACAAATTTTACAAAATCCAGCACCAGAAGGACAGAAATGTCCAAAAGTTACATGACTCTTTTGCAACCTTAAAAATATAAAAGGATAAAAATGCCAAAATTGCGAGGGGCACATGATTTATTCCGACAACTTTTACAAAATCCGACACTGGAAGGACCAAAATTGCGAAATGTCAAAAAATTATAAGACTATTTTACAATCCTAAAAAGATAAAGGATAAAAATGCCAAAATAACAAAAATATGACCAAAAATATATTTAAACCTTTTATTTTTTGGTGTAATCACATAAAGTTAACATTATTTGTCGCCAATGAGAATTAATTGATTTGCTACAGTTTCAGCTTTTTATAACACAAAAAGCACTTTGATATTTCTTATTAATGAAGAAATAGTTACTATTGCATCATTATTTGTGGTGTAAATCAACAACGGTAAGTAGTAGTTGTGGAGAATATTCTGATCACAACATTTGGTCCACTTAAAATTCAGATGGAGCCAACATATATAACTTGGAATTTCCAGTTGCAAGTGGGAAGCCTTTCAGAATGAAGGAAAAAAACAGGCTGCTAATAAGACAAAATTATTTTGATATTTTTACGGTAAATTATGCTTTTGGTCCCTGAACTTTTTGAGGCATGATTTTGGTCCCTAATCTTTATAAATGATTAGAAATTTGGTTCAATGGTTAAAATTGGATTTAGAGATAGTATGGAGGGAACTGGATGGACCAAAGTCGTAGCAATTTGTAAAGATTATGGAGCAAAATCATACCTTAAAAAGTTTAGGGACCAAAATCCTAACAATTTGTAAAGATTAAGGACTAATATCATGTTTAGAAAGTTTAGGAACCAAAATCAATTTTGCCCAAAGTATAGGGACCAAAAATGTAATTTATCCATACTTTTGCATCTATTGTGTCTATTAAGGGGGTGTTTTGCAATAACTTTTTTTTTGTGGTGTGAATACGTTGCACAAAAAATTGTAAGTTTAGTTATAACGAAAGTTGATAGTGTTCGAAAACAAAAGTGAAAAATGAGAAAAAGCTAAAGTCGGAGTGTTTAAGACAGTAATTTAATATTTATAATTTTACCTGCAAGCGGTAGAAGATGGTAGGGAACTGCTTATAATTTTTAACATAAATTAATTTAATTTAAGTGGTTAAAAAGCAAATTTTATGAATAAAAGATTGTCTTTTCAATTTATTATTCAATAAAAAGCTGATAAACACTTTTTTTTAAGTGTTGCAAGCACCCCAAAACATAGAATCACTATTAATTATATGAATGAATCCTCTTTGTTTGGTAAACATAACAAATCAAGTAGTTAAGACGGGTGTCCCAGCTTCTGTTTTTCTTCTCGTCTTATTCATTTTTCGTAAATATGACTCATTACATAGTTGAATATATTTAAATATAATAAATAAATTAAATATAATAATAATTTTAAATTAAAAATCATTAAAAAGAAAATAAAAAAGAAACCATAATGAGAGGAATGTGCCCTCACATTCATGGAATTTGAGCTTACAGTAAAATCCGAACTCACAATTTGTGGACTATAAGCATCAAGTTACCATTTTTTTGGAGCGTGGAGTTTGATCCAACATCACAATAAGTCCAGCAATCTTGAATCCAACTGTGAAATTTTTGCTCGGAATAAAATTATAATTTAACGGAGACTAACACTTTTTGTCCTGTAACTTAGGGTCTTCCCACTTTTGATCCCATTGATTACGGAATTTTCACTTTTGATCCCGTAACTTCTAAAAAGTAGCACTTTTGGTTCCACGCCACCTCTCTATTAGATTTTTAATGGAAAACATATGTTAAATATCTAACCGGAAGTGCCATGGGACCGAAAGTGCTACTTTTTGATCCCATTAGGGTCTTTACACTTTTGGTCCCATATGTTATGGGATTCTCACTTTTGATCTTATATGTTATGAAATTTTCACTGTTGGTCCCATAACTTTCAAAACGTAACACTTTTGGTTCCATGCACTCAACGGCCACGTGACACTTTCCGTTAAATATCTAACCAACAGTGCCATGGGACCGAAAGTGCTACTTTTTGAAAGTTACAGGACTAAAAGTGAGAATCCCATAACTAATGGGACCAAAAATGAAAAGACCCTAAGTTATGGGATGAAAAATGCTATTTTTTCTAATTTCACAATACTTATAAGTGCCCTAATATACCTAGTTGATGATTGACCTTTTATTACGATTAACTATAAACAATCCTAATAGAAGCCGCTTTTAAGCAGTCGTGGACGTAGAAAATTTCTCCAAACCATATAAATTTTGTGTCTTACAACTATCTTTCTTTCATAATTTCCAATTTCCTACACATTTACAATCCGACGAAAACCAAATCCTAACACATTTAAGTAAGATCTCATTAACTATAAGTGGAAGAACTGATAATTGGCCTTTCCCGTGAACATATATATAATTTGTAATGATTTATAACATCGTAAAATAGATCAAAATCGTTTGGACACGAAAATGACAGGATTAATTTTGGACACTAGTAAAGATAGGAAAAAGCACAATAAACAAGTGGGAAAACACCTAACATCGATCTTAGCTTAGTTAAAGGAACACTCTGTATATATATAGCTTTTAAGTAAAGAAAACAATTATGTACTCCAAGTGTATAATGTTGTGTTATTGTCATGAAATTGACGTCGCTTCTTACACAAACATGTGAGTTTGTGTAAGAGTACGAAAATGCTAGATTTGGGAACTAGACATTTCACCACATCTACACATATATTTTACCTCATTTATGTTTCTTTCCCTCTTTTCGGGGTTTTGTCCTCTCTTTTCTGGCATTGGAACCCTTTCTCCACATTTTCATGCAATGTTATTTTCTTCTTTTGGTTTATATTTTATTAATTTATATTTGTCTAGGGTTGGAAAACAAAATAGGTCAATCATTGTTTAACCTCATGTGAACTTTTAAAAAGTTAATTTTTTATTGGTTTGTTAATATTGAATGTTTATTCATAGGTAGAGATAATCGTCTGATTAGGTTCCTATCTTATCATCAGTTGATAAGATGAATATTAATTTAGTATATCTTATTATCAGTTGATAAGATGAATATTAATTTAGTGTATCTTATTATCAGTTGATAAGATATAGAGTCAATAAAATAATTTGAAATAATTTACAAGCCTATGTGACTACACAATAAATAGAGGACCAACAAAGGCTTGTCAATGGATGAAACATACGTAACTATGCCCGGGCTCATTCATTACCCGTTAATTGCTTATGGGATCTGACCTGAGATCCGAACTCAATGGGTCCCAAAAATTGGTCTCGTAGATCAAGTCTGAAAAATTAAGTTGGGTGTAGACCCGACCCGTTATAATTTTTATTTTATTTTATTTGATGTGAAAATTGTATTCAACAATATATATGAAATGGTTCTACCTTTACTCACTAAAAGTTCACTAATTAAACATTAAAAAAGTCAAAAACTCATGGCGTGTTTGGTTTTATTTATAATTTTATTTCCAATTTTTTAGCATTTTTAATAAGATGAAAATGCTTTGTTGATTTTTGTGTGAAGAATGAAAATATGTTTGGATTGTATGTTTCCAAACCTAGGTTTATAGGTGTGAGAAATAAGAATTTGTTTGGATTAGAATGTTGACATAGTAAAATATATAGGTATTACATGTGTAGGTATGGTTTTGAAAATAGAAATGAGAATTTATTTGGATTAGGATTTTGACATAGTAAAATATATAGGTATTGTGTAGGTATGATTTTTAAAATGTATATTGTAAAAACGTTATGCCTTGTCATGTATGTTTTACTTGTTCTAGCACTCCACTCATACATTTGTGCCTTCTTCTTCCATTCGACTGGAGAAACGCCCCTTCTCTTTGTTGTTCATTTCCTTATGCTGTTTCAATCACAGTAGTTTTATCTCGCTGCTCATCGATAAGTGATTTCTCTTCTTGTAGTATGTAATTTTAGGTTTTTATGTTTATTTCTAGAATTTATATTGATTTTGTTCTTTTTTTTGAAAGGGAGACAAATACAATTTGCCTTTCGTAACAAGTGTTGCAAGTTTTCAACATATCAACGAAGGTCGGACATTGCGAAGGTATGTCCTTGCCGTTCTATTGAGAACTTTGGAATTAGATTACACCGGTAAGAGCGCACTTGGTTATTGTAGGTGGGCATGATCTTTCCCTTTTGTTGTGTTGTACCAACAACAAACTGTTGCTGAGTTTTGAAACTGAAACTTTTTTTTTTTTTTTTATGTTTGCTATACTTTTTTGAATTAAGCCTCGATAGAAGATCATTAGCGGGGTTGAAATTGGGAATGTTTGGTCTGATATATATGGCCCTAATTGTGGTAGCATTACAATGGTGGGATATGTACTGCTGCTTAATCGTTGTATTCGTAAACATGCGAGTGATTTGCTCTCTGTTATGAGTTTTCAAATGTATTTGTGACCTAATTTCGTTTGCTTACTTTGCTGAATGACCCAATTTTTTTAGCATAACTTATTTGGCGCAAACGTTAATTGGTCATTAAGTAAACGCCATAGTCAAATTTGGTGCTTAACTTCTTATTTTGGTGATAAGTTATCACAAATTTTGGGATTTGGTTAAGTTGGTTGAATTTCACAGTGTTTCATAGAAAATGTGTCATTCCACTAAATGTCATCGTCGTACTTAAGTATGTGGTTATGTGCTGAGATTGCATGATAATATTAACACTAAACACCATGCTGCACTAGGATGAGTAAAGAAAATCGTTCATCATTGAATTCCTCCAGAAGACTACCGGGTCTACTGGAGAAGACTACAATGGAGAATTCAAGATAAAAGTTAACAAGAAAAAAAATCATTGTCAAATTTTGACAACTAAATCAAGAAATTAACTACAGAGTCCACAACTATTTTATTCACATTTGGTACAGAACAATCATATATACAATACATAGGTTAATTTAAAATTATTGAACAACGAAACACACGAACAATAGAAAATGCTGTTGTTGTAGATACTACCCTTTTTCTACATTGTTTCCCATCCGCGACGACAATCAATATATGCCGACTGGAGTGAGAGACACCATACTAATACTCAACCACTACAAAAAAATACGGGAATATGGACGGATAGAGACGACCGTTCCAGTTACCATTCCTAATAAGAACGGTTCAAGGAACAGTTGTGGAACGGTAAACCGTTGATGACGTCACTGTCGTGGTAATTGTAATACAAATTAATAGGAATGGCTCGACCATTCCTATTAGAGTGCCAACATATGTGAGCCAATTTGTACACCTATAACCGTTCCTAAAAGGGACCTGATATATTTTGGACTTCAATTTGGAACACATGTGTGAAATTTGGAATGGTTAGTCGACCGGGACCACTTATCGTTGCTATATGGGTTCCAATGGCCGGGTCTATTTGGACCGGTGGACTGACCGTTCCAATATATAGTTCTACAGAAGACCCTTTTACGCCATGGGAAAAAATGTAATGCAATTATCGTTCCAAATTGTGGGTATATAGTAAGTGCAATATTGTTACAATTACCGTTCCCAATTATACTTCAATTAGGAACTGTCCTTTTTTGGTGTGCCTCATACCATTCCTAATATGCGCTACCGGCTATATTACAACGGTAATATTACCGTTCCTGTTACCCCTCCTGAGGCCGTTTCTAAAGCTGGAACAACGACTATATTTAAACGGCTAGTTTTTGTGTTCTAAATAATATTCCAATGCCCGTTCTAATATTTTCTATATATATGTCCCCCTTCTTTGTCATTGTTCTTATAATTACTCTCCAACTCCTTTTGTTATAACTCCCCCCTTGATTCTTTATACGGAAAATCGAACATATCAATTACCGAGCGCGAATTTTGCATTGATATTGATAGTGTTTTGCTCAAGTAAGTATGCAAAAATATGTTATTTTTGTATATATATATATATATAATATACTCTCGTCATTTAATTGCGTACTGTTGTGAATTATACGTAGGACCAATCATGTTAAGACAGTTGAGAAAATGGATGTATGATCGAGACGTCCTGGGTGTGACGCCGGAGTTTGAGGATGGTGTTACAACATTTTTAGAATGGGCCCAGTCTCAGCGTGCATATATGGACGGGGACAAGATTAAGTGTCCCTACCGGAAGTGCAAAAACGAACGGTTCAAAACACCAGACGAGGTAAATTTTGATTTGGGTATGAAAGGGTTTATGCCAGAGTATTACAATTGCACTTCGCATGGTGAGGAGAGGGTGCAGGAATACTTTGAAGCATTGACAGCGCCCTCTGTGCAGCAGCAACAAACGCCATCTGTTCAGGAGGAGGGTAGTTTGCATTGGGGTGATGCGGCTCAGATGGATTGGGCGCAGAGGATGGTATTCGATGCCGGCGGACCGTCATTCTGGTCTTCATACAACCAGGAGGGATCGACTGATGATGGTACTTGGTATTGTCCATCTGATGTGGGTCCTAGTTCATATTACGATTCGGGGCCCTATGATTATGTGTCTGGCTTGTCAGACCATTTTTTTGATGTAGTTCATGCTGCGGACCAACCGTTGTGGTATGGCTGCACCACCTCTCAATTGGCGTCAATTGCCTCATTGGTGAATATCAAGGCCGAAGGGGATTTTTTCGAGCATACATATGATCGGTTATGCCAGTGGGCTGATACTGTAATACCCCGCGATCACACTTTCCCCGCTGATTATTACAATACGAAGAAATTGATAAGAGAATTGAGTTTACTAGTTCAGAAGATTGATGCTTGCAAAAACGGTTGCATGTTGTACTGGAAGGACGATATTGATTTGGAATATTGCAAATTCTATGCAGACGCTAGGTACAAGCCCACCAGGGATATAAATCCTAAACGCAAGAAGTCCCCGTATGCCATTCTTAGGTATATACCGATTACCACTCGGCTGCAGAGGTTGTATGAGTCGGAGGCCACAACAGAGCATATGACTTGGCATGCGAGCCATCAGACGGAGGAAGGATCCATGTGTCACCCGTCCGATGCAGAGGCTTGGAAGCATTTTGACCGGACGTATCCTGATTTTGCAGCTGAGCTGAGGAATGTTAGACTTGGGTTGTGCACGGATGGGTTTGCACCGCACGGCCAGTATGGTAAAACATACTCATGTTGGCCCGTGATACTTACACCGTATAATCTCCCACCAGGAATGTGCATGAAGTCTGAGTATATGTTCCTAACGATGATGATCCCTGGCCCATCGAATCCCAAACGTCTTATGGATGTCTACTTGGAGCCGTTGATCGAGGAGTTGCAGAATTTATGGCATGTGGGTGTACGTACGCACGATACTGCTGTTAGCTTCGTATAAGCCCCGAGACATTAAATGCAGCGAAAATTAAGATTTTAATTACAAAATAATATTATAATTAGCAATCAAATCGCCCGCCTCGTTGCTATTACGATTTGGATCTCATGCATAAAAAGATGTTAATTGAATGGTTAAGAGAAACTAACCTTTCTTGCTCTCCGGTTGATGTTGGTTACTTGAACTTTCTCAAGAACAACCTTACCTTAAAATTGGTGGAACGTCAAAATAGAAGCGCCTTTAATTGTTGTTCACGGTAGGAACACAAGTGTCTTCCCTCTAAAGTTAGTCCACACCACCTATGATGGAATCACCCTCAAACCTATGCTAGTAGGTATTGGAGGATTATGGTAGATCAACTATTGATCTATGGAGAAATCAAGGGAATTCTTCTCTTTTGGAGATGAGAAATGAACATAAGACCAAGGCTAAAGTGAAAGCTAGACTTTCTAGCTTTGAAGGAGAGAAAGTCTAAGAGCTAGAGAGCAAAAGGAAAGCAAGAGTTTTTGTATATTTGTATGTAGAAAATAGTATGTTAATCTCTTACTTTGTACCCCTTTTTATAGGCATTCCTTTGCATTAGATACAATGAATGTAGACAAGCCCTTTTGTCTAATTAATTGATTTTCAAGCTCAAATAGATTAATCTTAAGTAATCTATCACAAGTCTTAATCAAATTAATGCTTGTGAATTTAGACTCCAAATTAAATAATCATATTATTTAATATTCCCATGAAATGATTTCATAAATCATTTCAATCAATTAATTTAACTCCTTAAATTAATTGATTTATTCTCCATAATTAATTCTATAAATTAATTCCAATAATTCTATCATGGATTTGTGTGTGACCCTTTAGGTTCACTACTCAGCTAGACTTGGGCTTATATCATATATATAATTAATTAGCAACTTACTTGCATTAGATTAATTAGATCCTATCATAATTAATCACCCTCAATTAACTCCTTAATTGGAGGGTACCCATCACCATGGGTGGCCATCTAGCAATGGCCCATGACACTAGAGAATAGGTGAATTATTGCGTGAACCTATGAGCTACGCGTACCATGCAGATACGGTCCCTTCGTTGCTAACCTCCCGATCAAAGTCTAGGGCATGAAATTAGTTACCCGGCTCCCATTATCGACTTTGATGTCTATGTATCAACTCTTCAAGTTATGCTTCCAATTTATCTATATAGGAAAAACCCTTTCTCCTATTTGATCAACAACCATGGCCATGGGCTTCGAGGAACGTATAATGTAGAGAACATAGGAGGTTCGTTATCATCTCATGATAAGTAGCAGATCCTATCTTGGAACTCACCAACCTCCATGCATGTTTCAACTATGTCTGAAACATGACCGTATAGTGATCTAGGATGAAACCTGAGACCACCTTGGACATGATCAAGTCATAGCCGTCCTATGCACAAGGTTATTGTGGAACCTCAAGTCTAAGTACTAGTTAGTGCACTATCGTAACCTAGGAGTTCTAGTCATACCGATCATGCCATATAGGGCTTCCATATGACAACTTCGGCGAGTCAATTCACTGAGCTTGATAACTCTTTACCAAGCACCCACTAAAGTGCGCAGACGTCATACGTCTCTGTCTATGAAACTCGACATTCATCATATGAACGCATCACTTAGTGCAAGTCTTTAAGGAATTTGTCGATGCCCTGTCTCGACCGATTCATCGACTTGGAATATTTTAGATCAAACCATAGAGGTTGGTTTCATGGTCGCCATCATATGCGCGAGCCAACCCCGTACCATAATTTATCTAAGGGCTTCAATCAAATGCTCATATAAATATATGTTAAAAGAATATGATGAAGATGGCCAAAGAACATTTCTTAAATTAACATATTATTGAAAAAGATCGTATAAAATAGTTTACAAAGAGCCAATAAATTGGCTTGATGGTCACCTATTCTAACAATCTCCCACTTGACCTAAAAGCCAATTGCCCATGTTCTTTAATCCCATCTTCTCAAGATGTTGAGAATGAGCAATTTGTGATATCGGCTTTGTAAGCGGGTCTGCAATGTTCTCCGTTGATGCAACGCGATCCACTCGCACGTCACCTCTTCTTACCATCTCTCTAATTAGATAGTAGTGTCTAATTATGTGTTTGGCTTTGTGATGAGGTCTTGGCTCATTCGCTTGCGCAATAGCCCCGTTGTTATCACAAAGTACAACTACAGGTTTGGCAATGCTAGGCACCACACCCAACTCTTGGATGTAGTTTTTCATCTAAACAGCTTCCTTTGCAGCTTCAGAAGCTGCAATGTATTCGGCTTCCATCGTGGAATCCGCTGTCGTATCTTGTTTGGAACTTTTCCAACTGACAGCTCCTCCATTCAACCGAAATACATAAGACTTAGCGTCATCCACATCCGATTGGAAGCTGGCATCAGTATACCCTTCCAATATCAATTCTTCATCACCGTACACCAAAAATAAATCCTAGTTCTTCTCAAGTACTTAAGGATATTTTTGATAGCAGTCCAGTGATTGTTGCCGGCACATGCCTGATAACGACTCGTAACACTTAGAGCGTAAGCTATATCAGGCCTCGTACATTGAACAACATATTGTATGCTGCCAATGGCAGAAACATAGGGAATTTCTGACATTTTCTTAACTTCCTCATCAGTCTTGGGAGACTGAGTCTTGGAGAGTTTAATTCCATGCCTCATGGGAAGAAAACCCCTTTTTGATTCATCCATCTTGAACCTTTTCAAGACTTTATCAATGTACGAGACTTGGGTCATTCCTAATATTCTTTTAGATCTATCTCTGTGGATCTTTATCCCAAGAATATAAGAAGCTTCACCCAAGTCTTTCATGGAGAATTGAGTAGATAACCATGCTTTAATGTCACCTAACATTTTAACATCATTCCCGATGAGTAAAATATCATTCACATAAAGCCCGAGGAACACAATAGAGCTCCTACTAACCTTTTTATATACACAGGGATTATATTCATTCTTGATGAAGTCATAACATTTTATAAGCTCATCAAAACGAATGTTCCAACTTGGGGATGCCTGTTTGAGCCCATAAATGGACCTCTGGAGTTTACAAATTTTTGCTCTTCTCCTTTAGATGTAAAACCTTGTGGCTGATCCATATAGATTTCTTCCTCAATGAATCCATTAAGGAATGCAGTTTTCACATCCATTTGCCATATCTCATAGTCATAATACGCAGATATGGCAAGTAAGATCCTTATGGACTTGGCCATAGTGACGGGCGAATAGGTCTCCTCAAAGTCCACACCAGGCCTTTGAGTGTAGCCTTTTGCTACCAATCGGGCCTTAAAGGTCGATACCTCTCCATCGGCTCCAAGCTTTCGCTTGTAGACCCATTTGCACCCAATGGGCCTAACTCCCTTAGGTGGGTCCACCAAGGTCCATACCTTGTTGGAGTTCATGGAGTCCATTTCGGATCTCATGGCCTCAAGCCATCTACTCGAATCGATGTCAGACATCGCCTCTTCGAATGTCTTTGGATCATTATCCAATTGACCAGTCAAGGCTAGCATATCATATCTCTCAGGCTGTTTAGAGACTCTAGCTGACTTTCTCAGAGGATGTGTAAAATCAAAAGGTTCATTGTGAGGCAGTATGGGTGTCATTTCTGCCATAAGCGATGCATCACTCGACTCTTCGAGTTGCACCTCTTTGTTTTGAGTATCCGAAGGAAAACCATTTTTCAAAAACACTGCATTTCTCGAAACAAACACGTTTGTTCCGAGGGATCATAGAAGTAGTATCCTACAGTTTTCTTTTGGATATCCAACAAATCTACATAAGATGGATCTCATATCCAACTTATCCCCCACTAGTCTTTTGACATATGCGGGACACCCCCATATTCTCAAATACTTATAAGAGGGTGGTTTGCCATGCCATATTTTATATGATGTTTCGGGTACAGCCTTAGATGGCACCATATTTAATAACTTGGCCGCCGTTTCTAACGCATAGCCCCAAAAAGAAAGAGGTAATGTAGTAGAACTCATCATGGAACGAACCATGTCCAACAAAGCCCGGTTCATCCTTTCAGCCACGCCATTAAGTTGTGGCGTTGCAGGAGGAGTCCACTGAGAGAGAATCCCATTCTCTTTTAAGTAATTCAAGAATTCACCACTTAAGTATTCACCACCACGATCAGATATAATGGTCTTAATTTTTCGTCCAGTTTGATTTTCTACTTCAAGTTTGAATTCTTTGAACATTTCAAATGCTTCAAACTTGTACTTCATTAAGTACACATAACCGAACGGTGAGTGATCATCGGTAAAGGTTATGAAGTAAGAAAATCCTCCTCTAGCTGGAATACTTAAAGGTCCACAAACATCTATGTGGATTAAATTCAACAGAGCAGCGGCATGGCTACTTTGTCCAATAAATGGTGTTTTGGTCATTTTTCCCTTGAGACAAGATTCACAAGTTGAAAGAGCACCTAAGTTCTCTATTTTTAGATTCTTAGAGTCAATCAACCTCTTCATCCTATCCTTGGAAATGTGACCTAACCTAGCATGCCATGTTTGTGCATTTTCTTGATCATCCAATTTTCGTTTATATTGAACGTTCATAATCATATTATGTTGTTGGATAGTATATAAACCATTTATTAAAGTGCCAAGTATAACAGAAGAACCATTCCTCATTGAGTAGAAACATTGTTTTGATATACAAAATTCATACCCCTCTTCATCAAGAGTTGGTATAGATACAATATTTCTTATCATACTTGGTACATAATAACAACTATTTAGTACTATCCTAACATCTTTACTAATAGCTAGGTGAACAGTTCCAACGGCTTCAGCAGCAACTTGCTTGCCGTCTCCAAGCCTGAGGATCACATCCCCTTCACCTAACATTTTGCTTCTTCTCATTACCTACAAATCATTGCAAATGTGAGATCCACAACCGGTATCAAATACCCAAGAAGCATTATTAGCAACCATGTTAATTTCAACAATGAAAATACCTTGGCCTGTTGTAAGAAACTTCTTGCAATTCCTCTTCCAATGGCCTTTTTCGTGGCAGTGATGACACTCATCATTTGCTAGATTGACCTTGATTATCTTTTTCCCTTTGCCCTTCCCTCGACCGTCCTTATTGCTTTTCTTCCTTCCCTTTCCATTTCTTCTCCATTTCTTGACCCTTTTGGTCATGGAGGAAGATGTGGATGGGGTTGCTAGCATTACTGGTGCAGGCTTCTTTATAGTAGCCTCGTATTGCATAAGCATATTGATCATTTCAGGAGCAGTCTTCTCAAGACTGTTCATATTGTAATTAACAACAAATTGATCAAAAGACGGCGATAATGACTGTAAGATCACATCTATGTAGGAGTCATTATTCATGCCTGCGTTCAGAGATTCTAACTTCTCAATGAGAGAAAGCATCTTGATGTCGTGGTCATGAACAGACGACCCCTCAGTCATCTTTGCTCGAGAGAACTCCTTTGATACTGCATATCTTATATGTCGATCTTGTACCGCAAACAACTCTTGTAAGCGTACAAAGATCTTAGATGTATGCTTAAGGTGTTCATGTTGCTTTTGCAGTTCATTGCTCATAGATGCCAGCATAAGGCAATGGGCCTGAAGGTCATCATCGATCCAACGTTGGAACGTCACACGTTCTTCGTCAGTTGAATCCTCGGGAAGCTTAGTCGGAGGATGAGATTCCAACACATAAGAGCGTTTTTCGGAATCCAAAACAATTTTGAGATTCCTAAGCCAGTCAGCATAGTTGGTTCCAAGAAGTTTATTTGTCTCAAGTATGGTAGCAAGTGGACTTTTAGACATTTTCGATCTACAAGAAAGAAAAGAAGAAACAATGGAGATTTTAGCATTCTTTCAATCAATGTTAATTAAATTTACGATATGGTCTTTAATCATAAATTGCTTCCACTATTTCTTCAAAATTCCATAAACCCCCATATGGATTTTCGGAAAATAGTTTTCCTAGTGGGCTTGAGGTCCATAGAACGAATTTCATACCCCGCTGTTACGATTCGCATGAAAATAATTCTATGGGAGGTGACTTTCACCATTCTCATCTAATGAGATCCCCAAGGTGTTTTACCTCATTTTTCACATAATCCCAAGGACTCCAAGTGAATTATGTTACTCCATGTTAAGCCCAACCCATCGACCAAAAAGACCCCCCACTATCGCCCCCCACGACTCGTGAGACGGAGTGATAGTAGGTAATCTACTTGTTCATAGTGATAGTACAACTTTTCACTACGTCCAAATCATTCCACAACTCATGAGACAATGAATTGAAAGGTGATAGCATCTCATACTTTGTCACTATGGATGGAAGGTCTGGATTATCATATCCAATTTGATTTTATCCATCACGGGCTTAATATTTTAACTTGGACACTCCAAGTGAGGGTTCAAACCATTTGTTTATGCAAGACCCCATAACAATGTTTTATTCTTGTTTGCTTGTTTATCATATACAAGAAATAAAACTTAGCATGCCCTTGTTGGATGATCATGAGCCCGTAGTCATCCCATATATTTATTACATAAAGATATCACATACCATATATGCAAATAATATCATGTATATATATTTAGATCTAATAAAACAAAAGAATTTAATTCCTTATGTTAAATCACATGATGTTTTCCCTGGAATGAAATTGATTTAATTCATGGGCACTTGATTCATAGTGTCAAATTAACTAGGACTTTCCAAGAAATTGTCCTAATCATATTAGGAGAATATGTTGAATTTTCCTAATGAAATTGAAAGTGAAAATCCAATTTTATTTCTCAATTTATATCCATATATAAATTAGGAAAATAATATATATTTATTATTATCCTCAAATAAAAATAGAGTTGAGAATATACAAAAATCGCTATTAAATCCGACCATGTAGGCGGAAGATAAATCCGGCCATGTAGGCGGAAGGTGAAACACAATAGAATCAAATTTCAACAATTGAAATATGCCCAAAAATTAAATTCAGCACATCAAGAGATTAACACATAAAATTAAATAGTTAAGCAATTTAATCCGATTAAATCACATCAAATCAAAAAATAAATTCAATTGACTTGCATGACGCCCCGAAACGTTAAACGCAGCAGAAATTAAGATTTTAATTACAAAATAATATTATAATTAGTGATCAAATCGCCCGTCTCGTTGCTATTACGATGTGGATTCTCATGCATAAAATGATGTCAATTGAATGGTTAAGAGAAACTAACCTTTTCTTGCTCTCCGGTTGATGTTGGTTACTTGAACTTTCTCAAGAACAACCTTACCTTAAAATTGGTGGAACGTCAAAAATGAAAGCGCCTTTAATTGTTGTTCACGGTAGGAACACAAGTGTCTTCCCTCTAAAGTTAGTCCACACCACCTATGATGGAATCATCCTCAAACCTATGCTAGTAGGTATTGGAGGATTATGGTAGATCAACTATTGATCTATGGAGAAATCAAGGGAATTCTTCTCTTTTGAAATGAGAAATGAACATAAGACCAAGGCTAAAGTGAAAGCTAAACTTTCTAACTTTGAAGGAGAGAAAGTCTAAGAGCTAGAGAGGAAAAGGAAAGCAAGAGTTTTTGTATCTTTGTATGTAGAAAATGATATGTTAATCTCTTGCTTTGTACCCCTTTTTATAGGCATTCCTTTGCACTAGATACAATGAATGTAGACAAGCCCTTTTGTCTTGCTCTTAGATAACACTTGTCTTCTTCATAGATAAGTTCTAGCATGACTCATCTTTTCTCCTTTTACACTTGTCTTCTTTATAAACAAGCTTTAGCATGACTCATATTTTCTTCTTTTACACTTGTCTTCTTTATGGACAAGCTTTAGCATGACTCATATTTTCTTCTTCATCTAAAGATGAAAACAAGTCATGTCTATATTCAATGAATCTTGTCTTGTGGGTTTGTGGGCTTGGGTTAAGGTCTTGGGATTTATCTTAATTTTCAATTGGACTAAATCCAATTTTAATTAATTTCCCAACTAATTATTTAGCCCATGATATTTAATTATTTAATTAAATATAATCCCAAATCAATTAATCTAATTAATTAATTTTCAAGCTCAAATAGATTAATCTTAAGTAATCTATCACAAGTCTTACTTAATCAAATTAATGCTTGTGAATTTAGACTCCAAATTAAATAATCATATTATTTAATACTCCCATGAAATGATTTCATAAATCATTTCAATCAATTAATTTAACTCCTTAGATTAATTGATTATTTCTCCATAATTAATTCTATAAATTAATTTCAGTAATTCCATCATGGATTTGTGTGTGACACTTTAGGTTCACTACTCAGCTAGACTTGGGCTTGTATCATATATACAATTTAATTAGGAACATACTTGCATTAGATTAATTAGATCCTATCATAATTAATCACCCTCAATTAACTCCTTAATTGGAGGGTACCCGTCACCATGAGTGGCCATCTAGCAATGGTCCATGACACTAGAGAATAGGTGAATTATTGTGTGAACTTGTGAGCTACGCGTACCATGCAGATACGGTCCCTCCGTTACTAACCTCCCGATCAAAGTCTAGGACATGGAATTAGTTACCGGCTCCCATTATCGACTTTGATGTCTATGTATCAACTCTTCAAGTTATGCTTCCAATTTATTAATATAGGAAAAACCCTTTCTCCTATTTGATCAACAGCCATGGCCATGGGCTTCGAGGAACGCATAATGTAGAGAACATAGGAGGTTCGTTATCATTTCATGATAAGTAGCAGATCCTATCTTGGAACTCATCAACCTCCATGTAGGCCTGTCAATGGGCGGACATTATCCTACCCAGACCTGGACCCAATAATACCCATAGTTACTATTTATAGATCCTACCCAGACCCTACCCATATAATACCCGTTGGGTCTTACCCATGCTATACCCATAGTAATTGGGTCCAATATGGGTCTTACCTAATGGGTCTTACCTATGTTAATTTGTTCAAGTGATAAAGCATTATACACATTTTTTTTTTATAATGATATCATCAAAACATATGACAAAATTAATTTAATAAAAATATTTCATGAATTTGCAATCGATAAAATAAATTAAAAGTCATTCATTTTTTTTTCATATTTGTAATCGAATATCGATAATTGAAATATAAATAATAATCTTGACTTTGCTTAAATATTGGCCATTATTAATCAATTACATAATCTACATAGATTCGAGATATGAACATAAATTGAAAAAGGGTAAGAAAAAAATAAGTATGAAAATAGGCTTTAACTTTGAAATACATTTTTTTTATCAGTTTGAAATTGCGTTCAACTTTAATTTAATGAGTTTTTACAACTCAAATTCAAACAAATCTTATCTTCATATGTTAGTCGAGCTTAACTAATTTTACATGACAAGTAAATCGAGTCGATTGATATATAAGAAATTTACAAATTTGAAGAATTATAAATTTTACCCGTTCACTACCCATACCCACAGGTATTTTAGGGTCTAGACCCTACCCATACCCAAAAGACTTATTTCAATGGGTATGGGTCCGGGTTCGGGTCTAATATAAAACTATTGGATTTGGGTATGGGTATTAACTATTGTAATGGGCACGGGTCTGGGTATTACCCGTCCATTGACAGGTCTAACTCCATGCATGCTTCAACTATGTCTGAAACATAATCGTATAGTGATCCAGGATGAAACCTGAGATCACCTTGGACATGATCAAGTCATAGCCGTCCTATGCACAAGGTTACTGTGGAACCTCAAGTCTAAGGACTAGTTAGTGCACTATCGTAGTCTAGGAGTTCTAGTCATACCGATCATTGCCATATAGGGCTTCTATATGACAACTCCTGCGAGTCAATTCAGTGAACTTGATAACTCTTTATCAAGTACCCACTAAAGTGCGCAAACGCCATACGTCTCTGTCTATGAAACTCGACATTTATCATATGAACGCATCACTTAGTGCAAGTCTTTAAGGAATGGTCCATGCCCTGTCTCGATCGATTCATCGACTTGGTTTTAGATCAAACCATAGAGGTTGGTTTCATGGTCGCCATCATATGCGCGAGCCAACCCCGTAGCATAATTGATCTAAGGGCTTCAACCAAATGCTCATATAAAATATAATGTTAAAAGCATATGATGAAGATGACTAAAGAATATTTCTTAAATTAACATATTATTGAAAAAGATCGTATAGAATAGTTTACAAAGAGCCAATAAATTGGCTTCACGGTCACCTATTCTAACAACTGCGACAAACCAGGCATTCATGATGCATGCCGCATTGATGTGGACAGTGAACCCTTCCTGCTTATGGGATGGCGTCTGGATGGAGTACCACCGGTGTTATGGGGTGTCTAGTTTGTATGGAGGAAACACGGGCATTCTATTTACAGAATGGTCGGAAGGCATGCTATTTTGACTGCCACAGGCAATTCCTACCACCGGTTCATCCTTATCGTAGGAACAAGAAAGCCTTCACTAAAAATCGAATGGAGAGGAAGGTTGCACGTCCAAAGCTGACTGGAGAACATATTCGAACCCTTGTCGATGCATTTAGTGTGGCTGTCGAACAACCATTGAGTGAACCGGAAGGCTACGGTGTCGACCGTAAATGGACGAAGAAAAGCATATTTCTGGGAGGTTGAAAACTGGAGGGCGCATCTGATACGACACAATCTTGATGTCATGCATATTGAGAAGAATGTGTTCGATAATATATTCAATACTGTGATGGACATCAAGGGAAAAACGAAGGACAATCTGAATGCACGGAAGGATCTGAAGATCATATGTAATAGAGCGGAGCTTGAGGTGGACGAAAGGAGACCGAACGTGATGCTCAAGGCGGTATATACACTGACGAAAGAGCAAAAGAAGAAGATATATGAGTGGATTCGTTGTCTTAGGTTTTCTAATGGGTATGCCTCTAACTTGGCCCGTTGCGTCGACCTGAAGGAGTTGAGGATGCACGGCATGAAGAGCCATGATTGTCATGTATTCATGCAGAAATTGATTCCGGTTGCCTTCCGTGAAATGCTTCCAGAGCACGTATGGGGGGCCTTGACGGAAGTGAGTCTTCTATTCCAGATCCTATGCTCAACAACACTAGATGTGGCCAAGGTAAAAGAATTGGAAGATAGTGTAGCCGTCATCCTGTGCAACCTCGAGAAAATTTTTCCTCCTTCTTTTTTCGACTCAATGGAGCATCTAATTGTTCACCTTCCATATGAGGCGCGCGTTGGGGCCCCGTGCAATACAGGTGGATGTACCCATTTGAAAGATAATTAAATAAATACTGTTAAATATATATTTATTATTTGCATTTTAATCAATAGTCGTATGAATAGAATCCTACGCGATTTGAAGAAAAAGGTGAAAAACAAAGCATACGTCGAGGCGTCAATTGTAGAGGCTTATATTGTCAAAGAAATCGGACTTTTTCTCCTCTCACTACTTCGAACCGCACATTCTCTGCAAGCGAAACAGACCCTGTCGGAATGATGATCTCACGAGCAACGACGATCGAATAGTTCGGTCCATTTTCAATTACCCAGGCCGAGCAAGTGGAGCCTCGAAGAAGAGATGGCTGAGTAGTGAGGAACATCATGCTATCGAGACATACATCTTGTGTAATTGTGAAGTAGTTGCACCGTACTACGAGTAAGTGTCTTATACAAACGTAATTTTCTCGTATGAATCATTTCAATTTCAATTACATGTATATTTATAACTATCAATTTTACTATAACATGTCATTCTTGAATGAATTGTTCGAGCAACACAATTCGGAGGACCCGATAATTGATCAACTAGTGGTGACACAATTCAAGGATTGGTTCAAGGCTCGTGTAAGTATCATCGATTTCTTGTAAATGCGATATGCTCATTAATATGTAATCAATTATTTCAATTGCTATATATATGATTAATTGCAGGTGAAACCCGAATTGAATCACACAAACGACGAATTATTGAAGTTGCATTATTGGGGGCCAAGAGCAGAAGTGACGACATACCCATCTTACTTCGTCAATGGCTTCAATTTTCACACTGAACGTCACAATGACGATATACAGACACGGTTTTTTTGACTTCTATGGAATTTTGGAAGAGATAATTAAGCTAGATTACCCACTAATTCCAAACATGCACATTGTACTGTTTAATTATCGTTGGGTCGATCCGGTTAGAGGCATGAAGATACACCCTTGTTATCACGTCGTTGATGTCAACTTCAAAAAGCTCTACCAAAAGAATGAACCATTCATACTGGCACAACAAGCAGTACAAGTCTACTACGCGGATTACCCGAGCATGAAGAGGGACAAAGTCGACTGGAAAGCTATTTGCAAAATCAAGGCTCAAAGAGTAATCTATGACTCGCGATGGACCGAGTTCGCCTATCAGATGGATGAAGTCGTACCTAATCCAGATGTTGTAATAGATAACCAAACCTTTGAACTGCATGACCAAACGGGAATACAATTGGTCGTTGATCATGGAGCAGGGCCATCGCGCTCGCCAGACAGTGAATCCGAAGATGAAGATGAAGATAGCTTTGACGAGGCTGAGTCCGATGAAGAGACTTACAAAAAATTTCTGTAATTTCTTTATTACAGTTATTGTAAAAATTGTATTCGATAGATGCATTTTGATTATTCTAAGAAATCAGAATAAATTTTAAAAATAAGAACGGATATTTTATTCTAACAACCGTTCCTAATACAGGTACAACTTTTGAATAGGTGCCAAACAAAAAAAAATTAAGGAAATTTGAATTAGGAACGGTCCAAATTTATCAGGACCGTTCCTATTTAAGGTACAATATTTCAAATATGGCGGGTAATTAAAAAAAATAAGGAAATTTGAATTAGGAACGGTCCAAATTTATTAGGACCGTTCCTATTTGAGGTACAATATTTCAAATATGGCGGCTAATTAAAAAAAAATGAGGAAAATTTGAATTAGGAACAGTCCAAATTTATCAGGACCATCCCTATTTGAGGTACAATGTTTTAATATGGTGGCTAATAAAAAAAATGAGGGAAATTTGAATTAGGAACGGTAGGTGAAAACCTACGACCGTTCCAAACTGAAGTCTAATATTTTGTTTTGGTGCCCAATAAAAAATTGGTGGGAAATCAACTATTGGACTGGTCAGTTTATATGCGACTATTCTAAATGTCAATAGGAACGGTAAATACGTGCGTGCATTAAAACGACATCGTCCTCTCCATTAGGAACGGTATTGGGAACACCTTATCTATTAGGTGACCGTTCCTAGTATTACAATTCCAACCAATTGGTCCGATATCTCAACATCCGTCAGCCAGATCGATACCATTTTTAACACATACAAGGTTATGGATATGAATTGATGTCCAACGGTCTGATTTTCAATCAGCAACCTGGATTTAAGGATGCATATGTTTTTGTTACGATGAATATTGATTGGATACGATAACTCGAGATCTGCACACCGAAATATTTCAAAACGACATATAATGTATTCTTTTGTGTGTTATATCATATCTAATGGTCTGATTGAAATTTTGACGGTCTGATTATGCCGTGCAGTACAACAATATAGGATGCTAGTTATATCTGTGAAATACTAACAAATATAAATTTACAAATATACTTCATATTGTGAATGTGTGTCTATTTTTTGGAAATTATTATAGATTTTTGAAATCTTTAAACATCCAATTGTATACGTTTATTTAATAAAATAAGTGTTCAGAACGTGTTTTTTCTTAATTTATATTTATTATCTAAGAAGATAAAAAAAATTGTAATACATATAGGAACGGTTCCATATGGAAATAGGAACGGAAACTATATACAGCTAAGAAAACGACGTCGTATATGTTTGTAGGAACGGTACTAGTAACACTTACAATAATACATTACCGTTCCTAGTAATTATGGCCATTGCTATGTCTTAAAACATCGTCGTTTTAACAGCATAACGATGTCGTTTTGCAAAATTTGGACTGGGAGCAGGAACAGTCTATTAAAAAAAAGACCGTTCCAAATTTCTAATATAAAATCAGCCCTTGGCCGATTTTTTCCCCATTTTCCTTCCTCTCCCTTCTTTTCCTCTCAAACCCTGTCTCTCTGAAGCTCTGAAAACCCTCGCCCCCTCTCAAGCTCTGTCTCCCTCTCACTCACTCTCATCATTGCACTCTCCCTCTCAATCTCTCTCTCCGTCGCACTTGTCCTTTCCCTCTAAATCTGCCACCGCCCTCGCCGCCGAGAGCCTCAGCCACCACCCGCCACCACCCACCACCGCCGCCTCCTCAGTGTCCCCCGCCGTCGTCGTATAACAACACTAACAAGTAGGGTTTCCAAAAGCCCTACTCTGAATTTTCTTTTTTTTTTGTGTTTTTGTAAATTATGTAAATTCATGTATAAATTTTTCTGTAAATTATGTAAATTCATGTGTAATTTAGGACTGTAATTTTTCTATAAATTTTTGTAAGTTAAGATTGTAATTGTAATTTTTGTAAATTTTTGTGCTGTAATTGTAATTTATGAAAATTACTGTGCTGTAATTGTAATTTTTTGTGTTGTAATTATAATTTATGAGAATTTTGGACTGTAATTGTAATTTATGAGAATTTTTCTGATTATTTTGTGTTATTTTTCTAAATTTTCTGCAATTCGGTAATTAATTGTTGGGAATTTTCTGAATATTTTCTGCAATTTTTATAATTTATGTGATTTCTGTGTAATTTGTTAATTTTTTGGTAATTATTCGGTAATATGACTGTTGTTAATTTTAGTGCAATTTTTGTAATTTCTAATATTATTAAAAATTTCAAAAAAAAAAATTTGTTTTAAAAATCTGAAAATTTAAATTTTTTAAAATTCTGAAACTTCGGAAAATTTCTGTAAATTTTATGTTATTTTCTTTAAATTTTAAAAAAAATCATAAATTTTCGGTAAAATTTGAAAATTATGAAAATTCTGAAAATTTTAGAAAATTTTCTGTAATTTTAATTTTTTTGTGAATTTTCTGAAAATTTTTCTTATATTTTATGTAATTTTAAAAAAATTTCTGAAAAGTCTTTATATTTTATGTAATTTTAAAAAAATTTACTCATAATATATGAAATTTGTTAATTTTCTATATTATTTTGTAAGGATATAGGCAAACATTGGTATTTAGTATAAAATCGATATTTAGTATAAATATTTAGGATAATATTTGGGATTTAGTATAAATATATAGGAAAAATATGAGGATTTAGTGTAATTAACCGTCAATTTTGGGTTCTAGTATATATTTTAGAAAATAATATTAGGATTTAGTAAACATTGTAGGAAAAATTGGGATTCATTATCCAATTATTAATTTAAAAAATTAGAAAAATTCATACGACTAATGTTTTTTAAAAAAATTATAGATCATGTCTGGTCGGGATTTTCCACCTCGAGGAGGTGGACGTGGCCGCGGTCGTGGTAGTGGTCGTGGCCGCGGTCGTGGTAGTGGTCGTGGCCGTGGTCGTGGCGAACCGGCTATACCGCCTCGAGGAGATGATGGTGGACCTGATGGGCATGGCCGAAGGCCATGCAGACTAGTCACTCCGGCGCCGACCCGTCACAACCTCTTAGAGACCCCACCCTTTCATACATTGACGAGATGGACGAGGCCGATGGGGACGAGGAGTAGATTATGTATTTTTTTATTATTTTTTTTTGTCATGAAATCGGATAATATTCATATTTAAGATAATTTTTATTTCTAAATTATGCATTTTTTCATATTTAAATATTAATTATAAAATCAAAATATTATTAATAATTTAATTTATATTTAAATGACAATAATTATTACTATAAAAAAAATTCATTTGTTAGGAACGATACTTTAGACGACATTTCTGCGCCAAATACCGTTCCTATATTTGACTGTTTTAAAAAATTTACCGTTCCCAATACTGATGAAATAACCATTCCAAAAATAGAAGCCAACCATTCCGAAAGACGGGACGTACTGTGCCTACATGTATTCCAAAATCAATTCTTTCGTGGTTAGGCTTTCGTTCTAAAGAAAATACCAAAATCGGTCCAAAGTGGTATTCCAAAGTTAGAGTGCTAAAACCGTTCCTAAGGAATGCGACAAAATATATTCTAGTTACCGATCTTAATCTATACAACTTACCGTTCCTACATGTATTCCAAACACCATGCTAAATTGTATCTACAACATAAGGTGACAATTCCAAAATGTGTTAATTTTGATTCTACCATTCCTAACGTTTATAAGGTGTTCCAAATGCAAAAATTATAAATTTATACGTACAAAGGTAATTAGGAACGGTACCCCGAAAATATGCCAAAGACCGTTCCCAAATAGGAACGGTGTCTTTGTTACCATTCCTAATTGTTAGGATTGCCTGTTATTGCCACGGATTGCCTCCCGTTCCTAATTGCAGTCCAAAATGTTCCAGTGAACTATTTACCGTTCCAAAAATTAAAAAAAATCGTTCCTGTTACCGTTTCAATTCCCACATTTTTTTTGTAGTGAACTATGTTTGGATAGTTTTTCAGCATTTCAAGATAAAAAGGGGCGGGGGGGGGGGGGGGGGGGGGGCAATCGCACCTTTGAAAAAAATTATCCGCCGAAGAATCCACGTTATTCGCCTCTTCACATGTGTTGTATTGTAGCGTCTTGGAGAAGAGGAACTGAGCTTGGATTCATCCATTTTCAACAAAGTATTTTTAAATGAAGAAAAAAAAGGAAGTTTACTGTAGAATTGAGGTGACCGCTTCTTAAATTGAAAAGAATGTTGGTAGGCCTAATGTATAGGGGAAAAGAAGAACAATAATGAGGCTCAACAAGTGTTTTCGACAAGCTATTTTCACTGGGCGGTTTAAACCATTTCCAATGGGGTTTCGCCTTCTCAGTAAAAATA
The DNA here is from genome assembly GCA_034509735.1 of Sesamum alatum. Lineage (NCBI taxonomy): Eukaryota > Viridiplantae > Streptophyta > Magnoliopsida > Lamiales > Pedaliaceae > Sesamum > Sesamum alatum. The sequence goes on along the minus strand of JACGWO010000007.1, from coordinate 9,252,635 downwards.
GCTCTGCCAACAAGTTTCCAACTTTTCAAACAGTTGGAAACTGAAAAATGGTTGTTTTGAAATATAACCACACGAGCCATCAATCTCCTATTTATTCAATTAAATGAACACTAATATATACGCAAAACTATTTACACATATACAAATACATGTAAAATAATTTGACAGAATCACAAAAATGTATGTTCAAAATACACTTTCTTTAAGAAAACCTACAATAGGTATATTACAAGAGCGAGAGGATGAAGACATCTTCAACTTGAATTCTGAGCTTCGTAAAAAGAAACCACGAAGGACATGCGCGGCCAACACGGGGCCAACACCAATGAACAAGCCCTTCATTCCCCTGTCTATGAGAATAGTACAAATTACAATTTGAGATGGAATTGAGAATGAGATTTGTAATTTTAGAGGAGAAATAATCAATTGTACCGTGTCAATCGCTTCTTGACATAAATTTAATTTGTTCAAGATGAAATGGTGGTAGTAACTGTAAATCAGACCTTGAATTCTAGTTAATATTGTTGTAAAACCTAACATGCATCGAGATGATGAAAGTTTGACAAATAGTTCTGAATGAAGGAAGCCAACATAAAAGGCTAACGCACAAACACAAAGAGGATTAACCATGTAACAATGGCCTATAAAATTAGAATTAAAACTGAAACACAATTATCTTACCTAAATGATAAATTAAGTGTATTTATTATCTTTTCTTGGTTAAATTTATTTTAACTTCATGTGACATGTAAATGTTAAAAAAACCTCTTTGTGAAAACTAAATTATCATTTGACCTCATGTTATGAAAACTGAATCACACTGCCCCCTAGTCCTTACAAAACAACCCGCGATTTGGAACGGGTATTTTGAAATAAGTTGTACGCGTCACAAATTGATTGTGATGGATTTTGTAATGAATTTGGAAAGAGTTTGTGCAAATGGCATCAACACGGTATTCACTTATAACATCACAATGTTGTGATGGGCGAACCGTGACAAAACCTGTTCCAAATATATATTTTTTTTAAAAATGTTATTAAAAAACTTGTTCAAGAAATAAACCCGTGTCAAATTTGTCGTGGGTTCTCATCAAAGTGTATTCAAATTGTGATGGTTGCTAAGAATTTAAGACTATGACGATCGAAGGATTTTCAAGAAAATCCTAAGATTGAGGGGGACTAACCTGCAAAGAGGGGTTAGTACTCCGACGCTTAAGTCAGCACTACAAAAAAAAGACGTTGTTGGGACGGAATTTTGGGACGGCCAACATTTGTCCCAATAGTCGTCCCACTTTGGCATCGTATTGGGACGGTTTAGGACGGACTTGGAACAGAAGGTCTTATGCCAACGAGTATCGTCCCAAAATAAACTGTTCGTCCCAAATTCTGTCCGAATATAGCACTAAAAAGGTAATTGTCCCAAAACCGTCCTAAATATCGTCCCAATATTTTTGTACGAAATATTTTGTGACAACGTTTGGGATGAGAAGTGGTCCCTCCCAACTTGGGCACAACATTTGGGACGACTGAAAATTTAATTGGAACGGTAGGGTGATAATCCTTTTTTGCGACAAAATGTAGTCCCAAATATCCATCCCAATTTTCGTCCCAACAATATAACGGCTACTTTATAACGACTATACGATTTCGTCCCAAATGTAGTCCCAAATACCGTCCCAAATCTTAATGGCTATATTTCAGCGGCTATAATGGATCTTTTTCCGTCCCAAATTCCGGACAATCAAACCCCCGGAAGTGAATACGGACAATCAAACCTATGACCTACATGATCCAAATGGCCTAGTACTATTTGTTGATATTTCTTCAGCAATGCAAGATGGAGCTGGATCATCCCGACCGTATGACGAGGATGAAGACAATGAGGATGAAGAAAGCTTCGAAGATTATGAAACAGATGAGCAGGGTGACGACCAAAAAGACAATTTAGAATGATGATTATTAGTTTAAGTTTGTATAATTAATTAACAAAAGTAATATTTCAATATTACTTTAGATACTATTGAGTATCGGTGCATAGGAAAGGCTGGAGTTGTAACCAAACAAATAAAAAAAAAAAAATCGAATTGGATCGATTATAACATGGACGAAAATTCGAGCAGAAGTATTTGGGATTTCATACTTGGTGGTACTGAAAAATTCTTACCTGATGAGACGAATTAGAATTTGAACAAAAATAACAAGAAGCAAATTAATATATATTTCAATGGAACAATTAAGTTTGAGGAAAAAAATTACAAAAGAAGTACATTACTATTTAAGATGGGAGTTAAATGGTTTGAAATAATTTTAATTTGAGCTATTTTTTAATGTTATAATTGATTTCACTTTTGATGATCCGCACATCATCAATCTGATACAAACACTACAAAAACAAAGAAAATTTGAGAAAAATAAATAATAATTTTAATATTATTATTAATGATATATATTAACACTCCAGAAAATAATTATTCCTTACACTATAGCACTACAACTTAAAAATCATAGTAAATTAATACTATATATATCCACCATGGTCAGAGAAAACGACGAGTGAACTTATGTTTTGACTGCGGTTAATCAACATTGTTATGGCTTACATATGGCTAAAATACTTTCTACTGTATTTAGCTGTAGCAAATACTTTTGTCTCCCTTGCAAAAACAATGATTAATAGTCATTGTGGTATCGCAGTTAACTACTATTTGTTGCGATTCTTTACTTTTAACCATAATAATAATCATACTGAAAATTCATACTTCTTCTAGCGTCAGTTATTTTTTAGTCTGCTATTTTTTCATTTTTTTAAATTATTTTAACAGTTTTTTTTTTTGCTTTTCTCAACCTTCAATTCTCTCTTTCTTTCCCCACTTTTTTCTCAATAACTTCTCAAAACTTCTATTTTTTTAACCTTTTTATTTATTTATCTAAAATATATATTTTGAAAAAGTAATAATTATATTGTTTAAGTTCTAAATTAATTGCACACCCATTTGGAGTTTTGGAGTTTTATGTTATCTGCTGCTATTATTTTCAATTAAATCAAGTCTTCACCTTCTATTCTTGTTCTCTTAATCTTCTCATTTTGAATTAAATCAAGCCTTCATCACCTTCTATTCTTGTTCCCCCCCAAAACCCTAGCCCCTCTCTCCCTCAACCCACACCGCCGCTCCTCCGCATCGCCGCTCATTACGCTTAGCCGCACCGACGCACCGCCGCTCAGATGCTCAGACGTTTAGCCGCACCACCGCAACGCCGCACCACGCTCAGTCGCACTGCCGCACCACGCTCAGCTGCACTGCCGCACCACGCCCCTCTCTCTACAGATTCGCTTCGGATCGTCTGAACTCTCAAGGTATGTAATCTCTTCTAATCCTTCTGCTTTTTCTTTGTAATTACAGTGAAAAGTTAGGTCAATGTTCTAGCAAATAGTGGAAATAGAAAGTTTGTTTATGAAGTGGCTTCTTCATTTGTGGAACTCAGTCTGCGCTTATTTGATTGTCTGTGCATGCATTTGAATGCCAGTACATTGCTTTAGTAGTAGGATATCTAGTTTTCATACTGGTTTTGGTGCATCTTGAGCTTATTCTAGGAGCAACTGTGTTTACTTGAACTGAGGCCGCAATAATTTGCATTTGTGCAGTGATAAGTTCTGATATTTGTTCTCTCCTATAAAACCACTGAGTTGAAATTTTGCATTCTAAAGATATTTATCATATAAATTAGCTGTGTGAAGTTTTAGCCAATTAAATATGTGATAAAAAGAAAAAGAAACAACTCTGTTAGGTGACTTGATAAAATTAAGGTTTGACATTAATGCAGCACAAAGGACTATCTGTTAGCTGAAATGAGGAGATGACACTCAACCTGGATGAATCTGTATTTGGTTGAGGCCACATTCAGATAGGAAGATGACCATAGATCTGAGCTTTTTTGGCTATGTGTAGCTCTATTCAAATTCAGGGGTCAAACTTTCCCTTGATTCTTTACAATTTGTTCCGGTTCAGGTTAGGGTGGAGTTGACGGGGAAAGAAACAGAGATAGTGTTTGAGAAAACTCTGAGAAATTTAGCTCGTACAGCTCCCCCAGTTCCTGGTTTTCGCAGAGAAAAAGGAGGTAATTACTTTTATATTGTTAGCAAATAGAATTGCTCTTTATTTCATGTATAGAACCATATAATATTTTTTGAGCTCTGATAACTTCATTTGTAGTTGGCACTACCCGCTCATTTAGTTAGTCACTAGATAATATTGTCAACAATCCCCTTATGGATGCACTTTCGAGCTTGCACCTCATATGTCGGTAGCTAAGTTCTGATATTACCAAGACAATTGCTCATAATATTGTCTATGGTGGGAGAATGATTTACTTTGATGTCACCTTCAATCTTAACGGAAATTTCTAGTTATGCATATATATTGATTCTTCCAGCAGCAGATTTGCTTTAAGATGATATATATTTATTAGGTAAGAACAAAATGAGAGGCTTGTCAGTTTTTCTCGCCTCTATAAATTTCTTAGTAACAAATCTGCTCTCTCTTTTTCGCTTAAAACCGAGAACTTGAATGGCCATTATGAGATGTTTTCAGCTTGATCCTGTCATTATCTTTTGCACAGTGGCATTTTCTGCATATGCATGCGTCTGGTCAGGAGGTGGAAGTGAAGTGGCTAAAATTATGAAAATGGAATCTGAGGGCTTCTGTGAATAATTTCTTGGCAATTTACTCTCAATTTTTGTTGCAAAACCAATCTGTGTTGGTGTGCTTAAATCTGTGATAAATTAGATCATTTTTTTAAAGATTATTTTTTGTTGTTGTTGCAGTTTGAGTAGAAATTAGATCATTTTTTTAAAGATTATTTTTTAGTTTGTTTAATTAGGATTTAAGTGCAAATTAGACCGTAGAAAGGTATTTCATTGCAATGTTTCAAATACTTTTTTCATCGAGAAAGGACAATTGTAGCATTCCCTGTATGCCATGGCAGCAACTTTAAATTGAAGGTCACACTTATGATAGGTATGACTCGAGGGTCTGCTCCACCTGGCAGGGGATGTGGACGTGGGCGTGGGCAGGTGGTTCGACCACCTACCCTTGATGCTTATGATGCTCCGGAAGCATCGACACACCCAATTGCACCACCTTCGGGCCCTCCTTCAGTGCGCACAACATCACGAAACCCGTCGGTGGACCCGACGCCCCGGACATCACAAGCTAGCGGCTCCTCCGACCCTTCTCCTAGCCTATCCTCAATCGCACCTCCACCTGCCGCGCCTCCACCTGCCGCACCTCCACGTCCTCGTAGGTTCATCAGAGGCGATGATGTACCGTAAGTGGTGTTTCATTTCCTTATTTTTTAAAACATATAACATAAATTGATATATTGCATTACTGATACAAATAAACACAAACAATAACAGGCATAAACGGACCTTTCACTCGTGCATCGGTGATGTGGTTTCGGGTCACTACACGCACCCATGGCCCTCCTACAGAGAAATCCCGGAATCCCAAAAGAACTTTTGGTTTGATGAGCTTATGGTACATAGTACTCAACTTTCTCAGTAATTGTATCCAAAATTATATTTTATTTATACATCTCTTACTAATTATCCCATATGTTTCTTGTCTTGCAGCGGATATATAGGTGGGACTGCCCGGATGAAACAGTGAGATCCTTCTTCAACCCGTACACTGGCAAATGGATTAGTAAAAAATTCAATGAAGCTAGGAAAGCAAATAAGCAGCCCAAATGGTTGTCGGATGATGTTTGGGCTGGCCTTCTGGTGTACTGGGCATCAGATGAATTTAAGAAGAAATCGGCCCAGAACAAGGCTAACCGACAGGCTAACCCAACAGCCAACACCATCTACTGTGGAGGGTCCTCCTCAATGGGTGAGCACAAGAGAAAACTAGTAAGTAAATTTGATTTTGAATAAGGTTAATTATTTTCAATAATATTTTTTCTACAAATGTCTAATATTTTAAAATATCTGTGCAGGAGATTCGGCTTGGCCGCGAACCTCGGCGTATGGAGGTGTTTGCTGACTGCTACAAAAAGAAAGCGGATGACAGTTGGAGCGGCTTGCGGGCAGAGGAAGTGGCGATAACTTATAATTTTTTTTTCTTAAAATAATATTAATTATTTACTAACGCGTCATATCTTACTTATTTTCAGGAGACGTATCAACAGATGCTCGAGGAGCGTACCTCACAGCTGACGCCACCAGAGGAGGGTGCCTCATCAATTGTTGTTATCACAACACTAGAGGAGGAACAACTTTGGGCCGAGGCGGCTGGTGGGAGGAAACGGGGCCGAGTTTTTGGCATGGGGTCTGAGGCATTCACATCAGACGCCGCTCGTCCATGGACCACAGACCACACAGCATCGACGTCCACTGCTGCCCCACCGCTAGAACCTCCTATCTCAACACAACTTCAGGAAATTAAGCTCATGTTGGGTGTGCTCTTCGACAAGATGGGGATCTCGACGTTGCTCCCCAACCATCCACCTATAGTTCCACCTCGATCCTCGGCTGTTGACGTCCCAGCCGAGGAGTCCACACAGGAGTCGGCAGAGGATGAGCCCATCGACCAGCATCCGCCCCAGCCGTGAGATTAGGATATTTTATGTTTTCCTTTTGACATTCGGATGTAAACAATACAATATATTTTGGCTAATTTGAATTTCTTTCGTCTGTGTTTTCCTTTTGAAATCCGGATGTAAACAATACAATATATTTTGGCTAATTTGAATTTCTTTCGTATGAAAAATGGTATCTTCAATTAGAAATTTAATGCAATATTAACAAAAAAAATATAGAAGAAAATGCAATTGTTTCTAAAATTAATTATAACTAGGGACAGAATTTGGAACGATATTTTTATCCCAAATAAAAAAGAAAAGGTCATGTCCCAAACACCGTTCCAACGATTGTTCCAAAAATAATGCGCCGATTTAAAATTTTCGTCCCAAATAAAAAAAAAAAGTGTTCCAAACATCGTCCCAATGATCGTTCCAGTATTAACATGTCCGGTTTAAAATTAGGGATGGATTTGGAACGACAGTCCCTCCCACACCATCCGTCATGCCGTCCCAAACTGTTATTTCAATTATCCATCCTTTTGGCATATTTTGGGAGGGCTTGTTAGGCTGTCCCAAATGTCATTCCAAATTTTGGGACGGTTGCCAAATCAGTCCCAAAATCGTCCCAAACATTTTGGGACAGGGCTTTTTGGACCGATATTATTTTGTCCCAACGTCGTCCCTAATTCTGTTCCAACATTGAAATGGGACGACATACTGTCCCAACCTCCGTCCCAAAATCAGTCTCAATAAGACCTTTTTTTGTAGTGCAGTAATGCTCTTAAAGTAAAAGAAAACTAAAAAATAAGTGACAATAACAGTGAAAATGAGTCTATGGTGTGATCATTTGTGTAAAGTGCACAAAATGAGCATAAAATAGATTTAGAATCGAGAAAGAGTAACAATGTAAGAGTGTGATGATTGATGTTACCAAATGACTACACAAAGCCTATACTTATAGGCCTTCATAGAGCAGGACGTGGGGGTTAGTTAGGAAGAGTCCTATACTGTTTAACAGCCTCTTGAGTCAACTATCTAACCTACAAATCTATTTGAGATTTGAACTTGATTTGACTGAGATATGTCACTTTGACTAGGTTTTGCCTAGTCTGCCTGGAAATCCGAGAAGGTGGTCACTTGCTACTAGCTCGGTTACCATCAAATTCGCGGGAGTTTGTTCGAGATATTCTAGCATGATGTGTCCCAATATGTTGAAAACTATTTGATGACGTGTCCGACTGATAATGGGCTTGTCCTTTAGGCCTGCCAATTTAGTAAAGATAAAAGAAATGATTGGGCTTTACCTCCCTGCTCATGGGCTAGCCGATTTGGGACCAACTGGGCTAATGGGTATGCCTTGGGCCGGTACAAGAAATGTAGAGGGGTATCATCATTCCCTCCCCACTCCAGGGGTGCAAGCCGTAGAGCTGGACGACTGGAGTAGGAAATATATCCTGCAAAAAAAGGACATTTCCCTGCTCGTATTCTCTCAATAGGGAGAACCCAACTGGGTTTGTAGGCAGATAGGCTGATCAAACTATTTCCATGAGAATGAATCGTTATGCGTGAATGAGTCCCACTTAGTAGATTGAGAAAATTGCAAACATATCTACACAAGAATTGATTAGTCATAATTACAAGAGATAGGGGAGAAGAAGAGTCCTTGCCCGACGAAAAACCATGCGCTCCATGACTGGCGGGCTTTTGTGAGCTGGGCACCCGAGTCCTACGCTGATGGGACTGCTGGCTTGCTGGAGTATTTAGGGCATTTTCTTTCTTCATCTTTCTGACGCTTCTATTTGCAAAGGTAATCTTCTCTTTCTATCTTCTTTCCTTCTCTTCGTCCGAATAGGGAGATTCTGAAAGAAATCCGGTGGATCGTCCCGGGAATTGCGTGAATGCGGAAGCGCGGTAAATAAATTTACAAAATAAAAGGCATGCTTTTAATTTAAAGAACACGCTCAAGGGGTGTGCCCTTGAGGTTCCCGGGCGTTCGGTGTATCTCATGATCATAAAACAAATAAAGAAATCATGGAGGCCATAGAGTTGAAAAATTAAAGAGGGACGAAAATCTTAAACGAGACCTACCCGTTGTCGTTTTCGTCTTCAACTGCTACTCGCGTTGTTCCCCGTTTTGCACCAAGACCTCGTTCTTGAGATCCTCTAAATCGTGACACACGATCCACCCACGTATTCTTGCACGTCGTGCTAGCAACGAACAAGTATTATATTGGAGAGGATAGATCAACCACGCGTTATGAATTAACGGGATCGATCTTCCTTAGTTCAATTGTTCCAAGAACAAAAGAACAAGAAAATAATATTTTCTCGGTGAGAGAGAGAGAGAGGGGTGGACGAGAGAGGGGAGGAGAGAGTGTGTGTTGTGTGTGTGTTTTTCAAGAATCATCAATCTCACAAATGTTGGAAGCTAGAGGTTTATATAGAGGAAGAGTTTAATCCTCTTTAAACTCAAACTCTAAGTAACCTAATTTGACTAGGATTTTAACCTAGTCAAAGTCCTAGTCAAACCAGTGTTTGACCTAGTCAAACGAATCCTAGCCTTCCATCTCCCCTTTCCATCTCAATCGTTGATTTTAATTTAATGGAATATTTAAATCCTATTAAATATTCCAAAAGGCTAAAAGAATAAATATAATATTATAAATAAATATTATTATTTATTCTAAGCCCAATAAATCAACCCTTTTAATAAATCCTATTTATTAATATAATTCCCTTTATCAAATAAAAGGAATTAATTTCTCCAAGAAAATATGGGACCCGATTAAATCTAATTTAATCATTCCTTTACTCCAATATTTAATTCCAAATTAAATACTAAGTGTGTGTGGATAGTGTGTGACTCTTTAGGTTCACCATTCAGCTAGACTTGGTCGGATTCCTAGAATCCGTCCGTTACCATGGGTGGCCATCTAGCAACGGTCCATGGCACTAGAGACTAGGTGAAATATTCGGGGATGAACATTTAGGCTCTAACAGTACACTTGCCCTTCTGTCTTCGATCTCATCACTTAGGGTCTAGGGCATGGAAAATGCAGGTACCCATTTTGGACCTAAGTGTCGGTCTGTCCTTACTAAACGCCGCAAGGGAAACCTTTTCCCTTCTGTTCAGTCACTGTGGCCACAGATTTCAGGGACAAGACACAGAGCATATATGAGACTCAACTGTCAACACCTTTTGACAGGAGACAGATCCTTTCTTGGAAACTACTGTCACTTTGTACACCCGAGCTGCACTAGACATGGCTTATGACTACTCAAGAGTATTTTGGCAATCTCTCACCATATCTAAGATACAGACCTGATGCACAGGTAAACTCGGCAGTTCCTCAAGTCAAAGGACTTGGCCTGTACCGTTGGAACCGGGAATACACGTCATACCTTGCTGACCATACTCAAGGTCCTCCGTAAGACGGTTCCCGCGAGTCACCTCAGTCAGCTGCTTCCTAGCACGCTGACCCACTAACACTACTTAGACGACCTTCGTCACCCGTCGATGAAATACGACAGCAGATGCTTAGTGCAAGTCTCAAAAGGAATCCCGGTACCTATTTTCGGGATTCCTTGACTTGGAGATTTTCGGACTGATTCGGTAAGACTGATTTCATGGACCTACCTCCAAGCGTAGTCCCAGTCCCCGAAATCGTTTCTCAGTCCGTGGGCTTTGTTTGCGTAGTGAACAGAACTGTAAATGCAGATAAGTGAACGTAAACAAAGTATTGCCATATGAATTTTCACTTCTTTATTCATAAATGTTTTATCAAATACCAAAGAATTGTCTAGACATAGGTTACATATTCCTGCCAAAATTGGCTTACATGGTCACCTATTCTAACACCCGAGTCCTACGCTGATGGGACTGCTGGCTTGCTGGAGTATTTAGGGCATTTTTCTTTCTTCATCTTTCCAACGCTTCTATTTGCAAAGGTAATCTTCTCTTTCTATCTTCTTTCCTTCTCTTCATCCGAATAGGGAGATTCTGACCTTTTCCTCTCAATTCTTTGCAGGTTTTCTTGCGATTGCGAGCTTCCTTCTACCAAAGTCCTATTGCTTTGTTCCTCTTTTCTCCTAGTTAAGCCTCCTCCCTCTTTTACCTGTTTTTTGGTCATCATGTCTTTGGGTAGTATTGATGAGAGGGCTGTGAATGAGGTAATGATAGATCTAGTTAGTTCTTTTAGTGATGGGGGTGAGAAAATTGCTACCCCCAACTCCACTTTTCGCCATGGAGGTGAGGGCTAGGAAGAGGTAAATAACAAGGAAGATTTGAGAGAAAAAAGACCGAATATAAGATAGTAGCTTTGGGTATGGAGTCTTTTAGGGTTTTACATTCTCGTTTTGTTGCAAAAGACATAGAGGTTGTTAGAGCTAAATACGGGATACATGATTATTTCCTGATTCAACTCCTAGCTGCTAATGAGTGCCCAAATTTCCTCCAGATAGTTTTGTTTGGTCCGACTGGAAGCTAGGTTGCGTTTATTTGATCATCGTTTCTTTGTTGAGGTTTCTAGCTTCTTTAGGGTTCCTTTGAGCTAGCTGGTACGCAAGTCTTTCAGCTTGCTAGCTAGTTTTTTCATGTTAGTTCGTAACCTAGCTGAGACTCCATGTACTGCCTAATTTCATTCCTTCTTTCTGTTGAAAAAGGCCAGTGCTGGTTTGTTTTACTTTACTTCCAAGGAGGTGCTCAATTTCTCCATTCTGATTCTATTGTGAGAGAATGAAGCGTCAATTCTTCTTTATTTCTTCTCCTATGCCTTGGCACTTTCATTCTATGACGATTTTGTTAGAATAGGTGACCGTCAAGACAATTGATTAGCTCTTTGTAAACTATTCTAGACGATTTTTTTCAATAATATGTTAATTTAAGAAATGTTCTTGGCCATCTTCAATCATATGCTTTAAACATTATATTTATGTGTGCATTTGGTTGAAGTCCTTATCAATTATACTACGGGGTTGGCTCGCGCATGTGATGGTGACCATGAAACCAACCTCTATTGTTTGATCTAAAATATTCCAAGTCGATGAATAGGTCGAGACAGGGTATCCACCATTCCTTAAAGACTTGCACTAAGTGATGCACTCATATGATGAATGTCGAGTTTCATAGACAGAGACGTATGACGTCTTCACAATTTGGTGGGTGCTTGATAAAGAGTTATCAAGTTCACTGAATTGACTCGCATGAGTTGTCATATGGAAGCCCTATATGGCATCATCGATATGACTAGAACTCCTAGGCTACGATAGTGCACTAACTAGTCCTTAGACTTGAGGTTTCACAATTGCCTTGTGCATAGGACGGCTTTGACTTGATCATGTCCAATGTGATCTCAGGTTTCATCCTGGATCACTATACGTTATGTTTCAGACATAGTTGAAGCATGTATGGAGGTTGGTGAATTCTAAGATAGGATCTGCTATTTTATCATGAGATGATAATGAACTTCCTATGCTCTCTACAGTAAGCGTTGCTTGAAGCCCATGACCATGGCTGTTGATCAAATAGGAGAAAGGATTTTTCCTATATTGATAAATTGAAAGCATAACTTGAAGAGTTGATACATAGATGTCAAAGTTGATAATGGGAACCGATAACTAATTCCATGCCCTAGACTTTGATCGGGAGGTTAGTAGCGGAGGGATCGTATCTGCATGGTACGCATAGCTCACAGGTTCACGTAATAATTCACCTATTCTCTAGTGCCATGGACCATTGCTATATGGCTACCCATGATGATGGGTACCTTCCAATTAAGGAGTTAATTGAGGATGATTAATTATGATAAGATCGAATTAATCTAATGCAAGTAAGTTGATAATTAAATTGTATATGTGATCCAAGCCAAAGTCTAGCTGAGTAGTGAACCTAAAGGGTCACACACAAATCCATGATGGAATTATTGGAATTAATTTATAGAATTAATTATGGAGAATAAATCAATTAATTTAAGGATTTAAATTAATTGATTGAAATGATTTATGAAATCAATTCATGGGAATATTAAATAATATGATTATTTAAGTTGGAGCCTAAATTCATAAGCATCAATTTGATTAAGTAAGACTTGTGATAGATTAATTGAGATTAATCTATTTGGGCTTGAAAATTAATTAATTAGATTAATTAATTTGGGCTTATATTTAATTATAAAATTAAATATCATGGGCGAAATAATTGAACTCAATTAGTTGGGAATTAATTAAAATTGGACTTAGTCCAGTTGATAATTAAGATAAAGCCTAAGACCTTAGTCGAAACCCACAAGACAAGATTCATTGAACATAGACATAACTTGTTTTCAGCTTTACATGAAGAAGAAAATATGAGTCATGCTAAAGCTTGTCTATAAAGAAGACAAGTGTAAAAGGAGAAAAGATGAGTCATGCTAGAACTTGTCTATGAAGAAGACAAGTGTTATCTAAGAGCAAGATAAAAAGGGCTTGTCTACATTCATTATATCCAGTGCAAAGAAATGTCTATAAAAAGGGGTACAAGGCAAGAGATTCATATACCACTTTTACATACAAAGATACAAAAACTCTTGCTTTCTTTTTGCTCTCTAGCTTTTAGACTTTCTCTCCTTCAAAGCTAGAAAGTCTAGCTATCACTTTAGCCTTGGTCTTATGTTCATTTCCCAGTTCCCAGAGAGAAGAATTCCCTTGATTTCTCCATAGATCAATAATAGATCTACCTTAATCTTCCAATACCTACTAGTATAGGTTTGAGGGTGAATCCATCGTAGGTGGTGTGGACTAGCTTTAGAGGGAAAACACTTGTGTTCCTACCGTGAACAATCAAAAATGATTCTGCTTTGACGTTCCACTGTTTTTAAGGTAAGGCCATTCTTGAGAAAGTTCAAGTAATCAACATCAACCGGAGAGTAACAAAGGTTCGTTTCTCTTAACCATTCTATTGACATCCTTTTTGCATGAGATCCGCATCGTAATAGCAATGAGACAAGGGATTTGATTACTAATTATAATATTGTTTTGTAATTAAAATTTTAATTTCGGCTGCGATTCACGTCTCGAGGCTTATACGAAGCTAACATATTTCTGCCCCCTTAGTAACCTAGATACTCCACTCGTAATCATTTGACTGCTTTCCAGCTCCTGCTGAAGCGTTTGAGTGTTCCACTATGACCCCACAAGTTAGTCCTCCATCCCTTCTCCATCATTTTGAGCTGAGTTCTAAGGAGGCTGCCATGTATCTGAACAAGTATGCCTGAAAAAGGCATCTTATTCGTAGTAAGAAGAAGAAGCGAGAGTGTGCCATCTAGGTGGCTTATCGTGGCTCAAGTCCAGCACCAACAGAGCGACTTTTTTGGGGTCGAAGCCAATACGAGTGGGTCATTAAGGCGACTTATTAGGGATTGAAGCCAATATGAATGCGCCATCAAGGCGGCTTATTAGATGCGTGCCTAACGTGGGAGCCAACTAGGTGGCCAAGTACGACCTAGAACCAGTAGGTTTATTAGCCTTAAATGACATAGAGTGTGAAAGAATCATTTCTTATTCATGCAAGGTACTGCTCGTTACACAAATAGCATGCCTATAGGTAGAGAATTAGGATTTCAGGAATAAAACTTCATGAGGTTATAAGCATTCCATGGTCGAGAGAGCTTTCCGCCATTCCTGTCTTTCAACTCGTGTGGTCTAAACTTGATGATTTAGGTCACCTTTTAAAGACCTTCCCAGTTGGGGCCCTATTTTTCTACTAGTTTAAGGGCGATTGTTTGCCTAAGTACAAAATCTCCTACCTAGAATTCCTTCCTTTTTACCCTTTTGGTGTAGACGTTTACCAGTTGTATCTTTCCATGTGAGTCCGAGCATTTTCTCGAACGTCATCTATTAAATATAACTTGGCACAAGCAGGGTATCATTACTTTCTTGCTCATAGTGCGGAATCATAAAGGTTTCTAGCCTTGGTTTAGCAGGGATAACGACTTTTGAGCCGTACACTAGGTTGAAAAGTGTTTCTCCTATGGTTGATCTGGGGGTGGTTCTGTAAGACCATAGTATGCTGGGCAAGGCATCCACCCATTACCCTCCTCCTTGCTCGAGCTTGATTTTGATGCCTTGCACCAGGATATAGTTTATAACTTCTACTTGCTCATTAACCTAGGGGTAGGCTATTGATGTGAAACGCTGCTGGATGCCGAGGTCGGCACACCAATCTTGGAACTTTGAGCCTTGAAACTGGCGATCATTGTTAGAAATAATTACACGAGGTAAGTCATACCTGCTTACAATGTTTTTTCATAGGAATTCGGACACTTTGTTTTATGTGATTATGGAAAGTAGCTCAACTTCCACCCACTCGTTGAAGTAGTCTACTATCACCAACAGAAATTTGTGTCATTGCGCAGTTGGGAAATGACCTACTATGACCATTCCCCACTGGAATTTCAGAATCACTAGCTCGGTGGTGCCCGCCACAATATAGGAGTCGTGTACATCATATTAATTTTCTACATTGGACCTATATATGATTTATTTTCATTGAGAAGAATGAAAGAGCATATATCTATTTACCAGTAGTTGCAGATGTTGCTTAGCTTCAGTAATCCTACTTGGATTAAGATTTTGATTGCATGTAA
This sequence comes from Sesamum alatum, assembly GCA_034509735.1. NCBI lineage: Eukaryota > Viridiplantae > Streptophyta > Magnoliopsida > Lamiales > Pedaliaceae > Sesamum > Sesamum alatum. The sequence goes on along the minus strand of JACGWO010000007.1, from coordinate 9,237,432 downwards.
TTATTGTGTTAATTGATATAATTTTGTGCTTTTATTCTTTTTCTTTTATCCTGGACTTTAAAGTGGATAATAAATTACATGATGTCCTAATCATCACTAGTTCAAGTCGATTTCGACTTAATAAACTTACATATAGTTTATAATTAGACATTACTGACATGTGCCAGCCTAGACATTGGGACTTCACATTAGTGCATCCAATTAAATATATTTGTATATGTAATGGAGTTCATGCGCCTTAAGTGAAAAAAGTAAAAAAACTTACCATAATATTCGAATCAAAATGAAATTTAAAAGAAACACTACAATAATATTTATTTTCACCCATTTTGAAATTGTTAAACAATCAACTTTCTCTATTATTTTAGTTTTTTTTAAGGAAACTGCCGGCGAGGCGGGGGGTTGGGCAAGACCCTTATCCGCATATTAATAATAAAGAATCCTGTACAAGTTGAGAAAACCTAGAGGAAGGAAAAGAACCTCACTTTACACCGTTCTGAAGGACAAGCGGATCCGCCCGGGAGCGCGAGCGGAAGTAAGAAGGCGAGAAAAGTGCGTAAATTTAAATCTAATTTTAATAAACGAATCCCAAGGGGTGTACCCTTGGGTGCTCAACCGGGCGTTCGATGTAGGATGTGTAAATATTAGAAACATATATTTAAACACATAGGGCATAGATGTATATTAAATCAATCAAAGTGTAATAAACCGTTACCTTTGATTATTTAGTGTATGCTCCCGGCTACTTCCGTTGTTCCTTCTCCGGAATGCTCACGAAATCCAAACGTATGGATTCTCCAAAGGTGATCCACATCACACCGGAAGAAACACACGTTCTTCTTGCTAGAAAAGAACAGGCTTGAGAAGGAATCGGTTTAATAGAAGAACACTATGAATTAGTGCTCTCTTAAACTTACTTTGTTCTTCTTCTTGATTCTAAATCAAGTGAAGAACACAAATGTAAGAGAGGGAGAGAGGCCGAGAGTTTGAGAGAGAGGAGAGGATTTTTATCTTCTCTTTTTTTTTTAGAAAAAGATGAATAATGAATCACTTATGCTTGGTGTTGTATATTCTCATATATATACATAATTAATGTGATTATTGGAATGTGTCTAGGTTCATCCAAGGATGTCTAGATTTATTCCAATCAATCACCATCAATTCTTCAATCAAGCCTACCAAAATTTATGGTATGATCAAATCATACCAAAAGGGAAGAGCTTGATTGGAGTTGATTTGTCTCTTTCCAAAAGAGATAAGTCAACATACCACCTAGCATGAAACATGGCTGATTTTGCTTCCTCCCAAGGGAGCATGTCGGCCATATTTAATTAAGGGAAGAAGTCCAACTTCTTCCTATTCCAAAATAGGAATTATTTCTCCTCTCGGGTATAATTTAACGGACCGGGTTTTATTGTAATCCAATTACGACGAACCCAACATTAAATCCAATTTAATGTCCATTTAAATGATTCCCGTTGATCTTTTAATCTAATTAAAAGATCCAACGTCTCAGCGTCTCAACTTTCCATATTTAATCGAAAATCCAATTTACCGATTAAACAGAAGCCCGATACAATATCGGCCTGTCCATCCAATGGACTTTCCCTTAAGTAATCCAATTACTTATTTTATCCTTCGAGATTGACTCCAAGTCAATCTCTCAACCTCCTCGGTGATTTGTGTGTGACCCTTTAGGTTCACCCTCAGCTAGACTTGGGCCCGTGTCCCACAAGGGCCCGTTACCATGGATGGCCGTCTAGCAACGGTCCATGGCACTAGAGACTAGGTGAATTGGCGTGAACATTTAGGCGCCGATTCCGTACGGGTACGATCCTTCCGTCTACCGTCTCCCGGCCTTAGTCTAGGATATGGAATTGGGCGTCGGTTCCCATCCTTGACTAGGCATCTATGGTTAATACTCGAGAACATGTATGCTTCATTGCATCGACACAGGAAACCATTCCCTGTTCGACCAACCACTGTGGCCACAGCTTCAAACAGCATGAACGTGTCTCCGAGCGCATAGGAGATACCTCTATCACATACTGACAGGGGACGAATCCTCTTTTTGGAATCCACCGTCCTCGCTACACATTCCAACTGCACTGGACAAGGCTTATGATAATCATCTTACAGAATGATTACCTCTCGCCAGATCCAAGATACATCCGTCATGTGCACGCGACTGCCATGATCCCTCAAGTCTGAGGATTACTCCCGTACTATCGGAACCGGGGAAAACCAATCATACCGACCAAGCCTCCAAGGCTTCCATATGATGATCCCCGTGAGTCAATCCAGTTGGCTTGACCCCAATCGACCAACCCATCAAGATCGTGTAGGCGTCCCACGCCTGTCGCCGATGAAACACGACACTCATCCAATGAACACGACTCTTGACGCAAGTCTCAATAGGACTCTCGATGCCCTGTCTCGAGGTCCTCGACTTGGAACGTTTCAGACCCAACTCTTAATCAGTTGGTTTCATGACCACCATCCAATGCGTGGCCCAACTGCACGAGTTGTTATCCATGGTCTGTGGGCTTTGTTGCGATATAAGTTAAACACCATTTTAACAAATGTAAGATGAGCGCAACAAAGAAGGTACCATTGGTGACGAACACTCATCTTATTCATCACATAATAATATTACATTTACATCAAGTTGTCAGATAGGTTACAAGTCGCCAAACCTATTGGCTTTTCTGGTCACCTATTCTAACAATCTCCCACTTGACCTAAAGCCAATTACCCATTAACCTCAAACCTTTTATTCAGATGGTGAGTCTGGGCAACTTGCGACAGGGCTTAGCAAGTGGATCTGCTATGTTTTTCTGCGGAGCTGACTCGTCCCACCGAACGTCACTCGTGCTATCCATCTCTCTAACCAGATGGTAGCGTCTAAGAATATGCTTTGACCGTGATGAGATCTCGGTTCCTTTGCTAGCGCTATCGCCCCGTTGTTATCATAAAAGATAATTACAGGCTTAGCAATGCTAGGTACTACATCCAACCCTTGGATGTAGCTCATCAACCAAACTACTTTTTAGCAGCTTCCAAAGCCGCTATGTAGTCAAAACTCTATGGTTGAAGTCCGCCGTGGTAGCCTACTTGGAACTCTTCCAAGTAACCACGCCACCATTTAGTCTAAATACAAAACCATACTGAGACTTGGCATCATCGTCATTCGACTGGAAGCTAGCGTCGCTAGAGCCTTCCAGTATCAACTCTCCACCGCCGTAGATCAAGAACATGTCCTTAGCCTTTTCAGGTACTTCAGGATAGTCTTGACTGCACTCCAGTGTGCCTCCCCGGCACACGACTGACATCGACTTGTTACGCTCAAAGCGAAAGCCACATCAGGTCTAGTGCACTGAACAACATACTGTATGCTGCCTACGACTGAAGCATAGGGGATATCCAACATCCTTTTAAGCTCCTCATCAGTCTTAGGAGACTGCTTCTTGGATAACTTAATTCCATGCCTCATAGGAAGGAATCCTCATTTTGAGTTCTCCATCTTGAATCTCTTCAAGACTTTCTCAATGTACGAGGACTGGGCCATTCCTAACATCCTTTTAGATCTATCCCTGTAGATCTTGATGCCAAGGATGTAGGATGCCTCGCCCATATCCTTCATGGAGAATTGCGTTTGACAACCAAGCTTTAGTGGTACCCAACATCTTAGCATCATTCCCAATGAGCAAGATGTCATCCACGTAAAGCACCAGAAACGCAACTGAGCTCCCACTGATCTTCTTGTATACACAAGGATCGGACTCGTTCTTGATGAAATCATATCCCCGTATGACTTCATCAAAATGTATGTTCCAGCTTCAGGAAGCTTGTTTGAGGCCATAGATGGACCTTTGGAGACGGCAGACCTTCTGCTCTTCACCAACAGTTATGAAAACCTTCCGGCTGATCCATATAGATCTCTTCCTCTACGAAACCGTTGAGGAAGTCCGTTTTCACGTCCATCTGCCATATTTTATAGTCATGTTACCATGCTGCTATGGCAAGCAGTATTCGAATGGACTTGGCCATTGCTACGGGCAAGTAGGTTTCCTCAAAGTCGACGCCGGGTCGACTGAGTGTAACCTTTCGCCACAAGCCTGGCTTTTGAAGGTTGTAACCTCCTCGTCAGCTCCAAGCTTACGTTTGTAGACCATTTACACCCTACGGTTTTAACCTCTTTGGGTGGATCTACTAGGGTCAAACCTTGTTTGTACCCATCGAGCCCATCTTGGATTCATGGCCTCAAGCCACTTGTCTGAATCGATGTCCGACATCGCTTCTCCGTATATCTTTTGGATCATTATCCAACTGACTGGTCAGGCCAGAAATCCATACCTATCAGGTGCATGGGATACTCTGGCCGACCTACGGAGGGCTGGAACAATATCAGTGGAAACCACTGGCTCAGATGTCACTGCCGCCTCATATGGTACCTCACTTGATTCCTCAAGGATACCTCATCGTGTCGACTATCCGATGGAAAAACCCTTTTCCAAGAACATTGCGTTTCGCGAGTCCACCAACCGTCTTATCCTATCATTTAGAGGTATGACCTAACCTCGCATTGCCATATCTGTGCGTTATATGATCAATCACGTTTTCGTTTGGTATTATGCAGTCATAATCCAATTACAATGTTAAGTATGTACAGACCGTTGACCAATGTACCAAGCAGATGAGAAATACCATCTTGATATGAAAAAAACCGTTTTTATTGATGGTAAATTCATATCCCTCCTTATGACAGGACCGGGATGAAACAATGTTTTTAATCATGCTAGTACATAGAAACAATCGTTTCAGTACAATCCTAACATGACTACTAATGGCTAACTCTAGTGATCCTACGGCCTCCGCAGCAACGGCCTTGCCATCGCTAGCCTCAGGATCATCTCATCCTTGGTTAGCCTCTGCTTCTTGCAGTGCCTGCAAATCATTACAGATGTTGAGCACCACACCCGGATCCAATACCCATGAAGCAGAACTAGTAATCATATTAACTTCAACCACAAACACACCTGGGTTGGAGAGAGTTGTGGCTTTCCTCTTTCCAATGCCCTTTTCCCTTGGCAATGCATGCAGACATCATTGTGCCTTGACCGCTGAGAACCACGGACCTTCCCTTTCCCTTTGCTCGGTCCAACCGAGCAACAGGGAAGCCCGGAGCGTGATCAGGCCACAACCGTCTTCCCTTTGCCCTTTCTTCCTCTTCCAGCGTCCGGCCTCTTGCCATTCACCTTGGAGGTCGAAAGCCTCTCCTATCAATACCGCCGGCGCCGACTTGTGCGTCGTTGCCTCGTATTGGACCAGCATGTTGATCAACTCATGAATAGACTTTTCAAGTCTGTTCATGTTGTAGTTTACAACAAACGGGTCATAGGATGGAGAAGCGACTGGAGGATCACGTTAATGTACGTGTCATTGTTAAGCCCAGCTTTAAGGTCCTCGAGTTTCTCCACTAGGGAGAGCATCTTGACCCCATGACTCTGTACAGACGCTCCTTCAGCGAGCTTGGTTGCCAAAGAATGCTGTTGGCGGCATATCTAATATGCCTATCCGGAACCGCATAAACCTCGTTCATGCGGAGCATTTATGGCGGAGACGTTGTCCAGCCTCTCATACTGCTCTGGATGTCGTTAGACATCGAAGCCAGTATGATACTGCGTACTTTCGATTGTCCTCATGCCATTTCTCGAACGTCAAACGTTCTTCAGTGTGGACCCCTCCAGTAAGTCGCTCGGTGGCGGCTCGTCCAAGACGTAGCCTTGGTTCTCAAAACCGAGGACAATCCTCAGGTTTCTCAGCCAGTTCGAGTAGTTCGTTCCGTTGAATTTGTTAGTCTCAAGAATCATGGTTAACGTTCTTAGACATATCTACATTAATGAAAATGTAAAGCAGAGATTAATGATTAATGGTAATATTATTGTTCAAGTTGAAGACTTGGTCTTTTAGTCTTTAACCCCTCCCACTATTTATACGAAAAGTCCGCCACTCTCAAGCGGAGTTTCGGAAACCATTTCCTAGTGGGCTTGGGGATCCACAAGCGTAATCTCCATGCCCCGCTTTTACGATTCACATGAAGAAGACCTTGTGGGAGATATCCAATATCATTCTCATCCAATGAGATTCCCAAGATATTTTGCCTCACCTATTCGCAATGGTTCCGAGGACTCCAAGCGAACATGTTTATTCAGTGTTAGGCCCGACCCATCAACCAAATCATGCCTCAAATTGTCGCCCCCCACGACTCGTGAGACAGGGAAACAGCGAGCGCAGTCTTTTTGTTCACAACAATGGTGCAGCTTTCCCCTAGTCCAAGTGTGCCACGACTCGTGAGACCACACTTGGGTAGTGGTAGCCTCCTCACCACATTGTTGTGGATGGAAGGCTCGGACAGACCAAAATACCATTTTTGATCCAAGTCCGTTCTGGGCCTAATATTTAATTTGGTCCAACCAAATGAGAGTTTTGAGTGTGACCGAGACCTCATCACATTATGGTGTTTTAGCATGCATAAATATCCAATATTTAAGCGATAAATAAAAACGCCGCATGCATAAAACATAGCATACCCCTGTTAGGATGATCACAAGCCCAACCTATGCGACCCACTGAGCCCGCAGTGAGTCTATGGTCTGTCTAGGGTGGTCCTAAATTATTACAATGATAATGAACCATTGTCATTCCAATGGGCCTTGAAGTGCTTCTTGTTTCACGCCTTGATGCTTCTCCTTGGGGTCTCCGACTCCAATTGCTTGTTAAAAATTAAAACCTCACCAATCCTATCTACTTCTCATTACAACTGAAAGTAATACATTGGTAATTAAAGAAAACAAGCCTTAACATCATGAGGCTGAAAATGCGGGAGATGATAGTCCCAAAAAATAAGAGGCACGCAGGCCCCCACCCAACAGAAAATAAATGATCATACATTCATCCATACATAAGGTCTAGGGCTCTTGTGATCATCCCATGTTCATTCCATTCAACACACATTAACATAATTATTCCAAATAATCATGCATAAATATCAATGGATATTCCAAATACCCAAGTGATGTCCAACATCACAAAAGTATAAACATACGAATAATATGTAAAATTTAAATTTTAAATTTAACGGACATTTTAAATAATGCATCCAATGCATGTATTAATCCCAAATTAATTAAGCAAATTTAATTCAACGAATAATCCAATTATTCCAAAATAAAAAATGCAAAATTAATATATTTTCAGAATATTGTGCAGAAAATACAGAAAATCAAATTTTCTGGAAAAAAGTCGAAAAACGGCACAAAACGGCCCAGCCGTTGTGCTGGCCGGCCGCCGCGCGCGCACAGGGCAGCAAGCCTTCGAGCCTTGCGCGCGCCGCGCAACACAGTGCGCAGCGTCCGCGCACATGGTGCGCACGCTCGCGCACGCTGGCCGAAGCCAGCGCGCAGGCGCCCGCCTACGCGCGGCCACTACCGGTCTGATCGAATTTTTTTTTTTTTTTTTTTTTTTTTGTGTTTTCAAAACTGTTTCAGCATAATAACAGTAATATTATTCTGAAATAAGCATGCAATTTTAGATCCAAATCTAACAAAATAAAGCATGCCAAAAGTCCATTAAATCCAAACAATTGAATTATCATATTACTCATATATTTATACAATCTAACATGCCAATAAAGCCATTAAAAGCAAGTAGATCATGCCAAACACATAGATCTATGCCCCTTACATCGAACCGGGCTTCTGATACCACTTGAAGGACCAAGCGGATCCGCCCGGGAGCGCGAGCGGAAGCGAGAAGGCAAGAAAAGTGCGTAAATTTAAAATCTAATTTAAAATAAACGAATCCCAAGGGGTGTACCCTTGGGTGCTCAACCGGGCGTTCGATGTAGGATTGTAAATATTAGAAAACAATATATTTAAACACATAGGGCATAGATGTATATTAAATCAATAAAAGCGTAATAAACCAGTTACCTTTGATTATTTAGTGTATGCTCCGGCTACTGTCCGTTTGTTCCCTTCTCCGGAATGCTCACGAAATCCAAACGTATGGATTCTCCAAAGGTGATCCACACCACATCGGAAAGAAACACACGTTCTTCTTGCTAGAAAAGAACGGGCTTGAGAAGGAATCGGTTTTAAGAGAAGAACACTATGAATTAGTGCTCTCTTAAACTTACTTTGTTTCTTCTTCTTGATTCAAAATCAAGTGAAGAACACAAGTGTAAGAGAGGGAGAGAGACCGAGAGTTTGAGAGAGAGGAGAGGATTTTTGTCTTCTCTTTTTTTTTTTTTTTTAAAAAAAAGATGAATAATGAATCACTTATGCTTGGTGTTGTATATGAAAGAAATTGTGGATCGTCCCGGGAAAAAGCGCGAATGCGGAAGCGCGCGTATAATTAAAATTAAATATGAAATTTAAACATGCTTTTAAATTAAAACACGTTTCAAAGGGTGTGCCTTTGAAATTTCCGGGCGTTCGGTGTATCTCATGAACGAATAACACAAAATAAAATCATGGAGGCCATAGGGTTTGGAAATTAAAGAGAGGACGAAAAATTAAAACGAGACCTACTCGTTGTCGTTTTCGTCTTCAACGGCTACAAGCGTTGTTCCCCATTTTGCACCAAGATCTCGTCTTTGAGACCCTCTAAATCGTGACACACGATCCACCCACGTATCTTGCACGTCGTGCTAGCAACGAACAAGTTTATGTTTTTGGAGTGGATGAATCAATAACACATTATTGATTAATGGTATTGATTTCATCAAGTTCTTAATGTTCCAAGAACAAAAAAGAACCAAGAAAATATTTCTTGGAGAGGGAGAGAGAATCGGACGAGAGAGAGGAGAGAGAGAATCCGTGTGTGTGTGTTTGTAGTGTGTGTGTTGGAGTTTCATCATCCTTCAACTTGTAGGATGCTAGGGGTTTATATAGAAGAGGAGTCTAATCCTCTTTTAAACTCCTCTTTCAAGAACTCTTTTTGACTAGGATTTTTGACCTAGTCAAAGTCCTAGTCAAAGTAGTGACCTAGTCAAAACAATCCTAGCCATCCATCTCTCCCATTCATCTCACCGTTGATTTAATTTAATTTAATGGAATATTTAAAACCTATTTAAATATTTCCAAGAGGCTAAAATAAATATAAATATTATTTAAGCCCATTAAATAAAACCCTTTGATAAATCTAATTTATCAATTTAATTCCTTATATCTAATAGAAAGGAATTATTTTCTCCAAGAAAAAAATAAAGGACCCGATTAAATCCAATTTAATCATTCCTTCACTCCAATATTTAATTCCTAATTAAATATCTAAATGTGTGTGGATAGTGTGTGACTCCTTTTAGGTTCACCTTTCAGCTAGACTTGGTCGGATTCCTAGAATCCTTCCGTTACCATGGGTGGCCATCTAGCAACGGTCCATGGCACTAGAGACTAGGTGAAATATTCAGGGATGAACATTTAGGCTCTAACAGTACACTTGTCCTTCTGTCTTCGGTCTCATCACTTAGAGTCTAGGGCACGGATAATGCAGGTACCCATTTTGGACCTAAGTGTCGGTCTGTCCTCACTAAACGCCGCAAGGGAATCCTTCCCTTCTGTTCAGTTACTGTGGCCACAGATTTTAGGGACAAGACACAGAGCATACATGAGACTCAACTGTCAATACCTATTGGCAGGAGACAGATCCTTTCTTGGAAACTACTGTCACTTTGTACACCAGAACTGTACTAGACATGGCTTATGACTACCAAAGAGAATTCTGGCAATCTCTCACCATATCTAAGATACAGCCCTGATGTACAGGTAAACTCAGCAATTCCTCAAGTCAAAGGACTTGACCTGTACCGTTGGAACCGGGAATATACGTCATACCTAGCAGACCATACTCAAGGTCCTCCGTAAGACGGTTCCCACGAGTCACCTCAGTCAGCTGCGTCCTAGCATGCTAACCCACTAACACTGCTTAGACGACCCTCGTCACCCGTCGATGAAACACGACAGCAGGTGCTTAGTGCAAGTCTCAAATGGAATCCCGGTACCCATTTTTCGGGATTCCTTGACTTGGAGATTTTCGGACTGATTCGGGAAGACTGATTCTATGGACCTACCTCCAAGCGTAGTCCCAGTCCCCGAAATTGATTCTCAGTCCGTGGGCTTTGTTGCGTAGTGAACAGATATGGAAAACAAATATAAGTGAACACAAACAAAGTGATGCCAAAATGAAATTCACTTCTTTATTCATTAATGATTTATCAAACACCTGAAATTGTCTAGACATAGGTTACATATTCCTGCCAAAATTGCTTACATGGTCACCTATTCTAACAATCTCCCACTGACCTTTAAAGCCAATCACCCATATGCCTAATCCCCATCTTCTCAAGATGTGCGTATGAGCACTCTGCGACATAGGCTTTGTCAGCGGGTCTGCTGTGTTGTCTGCTGAGTTGACTCGTCCATTCGAACGTCACCGTCTTCCTACCATTTCTCTAAGAAGATGGTAGCGTCTAAGAATGTGTTTGGAACGGTGATGAGATCTCGGTTCCTTTGCTTGCGCTATTGCCCGTTGTTATCACAGAAGATGACAACAGGCTCAGCGATGCTAGGCACCACACCCAACTCTTGGATGTAGTTTCTCATCCAAACCGCTTCCTTAGCAGCTTCTGAAGCTGCTATGTATTCAGCCTCAGTGGTGGAGTCAGCAGTGGTTGCTTGCTTGGAACTTTTCCAAGCCACTACTCCTCCGTTGAGTTTGAATACATACCCCGATTGAGACTTGGCATCATCGTCATCAGACTGGAAGCTAGCGTCGCTAAAGCCTTCCAGAATTAGTTCTCCATTGCCATAGACCAAGAACATTTCCTTAATCCTCCTAAGGTACTTAAGGATGCCCTTAACGGCATTCCAATGTGCCTCTCCTGCACAGGACTGATATCTGCTTGTCACGCTCAAAGCGTATGCAATGTCAGGCCTGGTGCAATGGACCGCATATTGGATGCTACCTACGGCAGAAGCATAGGGGATGACTTTCATCTTTTCAAGTTCCTCATCAGTCTGCAGGGACTGCTTCTTGGACAATTTGATCCCATGCCTCATTGGAAGGAATCCTCGTTTGGAGTTGTCCATTCGATATCTCTTTAGGACTTTCTCCATATACGAGTTTTGGGTGAGCCCTAACATCCTTTTAGATCTGTCCCTGACAATCTGGATGCCTAGGATGTAGGAGGCTTCACCCAAGTCCTTCATGGAAAACTTGGTTGACAACCATGCTTTCGTGTTTCCTAACATTCTGACGTCATTACCAATGAGCAGAATGTCATCCACGTAAAGCACTAGGAACACTATAGAGCTCCCACTGACCTTCTTGTATACACAAGGGTCGGATTCGTTTTTGATGAAGTCATATCCCCGTATTACTTCATCAAATCGAATGTTCCAACTTCGGATGCTTGTTTGAGGCCATAGATGGACTTTTGGAGACGACAGACCTTCTGTTCTTCTCCAGTGACTGTGAAACCCTCCGGCTGATCCATATAGATCTCTTCTTCAACGAAACCGTTGAGGAAGGCCGTTTTCACGTCCATCTGCCATATTTCATAGTCATACCATGCTGCTATGGCAAGCAGGATCCGAATGGACTTAGCCATGGCTACTGGCGAGTAGGTATCCTCAAAATCGACCCCGGGTCGTTGAGTGTATCCTTAGCTACAAGCCTAGCCTTAAAGGTTGTGACTTCTCCATCAACGCCGAGTTTGCGCTTGTAGACCCACTTACAGCCCACTGGCTTAACACCTTTCGGTGGATCTACAAGTCTCCAAACTTGGTTCTCGCTCATGGAGTCCATTTCGGTCTTCATGGCCTCAAGCCATTTTCCGGAGTCGATGTCAGACATCGCTTCCCCGTATGTCTTAGGATCGTTATCCAGAAGATCGGTCGCACCTAGAAACCCATATCTCACTGGAGGTCTGGATTCTCTAGTGGACCTACGGAGGACGGGAACGTCAGTGGTGACTGTGGGCGCTGACTGTATCGGAGCCGGCGGTTCAGGGGCCGGACTGGCCTTTCTTGAGGTTGTCCTTCATGCCTAGCATGTTGGACTTCTCTAGGTTGGTCAGCGCTCCATGCGTTAATCCTAAATCCTCTTGGTGAGGTTTCCGCGGCTATTTCTGATGGCTGAGTTCCATCACATGATTCCTCAAGGATCAGCTCATCAGGTTGGATATCCTCCGGGAAGCCTTGCTCCAAGAATACTGCATTCCTTGAAACAAATACCTTTTGTTCCAAAGGGTCATAAAAGTAATAACCCGCAGTTTCTCTAGGGTATCCAACGAACCTGCATAGGCTAGACCTGGATTCTAGCTTATCTCCCACTAAACCTCTTGACGTATGCGGGGCTACCCACACTTTCAAGTAGTTGTAGGACGCAGGCTTGCCGTGCCATATCTCATATGGCGTTTGGGTCAATGCACTGGTAGGCGCTAAATTCAACAACTTGGCTGCCGTTTCTAATGCATAACCCCAAAACGATAAGGGCAATTTGGTAAAACTCATCATGGACCGAACCATGTCCAACAGGGTTCGGTTCCTCCTTTCAGAGATGCCGTTTAACTGTGGTATTCCGGGAGGTGTCCATTCTGATATTATACCATGTTCTTTTAGATAATCAAGGAATTCGGCACTAAGGTATTCACCACATCGGTCTGACCGTAGGATTTTAATTTTGCAGTTGGTCTGGTTCTCCACTTCAAGTCTGAATTCTTAAACCTCTCAAGAGCTTCAGACTTGTACCTCATTAGGTAAACATAACCATACCGTGAATGATCATCGGTGAAGGTTATGAAGTAGGAGAACCCACCTCGAGCCTGCGTCCTTAGTGGTCCACATACGTCTGTATGGACCAAGTCCAACAGACCTGTGGCAAGCCTGCTTTGACCTACAAAGGGCTTCTTGGTCATTTTCCCTCTTAGACAAGATTCACAAGTTGGTAGATCGCTCAAGTCCCCAACCTCTAGGTTCTTTGAGTCTACCAACCTTTTCATCCTATCTTGGGATATGTGACCTAGCCTAGCGTGCCACAGACGTGCGTTCCCGTTATTATCTAATTTCCGTTTGTGTTGAGCGTTAAGAACGAAATTCGTTTGTTGCAAGATATAGAGCCCGTTGTGCAATGTACCAAGTAGATGAGCAATTCCACACCTCATCAAATAAAAGCAATTTTTTATTGATTCTGAACTCATAACCACTATTGTCCAACAATGGAATGGAAATGATGTTCTTAATCATACTAGGTACAAAATAAACCTGCTCTAATTCTATGCTAATGGTATCACTAATCACTAAAGTGGCAGATCCTACTGTTTCTGCCGAGATGGCCTTGCCATTTCCAAGCTTCAGGATCATGTCCCCGCTACTTAATTTTCTGCTTCTTTTCAGCACCTGCAAATCATTGCAAATGTGAGCTCCACAGCCGGTATCCAATACCCAAGAGGCAGAATTAGTGACCATATTAACCTCAATCACATATATACCTTGGTTTGAGAAGAGTTTGGGGCACTCTCTCTTCCAATGCCCTTTCTCACGGCAGTTGATACATATGTCATATGCCTTTGACTGTTGCTTGGAGACAACCTTTTCCTTTCCTTTGCCTTTCCCCTCTTTGGCAATGGGAACACTCTGAGTGTTCGTAGCTGCTATGACGGCTTTTCCCTTCCCCTTCTTCTTTTTCCAACGTCCGGCACCCTTGCCTTTCGTCTTGGAAGTTGAAGCACCTCCAAACAATACCGAAGGCGTGGACTTCTTAGTCGTTGCCCTCGTATTGCACCAACATATTGATCAACTCATGAATGCCCTTCTCAAGTGCATTCATGTTATAGTTGACGATAAATTGGTCGAAGGAGGGTGGGAGTGACTGAAGGATCACATCTATGTACGTTTCGTTATCGAGACCTGCCTTTAGGTCCTCGAGCTTTTCCACTAGGGTAAGCATTTTAACCCCATGCTCTTGTACAGAGGATCCTTCTGTCATTTTTAGTTCCAAAGAACGCCTTGGTCGCGACATACCTAGTATGCCGGTCCGGGACTGCATAGCAATCCTTAAGGCGAGCCATAATGGAAGGGACATCGTCTAGCCTTTCATATTGCTTCTGAATCTCATTGGTCATCGAAGCAAGTATGACTACGGACCTTCCGGTTATCCTTATGCCAAGTCTCGAACGTCTCACGTTCTTCTGGCGTGGATCCTTCCGGTAAGGTCCTAGGGAGAGGCTCGTCCATGACGTAGCCTTGGTTCTCGTAATCTAGGACTATCCTGAGATTGCACAACCAGTCGTTATAGTTGGTTCCATTAAATTTGTTTGTCTCAAGAATGGTTGATAGTGGGTTCTTAGACATTTTAAATCTACATTTAGAAAACAACGCGCGATCAGCAGAAAATAAAGACGGTGGTTTGATGAAATAATTAAATGCTTGGTCTTTAGTCATTTAATCCTCCCACTATTTATACGAAAAACACGGTACTCTCAAACGTGATTTTCGGGAAATCCTTTCCTAGTGGGCTTGGGATCCACAGCGATTTTTCCCATACCCCGCTTTTACGATTCGCATGGAAAAGATCCTGTGGGAGGTAATCCATACCATTCTCGTTCCACGAGATTCCCAAGATTATTGCCTCACCCTTTCGCATGATCCCGAGGACTCCAAGCGAATCATGCTAATTGGGCGTTAGACCCGACCCAATCTACCGAGCCACAGACCCACTGGTACCCCCACGACTCGTGAGACAGGTAACAGCAGCCCATTTTTCGTTCATGACATAGTGCAGCTTCTTTTAAGTACAATAACGTGCCACGACTCGTGAGACCACGCTATTGACCTAAAACAGCTTCCTCACTGTGCCATGGATTGGAAGGCATGGACAAACTCCTAGAGTTCATGTCCACTTTATCTAGGGTCTAATATTTCAACATTGGTCCAACCAATGTGAGAGTAGTGAATGACCGAGATCTCATAATATATATGCATACATCCATCCATAATGCATAAATAAAATCCATCCATAGCAGTTATATGATAAATAAAAGCCATTCATCCATCACAATAACCACATGCAAAATTAAAGCCTAGCACGCCCCTGTTGGATGATCACGAGCCCAAATCCTATGCGACCCACTGAGCCCGCAGTGGATCTATGGTCAATCTAGGGTTGGTCCTATACTATTACAATAATAGTAACCCAATCATCATGCTGATGGGCCTTGGTCTCTTTTCCTCTTTCTTCACTTCATGGAAAACGCCAAGGGACCTCCGGTCTGGGCTCTCCATGTGGTCCTTCCTTCTTCTCCACCAATTGCAAAAAATGAAAAACCTCACTCCTAGTCTACTCTCATTACATTATAAAAAATAGAAACCCCAGCGAAAACCCGGGGGGAGTATATAAGGAGGGAGGTAGAATGCCTTATTATTCCAAGGCAACTAGAAAGAGAGAAGGAGAAAGCAGTTAAAGAGGCACACAGGCCCAACAGAAAATTAAACTATACATTCGGTCTAGGGCTCGTGATCATCCATTTCCATCCAACACACGTAATTACATGATCCAATCACATAATCATAATATTCCAACAACACATGATTTCCAATTATATTAATCCAAGATGAAAATAAATGAACATGTGCACAACGTGTGAAAATAAAAAAATATAAATATTGGTAATATTAATCTTTTTTCTCGTTTTAGGAAAACCTTTCCTCATTATCTTAAGTAAAATAACCCCGGGATTCCAAATCCAATTTATTTTACTCCTAAAATAATGTCTTTAGGAACTTAAGAAAAATTGAACCCAAAAAACGATTTTTCAGAATTAATTTCAAAATTAAAACTGAAAATTAATTTAAAATAAAATAACACTAGGGTTTCAAAACCCTAGCTTCACAGCCACCGGCCGCCGCCGCCTCCGGCAGCCAGCCGGCCGGCCGCGCGCGCGCAGGCCCCTGCCTGCTTGCGCGCGCGCCTGACCGGCAGCGCACTGCACGGCCTAGCGCATCGGCAGGCCGACGCGCGCGCAGGCTCCTCTTCCTTGCGCGCGCTGGCTTGCTGGCCCCCGGCCGTGTGCCTGCGCTGTGCGCAGAGCGCGCGCGCAGACGCCTTCGTCTGCGTGCGCGCGCGCCTGGCGGCGCGCCTGGTGCCTGTCCGCACGCGGGCTCCCCGCCCGTCAGCCTTGCGCGCGCAGACTCCTTTGTCTACCCGCGCGCGCGTCTGGAGGCGCTTCCATGCGCGCACGCCCGCGCGCAGCCATCCTGGCTGCGCGCTGCACCTCTGCGGCCGGCAGTGCGCGCGCGCGCAGGCTTCCCATGCCTGCACGCGTCCGCCCTACCGGCAGTGCTCGGCTGCGCGCGGCCAGCCTTCCCGGCTGGCCGGCTGTGGCGTTTTCTCTCGTTTTTCAGATTAATTTCCCATCCCGTTTCCCAAGAAAAACAGAAAAACACCAACATTCATAAATTTACACGAATTAAAAGCAATAAAATAACATGCTTTAATAATCAAGAAATTCAAGATTCAATTAAAACATGCTAAATCACGTTTCATGCTTAAAACGCACATAAACCCTAGGCCTATACACCGAACCGGGCTCTGATACCACTGAAAGAAATTGTGGATCGTCCCGGGAAAAGCGCGAATGCGGAAGCGCGGTATAATTAAAATTAAATATGGAATTTAAACATGCTTTTAAATTAAAACACGTTTCAAAGGGTGTGCCTTTGAAATTTCCCGGGCGTTCGGTGTATCTCATGAACGAATAACACAAAATAAATCATGGAGGCCATAGGGTTGGAAATTAAAGAGAGGACGAAAAATTAAAACGAGACCTACTCGTTGTCGTTTTCGTCTTCAACGGCTACAAGCGTTGTTCCCCGTTTTGCACCAAGATCTCGTCTTTGAGACCCTCTAAATCGTGACACACGATCCACCCACGTATCTTGCACGTCGTGCTAGCAACGAACAAGTTTATGTTTTTGGAGTGGATGAATCAATAACACATTATTGATTAATGGTATTGATTCATCAAGTTCTTAATGTTCTAAGAACAAAAAGAACCAAGAAAATATTTCTTGGAGAGGGAGAGAGAATCGGACGAGAGAGAGGGAGAGAGAATCCGTGTGTGTGTGTTGTAGTGTGTGTGTTGGAGTTTCATCATCCTTCAACTTGTAGGATGCTAGGGGTTTATATAGAAGAGGAGTCTAATCCTCTTTAAACTCCTCTTTCAAGAACTCTATTTTGACTAGGATTTTGACCTAGTCAAAGTCCTAGTCAAAGTAGTGTTTTGACCTAGTCAAAACAATCCTAGCCATCCATCTCTCCCATTCATCTCACCGTTGATTTAATTTAATTTAATGGAATATTTAAAACCTATTTAAATATTTCCAAGAGGCTAAAATAAATATAAATATTATTTAAGCCCATTAAATAAAACCCTTTGATAAATCTAATTTATCAATTTAATTCCTTATATCTAATAGAAGGAATTATTTCTCCAAGAAAAAGTAAAGGACCCGATTAAATCCAATTTAATCATTCCTTCACTCCAACATTTAATTCCTAATTAAATATCTAAATGTGTGTGGATAGTGTGTGACTCTTTAGGTTCACCTTTCAGCTAGACTTGGTCGGATTCCTAGAATCCTTCCGTTACCATGGGTGGCCATCTAGCAACGGTCCATGGCACTAGAGACTAGGTGAAATATTCAGGGATGAACATTTAGGCTCTAACAGTACACTTGTCCTTCTGTCTTCGGTCTCATCACTTAGAGTCTAGGGCACGGATAATGCAGGTACCCATTTTGGACCTAAGTGTCGGTCTGTCCTCACTAAACGCCGCAAGGGAATCCTTCCCTTCTGTTCAGTTACTGTGGCCACAGATTTTAGGGACAAGACACAGAGCATACATGAGACTCAACTGTCAATACCTATTGGCAGGAGACAGATCCTTTCTTGGAAACTACTGTCACTTTGTACACCAGAACTGTACTAGACATGGCTTATGACTACCAAAGAGAATTCTGGCAATCTCTCACCATATCTAAGATACAGCCCTGATGTACAGGTAAACTCAGCAATTCCTCAAGTCAAAGGACTTGACCTGTACCGTTGGAACCGGGAATATACGTCATACCTAGCAGACCATACTCAAGGTCCTCCGTAAGACGGTTCCCACGAGTCACCTCAGTCAGCTGCGTCCTAGCATGCTAACCCACTAACACTGCTTAGACGACCCTCGTCACCCGTCGATGAAACACGACAGCAGGTGCTTAGTGCAAGTCTCAAATGGAATCCCGGTACCCATTTTCGGGATTCCTTGACTTGGAGATTTTCGGACTGATTCGGGAAGACTGATTCTATGGACCTACCTCCAAGCGTAGTCCCAGTCCCCGAAATTGATTCTCAGTCCGTGCGCTTTGTTTGCGTAGTGAACAGATATGGAAAACAAATATAAGTGAACACAAACAAAGTGATGCCAAATGAAATTCACTTCTTTATTCATTAATGATTTATCAAACACCTGAAATTGTCTAGACATAGGTTACATATTCCTGCCAAAATTGGCTTACATGGTCACCTATTCTAACAGTATATTCTCATATATATACATAATTAATGTGATTATTGGAATGTGTCTAGGTTCATCCAAGGATGTCTAGATTTATTCCAATCAATCACCATCAATTCTTCAATCAAGCCTACCAAAATTTATGGTATGATCAAATCATACCAAAAGGGAAGAGCTTGATTGGAGTTGATTTGTCTCTTTCCAAAAGAGATAAGTCAACATACCACCTAGCATGAAACATGGCTGATTTTGCTTCCTCCAAGGGAGCATGTCGGCCATATTTAATTAAGGGAAGAAGTCCAACTTCTTCTTACTCCAAAATATGAATTATTTCTCCTCTCGGGTATAATTTAACGGACCGGGTTTTATCGTAATCCAATTACGACGAACCCAACATTAAATCCAATTTAATGTCCATTTAAATTATTCCCGTTGATCTTTTAATCCAATTAAAAGATCCAACGTTTCAACTTTCCATATTCAATCGAAAATCCAATTTACCGATTAAACAGAAGCCCGATACATTATCGGCCTGTCCATCCAATGGACTTTCCCTTAAGTAATCCAATTACTTATTTTATCCTTCGAGATTGACTCCAAGTCAATCTCTCAACCTCCTCGGTAATTTGTGTGTGACCCTTTAGGTTCACCCTCAGTTAGACTGGGGCCCGTGTCCCACAAGGGCCCGTTACCATAGGTGGCCGTCTAGCAACGGTCCATGGCACTAGAGACTAGGTGAATTGGCGTGAACATTTAGGCGCTGATTCCGTACGGGTACGATCCTTCCGTCTACCGTCTCCCGGCCTTAGTCTAGGGTATGGAATTGGGCGTCGGTTCCCATCCTTGATTAGGCATCTATGCTTAATACTCGAGACCACGTATGCTTCATTGCATCGACACAGGAAACCATTCCCTGTTCGACCAACCATTGTGGCCACAGCTTCAAACAGCATGAACGTGTCTCCGAGTGCATAGGAGATACCTCTGTCACATACTGACAGGGGACGAATCCTCTTCTTGGAATCCACCGTCCTCGCTACACATTCCGACTGCACTGGACAAGGCTTATGATAATCATCTTACAGAATGATTACCTCTCGCCAGATCCAAGATACAGCCGTCATGTGCATGCGACTGCAATGATCCCTCAAGTTTGAGGATTACTCCCGTACTATCGGAACCGAGGAAAACCAATCATACCGACCAAGCCTCCAAGGCTTCCATATGATGATCCCCGCGAGTCAGTCCAGTCGGCTTGACCCCAGTTGACCAACCCATCAAGATCGTGTAGGCGTCCCACGCCTGTCGCTGATGAAACACGGCACTCATCCAATGAACACGACTCTTGACGCAAGTCTCAATAGGACTCTCGATGCCCTGTCTCGAGGTCCTCAACTTGGAACGTTTCAGACCCAACTCTTAATCAGTTGGTTTCATGACCACCATCCAATGCGTGGCCCAACTGCACGAGTTGTTATCCATGGTCTGTGGGCTTTGTTGCGATATAAGTTAAACACCATTTTAACAAATGTAAGATGAGCGCAACAAAAAAGGTACCATTGGTGACGAACACTCATCTTATTCATCACATAATAATATTACATATACATCAAGTTGTCAGATAGGTTATAAATCGCCAAACCTATTGGCTTTCTGGTCACCTTTTCTAACACGTTCTAGCAAAAATTAGAAAAACCGTATATTGGGAAGGAGACATTCTAAACGAATCAGCGAGGCTAACTCCCGTCCCACGCTTCTGATCACTTGAGACAACTTGCTGGAGCACGCCTCATTAGCTCGAAAATCTGTCGGCTTATTACCCTCCCTGTAAACGTGAGAAAATCGCACCTGCATGCTTCGGAAAAGAGAGCAAAGCTGTATGAGAAGGCCC
Source organism: Sesamum alatum (assembly GCA_034509735.1). Taxonomy (NCBI): domain Eukaryota; kingdom Viridiplantae; phylum Streptophyta; class Magnoliopsida; order Lamiales; family Pedaliaceae; genus Sesamum; species Sesamum alatum. The sequence continues at coordinate 9,216,913 of JACGWO010000007.1, read as the reverse complement.
TGTAATTTCCAGTTTCCATTACCGGTATGAATCGTATGAAGCACAATCTGGGCATCCACTTCAACCCACAAATTCCTGCAGCCTTCATCCCTAGCCAATTCCACACCTCTAACAACTGCAGATAATTTGGCAAAGGTGTTCGTCTGGACGTCAAGTGAGAAAGCCACCACCACTAATGCACCTCTGTTATTCTGGATGAGTCCACCCGCCCGGTGGGGGCCGGAGTTCCCTTGGACGCACCATCACAATTGAGCTTCCACCAGCCTGCCGATGGCCGAATCCAATGCACGACCAGTGGGGGCCGAGGCCTTACTTGCGGGAAAGACAATTCCCATTTTCTAGCCACATCCAAATCTCTTCTCCAGCACTTGGCCGTGAAGGCGCTGACTTTATGTAGGCGGCGCAGGTGCGCCCACACGCTGCGAATTACCACCTGAGTGGAGAAGCGACTCATATTAAACTTAGCATCATTCCGTGAGCGCCATAGGAACCAGAGTACAAGAACGGGTATCGGAATTCGGACGTGTCCACGCTGCACATATGGGGAGGAGAGTTTCCACGAGTGCAGCATAGTGGAAACATGGTTTGTCACCGGCGGGGCAAAGCCGAAGAGGGATCCAAAGTGTGTCCACACCGTTTGCGCAATGGGGCTCTCCAAAAATAGGTGCTGAATTGTTTCCGAGCTAGAGCAACACTAACACTTTGAGGCAATAGGCAATCCTTTCTCCCGTAGCCATTCGTCGGTCGGAATGAAGTTATGCAACAGTCGCCACATGAAAACGGACATAGACGGGGTGATGGTAGTGTGCCAGAGATCATTTAAGAGTGGCCTTTGCACCATCCCAATTCGGACCACCTCCCAAGCAGACTTAATGGAAAAAGAGCCGGAGGTGCTAGGTTTCCACCAAGGCTCGTCCACCCCTGCAGGATCGAAGGGGATTGCCGCAACTTTCATAACCTGATCTGCTGGCAACATCTGGTTGAGTTTAGCTATGTCCTATGCGCCTTCCTTCCAATAGTAATTAACTCGTTCATGAGGTGAGAGATCTGGGCGTAGGAGAGATACCAACGGCCCATCGGCCAGCCACTGATCGTGCCAAAAACATAGATCACCGTGCCCAAGGGACAGAATATATTCTCAGCTGACACCACAGTGCAGAACCGCCCGATGTAATTGATGTGGACGCCCCATATGATCTCTTACAGTATTTACGACGCAACACCTCCGCCCACAAGGATGAGCTCGTACGGAAGTGCCACCAGATTTTGAGGGAAAAAGCCTGAATGATATCCAACAAACTTCGAACCCCAAGGCCCCCTCATCAATAGGGAAACATAGACGAGACCAAGAGGACCAGTGAAGACGTTTGGACGTCCCTGAGGAGCCCTAAAAAAAACCGTTTAGCATCCTTTCAATTCGTGATAGGACTCCCTCGGGAGCTTTCATAACTGCTACGAGGTGAATCGGCATGGCAAGGAGCACCGATTTTATCAACTGGAGTCGCCCCCTGAAAGAAAGGAGATTATTCTCCCATCCCCCAATTTTTGCCGCCACAGCCGCGACCAGGTCTTCAAAATATTCCACCTTTTGCTGCCCCACGTATATGGGAACCCCAAGATAGCAAAAAGGAAACGGCTTTAGGACAAAGCCCGTAAGCCACTGGATGTGCCTTTTGACCAACATTGGAGTATTCGGAGAGACGACGAATAAGCTCTTGGATAGGTTGATACTTTGGCCGGAGGCACCTTCGTACCCTCTCAAGAACCTCATCACTGTGCTTAAGGAAGCTTTGGAGGAGTTTGTAAAAATAAGGATGTCGTCGGCGTACGCGAGGTGCGATACACCAAAGCTGCCCTCGAACGCCAAAGAACTGTCTACGACCATAAGAGCATTAAGGTTTCTTGAGAGGTATTCCGAGGCAATAACAAATAATGTGGGGGATAATGGATCGCCTTGGCATAATCCACGCATAGACTGGAAAAACCCACACAAGGATCCATTGATTAGGATAGAGAACTAACATTGCGCTACGCAATTCTTTACCAGTCCGACAAATCTTCGAGGGAAACCCAGCTGAAGCAGCACCGCCTCAAGAAAGCCCCAGTTGACTCGGTCGTATGCTTTCGCCATATCGAGCTTGAAGGCGAAATTCCAATCAGATTTGTGCGCCCCCACCGCGTGCATGATTTCCTGTGCCAAGAGAACATTGTCCGCGAGTTGGCGAGTGGGGACAAACCCACTCTGATTTGGAGAGATCAGGTCGGGTAGGAGGCCTTTTAGTCGGTCATTAAGCAGCTTTGTGAGTATCCTGTTTGTCGTGTTACACAGGCTGATCAGCCGAAAATCTTTCCATTGCTTCGGGTTCTTGAGTTTCAGAATAAGGACAATAGATGTAGCAGTTATACTAGTCGGAAGTGGGGTGCTATCAAGAAATTCAACCACCATGTCGAAGACATCCCTAGCAATAACATCCCAGCAATGTTGAAAAAAGAAGGCACCGAACCCGTCAGGGCCAGCCGCACTGGACTTGTCCATCCCGAACACAACCTGCTTAACTTCCTCTAGGACCGGCTCGCGAAGCAAATTGGCCCCTGTACGTCTATCATCAGCCGTGGGACATTGTGCAGCAGCAGAGCCGCCGTGGTAGCACCATCAGCCGTTAGCAGTGACTGGAAATAAGAGACCCCTGAAGCTTTGATGTCTTGGGCGTCGGACAATAACTTGCCATCATGCTCAATGGAGGAAATCAATGTCCGGGCCTGCTTTTTTCGGACCCAGAAATGATAGGATCGTGTATTGCGTTCACCCTCGAGGACCCACTTGCACGTCGCCTTTTGGTGCCAGAAATCCTCCTCAATTGATAGAGCTTGCTCCAGCTGCACCATAGCACGATCCATTGAGATCAAATTCTCCTCCAAGGGTGTGGTGTCGTACCGCTGTTCCGCCTGAGACGCCGCTAACTCGGCCTCTTTTAGATTCGAGAAGATGTTACCAAACACGGCCCGGTTCCACTCCCTAAGGCAGTGCTTGAGGCGTTTCAATTTAGCTGCGAGCTTAGCCATGCCCCACAAGTAGTAGGAAAAGACCAGTTATTCTTCACAACCGATATAAAATCGGGATGGCGCACCCACATATTCTGGAAGCGGAATGCCGAGGGACCTTGCGAGACCGAAGTAGCAATTTTTAATTAAAAGTGGACAATGATCCAATGTGGAGCACGACAAGTTGCTGATTGTGGTTTGGGGAAGAGTGTCAATCCATTCGCTAGAGAACAAGACACGATCAAGCCTCTGCCAAAGCCTGTGGTCTGTCCACGTATACGGGCTGCCCTGGAAACCCAAATCAATTAAACCGCTATCGAAAATAGCTTCATTGAACTCCTCAATCGGATGGTGTGCTGGGTACACCCCGTTCGACCGTTCAAAACTGACAAAACAGAGTTGAAGTCCCCACTGATGAACTAGGGAAGTGTTTGATCACTCATACTGAGCATAAAGTCCTGAATTTCCCCTCGCGCGATCCTATCGCACTTGTCGTACACTAATGTGAGCAAAACTGGATCATGTGAGAAAGCCACCTCCAATTTAAGGTGCAGTAGCTGTTCTGTATCCCAGAGCACTTCCACCACCATGGAGTCGTACGGTTGTTACAATTTCTGACCATCGAACTAAAACCAAGATGCCTGGCCGTCGTGTAATCATCCCAAGTCATTCTGGGGTCAATGAGACCCACAAGGCTCAATTTATGTGTTCGACTCATTCTGCGTACAATTCGTTGTTTATTTCGAATTCCTCGCGCATTCCATATTACGACATTCATTGATGATTATGGGAGGAGTTAGAGGTAACCCTGGCATGGCTCCATGTCAGTACGCGGTCTGGGCGATCGACAGATTACGTGAGGCGATGCCGCCTTTTCGCCTTGTCTTGAACGAAGCCCTCATCTTCAGCGGCTAAGTCTAGGTTCGCTTCACGGCCTGGGAGGTTCCAGGATGACCTCTCATTATCCTGATTGGAGTCCCCGCGCACGAGGCCCTTATTGCCATCATCAACACCCTGGCCCGTGCCCAAATCACCTTCCTTCTCGGGCGCAAAGACGCATATTGTGCGGACTGGGTTGCAGTCTACAGGATTCGATTTAGCCACGCCTCTGTGTTCCATATTAGCATCGCGGGGGGCCTCGACCGTTTCTAAACTCAGCATACTCTCCGAGTCACTGCTGCCCCCAGTACTGTCAGTTTCCGCAGGCTGAGGTTTCTCTCCCGTCGTGTCCTTGTGCGTCGCCCCATCCATAATGTTTTCCTGCCTGTGCATCGGGGCCACCAGCGGGGCTTGGTCCTGGGTCGGTTTTGGTTTCCATTTGTCAATGATTGTGCGCAAGTCTGGAACCTCCTGGATAGAGTCGGAACGGGGCACCTTTCTCTCCCGGTAGTCCTCCACTCCATGCCCTAAGGGTCGGCATTGGGAGCAATACTTCGGACAGCGCTCATACAACACTGGCTGGGCAAAATAGCGGCCGACAGTCCCAATCCAGATGGACTCTGGTCGTGGCTTTAGTAAATCTAGCTCCACACACACCCGGGCGACACTCGACGGGAAACCATCCGCTGTTGCTTCATCCAGTTTGAGGGGGGACCCAACCAAGCTTGCAATTCCGAAGAGGGCTTTTTTGTGGAAGAGATGAATGGGTAATTCAGGTAGGCGTATCCACACTGGTGCTATTGAGGACTCAATCTTCGGGTTGAACTTCGGCGACCATTTAAAGATGCGCATTGGGAAACCGTCAATGTACAGGATCTGTTTCAGACATATTCGGGATAGGTCTTCCTCGTTATGAAGTTTGATGATGACATCTTTGACATTGATGACCCCGATTGAATATGCACCGCGCAGCCCTAGCCAGGTAAAGTACGAGCGGATAGTGTGCATGCTAGAGTAACCATGTGAGAATTTACCAACCAAAGCAAACTTCAGTGGGGTGGCGAGCCGCTCCGTTTCTTCCAGCAAAAAATCGATCGCCCGACTTCCCCGATAAAGGCAAGGACGTCCGTAGTGTTTGTCTGTCTCAGCAAAAATCTTCTTGGCGGCCCTGGGGGATAGAGGTTCCATCTCGCCGAGGGGCGCCCCTGTGAGTGCAACAAGGAATGAGCGCCGACGATCAGGCGAGTCCGGTGGGAGGGGATCCGCCAGAAGGCTAGGTTTAAGAGGAGTTGTAGAGGACATGGGGTCTTTTTCACGATGTATGAACCAATTCTAGATACACATAAATCTTCTCTATTATTGTAATGCTTTGTTCCTTGCTTCAGTTTGGGGCACCAACTTTGTTTTTCCCCTTTCTATCCGATTTTTTAGGACAAAAATCTGCAAAGTTCTCAACTGCGAAAGGTCCGAAATTGTAGACGTTCACTGGAAATTGCTAGACCCCATGTTAGAAGGTAGGTTATGTTTTGTTATCATAGGTTACGACTATGACGTTACTCTATATTTCATCTTCATTTGAGGTCAAGTCAATTACAATATTGTGATGCGTATTGTTTATGTTGTCATATCATTGGAAATATTAATCACAGTCGATTTTCAACCCCACGCTTCACCATCGAACTTCTCTTTGAATATGATATTAAGTGCATTATAATCAGGATATCCTCCATACAAGTAAGCTTTACTTAATTTCATTTTCTATACGTTAAAAAGAAAAAAATGAAGTATGAGTTAAAAATTGTGTATCCAATTTTTCACGGAATGGAATTTAAGAAATATTGAGATTTGTACCTTACACCAAACATCCCAGTGAGATGGTACGACATGAACGATGTTATTGTTGTTAATTACACCAAACTTCAGGGGAGGGGAGTGTAATTATCCCTATTAATAAACACGCAATGTTATTGTTGTTAATTGTGAACAATATTATTAAATATTAAATTTATTATCAAATTAAATTTATTTTTTCTAATTAAAAATACATTCAAATAATAATTATTTTTTCGAAAAGTTTAATTGGTGTCATTATTTCAAGTAAAGTCATGCAATTATTATCGATTTTTTGTACACAACATTAAAAAACACACAATATTGTTTTTATATATTCTTTGTGCATAATATTAGTAAAAAGATTAAATTTATTATTAAATTAAATTAATATTTTTAATTTAAATATATTCTATTAATAATTATTTTAAAAATAAAGAATGGGTTTTATTGTTGTGGGTCTCCGCTTAAATTTAAAAAGGTTTTCAAATCGCTTCATTTTCAATTCTTTTTTTTTTTTGATAATTTTTAAATAATTTTACCCTTGTAATGCATTAGAGAGTTGCCACAAGAATGCAACCCATAGTTATGAACATTATCATGTCCTCTGATCTTCAATGCACTTGTGGATTCCAAATGAGGTCTTCGCTAATTCGGAATGAAGCAAAATATTCTAGAAGTGCCAAAATGACCGCGACATGGAACTACATCGTATCTCCTGTCAATCACGTGCAGAAACAGACTGGTACCAACACCACATAGAATATATCGTTTGATGGCAGAGACGAAATGAGACTATTGTGCTTCGACCATCCATATTCAATGGAATAACTGTAGAAGACGAATATGGTGAGTGGTACGATGACATTACACGTCGTTTCATATCGTCACCTGCTAAAAGGTGTGTTGAAAGTGGGTACCCACTTAGACATGCAATGTCGTGGCAAATGGTGGCACGTTGTCTCATAAAAATATTTTTTTAATCATATTTTTGCTTTCCACACGTTTAAAATTACACACTTATACTATTTTTGGTTCACTTTAGCTTGACTAGATGGAAACCCTTTGAATAAGTTGTGAAACTACCTGATCAACTCATGGTATATCGTCAAGTAATAGCGACGCATTTGGACATATATCAAAAATGTTGTTCAAATTACAACAAATTAATAAGTGGGACAAGATATGGCCCCTGAAAATTCATTGCCACAAGATGATGTTCCGTTCACATCCCACAGACAAACGCGAAGTCATAGCAAGAGATCAACTAGTACAGTAGAAAAAGATACACTTGAGGTTGACATAGTTGAGTCATCTACTGTGCATACATCTCAGTTTTTTACTGAAAACTGCTATGTGCCTGAACCACCCCAACAAAATGACTGGTTCCAATCAACTCCGTTCATGCCAGTACATGCAGAAGGTCATTACACAAATATCGAACTTGACCTTGATCTTGGCATCAATCAAACATATGCAACAGTATATAATGTTTCACCTATCCAATTTTTATCATTTAGTGCATATCGTGATCCAATAGAGTCGAGCTCCACAGCATCATCAAGTCGGTTTCAAATTCAGGCCGATTATGATGATCAAGAACAAAATGAACCAGCAAGTCTGCAAAGATGACGACCTAGAAGACAACGACAAAGATGTAATTGTGGACTGATGGACATTATTAAATTTTGTAATTATATTTTTTTATGTAATTTTTAAATTTATTAGTTATGACAAAAAAAATAAATTTATAATTTCATTGTCGGACTGTAATATATTAATTATATTTAATAAATTAATAAAATAAAAAGCTACACAATCAGTAATTTTAATTACTAAATTAAAATAAAAAAATTAATAAAATATAAAAAAATATTAAAAGCGGGTAGCTACCCAGGCAGCGACTAAGGGTCGCTACCTGGGGTAGCTACCAGTGGTCGATCGCGAGCTGGGGTCGCGACCAACATATTAAAAATAAAAAGAAAGGTGGGTCGCGATGTGTGGTCGCTGCCTGGGGTAGCAACCAATGGTCGCGACCTCAGCTCGCTGCCAGTAGTCGCGAGCTGGGGTAGTGACCAACATATTAAAAATAAAAAAGAAAAAGTGGGTCGCGACCCCATGTCGCAACCCAACATATTTTTATAAGTGTACCACGAACGAGGTACATCTATAAATTTTTTATATAATAATTATATAAATAAGCCGGCAACGCAATGGTTGTTGGTTGTTGTTTTTGCGAGTGTGGCTAAAGCATTTGTGATGGCTAATATCCATGGCAAAAAATATTTACTATGGCTCATTGCCACAGTCAAAATAATTTTCATGGTAAATAATCTAGGTTTGTATAATGATTTTTGTTCAATCATTATTAATAAATAATTATTTACTATAATTTTATTTCATAACCAATAAAATTGTAGTCAATAGTAAATATAATCTTAATTTCATGTAACTTAAAAGACACATTTGCTTTCATCTTTATATGAGTATCATATGAAAATTACTAAAACTGTAAGGCTTGTGAAAAAAAAACAAAAATTCACAAACCAGAGACACTCCATCTTAAAATTAGAACTTTCATTAATTTCATACGAAGATTTAGACACGAGTTAAAGAAATTAAAGTATTATGTATCTTTACGCTTGTGCCCTTATAAATGGTCGCGGTCATCGAAAATGATTAGTATCTCACGCTTACTTCCGATAGAAGGATATTTCTAAAAACATATTTTAAGAAAATGATTCTTACTTTTTAACATATCAAAATAATAATAATGATAATGATAATAATAAAACTGAAAGAAAAGGAGTGAAGAATTGTTCATCATCAAATGCATTTGAAGAAATATGATTTACTACAGTTAATTACTATGGTAAAAAAAAAATTGTGGCAGATACAAATTAATCACAGCTCAACAACGGTTATTAATCGTTGTTTTTGCAAGTGAGACCAATACATTAGTCATAGCTAAAACCATGGTGAATGTTTTGTCCGTAGCTAAAAATCATGACAAATGTTGGTCAAAATTTAAATTTCCATTAATTTTGTTTAACCGTGTTAAATAGTATTGATTTACCAAGATTTAAATCGTTGTCATTTATAGTATGACAAAAATCTTTTTCTTTTATTTTTATTTTTTATAATGTGTTGAGTTACTTTCTAAATACTTTTCTGGGTAAATTTCACTCTACCCCTTTATTCTAGAGTTGTCTCCCTCTGCCCGTTTTACGATCAATTGTATCACTTAAAAGATAAACATGCATAAAATCGTGAAACTTGATGTTTAAAAGGTATTACACATTGATATTATTCAGTTAAAGTTTTAATTAAAGTTTTAAAAACAAAATTAAACTATAGTGCTATGATACTTTTGAATAATACTTATTTTGATAAAGTAACAACATCATCATAATAAGCTATTTCTTTCTTTTTTTTATAGAAATAATATGAAAATCTTATGGTTCTTCCTTAATTTTCAAAAAAGAAAATTATTCTAAGAAATTCAATGTGTTTATATATATTCTAAAGACAAATTTGCATAAAGTTGTTTCTTGATAGTTATTTTTATACAACATTTCTTGAGAGTATATTACCATATTCCAAAATCCATCTGGGACAACTTTGAATTTTTTAAAGAAAAACATATTTTACTATTTAAATAATAATATTTTGAATTATAAATTTTGAGTAATAACAATATAGAGACTGTAGGAGTCTGAATAAAAATCACAATTTTACCATAATTTTTTATTTTATAAAATTCGTCCAACTAAACTATTGTACCTTACAGAATCCTACATATGACATAGGAATTGGAATAAAATGATGCAACTAAAAGTGAAGAGGTTAGACCAACGAGTTGTTACTCTAGTAGTAAACGAGTTGAATTCTTCAGGAATATTTTCGTCAATAAACAGTGTTCGAAACCTTATAACTACACTTATTGGGAGGACTTTAACTCTTTTATTTTCGTCCAAAATATAATCAATTTCATTTTCAATATCGGATGAAACACTTGTGATTAAAAAGGGTACATTACAACAAGTTCCCCCGAGATTTTTTATAATTACAAATACTCTCTCGTTATTTAAAAAATTATAAATACTCCGTTACAATTAAGTTCATCTAACAAATAGCCAATCGTAACAATCCATTGTACGGAGTATTTGATAAATGACCGTTAATTTTAGAGGATAATTGTAATTTTTTTAAATAATGAATAAATATTTGTAATTATAATAAATTTTAAAAAAGTCGGTTATAATTTTTTTTCTTAAAGAAAAAGGGATTGTATAGTTGAATACCCTACTTTTTCAAATGGTAGGACGGAAAGTTGAATTATGATGGCTAACAACAGAAAGGAGGAGACAGTAAGATGTATGTCACATTCAATAAGAACATCAATTGTTTAGATGAAGCAGACAAGGAAATTTACTTGATTGATTGTGACAATGCCCACTTCTTCTTGGGAGGAAATTTGGGCCCTTAATTTGTGTAATCTTAGTGGAAGTGTTGACAATTTTTTTTTGAGATTTGACAAACTTATATATATGGGTGCAAACGAGTCGAGCTTGGCCAAAAATTTGAGTTCGAGCTCAGGTGATCAAGCTCACGAGTCGAGCTCACAAGCCGAGCTCGAGTTTGGTTATTTTTTTTTCTAAAATAATATAAAAATAAAAAAATATGGACTATTTTACAATCTGGAATACATTATTCAAAAATTTAAATAAGAATTAAGAAGAAAACATTCAAAAGAAGCAAAAAAAAAAAAAAAAAAAAAGGAATACGATGAAAAGAATTAAATTCAATTTTCGAACTAACACCCACAAATTAAGTTCACCTAAATGTCAACAACCCCATCAGTCTAATCGTTAAACTTTTTAACAAGATACAAGCAACCTATCAAACAATCCAAAAAATTAAAAAATTGCAATCAATACATAAGCATCAGCAAGACACGGGTTGTCCTAGATTGTTGGTTAAGCTTGTTTTTAGATAATATAAACCAAAATACCATATTTTAATACCATCTAAAACAAAAATATGAATATTGACTAATAATTTTAATATATGGTGAATTTTGAAATAAATGCATTTTGCTCTAGTAGATCTTGAAATTATAACGATAAAATTCATATGAATTGTATTAAATATGTATTTATAAAAAAATTATCGAAATGTACTAAACTGTTGATTAAGCTTGTTTTTAGATAATATCAACCAAAATACCATATTTTAATATCATCTAAAACTAAACTATGAGATATTGACTAATAATTGTAATATATGATGAATTTCGAAAAAAAATGCATTTTGTTGTAGTGAATATTAAAATACAACAATAAAATTCGTATGAATTGTATTAAATATTTATTTAAAGAAGATATCAGATCGTACTAAGTTGTTGATTAAGCTTGTTTTTAGATAATATAAACTAAAATACCATATTTTAATATCATTTAAAACTAAAATATGAGAATAATTCTAATATATGATGAATTTCGAACAAATGCATTTTGTTGTAGTGAATATTGAAATACAACAATAAAATTCGTACGGAATGTATTAAATATTTATTTAGAAAAAAATATCAAATCGTACTAAGTTTTTGATTAATCTTATTTTTAGATAATATAAACTAAAATACCATATTTTAATATCATCTAAGAGTAAAATATGAGATATTGTAGCTAATGTCATCCTCGCTCCCTATTCTCTAAACTCTATACCGCTCCTCTTTATGCTAGGAAGACTAATAATTCTAATATATGATACATCTTGAAGTAAATGTATTTTGTTGTAGTAGATATTGAAATTATAACAATATAATTCATATGCATTATATTAAATATTTATTTACACAATATTTACCAAATCATACTAAATTGTTGATTAAACTTGTTTTTAGATAATATAAACTAAAATATCATATTTTATCATCTAAGACTGAAATATGAGTTATTCACTAATAATTCTAATATATGGTGAATTTTGAAATAAATACATTTTATGGAGTGAATTTTAAATTATAACAATAAAATTCATATGCATTATACTAAATATTTATTTACAAAAAGAATATCAAAATTTACTAAAATGTTGTTTAATCTTGTTTTTAGACAATATAAATAAAAATACCATTTTTTTATTTATATAAAATTAAAATAAAAGATATATTGTCTAATAATTCTACAATATAGTGAATTTTTATTATAAACTTAATAGAATATTGAAATGTACTTAAATATATAGAAATATGTATAAATAAAAAATTGAAAAAAATTAAATAATTTATAAATAAAAAATTGAAAAAAAAATTAAATATGTCTTTTTTGTATTTTCTTTTCTTAAAAAAATAAAAAAAATGTATAAAAAATCGGACAATTTGGATGTGAAAATTTGAAAAATTACAAAAAAAAAATAAAATAAAAAATCCTCTTAGTCCATAAAAAAATTTAAAAAATTTATAAATAAGTAACATTATAATTCATAGTCAACGAGTGGATTTTGGTCTGCTGTCTCGTCCATTCCTGTTTGTTTTCTGTCTTGTTGTTCTTATACCTGGTGTTGTTGGTTTTTAATTTTGCTTTTTGTTCACTCAGTTTGTGGTGATCTTCTGTTGATTCGTGTTTGCTTTCTCTTGCTTTGTGTACAGCGAGTTTGATTTTTGTCTCTTCAGTGCGAGGGCCAGTAAGGGGGGCTTGGATCTGCTATCACGGGGGGAGGATAGTTGTTTCTTCCTCTTGTTTTTTCGAGGCCGATGGACCAGGGGGCGGAGCAATTGGAGAGATAATTAGTGCTAACTGAGGAAGAGGAGGGGGAGGTGGTGCTGACGGAGGAGACATGGCTGGAAATTTGGAGGCTGAGGGTTTTATTATTGTTGGACGACTACTTACCTCACGGCCGATTCGGTTTGATATTCTCAAGATGATGTTACTGAATCTGCTGAAGCCTATTAAGGGGCTGCAAATACGTGGGTTGGAAGAAAATCGGTTTCTGCTTGTCTTTAACCATAGTGTTGATCGGGATAGAACTTTGAATGGATGCCCTTGGACATTTGAAAAAAATCTAGTTATTCTCAATAGGGTAGGAGTGTCAGATAATCCGTTGACGGTAGACTTAAATTTGTGTCTGTTCTATATTCACATTCATGGCTTACCAATTCGGTTGATGACTCGGGAGGTAGCAGTGGTTATTGGAGGGAGATTGGGTGGATTTCTTGATACTGATCATTCAAATGCTCAGCTAGTATGGGGGGCGACAATGCGCATTCGTGTTGAGCTTGATGTCCGTGAGCCATTAAAACAGTGTTTGCGTATGCGTTCGCCAGGAGGGGATGAATTGGTTGTGTCTTTTACATATGAACGGTTACCTAATTTCTGCTACGACTGTGGGGTGTTGGGGCATATTATGAGGGACTATAGTTGGCGAATTCAGGATTTTGAACCGGTGATGGGAGGAGGCCAGCTGCAATATGGGGCTTGGTTGAGGGAGTCTAGGATGGTAGGCCAGGGGTGGGGGAGTGGAGGATGGCGGGGTAGGGGTTGGGGGTCAGGAGGGAGGATTCGTGATGGCCGAGGGCGTGCTGGTAGAAGAGGGGTAGCTATTTTTGATGCCGATGGAGTTGGGTATTCGGGGGAAGTGAGGGTGGGGCATGGTGGTAATATGGTAGCACTAGAAATGGGGGCAGCGGCAGCAGTGGAGACGGTTGCTGGTTCTGTTGAGGGGAGGGATGTTGAAGGAACGTGGGATAGGGAAATAAGGAGAAGCGGTGAGGTGGGGAAGGTGACTGAGTTAACTCGGACTGGGGAGGTCTCTAATCAGCCTAAGGAACTGGCCAGCAGTAATTCCGATCTACTGTGTACTAAGCCCACTGATTTGTTCATCGCTGAGCCCACAGGCCCAATTACGAACTCACCCTCTAAAAATTCCTCATTCCAATCTCACTTACAGCCCACTTCTAGCTTCTTGTCGCGGTCCACTAAAGAAATTCCAACTGTTGCTACTGTTCAGCCCACTACTTTTATGCCCTCTTCATCCACTAGTCCGAAATCCTCTTTGGCCACATTTCATATGTCATCTTCGCCCATAGGCCCAATTACGACCTCACCATCTAATAAATCCTTAGTCCAATTTCACTTACAACCTACTTCTAGCTCCTTGTTGCGGTCCACTAAAGAAATTCCCACTGTTGATACTGTTCAACCCACTACTCTTATGTCCTCTTCACCCACAAATCCCAAGTCTTTAACTCCTATTTCTCATATGTCCTCTTCGCCAATAGATTTATCTCTATCCCAAGGTTCTGATTAATTCCTGGCAAATACGGACTCCCTTTCTTCTGAGGCAGTCAAATCTAATCCCTACCAGATTTCTTCGGCCACTCCATGCTCTGTCTTGGTAATCCGACGCCAACGCCAAAATTAGGAGGGGCTACTGCGTCTGAGGCTGGGATTAGGCTGGTCGAACTCCCTTCAATCCAAATGGGTGACGCGTCTGATGGGGATAGTGGGGGAGATGTAGTGAGTTGTTTGGTGGAGGCCCCGGTGATCTTTACGGCGAGGCAAGGTAGACTGAGTAGAGGGAGAGGGGGAGAGGTAGGGGAGGCAGAGTGTTGCGGGGAATAGCAAGTAAAAGAAAAAGAGGCAGTATGGTGGGAGAGAGACCTTTAAAGAGGGCGTTGGTAGATGAGGCTGAGGGGGAGGTATCGATGAAATATATGATTTTGGCGGAGGCTGGCGAACAGCCCCACCTATCACCATGAGTGCTATCGTGTAGAACTGTCGGGGACTAAGGGCACCCTCGACAGTTCGAAAACTCGGGAGTTGTATCCGAGAGATTCTCCCTTGTTGGTGTTTTTGTCTGAGATAAAGTGTGGGAATTCGAGGTTTGAGAGGGTGAGAGAGAGACTAGATTTGTTTAGTATTTGGGTGCCTTCTGTGGGGCGTGCAGGGGGGCTTGCTTTAATGTGGAGGAAAGATGCAGTGGTCCACCTCCAATCCTTTTCGGCTAATCACATTGATGTTAATGTAGTGACAGAACCGCACGCGGCGAACTGAAGTTTACCGGGTTCTATGGGGAACCGGAGGTTGGTCACAGAAAGGCTATGTGGGATAAATTAATTCAACTTAGACGGCAATCTGATGCTCATTAGATCGTCATGGGAGATTTTAGTGAGATATTAAATCAGCATGAGAAGACAGGGGCTGAGAGACCTCATTGGCAGATTGAGGATTTCAGAAATGCTCTTAATTGTAGTGATTTGGCTGATTTAGGTTTTCGGGGTCCGAGGTTTACGTGGTGTAACCGAAGACAGGGAGAGGAAACTGTTCGTGCACGACTTGATAGAGCGTGTGGGAATCCTAACTGGGGTGTCCGGTTTCCAATTACTGTGGTCTCTCACTTGGCGATGCCGTACTCCGACCACTCTATGTTAAGCATTCAATGGGATTCAGTGGGTGGAAGTGTGAATAAACCAAAGAAATATTATTTTCGTTTTGAAGCTGCATCGTTGCTATCACCCGACTGTGAAAATATTATGGAAGAGGCATGGCAGATTGAGGTGGAGGAGGACCCGAAAAGGAGACTGTTTCGTAAAATTCAAGAATGTCGGGTCAGATTGCCTCAATGGAACAAGACCTGTTTTCCTAGACCTAGGTGGGTGATTCAAAAATTGGAAGAGAGGTTTAATCTGTTACAGGGGGGGACAGATTGAGGATGGTGAGAAAAAAGAATTATAGCTGATTCGAAAACAACTTGATGATCATCATAGCTAGGAGATGTTAAAGGGCCAACAGCGGAGTAAGAACCATTGACTTAAAGATGGGGATGGGAATACGAAATTCTTTCACACTTCTGCTTCCTCTCGTAAACGGCATAATCAGATCGAGAGTTTGAGAGACGAAGGAGGAGTTTGGAGGGAGGAGGTAGGGGAAGTGCAGAGGGTGTTGCTGAGATATTTTACGGATATTTTCTCTTCCTCCGGTCCATCGACTTCGTCTATAACGAAGGTTTTATCGTCTATTCAACCCCGGGTGACTGCTGATATGAACCGTAATCTTGCTGCCCCTTTCACTGAAGCAGAAGTCAAACGAACTTTATTTGATATGGCACCTCTCAAGTCCCCTGGACCCGACGGTATGTCTCCCTTATTTTTTCAAAAATTCTGGCATATGGTTGGGTCTGATGTATCTGCAGCAGTTCTTCGTATTCTGAATTCTCAAGCTTTATTGCATAAGCTTAATTTCACTCATATTATTTTGGTGCCTAAATGTGATAATCCTAAAACTGTCTCTCAACTCCGCCCTATTAGCTTGTGTAATGTAATCATCAAAATTGCATCGAAATGCGTAGCTAATCGTATGAAGTTCTTGCTTGACTCTATTGTATCACACTCACAATCTGCTTTCATCCCGGGTCGTTTGATAACGGATAATGTTTTGTTAGCTTTTGAATTGAATCATCACTTAAAAACTTTGACCAGATTAAAAGAGGATTGTGTAATGCTAAAACTGGATATGAGCAAGGCTTATGATAGGGTAGAGTGGCTTTTTCTCCGAGGAGTCCTTATTAGGTTAGGCTTTCACCATAGGTTTGTTGAGTTAATTATGCTTTTGGTCACTAGTGTTTCTTATTCGTTAACATTGAACGGTGTTCCATTTGGCTATTTTCACCCGAGTAGAGGGATTCGTCAGGGGGATCCCTTGTCACCCTATCTTTTTATTTTTTGTGCGGAAGCTTTCTCTTGCTTACTCCAAGAAGCCGAGAGGGGGAGGGGGGGAGGGAGATGGTCAGGGGTGTCGATAGCTTCTCAAGCTCCACTAGTGTCTCATTTGTTGTTTGCCGATGACACATTGGTGTTTTGTGAAGCTAAGGCGGGGCAGTTGAGGGAGATTGGGAGGATTTTGAGGGTGTATGCGAGAGCTTCGGGCCAAGTGATTAATTTACAAAAGTCGAGTATGGTGGTTAGTAGTCGAGGTAGAGAGGATAGAAAGAGGTACCTTGCTGGTGTTTTGGGGGTGAGGTTGGTGTCAAACTATGATAAATATTTAGGTTTGCCGGCAGTGGGGGGGCGGGCCCGGGGGGCTTTGTTTCGGTACCTAAAAGACTGTGTATGGGATAGGGTAAATGGTTGGGATTCCAAATTTCTTTCTCAAGCAGGGACGGGGGTGTTAATTAAGAGTGTCCTGCAAGCTACTCCTACAATATGCTATGTCTTGTTTTCAGCTTCCGGATTACTTATTGCGTAATTTGGATTCGGTGATGACGGATTTTTGGTGGCACAATCGGGGGGGAGAGACGATTTCATTGGGCTGCTTGGTCCAAGTTGTGTTGTCCTAGGTCGGTGGGGGGGTTGGGTTTTCGGTCCCTTAGAGAGTTTAATGTTGCTCTTCTAGCAAAGCAAGGGTGGAGGTTGATCACTAGACCGGAGTCTTTGTTGAGTAGAGTGCTTAAGGCTAAATATTATAGCCATGGTACTTTTTGGGATGCATCGCTTGGTCGTAGACCTTCTTGGACGTGGAGGAGTATACTTGGGGCTAGGAGTTTGTTGAGGGAGGGGGCTGTGTGGTCGGGTGGGGAAGGGGGTGGGGAGGTAGAGTGGAGGTGGAGATTTCATAAGGAGGGACGATTTTCAGTAAAGAGTGCCTATAAACATGCTATTATTATGCAGGATCGGCAGAGAGCTTCGACATCAGGGTCTCATTTGTAGTTAGGAGACTCTGGACAATTCTGTGGAGGATTAAAGTTCCACCAAGGGTTCTGACGTTCTTGTGGAGAATTTGCTCTAATGTTGTGCCAACCTTGGAGAACCTGGCCTGGAGAAATAGGGGGATTGTTCCGGGTTGCTCGGCCTATGGGGCTAATGTTGAATCTCTGAAACATGTACTACTGGACTACTAGGAGGTGAGGTTGTTATGGGCGTTATCCAATGTCCCTTCGCAGTTGAGATTGTGCTGGACGGGAAGCACTCGGTAATGGATATATTCGATCTTCACGCAGGTTGGTCCAGAAGTTCAGGAAAAGTTTGCCATGTTATGCTGGACTTTGTGGAAGATTCGCTGTAAACGAGTTATCGAGGGAATTTTCCAGGATGTACAACAGTGTTGGCGACAATATGAGAGGTTGCTACTTAATTATAAACAGGTGCAATCAAATGTGTTGTTACGGTGAGAAGCCATAGTGTTTGTTGGCAGAGTGGTGGCAAGTTGTTTAGTCTGTTTATTTTGTTTGCTTTAGTTTTTTGTTTTGATCAGAGGTGTAGTGGACTACTCAGCTTGTTCTTTTGTACTCTATTTGGTTTGTTAGTTTAATATATCATCGATTAAAAATCAAAAAGAAGTACAAGTTTAATTTGTAAAAATTGTTGAAACTGAGAATAAGAGGGTTCTTGTGTAAGTTTATAAACTTTTAAGAACATTTTATAAGGTGTTTGATGTGAAATTATTCTGTAAAATTGTCAAAGAGAAAGATCCAAAAATAAAATGTTAGCAACTTATAAGCTCCTTTAGAAAGAGGAGGAGTTCCGAACTTGTTTTTAAAATTTTAAAAATCTCGTTCAGTTTTTCACCGTATTCATTATAAAAATTGTCATTACTAACATGATCTTATAAGATCCCACAATCTTATTTTATCACAGCACTTTAGAATTTTATTTGTAAAATAAAATTTAATGTCTCATAAGCGCTAAACACGTTTAATGTAAAATGTACGATTTTATAACATGTTTTGTTAAAACTTAGCTAGACACGCTCTCACTATGAATCGTGTCTCATTATCAAGTTTGATTAAATTGGCTTTTATAGGAAAAGAGTGTAAGTTGCCCTTGACATAGAAATAATGATTTATTTTGTGGAGAAACTGACTTTAACCTTTTGTTGATGACATTTTAAAATTATGTGAGTTTAATGAAATATTTCGACAATATTTGTCAAGCTTTTTTGCTTAATTAAAGAAACATAAGATAATCTTTCTTGATCGGTATTAGAACCCTCAATAAATTATTAGTAGTTTAGCATTGGCCATTGTCGTAATTGGCTGAGCTTCACCCATATCAAAGAAGTGCAGTAGTAGCATTCAATTAAGGGATAATTACATTACCCTTCTATATGATTTAGTGTAATTATACGTATACTTTCGCTGTAATTTAAGAAATTATATTTAGTTCTCTGATAATTATTTCTATCCAACAAACAAGTTCATTTATTAGTTAAAATTAACAAAATTTGCTAATATCAGCAAAAAAATTGAGTAAAATTTAAATTTACCCGGGATTGACTTATTAATGACTTATTGCAGGTGAAACAAATTTTTTTTGGCCAAACTATTCTTATACATATTCACAGGCATAATGCATTTGAGGTAATACTCACCTTTATATGGGTAGTTTGATTATAAAAGATTTATTTGACTACAATAAGTATGTAAGTTAATCAGGGTTAAATATGAATTTTTATTTAATTTTTTTGCTGATGTCAGCGAATTCCGTAAGTTCTACTAACAGATGTATCTATTTGTTAGACGAAAACAAACGTCTAAGGTACTAGGTGTACTTTCTCAAACTACGAAAAATTTACGTGTAATTATACCAAATTTCATAGTATGACTGTGTAATTATCCCTTAATTAATTATTCCTTCATTCCTTCCAGAGTGGAATAATTGTTTAAATCTATTATGATCAATTTATTATAAGTATTATCATCAGATATAATTTATATGCTTAAGTATATTTATTTTAATTAGATATTATGACTTTTCTCTTTGTAACCAATGTCTATCATGATATTATAAGGGATACATGTAAAATCAGAAACAAAATATTTATACGAATAAATTAAGAGCACTAATCCTTATATTCCATGAAAATTCCATAACAAATATTAGTATTGTCATAAATTAATTAATACACCTATCAAGTACTGTAATCTGACAAATTCTGGACTCCTGCAAAATACATAAAAGCATACGTACTGTGCGGTTAAATGTAAAGACCCAGACTAGTATATTATAGCAATGCAATTAAGATTATATTATTATTATCCTTATTTATTACTAATATTACTCCTATTTTCGAGTTTAGATATCACTCTTCTAGGACATAGGATCTTTGGCAAATTTTTGGAGAGTTTTAGAGTGAAACAACCGCTAAAGTCCATCTATATGTCAAACACTATTCAAAAACTTAGTATTTCCGTTATATTCAAACTCTCAAGCCTTATTCTTGACCAATCCCTACCATAGGCGGGACTTACAAAAGCTTCACCGCTCCATCTTTACCTAAGGCTTGGTTAAAAAAATCTTGTCAATTCTAAGTGGCTCGGTGATAGAAGCAAAGAACGAGGGAATTGAGGCGCCGAATTGCTCCAATAACGAGGTAGAGTTTCATCTCAATTAGTAATTTTAGTAAAATTTACATTGGACATGAATCGTATAGATAACTATGGGTAAGATTTATGTTAGCTTGATAAATAAATTCGTAACAGTGTGGTAGCAAGATGCTAGGATCTCGGTAGGTATTAAAAGTGAATAACAAAATGACAATTAAGATTCTTGCGGCCATAGGAATTGAGATAGAATTGTTGAATTTCCATATGGTGGTCGTGGATGTATTTACGGAATCGAAAGCACAGTGCATCATGAAACTACAAGTCATGTTCTATGTATATTACAAGGCACTATATATGTATATTATATTACATAAGTAGTGGGATCTGTAGTTAAGTAAATGAGGAGTCATGCCTTTATATGTATATTAGATCATACAATAGTGTAGGTAGTTAGTAGGTTAAATGAGAATCAATGCCAATGTTATATTATATTATGTTTGCTGTTATTAGTTAGGCCAATTGTTAATTGAGTTTAGGAGATTTGTGGCAAGATATGTGTTTAGTTGTATACATATAATATATATTAGCCCAGTGATGTGAAATTGGCTTGGTTCAGTAGAGTGAAATAAGGTTACGATGATATACGAAATATTGTGTATATTATAGTACGTCTAAGTGAATGTGAGAGACTTAATTAAGCTTAGTAGAGGCACAATATGTGATCTGGATTAATGGCGTTAAATTAATTTCTTTTCGGATTTGGTTACGTCGGATCAAGTGGTGAGTTGAGCGAGTGGGAATCAAGATATTCTGGTAAGTGGTTTCGTCCCTCTTACACTGTGTCTTCAATATTTTCTACTTTCTTATAATATTTTTGGATTCAAAATACGATGCAAGCTTATGACATTTCACACAATCCAAAAAATTGAGATACATGCAACTTTCCGTTAAATATTGTTGCAAGCACCTTGTTAAACTTAAAAGTTCAAAGTCATTATGTCGTGTCAATTATGCTATCGCCGGGATCTTTCCTTTGTTTTTACCTCCTTTTGAAAATGAAACTAGTGTGATAAATGTTGTGTTTTTTTTTTTTGTTAAATAAAAGCATGCGTAAGTTCATCAACTAATAGGCAGAACATGCTCAACAGTTAACGAAATCACTGTTAACCGGGAATACTAGAGTTGTTCTAAACCCTCTCAATTGTGGTTAAAAATTGAGCTGAACCTCTCAGTTGGGGTTATAAACTAAGAACTTACATCAAAACCTCTCAGTTGGGGTTATAAATTGAGAAATTATGTCTGACCCTCTCAATGGGGGTTATAAACTGAGAACCTGTGTTTGACGCTCTCAGTTAGGGTTATTTAACTCTCTCAATCGTGGTTAAAGATTGAGGCCCGGGCTATTATAATTACAGCCATAAAAAGTAAGAGGTCTGTTATGTTGCTAGTGAATGTGAGAATGCCTACTTTATTAAAATGGTCGATTAATGAAAACACTTGCATTACTCCACCAAGGCTGTTGATGTCACACACGATTATTGTGTATACCTTGTTTTGATTGAAAAGTTTAGAGTTATCATTAGTTCGAGAAATACTTTGGAACTGTAAATTTCCTCCTTTATTCATTTGGTTTTCGAGATATCATTGTGTGTTAAAAATGATAGTCATGCTTTATCAACGTACAATGTTTGCAACTGGTAAGAGGTAGGAACCGCTTACTAGGTGATTAGTCGCTCATGCCACTTACCATACCTTGCAGATGAGGTGTATGAGGAGGGTGAGGAGGATCTATGTTGGGGTTGGTAGCTAGTCAAGGAATGCACACGTGGCGCCAGATAATAAGCAATATGAACGAACTTCTTTTGAAAGTATATTTTTTTGTTTAGATGTTAGGATATGATGTTAGAGTTACGTCAGATTATGTTCTCCGCTGCAAATAATGTCGTTGGGGATTTTATTGTTTATGTACAAAAACTATTAAGTTTGAATCCGTTGTTTGGTAACGAGGACTTCATGCTACTAAGACTAGGACTTGGTAGCATGATCGTGTCGTGATCCTGATTTGGGGACGTGACAGTTTATCAAGGCATTTCATAGGATCTTGTATTGTGAGGAGATTTGAGAATATTAATATAGAATATGAATTATTAATTACTTTTTAAAACATTAACAACACAAAAAAAGAAAGCAACCAACATTTTATGTGCGCAAAAGAGACAATTTGTTTGGAAGATGATAACATTCTTCAGATCAATCAACAACTAATCCAAAGTTAACCATGCAATAGACATTTGGCCTCGCAAAGTTTGGTGGTACTAGAATGATGAATGTAAATGCATGATCTAAATAAATTGATGTCGTCTAGCAATAATTTGCTTCCATTCTCCTAGAAATTATACAGTAGAACCTCTATAAATTAATACTCGATAAATTAATAACTTCTCTAAAATAATAATTTTTCTCGGTCCCGACTTGGGCCCAAAGGTCTAAACTAATAATTTTTATAAATAACTAATATAATTTTTTTGAAAAATCCTTATATAAATTTATAGTCCTTTCAATATTATATATTAATAATTCTTATAAAATTACAAATATAAGTAGGACAACTTAGTAAAATATGGTTCTATTGTTGTTTGTTTCTTCTTAAATTTAAATATAGTTGTATTTTATCTCTAATTTTTCTTGCTGCATTGAAAAGCTCCAGTGTTGCGTTCTCATACTGCAATAAAAAATTGCGAAGAGTTGTCGTCATTATGAGTGCTTCATTCGCAAAATTGGTTTCAAAGGCATTGTATCATGTGGGGTGATCTCTTATACTCACATAGTACTTCACGTATTTGATTGTCATGATTGATTTTTGGACACCTTTTTTATGTGAAGCCATGGATGGTTGGTTTATATTTGGATAGACTAACTAAAAGTGTTTGATGTTGTTTATATAATGGTTGGTTTTCTAACCACATGCATGAACTTGCATTAAGTTGTAACTAGTACTACGTACTACAATAAATATTTTTTAGGAGAATTATTATATTTAATTAGTCACATCGTACATAACCTCATACAATTAGTCAATACAATATATATATATATATATTATTCATGAAGAATAATGTAGGTTTGTTAAAAAAAAATCTCTATAAATTAATAAATTATTAATTTATTTTAAATTAATAAAATTAAGTGGTCCCGATATTATTAATTTATAGAGGTTTTACTGTAATTTGTTATACTTAAATATTTTATAATATTTGAGGTAATATATTTGCAATGAAAATATAACTGCAATTCACCTTTTCTTGCAAACTTTTGAAATAAATAGTTTCTTTTTGGAATACATGCTTAACTTGTTTATTTAATAACCTCAATTCAGTGACACCACTAGGATACTTTACTCTCAGGTGTACGCGAGATCTGCATTAAAAAGTATAAAGTTGCTTTAATTAGCTACAATAACTAAATAAAGCAAATGCATTGTTAATGATAAAAAAAAAATACCTTATAGTTGCATTCACAACATCATTGCATCTGTCACATACCAGTTGTCCTTGATGAGATATGTACTCACAATGATTGCATGTTGTATACCACAATTTGTCGGCATCAATATTCACAATACGTGCAACAATGAGGAAAAAATTAACCAACACATAAATTAAATAATTCATGAAGGATACTATATGCTAGTGGTAAATTGTTAAGATTTAGAATTGAAAATCCTTACACCGTCTTGACATCCATTGTCATGTATCCAAATTCTTTTGGCATTAGCAATTTTCGGTGTCTTGGATATAGTAAATCTACTTCCACGTATTAGTGAAATCAATCTTTGTGGACCTCGATCTTCTTAAAACCTATTTGAAGATACTCGAAACACTTGTCATCAAAATAAGTTATATGATTAAAATCTAACTATATATTCAATTAAATTTTATGCTTATCAAGTGCTTAAGCTATCGGTGACCTTGGTTTTGTAATTTATATATAATTTGGTAAATCGATGTGTATATATGAAAGCACCTGTAACTAATAAAACAGTTTTACTTATTTCGATTTTAAATTATAAAGTATACTTTAGTTACCTTCAACATAAACTTTTATTTAATAGCCTTCAATATCTTTGACAACAACTCAATAAGCCAACACTATATAGTAAAAAAAAAATGACTGTTTCTCTAGTACAATCTCATAGCTGTCAAGCTTCAAGATGATGGATGTATAACATATTATGCCCTTTTTATATCTCAAACAATTACAGATACAAAATTAAAATTATGACTTACGTTCAAGAAGTACGATTTCTCTTGCTAATAACCCATTCGGTAATAGACGCCATACGGTAACACAAAGGACAAATCCAAAAATATATGTAATAATATCAATTTAGTTGATATAGAAAACAACAAAAATATTAATGCATAACTCAAAAAAATTAATACTTACCTATGAGCTGACCATCAAATTACTGTAGCTTCTTGTATCTTTCAATCTCACAATATGATAGAAATGGCGTAAAACTCATCATTTGTTCTGAAGCTTTTCAGTCCTTGCGTCATTGCTAATAGTAGTTGATAGTGATGTGGTACAATTTTATGTTTTTCTCAGCTAATATCACTTGTACTCCATGGATATAGTAAATGGTTCCTTCAGTAAACGTAAACTAAAGCATACCACATTACTACCATATATAATGCCTTTTGATGTTATGTTCTGGTGACAATACTACATCCACAAATCTGATGAGTCGGACTTTAACATTAAATCTGGAACCGTGTGGATGCAATAATTCCAACTGTGCATAAGTGATGTGCTTATTTCTTGTTGTCGTCAATATCATTTATATCATTTTTATATATGAAATAAATTAAGAACACATGACAATATATAGTTTTATATGAATAGATGAACATATATTAATAAATTTTCAATTGATGTGCATTATGGTATTAAACATCTATGAATCATGTCAATTTATACAAGATAGAATTAACATAATAATTATAGTATGTAACTAAACAATTCAAATTGTAAGATATAAGAATTAAACTAGCAACAATTTATTCATAAATTGCGGCAAGTACTTCATGATACACAATATTTTTGGTATAGTTTGCAGGTAATCCTTCTTGATTACAAGTAAGATCTTCAAGCCTGATGAATGTGTCACACGTGACAATGCCACATACAATTGGCCACGAGTGAGTATAGGATTTGAGAAGTAGAATCCCACTTTATTAATTGATTCTCCTTGGCTATTAGTAGATTGTTCAATCTTTACGAACATTAATATGCATGTTCCGCTTCTAGTAGACACCCCTTTATCTTCGGCCATTCTTGCGATCACTCTCTCCCACCATTCTACTCACGTATACTCCCTCAAATAAGTTGACGCCGAAATTGAGGCTTGCAGCGATAAATGGACCTCCGATTGAGGCAGAGACAAACCTTTACCGGTTTCACGAAATTCGAGTCTCTCAAGTGGTCTTTATTGTAAAGTGGACTAAGATTCATCGTTGGTTTGAGAATAATCAACAACAACTCCTCTTTAAAGAGACTTCAATTGATGTAACCAAGAAGTCACCTATTGGAGTAAAGCAACTGGAAATCCAAGAATGCCTGAGGGCGAGAAGGGCGAAGATCTATCCGGGTTGGAGTTTGAAGCAAGATCATTGATGGATGGTGCATCTTTCCCATAGATTTCTCAGTTCCGAAAAAGTTGAAGTTCGTGTAAAATATGTTGGGTTTGGAGCAGAGGAAGATGAATAGGTGAATGTAAGGGACTCTGTGAGGGAACGATCTGTTGCTTTGGAGCATTCAAAATGTGGAAAGTGAAGGTTGAAGATCTGGTAGTTTGCTTCCTGGAGAGACAAAATCCAGCAAGATACTTTGATGCTCATGTTATAGAGATCAAAAGTAGATTGCATGATATAAGAGGTTGCAGATGTCTTTTCTTGATTAGATATAACCATGATAACAGTACATTTGAGGAGGCCATGCTGCCGGCCTAACATACTAGCAAAGTCTAAAAGGAAAATTAGCTAACGAAAGATGTTCTTCTAATCCACCACTTGGAGCTTTGAACTGATGCTTAAATCGCTTATAGGTCCAATATATTGTGTAACTTTTATTAAAAGTTTTTGCCTTTTCAATTGACATCCTAAGTGACAAATACTTTGTTCTATTTTGAGATCTAAACAGTAACTTTTCTGAGGAACAAAAAAATTGATTCTCCTTGGCTCTTATTATTACAAATGTCAATTTCACTGGAAATTGTCTTCTCTTGAATGGAATAAATGTTTGTGATTCTATTGTTGTAAAAATAATGTGTGGAATTAAGACTTCTTCACCCATATGAGATTCAGTGATGATGCGTGCCTCAAGTACTTTATTGCCCATTTTCAATATTGTGAGTCGGGTTCCATTACACAATCCCAATGATTGACAAATTGCGAAGAAACATTATAGCTGCCCCTTTCTTGAGTTCTAAGTAATAACCAAGAATACCAGACATCTTTGTTCAATGTAGTAATTCTGGAGGGTTCATATGTTGTTCACAGGCACTCGTTTTTCACCAGGACATTATGTGTCTGTGTTACAAAATTGTCGAAATTCCCCAGGAAGCATAGATAACATCATGGAATTGATCATATCAACGTCACTGTTCTTGGGAGCTAAAATAGCTCGTTCTTTCAAATAAGCGGCATCACTGTACATACTGCCAAATTTGGGATAAATGAAATTTATTAACTGTAATCAAATATTATCACCATGTTCTATCAAAAATTCTTTTGTACTTCAATGCAATCTGATCCTCTACTATCGAGAAAAGATAAGCTCTTTATTTTTCCTTCTCCTATCATATCTATCCACTCAACAAAGTTTCACAATTTTTTGAATGATTATGTTGAGTCATCTTGTGCATTGAGTCTTCATGTTTATCTTTAAGTGTATAATTAGATCCAAATATCAAATTTATGCACGAAGCTGCAACAATAGAATCATGCCTACCTTTTGTTACTATGGTAATATCTGTTGAGAATCACCACCTAAAATATATAATTTCCCACCAAAAAGGTTTCTCTATAGAAAAATTCTCACTTTGCTTTAGTAAGTTTCTATAGATTTACTTACTTTAAAACCTTAATGATGCATCATGGATGTTTCAACCCAAATTATCAATGATGCATCTTGAATTAAATGTTTTAAATAAGTGTTCAAATTGATGGGACAATGAGATGTTTCAACTAACCCAAATGGGATTTTAAATCGTGAATGAGTTGTTCTACCTCCTAGTAATAACAATGTGGCGATTCCAGATGATGCAAATAATAAGACAATCTTGTTTTGTGATTTGAATTTTTCAATTATTGTTTTCCATGAGTATGTCTTTCCAATTCCCCACGACCATTAACAAAAAATAGACTTTCACATTTTCTTTCCTAAGCTTGAATAATAGCATTATAAACCCCAAGTTGATCATCATTCAAACCATTGAAATATGATTGAAATGATTGTTCTTTTATAACGTTGTCACAATCAAGTTATTCCATTACAAGCCTATTTGTTATGTCACCAAATGGCCGAGAAGATGGTAGAGGCATAGGAGGAAAATCTCCAAGTGTCTTTCCATTTTTATTGAGTATATACTCAAGTTTATGAAGGCCCAATTCTTTCAAGTTTTCATCATTTATACGTATGATTTATCCCCCAATTCTCTTCTAACTATGTATCGTATACCACCTACCAACTCTCTACTATTGCTCCCATAAGCTAATCGGATCTGTTATCTCTTAGAACATTAGTATAGTAGAAAACGCATTTTGTAGTTTGACTGGTGATGCCCAACCTGATGCTTCGAACAATACTTCACCTCAATCATTATCGTTATTCAATAAACCATGTGCTGAGCATGCCCACTTGAATATAAGGCATACAGACCCCTCAAAAGTTCCTATTTCTTTGTGACATTCAGCTCCATATACTTCATAGAGTAGCATCCACAAATAGTATTTTTCTCCAAAATTTGAGTGTGCATAAGGTAATATACTAATAGCTTTACCTTTCTTTCTCATTCCCCATTCTCATTTTCCATTAATTTTTGTCTCGTTTCCAAACCTATGCAATAGGAAACTGAACACACGTCAAAGTTCTCATTGCTAGATATTTCTTTTTAGCTTGACCACTTTTGTCAACATTGTATTTTGAACACCATTACGGTTGACAACATCATACAAATGATCATCTTCATTAAATACAACGAATTGTTTATTGACAAAAAATACTCTAAGCGCTCAATAGTCGGATATTGCTTTTGCAACTCAAACTCATATATTCTCCAACAAGCTTCAATGGTCGATACATAACGACAATCTAAGTACTGTTTCATTTAAGTGAATGTCAGTACATCTGTTCTCCATTATTTTGTGGGTTATCCACATTATTCTCAAATACAATTGTAGACATGCCAATGCCTTTGTATGTGTACTTGTACATGCACTTCGTCAACTTTGGCGATGCACAATTCTCAACCTTTATATGGGCTTTAATAGCACAAGGAGATCTCGATTGTAAAGAACAATCCATCTGTTATCTATTTCTACTCCATTTATGATCACTATATTACTGAGATCACACATACACCTATAGTATGTGAATCCATCTTCACTAATAGTAGTTTGATTGCTGAACTTTTTTTGGGTAGTGTTTGAAACACTTCAAATCCACCATACAAGGAGCATTCAAGTTATGTGATCCACGTGGGCCATGAACCATAGATTTTACCACAGTTTCATAAGCTAAAGGATCAACATTCTTGTTAGGAATTCATGCACCTATGAGTTCATCTATGTCCTCAGGGGTAATAGGTTTGTCCTGATCAACTACAGTCAATAGTTATATGTGAACTGTCGCCTCATTTTGACCTCCACCACATGTATATCTGTTTTATAGAAAGAATTACTAAAATATATTAATAAGTAGTAACAATAAAATATCATTAAAGATAACCTCATAAGTACATTCCCAAAAAAACTTTCTTCTTAAAGAGTTTCTTAATTTCCTATGCTTCATACTAAATATTCATGCTATAATATCTGGTCTATCCTCCCTATGTTGACCAGGAAACCTTTGTAACTATGGAAAATTTTTGGCCAATTTGGATTTTATGTAAAAGTTATGAAAAAGCTTGGGGATCCAACTGTTCATACGGCCATAGCATCTTCATAATGTTATATCATGTTGCGTGCACCTCCTGTAAAATATGATGGCAATACGATTGTCCTTCCAACTGCATAGGAATCTGTGTCTCCAGCAATAACCATGTCTTCTAAACTTTGATACAAATCGACAGGCATCTCAACTTGATGTGTTTTTATATAATTCAACCTTTCTTGTTCAATTGTAGCATAACAATCAACAATGAGATCCATTCGATGATACTTTTCACCAGAAATCCTAAAACAGGGTGGTCCTCTTTCATCGAGAAAAGATCTATCAATCTTTCCACCCATGGAGGTAAAACAAAATATCGAATTCAATGCTCTAATATTTTTTATGAAACTGGAATCTTTAAATAATCCATTGAGATACGGAGGGGAATATGACAACAATAAAAATTACTTTCCCACTTTGACAACATAATCTAAATTTAGGATTATTGTTCAAGCTCCGAGCAACTTTCTCCTCCAGTCACATAAGTGCACCACAAAATTGACAAATGACATTTTTTCCCCCAGCCTTGATCATGTAGATGTGCGAGCTCTTGTAAATCGTGGTACTACTAACGATTTTGTAGTTTTTTATCAATAATTATTAGTTAAATAATAATATGAAATAATACGTATCTAATGGATTATATTTAATTTAAAATATATATTTCATATATTTGGTATAGTTGTAGTAAAACTTTGAATACCAGAACATCTGACCTTGATCTAGAGCATTATATTTCTTTTTCTCTGGGACATGATCTTATATGTGTATCTCAATTTGTACTAATTTTTTGAAGTGTAAATAATGCATAATTTTTAATGATATATTTCTCTTAGTTTACTATGATTGCAGAATATAATAGATTTTTATGTCCCTTTTATTCTGATTTGAGAATATTGTTCTACTCTTATTATTATCTAATTAAACAGAAAATATGTAAAAAGGCTAAAGGAAGTGGATCGACTCGAGAACGCGGCGGAACCGCGAAAAAGGTGTAAATAAAAGCATAAACGGGATTCAAAGAGTGTACCTTTGAATCGTTCCCAAGCTACCAGTGTATAAATTGTAGAAACATACAAAAACTTCCAGATCTACGATCTAGGCTACAGAATTAAAGAGAAAAAACAAACATGTAATTTAAAAGCTTACGTTTATTTCTTTCTCAAAACGGCTACACGCATTGTTCCTTTTCCTCCGAGATGAGGTGTTCATCCACGCAAAGCTCCAACCTAGGAGCCCTCTAATCTCGTCCAAGGAATAAATCCGGGGAAGAGGGATCGAAAAACTACACTATTGATTAGTGTATCTTCTGATCTACCTTGTTCTTGACTTGGTTCTAGAACAAGAAGAACTTGAGAGATGGAGAAGAAGAGAGGGCCGAAATTCAGCCTTCAGAGAGAGGGAAAATCTGCTAGCAAGTGAGAAAAGAAATGTGAAAGAGTTGGAATGAAGTTGGGAGAAAAGGAAGGAAGACCTAGTCCACTAGGTTACTTCCCTATCTTCACCAACTTCCCCTAAATTCTCTCCACCTCCTTTAATTCGAATTTCAGCATTAGATTAACCGTAGCAGCCAATTTTCTTACTCTAAATACAAGGTATGTTGACCTAGACAAGGTCAACATAGGCTAGGCTTGGTGCAATTGGCTCGGGCTCGATTAATTTATCCAACAAAATTCAATTGAGCCTAATAACTAATTCTGTTGGCTCATTAATTAATCTAATTCCCAATAAAGAAAGCTCAGGTGAATATTTAATCCAATTAAATATTCACAAGTCCAAAATGCACTTAATTAATTAAATAAATCCAATCTAATTAATTAATAAAGCCCAAACAAATATAATTAGTCCAACTAATTATTTCTAGCCTATTTCTAATTAATGAATCCAATCCATTAATTAGACAATCCTATCTACTAATTAATATTAATCCAATCTACTAATTATTATCCCAAGCCTCTTTTAAATTAATCCAATTAATTTAAAGGCCAAATTCCAAATTCAATTAACTAGATATTGGATCATCCATCCAATGAATAACTCCACATGAATGATCAAATCATTTATGCCCCCCGAGAATTGATTCCAAATTAATTCCATCACAGTGATTTGTGTGTAACTCTTTACATTCACCCTCAGCTAGACTTGGGCTTGTGACCAACACAATTATTGTTGATTGACCTATAACCAGAAATAGCCCGTTAACATGAGTGGTCGTCTATCAACAGTCCATGGCATTAGAGACAAAGTGAATAGTGGCGTGAATATTTAGCCTCCGAGTTATATACGACTGTGCTTCTACTGTCAACCGTCTCCAGGTCTTAGTCTAGGGCATGGAATTAGGTGTCGGTTCCCATCCTTGACTAGGCAGCTATGCTTCATACTTGAGATAAGTTTACTCTATTGATGGACATAGGAAATCTCATCACACTCAATCAATCACTATGGCCATACACTTTTAGAGTCTAAACCATCTCAAAGCGCATAGGAGATCTTTTGTCACAATACTGATAGAGGATAGATTCTTTCTTGGATCCACCGTCTTCGCTCCATACTCCGACTGCACTGGACAAGGCTTATGATGACCATACCTCATGATATAGTAATCGCTCACCAGATTCAAGATACAACCTTCGTATGTACGTGATTGCCATGATTTTTCAAGTCCGAGGACTTATCCCATACTATCAGAATCAGGAATACCAGTCATACTGATCAAACCTCTGAGGTTTCGACATGATGATTCCTGCAAGTCAGTTTAGTCGGTCGACTATCTTGCAACTAACCCACTAAAATTGTATAGACGACACAAATCTAGCACCAATGAAACTCGACACTCACTTGTGAATGCAATACTTAGTCCACTCGATACCCAGTCTCGAGATCTCGGCATGGAACATTTCAGACTAGCTCTCAAGAGTTGGTTTCATGGCCGTCAACCTATGTGCAGCCCAACTCCATAGGTGTAACCATTCAGCCTGTGGGCATTTGTTGTGAATTAAAAAATCGTTCAATGTGAGTAGTAAGCACAACAAACACTTACAGGCGTGTTTACTTCTACAAATGGGATAAAGGATATGAATAGTGCATTTGTGATTGTAAGTGTGATTGGTTGGTGTTTGAAATATTAGTTAGCTATTTACTTGAGTAAAGAAACGTAATGATTGTTTGGATGAATATTGTAGTTGAGTGTTTACTAGCTAAATAGCTACTACTGATACTGTTGGAAAATTACTTTCTTACCCCAGAATAAGACAAACTTACTTGTTATGTCCACTTCTCCAAAATATTGTTTCTCGTTCCTTGTGCGACCAAAAAAGGCCTTTCTCCACCGATGCCCCTATGTTTTCCCCCTTCCCCCACCAATCCTGCAAGTTGTTTTCAGGTATTGAATGGTTAATTTTCATCCTTAATTTTGGGCCCGTGAGAAGTAGATTTCGCCTAAGTTTTGCAGGCATTATATTTCTGTTAATAATTTCAACTATGTAAATTTTAGATCGTTCATCATACAACTACTATCTCTGGTATGCCATTTAACACTCATTTTCTCTATTGGCAAATAAATTTTCGAGCACCAGGCCTTTGTCGAAGCTGCAAATATGTAGAAGGATCTTAGAATAAAAAACCACCCAAAGAAACCCAAAAACTTCGTTGGAATCAAGACAAAAAATTTAAGGTGAGAATAATATGGGGAGGATTGTATGAAAAAATAAGAAAAACTTATTTGTGAAGTTCGAACAGCATTGAAGCAGAAAGCTTACCTCTGTTGGCACCAAGAACAAATGAAGAATGAAGTTATGTATTGAAGATTTGTACCTACTTTAGCAAGTGGAGTGTGCCAGATGCATTTAATGCACCTAACTTGATCGGGAGTAAATATGAGGAAAGTAAAGGGTATTATGGTAATTTTCTTGCCGAAATTGAGGGCATTATTGAAAAAAATGTGCAGTGCGAAATGAGGCAAAATGGCCTAGCTTATAATCAGCACCCCCTTTACATTGATTAGAGTCAACCACCAATGTGGCTTAGTACCGAGCCAGCCCACTAAATAACGGGCTGGCCGATTTGCTAGTAAACGCAATACTAAGGATGACTAAGAAGGTTATCACATACAATTTTTTAAAGTAAACACGCCCTAAGCCTACGATGAATACTTACTCTATTCATCAATCTAATATTATTTTGATAAAATCGACGAATGGTTCCCAAAACAACCAATGAAATTGATTTTCTAGTCACATATTCTAATAATCGGTATCTTTAAAAGCAAAAATAGTGACATTACAAATATATATTAAAGTATTAAAACAATCCAAATAAAAGATGGCATTTACACATTTGACATAAAACATCATTTATAAGACAATTCATAAAAGATGAAATAATAGGAAAAACTAATATAAGAGAAATCATGTCATACAATAATAATTAGAAGTATATGAGCATGTGGTGTATTCTTTTAGTGAAGTGCAGCTGACGCCCCCCCCCCCCCCCCCCCCGGCCACTGATGCCCTAGCCGAGGGAGCAGCGCAATCGCTAGCAGCCAGTCGAGGAGGTTACAGACCTTGAGCCAGCCGATGAGCTACTACCAAAGCCATTATATTAGGATTTCTTTTTTTTTTTTTTTACTTCTTCTCATTGCAAAGCATACAATGTATTTAATTTTTTTAATTAATCATAATTTTATTCGACAAATTATGGTCTCCAAAAAAATAATTTTGTTCGATATAATAAATATTTGGGATAGATTTTGGGATGAGAAACTGTCGAAAATGTCGTCCTAATCTCACATTACGTCTCATACTAATTTGCTATGGATGTTGGGATGACATCCGTCGGAATTTTGTCTGAATATTTTGGGACTGAATTTCGTGACGAATTCCATCTTAAATTCTGATGACAATGTTGGATAGATGTCCAAAAAGCCAATTCGATTGGCGATCTTGGGAACTATTCAACCATCTTTATTAAAAGTAATATTATCTTGATGAATATGGTAAGTCTTCATCATTAGCACATGTATCTGTTGTGCTTACCAATTACGTTAAATGGTGTTTCAACGTCACAAGAGATGCCCACAAACCAATTGAACAACCCGTGCAGTTGGACCGCGCATTAGATGGCGGCTATCAAACTAATTGATGAGGGTTGGGTCTGAAATGTTCAAAGTCGAGGACCTAGAGATTGGGCATCGAGGGTCCTATGGAGACTTGCAATAGGAGTCATATTCATTGGATGAGTGTCGGGTTTCATCGGCGACAGGCATGTGACATTTATACGAACTTAGCGGTTGGTCGACTGAGAGTCAGGCCGACTAAACTTAACTGTGGGAAATCATCATATGAAAATCTTGAAAGCTTGGTCGGTATGACTAGAATGCCCCAACTCCAATAGTACGGGAGTAGTCCTTAGACTTGAGGAACCATTGCAGTCATGTGCACACAACGACTGTATCTTGGATCTAGTGAGAGGTGATCATGTCACGGACATGTTCATTATAAGTCTTGTCCAGTGCAATCAGAATGTGTAGCAAGGATGGTGGATTTCAAGAAGAGGATCTGTCCCCTATCAGTATATGATGGTGGTATCTCCTATACAATCGAAGATGTGTTCATGCTTTCTAAATCTATGGCCACAGTGATTGGTCGAATAGAAAATAATTTCTTATGTTGAAGTAATGAAGCGAACGCGATCGCGAGTACTAAGCATAGCTGCCTAGTGAAGGATGAGAACTAACGCCTAATTCCATGCCCTAGACTAAGATCGGGAGTCGGTAGATGCAAAGGCCGTACCCATGCAAAATTGAGAGCCTAAATGTTCACGCCAACATTCACCTAGTATCTAGTGGCATGAACAGTTGCTAGACGACCACCCATGGTGAAGGGCTTCTATTGGACACAAGCCCAAGTGTAGCTGAGAGTCAATTTAAAGAGTCACACACAAATCACTGAGGGTGTAAAGAAATTAAATTGGAGTTAATTCTGAAAAATAATAAATAATTAAATTACTTATGGGATGGTCTATTGGACAAATAGGCCGATATTGTATCAGGCCCACACTTATTAATAAATAGATTTATAATTAAACAGATTTATGGGCTTATGTCTTTAATTGGAATAGAAGACTATTGGGCATAATTTATTTGGGCCTTCAATTAAATTGGATTTAATTAATAGAATTTATTGGGCTTATTATAATTGAATTAAAATAAGACCCAGTCCATTAAATTATGGCCCGAGAGACAAATTAATTTCCAATTTTGGAAGGGAAAGAGTGGGTGGGCCAATTTTTGCTCTTTAATTAGAGCATACCATGTGCATTATTTGGATTAATGGAATTTGTTCCTTTTGGAAAGGAACAAGTCAACCCCAATCAAGCTCTCTTTACTTGGTATGATTTGATTATACCTTATGAATGAGATGCTTGATTGATGATTAATTGGAATGTATCTAGACATAGGATGAACCTAAACACATTCCATTAGTCCCATTAATTATGTATATATAGGTATATACATACTAATTTTCTTATCTCGCCAAGATCGGCCGCCACTCTCTCTCCCTCTCATCTTTGTTTCTTCATTAATCTAGGATCAATTGAAGAACAAAGCAATATCAAAAGGATCACTAATAGATAGTGTAGTTCTTTTGACTTTTATCTTCCAAAAGGTTCATTTTTCTTAGCAAGAAAAATAATACCTCTCCTAGTGTGGTGTGGACGTCGTTAGAGAGCTTCTACTCTCGCAGTCTAGTGAATGAGTCCGTTTGGTGAAAATGGAACAAAGCTTGTAGCGGCTTACAGAGAATACTACAAAGTGAACGGTTACTTTTATCGTATTACTCTTCGTATATTTATTTTCTATATGCCCTATGAGATACAATGCTTGGTGTAACACTTGTGAGATCAACGAACCTTTTTTATTTAAGTTATGCTTTATCTCGCTCATTTCATTACTTTCGCACTTTTGCCGCACTCCAGGGCGGATCCACTCCCTTCAGACAATATATTAT
This sequence comes from Sesamum alatum, assembly GCA_034509735.1. Taxonomy (NCBI): domain Eukaryota; kingdom Viridiplantae; phylum Streptophyta; class Magnoliopsida; order Lamiales; family Pedaliaceae; genus Sesamum; species Sesamum alatum. Next base: position 9,180,617 of record JACGWO010000007.1, on the reverse strand, counting down.
ATTTCGTCCACAAGATTCATCAAAATCTGCTACTTCCTTCCCAAATTTCGTCCTAAATCAAGCATTAATTTTTCATCCTATGGATGGATTTTCTGACAGCAATTTACTAGGCTGTCGGAAATCCGTTACATATATCCCGAAGGCAATGCTTATCCCTCGAAAATATTTTTGACTTTACTTTTTGAGGTGGTCTTTCTTTTGTCTCAAAATTGTCAAAAATTTCATCGGAAACTTGAATAGTTACGAATTGCCATTGAAAATTCAGTCCCAAAAAAGCCTGTTTTTGTAGTGATATATTCATCTCATGTAATTAAGATTAGGAAATAGGGACATTGAAAAAAAAACTATTAAATTAATCTTTGTGCTCATAAAGCTTATGCTAGTTATGTAAATAAAAGATGGTACTTTCAGACATCTTAAGAAATAGATATATATAAAAAGTGAATATATGAGAAATAGCAAGTACATTCCTTGAGCTACATTAGCATTTAAAATGTGAGGACTTACATCATACATATTGTCATTTTCCACAAGATTACTGCTTCTCCATCAAAAATATCTTCGGGACGTTGTCCTACACATTTTTAAAACAAATATATGTATCAAGCTTTTCACTCAAAGTCATAATCTAATAAATAGTAAATAAAATACAAAATGACCAAAGAGTAAAAAGTCTACTCCTATCACATAAAATAAAGTTATAATATTGTCGAATGCTCATAGTGATTTTTCTAATCTAGGTGAATTGCCATATGGATGTAATAAAACTGGTCAAACCAAAATGTTATTGTTTGTAGGTGAATTAACTGTAATATTACTCCCAAATTATAGGGTCTTCTGCAAGTTTCATCCCATGCTCTTGGAAATGAGAAAAATGCAATTTACCCCCCTGTGTTAGGGGAGATGAGCAGTTTACCTCCTGTGAAATATAAAGTAGCAATTTACACCCTTTTGTTATTAAGAACGGAGCAAAATACCCCCCTAGGCCTGCAAGTGCACTATACTCGCGTCTACTGTATTTGGGCATAGTTTTTAAGCAATAAAAATATTATTTTATAAATATATTAATATATTAATATTTATATAAATAATATTTAATATTTTAAATATATTAAATATATATTTTTATTTGTAAAAATAACATATATTACACATATATTCAAGAGCCTTGGACTCCTACTTGGAAATTCACAAATTTTGTTTAATTTTTTTTTTTGTTTCTCTTGCCTTAAACGACGCCATTTTATTTCTTCTCCATGGGAACAACCTCGTTTAGGCTGTAAAGTCTCTATTCTTGAATAGCATTTTTTCGTGTCCAATTTTACTTAGATCTGTGAATTTCATGGGAGAAATGGCAAACAGTGAAATCTCTGTTTCTTCATGGAACGAACAACGTTTCTTCATCGTCCAAGCCATGCGTAGATCTGTGAAGAAGAGAAGAGAAAGCCACGCTCAGATCTGTGAAGAAGGGAACCAACGGATCTTTTGATGTCGATCGTCCGATGTGATGTTCCCGTTTCTTCAGCGACGTTTCTTCGATCTGACCACATCATGATTGCTGCTAAAATTCTTCTTCAACTTTTTTTTCCCGAGATTGGTTTCTTGTTGTATTTATTTTGGATTTAATTTCTCACCAACTACATATGCCAATCATTTCTTTGGCCATACCTGTCCCTGTTCACCGTACAAGGTATGTACTGATTCCTTCCAAAGCTGGGTCATTTCCCAGTTTTTCTGCTCAATTCTCTAATTTTTTTTGTTTATTATCGCCTCTTATTATTGTGATTTAGGGTTTTTGATTTGATTGTTACCATTGTGCAAAGTCTGCAAAAATCATTCCTTCCCATGCCTTGCACTGTTGCTTGTGCAGATATCTACATTCTTCATCAACATTTCTTGATTTTTGTGGCATATATATATATGGGTTATTCTCTCTGAAGTTCATTTTTCTTGCCTCTTCAAAAAATCAACCAGGTAATTCTATGTTTTGTTGAAAGGTTGTCAAAGTCGGAAGTTTATGTTACCAACCTTGTGCATGGTGATGTGTAATAAACAAATCTATGAATTGTGTCATTAAAGATGCACTACAAAAAAATACAGGAATAGGAACGGATACACACGATCGTTCCAACTACCGGTCCTACTAGGAACGGTAAAAGAAACTGTTGTGGAACGAAAAATCGTTGATGACGTCATTGTCGAGTAATTGTAATACAAATTAATAGGAACGGCACAACAGTTCCTATTTGAGTGCCAACTTATGTGAGCCAATTTGTACACCTACAACCGTTCCTAAAAGGGACCTGATATATTTTGGACTTCAATTTGGAACGCATGTGTGAAATTTGGAACGGTTAGTCGACCGGGAACACCTACCGTTCCTATATGGGGTCCTATGGCAGTATCTATTTGGACCAGTCGGCTACCGTTCCAACATGTAGTCCTACATAAGACCCTTTTACGGCATGAGCAAAAATGTAATGCAATTACCGTTCCAAATTGTGGGTATATAGTAAGTGCAATATTGTTACAATTACCATTCCCAATTGTACTCCAATTAGGAGTGGTCGTGTTGCATGTGCCTCATACCGTTCCTAATATGCCCTAACGGCTATATTACAACGGTAATATTACTGTTCCTGTAACCCCACCTGAGACCGTTCCTAAAGCTGGAACAACGGCTAGTTTTTTGTGTTCTAAATAATATTTCAATGCCCGTTCCAATATTTTCTATATATGTCCCCCTTCTTTGTCATTGTTCTCATAGTTACTCCAACTCATTTTGTTGTAACTCCCCCTTAATTCTTTATACGAAAAAATGGAACATATCAATTACTGAGTGTGAATTTCGCATTGATATTGATAGGTGTTTTGCTCAGGTAAGTATGCAAAATTCTGTTATTTTTGTATATATATATATATAATATACTCTCGCCATTTAATTGTGTACTGTTGTGAAATATACGTAGGACCAATCATGTTAAGACAGTTGAGGAAATGGATGTATGATCGAGACGTCTTGGGTGTGACGCAGGAGTTTGAGGACGGTGTTACAATATTTTTAGAATGGGTCCAGTCTCAGCGTGCATATATGGACGGGGACAGGATTAAGTGTTCCTGCCGGAAGTGCAAAAACGAACGGTTTAAAACACCAGACGAGGTAAATTTTGATTTGTGTATGAAAGGATTTATGCCGGAGTATTACAATTGCACTTCACATGGTGAGGAGAGGGTGCAGGAATAGTTTGAAGCATTGACAGCGCCCCCTGTGCAGCAGCAGCAAACGCCACCCGTTCAGGAGGAGGGTAGTTCGCATTGGGGTGATGTAGCTCAGATGGATTGGGCGCAGAGGATGGTATTCGATGCTGCCGGGGCCGTCATTGTGGTCTTCGTACAACCAGGAGGGACCGACTGATGAGGGTACTCGGTTTGTCCATCTGATCTGGGTCCTAGTTCATATTATGATTCGGGGCCTTATGATTATGTGTCTGGATTGTCAGACAGTTTTTTGATGTAGTTCATGTTACGGACCAACCGTTGTGGAACGACTACACCACCTCTCAGTTGGCGTCAATTGCCTCTTTGGTGAATATCAAGGCCGAAGGGGTTTTTCTGAGCATACATATGATCGGTTATGCCAGTGGGCTGATACTGTAATGCCCCGCGATCACACTTTCCCCGTCGATTAAACAATACGAAGAAATTGATAAGAGAATTGGGTTTACCAGTTGAAAAGAATAATACTTGCAAAAATGGTTGCATGTTGTACTGGAAGGACGATATTGATTTGGAATATTGCAAGTTTTGTGCAAACGCTAGGTACAAGCCCACCAGGGACAGAAATCCTAAACGCAAGAAGTCCCCGTATGCCATTCTTAGGTATCTACCGATTACCCCTCGGCTGCAGAGGTTATATCCGTCGGAGGCCACAACAGAGCATATGACTTGGCATGCGAGCCATCAGACGGAGGAATGATCCATGTGTCATCCGTCCGATGCAGAGGCTTGGAAGCATTTTGACCGGACGTATCCTGATTTTGCAGCTAATCCTCGTAATGTTAGACTTGGGTTGTGCACGAATGGGTTTGCACCGCACGACCAGTATGGTAAAACTTACTCATGTTGGCCCGTGATACTTACACCGTACAATATCCCACCGGGAATGTGTATGAAGTTTGAGTATATGTTCCTAACAATGGTGATCCCTGGCCCATCGAATCCGAAATGTCTAATCGATGTCTACTTGGAGCCGTTGATCGAGGAGTTGCAAAATTTTATGGCATGTGGGTGTACGTACGCACGATACTGCGACAAACCAGGCATTCATGATGCATGTCGCATTGATGTGGACAGTGAACGACTTTCCTGCTTATGGGATGGTGTCTGGATGGATTACCGCCGGTGTTATGGGGTGTCCAGTTTGTATGGAGGACACACGGGCATTCTATTTACAGCATGGTCAGAAGGTATGCTATTTTGACTGTCACAGGTAATTCCTACCACCGGTTCATCCTTATCGTAGGAACAAGAAAGCCTTCACTAAAAATCGAATGGAGAGGAAGGTTGCACGTCCGAGGCTGACTGGAGAACAGATCCAAACCCGTGTCGATGCGTTTAGTGTGGTTGTCGAACAACCGTTGAGTGAACCGGAAGGCTACGGTATCGACCATAAGTGGACGAAGAAACGCATATTATGGGAGCTTGAATACTGGGGGCGCATCTGAGACGACACAATCTTGATGTCATGCATATTGAGAAGAATGTGTTCGATAATATATTCAATACTGTGATGGACATCAAGGCAAAAACGAAAGACAATCTGAATGCACGGAAGGATTTGAAGATCATATGTAATCGGCCGGAGCTTGAGGTGGATGAAAGGAGATCAAACGTGACGCCCAAGGCGGTATATACATTGATGAAGGAGCAAAAGAAGAAGATATATGAGTGGATTCGTTGTCTTAGGTTTCCTGATGGGTATGCCTCTAACTTGGCCCGTTGCGTCGACCTGAAGGAGCTGAGGATGCACAGCATGAAGAGCCATGATTGTCATGTATTCATGTAGAAATTTATTCTGGTTGTCTTCCGTGAAATGCTTCCAGAGCACGTGTGGCGGCCCTTGACGGAAGTGAACCTTCTATTCCAGATCCTATGCTCAACAACACTAGATGTTGCCAAGGTAAAAGAATTGGAAGATAGTGTAGCCGTCATCCTGTGCAACCTCGAGAAAAGTTTTCCTCCTTCTTTTTTCGACTCAATGGAGCATCTAATTGTTCACCTTCCATATGAGGTGCGCGTTGGGGGCCCCGTGCAATACAGGTGGATGTACCCATTTGAAAGGTAATTAAATAAATATTGTTAAATATGTATTTATTATTTGCATTTTAATAAATAGTCGTATGAATAGTTTCCTACGTGATTTGAAGATAAAGGTGAAAAACAAAGCACAAGTCGAGGCGTCAATTGTAGAGGCTTATATTGTCGAAGGAATCGGGCTTTTCTCCTCTCACTACTTCGAACCGCACATTCTTTGCAAGCGAAACAGACCCGGTCGGAATGATGATATCACGAGCAACGACGATCGAATAGTTCGGTCCATTTTCAATTACTGGGCCGAGCAAGTGGAGCCTTGAAGAAGAGATGGCTGAGCGGTGAGGAACTTCATGTTATCGAGACATACGTCTTGTGTAATTGTGAAGTAGTTGCACCATACTACGAGTAAGTGTCTTATACAAATGTAATTATCTCGTATGATTCATTTCAATTTCAATTACATGTATATTTATAACTATCAATTTTACTATAACAGGTCATTCTTCAATGAACTCTTCGAGCAACATAATTCGGAGGACCCGATAATTGATGAACTAGTGGTGACATAATTCAAGGATTGGTTCAAGGCTCGTGTAAGTATCATCGATTTCTTGTAAATGTAATATGCTCATTAATTTGTAATCAATTATTTCCATTGTTATATATATGATTAATTGCAGGTGAAGCCCGAATTGAATCACACAAACGATGAATTATTGAAGTTGCATTATTGGGGGCCAAGAGCAAAAGTGACGACATACCCGTCTTTACTTCGTCAATGGCTTCAATTTCCATACTGAACGTCTTAATGTTGGGAAGTCAACAATGAATTGTGGTGTTTGTGTCAAAAGCTCATCATATACAGACATGAATTCTGACTTCTATGGAATTTTAGAAGAGATAATTCAGCTAGATTACCCACTAATTCCAACATGTACATTGTACTGTTTGATTGTCGTTGGGTCAATCCGGTCAGAGGCATGAAAATACACCCTCGTTATCACGTCGTTGATGTCAACTTCAAAAAGCTCTACCAAAAGAATGAACCATTCATACTGGCACAACAAGCAGTACAAGTCTACTACGCGGATTACCGAGTATGAAGAGAGACAAATTCAACTGGAAAGTTGTTTGCAAAATCAAGGCTCAAAGAGTAATCGATGACTCGCGATGGACCAAGGTCGCCTATCAGATGGATGAAGTCGTACCTAATCTAGATGTTGTAATAGATAACCAAACCTTTAAACTGCATGACCCAACGGGAATACAATTGGTCGTTGATCATGGAGCAGGGCCATCGCGCTCGCCAGACAGTGAATCTGAAGATGAAGATGAAGATAGCTTTGACGAGGCTGAGTCCGATGAAGAGACTTATTGAATTTTCAAAAAAATTTCTGTAATTTTTTATTAACTTTATTTTTTGTATTCGATAGATGTATTTTGATTATTCTAAGAAATTAGAATAAATTCTAAAAATAGAAATGGATATTTTTATTCGGAAAATTTGAATTAGGAAAGGTCCAAATTTATAAGGACCGTTCCTATTTAAGGTACAATTTTTCAAATATGGTGGCTAATTAAAAAAAATGAGGGAAATTTGAATTAGGAACGGTCCAAATTTATCAGGACCGTTCCTATTTAAGGTATAATTTTTTAAATATGGCTGCTAATTAAAAAAAAAAAGAGGGAAATTTGAATTAGGAACGGTCGATGAAAACCTATGACTGTTCCAAATTGAAATCCAATATTTCGTTTTGGCGATCAATGGAAAATTAGTGGGAAAATCAACAATTAGAGCGGTCAGTTTATATACGACCGTTCCATATTACAATAGGAACGGTAAATACGTATGTGTATTAAAACAACATCGTTCTTTCCATTAGGAACGGTACTGGGAATACCTTCTCTATTAGGTGACCGTTCCTAGTATTACAATTCCAACTAATTGGTCCGATATCTCAACATTCGTCAGCCGGATGGACACCATTTTTGAGCACATACAAGATTATGGATATGAATTGATGTCCAACGGTCTGATTTTCAATCAGCAACCCGGATTTATGGATACATCTATTTTTCTTATGATGAATACTGACCGGATACAATATCTCGAGAACCGCACACCAAAATTTCACAAAACTACATATAATGTATTATTTTGTATGGTACTTCATATCTAACGGTTTGATTAGAATTTTAACGGTCTGATTATGCTGTGCAATACAACAACATAGGATCCTAGTTACATTTGTGAAATACTAACAAAAATAAATATACAAATATACTTCATATTTCTGAACGTGTGTATATATTGCAGAAATTACTATGTAATTTGAAATTCTTGTAAATATCCAATTGTGTACCTTAATTCAATCATATGAGTGTCCGGAACGTATTTTTCTTAATTTATAGTTATTATGTAATAAGATAAAAGAAATATTGCAATACATACAGGAATGGGTGCACATGAAACTAGGAACGGTAGCTATTCATAACTTAACGACATCGTTTTTTACTTTAGGAACGGGGTTGGGAACATATTTTATTAAGTGACCGTTCCTATTAGCACAATTCCAAGTACTAAGTATTTGGAATTGATATGGGAAATGCGGTTTGTAATTTAGGAACAGTAGCAATTGGGAACGGTTTGGGGAACGGCCTTACCACTAAGTGACCGTTCCTGTTTAGGTCAACTCTCAGTAGAAGGTATCAAAACAACATCGTATTATAGAGAATACGACGTCGTTTTCTTTAGTTGGCCCGAGATTAGGAACGGTTTCTATTTATCACGACCATTCCAAATATCTAATATATATTCGACCCTTGGCCGATTTTCTTCCCTCACTCTCACTCTGCCTCTACATTTCTCAGCCTCCCTCTCCCTCTCATCTCTCTCTCTCTAGCCCATCGTCGTCCAAGCCACGCCGCCTCCACTATCGCCGTCCAAACCACCACCCAGACCACCGTCTGCCGCGCTACATCTGCCTCCGCCGTCCGCCGCGCTGCCTCTGCCTCCGCCGTCCGGATCCCAAACGTCGTCCACCGCCAGTCAACTACTAAGTAGGGATTCCTGTGCAACCCTTTTTTTTTTATTTTTTTATGTAAATTTCTGTTTTGGGAGTTTTGTGTCAAATTTTGTAATGATTGGGAATTTTATTTAATTTTTGTATAGTTAGGGTATTTTCCTGTAATTTCTGTTTAGTTAGGGGCTTGAACTATAATTTCTATTTAGTTAGGGGATTAATTTGTAAATTTCATATATTATTGGATTTTTCTGTAATATTCTAAATATTTTATGGTAATTATGTTGTAATTTTCTGTAATTTTTGTGCATTTTCTATTATTTTTGTGATTTTTTATGTTAAATTCAGAATTTAATGTCAATAATTGATGAATATAGGAAATTTGAAAATTAATGTTATGTAAAATTCAATTTTTTCTATTTTGAAAATCTGGAAAATAAAGTTATGTAGTTTATTGATTTTTTGAATTTTAATCATATTTCTGTAAATTTGATGGAATATAGGATATTATTTTGTAATATTATTAAAAATTTCAAGTGCAATTCTGTTTTAAAAAATTGGAAATTTTTATTTTTAAAAATCTGAAAATTAAAAAATTTTGTTACAATTTAATGTCATTTTCTGTAAATTTAAATAAATTCCAGAATTTTAATGTAAATTTCTGAAATTATGAAAATTCACAAATTTTCAAAAAAAATTCTGTATATTTAAAATTTTTGGTGATTTTTCTGATAATTTTTTGAATTTTTAAAATTTTGTATGTCATTTTCTATAAAATCTAAATCCTTTTTAGAATTTTATGTAATTTTTAAATATTATGTATTTTTAACAAAATTTTAAATCAAATTTTACTCATAATATATGAAATTTGTTCATTTTCTTAAATTTTAGAAAATTTAAGAAATTTTCTTTAATATTCTGTAAAGATATAGGCAAATATTAGTATTTAGTAAAAATATATAGAAAAATACAAGGATTTAGTGCAATTTTACGGTCAAATTTTGGAATTTAGTATAAATATATAGAAAAATAGAAGGATTTAGTGCAAGTTTAGGATCAAATATTGGGATTTAGTATAGATATATAGGAAAAATAGAAGGATTTAATGTAATTAAGCGTCAATTTTGTGTGTTAGGAAATAATTTTAGGATTTAGTCAATATTGTAGGAAAATTTTTGGTATTAATTTTGGGACTACATTGCAGTCGTATTTTTCAAATTCATACGACCAATATTTTTAAAAAAAATTGTAGATCTTGTCTGGTCGGGATTTCCCACCTCGAGGAGGTGGACGTGGCCGCGGTCGCGGTCGTGGTCGTGGCCACGGTCGTGGCTCACCGGCCATACCGCCGGCCAGTGTTGCTTCCCAAGATGGGGAAGCAGTGTTCCGACCACCACCACCACCGGCAGAGCAAGCACCGACACCACCTACGCCGGATCAGCAGCCCGGTGCGTCTACCGCTACACCCGTCGAGGAGGGTGGCAGGCCATCCACTACCGCACCGGCGGTCGATCCTGCCCGTCCATGGGCTGCCCCACCCCCACCCCACCCCCACCGGCCCCACCTCTCCCACCACCATCCGCACGCCAGTACATCACACTCGCCGAGGCGAGGTATATGTACATTTTTTTAAATTTTTTTTGTAATTTAAATTATTATTTTTATGTCATACTAATTATTTTCCTAATTTCAGGAGTGATCGGAAGATCCACGAGCGCATGTACGCGGTCGTGCGAGGACACTATCCCCATCCTTGGGGCAGTTTGCGCAAGGTGCCGCCAGAGCACTAGCATTTCTGGTTTGAGAGTTTGAAGGTAACAGCAATTAGTTTTATTTTAAATATTTTAACAATCTAAGTTCTAATATATATATATATATATATATATTTAATACAGATGATGTACTGGTGGGACGCCGACGACGAGTCAATGTTCAAGATCTTCCACGTTTGGGCGGGGAAGTTCCTCAGGAAGAAGTTCGTCATCGCCAGACAGTCCCTGCAGAAGCCTCTATAGCTGGCGAACGAGGCCTGGCGGCAGCTCCTCTTGTACTAGGAGTCCCTAGAGTTCAAGGAGGAGTGCGAGAAAAATAAGGCAAACCGGAACGCCAACCCAGCCGCATCCGCTACTGTGTACAACGGGGGATCTGTCTCCGTCGTATGCACAAGCGGAAATTGATAAGATATTTAATGTTATTTCAAGTATATTATTATTAAATTAAAATGGTAATAAATGTTTCCCATTTCTTTTTACAGGAGGAGCAGCTCGGTTGACCAGTGAAGCACATGGAGTTATTCTCCAGATGCTACAAGAAGAAGGCCGACGGCGGCTGGAACGGGCCGAGGGCAGTGGAGGTGGCGGTAAGTTGTACTTAATACATTCTAATTTTTTTTAATGTTTGTAAATTTTCTAATTTATTCTAATTATTTTTGCAGGAGATGTTCCAGAAGATGATGGAGGATCACCAGTCTCAGGCCACGATCAATCTTGGGAATCCTTCGGCCGAATCAGAGGGCTCGGTGGCGCAGACCGAGCAGGAGATGTGGTTGCTTACATCGGGGGCAAGAACAAGGGCCGAGTATTCGATCTTGGTTCTGAGGCCCTGGGTCTCACCCAGACCGTTACCTCGCCATCATCACCGCCGCCAGAGCCAGCGCCTTCGTCAAACATGGAGGGTCGGATGGTCCACCTCGAGGAGATGATGATGGACCTGATGGGCATGATGAAGGCCATGCAGATCAGTCACTCCGACGCTGGCCCGTCACGGCCTCCTAGAGATCCCACCCTTCTAGATATTGACGAGATGGACGAGGCCGATGGGGACGAGGAGTAGATTATGTATTTTTTTTATTATTTTTTTTGTAATTATATCGGATAATATTCATATTTAATATAATTTTTATTTCTAAATTACGCATTTTTTCATATTTAAATATTAGTTATTAAATCAAAATAAAAAATATTATTAATAAGTCAATTTATATTTAAATGATAACAATTATTACTATAAAAAAATTAATAATTCATTAGTTAGGAACGGTAATTTAGACGGCCAGTGAGTGCCAAAAACCGTTCCAACATTTGACTGTTTTAAATCAGTTACCGTTCCCAATACCGATGAAAACTCCATTCCAAACATAGAAGTCAATCGTTCCTAAAGACGGGACTTACCGTGCCTACATGTATTCCAAAATCAATGCTTTTGTGGTTAGACATTTGTTCTAAAGGAAATACCAAAAATCAGTCCAACGTGGTATTCCAAAGTTGGAGTGCAAAAACAGTTCCTAACGAACGCGGCAATATGTATTGCAGTTACCGATCCTAATCTATACAACAGATCGTTCCAACTTGTATTCCAGACACCATGCTAAAATGTATCTACAACTTATGATGACAATTCCAACATGTGTTCTAACTACCGTTCCTAATTGCGCGATTTAATTTTGATGCGGCCGTTCCAAAAATTTATAAGGTGTTCCAAATGCAAAAATTATCATATATACAAAGGTCATTAGGAACGGTATACAGAAAATATGCCAAAAACCGTTCCCAAATAGGAACGTTCTCCTCGTTATTGTTTCTAATTATTAGGATCGCCTCTTATTGCCACGGATTGCCTCCCGTTCCTTAACCATTCCTAATGGGAGTCTAAAAGGATCCAGTGAACTATTTACCGTTCCAAAAATTAAAAAACACCATTCCTGTTACTGTTTCAATTCCCGCATTTTTTTGCAGTGATGGTTAATTTTCAATTGTCCTTAATAATCTATCAGTTGCTCTTTATTGATCTTCATTATTTGTGTAGTTAGGTTTGGATTTTCATATGTCTGGTTCTCTATAGGTTTCGGACTTGGTGCATTTATTTATCATAGTACGCATGGACAAACGTATTCACCTGGACCTACTTTTTTTGTTTTGTATACTTCAGAGGTCAGACACATGTTTCTTTAGAATTCTAGAAGAAAATGTGTTAGAACTCGGTTTATCATCAGGCTTATTAGGAAAATAAGGGTATCTCTAGCTGCATGAGTGTCAGTTATTTGGGTTCTGAAAGCTAATGTGAACCTCCTCTTACTATTTTTGTATACATTACAAATTTTTTATTGGTGGTCGTGATTTATTTAGTTCTATCTCTTTCCTGGAGGAGAAGCTAATTTATGCTTCTTTACCCCGAGATTCCAATGGGATCGAGATTGATGAGGACATCCTTCATTCCGATTATAAGAAAATCAGGAGACAAAAATTTGAGGCCATACTATATCTCCAGCAAGAAAATAGTTGTGTGCCTAATTGCTTTCTGTATGTTGGGTTTTGTTTTACTAGGGGGACAGGTTGTTGGTTGATTCATGGTTAGGAGTTTTGTATTGGCCACTTCCTAAACTCATTGTTCTTTAGATTGTGTTGTTGATCGTTTTTAATGAAGGTTAATCTTTTATCAAAAAATAAAAATAAAAATTGCTTACCTTTGAAGAATCTTTGCTAACAATGTCTTTCAGTTCACTCTTTGCAATGAACATACTTTGAGTCCCAAATTTTTTAATATATGGTGTTATTGATCAGTCAAGTAGATCGCTTTTCAAATGTGATAGGGAAATTACTTTAGTTTCAAACAGTACCCTATCTTTATTTATTTATTTCTCTTTTATCTTTTTGTGGTGTTGAGGGAGGCTATTCTATTTTTGGAACAATATCAACAAGCTCGAATGAAATTGCAGCTAGGACTAATTGGCTAAGTTGTCAGACTCTATATTGTTGTTGGATTCGAATTCATGTGTTTGTTCTTTTCTATGTAGTATTTGTGGGTCTCTGTCTTTTTTAGTGATTGTTTTAATAGGTTGGTTTGGTGTCCTGGTGTAGTATAGTTTGCTAATTATATTTAGTAATTTATCTTAGGATTGTTAATCGTGTTTCTATTGTTTAGATTAGATGGTGTCCAACATTTGTGCTTTAATCTTATTAAGACTTGGACAGAGTAAATAAAAGACAAATAATTTCATTCTTGTTCATATATTTTTTTTTAATTTCATTTTGCTAAAAATAAGAAATTTTTTATTCTTATAAACAGATATTCTAATAAAACAAATTCTTTGAATTATCATACTATTTTATTCACTATTATAATTATTAATTAAGAGATAATAAATTTTCATAATATTTTTATGGGCATAATTTACCGCGCCTTGTGCGGTCCCACCGTTCTAGTATATATATTTGGCTTCTTCTTCATCCTTCTGACCGCCCGCCGCCGTCGCTGCCTCCGCCGCACAATACGGCCGTCGCCAGACCAAACCGCCGCTGCCGCCCTCTCCCCGGCCGCACCTCCTCCTCCTCATGTCATCGCGCCTTCTCTTCCTCCCGTTGTCGCGCCCCCCTCCTCCTTCTCCCCGCCGTGGTGACCTCTTCCCTTTCCCCCATTCGCGCCGCCTCATTGCCTTCTGCCCGATCTGCCACCACCTCCTCGCCTTCCCGCCCAGATCCGCCACCACCTCGCCAGTTTTTGCCCAAATCCGCCACACCCATCTTCTTCCTCCAGGTCGCCGCGCCCCCTCGCCTGCCTCTACCGGCCACCCGCCGCCCCCTTCCCCCTCTCCCCGCCGCCGGCTCCCTTCTCTCCCCCCCCCCCCTCTCTCTCTCTATATATATATATATGTATATATACATAAATATGTATTTATAATTACAACTTATTATTATATATATTTTCAAATTTAATTAATATATATTATAATAATTTTTGTTGTATATTTGCTTAAATCTAAACCGTTGATTCTAAATTCAATAAAATTTAAACCGTTGATCTATTAGATACATTTGGACCTTAGATTGAATTCAATCCAATGGTTTTTAAATTAGGGCATAAATGTTATTTTAAATTAAAAAAGAAAAGGAAAAATCGCGCGTGTAACACACGAAACGCGTTAGGGGGTTTTTGCTTCATTTTTAATAACATAGGGGGGGAGGGTAAAATGCTATTTGTTTTTTGATAGGGGGTAAATTGCTCTTTTTGCTTAACACGGGGGGGTAAATTCCATTTAACCCTCTTGGGAGTAGCCAATTTTAGTCTCATACTTTTATATATTTTGTAAAAAATAGTCCTACCGTTAATTATTTGATAGAAAGGGCGTGCATTAGTGTGACCGGTTGAAAGGGAAAAATTGGCAGCAACAGGTTTTAGGGGGGAAATAGAGAAAATTGCAATATTAGTCCCAAACTGCAGGATCCTTTGTAAGTTTCATCCCATGATTTTGAAAATAGCCAATTTTAGTCTCATACTTTTGTCTTTTTTGTGCAAAATTAGTCCCATCATTAATTACTTGATGAAAATGCCATGTGCTTAGCACATGGCCGTTAGTATGACTAGCTGTTGTATGGAATTATCTCCAAAAGCAAATTGTGTTTATTTGTTTTAATTGTTGTATCTTTACAGATCGTGGTTTATTTGAAAATTATTTTATATTTGAAATATGTAAGTAGTGGTAATTTATTTGTTTTAACTGTTGTTGTTTCCAGAAGCATATTGTTTAAAAATGGGTTTAAAATAACAATGCATTATACTATGTAAACTATAGATAATAAAAATACAAAAAGACAATAAAAAACCACAAATCATTATAATGCATATGAATTGAAAGACCATTGTTTACATGTAAAATAACATTGCTTTACAACCTTTCAATAAATTAACAATAGAATTTGTTTCCTTCGAACAAAAAACTACATTACAAATGGAATCCAAAAAATTAACAACATAAGAGAAATCTTCTATCTGAATTATTGGATGTCAAAGAAGTCTTCAACCGAGCAATCTCTCCACAATAGCAGCTGACCCTTTGACGATTTTGTGTTGTAGAAAAAGAACACACTTAAACCCTTTCGCAAACTCTACTACTCAAAGAAGTAGATTCCATCCTTGTTTAAAGGGGTGGCTTGGCCTGCCACTTCATGTTTTTCAACAAGAAAAATCGGCCCCCTCCCAAAACTAGCCTAGGGTTTACATCTCTTACTCCCACCAATAATTCCATCTTCTGCTAATTAGGTCCATGAAAATATATCAATAAGAATTCATCTTTTGAGGCATAAAAGCGCCTCAATATGGTACATATTGGGGCGCTTATAATTTTTGGGGTACTTAGTGTAAGTGTCGCATATATTGGTGTCGCAAGACGATTTGAGGCGCTTAAAGTGCCTCTCTATTTTAGTCTATTGGGACATTTATATTTGTCATATTGATAGATTTACAAGGCACAAATAAGTGTCCCTATATCAAAATAAAAATAAAATAAAAAAAAATCTTTTGAAACACTTATGTGTGCCTTAAAACATATAGGAGACAGTTTTGTTGTTTAACGTATTTTAAAATGTTTCCAAATGAACATAATAGGAAATTTATAAGTTTCAAGATTTAATTTGGAGACAAAACTTAAGTGTTCGAACAAAATTCCAAAATATCCAATATATATGACTTTTGGGGATATTTGTATGTGTCTTTAAATCTAGGACACATATATGTGTCAATTTAACTTATACTAAATGCGTCCAAAAGAATGTGTTAGGATATTTATAAATGTCCTTATAAGTGTCCTGTAACTTTTTCAAAAAAACTAATTTAACCTTTTTGGGATGCTTAGTAGTGTCCTTAAAAAGTAAAATTAGAACAATTAAATACCTCAAATTTTGTGTAGCATAATCAGTATCCTGTTATATTTTATCATAAAGTACTGATGAAATTACAATTTATAATAAGTATTCATTAAACCAATCCAATACCCATCCATTCAAATGAAAGCTAGTTACAATATCAATTTATATACAGAAAGTTCATCCAATAAACCAACCAAACATATATCTAGAAAGTCAAAAGAAATTGTGTCTGATTTTCTCTAAACTGAGAAAAGAAGTCTCCAAAGTAGTTCATAGTCATAAAGTTCCTAACACATATACAAGTGCTCCTAACACATATTTCAAGTGCTCCATAATGGACTCCTTCGAAACACTTCATTTTTCTCAAATTTCCTTCCAAATCTTTGAGTTTCCTAAGAAACTTTTTATTTTTCCTAATTTTTCAGCGAAACATTTATTTCATACTTTTTTAGCGACAAGTATATAAATTGATTTTATTCCATGTGTTTTTAATTGATTTTCAAAATGGTCCAATTCTTTTTATTTTTTTTCAATTTCATCCTTCTAGTAGAATTTTGATCAATTTTACCTCTAATATAAGGGTATTCTTGTACTTCTCTTTATATTTATTAAAAAAAAAAGAAAAATTTTGTGGGTTGTAAATATTATGACATAAAATATATTATGGTATTATCTTATACTAGTAGATGTTGCACACACAAATATGTGTGTATAATTATTTTTAAACTTAAAAAAAATTAATTTTTATTTTAATAAATATATATAAATTAAATAAATAAAGCAATGTCAGAAGAATATATAGAAAATGAGAAGTTGAATAGAGAGAGAGTAAAATGGAGATTAACGAAATAAACTAAAAAATTAAAAAATTGATATAACAAAATAATTGAAGACACCAAAAAGATGTTCTTCAATTATATAAAGGTATAGATATTTTTGGGGCTGTTAGGTAGATCTGAATATACTGACATAGTGTATATTATGACATATCTTATATATTTTTATCGTAGCTCCATTGATGTTGTTATTGTTGGTTGAATTTGACGAAGACATAATCAATGTATAAAAAATAATTTATTGGAAATGATACGTGATTGATAACTAATTTTTATGTGAAATAGTTAAAAAAATTATGAGTTTATTTCTATTGAATACTTGCAAACCTGTTACTGCATTTTTCTTGCTTTTGTCAAATTTGATATGTGCACTTCATTTTTAATTGCACCATGTATTATAAGGGAGTATGTTCGGCAAAAAGCCAAATTCCAACCATCCAATAGTGGCGTTCAAATGATCATAATTTTCTAACCGTCATAAAGGACTAAATTAAAATTGAATTTGAAAATAGAGGGATGCTTGTGCAATTGTGTATATTTTACCAAAACTTTTGGGGGCATTTTTGACAAAAATTATTTTTTGACCGAAAAAATTGGTCAAAATTCCACTAGAAGGATGACATTGAAAAATAAAAAAATAAATTAGACCATTTTAAAAATCAATTAAAAACACAAGGACTAAAATGAAAATAACCCGTTTACATAGGTATTTCATTTAATGATAACAAATTTAATATTAAGCTAAATTAGTAATGTTATATGTATAAGTATCAACGTAATATAGATATTTTATAACACATAGTTAAACATAAATATATTATTATTTAGTTTCAATAGCAACTACATCAATTAGTAACTCTAAATACATAATTATACTACATAAAAATAATGTTAATTGGCTAAATGATACAAAATTAAACTACATATATTTGAATTAAAAAAAGAAAGGTAATATTTTAAAATTTTCTATGACTTTTATGTATGTTTCTTTAATTTTATGATATATTTAGCATTTCCGAAACGTTTTCGAAAAGTTTCTAATATCTATAAACTCGAAACATTCGTTGGAAATGAAACTTTAATCCATGCTCTCATGGTAGGCCCTCTTGGTCTCTGTCTTATATTGTTAGCTGCAAATTAAAAATACATGAATTACTATTTCCATTATCACAATAATCTTGAAAAAGAATGTAATTGCCTAAATTAGTTGCAATATCACTTGAATCATTCTAAGTTGTTGTCGTATCACAAGTTGCTCTAGAAGTATTTCCACTGTCTTGGTGGTTCCCATTTGATTGTACTGTTGTGGCACAAGGTGAATTCATTCCCACAGTAGGCTTATTTGATTCTTTAGATACAAATATTTTTCTATTCGTTCTATACTTGATTTTATTACTATATGAATAAAATTAATATTAATTTATGGAAGTACTTGAGTTAATATAACTATCTATAAAAAAATATAAAGTGAAATTAATAATACAACGTAGTTGTGTTTGTATAGCATCATACTGAATGGAGCCAAACTCAAATGCTTCGGAACGTTGCTTTAGAACCTTATATTTGGTGCGTTTGCTACGAGGTCTCATTTTAGGAGGCAGAATCTGCATATTGGTAAAAAATAAAATAAAAATTATGAATCAATAGATAAATTAGTAATGATCTGATCCATAACTATGAATTGCAAAACAACAAAAAATTAATGAAGTGTAATAAACTATATAACACTCACCATGTTATGAAGCATCAATATCATTAATGAAAATAAACTACATACAAATTTCTACAAGATAAGCAACCAAAGAAAAAGAAGAAAAAGGAGAAAATGAGTTTATTTCATAAATATTATTGTCATCCAACAGAAAAGTATAATAAAATCAATAAACTTATGTTTTATTTCAAACAATAGATCCTTCGATATCTTCTCTAACCCAAGTAGCTTGTTCATTTTCAACATTTTGAACATCATCATTATCAAGTTGATGAGATGTCCCTTCATCGATGCTCAGAATTGGATCCATATCAAATGAATCACTAGCTTTTGTTCTCACAACTACATGCCATCCCTTTTCAATTGGATCTTCTACATAAAAAACTTGTTGCGCCTGAGAAGCTAGTACAAATGGCTCATCTGTTTGGACTTAGAAAAATTATCTAAGGTGAAGACATTGTCGTCATGCTTTTGTGCCCTTCATGGTGACACCCAGTCACATTCAAACATCACTATTTTTCCGCCACCAATGTATTCTAGTTCAATTATATCTTTTAACACTCCATAGTAAGTGTTACCAATGACAGGATTGTTGTCATTTCTACTAGCAAAACTACTACTAGTTTGTGCGGGAACAACTAATCCACTATTTTGTGTTCTTCTTCGATAATCAAACTTTTAACATGAAAACGAAACCATTGACGATAAATCCTTTATATCGTTTTCCAACTAGATTAGGGCCTCGAGATAAGGCCCTAAGCTCTTCTGACAATTGATTCCCATCAAGATGCATTGCTTCAACCTGTTAAATAATCCAAACAATAAATCAAAAAATTGGTATATATAAAAAGAACTAAAAAATGTATATATGAATAAGTAATTTTTCAATTAGTAACTTACATGATTCTGAAACCACTCGGAAAATGTCTCACTATTAATGCGCTCAACATCCTTTTTACCAAGACGAGGATTCTGATCTTTAACAATGATTTTATGTCGTCTACATGTAATTTGGATCGTAATCAAAAAAACGTTTGTAATATTAATCATATATAAATAAAATGGTAATAAAAAAAACCTCTTACTCGATGAATGATTCGATTGAATTACAATTGAACAACACATACCAGTGCGCCTTGGTAAGTATTTCCTTGTCTAGAACTACTTAGTCTTGCCTTCCAATATGACGTCTAGGATTAATGAAAATAGGAATCTACGCTGATATTACCACCATTGTCATCATTTCGCTTAACTTTGTTGAACTTAGTCTCCACATCCTCCAAGTATCTTGAACAAAATGTCAGACTTTTTTCCATTAAATATGCTTCTACAATAGAACCTTCAGGACGACTACGATTTTGCACATATGATTTCAAAGTAGACAGACACATATAATTTCAAAATATAAAAATTTGTACTTAAAAACTATAATATTTAAGTAGAACAACAATAATATTAGAAGATATTTTACTTTTCAATAGGACGCATCCAATGGTATTGCACAACTCTAGCAATTCGAGCCTCGTATGCCAAATGAATAGGTAAATGAATCATGATGACAAAAAATGGAGGGAAATTTTTCTCCAAGTCACAAAGAGTTTGTCCAATCTCTTTTTCCAAATGAATCAAATCTCAAGCATTAAGTAATTTAGAACAAAGTTCTCTAAAGAATGTGCACAAATTAATCAAAGCTCTTCTGATATGCTTCGACAAAACTTTACGTAGAGCAATTGGAAGTAATTGTTCCATCAAAAATATAATTGTCATGACTTTTTAAACCTGAATTCTTTTGTGGTTTAACTTGCACACACCTTGATATATTAGATGCATAGCCATTAGGAACTTTACATTTCGCAAAACTTCAAGAAATAGATCGTTTTCCTTTTTACTTATTGAAAAACAAGCAGCAGGTGAATATCTTTTCCCTGAATCAAACTAAACAGGATGAAGTCCACTCCTTATGCCCATATCTTGCAAATCAAGACGAGACTTTTCATGATCTTTTGTTTTCCCCTCTATATTTAATAAAGTTCCCACCACGTTGTCACAAATATTTTTTTCTATATGCATTACATCCGAATTATGGTGCAATGGATTCTCTTTGCAATATGGCGAATCAAAGAATATGCTTTTCTTTCTCCAATTGTGAGGAAAAGTCGGATTATCATTTACCTTTTTCCCAAATTTCATGTTGAATCCCTCTAATTCCTCCAAATCATATCTCCTGTCAGTGACATGGGTGCTTTACCATATTCTTCATTACCATTAAAAGATTTAGCATATTTTCTACAAGAATGGTCATCCCTCAAAAATCGTTGATGGGCCATGTAACACTCTTTATGGCTATTGTAGAAGTATTTAAAGAAAGTTTCCTTATGGCATGACGGGCAAGCTAATTCTCCCTTTGTGCTCCAACTAGACAAATTTGCATATGCTGGAAAGTCATTAATGGTTCACAATAAAGCTGTACACATACCAAAAATTTGCTTTTTTGATGCATCATATGTTTCAACCCCATTCCACAATTCTTTTAGTTCATCTATTAAAGGTTGCAAGTAGACATCAATGTTGTTTCCAGGAGGTCAAGGACGAGGAATGAGTAAGGTCAAAGAGAAAAAAGGTTCTTTCATAAACATCCATGGAGGCATGTTATATGGTGTCAGTATGGTCATGTGCTATGAGCAACACTCATCATTCTAAATTGACTAAATCCATTAGCTGCCACACCAAGCTTCACATTTCTTGGCTCTTTTCCGAAATCTCGATGTTGTCGATCAAAAGTATGCCAAAGGGGGGAATCACTAGGATGTCTCATATAACCATCCTTGGTACGATCATCATGATGCCAACTCATGAATGATGCTATTTTAGATGACATGAAAAGTCTTTTGAAGTCTAGGCTTTAGGGGAAAGTATCTCAAAACTTTTGTTCGAACCTTTTTAGTCTTTCTTACCGAGTCTTCTTCATCAACTAAATTATTTTCATTTTGAACATATCTAAAAGTTTTACAGACTTGACAAAATGGTTCATTCGCATGCTCTTTCCAATATAACATGCAATCACTAGGGCATGCATGAATTTTGACACATGTGAGTCCCAAAGCCCCACTTATCTTTTGTACTTCATAATAAGAGTTAGGTAAGGACTCTGTGGCATTAGGAAATGCTTCTTTCAATAACTCAAGAAGCATCGTAAATATCTTATTAGACCATTTACCGGTACATTTAAGGTGAAAGAGTTGGATGAGAAATGCAAGTTCAGAAAATTGCTTGCATCTGGGATATAACTCTTTTTTAGCATCATGTAACAATTTATAGAAAATCTTAGCTCGCTCATTAGGCTCCTCTTCCATATTCAAATCTGTATCCTTCACCCCAAAAGCAATGTGTTGGCCCGTCATGCAATTGTTCATTTTCACAAGGATATCCAGAAACCTTTTCTATTTAGTAAGTGAGATATTAGTCACCTAATGGATTACAGTTAACAACAATCATCACCAAGTACTATTGTATTTCCAATATTTCGATTCAATAGCCATGTTCCCTAGAAATTAAATGTTCCAACAAATAAATCAGCAGTCCCTGTTGGTTTTCATACTGCTACAATCTTGTAGAGATAAATCACTTTGCAATAATTGATTGAATGATCAAGAGTACAAGTCTAGGAGTTTCTTATATCTTCCCATCAAGGTGAGCCACACTAAGTGGACCTTAATCACCAAAGATAAAAGTAGTTCTAATAACTCAAGAATGCATATGCTAAGATTGAATCAAGAAATCAACCCTCTTTAACGTATCACACCAGCCCAATGACGAACATGTCTTAATGAACATTAATCATGTAGAACTATTCTTTCAATCAGCACGGCTCATTCCATATCAACTAACAAAACAAAGGGCCCACGGAAATCAAAGCATTTAAAAAAAGGGAGGGAACTTTATGCAAACGAACCCTCGAATTGAGTAGAAGATTTAGATAGAGCCCACTATTTTGTATTTATCATAAAATCAGATTGTACTAAAGCCAATACTAGATCAGTTGATCTAACTTGCATACCTTGATAGTTTATCTACAAAATCAGATTGTAAATTATGTTTTGTAACTGAAGGAACCCACACACAATAGTTACTAAGAAATGTGACATTCAATATTAGTATACAAATCAATTAAAAGACTTCGCACAATTTCTGTAGTAATCTACTTACTGCATTTCACAATAGAAGAACTAGTAATTATTTTATACTATTTTTGAGGCAATAAGAAAGCAGTGACAGCATGACCTCAAAAATGCGCAGCCACCGCCAACTACTAAGAAAATTCATTCATCCTTTTCAAATCAGTTCGGTTCTTCGCACAATTATACAAATATGTTTCTCCACTAATTTCTGTATGAATCAACAACTAAGAAATTCGGCAGTGTGGTAACAAGGACTTGAATACCAAATTCCCAAATAAAGAATCAAAAATTAAGGAGAAGAAAAGAAATAGAGAAAGAAATGTACTCTGGTTTGGAGTGTTTTTGACTAAACCCTAATGATAATGTTGAAATTAACTGAACAGAAAGAAAACAAAAGATGAAGAAGAGGCCACACCTGATAGAGAACGTGGTCGTGGAGAGAGAATTGTGATGGAAAAGGAAGAGAGCGTGAGATATTCTGTGTATTGCGGGAAAGTATGAAAAAAGTGGGAGAGTAAAACTAATAAAAGAGAAAGTACTAAATAAAATAAAATAAACAAAATAAAAGTTCAAAATATCATTAATCTTATTTTTTATTTAAATTGAATTTTATATTTAAGTGCCTCATTAAGGTTAATTAATGAGGCACAATTAAACATATGTGCTAATATAATAATTTTAAGACACATATAACAAAAAGTATCCTAAAAAAAGTGTCTCAATATATGTATTATGTTGTTTTTTTTTATTTGTTGGTTTCTTGGAGGAATCAAGAGCAAGCATTTGGAATTGACTAACATCCACTTCATACTTTAGTTGGCATCCGAGGTGTGGACACTGTTAGAGGAGCGACACTTGGAGCTATGTGAATATCAGATAGTCATTAATTGTTAGATAACGCTTGGAAGCATTTCTATTGTAGTCCACACCAATTGGAGTGCGTAAGAGATAATATGATCATCTCTTTTTTTGTGATTCACCATGATCTGTTACTAGAAAGGGCATAGGTTATGTATAAATTTCTTATGCATGCTAGATTTGGTACAATTTTAAATTATGTTGCGCCTCCCTGTTCGTTAATTCAAACCCAATGGGACTATTTTTTCACAAAACGATAAAAGTATGGGACAAAAATTGACTATTTCCAAAATCATGGGCCAAAACTTGCAAAGAACCCTATAATTTGGGACTAATATTGCAATTTTTTCTATTTTTCCTTGCAAAACCTATTGATGCTAGATTCCTCCTCTTTCAAACCAGCCACACTAACGGCCACGTGCTACACGTGGCTTTTTTCCATCATTTTTAACGATGTGACTAATTTTGCACAAAAATATAAAAGTATGGGACCAAAATTGACTATTTCCACAAGCATGGGATGAAACTTGTGAAGTAGCCTACGATTTGATACTAATATTGCAATTAACTCGTTTGTAGGTGCAAGATGTACTTCTCCTACCACATTACATCTAGAACTTGTACAAAATTCACACTAATATAATATGGTAACAAAAGGATATTTAATAACTATTTTCATTTTACTTACCACGACATGAAGTATGTGTATCTCTTGCTCTATCAGCTTGCAACACTACAAGAAAAAAAGGCTTCAGAGACGATTTTTCCTTCCATAGTCGTAGCTGAAGTTGAACTTCCATCTCTAGTTCTATCGTAAATAGCAAATGATTTTTTTGAATAATTTGTCTCTATTTGTGTAAATAAACCGTCTCTCATTCTGTCGATAAAGGCAAAGTAGTTTTCGTATCTAAATCGGTCTGTAATTCTGTGTCCAAATTATACAACATTTCCGTCTTTAATTCCTCTGAAGACCAAAGCTTCTTACTTAATTCCTCTGAAGACCAAAGCTTCTTACTTGATAAAACTATTCATTCAAGTGTTTATCAAGTAGTTCCTTAGAATTGCACACCCTCAACACATGTTGATCACTGAAATATATTTGCATGGACCTGAAAATCAACAAGCATAGATGAGAATTAGTTTAAATAAATCTTCATGTATGGTAATAAGTGGTAAAGAGAAATCATAAGCAATTGAAGCTTCTATTTTTATCTTGAAACAAAAAATCAATGTTGAAAATGTGCTTACACCCGACCAATGGGGAAAAATATAAATATTTTTATAAGTGCATTCAATAGCAAAACTATGTACTATACTTCTATGGTGTACTATAGTCTCAACCCTCACCGAAGTTAAGAGCCTGCCCCTCTACAAGATGTAAAAGTTTAAACTATACAAGAGTGAGTGAAAGAATTATTGTAACATTTAGCATGCAATGTAACTCTGAGAATAGTACTCATTTATACTATGGAACCTTCAATTTTTGCATGCACGAGAAGAGACCTTGGAAGAAGCATCGCTCTTACACAATCAACAAAAAATCCAGTGAGAGATAATTATGCTTTAAGTAATCAATTATTTTAATATTAAAAAAGTTAATACCTAAGATTATCCTGTACATTCACTCTCTCAAGCACCCAATTATGTTGGTCATCCTTGGCTTTTGATGGAGGTGAAAGGAACTGACCAACAGAACAAAGCATGAGGTAAGTCTCAATATTGTACACAGAACAAAAGAAATACTTATCTCTCTTATGGTACCTGGTGCATTGAAATGAAAGCCACTAAAATCCCTAACATGAAATTTATGGTCAAAGTATGGCCAAACAACATAGTAGACTCTATGCCTGTAAATATTGTGGCAACAGTTGATGAATACTTCTTCAAAATCGTATCTGGTAACACTAAAGAAAGGATTGTGTAAGCATTTATGAGCAAATATTAACTATTAAGCTATCGGGAATAAGGAACTAGGATCGTGAAGCCCACGCATGATTAATCCAAGAAAGGAACGTCATCTATTATTCTCATTCTCACCAGCATATTTTTGAAGAAAGAGGAGGATAGAATTGCCTGTGCAGCGTTGTTATATATCAAAACCATTGCAGCTTTTGGGTGTCCTTCCAATGTATGAAAGTTGTTGGGACATGATGAAACATATATAGCAACATTATCAAAATAAATAGTGAAATGAAAATTCCCCCTCAAATAGCAAGCACGGTCCTACAATTTCTAACCTTATGAGAATCAAATAGAAGTAAAGCCTGAGAACCATGTGATCCTATCCAATGACAAAATGTTGAAACTAACTTGAAGGCTTGAGAAGAAAAATGTAGCATTGGTACCTTTAAAGATGGCAGATCCAAGAATCCGAAGAAAGTTGAATAAAGCTCCATAACCATATAAAAACAAGTTGTGCAAGTTAAATAACAGAGTAACTTAGTGCTAACCACTCTGTGGGAGACATATATTGGAAAAATATACATATATACCAACCAATTAAAGTGAAGTGTGACATGATTAATTAACC
The DNA here is from genome assembly GCA_034509735.1 of Sesamum alatum. NCBI lineage: Eukaryota > Viridiplantae > Streptophyta > Magnoliopsida > Lamiales > Pedaliaceae > Sesamum > Sesamum alatum. Next base: position 9,154,528 of record JACGWO010000007.1, on the reverse strand, counting down.
AAAACTCTTACAAATAATTAAAAATTAAATCATACGTAACTACATTTATAAAAAAAAAAAAAAAGTTAAAACCAAATTTATCTTATTTCAAAGATAACTTTAACACACATCTAAACTCGGACAAGACCATTATGACATGTCTTTATGACCACAACGTGCGACATATGGAAGCAACCATTGAGGCATAAACAATGAATATTAAAAATGAAGGTCAAAGGTAAAAAAGAACAAAAAAAACAGAGTGTTATGATACACAATAGAAACTTGCAATGCCTAATCATATTAAATCACCTGAAGATAAATGTTGGTATCATCTTGGTTTTTCAGGGCATATTCATTGAAGGCTGAGCCCACAGAAGGAACTATCACCTGCATCACATGTTTAAAAGTGAGTTTTCATTGCAGAGAGAGAATCTATAGAAAAGTTGCAAAGGAACACATGTACATCCAAGCAGTTGATGAACACAATCACCAATAGATGCCTTAAATCGCTTACAAATATCACTTTAATTAACTAGAAATATAAATCTTAACTAGTAATAGGCAGAGAACTAAGTTCAACTAATTAAGATCACTGAAAACGATTTGATCACAGAGGAAAGAATGAACATAGAAGGATTAGGAAAGAATGAAAATAGTTTATATGCCGGCTTTAAAATCAGTTTAGCAAATTAGGATTTAAATAACTATTGACAAAAATATTATTCATCAATTTGCTTATCTGATTAAACGACAACTCTACATTCCATTGCCCATATTAATATCCATTTATTATCAAGGGCATTCTTGTTTTTAGGAATTTAAGTTTAGAATTTGCAACATGAAGCATAAAATCTTCAAAAAATAAATTGTATGCACTGATTTTGAAAAGATCATGATAACAACCTAAATAATATTAGTACCAAGACTTCTAGTTAGAGCTATCAAAATAATGAATATAATAAATTCCAAGAAGCTTTTGCATCTTCCTTAGATCCAGACTTTGCCATATCCTTTTCCAAATTGTATTGCAGCTTAAGATAATACAAATATGAACAGAAGAGACTTGCCGATTATGAGATGCTTTGTGAACCCAAAATACGAACTTCTGTTGCTGGTATAGGTTAGCGGCAGAGTAGAAAGAGGTGTGACTGAAAGGGGTGAGTTCTTGTCGGGGCTGACCACTGAAAGGAGTCTTGGAAATACAAATACATGCACCTATATGGACCTTCAAACTTCTTATTATTTCTCTTATATTTTCCAAGTATTCTTATATTTTCTAAGTGTTTAGAATTAATGTTGGTCATTCTAGAATTATCCAATAGGTCATATAAATTCACTTGTATTACATGGTTTGCATCATAAGCCAAGTAGCTCAATAGAAAATATTTACGTATTATATTCGAGCTCTGCTGTAGCAACTCAACTTACAAATTGATATCAGAGCGGTTTTTCGATCCTAATAGGAAAAGAAAATGTCTCAAGCAGTAGCGGGATCATCTTCCTCCATGATTCCACTCTTTGATGGCGATGACTACCAGTATTGGAAAATCAAGATGAGGACATTCCTCAGGGCTTCAACAAGCCTGAAAGTGAAGCCGGAATGAGTGATGCTGAAAAGAAGAGACTCGATGATGCACGACGTTCGGATGCAAGCGCTCTTAGCAAAATTCACATGAGCGTTGGCGAATCCACTTTCTTGAAATTATCAAGTGCGTCTACAGCAAAGGAAGCATGGGATACTTTGAAACAAGAGTTTCATGGTGACGAAAAGGTGAGAACTATCAATCTCCAAACTCTACGACGAGATTTTCAGAATCTAAAAATAAAAGATTCTGAAATTATCCAAGAGTATCAAACTAGAGTAATGGAAATCGTCAAGCAAATGAGGATGTATAATGAGAAAGTCACTGATCAGCTTGTCGTAGAGAAAATTTTGATAAGCCTGACAGAAAAATATGAGTACGTGGTTGCAGCTATTGAGCAATCCAAGGATCTCACGACGCTGATAATACGAGAACTCATTGGATCTCTTCAAGCGCACGAGAAGAGAAGATTTTCACAGGCAGATCAATCAAAAGAAACTGCATTCCAGACCAAATTTCAGCTAAAAGAAGGCTCCAATTAAAGATCAAATTGGTGGAAGAAAAAAGAACAAGAATCTCACAAAAGGGAAGGCAAGAAATGAAGGAAATGTGAAATCTGAAGTGGCATGCAAGATTTGCAAAAGAACTAATGACATCACTGATGATTGTTGGCATAAAGGTAAACCTCAATGTTCTATCTGCCATAAGTTTAATCATGTTGAGAAGAACTGCAGACTTAAAGCCAAAGAACAAACAAATTTTTCAGAACAACAATAAGAAGAAAATTTATTTATGCTTCTCAACCTGTTTCTCATGAAAAAGAAGGTGTTTGGTATCTTGATAGTGGATGCAGTAATCACATGTCAAGTAATCAAGATATTTTTCAATGGTTGGATACTAACATCACTTCAAAAGTGAAACTTGGAAATGGAGCATTTGTCAAAGCAAATAGGAAGGGAAGCGTGGCTGTTGATTCCAAAAGAGGTGTCAAGCATATTAATAATGTTCTTTTTGTCCCTGATTTGGCACAAAATTTGCTAAGTGTTGGGCAGCTTGTTGAAAATGGGTACGGTCTTTGGTTCAAAAATAATTGTTGTAAGATCTATGACAACATAGAAGAGGACAAGGTCATTGCAACGGTGGAAATGGAAAGCACCAGAAATTTCCCACTTCGGCTGCATCACAGTGCTTTCAAGGCTGAAGTTGCTGACGACTCTTGGTTTTGGCACAAAAGGTATTGTCATTTGAACTTCCATGGTCTAAAGTTTCTAAAAGAAAAGAAGATGGTGGAAGGACTACCAGAGATTCAGATCAATGCAAATCCATGTGAAAATTGTATCATGGGAAAACAACATCGAGCACCATTCCCGAAAGGAAAGTCATGGAGAGGTAGTGCACCCTTAGAGCTCATCCATTCTGATATCTATGGACCAATGAGAACTACATCCTCGGGCCAACACGGGTATTTTTTGACATTCACTGATGATTATTCAAGAATGACGTGGCTGTTTTTCTTTAAGGCAAAATCAGAAGCTTTCACAATTTTTAAGAGATTCAAAGCTCTTGTTGAAAAACAGTAGCAGTATCAAAACCATTCGAAGTGACAGAGGAGGTGAATATACCTCCCAAGAATTTGAAGCATATTGCAAAGATGAAGGTATTTGGAAACAACTCACAACAGTTACTCTCCTCAGCAGAACAGAGTTGCAGAAAGAAAGAATAGGACCATTTGTGAGATGGCAAGAACCATGATCAATGAAAAGGGACTTCCGAAAACTTTTTGGGCAGTAGTTGTTGATACAGAGGTCTATATCCTCAACAGATGTCCAACAAAGTCAGTAAGGAACAAAACTCCTAATGAAGCATGGACTGGACTTAAACCTACAGTAAGTCACCTTAAAGTTCTTGGTTGCATTTGTTATGCTCATATTCTTGCTGAAAAGAGAACAAAGTTTGATGAGAAGAGTCAGAAATGTATCTTCATTGGTTACTCATCTGATACCAAAGGATATCGTCTTTTGAACTTGAACACTAACAAGTTGATTGTTAGTAGAGATGTCATTTTTCATGAAAGAGCAGCTTGGGATTGGAAAACAAAGTGCAGAATCTTTCATTCAATCTTCCACCAGCAAGAAGCCATGAAGAAACTGATGACCAAAATTAATAAGCTCCTTCTACTCCAAGAGGAGGAATTTCAAATGCAAATTCAGAATCTTCTTCACCAAAATCTCCTCCACCAAAAATGAGAAGCTTGAGTGAAATTTATGATACCTGTCGATTCATGGTGCCAGAACCTGAAAATTATGAAGAAGCTGCAATAGAAGAAGTCTGGACGAATGCAATGAAAGAAGAAATGCATATGATCAAAAAGACAAACACGTGGGTGTTGGTGGATGAACCAAAAGATCGAGAAGTCATTAGCCTAAAATGGATCTACAAGATCAAATTGAACCACGAAGGTAAAGTGCAGAAGTACAAAGCACGACTCGTGGCTAGAGGTTTTTCACAAAAATCAGGTATTGACTTCTTTGAGACTTTTTCACCCGTGGCAAGAATGGAGACCATTCGGACTGTGATTGCTCTTGCAATGGCAAATACTTCAACTTGATGTGAAATCTGCCTTTCTAAATGGAGAGCTTGATGAAGACATTTATGTTGAACAACCTCAAGGGTTCTTGGTGAAAAGGGGAGAAGACAAAGTCTACAAGCTCAAGAAAGCTCTTTACGGGCTTAAACAAGCTCCACGAGCTTGGTACAAAGAAATCGGTACTTACTTCATTCGAAGTGGTTTCGAGAGAAGCAAAAGTGAAGCTACTCTGTATGTCAAAAAGGAAGGTCACAACATTTTAATTGCTTGTTTATATGTTGATGATCTCATTTTTACAGGAAATAATCCTGTCTTTGATGCAAAAGTTTAAGCAAGAGATGATGAAGAGTTATGAGATGAGTGATCTCAGACTGCTACACTATTTTATGGGCATTGAAGTCATACAGATGGAAGAAGGAATTTTTCTTTCTCAAAAGAAATATATTAAAGGCATTCTTCAAAATTTTCACATGACAGGTTGCAAAAGTGTGGATACTCCAATGGCTCCAAATGAAAAGCTAGAGAAAGAGGATGGAGCAAAGAAAGTCGCAAGCTCAACTTATTGAAGCTTGATTAGCAGTCTTCTTTACTTAACTGCTACAAGACCCGATATCATGTTTGCGACAAGTGTGCTATCAAGGTTCATGCAGGATCCAAGTCAAATTCATCTTGGTTCTGCTTAAAGAATTCTCATATACTTGCAAGGCACACTTGACTATGGACTCATGTATAAACCATCAAAAACAAATGAGTTGATTGGCTATTGCGACAGTGATTGGGCGGAATGCATGGATGATATGAAGAGTACATCTGGCTATATTTTTCAGCTTGGCACAAATACATGCTCTTGGCTTTCTATGAAGCAAAAGGTTGTTGCTCAATCATCTGCAGAAGCTGAATATATTGCAGCTGGAAAAGCTACTTCACAAGTAATATGGCTAAGAAGAATTCTTGAAGATATTGGAGCAAAGCAAGGAAAAGGAACAATGCTATATTGTGATAACAAGTCAGCAATTTCAATTGCAAAGAATCCAGTTCTTCATGGAAGAACTAAGCACATCAAAATCAAATATCATTTTGTGCGAGAGGCTGTTGAAAATGAAGATATTCAGTTGCATTATTGCAAAACTCAAGATCAGCTCGCAGACATATTTACCAATGCACTTCCCCGAGACATGTTCTGTTATCTAAAAGAACTCATTGGAGTTGTCCATAAAGCGCATTAAGGGGGAGTGTTGGAAATACAAGTACATGCACCTATATGGACCTTCAAACTCCTTATTTATTTCTCTTATATTTTCCAAGTATTCTTATATTTTCTAAGTGTCTAGAATTAATGTTGGTCATTCTAGAATTATCCAATAGGTCCTATAAATTGGCTTGTATTCCATAGTTTGCATCATAGAGCCAAGTAGCTCAATAGAAAATATTTTCGCATTATATTCGAGCTCTGTTGTAGCAACTCAACTTACAAGGGGAAATTCCTTCGGAGAAAAGCTGAACAAAGACTCGCCCAAAGAAGAAGACTTTGCGACCAACCGAAAAAGAAAAAGATGCCCAAACGTCGTCGAAGTCATGTTGCTCGAAATTGAACAGAGAGGAAGGGTCGTTTGGGGAAGGGTAATCCAGTGGAGGTGGAGAGCGACCAGGAAAAAGGCCACCATCGCCGGTGTAGATGAGAGAGAAAATAGATCATAGAATGAAGATGCACACTGTGGGTGGCGCGTGCAAGCGCGTGGCCGAGAGGTCGGCGACAAGTCAGAAGGCCGCCTCCGCTGCCGCCTGTAGTGCCTAGATAAGATTTGGCTTTTTAGAGAGAGAAAGTGGACATGCCGCTGACTTTCTGAGAGAGAACATTTTTTGGTAGAGAGGGGGAGGGGAAGAAGAGGCTATTTTACTATTTTATTATTTAATTGTATTTTTATTATAATAAAAATACATTTAATAAAATTCAGATTGTTAATGGTTTCTAATTAATTGAAACTAAAAGAGTTGAAATATTATATTCATAAAATATAATTTATCAAGTCATAATGAAATTTTTTTCAAATTAATTAATAATTAAAAAAGGTATAAAAAAAAATTACTCATTTTTATTTTTATAATTTTATAATTTTTCAAATATTATTTTTACAAATTAGTTTTTAATATATATTTATAATGTTTAAAGATAGACAAAAAATTGAGATGACAAGCAAGTTAATTAGTAATAATTATAATTCTAAATTTTTACAAACAGGGTTAGAGACCTATTTACGACAGAAGTTTAAATTCAAATTTTTAGTCAAAGTTTTTAGCTTCAGAGACGGAAAGTTTCCATCTCTATAGTTAACTAATCAAAGAAAAAAATAATAAAAAATAAATTTACGAACACTGTCTCTATTTTTATATCTGATACACAATATTTACGGTTCTGATTTAAATTCGTTAATAGTTTAAGTAAAAAATATTTTTCATCTCTATCAAAATCTGTCTCTAATTTTTTATCTCTGATACCCTATTTTCTTGTACTGCACCAGACCCATCATTTTTCTTTGTTCTTCATTACTCTCTATAAATCCAACAAATAAATGATAAGTATATGCACATAAAACAAAGCAATAACGAAAAGTATCTCATAGTTGGAGACTTTTCAATTCTACTTGTACCACCAGGTTCATATATTGATGTAAGTCAATGGATTACAGGTTATAAGCACATTAAATATAAATGATTAAATCACTAATCATAATTATAATAATAAATTGAAGTATTAATAAATATAAATATAAATGATATTATCATATACAACTGAAGCAACAATTACTATTTGAGTAGATTGATTGCAACCATTATCAATCGCAAGCTCTGGTTCTTTGCAAATTTAAAAGTAAATGGGTATATTGCATGCTCTCTAACCAATAGAATTTGATGTGTTTGTCAAAATTATTTTGAAATAAATTTAATATATAAATAATGGAGTATTACATAAACATAAAGGCCTCGTTTATTTTGAGAAATGAGATTAAGTCGTGATAGATTAATGATGGATGAAATATAGAATTAGATTAAATTGTATCACTAATATTTTCATTTAAATCATCTATTTATTATGATTAATCATCTATTTACCTAAATGTAAGTAAACAAGAGATTGAGTTGGATATCCAACCTAATCCTCACAAATAAACAAGGTCAAAGAGGATTAATGGTGTTACCAAATGTGATAAGAGCATCGGGGAGTGTCTCTATAAAGTAATTCGGTCTACTATTATTTGCAAGTTCTTGTCCTGCAATTGTCCCAAAAATTAAACTATAATACTCGAGAATTATTTATCCAATAATCATAACAACAATAATTAATATAATGTAAAGATTAATACATAATATATTCTCACTATTTTAAGTTAAAATTTAGGCTCGTGTATACTTGTTTTCATTAATTAATGAAAATATAGCATTCGTTGATATCTTCTATATCACCATGACAAATATTTCCAACATCCAAGGAGCTACGTATGCGAATAGAGGGATCTTCGATTAAATTATTAGAACGATGATGTTTATTTTCATTATTTATCGAATTTGAGCTATTGGGTTACATCGACGGATGATAAAAATAATTAACTGAATATTTGTATATGTATTCCAACATTCTCAATTCTTACAATTCATCCTAATTTTGAAATGAATTTGGATGGATAAAGATTTGTTGAAACTAGAAAAAATATAATTTTTTGCTACGATTAATTACTTGGTCAAAAAAAAATTTGACGAATACAAAATCAACCACGACTTTGCAACGGTTATAAACCGTTGTTTCTGCAATTATGATCAAAACATTAGCTATGGTCAAAACCATGGTAAAATTTAAGTTTTTGTGTTGATTTTGTTTAACCATGATTCATAATATTAATTTACCTTGATTTTTTACCTATGATCATTTATAATGTAATATTTTTACCTATGATCATATAATGTAATAAAAAGTCAATTTTTTTATAGTGTGACAAGTCTAATCGCAACCGCTTTTAAATAGATGTATTTGGATCAGGTGGGGCACCAAAAGCCCAAGACCAAGCGGGCTGTGGTGTCAAGGTTTTATCAACGAAAACTGTGGGCTCCGGACATAACTGTATCAAGGTTTTGGCCCATTAACCTCGGATAGTAGGCCAAAACAGTTTCAATATTCTTGTGTGGCTCCAAACTAGGGTTATATGCAACAAAATGGGAAAATTATTTCTTTTAGTTCATTGACTTTACCCAACATTAGTTTAGTCATGTACCTATGCTCATTTATTTATTAAGTTCTTTGAATTTCAAATTGATGAAACATAGTCATTCAGTAGTTGGGATTTTGATTTCTGGACCAAAAAATAATGACATGGCAAGTTAGCTCGACAAGTTTTAGGGTTTTTAATTTTATATGGCTTTGGACATGAGTTGGAAGATATGTTGGATATTAATAAATTTTGAATTATATTATAAGAAAAAATGCAACCTATTTCCCTGTGATATGAGTAATGTACAAAATAACCCTTATGAAAAAAAACTCAAATTACCTCCCCGTATTTTTAAAATTGAAATAATTTACCCCCTTAGGTAGAGGTGTGTATGTTTTTTTTTCACATGAGTATAATTTGTTCATTTCTAGTATCACAGGGGTAATTTATATTAAACCTTATATTGTATATATAGTTATAACTTTTTAAAAATAAATGTATTATTTAAAAAAGAATTATCCCCCACCCTCGCTCATGGCCCTTCCCCAACCTCCCGCCCCAAACTCTCGCTCCCCTCCCCCCTCGCTACTACCACCATTGCCGCCACCTACCCTAGCCCCTCCCCCCCCCCCAGCGGCCCTTGCAAAGGGGGGCGACGATAGGGTGATGCAGTCGCCGCCCACACCAACAACTGCGTCGCCCAGAGGTGAAGGGTAAATAGAGATGTCGTCACTCAGAGGTGCGGTGGGCAACAACGGTCACCCAAACAGAAATAGATCTAGGCGACAACGTTGCCCAAAGGTGAGGAGGGCATAGCATCGCGCTCTCTCTGTGGTTCGGCGACCGCATTGTTGCCAACAATTTTTTAAAAAATAAAAAGTTAATCAAATTTTAAATAATCTAAGTAGTAGTAATTAAAAGAAAATTAAGAAAAAGTTAAGTTTTTAAAAGAAAGGTAAATAATATTCTAAATATTAGGAAAATTGATTTATCTTTTTTTAAATTTATAGCTAATACAAAAATATATATAATATTATTTATAATAAATAATATATATAGTAAATTATATTAAAACTGAGTAACTATTCAAATTAATTAATAAAATATAATATTTATAATTAATTAATATTTACAATCATATAGATTTTAAATTTTTAAAAATAAATTTAATATGTTAATGGCCAATGTGTCATTACATGTGTCTATACACGGTGCCCAATCAGCATTAATGGCCACGTGTCATTAATAATGTTTCCCTCCCATTATGCTCAGGCAGCATTAATGTCCATGTGTTGTTACACGTGGTTATACACGTGTATAACTTGCCAGAAAGTCAACAAACTACTTGCCACACGGGCAATTTCCAGCTAATTTTTAAAATCTCGTTGGAAAAATACATACAAAATCTTAATCCACACTAAATTTCATCAATTTGAAAACTTAAAAGACTTAATTTAAAAAAAAAAGAGTATAATTATAAGACTAAACTAATATTGAAAAAAATTAAAAGATTAAGAAAATAATTTTTCCCTGCAAAGTTTCTAATAGGCAAAAAAACAATGCGACTCCTTTAACTTTTGAAAAAAAAACCGGAATCCGACACCGGAGGTCATGAGTGTTTTTGTTTAAAAGGTTACGAATTTGCATCCTTTTTTTTCTATTTTCCTCTTTCTTTTGGTTCTGTATCTATTTGCATTTTACATAGTGCCAAATACAATTTCGCCGAAACTTATTAACCTGTAAATATTTCTAGAAATAAAGTAAAATTATAAAATCTTTTAGAACATTAAATAAATCCCTGAAGATGGCAATCATATTTATTTTTCATCTTCTAAGTATCATTGACATTTTGACAAACTAAAAGGTTGTTTGGCTAAACTTATTTAAAAAAATTTATAAATTCATACGTCTTATAAGGTATTTTAGAGTTTATAAGATATTAGATCTTATTTAAAAAATAAGATCATAAAGTGTTTTGATAAAATAAGATGACGATGCTTATAAGATGTTCGTGATGGAATTTTTTCATTAATTTGAAGGAATTTCTTAAGATTTTAGAAACAAGTTAGAAACTCTTTGTGTTTTTTTAAAGGGCTTATAAGCTCATAACTTCTTATTTTTAGGTCTTATAAGATCACTTTCTGAAAATTTATCAAACACTTTGTAGTATCTTATAAGATGTTTTAAAGAGCTTATATAAACCCACCCAAATATCCTCTAAGTCTGCGACCTTCTGCATTAAGGGGTAACGTGACTTTTTTGTCTATTATTATTTTCAGAGGAAGAGTCTGTAACATTGATTTATTTATGGGTTAATTATACTTATATCTCCTCTGAAAATACAAAGTTACACTTCTCCCAAAAAAAATTCAAAAGTACACTTTTGGACAAAAAATATTGACATTACCAAAAATATTACATAAGTTTCGAATTTTACCTTTCATTTAACATTTTCATATAATAATTTTATAGTTGTACTGGAAAAGCTATAATGATGTTAACCTAACTCTACATATATATATATATATATATATTATTTATTCATTTATAGGTACAAAAATATACATGTATGGGAATGTTAAATGAGGGGTAAAATTGAAAATTTATATAATTTTTTTATTGATATTAGCATTTTCTATCTAAATTCTAACGTAAGAGGAGTTAAGTGTAATAGGAGAATTTTTAAAGGGGTGTAAGTATAATTTCAGAACTTCTTTAAAATAAAATATAATTTCGCATTTTTAAGGTGTCTAATTAAGTATAATTATCCCTTTTATTTTAAGGATTGAGTATGTAGTTATTGTTATTCCATGTAGCATATATGGTACGTACAAGATGAATTGAAATCTTAACTCACTGTAACCAAACTAAGCTCAATGTGAATAATATTTAATAATTTCTCTATCTCAAAATGTATTGTTTTAGTTGAAAAGATAAAGTGAAATTCTGACTTCTAAGATGATATTTTTTTTTTGGGGGGTAATCTCAAATTATTATTCTGACTTTCAGCCACTACTTTAAAATTAATAAAAGTATACACTATGCAAAATTTCAATTCATTCAATTCTCAATTAAAAAAAATAAAGAAAAATTAGCATGTGCTTGTGCCTTTGCACTATGTTTTCATAATGGGACCAAATATTGAATTAGTTAAGTTATCGAGTCACTGATCTGATCGATAAAAAAAAAAAATAGAAAAGTAGTTGATCCTGCCCTATTATATATACTATTGTGTATGGTGCACTTAAATATATGTACAATTAATAAAAAACTTGAATATTATAATTATTATTTTTTAAAAATAAATAGTTTAGTTAAACAAACAATAAACAGTAAAAAGATAAAGCTGTGGGAAGTTATTGAGAGACGGGTAGGAAAAGAAAAAAAAGTGAAAGTTGAGAGATAGAGAATTATTTTTTATTTTTTTGAAGTAAAAGCGATAAATGTTATTAATTGAAGTAAATCAATTACAATCAGTCTTGTCGAATATCAATATCTAACAGAGACAATTACAAACCAAAAAAAAATTGAGACACCAAAAATGTACTCTTCAGTTATAATAAAATACAGATATTGTATGTATACACACACATTATATATATACAATTTAAATTATAAAATGCTATAAATTTATATTTTATACAATTACAACAAAAGTGCAATAGAATACGTATTGTTTATACAAAGATGCTACAATTGATATATACATTTAAATTTCTACAAAAAGTGCAGTTCATTAAATAAAATTTCTCAAAAAAAAGAAAAAAAACAAAATAAAAGAGGCGAGCTAAACAAACATAGCAGAAAACCCTATCCATATCCCTCTTCAATTTTCAGCTTCTTTTTTTATGCAAGTAAAAAAGTCGAAAATCGATTTTGACCGATTATAAATTTTGTAGCTTGTTTTTTATGTAAGTAACATATCGTCTTTATTTTTGTGCACATTAAAGTCCTTTTATTTAATGCATGGTTTAATCTTGGAATCATGGAAAAACTCTCTTTTGCTGAAATTAAAGGGGTTATATTGCGGGACATTCGAACGGGTTGATCCTCTAATGTGTTTTCGAGCCATGGAGATTATCCCAGGACTACTGAAACGTATTTCTCGTTTGGATGTCAAGCTTGAGGAGTGCAACAAACAACTTGCTAATGTGGAGAGTAGGCGACGACGCGCTACAAAAGTCATAATATGTCTAATCGTTGTTTGGGTGATTATAATCTTTTCATTGAAGCCGAAGGTGTTTCGCTAGGGCACTATCTTTGATGAACATGTCGAAGTTATTCACGTTTTATTATTTATGTACTTACTAAGCATGTTTGAAATGTTGCTTATATCTAACTATCATTTTGTGTTTTACGTGGCCGAAACTAATGAATGTTAAGGATGTGTAATCGAGTTACCTTTTGTTGTTCACCCGGTTCCTTTATGTTGGTATGCACGACGAACCCAAGCTAATATGTCTCATGCCAACACTCAATCATGTCTTTTCAAATATTTAGTATGTACATGAAACACTTATCTTCATATAAATTTTCTTGTATGATAACAGGTGATGAAATGATATTTGGCTTATGAAACAATCTTCATTACTGTCCTGTATGCAATTTAATGTCCTCCCACCAACCTCCTCTTAATTGCACTTATTTGTGAATACTCCTATAAATATAGAATCATGTATTCCATATCTTGTGTCCATACTCATTCTCTATAATCAAAATGTTCACCCCTTCCCCCGCCAAAGAAAATTCTTCTCCTGCCAATATTTCACTTGGGATATGGAATGTATTTTCACCTCATCCCTTGTCCGTGATGTTGAGTATGGGAAAGTCTCCAATGAATAACCCAACGAATCGTCCATTCGGAATGCAATTGCTATGGTGAACCGACCGTATAAAGGTCGACTAAGCTATACCTTTGGCTTATGTCGTTGGTATGAATTGAAGGAGCGGTATGCAACGTTCAGCTGGATGATCAACCGCGCAGGTGTTCGTTGGCTTCCACGCCCAAAATTGTTGATCAATAAGTCATTATGGGAACAAATAGCCAGGTTGATACCAAATATAGTTTTTACTTGAATTTTATATAATGTGCTTTTTGCACCCTTGCAACACCATTTCTTCACGTCAATTTGGTTCGTGCGTATTATTGATACTTGACACACATTTGTCTTGATTGCCTTAGGAAAAACCATTCGCTCAAGCATACCGTTGCGACTCAAAACCATTGTGGACCAAGTCAAAGATTATATTTGGATCTCCATTGCATGAGTATGCAGACGTTATTAATGATGAACTCTACGCCGCAACACCACCAACACCGGACGAGACTGTGGTTTTGATATCAAACGATGAGGACAATTCATCGTCCGTTGACAATGACTCAAACAGGGCATAGCACTTCAGTTTTGTTTTGACCTTTAGTAACAAAATTAAGCATAAATTATATCGGTTTGCTATTTAGTACTAGTTATTGTGTAAGGCAGTTATGTTAATGGAAGCATATTTATATGCATGTAGTATCCAGTACTTGTTATTAAGCAATATGTTGCTCTTTATGTGTGATGAATCTGATGTTATATTCATCGCATACGCACCCTTCAATGGTAATGCTATAATATTATTTTTGCACTCAATTTAAGTGACGTAATACACACTTACAAATTTTGAGCTTATATTTTTGGACATAACTAGCTATATCTGAATTAATGAAATGAATTTACAAAACTCCTAAAGTAATTCAATAGCGTAATAGTAAGTATTACACAAATGAACTACATTAATTCTGCATGCAATTATGACTGTTTGTTACTCTTAAACTGAATTTTCTAATAGTTAACATGTTCGGTATTTCTCATGTAATTTGCCATTTTAGGTCCTAATATTAGTTACTACGATGAAATAAACATCCATTGCAGCAAATATAATACAGTTATTCAAAGAACTCCTTATTAGAGTAAATCAACACCCCAATGCAGAGTACTCACTCCTTCTGATTAACCTGGGACGTCTATTAGCGACAAGAAAATAGAAGTTTAATATTATTACATATGACGTATGAGTTTAAACTATAGTTTTCTCGTGAACCCTAATGAACTTGTTCATAGTATTTAAATATCTTTTTTTGAAGTGATATATAAAAAATATGTCAATTGTGGATTAATTGTTGAAAATCGTGGCAAGTAAGATACATAAATTATATGTGTTAGTTAAGATATCAGATGATTTATTTAACAAATCATATATGATATTTAATAAATTATTATGTGTGCCTAAACTTTACAAACTCTGTCTTATTAAAAGTGTTTTATTATAAATCCTTGTCTTATTTTAATTTAAAGCATGATATATTGTGATGTTAATATGTTTTTTGCGAAATTGCAACGACCAATACGGTTGGTTGGAGCAATAATGTCCCATAACCTCCACTATATAAGCAACTAGGCCTTCATTCCTTTTGCAGGACTATGCATATCAACTACCCGTATTCATTTCAATATTTGAAGTCATGAACTACCACCATTTTCTGCCTCAAATCCTAACCCTCAAAATATGTCTATAGTTGTAAGGTCATAAGTACTAAGCTGTGAATACTTACACTAGATGGGGTGTAACATGCACTGTTGGGGAGATTTGGTTTGTGTAGCAAAATCTTCAAATATCAATCAATATATCATGTATTGTCCGATCCACAAGTAAATATTGTGTAAGAGGGGTTGGTGAGAATTACAACACTAAACCAAATTTGCACCAACTCAACCAAATTTAAACCACATAGTTCGAGCAAATTGGTTATAAATACACATGTACATGCATTTTACTTCCTTGTAAGCACATAACTTCCTTTTCTTTTATTTGCATGCATACTGCACTGAGATTGTAAAATGGTTTATCAAGATGGATATTTTTACCAAGAACGTTTGTTCTACAGCTCACGTTAGTCCAAGGAGATGGAAAACACTTTTGTAGACTCGTTGCTTGAACAATATGTTCAAGGAAACTTCCACAAATATGGTACCAACTGTCACGCCATTATGTGTGCCTTGTATGATGCTAACACGGTGCATGAGAACGTGATAGGGTATAATTTTGGAAAGACTAAGGTGAAGGATCTTAGGGAACGACACGCTGTATTCTCATGGGTTATCAACCTCTCAGGCGTTATTTGCAACCATGAACGACGTTACATTGTTGCAGAAGATCAATTGTGGGAGACGATTATAAAGTTTCGGACATAATTTTATGTAATTTTTTTAACACAAGTAAGATACTATAAATGTTTATACGTTTTAAAAAAAATATATGCATAGCCGTAACAGTTTACTAGCTCGCTTTCTGTTGTAGGAACGGGTCATTGCCAAATGCTATGTCAATGCGTATGAAGACCAGTATGCAAATCTTTGCATCCTGTTTGGTCCGGATCACCTGGATACTAATTTAGGGGAAGAATGAGAAGACACAATATGCGGTACCCAATAAAGAAAGATTTTGAAAAAGTGACAATGCATGATATGCAATGATATAATGAAGGACTACAATATACATATTAGCACGCCACACGAGAAATCTGCCATAGTATTTGATCTCTTGCTTGCATTTATTAGTTTTAGATTTTATTTGTTATATAAAAACATTAGATGCATGGCAACATGCATCTGTACTATATATATCTCACTCGAAACGACCCTCAATGAAGCTTATTATGCATTGTCACCACCATTTCCTTACGTATAAAGAGTGTTAGGAATCCATAGCAATATCAATCCTGTTATTCTAGTTATGGTTGGAATAATTCCAACAAAGTCGCAGAGGAAGTGGGTTTTACTGCGGTAGATGGACCAAGGCCCATGGTGCGACATTCATCAACATGTTGAATGTGCAAGCAGAACGAGGGAGAAAGCAACACGACCCTAACAACGTTAATCAATACGCGATAGACTTTGCGTCCAGAGCAGTTAGCCGCAGATGGCATTGGGAGTTCAGGTCGAGTACATATTTGTGGAGGCTCGAGCGATTTCGAACACGTTATCTAACATTCAAATCGGTTATGGAGCATACAGAAATAACATGGGGCCAGAGTAGTAACTCTATAGACCGACCAGCTGAAGTGTTGGAAGCCATTAGACAAGTATTTTAATTTCATCGTATTTACATTAATTCCACTTGTCAACTTACAACCATTGTTATGAATCGACTAATGTACAATATTACAATTTTGTTTTAGCAAAACAGCTTTGTAGATGCTTATGTAGAGAAAGGAGAACCGGAATGGGATAAATTGAAGATGATCTTCGAGCCTAATGAGGAACCCGTCGTCCAAGAGGTTTATGACATATCTGGCAGTGAAAAAGAGCACGTCCCCCCGGAAGAATAGGTCTGTGAAGAGGACGTTACATACATTTCGAGTGGGGATGATTCTTATGGGTGGTTGTTCGAGTCCAATAGCAATGATGAAGGTGATGGAACTCCAACAAATGTTTCGAATGTTGTTTCGTTGTTGTCTAGCGACAAGGAGTGAAATTCAATTGCAAAGTAAGAATAGTACGTTATTTTATAGCAGTGTGGCTTTCATAGCGTCTCTTGGGTATGCGTAAATTTGCAATACATGAAAATCTGCTTTTAGCTACAATGCTGAAATCATAGCAAATGGCCAAAATTCATAGCAAAAAGGTTTTTACTACGATTTTGCTACGAATTTTGGGCGTAGGGACGAAGGGCGTAGCAAATGCTTTGCTACGCACAAAATTTATAGCAAAAAGTTATTGGCTACGAAAAAAATTCACTTAATACACCTAATAATTCATAAACAGAGAAAATCGAGTACATCAGCAACTCATATTGAAACAGAAAATTACGATATTATAGATCAAGTTAGATAATTAAGTCTAAAATCTGTGCAAGGAAAAGAAAGATATCCAAGTAGTGTAGCAACTAGCAAATAATCTCACCAACTAGAAATATGGGTAAATCAGGGGATATCTCCGATGCTTGTTTATAAAATAAACTGAACATTTCAATGAGTTCTTTAAAACAGACTCAAACTGGATGAAAGATTTCAAGCATTCCAAGAACAAGAACTTTGAGACTCACTTTGATTGCTAGAGATTGATCATCCTCAACAGCCTTTGTCATGACTGAATCTAATAAGAAAGAAGTGCAAAAGCATAAATGAACATTATCTTTGTTTATTCATCTCTTCTGTTCTATGAATGACAATATAAATATCAGTCAATGTGCAGAGAACTTAATTAAATTGCAGAACAAATTCAAGGTGATTCTAGGATCAATGAGCACGGTTCAACCACAATGCAACATATGCAGTTCAAGAGTGTGTTTGTAAATTTACCAGCAGAAGATCTTCATCGATACCAAAATAGGAAGAATAGAGTCATATCACAACAGAAATAACAAAGCAAACAATTTTATAACAAAACAATTTTAGCAAACTTTAGCAGACTTGTTTAAGCAACTTTAGCATACTTGTGATATTTGCAAGCAACTTTTGTAGACTTATTTAATTTATAACAAAGAAATTTATGTTTTTCTGAATGTTCCCTTCAACTTCTTAATCCTTAGGCAGAAGATATAAGCATTTAGGAGTTTTATATCATAAACTAAAAAAGAAGTCAAGAAGATCCAGATCCTTTAGCCCACACAATGGCTATCTGAAGAAATTCCCTAGTGGTTTAAATCCAAAAAATAAACTTGAAAAAGAAGTAAAGAAGAAGAAAACCACATACAAACTTACATTGCATGATCAAGGATTAAGAAGAATATAACCAAGTGCACAATACAGGCTGCATTTACTATAACTTTGAAAATCGAAAGATTCTTAAAATTCCGCCGCTTTCCCATACATATCCTGACAACAACAAAAAGTCTCATAAGACCAAGATAGCCAAATAAGAACTATCAGACTTCAAAACAAACAAATGTTAGGATTGCCTATTACCATAAACCAATTCATATACAACCAATGTTTATGTAAGAGTAATCTACTTTACCTTCATTATACTTTAAATTGCATTACTTTACCACCTTGTACTCGAAAAAATGCTTCAGATCATCCCTGCCTTAAGAAAATAGGTTTTTAGGGTTTGTCAGTTTAATTGAACAAATTTCATAAAATTAGATACTCATGATAATACCATGAATGGCTTTTAGGAAAATTTTCAATATCTCCACATTACTACAATAAATTCTCAATTTAGGTAAAAGATCCTCTAGGTAGTGAAATAATTTTCATACCTAAAACTATCTAGATGGATTTTACAATTAGCAATCTATTCCCAAGAAATTTAAAAAATAAGTCCGCATGAAACAAGTTATGAAATTTATATCTCAAAAAGATACACATTGACATTATTACAATATTTTTTTAAGAATCAATTAAGAGCATTCTAAAGAACATTAATGTCTAAGAAAGCAAACAAGTCATCTCATTGGGTTGCTTTTGAGAAAAATATGACAACCATTCAATCTATGATTTTGAAAAGTTTTACTTTAAGCATATCAATTTGAATAAATTTTCCATGATAATTTATCCTTCTAAATCTTTTGGGAATAGGCTATCAGACTTCAAAGTCTATCAAGATAATTTTGGTTTACCAAAATTATTTTATTATTAAATGTTATATTTAGAAATGAAATGTTTACTGAAATAACTTCCAGACATTAAGAGTCCGACCAAAAAATTTCATAATTTTCTCATCAGTATTTCATTTTATAAAACTAATCGAATTAAATTGTCATGCTTTAAATCCTTCCATAGGAGGTACAGTAATTCAAATTCATATTTCTCCAACAAGCAATAGACATTAAACCACATATTTCCCATTCAAATTCATATTTCTCCAACAACTTTTGTGATTCAAAACTAAAAACCCTAACCATTTTATGTCTCATTTCTGGGTGGCTTTTAAGAACCAAAAATCAAAACTGGTGACTTGAAGAAATCAACTGAATATTGTGATTTTTAGCTCAAGAAATGCCACAAAAACTGAGAAATACCTGGGTTTCTTCATACAAGCTATTAACCAATAATGGAATTCCCAAACATTCGAAGCAACAAAGACGGCGGAAAAATGGAGCGGCGAAGACGTCAGGAGTGGCGGCGAACATGGCGGGAGTAGCGGGAAAGACGGCAAGAGCAATGGCGAAGGTGGCGGGAGCGGCTGCGAACAGAAGACGAAAATGAATGTGTGAAAAGAGAGAAGAAGAAAGAAAAGTGTCGTTGGATTTGGGGGGTTTTGCTTGTGAATACAATTTTTAGGGTTTTTTTTTAATAATTTATTTTTATGATATGCTGATGTAGTTTAGGAATCATTTTTATAAAATATATATTTAACTATTGAAAATTTTGGAGGGAATAAATTTTCATTTTGGAGCCAAATTTTTATGCCACACTTAACACATATTTGTTACGAAAACAATAACACGGCGTCGTTTCATTGCACCAAATTCTATTATAAAATATAATTTTTTTTATAACAAATAATATCATAGCAAAAGAATAAAACAGCGTCGCTTTTGTTGGAACTCTTGCTACGGGGTAAGAATCATAGCAAAAAGCTGCTTTTGCTACACGTTTTTTGTCGTAGCAAAAAAATTGGTAGCAAAAAGCATATCTTTTTGTAGTGTTGTCATATTGGATGTTAGGATTGTGGTTTCCTGTGTCTTGTTTTATGGCCTCGTACATCCGCTAAGTAAAAATATATATATATATATATATAATTTCCGTGTGTTTAGAATAGTGTGACGATGGACTATTTAACGGCCATAGATGCTCTAGTGGTCCAGTGGATGATCAAATTTTTGGTACTAGGTTTTTTTGAATGATCAAATTTTCAGCAAAGATGTTAGTCGGATTGTCCCCTTTTGTGTAATACATGTTAAATGCCCATGATATATATTACATCATTACAAGTTAAACAAAGCTAGACTAGAATTATAAATATGTGCAAGGACTTTCTCCCCAAACCCAAAAAGTAATTTATATATATTCATTTCAATGCAAAGGGCACACATTATAGTTACGTAAATTAAGGACATTCGCAAAAAATGACAGTCTTATGATGGACTAATTGATCACCCGTATTGAGATTATATTTCCTGAGGTTATATGACATTCTTAGAATATTAAATTAGAAAAAAAATATAATACCACATTCCATGCATCTAGGAACTCGTAACACCAATTTAATCGAAAAATAACACTTAATAAATAGTTATTCAATCTTGTTATTTATTATTTTATTGTCAATTGTATTCAATATACAATTGTATTAATGAAAACAATACAAATGATGAGATGAGGAGACAGACTATATATTTAAGAAACTATATTTGAAAATGTTAATGCTTCATTACCAACACATGAGTGTGTACAAGGGGCATATTATTCATATATATATGCATGCGAAAATGTACACATCATATTTGAAGAAATCTGAAGACGAAAATGCAATTCAAATTAAGAATTCATTGCCCAAGGCAGTAGTCGGTTACAACATATTGAAACCAGATACGTACCCGTCTTCGACTCTACGTTACATTACAATAAATCGTTAGTAACTTCGAATGCGACAAAAGGTCAATGTTTGATGTAAACATACAAGCACCCACCAAAAAGTGTAACGTAACATTATAGTTTCAAACCATCGATTACGATCGCATATTTCGGCGACATCAATTTAGAACCTATCTGCGAGCATCCACCGGACCAACGGGCCACATTTATCTTGTGGCAACGAGAAAAACAACTCCATGTCTTTCGGATTGTTATGAAGTCGTCTGACAATAAGAAGTTATTCGTTCTCGTTGATGCCATCAAGTTCCGCCACTACTTCAGCAACTACTGTTTGCTTATTTGGGTCACCAAATTCAGTTTCAAGCACCCTTGTTAGAGTGTCGATACGAGTGTTGGCGTCTTGACAGAACGTACTGACCATAACGACCAACCTTTCAGTGGCTGCGACTTCATTGTGTTTGCGTTTCTTTGCACTACCGCTAGTTATTTTTGGGCGGTCGAAGAGTTGGCGGTTAGATCGACATTCATGTAAAAAGTTGGTGCAGGATCACCTTCATTACCTGCGAATCCTTCTTCAGGATTCCATTCAGCGGTTGGAACATAGTAATCTTGTGTTCCAGCACAACCCTCGGCTTGCACAGCTTCTGCATGCGCGGTCCCATCCTTAGCTGCCTCACCCGATGCACGATCCTTTCCAAATATTTCACGCCAGGCTGAAAAATACGGGAATGACTTGTAACTCATGGACTTAGCCGATGGGTCTACTTGTGAAAAGGTTCGGCCATGTAATATATAATACTAATATCGTATGGTTATTTGCTATTATTATGTGAAGGCAGAACTTGATATAAATGACACTTTAATCGTTACCTTTACGTACTTTTCCCATTTGCTATTTTCCTCAACCATAATCATATTTTTTCCTTCATCCCAGCCAAACCCACTCCTTTACATCATGTTGACTAGTGTCGCGTATTGTTTTTTCCACACATGTATTTTAGAGTTAATATGGGGTTCGGCTCTTATGTCGGAATTTGGAAATGCATTAAGCATGTGATCTTCTAGTTGCATCAAATAACCATTGCGAAACCTGTTATCGCACTTCCATCCACTAACAATGATGGACTTGAGACCATTTATAAGGACCTCTTCCGCCCTAGCTGTCCAAGTACGACGATTGATGGACTTCTCCTTGTGTCCACCACGCCGACGCTGCTTACTATTTCCTTCGTCGTCCGCGGAATTCATTGAATATTAAGTTTCTATGTTGACTACTGCAAAGAGTAACACATGAAAACATTTAAATCAAATGTAAATTATAACCAAAATGAAGCTGAAAATCAATGCGTGGCTAACAAATGAACCTGAGAATCAATAAGTGACTAATATAGAACGGTAAACAATGTTCAATTTGAACCAAAAATACATGTGAATCAATTGGATCAAAAGCATGAGTACACAATTAAAATACAACATTGAGTATGTCAAATCAATATTGAGCAATTCCAAATGAAGATGACTAACTGGAACTAAAATAGTACAGAGTTTGAGTACGGTAAAGACAACAACTAACGAAACATTCATCCATTGCGGTTTAACCATTCAGAATACATGTCCGATGCCATTTGATCACACCAATTTAGTCCAAGCTAGGTTCGTGCCAATCGTCGAAATAAACTCGACGTTAGTGTCAACGTTAGCATCTGTTTGTTCGGGAATCTCTAACTCGATTGGGTCATCAGGCATCTCGGTACGGATGAAATTATGTAACAAGCAACATGCCATAATAATCCTATTTTGGATCTCAATTGGATAAAAAGATTGATTCCTTAATATACCCCAACGAACTTTCAACAGCTCAAATGTCTGTTCAATCACATTCGTAGCCGAAGAGTGCTTCAAATTGAAAAGCTCCTCTTTATTCTGAGGTCCCAGTGCACCGTGATCCCATTATTTTATGTGATATCTAACGCCTCTATATGGGGTTAAGAAGCCATCCCCATTAGTGTAGCCATTGTCACACAAGAAGTATTTTCCTAAGTAAGAAGTGTTCATTAATTAGAAAAACAGCAATCATGGACAAAGAAGGTTGTCATTGAAACATTCAAAAAACGAAATATTGTTAAATTATTGGAATACATGTCGTGACTCTCAACCCATTACATCTGTTTATGGCATCACACAAAACCCTACTATCAGTGGCACTCCCCTCCCAACCCGTTAAGACGTAAATAAATTGCATGTTTGTGTTGCATATACCTGAGACGTTAACAGCAATATGTCCTTTCCTCGTACGATAACGGCCTTTGTCGGCATCTGGGACCCTAACATCAATATATGTGCCATTAAGTGCACCCAAACACCCCTAAGGAATGAGTATTTGAACAACCTGTTAGTTTCTATGGAATAGCTAAATCCTTAATATCAAATGAAAAAAAATACTAACAGATGTACAGTAAAACCTCTATAAATTAATACTCTATAAATTAATAAAATCTCGAAAATAATAAAATCTTCCGGTCCCGACTAGGGTTTTTGTAAAAATCATCAAATTCGATAAGATAATAAGATAATAATTTTTCGGAAAATTTCTTTATAAATATTAGGTCCCATTAAAACTCTGAATTAATAATTCATAAATATTAAAATTATAAATATTATGGTAATTTTCTAAACTATGAATCTATTGTTGCTTGATTTTTTTTAAAATTTAAATCTAATTAGATTTCATCCCTAACTTTTTTAATTACAACAAAGTGTTCCCATGTCGAGTTCTCTAGCTGCAACAAAAAATTGTGAAGAGTTATTGTCGCGCTCAAAGCCTCCTTTCTCGTGACTGGTTCCAACGGTATTGAATCATCTTCAGCTTCATCATTAGTAGGATCTTCAATAATATCAGCAACAATTTCCTCCAAACTTAAAACCATTGAACATTCATCTTTCCAGGAATAGGTAGCCCCAACTCATGACCTTCCAGTAGATTTTTGTAGAATCTCCTACGATAATACATCTTGAAAGCTCTAATTATTCCTGCATCACATGGTTGAATCTTTGATGTCATGTTAGGTGAAAAAAAAACAACTCTACATTCCGTAACCCTTCAATATGTTTTTGGATGGGTTGGACAATTGTCAACCATCAACAAGATTCTTCTGCCATTCATTTTGTAATCAAACCAGCAAACTTATTCATCAAAAAGCACACTAGTCATCTATGCCCTCTTGTTGGCACGATAATGACAATTGATGCTGCGCATGTTGATACTATTGAAGCGACATGGCTTTGCATATTTTTCAATAATCCATAAAGGAAATTTTTTCCGAACGATCCTCGTTGCAACAAATAACAATTGTAAACCTCTCTTTGTCTTGCTTTTTTCCCTCAAGTTGCTTGGTTGCAAGAGAATGATCAGCTTGTAACTGTAAAACAGACCTATTTCATCCAAATTAAAAACATCCTTCATGGAAAATTGGTTTATTTTCTCCCTTATAGCCTCCAGTTTCATTTTCATGTCCTGCATGTCAACCGAACCACTTTCTTCAAAACGATGGAATGATTTAATACCATGTCTTACCTTGAATTTTTCAAGCCAACCTTGAGAAAATTTATGTTCATGAGGGTGTTGAGGATACAAAAGCTTCATTATATCCTTTGCTTTCTCCAAAATAAGCTCTCCGGCCATGTTGATTCGATCTTGGTACTGAAGAAACCATTCATAAAGAGCTTTCTCCATATCTGGATATTTCGCCGATTTGTGTCACTTAATATCCGCACCCTTCTCAAAGTTGGCTGAAAGGTACTTCGATGATCTCTTGAGAGTGTTTGATATTGTACCTTGACTAACTTTCAAATAATATTTTTCATCAACCCACTCTTGTAAATCTTTTTTAGTGCATGTGGGATGGTCTCTCTTATACTCAAATAATGCTTTACGCATTTGATCATTCATAGATGATTTTGTGATGCCTTTTATATGAGAGGACATGGTTGGGTGCTATGAATTATTTTATTTCCATATTGAGATTTATATAGTATATGTTTCATTCATCATGCATGAATATATTTAATTGGCTATAATAGTTATTTAAGTGCAACAAATCAATGTAAACATGTATATTTAAGTAATTCCAATGAATTGAAACATGCGTCCATAAATATAATAGTTAATTGTAAACAATGAATTGATATTATACATGAATATATTTAATTAATTACAAATAATTGGTTGGTGCATGAATATGATCAATGAAATATATATGAATTCATTTATTTTCAATACATATGTATTAAATTTGCTGAATTTAAAAAGTCTCTCTTTTAATTAATAAAATATTAATTTATCAATATACTAATATCTCTCTAAATTAATGAAATTTCATGGTCCCAAGGTTATCACTTTATAGAGGTTTTACTGTAGTATATTTAATTACCTTAAACCATTTCCACCTTAAATCAATGCAATCGTCACCAATTGGAACAGGTGTTGCCAGAAATGTAGCATGAAGTTTCAAAATCATATTCAACACTATGAAAACACTGGCTAACCGTACGACCCGAGCGCATGAAATCATGTTTGACAACCCTATTTTTTTATGATGCGATATAATACTTAGGAAAATTGTTGTTTGTTCACTAATTGTCACGCATTTATTATCAGTTAGGCCGCCGGCATTTTCCAAAATATAACACAATCTTCCAAAAGTATTCCTATTGATACAGAGATTTCTTAGACAAGCTAGATCATTGTCAATAACTAGCCTACACAAATGTTTTACTTGCGAAGGTATTCGACCATTTATGTTGTATCTACGGGGCCCACGATTAATATGTCGTCTAGGATTAAATTGCAGGATTTGGAAAACATAGCCAAAGAGTGTGAGGGCAACAACCATCTCAACTAAGATCTATTGAACAACAATGAGTGCTAGGATTTGACGCCGTGCAACCATCCTACTAAGCACGAGAAAAGCCAACGTTGAGCCACGGGCTATAAAAATAATAACAAACAAATAAGTTATTTGTGGGTAATACAACCACAAGAGGGGCGGGGGGGGGGGGATAACTGGTTTGACATCAAGTAGCGAACTCAGCGAAATAGCACAATTTGAAAAAGTCAGAACACGAACCACACAGTTGAAGTGCATAAATGAGAAAGAACAACAAACTCCATTTGGAACTGAAGAAGTTAAGCACCATTAATGTTATTTCATGCATATTCTGGCTATTTCCAAATGTACATATCAAACAACTTATCCAGAAAATTAGTCAATGAACACCGGATTATAAGTATGAAAAAATAGCAACTGGACCGTAAAAAAAAAAAAAAAAAGATTGGGAAAAATTGCACCGGTACAAGACTAAAATAGAGTATTACATTAAACAATAACAATTTATAAGGCATTATTTTCATTCCAACCCCAATTAAAAATGCACCAAGGTACTAGATATGTTAGTGTGGAGGTATACTCACACAAATTGTTGCAGATCTAAAGACTTCGGCATGCAAATACGTTACTGGTACAGCGAACAACGGGTCGATCCCAGCTGCAAAAGAATAGTGCAGGAAATTAGAATAAAAAACGACACAAATCAAAAAATCTATCAAATCATTTGAAGTGTTATTGAAAATATTGCAGGCCAGAACAATACGTATTACGTAATGGCGGAAAAATTAATTGTGAAGCTCCAAAACAATTGAAGCAAATAGATCACCTCTGTTGCCTTCAAGTCGAATGAGGAGTGAAAACTGAAAGAAGAGTGTGTTACTATCAATGCCGACATACTTTTGGCAGGTAAAGTATGTCAGGTGCATCAAATGCACCTGACATTTTGGGGTGTAAATATGGAGAAATGTAAGGGTATTTTTGTACATTTTTTTACCATATGCAAAGCACTAATGAAAGAATAGTCATAAATGGGCATTTGTTGGTGGCTTATAATCAACAACTTTTTGTGGTTGATTATACTCACATGCGGATGTTGAGTAATGTCGGGCCAACCCAAGGAATAACGGCCCGACCATTTACTAGTAAATGCAGCACAATCATTGATTGTCAAAGTTATCAAGCCTAATTTGATGAAATAAACATGGTCTTTATGATTAGATTTTTTTTTTTATAATCTAACCATTTATGATCATTTATTGTCATAGGGAATCCCTCATATATATACGCATATACATATTTTGATCTAAAGTTTTTTCTTATAATTTCTACATGGTTACTCGACGGATCACTTCATATTCTAATAAAAGTAAGTTGAGATATATTCAAAGTAGAGATGTAAGAAAAATGATGAAAATCATTGTCAGTGTACTATTACTTAATTTGACCACCATTGTACAACCATTTATTCAAACATTCGGGTGTATTTGGATTGATGAATTTGGATTTGAAAGAAGGATTTAGAGAAAGGATTTCAAATTACTCCATTTGAAAAATATTTAAAATCTATTCATATTCACCAAAATATAGTTCAAAATTAGAATGGAAGGATTTTTGAAATCTTTCAAATGTGAAATTATCCAAACGAATTCAAAGGATTTATTATTAAGGATTTAAAATCCATAATTTCAAATCCTTCGATCCAAATGAACCTCATATTTAATCTCTATTTTTTATATCTCAATTTGTTTTCACTAGAATATGAAATGATCCATGAAGATGCCATGTAAAAATTCTATAAAAGAATGCTTTACATTACAATATGTAAATATAGATGCATTCCTAAAACATCTATGTTTCTTACATCTCTCGTTTCAACAACTCAACCTATTTTCACTAGAATGTGATGTGATCTTTAATTTGAGAAGTCATGTAAAAATCGTATTAAAAGCTTTTAGACTAAAATGTATATATGGATGCATTTTGGTTCGAAAAATTGATCAGTTTATAGTTAAAATTTTAAGGGATGTTTTTTATATCAAATTTGTTGAAACCCTATTGGTGGAGTTACATGTAAGACAGAACAAACTTTAGGGGGGCGATACTTGTAATATTTTCGGCCACTAGAAAAAAAAAATTTCTGCTACGATTAATTACTCTAGTAAAAAAAATGGTAAATACAAATTAATCACGCCTCGCAACACCCATTGGCAATTGTTTCTGCAAGTGTGGCCAAAACCGTTGCAAATGTTTTGGCTATGGTTAAAAATCATGGCGAATATTGATTAATCGTAGTAAAAATTTACGTTTTTGCTTTGGTTTTGTTTTACCATGGTTAATAGTATTAATTTACCACAGTTTTTCAGCCGTGTCATTGATAGTGTAACGAAAACTCAATTTTTTTATAATGGGTCTAATATGCATGTACTTATAATTAGGGATAATTACACTCCCTCCCTTGAGGTTTGGTGTAATTACACGTAGACCCCCTGTGATTTGAAAAATTACGTTTAGCACCCCTGAGGTTTGCTTCTGTCTAACAAATAGGTCTCTCCGTTAATTAAAATTCACCGAATTTATTGATATTAACAAAAAAACTGAATGAAAATCGATGTTTACCCTCGATTGGCTTATTAATGATTTAACGCAGGCCAAACAAATCTTTAATGACAAAATTACCCTTATAACGGTGAAGATAGACCTCCTCTCATGCATTAACGTAGGACGATATATAAGGGTAGTTTGGTCATAAAAAGATTCGTTTGACCTACAATAAGTCAGTAATAAGTCAATCGATGGCAAATCTCACCTTTAATTCAATTTCTTTTGCTAATATCAATAAATTCGGTAAATTTTGACTAATGGAGGGACCTATTTGTTAGACAAAAGCAAACTTTAGGGGTAGTAGATGTAATTTTTCAAACCTCAAGAAGTTTACGTGTAATTACACCAAACCTCAGTGGAGGGGAGTGTAATTATCCCTTATAATTATGTTAAATATCAGGGGTATGGATGTTATTTATCCTAATTGTTATTTTTGTCCTTTTATTCTTTTTTTGGATGCCGGGGATGATGGGCTGGGACATTGCCATAATTGCTAATGTCCAAGTAGAGAAATCAAGGAAGTGTGTATAATATGAAAAAGATTAAGAATTATTGCAACATAAAATATCAGACATCTTGTCTGCATATATACAAATGTATTTGCACATAAATGTAATAATTAATTCATTTGTCATGGAGAAGGTGTTGGGGGGTCTGTCTCTGTCTGTCTATCGTGGCAACTTGCAGATTACAACTCAAATTCACAATCTTTAACTACTTCAGGAAGTGCTGCTGCTGATACCATACAACATCTCCAGTCATAAGATAAACAAAAAAAACAGTACTGTCTTCTCAGGTTAACGTTATCCAATGCTTCAATTATTCAATAGGAAATAGGGATAATTATATTTACACCCTAATCTATGATTTATTTATACAAATTATCCTTGTCTCTTGAGAAGTTACACATACATCCACTAGAATATCAACATCATTTACACAAATCACCCCAACTTTCTGGAAAATTACTCATACACTCCCGAAAAACGTCAACAACACAACATAAACGACACCTGTTCTTTGGGAGTCAGTGATGGTTTCTATAATTACGCAAAAAAAATAGAGATAATTTGTAAATAGACCTACAGTAGGGGTGTAAATGTAATTATTTGGTGAAACTATTCAACCAATCCAACTTTTTTTTAAGGGAAAAACTGCATTTTACGTTCCATAACTTTCACCATTTGCGATTTTTGTCCCATTAATTTTTTACGTAGCATTTTTAGTCCCATAAGTCCACAAACGTTGCAATTGTAGTTCCAGTGACGAAATCCGTTAAAATTTTAACGGAAGGAGCACGTACATGGGACTATAATTGCAACGTTTGTGGACTTATGAGACTAAAATTGCAACGTTTCATTAGATGTGACTTATGGACTTAACAGAGCACGTGCTCCTTCCGTTAAAATTTTAACGGATTTTATCAATGGGACTAAAATTGCAACGTTTGTGGACTTATGGGACCAAAATTGCTACGTCAAAAATTAATGGGACCAAAATCACAAACGGTGTAAGTTATGGGACGTAAAGTGCAATTATCCCGAAGTTGAAGTGAAAGTGATGAATATTATTAATTGAACTAAATTGATTACCATCAGCCCTGTTGACTATCAATGTCTAATAGAGATAATTAGAACAATCATGCATTGATAATAATATCACATAATACAAATCTAAACAATTTCTTACTATTATAGTATACAAATAATCCTATTATACAATAGACTATCATCCCAGAGGTAATGGGATCTATTCAACCTGTCCAACTTGGAAATAGTTGAGGTCTTGCAATTTAACTTGCCTAGATAGGTCTTATCTGTCTTCGACAATGAGATTCCATAACTCAGGTTCTCTAGATCGAATCTCCTTATATATTGTCTACTACGCATCTTATCCGTTTATACAACTCTTTATTAGTTTTTATATGCCTGCCATCCTAGACATGGCCTCTATCATGCCGTTTAGTTTGTATCCATACGATTGATTAAGTAAATTATGTGGGAAAATTGTAATTTACGTTTCATGACTTATTTTATTTGTAATTTTGATTCAATTATTTTACGACTCAGTAAATTTAATTTTATAAGTCCAAAAAAATTGCAATTTACGTCTCATCAATACTTTTCGTTAAATTTGTTAATGGATCGATGGACCGTTAACTTAAGAAACAAAGTTAACGGTGCATGTGCTTGGTCGTGTTCCATCCGTTAAAAATTTAGCGAAAAGTGTTAATGGGATATTGTAAATTATATTATTTTTTTTTTGGATTTGTTGGACTAGATTTGCTGAGTCGGAAAATAATAGAACCAAAATAAAAAATGAGGTAAATTATGGAACGTAAATTATAATTTTCCTAAATTACATCCACAATTCTTGAGTTTTGTTCTAATCAGAAATGCATCATTATTAGATTGTAAATTACTATATAACTCCTCTTGTAGGGTTTCGACGAGTTTAACATGTGATATTTAAAAAAAATACTACTTAAGAGGTCGTGAGGTTGAGTACTACGAATGTAGGGAGTTGTTTAGTTATATAATGTTTGTATTATTCCTTTGATTACTTAATGTTAGTGTTGATAGATCTATAGATGTTATACTGTGAAGTGAATATTGTAATAGCAGTTGATTGATGTAGAAACATTATTGTATTTTTAAATTAATAGCTCATCACTCATTATCTAAAAAAAAATACTACTTAGAATCTTGACTGTAATTTGACTATTTTTTCGGACCAAAATGCCTTGTAACGAAATTGTAATGGTTAAATTATGATTTATTACACTTTTGTGGTTAAATCTTGTATTTTAGTACTTTTACTAAACAATCCGATTTTTTTCCTTTATAGTTGTTCGGGATCATCTATCGATATACATATAATGATCTAAGGCTTTTCTTATAATTTTTACATGATTTTCAATGGAGTAGTTAATATCTGGAATTCAATTTTATAATTAAGCCACGCAATTTAAGAAGTTAGCAATTAAGGACAATACCCACAAGAATTACAATTTGCCCGGAGGGAAACCTAGTACGAGGAAGTGTTGAAGGTTGTCCAGGGAATAATCCTCAGACTAATAGCTTACTATTAAAGCGAAAGGTATTATTGGGCGGGTGCCTCTAAAATAGGCCAATTCAGAGCAAGGATACTGCATAGAGATTCCCGGATACACTTTACGATGGATGTACTCCATATCCAACAACGGTCTTGGGTATGTGGCTTAAGGAAACGCGATGAAAGAAACAATGGCTCCATACGGAAAGATTAGAAGGGCAAGGAGTGATTACATTTGGTTCGAATAATTTGTTAAGAATTTAAAATAAGGAACATGATTAATTAAGGTATTTAGTTTAGCTATTAAATTTCTGAGGGATTAATCCGCGCGCGCAGAACATCCTCGCTTTAGTTTAACCCTCCATATGGCGGTCTACGTTCTATGGGCTTTGCGTTAGCAACAACTAGAAAGAAAGAGGAGTTGCCTTACCGTCACGCTCTACGCACTTAGCTCCCCCGCTCCTGCCCTCCGACTAGGAGGTCAGTCGCTCGATGAATTTGGGGCTCACATGAGGGGCACATAAAATTCTAACAAAATTCATAATTTTAAGTGTATTTTGTCCTTAATGTACCAATTTTCCTTTTTTTAAGAAGTAGTAATTATATAATTAAATCAATGTTTCAATAAATTGAGCAACTGAATACTATATTGGTTCGTACACATAAATTAGTAAAATCATGAAATAAATTACAACAGTCAAATAAAGTTAGATAAATACTCATACGTCCAGTAAAATTTAAATTTCATAATTTTAAATTAATTTTGGGATTTCAACATTAACCACTAAGCTGCACTAAGACATCATTACAAATGTTGAAATCTTAATGCTATTAGGTATTAGACAGGATTTTTCATTCCACTTGAATAAGTGACGGCGTATAATTTTCCGATAATCAATAATGTGTCTGTCTCACTTTGTAAAACGAGCTTTAGTCATGATGTTTTTGCTCTAGTTTGTCTATTTCTGATAATTCAGGATTTTTATAAACTTTTTTTTTGAAAAAAATATCATACAATTTTCAGGAGGTTATAAATTCTAAAATATCTTAAAATATTTTGAAAAACTTATAAACTCAATCAAACACCCTCTAAGAGCTCCTCAGCTATATTACAAACGATCCAACAAAATGATTCGAGGCTCATTTGATGTCCGATTCGTACTAAATTGTAAATTATTAGAGTACAAAAGTAATCATTTTAATATTTATTTTATGATATTATCGAATGTGTATTTAATAATTTTGAAATTCACTTAGGGTTCGTTTGGTTCAAATGAAAGGGAAGGGAAAGTGAAAGGGGGAGGGGGAGGGGAAGGGGGATGGGGAGGGAAAGAATAATAGTTTTCCTTTAAATTGTTTGGTATAATTGGAAAGGGAGTAAATCTCAAATGAACCTTATTTGGTACGAGAAAATTAGATTGAAAAGAAAATATTAATTTTTGTAATTTTACAATTTAACCATTTTTCTTCATTTTGTATTGAAAAATAAACAAATTAATATTATACTAATATCAAAGATCTAAAAACCTTAGCAATAAAAATATATATCAAACAAGAACAGTAATTTTTTTTTATTAATAGAAATATTCATCAAAACGAATATTGTTCATTTATTCAAAACTATTCAATTTAAATAAAATAAAAATTACTCGTGTTGGCGGCAGGAAGAGAGAACACGATTAGAGAAAAAGATTATTCAATCAAGATTAATAGTAAATTAGCAATAAAAAAATTTTGAAAAATTGCAAATACAAAGTATGTTTATCGGATTGTTGACTTTGCGTAGTAGTTTTTCCAACAATTTGGTTATCTTTTCTCTGGCAATTATATAGGGTATTATCAGAGGGAAGGAGAAAAGAATTTGAGTATTATATATATATATATGTATATATATATGGCCAATAGAGTAAATAAAAATAAAATATGTATTTTTTGGTCTTTTTTTGTTTTATACTTCCACTTTTCCGCTCAATTTCGGACGGAAACGAAATTGGACCTCAGAGGGGTTTCATATATATCCAATTTTACTTCCCCTCTATCTCTACACCCAAATCAAACACTAAATTTTTTCTTATACATCCCCTTTTACTTCCGTTTCTCATATACTTCCACTTTTCCCCCAATCAAACATATTCTTAGATAATACCCCAAATAATTTGCCGAAATTCCGGCAAAATACACGAGTCTCAAATAATTGTACTACCATACTATTTATAGTCCGTGTTTGGCGTGGTATATAATAATATACACATGACAAACTATCGATCTATGCTAGCTCTGCTCTCACCTTATTAACAGGTTGGATTTTTTATATTAAATCATATTATATTTTTTATTATATTTAGTATATAAAAGTCACCTATATAAAATATTTTTTTAAATAAAAAAGACAACGTGTATATATATATATATTAAATTGAATAGAAAATATAAAATGATAGGGTTATATCGTATGAAAGTCTTGATACGACCTCCCCATAGAATACTTACGATTTTCAGATAAGCTTTGAATCCATTTTATTAATTCAAGGTCTTTATGACCCGACCCCGATATATCCTAAACCCTAATATGTTTGGACTCACTGTAATAATTGGATCATTTTAATATTTATGATTCACGTTAAATCGTACAATACGGAGAAATCTATCAATAACCGTCCCCTATACGCAATGGGTATAAGTTTTGCTATCCGAGCTAATCTCTTAAGACCTTTACTATTATTTCTCTTACGACTTACTGACTTAAGCATTGCCCGAGAGTTATAATCGGGACTTTTCTGATGTAGTTCTAACGGTGGTGTGTTTTATAGACTCACAACTCAGGTAATCTAGGCATATTTCACTCTTTTGAAATCGCAGTTATATAAATTCTGTCAAATAAATTTTATTTTAAATTTTCAGTATAACACTGTATGATTTGAAATAGAAAATTTAATTGATGGTAATTTTGTAGCGAACATCAACCTTATACTAAGGTAAGAATCATGAAGTCATGCGTGTTGCAAGTTGTCTGTTTTCTGTCATCTCAGACCTCTAATTAGGCAAGTTGACACATGCTTCACTCTTTCATCTTATTATGACACTGAAAATCGTGTTTTTCCTTAAACAGATAAATAATTAGGCTAATGCAACTTGACGACTGGAATTAAACAGTAGTTTAATTACAGCTGAAAACAAAGGTTAAAATAAGGATCAAGAAGACATGCATGTTTAATGATATCTGGAAATAATATTTTTTTAGTCAATAAGATCTAGTTTAATTGGTGAAATTGAAGCCTCATGCATAATTATAGTATCATGAGTTCGAATTATTACATCAATGTGTAAGTGTTGTTTAAGTTGATAGTACCTTTTTTTTAAATAACTTTGTATAGAAACAGTCATTACATTATTACATCAATATCAGTAAAATGATAAGTATATCGATTCACTCACATTACAATAAAGGGTTTAAATGCATTTTTAATCCTGTAACATAGGTTATTTGGCGTTTTCGTCATTTAACTTTTTAGGATAGCATTTTGATCTTGCATCTTTTTAATTTTTGCAATTTCAGATCTTTTATTCACCGGCGTTTACCTCCACTGGCGAGAAGGGTGAACTCTGACGAAAAAAAGGATTGAAATCGCGAAAATTAAAAAGATACAGGATCAAAATGTTATCTTAAAGAGTTAAAGGACAAAAATGCTTCAGAAATGGGTCAATAGGAACAAAAGCCCCAATTTAAAAATGTCACGTGAGAGGCACATACATTTTTTGGGCGATAATGGTGAATTCCGGCAAAAAAAACTAAAATCATGAAATTAAAAAAATGAATGACCAAAATGCTACCCTAAAAAGTTAAAGGGCGAAAACCTTGAATAACTTAAGTTATGTGACCAAAAATGCATATAACCTTATGATAAACTCACATTAGTAAGACAAATATCCATCACAATAAACTCACAGTGAGTTAGATAAATATCCATTACAATAAACTCATATTAAGTCACGAGACTAATGAAATTCGAACTCATGACCTTGAACTTATTCATGAGACAATAAATATTTGATATTGATAATCGATATTTTTATTGTTGATAATTGAAACTTATAATGTAGTTACAATTAATTTACTAAAAAAAACTAATACTTCATATTTGGGCTAATCAATAAGTTGCAGTTAGCGTTTGCTCAGCGGATTAGATTTTCTATTCCAAATATGTTGCATTTTATATCCTATTTAACATATATGTATAAAGTTTGTTCTTAAACAAAATAAATGACGTAATTATTGTGTACGTGATATGTATATAATAAATAAAATATCAAATAAATCATGATTTGAAATAGAAAATTCAATCCAACTGTTATAACTGCGTGGGAGAGATTCAATTAATCTAGTTCAGAGGAATCTGTCTAAAATCGTCAATGCCATTTTATTCACATGATCATTTTGACAGATGCATGGGAATCTGACAAAAATTTAAAAAATAAAAATAAAATAAAGAAGTAAAATAGTAATATGGCAGGTGGGAGATGGGAATAAAAGGAATGGAGTTATACTCAAATAAGACCTGCACCAATCGTACTTGTCACTCTTCTTTTACCCTTTTTAGCTCTGTTCTATGTGTTGCACTTTTGTTGGATAGGTTCATGTCCTTTTCTAGCTACCTCTCATTTGTTGTTTTCTAATTTATATATATATATATATATATGTTTTGTTTTTTCTTTTATCAAAAAATTGTCCGCCGAATCAAATACGTAATTTGTTATAATTATAAGCTGTTAGTGAGTAAAATATCGTAAATTAATTATAATTAATAGCCTTTCAGTAGACGAGGTCAAAATACTAAAAATACCTAAAAAAAATAATGGTAAATAAGTTTTGAATTTGTATCTCACTGTCACCAATTTATAAAACTAATATTTCATGTGCAAACTTCATATGTTAATGACTAGTTTGACTCGCTAAGAAATATAAAAGGGTGGTAAGTTGAGGTTTTCGTAATTTCTTTTAGGGTTAATATACTTTACAATCCTCAACTATATTAAATATATTTATTCCTTAAACTAATCAGTGTAACATTTATCCTCTTTAACCAAATTTATGAACAAAATTATATACCATTACGCTATATACATATATGAAGTACAAAGAATGAGTAACTTATTTAAAGACTAAAGGTCGATAATAAGGGAGAATAATAAATACACAAAAATATTTAAAATAAAAAAATTGTACTTCTATTATTTTAATTTTAATTTAAACTAGTTAAATTATGAATTACTTTTTCTATAATATAATCAAAGGGTTAATTACACTTACACCCCCTCTGAGAATGTATAATTACACTTTCCCCCAAAAAGGTTTTGAAATTACACTTACACCCCTCCGAAAATTCTCTGTTTACACCTGACCCCCATCCGTTAGAGTTTGGACGAAAAATGTTCATGTGAACAAAAATAATTACACAAATTTTTAATTTTTCCCATCATTTAACATTCTCATGTATATTTTTGTACTTATAAGAGGATAAGTGTAACGTATATGTATGGAGTGAGGCCAATATTATTATATTTTTTCCTTATAAGTACAAAATTATTGCACGAGAATGTTAAATGAGAGGTAAAATTAAAA
Source organism: Sesamum alatum (assembly GCA_034509735.1). Classification (NCBI taxonomy): domain Eukaryota; kingdom Viridiplantae; phylum Streptophyta; class Magnoliopsida; order Lamiales; family Pedaliaceae; genus Sesamum; species Sesamum alatum. Next base: position 9,117,487 of record JACGWO010000007.1, on the reverse strand, counting down.
ATATATGTAATTATTTTTGTTGAAATGAATATTTTCCGCTCAAACTTTAACGAATGGAGGTCAGGTGTAAACAAAGAATTTTTAGAGGGGGTGTAAATGTAATTTCAAAACTTCTTTGAGGAAAAGTGTAATTATGCATTTTCAGAGGGGGTCTAAGTGTAAAACCCTATAATCAAAATATAATCTTACTTCTAGTCAAAAAAATAATTTGATGTTAACTTAGTATGAAAAGAACTTATAATACATGAGCAACATAAATATATATGACATGAGGGCAATTTCGTCCTATTAATTAATCGAAGGGGGTAATTTTTCATTTTACAAATATAGGGGATGAATGCAATTTAGTAGATAGTTGAGGGGGTCAAATGTATTAATCCTTTCGTTTGTAACTTTCTCTTCTAATACATTAGTAAATAAAATAGAGGCAAACGTAGCATTATTTTAAAATATTAAGGGTCACATTGAAAAGTAATAAATTGTTATTTTATTATACCAAAAACATTACAACATATGGAGAAGAGTGTTGGGTGGAGATCCACCAGTGATGAGCCACAAATTATTTTTTTTAATTATTATTACATACCAAATTTAACAAAAGATACAAAATTACAATTTGATAATGGAATACAAAAAGGGGGGAAATTCCCTAACGCTGTTTAAAGGCTCAGGGAGCCGAGATTCGGGATGGGGGATTCACGACCACCAAAATAGGCCGACTCCCACAACCGGTTAAATCAAATACCACCACAAAAGGTCCTCGTCCACACAAGCCCAAAACCACCACAAAGGCCACAGAGGAAGCTCTCGATTTTTTCAGAGGGTTCGAGAGGGAGAAGAGAGATTGTGCTCACACTAAGTTGTATCATACCAAAAGGGATGGAGACCCTTTTATATGAGACTGTGGTGAGGAAGAAGATGTCAGAATGGACGGTGGACCATGGTTCCGATGCCATCGGAGAGGAAGAAGGGGGGGGGGGGGAAGCCAAGGGGCCATTTTGAGAGAAGAGGGAGAGTGAGGAGTGGCGCCGGGAGCTTTGTAGAGAGAAGAAGAAATCTGACTATAGGGTGAGGATAGAGCATATAAATATGATGGCTTGGGTCAAATCGAATTCTGGGCCGGGTCAGGTGGTGAGGATGGGCCTTGACAAATAGGGCCATTGAGTGGTGGGTTGAGTCATCCAGGTTATGGGGATTGGGCTAGTGAGTCGAGCCTACCCGAATGGGTCATGGGCCAATTTAATTCAACAATCTCTATCTTGGACCAGGACCCATGAGAGGAACCAGTACAAGGTCAGATCCCAACGTTCATCATAGCCAGTAATTCTTTGGGTACCTGCAAAACAGAGAAGTGGGTGACTGACAAATATATATGTATAGGCAAGAATTTAAAATAGACCAATTTAAAATTATGAGACACATATTGAATTTCTCAACATGCAAGCATTTAGTGCCCATATCAGCTGGGTTAGATTCAAACTTTATCTTGTCAAGATGTATGAGTTCTTTACCAACTATATCCCTAATGAAGTGATACCGTACATCTATATGTTTGTTTATCGTGAAAAACCAGGTTTTACAAAGTGTATCAGAAAAGACAGTGATCTTTTGGTTTAGAAAATCAATTTCTTTAATGAGACCTTCTAACCAAAGAGCTTCTTTAAAGGCTTCTGATGTAGCTATATATTTGGCTTCAGTTGTTGATAATGCTACAATTTGTTGGAGTTGGGATTTCAACTTATGCATGAGCCACACAAAGTGAAAATATAGGATGTAGTGGATTTTCTGCTATCTTTATCATTTGCATAGTTAGAATCAACATACCCAACAAGATTAACACCATTAGGACATTTAGCAAACATGATTCCATGTCTTAAAGATCCTTTTAAGTACCTTAATAACCATTTGAGGGCCTCCCAGTGCAGAGGTCCAGCATTTGACATGTACCTATTAAGGCAGCTTATGGTATAGGCAATATTAGGCCTGGTACATACCAGTAGAAACATTATTGAGCCAATTGCATTTGAATATGGAACTTTTTCTTTTTTTTTTTTTTTTTTCTATTTTAGGGCATTGTTCCTTACTAAGTTGCAAGTGAGAGGATAAAGGAACAGAAGATGATTTTGATTCTGACATGAAAAATCTTTCTAACATAGATTGAATGTAAGAACTTTGATTTAAGAAGATGGTGGAATCCTTTCTATTTCTTTCAATGGTCATGTCTAAGATTCTCTTAGCATCTCCCAAGTCTTTCATGTCAAACTTTTTACAAAGATTGCTTTGAAAAATTTTAACATGCTTCAAACTAGGACTACCAAAAGCATATCATCCATATACAAAACTAGAAACACAAGAGTATTTTCATTATATTTGAAGTAAAGGCAGTGATCATAATTACTCTTAGTATATCCTGGAGAGTGCATAAACATGTCAATTTTTTTTGTCTGCGTGATTGTTTCAAACCATACAAGGATTTCTTTAAAAGGCATACATGATCAGGTTTGGATTTATCAATGAAACCAATGGGTTGTTGCATATAGATATTTTCTTCTAAGTCACCTGCGAGAATGCTGTTTTTACATCCATTTATTTTAGTTCCCAATCAAAATGCGCAGACAGTGCAAGTAGGATTCAGACAGTAGTATATTTCACAACAGGGGAGAACAGTTCAGTATAGTCAATCCCTTCTTTTTTAGTGAAGCTTTTGGCTACTAGTCTTGCTTTAAATTTTTTAGATGTTTCTTCTTGTTTGATTTGATATATTCATTTACACTCAATAACAGAACAGTTTTTAGGTTTTGGTACTAACACCCAAGTTTTATTATCCTTTAAGGATTCTATTTCTTCATTCATGGCACTAAGCCATTTGTCTGAATTCTTAGATTTTAGAGCTTCTTTTATTGTACTGGGTTCACTAGATTCAGTGTTTAGTGCGATGTCGAAATCCTTGTACTTAAAGGGATGCCTAGGTTCACATATGTTTCTATCTCTAGCTAATAGATAATTTTCTAAGTTGTTTTCTGAATTTGAATTTTCAGAGTTTTCTTCCTCATTTCCCTCTACCTGCTGGCAATGTTATTAAACTCGGACCGGACCCTTGGCCGGTTCCCGGTCCGAGTCACCGGTATAAAATCGGTGTCAATCGGACCAGTGTGGACCGGTCTAACCCGGTCAAAACCGGTCCACCCGAGATCCGGTTGATCCGGTTTTGATTAAAAAAAATTAAAATTAATAATATTATTCCACTAAAAAATATGATAGTGAAATATGAAGGCAATGGTTGTTAAAACATTGTTATAATGAAGGCAATGGTTGCTAAAACATTGTTATAAAATTGTATTTATTTAATCAATTATATATAATGTATTGGGAGGTTTTAAATTTTAAATATTTGTTAGTTTGAATTTTAATTTAATTTGCTTCATCCAAGAAGTTTGTTGGTTTTTTAATATTAAATTATTATAGATTGTATTCATTAATAAATTGTACCATTTTATAAAAATATTATTAAAAATTATATTTATTTAATCTATGATATATAATATATTGATATGCTACATATATATATGTATATAATAAAGTCTGGGTTAACCGATTTTTTAATCCGGTCCGACCGGTCGGACCAGTAATCCAGTGACCCAATAACTTGACCGGTTCGATCCCCGGTCCGGTTTTAAAAAACATTGCCTGCTGGTTATCCTCTAAAGTTTCCTCTACCTGATTAAAATTGGATTCTAAGTCAGATTCGATTTCTTTTTGTGGTTTAAAGAGACGTCATTTCTGATTCGTTAAAGGTTACATCTTTACTAATCAATACTTTAAAACCTGGTTGGCTTCTAAGCCGAAGTCGATAACCTTTAACCCCTTCGGAGTATCCTATGACACATTTCACAGATCTAGGTTTAAGCTTGTCCATACTTTGATGCACAAATGCATAACAGCCAATGACACGCAAGTAAGAGATATCAATTTCTTTTTCTAACCATACAGTTTCAGGAATTTTACCACATAAGGGAACGGATGAAGATCTATTTATAAAATGAACAACAGTAAGAACAGCCTCACCCCAAAAAGATTTAGGTAAACCAGAACTGACTAACATACATCTAACTTTTTCTAAAATTGTTCAATTCATGCGTTCAGCAACACCATTTTGCTGGGGTGTAGGGGTTTGTCCTATGTCTTTTAATACCATATTCATCACACAAATCAGAAAAAAATTTATTGCAAAATTCTAATCCATTATCCGTACGTAAAGCTTTTTAACCTCTTTTCAGTTTGGTTTTCAACTAAAGTTTTCCACCTTTTAAAGTTTTCGAAAACCTCAGATATGTGTTTCATTAAGAAAACAAAAACTTTTCTTGAAAAATTGTCAATTATAGATAAAAATACTTGTTCCCACCATGTGTAGGGGTATTATATCTTAAGTTTTTTACACAGTGGAGGAATAATGCATTTACCTCGATTGATTTTTCAACAACTTTAACAAAAAATTCAAGGGCAAAATGATCAATTTTGGGCCTTTGGTTAAAATTTATAAACCTCAAGGGGGTATTTGTAATTTTTCAAATAATGAGGAGGTATTTATAATTATGCCAAACCTCAGGGGAGTTGGCTGTAATTTACCCTAAATTATATTATGAAAAACTATAGCAAGAATTAACATTTAATGTCCTTTACAGAAGCTTAATTCATGGTCACTAATCGTTGTTAATTCGAGTAAAGTCACATAAGATGATTGTTATCAATTTTTTGTACAAAATATTATTTTTGTCAATTCATTGTACATAATACTAATAAAAATATAAAATTTATTATTAAATACATTCTAATAATTATTATTTTTAAAAAAATTGGTTTGTGTTCTAATTCTGTGATTGTGAAGTGTTTTGGTAGTTTGTGATTGTGCGTTTGTAGTGTAATTTGACTTGATTATTTCTATTATTGTGGTTTGTTGTGTGAAGTCGTCACTCCATTACTTCACAAATATTTTTAAAAATATTATATTTTTATGAAATCGTTACTCACACAGTAACGACTTGCACCAATTCGCAGTATTTTTGTGCAATTATCAAATCGTTACTCTGAGTTACCAAAATTGTTTCTTGATTTCACACGCGAAGCTAGGTAAGAAAGGAAAAAGGGAAAATCGTTCCAGATTCAACAGGATTTTCAAGATTCGGCTAATCTTCGATTTAACGGTAACTTTCATGATTCACGGCTAATCGTCGATTCAACAACCACTATTTTCTCTTGTATTAAAAACCCCTATTTCTCTTCTTTCAGCATGTACCGGTGTCTTTTATGTGTGGGTTTGTTCATATATTATTTTTTCTTTTTCTTCTTTCAGTGTGTGCACAGTTTTTGTTGTGGTTTGTGTTCTAATTCTGTGATTATGAATTTGTGTTTATGTTATTGTGGTTTGTGATCTAATTATGTGATTGTGAAGTGTTTTGGTAGTTTGTGAATGTGGATTTGTAGTGTCATTTGATTTGATTATTTCTGTTATTGTGGTTTGTTGTGTGAAGTTGTCACTCCATTACTTCACAAATATTTTTACAAAAATATATATTTTTATGAAATCGTTACTCACACAGTAATAACTTGCACTACTTTGCAGTATTTTTGTGCAATTATCAAATCGTTACTCTGAGTTACCAAAATTGCATCTTGATTTCACGCGTGAGGTTAGGTAAGAATGGAAAGGTGGAAAATCACTCCAGATTCAACGGGATTTTCACGATTTGGCTAATCTTCGATTCAACGGTAACTTTCATGATTCACGGGTAATCGTCGATTCAACAACCACTGTTTTTTCTTATATTAAATAGCCCTATTTCTCTTCTTTCAGCGTGTACTGGTATTTTTTATCTGTGGGTTTGTTCATATATTGTTTTTTCTTTTTCTTCTTTCAGTGTGTGCACAGTTTTTGTTGTGGTTTGTGTAATTCTACGATTGTGGATTTGTGTTTTCGTTATTGTGGTTTGTGTTCTAATTCTGTGATTATGAATTTATGTTTCTGTTATTGTGGTTTGTGTTCTAATTCTGTGATTGTGAAGTGTTTTCGTAGTTTGTGATTGTGGATTTATAGTGTCATTTCTTGATTATTTCTGTTATTGTGGTTTGTTGTTTGGAGTCACTACTCCATTATTTCACAAATGTTTTTACAAAAATATATATTTTTATGAAATCGTTACTCACACAGTAACGACTTGCATCACTTTGCAGTATTTTTGTGCAATTATCAAATCGTTACTCTGAGTTACCAAAATTATTTCTTGATCTCACCCGTGAGGTTAGGTAAGAAAGGAAAGGTGAAAAACACTCCAGATTCATTGGGATTTTCAAGATTCGGCTAATCTTTTGATTCAACGGTAACTTTCATGATTCACGGTTAATCGTCCATTCAACAACCACTATTTTTTCTTGTACTAAATAGCCCTATTTCTCTTCTTTCAGCATGTACCGTTATTTTTTACCTATGTATTTGTTCATATATTATTTTTTCTTTTTCTTCTTTCAGTATGTGCGCAGTTTTTGTTGTGGTTTGTGTAATTCTACGATAGTGGATTTGTGTTTTTGTTATTGTGATTTGTGTTCTAATTCTGTGATTATGAATTTATGTTTCTGTTATTGTGGTTTGTGTTCTAATTCTGTAATTGTGAAGTGTTTTAGTAGTTTGTGATTGTGGGTTTATAGTGTCATTTGACTTGATGTTTTCTGTTATTGTGGTTTGTTGTGTGGAGTCGCCACTCCATTATTTTACAAATATTTTTACAAAAATATATATTTTTATGAAATCGTTACTCACATAGTAACAACTTGCACCACTTCGCAGAATTTTTGTGCAATTATCAAATCGTTACTCTGAGTTACCAAAATTATTTCTTGACTTCACGCGTCAAGCTAGGTAAGAAAGGAAAGGTGGAAAATCGCTCCAGATTCAACGGGATTTTAAACATTCGGCTAAACTTTGATTCAACGTTAACTTTCATGATTCACGGCTAATCATCGATTCAACAACCACTATTTTCTCTTGTGTTAAATAGCCATATTTCTCTTCTTTCAGCCTGTACCGGTGTTTTTTATCTGTGGGTTTGTTCATATATTATTTTTTTCTTTTTCTTCTTTCAGTGTGTGCACAGTTTTTGTTGTGGTTTGTGTAATTCTACGATTGTGGATTTGTATTTTTGTTATTGTGGTTTGTGTTCTAATTCTGTGATTGTAAATTTGTGTTTCCGTTATTGTAGTTTGTGTTCTAATTCTGTGATTGTAAAGTGTTTTGGTAGTTTGTGATTGTGGGTTTGTAGTGTCATTTGACTTGATTATTTCTGTTATTGTGGTTTGTTGTGTGCAGTCGTCACTCCATTACTTCACAAATGTTTTTACAAAAGTATATATTCTTGTGAAATCGTTACTCATACAGTAACGAGTTGCACCAATTCGCAGTATTTTTGTGCAATTAGAAAATCGTTACTCTGAGTTACCAAAATTATTTCTTGATTTCACGCGCGAAGGTATGTAAGAAAGGAAAGAGGGAAAATTGCTCCAGATTCAACGGGATTTTCAAGATTCGGCTAATCTTCGATTCAACGGTAACTTTCATGATTCACGGCTAATCGTCGCTTCAACAACCTCTATTTTCTCTTGTATTAAATAGCCATATTTCTCCTCTTTCAGCGTGTACCGGTGTTTTTTATCTGTTGGTTTGTTCATATATTATTTTTTCTTTTTATTCTTTCAGTGTGTGCACAGTTTTTGTTGTGTTTTGTGTAATTCTACGATTGTAGATTTGTGTTTTTGTTATTGTGGTTTATGTTCTAATTCTGTTATTATGAATTTGTGTTTCTGTTATTGTGGTTTGTGTTCTAATTCTATGATTGGGAAGTGTTTTGGTAGTTTGCGATTGTGGGTTTGTAGTGTCATTTGACTTGATTATTTCTGTTATTGGGGTTTGTTGTGTGAAGTCGTCACTCCATTACTTCACAAATGGGTTTACAAAAATATATATTCTTGTGAAATCGTTACTCACACAGTAATGAGTTGCACCAATTTGCAGTATTTTTGTGCAATTATAAAATCGTTACTCTGAGTTACCAAAATTGTTTCTTGATTTCACGAGCGAAGCTAGGTAAGAAAGGAAAGAGGGAAATCGCTCCAAATTCAACGGGATTTTCAAGATTCGGCTAATCTTCGATTCAACGGTAACTTTCAGGATTCACGGCTAATCGTTGATTCAACAATCAATATTTTCTCTTGTATTAAATAGTCTATTTCTCTTCTTTCAGCGTGTACCAGTGTTTTTATGTGTGGGTTTGTTCATCTATTATTTTTTCTTTTTCTTTTTTCAATGTGTGCACAATTTTCGTTGTGGTTTTTGTAATTCTACGATTGTGGATTTGTATTTTACTTATTGTGGTTTGTGTTCTAATTCTGTTATTGTGAAGTATTTTGGTAGTTTGTGATTGTGGGTTTGTTGTGTCATTTGACTTGATTATTTATGGTATTGTGGTTTGTTGTGTGAAGTCGTCACTCCAATACTTAACAAATGTTTTTACAAAAATATATATATATATATTTATGAAATCGTTACTCATACAGGAACGACTTGCACCAATTCGCAGTATTTTTGTGCAATTATTAAATCGTTATTCTGAGTTACCAAAATTTTTTCTTGATTTCATGAGCGAAGCTAGGTAAGAAAGGAAAGAGGGAAAATCGCTCTAGATTCAACGGGATTTTCAAGATTCGGCTAATCTTCGATTCAACGGTAACTTTCACGATTCACGGGTAATCGTCGATTCAACAACCACTATTTTCTCTTGTATTAAATAGCCCCATTTCTCTTCTTTCAGCGTGTAACAGGATTTTTTACGTGTGGGTTTGTTCATCTATTGTTTTTTCTTTTCTTCTTTCAGTGTGTGCACAGTTTTGTTGTGGTTTGTATAATTCTACTATTGTGGATTTGTGTTTTTTTTTTTTTTATTGTGGTTTGTGTTCTAATTCTGTGATTATGAATTTGTGTTTCTGTTATTGTAGTTTGTGTTCTAATTCTGTGATTGTGAAGTGTTTTGGTAGTTTGTGATTGTGGGTTTGTAGTGTCATTTGACTTGATTATTTCTGCTATTGTGGGTTTTGTGTAAAGTCGCCACTCCATTACTTCACAAATGTATTTACAAAAATATATATTTTTATGAAATCGTTACTCACACAGTAATGACTTGCACCAATTCGCTGTATTTTTGTGCAATTATCAAATCGTTACTCTGAGTTACCAAAATTGTTTCTTGATTTCACGCGCGAAGCTAGGTAAGAAAGGAAAGACGGAAAATCGCTCCAGATTCAACGGGATTTTCAAGATTCGGCTAATGTTCGATTCAACGGTAACTTTCATGATTCATGGCTAATCATCGATTCAACAACCACTATATTCTTTTGTATTAAATAGCCCTATTTCTCTTCTTTCAGCGTGTACCGGTGTTTTTTTATGTGTGGGTTTGTTCATCTATTGTTTTTTCTTTTTCTTCTTTCAGTGTGTGCACAGTTTTTGTTGTGGTTTGTGTAATTCTACGATTGTGGATTTGTGACAGTAATAAATAAGAGGATTCCTTGACTTACTCTCAACCAGATACCCGATGGCCTCTAGGGCCCGGCCAAGTGAGAAATAAGAAAAGGGATTGGTCAAGGTCACAAGAAAAAATTTCGTAACACTAAGCAGTATGAAGTAGTAGTGGCAGAATATAACTTTAAGCAAAACCAACACTAAGCTCAACAGTATAATCAAACAGAATATTTTATGGATTAAGCCGATAAAACAGAAGGAGATATAAGCACTAAGCAGAAGATCGAAACAGAGATTATCAATAATTTTCAGCACTAAGCCGAGTACTTCATCGCAGAAAAATTTAGCACTGAGCAATAGCACACATGAAAATAATATATATATAAAAGCACTAAGCAGTAAATCGAGATATGGAAAGAATTTACTGTGAAGTTGGGGGGGAAGAGATCCACTAGTGATGAGCCACGAATTATTTTTTTCTTAATTACTATTACAGACCAAATTTAACAAAAGATAGAAAATTACAATCTGATAATGAAATACAGAAAGGGGTAAAATTCCCGAACACTATTTAAAGGCTCAGGGAGCAGAGATCCGGGATGGGGGACTCACGGCCACGAAAATAGGTCGGCTCCCACAACCGGTTACGTCAAACACCACCACAAAAGGTCCTCGTCCACACAGGACCAAAACCACCACAAAGGCCACAGAGGAAACTCTCGAATTTTTCATAGGGTTAGAGAGAGAGAAGAGAGATTGTGCTCACACTAAGTTGTATCATACCAAATGGGATGGAGACCCTTTTATATGAGACTGTGGTGAGGAAGAAGAGGTGAGAATGGGCGGTGGACCATGGTTCCGATGCCATCAAAACAAAGGAGAAAGGGGGGAGAAGCCAAGGGGCCATTTTGAGAGAAGAGGGAGAGTGAGGAATGGTGGCGGGAGCTTTGCAGAGAGAAGAAGAAATCTGACTATAGGGTTAGGGATAGATCATATAAATATGAGGGCTTGGGTCAAATCGGGTTTTGGGCCGAGTCAGGTGGTGAGGATGGGCCTTCACATTGAGCCATTGAATGGTAGGTTGAGTCATCCAGGTTGTGGGGATTGGGCAAGTGAGTCGGGCCTACCCGAATGGGTCATGGGCCATTTTAATCCAACAAAGAGAATAACTAGTTCATATTAGGAGCAAGTGAACATATCTTTGTATTAGAGATCCTCCCATATAATTTATATAAATAAGATTCATATATACAGATATCTGCAGTATTTTCTCTTCAAAAAAATTCGGAAATGCTTCTGGTTCTTTAACAAGTTTGAAAAGTGGAGATATACTGCGGATACAACACGAAATCTAGATAGTTCATCATCATCCACCAAAACAAATATGATTTTTTGCTATATTTAATTGTTAAGATGAATTATAACGGGCTCTCTTGAAATTTGTAATAGTTATAAATATTTTCTTATTATTTGAAAAATTACCAATATTCCCTTAGAATTAACCGTCGTCTAACAAATACTCCTCATGACAACTCATTGTATGGGGTATTCGTTAAACGGTTGTTAATTTCAGGGGGTATTTGGAATTTTCAAACAACGAGAAGACATTAATTATGGCAAATCTGAGAGAAACTCGTTGTAATTTACCCTAATTATTATGGTTAAAAAAACTATGCTGAATACAAATTCACTACAGTTCCATAATAGTCATTAGCTGTTATTTCTGCAAGTAAAACCTAAACATTAGTCATAGTTAAAATCATGACAAATGTTTTGACCATAGCTAAAACCCGTGGCAAATATTGATTAATTTTGATAAAAACTTAGATTTTTTTCATTGATTTTGTTTGACTGTAGTTAATAAAATTGATTTACCATAAATTTTAGGTTGTGATTTATTGACTAATTTTTTGTACTGATCGTAAATATAAGTAAAAATGTTTTTGGGACATAATTCAGCTACATCATCTAATTTAACTTAGAGGATGTTGGGCTAAACTTATAAACTGTTAAAAGTTACATATCTTATAAGATGTGTGCAAACTAATGTAAGACATTTAAGTGTTTGGTAAATTTTTTAGCGGGCGAGCTTATAAGATATAATAAAACTAAGATGTTACGGTTTTAAAGCTCTTTTGAAAAGGGGTAAATTTCATTAACACTCCTTGAGCTTAGGTCAAAATATACAAACATTCATTTTCTTTTGTAAAATAACAAATACACCCATTTGAGGTTATAATTGTAATTACAACTATAGTGCCTATTCCAATGTAATGTTTTCACAACACTCCATATAATACATTACACTAACACCCTTCAAGGGGTACTGTAGCTATAATTTTACAAAAAAATAAAGAGTGTTCGTGTTTGTTGACCTAATCTCAAGAGCGCTAATATAATTTACCTTTTTAAAAAAGTAAGGAACCCCACAATCTTATTTGGTCCAATCAACAACTTTTTCTAAAAATAATTATGATCCAAGGTTTTACAAGTCTTAAAATTATTTTCTATTAAAATATATGATCTTATAAAATATTTCAAATAAGTTTCGCAAAACAACGTCTTAACCATGTATACTCATTGTTAATTAATTTACAATAAAAACCATTTTTCTCTCAAAGTTGTCATTTTCTCTATTTCCATACCAGGCTTCGTGACAACTTCCACACATTTAAATTATTGTTGAAACTAAGTTAGAATTGTGTGGTGAATAAGTTAAAGTCCAATCACCGAAATGTTGGGCACCGCCTAATTAATCTGTTGAATATTTGTTAGATTCTTAGGCCTAATTTAAAATATAAGAAACAACTTTCCTTGAAGGGACCATCTTTTCTTGGCTTGCAAGAACTTACTTATGACGCCATTGATGATGAATTCATCAATCTTTTACCCTGTATATATTAATTGTCAAAGATCTTATAAATGAACAAATTATTCCTCTATAAAAAAAGGGTAATGTATTTTCATGTATTTTTTTAAAATGAAGCAATTTTCTTTTTTAATTAGGGAGGCAAATTGCTTCATTTTAAAAAACACGGGGAAGTAAATTCCTTCATTTTAAAAAAACACAGGGGGGTAACTTACTTTTTTTTTTTTCAATAGGGCGGCAATTTGCTCATTTGCAATATCAAGGAGGTTGCTTGCATTTCTCCCGTTATCTTGTAAAAAATGTCCTAACAAATTAATAAAACTAGCTATAAAATGACTTTAAAATCGAGGTAAATCAATATTATTAACTACGGTCAAATAAAATAAATTTTACAAATTTAAATTGTTACACGGTTAATCAATATTTGCCATAACTTTTAGCTATGACCAAAATACTTTCATCATTTTAGTCATAGCTAATGTTTTTGCCTCAATTGCAGAACAACCTCTAATGGTCTTTGCGTAGTCGTGATTAATTTTATTCACCGTTATTTTTTTTACTATAGTAATTAATTATAGCAAAAGTTATATTTCTTTTAGGTATTTTGGTGAAAATTATCACTAAAAAACAATTAATTACGCATTGTTAGTGGCAATGTAATGATAAGTTGATAACGTTATCACTATATTTGTAGACAATTTTATGCACAATATTTATTACTGTAATTATATCAAAAAAATAAAAGATTATTTTTATTTATTAACTATAAGGTTGGAATATAAAGATGCCAATATTTGCACATTTTTTAATTTTGTATAAAACTAATTCATTATTGACCAAGGAAATATGGTTGTTTAAGTTTCCAATTCCACACACTAAAAAAAAGCCGCCTAAACCGGTCTAAAGTGAACCGACACGCTTTCGCCACACAGATCCGCATCAGATCCGAGTCAGGACCCGAACATTCCTACCCGGATCCACGTCACCATCGTGAACTCTCTCGGGCCCCACCCGTAAAGCGTCGGAGGAGAGGGGGTGGGTGCATATATGAAGTGCCCCCACATCAGCAGACGTCAACGTCGTCGTATCATCAATTATTACTCCCATTTGTTGTCCTCCACGCACAGGACAACGTTTGGAACCGTGTATCCGAGGTGGCTGGCTGCATGGTCTGTCACTCTCTTTTCTCAAGGAACGAGGATTATGTGACACTGAGGGAGAAGTAGTTTGTCAAATTTTTTGGAAAATTTGTAAAATTAGCCCCATAATTTAGTAATATTTGAAACTTAACCCAATACTTTATAAAATTTTAAATTTAATCCTAATTTTTCGTTAAAAATTACAAAAAAAGACAAATTGTTGCAAAAAAAAAGCCCACTCCCACTAGAAGATGTTAAAACTAACGGCTGGTCTTTTTTTTTTTTTTTTTTGTCCATGGTGCACATGACTTTCAAGTGGGTTCTCCGCCGTTAATTTTAATATCCGTTAGTATAGGTTTTCTTTTTGGTAATGTTTTGATCTCATTTTGCAGTTCTAACGGAGCATGTGGTTAAATTTAAAATCTCATAAAACGTGAGTTCAAGTTTAAAATGATCCTAAATTGTGGGATTAATATTGCTATTTTATCATATTTTCTCATCTCATCTCGTAAAATATTTTTCGTTCAAATATTATTTGCCCGTGAGAATTTTTTTAAGATATATTTTAAACACAATTGTAGTCATTACATTTTCAATCTTGCTTAACGCTTTTTACACATTATATTGACCAATATCGTCATACTTTTATCACACATTAAATTACACTACTAAAAAAGGAATCTCAATTAAATCCGTTTCATCTCATATTTTCTCACTAAATTGAGATATATGAAATGAGATTACAAGCAATCACTCCTTTAATATGCGTGGCTGCATTTTGAGATGAAAACTGATCACACTGCCACTTTTTTTTTTTTTTTTAATAATGAGTGATGAACTATTAATTTAAAAAGATAATAATATTTCTATAGCAATCAACTGCTATTACAATATTTAATTCCATTGACGTTTATGCATCACACATGTATATATAATTAATAATAATTTAAAATCTCTTCAAAATAAAATTAATAATTTAAATTCTCTTTATATACATTATTTGTTAAACACGAAGCGCTTAGAGTAATTATCTTGATTGCATTTTAATCCATCGACTCAATTAACTCATGCATTTACAAAGAAAAATGACAATGAAATTTTTGTCGGTGCCCCCCCCCCCTCTGATTCCCTAAACTATGTTATGGTTTTATTTCTTTTTTTGTCTTCTTCATATTTTTCTTGGGATAAATGCAATTTACCCCATGTGGTATAATAAATAAGCAAAAAATTCCTATGTGAAAAAATAGTTAGCAAATTACCTCTCTATGTTTTAAGAAATGAAACAAATTATCCCCCCCCCCCCATCTAGGGAAAACAAAGAGTGTAATTTGCTTCATTTTAAAATCATATGGAGTAATTTGCTAATTATTTTTTTACATAGAGGTTTTTGCTCATTTCTTATATCACAGGAGATAAATTACATTTATCCCTATTTTCTCTTCGTATTAGTGATCCACAGTTTTGCATTCAGAGATTAAGATCAAAAGAATTATAGCTTTCCGATTCTTACGTCAGACAGATTAATCAAAGGTCAATTTGCTGTCAACTAATTGTACTAATTGGCAAAGAAGTATAAGTTTTTATAGTTTTGAACCATTTGAACTGGATACATTTGGTATGATATCGAGCATATATTGTACGCCTTAGATCAGGAATAAATTTATACAACAAGATAAAATAGTGACATCATCAGGTCGATCGAGTCAGCCTAACCCGAACAGAGTACTCCTCGACTTGTTAAGTCGTTACTAACATTGATGATGAACATTTTGATCTTTTCATTCGAAAACATATAGCTGCCGCATCAAGTATGCCCTCATTGAAGTCCCATATGTTAAAAATAAAGAAGAAACGCCATATCTCAGGGAATGTATTTACGGGTTTCTAAATTGATGTGGCTCGCGATTTGATCGGTGTCCCGTTGCGCAAGGTATTGTCCGCTTTGGCTATATATGAGCCTCACAATTTTATCCTAAAAAGGCGTCTCGCTAGGGAGAAGAGGCATTGGAGTTTATAAACCACTTAAACTTCTTTCGTTTGAAATCGATGTGGGATGCTTGCTACATTATAAACAATAAAAAAATATTTATAATTATGTTAAATTTGAGCAAAAATTGTTTGTAATTTACCAATTATTAAAAGCAACCATCTGTGTGAATTTGCAAATTGTCTGCAAGTGCAAGTCTTTAGTCTTTTTGTATGTGTCAACCCCACGTCGATCATGTGAAAAAAATTCTCCCTTTTGTTTATTTTCATGCAACAATCTCTGCCTAATTCATTGTCAACCACTCGTGAGAATAAATCAATCAAGAAAGAGAGAAAGCGCATTCATGATTTGAAATCAAACTGCACATTCCGAGGCATCCACATTTCTCTGCCTATTTGATTTTAGAATTAGTCGTATAAGCAAAATGCGATGTTGACCTTTGCACCCTTTAACAGTGGTCCATGCTCTACCTAGTAAATAACTGGGATTAAGGTATGAAACTCTGACCTAAGACCGAATTAATTTTACTTAGAAAAATTTCTTGGTTTACCAAATCTTCAATTAATCTTAGGGTATAGAGTGGGGCTCTCTCTATTCATTTGACTATTGTTATTATCATTACATGATTTAAAAAGGTTTTTTTCAGGGACAATAATTTTTATTTTCTCAATACGATACTTTTCATAAGTTTAATAGTGATAATATTTAGAATAAATTACAATCACCTCCCTTTTCAGTTTAACGGCCATCTAACAATGAACTCATTTCGTTAGGTTTTCATTCATGTTTTCTTTTTGAACTAGTCAAAATGTCCTTAAAAAATATTTTTTAGAATTTTTTTAAAAATATTTTTATAGACTAATTAATATGCCCTATGAATTATTTACTTCCTCCACCCTCAATTTTTTTAACATGTTTTAAAAAGGAAATAAGCAAGGTAAAGTGGTAATTTTCACCCAACCATTTAGGAGCGACACAATTCATTTTTATTTGAAGGGGGTATTTGTAATTTTATAAATAACGAGGAAGTATTCGTAGTTTTGTCAAATCTTGGAGAAGTAGCTATAATTTACCCTAATATTTAAGTGAAAATTGTCACTACAAACCATTAGTGATAAGTATATACAGACAATCTGGTGATGACAAATATAATTTTTGTGTTGTTATCAATATAAATATATCACTAATTATTTGTAGTAACAACTTAATGCATAATTTCTATAATTAATAATCATATTATGACAAGATAAAAAATATTGTTTCTTAAGATATATTTGAAAGACAACTTTAAAATGATCACTTAATATTTCGTCACTAATATTATTTCATTGTAGTGTTTATTAGTATAACGTATATAAAATTTCAGTATTATAATACCAGTTGTTCATCCCACTTCTCCTCTGCCCATCCCAAATATAGAGCGTCGCCACTTTTAGGGAACGAGAATTACCTCCGACACAATAATACTTTAGTCTAATCTTTTTTAGAGAGAAAATTTTATAGGAGTGTATTATCAAATCATGAATAGTGAATCTCTACTAAAAATGATATTTTTAGTATTTATAGTGGACTTGGAGTTTTTCAATTGTGGTAAAGTGTATATATTTGTGGTGTATTTTAGGTATAAAAAAAACTCTTATACCCCTAATAATAATTCGATATTACGAATATATCCATCAATATTAATAAATGGGTAGGAGTCCACCTAAAATCTCCATTCTAGATACATGCTATGTTAATAAAAAATAGAAAATAAAATAACATCATAAAATAAGAGAAAGAAAATAATGAGAAATTACCTTTACATCCTTTGAAATTATGTTTAATTACACAAACATCCTATGCCCTTTGTAAAATTATAAGTACACCTTTGAAGTTGAATATAATTATAAATACACCCCATACTCAAAGCGAAATCTTACACAACTGCCCCTGGAGGGGTGTATTTATAATTTTATAAAAAATATGGGATATTTATGTAATTAAAACTAATTCGAGGAGGTGGCGGATGCAATTTAATATAAAAAGAAGTTGCTTAAGGCTTGGTATGGGCAAAGTGAGTAACCACACGTGAATCAGGAGATGCTTTCCCACAAATATTTTCAACGGAAAAAGCGACAGATTTGTGGACGGGTACAGTAGAAATCTAAAAAGCAACTAAAATTTTTATATTTTCGCACGCGCCTCACATGAACGTGTATCCACGCGGTAGCCGGGCGCCAACGTAAAGTCGTAGGCACGTTGTTGCTGCTACAGTCACCGACGGCAGCACAGTCGGTGCCTAGCTGGCCACGACATTTACATGACACGTCCCACGTCATGCTGTGCTGGACGCTGTTCCGTGTGCTTTGACGTGTGCAACTCGGTTCACTTCGCCTTTCCTCTTTTTCTGTTTTATTAATTTTCACATTTATTTTTTTTTAAAAAAAAGAAAGCAATGTATGGTGATGTACCTAACATATGATCTGATGGTCATTCCAAGCGATCATATAACTACGTAGTCATCAAAACGATTAGGGCTGTTTTTTTGTGTCTTTATTTTTAATTTTAAGTGAAACAATACATATTTTTAATTTTGTATAAATTTTTTGAAAAAAATACCAGCAATCGTCCTGTGATATTGCGAATGTGCAAATTACTCCCTCATAAAAAATAAAATAACAATTTACCTTCTTATACTTTTTAAAATGAATAAATTTACCTCCTCATGTTTTTTTAAATGGAGCAATTTACCTCCCTAGCTATTTCTTTTTCATAGGGGGATAATTTGCCCATTTGCAATATCACAGGGAGGTAAATTGCATTGAACTCTAATTCCTTTTTTTTTTTTTTTTATGAAATGAGAATATATTTTAATTAGTTAATGAGATTGTGTTTTATATTAAACTATGGTGTCGAATGAATATATAAAGATATGTACAAATAAATATATTTTCACTTTGATTACTATTTCAGAAATTGAAATTTGAAAAGGAAAACATAAACAAACAACCAATTTTGTATTTTAGTTCGAAAATCATGGTAAATATTAATTAAACGTGGTCAATATAATATTTGTGTTGATTTTATTTGACTGCGTAGAAAATAGTGTTTACCATGATTTTTAAGCTATTTTTCATGTATAATATAGAAAATAATCCATTTTCTTAGTGTCATACCAAAAAGAAAATAGCATATGGTGATGTACGTAACATATGATCTGATGATCACTTCATGCGATCATATAACTACATAGGCACTAGAACCATTATTTAGTATTTTAGTTGTTAGAAAACCATATGACAAATGTTATCAATCATGGTTAAAATTTAAATTATTTAACTGTGGTAAAAAAATATTAATTTATTATAATATTTAGCTTTGGTGAAAATTAAAATTTAAATTATTTAACTGTGGTAAAAAAATAATGATTTATTATAATATTTAGCTTTGGTGAAAATTAAATATTTGAAACGTGAAAAAGAATAAAAAAAAGATAGAATTACATCAATACGTAGTATCAAAGTGTGATAAAAGATTTAAATACAATTCAAAAGTGATGAATGCCCCTCAACTTGTTTGAAGTGATAATTATATATATGCCTACATTAACATTTCGATAAACTGAATAATATAATAATATAACTGAAAATAATAAATAAATTATAATAATAAATGAGACAAATACCTACACGGGATTTGAATCGGCATTAACTTTTGCACTACTAGAAAGCAGAATAGGTAAAGAAATACACGTGGGAGATGTGGGTATTTTGTGTGTGTATTATTTATTTATTTATTTATTATTGTTTTTTCCAAATAAAACGAGCGGAAGGGACTATAGAGAGGTTGCCTTGTCAGGCACGTCTATTTCTCGCCCTCTCCCCTACTCTATAAATACTTCGCCATTTCCCCTCCGCTTCTCCTTCTTTCTTCTCCTCTTCTCTCTCTCTCTCTCTCTCTCTCTCTCTCTCGAATTTCCTGCTCTAAGGGTTTTCGTCGGAGTTCAAAGCCTGTCGTCATTGCCCATTTGCTCTGCCTTTGCTGAAGAGATTACAGGTAACGTTGCGTACGTGAATAGTTTCTGTTTCTATTTCTGTTTCTTTCTATATATCGTTCTCTGCTGTGCTATTGGAATTCATCGTAGATGAAAATTTCAATCCTCTTTCTCCACACCCTTTTCCCTGAAGATCTGATCGTCTTTTAACCCAATGCCTTTTCATTTTGTCTTTTGTTGTGTTGATTTTATGCTGAGAAGTGAGAATATGCCAAAAAGAATCCAGTTTTTGTTGCTTTTCCTGTATGGGTTTTCACCGGGGGTTAATTGGATTTTTTTCTCATTTGAGAAATCTATTAAGAACGTTCACCTAAATAAAAAATATAAGGTAACGTTTAATCCTATTCTTATTAAAAAGTTTGAATTTTGACAGAGTCATATTTCTGAATTTTCTATGGTGTTTCTGAATGTGTAATGCGTGCGTGTATGTGTGTGCGTTAGTGGTCATTTCTTGATTTGACAGGAACTACAATTTAGTACTCCTTTTGTCTGTTAATTGTGATGGCATGATTTTGTCGGTATTGCTTTTGAGATGTTGAAATATTAATTCTTGATTTTACCATCAGAATATGGGCATAATTTGTCAACTCGTCGGATTGTTTGTGTGTTTATCATAGCCTCCCACATAAAAGTCATAACCAAGACTTATATAGCAAAAGTTTTGATTATAATTAAAATCATAGTAAATATTAATTAATTCTGATTAAAATATAATTTTTTTTCATTAATTCTATAATAAATTATATTGATCTACCATATCAGATCACATCAATATAACATTTATTGTTTTCTTGGCATGTCAGTACTGTATTTGGTGTTTCTACACTCAATATATATTAGAAGTTTTCATCAGGGACTTTTCATTTTATTTTTTCTTTTCTTTTCAGGCTGGGGTTTGGGATGGGGAGTATATGTCAGTTCTTTGTCATTTTTCAAGTAAATTTTGCATAATTTTCAAGATGAGTTCTGAGCATTCTCTGTGTTATCACATATGGGATCCTTTTAATGTCTTTGGATCTTTTCTTTTGTTATGTCAATTTTTTATTGTTTTATATCTCTGGAGTTTTTCACTTCTTTATTTTCTGTCACTTGCATTTTACTCTCATGTGAAAGAAAGCATTATTAGATACAAAACTCTGTAAATAGAAAAGCAACATGACCCCTGAATTTAAAAAACGAAGTTCAATTTTTTCTTTTAAAAGTTCAGGGTGTTATAATGCATTATTTTAAGGGAAGTTTTTTGCCCATTAGCATTTTCAATAGAAACGGTTGCATATGACTGGCCAACCATCACTAGTCTAGTCATGGAATTAATTACCCAAAAGAAAAGAAGACGACTAGGGCCTACCTTGATTTACCCCTACTAATAGTCTCACAATCTTCTAAAAAAACAAGTTCACTAACTCTCGTGCAGATTTGCCCTTTAATTAAGAGCCTTTTTTTTTTACCTATTATATCTCAAAAAAGGTAGCTCTTACATCTAAGGCGAAGACAATCATGGAAATTATTATTTAATTAATGATAAGTAATTCTTAGAGAAGATGGCTGAAGAGAGACTTCCATGTTTTGAAAATGGTCAAACATCTATTAAGTGTATTGAATATTCTCAGTAATAGAGGGGTAGTCAGAAATTCATACAGCTTTAGGTAGTTGCAGAGTCGAGTCCTTGCAGCTAAAGAAGAAGGGTCTTTATTATTCTGATTATTTTTGTTGATTTCTTCAGATTTGAGTCTTCAACTGCCAAAGTTATTTAATGATGTTGGAAGTTGATAAGTTAGATCCACTGCAGCCATTTAATTATTTCTTTTTCTGGGTCAGAATGCAACTCAAGAATGTAAAGATGGTCAAAATGATAGAAACTTCTTATTTAGACAAATACGATTACACTTTTTATATGATGATTGATCATTCTCTTTGATCTATGCACCTATTACACTTAGATATGACCTGACCTTATTTGGACTAAAATTTCTCGACAATGTATAATGTGAATATAGGCCTCATTACTTGTGTCATTAAGGAAAACACTCAGTCTATATATGTCTATTTTCCGACAGTATGGTTCCTTATTACAGAAGCTTTTGATCCCATGAATTCAATTTATTTAGTTTCAGGAATCAAATAAACACTTTGTTCTCTCCTAAAGCTTGTTCGATTCGATTCTTGATTCTTATCTAAACACGCTCTGTTAATGACCAATTGTAAGATATAAAAACCATAATTATGGATAGCAAGCTTTCATGTGACTTACTGCAGTGATGGAGAAAGCTATAACTTATGATGCGCATTTTTTGTGTCAAACGCAACAGGCCCCTGTGAAAACAATAATAGGAAAAAAACACTCCTGAGAAAAAAAAGCGCTACACCCTGACGCGGAAGATAGTGTTTCTTTTCAAAAGTTCTGAGTTCGTATTTCCATTCAGTTTTGGAAGTTTGTATATGCATATCAGCCCATATGCCTTTGCTCTGTTGTGGGGGGTCTTTTTCTGGCTATTTCCTGTTGATTCTTCCCTTTTGATTTCAATTCGTTTGTTATAATTAGTATATTTCACTTTCCAGGAAAAAGAAGTGGTCAGGCTAGACTACATCGTTCTATCAGAAGTTTGTTGGTGAAATTTACTCTGTTATTGGGATAAATGAATTGTGAGTTCTTTGAGATGAGGTATTGTTTTCGTACCCTCTGATTTCTGAAGGTAACTTTTTTACTTGAACAGACTCGTAATCAATTCCTGTACATTAACATCAGATTTTGCGAAGCCTCTGCTTGATGGACTGCTTTCCAAGCAGCAGCGACAAAAAGACATTGAAGAGGTGGTTTTTCATAGATAAAAGAGTTGGGTAAAACGTTGATTCATCACTGCGTTTCGAGGGTACGAGCATTTGACGAAAAGTTCAGTACGCATTTCGTGGTAACGGCTGGTGGAAAGTTCGTTTGAATCTGATGGATTTGAAGTCAACAAACGGTTCTCTGGTTGTCGCTGATCCTGCACCGATAACCAAGTCTAGGTTGGGGGCGTATTCTGGTCTGATGCCTTATTCGCAATCAGGGCAGTCGTTTTCATCTAACATAGTCACAGTTCCTAGGAAAAAACCAGGAAAGCTGGACGATGTTTGCTCCAATGGCTGGCTTGACGCGATGATATCTTCGTCCCCTCCTCGCAAAAAGGCTCACAAAGACTTCAACGCTTTTGACATTATTTCGGATGAGGCAGATGTTGCTTACCAGTCTTGGATGGTGTGTTTCTTTTTCTCTAAATGAGTTATGGTTCATGCAATGTCATCAATGTAATTATCTTGGCATTCTCCTCTTGCAGATTAGGTACCCCTCCGCTCTCAAATCCTTCCAACTGATAATGGACCGTGCCAAGAATAGAAAGCTAGTGATGTTCTTAGATTATGACGGAACGCTCTCCCCCATCGTAGACGACCCTGATCGAGCTTTTATGTCCAATGAAGTAAGAATTTCTCGGAATTTAAAGTATAGTAACCTTCAATGGTTTCTAGCTGCTTTGCACGTGTAATAAGAGCAACTTTGCTTTTCAGATGCGTTCTGCTGTAAGGAGTGTTGCAAAACATTTTCCGACAGCCATCATCAGTGGAAGAAGCCGGGATAAGGTAGAAAACAAAAATTCTCCGTTTAAGCCCTTGAATGATTTTCATACTCATCTGTTTCATTGTTGCTGCTGTAAGTATAAGTTAAGCTACTAGCAGTATATCCCATTCTCATTATGTCTGGTTATTTCCTTTCATAGGTTTATGATTTGGTAGGCCTAACGGAACTCTACTACGCTGGTAGTCATGGCATGGATATCATGTTCCCCGCCAGAGATACGGTGTCCCCTAACCACTTAAATTGCGTTAAGTCGACTGACCTGCAGGTATAGTCGAGACTCATCTTTTCATTCACATACCGACCGGTTAACTGCGTTGCTTGAACGACAGACATCTGCCTTTTTTTTTTTTGCTAATGAGGTTTTTTTTCTGCATAGAAGCAATGTTTATCTGGTTTTATCACTAAGTCCGTTTCACACGTACAGGGGAAGGAGGTAAATCTATTCCAGCCTGCTAGTGAATTTCTACCCATGATCAACGAGGTTTACCGAACCTTTGTTGAGATCACCAAAGACATAAAAGGTGCAAAAGTGGAGAACCATAAGTTTTGCGTCTCCTTACATTACCGCAATGTAGATGAGAATGTAAGCTTTGCTTCGATCTGCACACTCTCTCAGATGTTGTTCGATGTCTAAAATTGCATCCGTTATTAGTTTTAGTGATGATAAAATCTATCTTCTGCCTTTCAACAGAGTTGGCCTTTAATTGCACAGTATGTTCATGACATTTTGAAGGACTATCCTCGATTACGACTAACTCATGGGCGAAAGGTAATTTCCGACACAATGTGCATGATTATGATTTCCTCATGCCATAGATCAGAATGATCTGATTCAAACTCTTTGTCAATGTCTGCTCTGATTAGGTTTTAGAGGTTCGCCCTGTGATCGACTGGGACAAGGGAAGAGCCGTTGAATTTCTTCTTGAATCTCTAGGTCAGTAAACTCCAAACCAAACAAAAGATCACTACTTGACGATTCGTCTATTGAACGGTTAAACTTAATCTTGCAGGATTTAGTAACAGTAGTGATGTGCTCCCAATTTATATCGGAGACGACAGAACTGATGAAGACGCATTCAAGGTAATTACACCAGCCTGGATTCTGGAAATTTGATGATCTTGTTAAGGATCAATTTTCTTGTTCACTCCAAAGATGGGCCATTCCCTTCATCATAAATGATTATGGCTTAAAAAGTTAATACTATCTACCAAGGTTTAGCTGGCCTCGTTAGCTGGAAAAACGGCTGAATAGCCATTGAATAATCGTAGTAAATTAATATTCATTATGGGTTTTTACTTTTTGATCATAGTATTTAACCATAACAAAATATCACATTTCTTAACGTATATCAACCGGTTTACATAATATGATTTACTTCTATTTTAGGTGCTGAGGAAGGGAAACCGAGGTTACGGAATACTCGTCTCTACTGTCCCGAAAGAAAGCAATGCTTTCTTCTCTTTGCGTGACACTTCAGAGGTAAGAATTCAGATCAATATCTCGTTTTTCACTTGTTTTATCTTATGATTTCATCGTCGTTTCTCCATCTTATTAATCCTAAACCATAGTTTATGAAAAGTCATCTGTAAATTATGTGCAGGTTCAAGATTTCCTTGAGTCCCTTGTCAGAATGGCACAACAGGATGCAAAGGGTCTTTGACATGAGCATGAGGTTGTGATACCATTACTTGTATAATTTCCATTAACTAGGCAGGCAGGCTGCAACTATCATATGGGTTCGGCCTCTTCTCTTTTTCTAGGGTTTTGTAACATGTAATTTTTCATCATGATGATTTCTTTTTTTGGTATTGTAAAGGTTGATGGATGATGAGGTTTAAGTATTTTTGGCCTCTAAATAGCTGTATTCTTATTGAATTTAATTTAAATTTTTAATCAAAGCTTGGCAATTGTATATGGCTGTGTTTACCGGACCGTATTAGCCCATATATCCGAGTTAATAGGGATATGTCACTTGTTTACTAGAAAAAGCCGAAGCCCGCTACTATTTGCCAAAGCCCGCTACTAGGCCATACTATTTGCACTACATTAATCCAATTTGCAGGTCCCATATTATTAATATTTGGGACCTACATCAATTTCTACTAATTTTTGTTTCCTTTATTGTCCTCATAAAATGTGTAGGAGGTCTAATTTGCCCTCAATTTACCCCTCAGATCTCCACCTCACCAGTAGAAGCGCGTTCGGGGGGTATGCAAAATGCTCACCTGCCTGCTGCTGCTTCTTCTTCCTCAAATTCTCCACCCTTCACTTCAATCCTGTCATCCTTAACTTCAATGTCCTCAAACACGTGCCTTCTTGAACTCCTCATAGTCATCCTCTGCGCCGTCTCCGTCGCCAACCACCAGCTCAATCTCCCTCCTCTGCCCGCCTTCGGCGTCGTTCACAAACACCAGCCACCGCGCAAACATAGCCCCACATCCAGTCTCATCCGCACACTGTCTTCTCTTCTCGGCCTTCTTCGGAAAACAAGAACACTTAAAGAGGACGAACAAGCACCTAAATTCAGCCCTAAACGCACGTAAAGCCTCACAAAATGAGATGGGCAGGTGAACCCATCTCTGATTTATTGCTTTGTGTGACCTACCTACAATAATGAACAAACCACACCATTTATTGCATCACATCGTCAGATGTCATAATAATTAAATGCAATGGGCAAAAAGGTAATTGCATGCTAAATCCAAAATTAAGTGGTTGATAGTAAACGTTCAAAAAATTTTGTGTTCGGACTATTACCTATATAACCAATGCATAATAAACAAACTATGAGATAATATTGTACAGGCTAATATAACAAATAATATGGACCTACTATAATATGGCCTAATACAATACGGTCCGGTAGACATGGCCTATGAGAATAAGTTTGCCAGTGTTGTTGGGTAGGTACTACGGCCTTGTTTACATTGGTCTATTGGACTAACCCATATAGTAGTAGGGGGTTATTATATGTTGTATTAAGGTCTATTGAATTAAACAATATCATGTTTACTTTTGATAGTAATAGTAGGTGTATTAATATGATATGTTGTTTACTATCCAACACATTACATTGGATAAGATTGGATTTTACTCTTATGCCCCACCATTTGTTCAAACCCCACACTAGAAAGATTTCAAATTTTTGCAGAGGAAAACTATCATTTTACCTTCTCTTCTTTGCACAACCACCCCCTTTCCCCCCTCCCCTCTCCCCAGCACCGAGATCTACGACCATGCGACTGAGCCACAATCAAGGAAGGATGACGATCGGGACAATCGTTCTCCGCCATAATGAATGGGTAAACATACTCTTCCTTTGTAAGAGAAACACCCTTCTACCAACAAACCTACAAAAACACAAGGGCAAGATTTTTAAACCAAGGAAATACAAGAGTAAAAAAAAATTACTAATTTTATACAAATCTCTGTACAAGAAACTCTTACAAAAGAACACACCTTGGGAGAAAAAGTCATTGGAGGCTCACTCATATATAATGAAGAATTGCATTTATAACACATCAACCATCAGTCAGAACAATAAATTTGTGGTGAAAATTTTACACAAATGGAGGGACAAGTGTGTAATAAATAACCTTTGTTGCGATAGTTGAAAAAGGTGGACGATGGTTGATGTGGTGTTCTGAAATTTTTAGAGCGTGGAAGATGATGGAGTGAAGAAGAATCACACCTACATTGTGAGAGAGAACAATTAATGTTGACTTATGAAAATTTTTTCAAGTTCAGGGGCAAGGAGGTAAAAATCAGGGACCATGACAGGGACAAAATGGGCTAAAAAATTTAGTAGGGATGGTGGAGGGGCCCACTGATAATTAGTATGGGCCTCCCACCCAAGATTCTTATCGATCGAATAGCATGCCAAAAGTAGAGGTCAACAACGGGCTGTAGCGGTCTTGGGTTTTTTTTAAGTAAATGCCCAACAACTAACTACTATACACTACTAACCCATATATAGGCCTTAGTAAACAAGGCCTATATATATCTATTTGAGTAGTAGGTCCAAAGTGTTTGGTTTTGTTAGGATTAAATTTTAGGGTTAATTACACCATCTTTTCCTGAATTTTTGTGTAGTTACATCTATGGGTTAGAAAATTATATCTAGCACTCATGAGGCTTGTTTTCGTTTAATAAATAGATCCAACCATAAGTCGAAATAATCGAATTTGTTGATATTAGTAAAAAAAATAAACAAAAATTCTTGTTTACCCCAAATTGACTTATTATAGGTTAAATAAATTTTTTTCTGACTAAATTATCCTTATAAAGATGAAGGTTGCTCACATGCACTAACGTGTGAAGATGTAGAACAATAGTTTGCTAAGAAAAAAGATTATTTGATCTGTAATAAGTCAATTGGGGGAGGGGGGTAAGTAATTGTTTATATCAACAAATTAATTGAATTTTCATTAATAAAGGGATTTATTTGTTGGCAGTAAATAAACGTGCTAGATGTAATATTTCAAACCACATGGGTTCTATATGTAATTACACCAAACATCAAGGGAGAGCAGTGCAATTATTCTTTTTGCTAATATTAACAAATTCAGTGAATTTTGACTAACAGAGGAATTTATTTGTTAGACAAAAACAAATTTCAAGAGTACTAGATGTAAATTTTTATAATTTTTGAACTATACAAATTATTGGGTCATTGAGTCACTGATTCAATTGGAATGAAAAAATTGATTGACCCAAATTACAATATATACACACGTATATATAACGTATCAATTGTTATATATCAACTGATTAAACAAATAAAAACAAACCTCAAAAAAATATACAATCCAATAATTCATCAACAATATTTAATTTACCATAATATTATAAATTTATTACCACAATCTATATATATATACACATATATATATTTTATGTAATAAAAATTAATAAATTAAACACAATTTATACAATTCAATTAACAGCTATAATCTTTATACAACTTAATTAAAATAACTTATAGAATTAATTTTGCCTAGATCCTTTTTACAGCCGTAATGCATTCTATTTCTCTCCCTCTCTAGTCTCTTCTATGCACTCTCTCAATTATCAATTTTTTTGCAAGAAACTTTTTGCAATTTTCTTTTTTTTTTTAAAAAAAAATAAAAATAAACCGGTCCTTTGACCAATTTCAGGTGGCCGATTTTGATCGATTTGTACTGATTTTATTGCCACCAGCTTTTTTGGTTTATCCGGTTCCCAGCCTAACCGGTCGGACCAGCATGTCTGGTTCGAGTTTAAAATCATTGCAAGAAGGTGATCTATTTCCCATGAAGAATACATGCTCAAAAGTTCTTATTAACGGTGTAGTTTTTTTGATAATTTTTAATAGAGGGATTATGTAATTCTCGTCTAGTCGAGGCGACACTCCTGGTCCACTTTGATTTGCAATTTTGCAATTGAGGATAATAGATTAAAAAATAATTGGTCCAACTTCTATTGAAAAATGCCAATTTTTTCGGAAAAAAGACACATGCTTGCACGTGATAATTCTCTTTTTCCATGAAAATTAACATTTTCTAGTAGAAATTGGACTAATGTACTAATTTTTTTTGGTTGAAGTTATTGTCCTTAATTGTAAAATTGAAATGGGGGTAGATTAAAAGTGTCACCATCAAAAGTGAGGACAAAATGCATTTTTTGCTATTTTAATGTAATCAATAAGGTTATTAATTTTCTTTTTCATATTTTGATCTTGGAACCATGCTAATTTTTTTTTTTTGAAATAAAGCGATTACAATCAATTCTGTCAGTATCAAGAGACAAATACAACATTCCTATCAATAATATCACATATACTAACATCGTGTTATTACAACAACAAATAACCTACTATACAGTAGAAACAAAATAAACCTACTATGCAGTATAAACAAATTATCCCACGCAGGGGATTCGAACCCATGACCTCAAGGATCATGGGGCCTCAGCTTGGCCAACTGAGCTAGGCTTCATTGGATCTTGGAACCATGCTAATTGGATGGACGGTATTTGGCATGGTATCCACGTCATTTTTGTAATGGAATTTGCCACAAGTTTTCTATCTCATAAATTCGTTAAATTGTTGCGATCAGTTAATTTGACCTAAAATATTTAAATTAAAATTTATTATCTTATTGACTGAGTATGATAGTATTCTATATCAATTTGATAATAGCGTTGTGAAAATAGCTAAATCTAAATCAAATAATTGAGATCATTGCAATTGCCCAAGTTAAAATTTTCTTGCCCCTATAAATCATTCATGCAAAGCAAATTATTAGACCTCATTTAATATTCGGCTCAATCCAAGTAATCTATTTCTTTTCTTTTTTTTTAAAAAAAAGAATTTGGTTGGCCCGTGTTAGAAGGGCCCAACCCAACATTAAGTTGGATTGCTTTTAGACTGGAATCTTACCTAAAGAGATGAAATTCTAGTTGAACCAATGTGAGAACAATGGGATGATTGTTTCTATAGCTCAAAATGTCCTCATTGTTCTCTAAGCATTTATCTATTTGTCCGTAGTATTGGTTAAATTAACCAAAAAACTAATCACTAAGACAAGACACATTGACATCAACTTTAACCAATTGGAGAGATTTTGTTGGGCATTTTCTCTATTTTTTACTTTCATGAGTTAACAAAGGACATTGACATTTTTGTCTTATTATGAGATATTTTTTTGTCATTTCACTACTTTATCCTCATATAGAAAAATATGAACTAAACACTAGATGAATATATTCCAATAAAATCCATCAAACAAGGTAAACAACATTAGGGAAGACTCCATTAGTTCGAGAACCCCATCAAGTTTGTACAATTTTGATCATGCATATAGGTTATTTAGCCATATGGGAATATGATAATATGATGTTTCCTGTTGAGGGGACCTTGTATTTTGATTAAGCGGTCATAAAGTATAAGGTTGGTTTCGGCCATAAATTGTGTTGTTGCTGAAGTTGCGTTAATTCCTACGTTTATTACATGCTTGGTTGATTGATCTGTCCTACTTGTCCAAATTCATACACGAGTGAGTTTGTGAGGGAAAAAAGGGAAGGTTGACTAGCTTTTGATAAGGCTAGGCCGCACAGGGCTGTGAAAAATTCCGCTGCGTATAAATACCCTGTGACACTTAGACTACCTCCAAAACGTATATAACAAAACAAAGGTTCAGAAATAAATAACAATATTTGAATATTAATTCAAAATTTTAAGTGTATATCATTAAATCACCTTAAAATCCTAAAGGGTAAACGTGTTTTTATTGGACCCAATATTTTTATTAAAATTCCCATAACTTACTTGGGGATAAATTACTTGTTGGAACCATTATTGTTGTTGCAAAAAGTATGAAGTGTTGGAGGCAGTCTAAGCTTGTTGAGCGTTAAGGTTAAAAAATCTTTTAAAACTTTTAAACGAAATTGAGTTACTTTCTCCTTTAAACTGCCAACGGGTAAATGTATTTTTATTGTACCCATGGTTTTTATTAAAATTCCCTTTACCTGCTTGCGTGTAAATTACTTGTCGGAACCATTATTGTTGTTGCAAGAAGTGTCAAGTGTTGGAGGGAATCTAAGCTAGTTGTGAGTTAAGGTTAAAAAAACTTTTTTTTTTAAAACTTTTTATTAATGAAAACTATGGACATAATAGATGGTTAAATGAAAAAATAATTATTGTTTGATATAAAGTTACAAATTAATGGTTCTGCATAAACTATGGACATATTGTTTGATATCAAACAACAATTATTTCTTGTTTAACTATCCATTATGTCCAAAGTTTTTCATTTAATGAAAAAAAACAATGGGTACAATACAAACTCATTTACCCGTTGGCGGTTTAAAGGAGAAAGCAACTCAATTTGGTTTAAAAGTTTAATAAGATTTCTTAACCTTGATGCTCAACTAGCTTAGACTGCCTCCAACACTTTACACTTGTTGCAACAACAACAATGTTTCCGACAAGTTATTTATCGGCAAGTAGGTTATGGGAATTTTAATTAAAATAGTGGGTGAAATAAAAACACGTTTAACCGTTAGGCGTTTAAAGTGATTTAATGATATACACTTAAAAATTTGAATTAATATTTCGATGATGTTATTTATTTTTGTACCTTTGTTTTGTTACAAACGTTTTGGAGGTAGTCTAATTTAATTGATGGTTAAGGTCAAAAAATCTATTAAAATTTATATTAAACTAAAGTAAATAGGAAGATTGATTTTTAACTGTTGGAAATTATTTGTTTTAACAAAATCACATTATGGTAAAATCTGCATTAATTTGTAACTTTATATCAAACAATAATTATTTTTTCATTTAAATATCCATTATGTCCATAATTTTTTATTTAATAAAAAATAATAGGTACAATAAAAACACATTTACCCGTTGGAGGTTTAAAGGAGAAAGTAAATCAATTTGGTTTAAAAGTTTAATAAGATTTTTTAACCTTGATGCTCAAATAGCTTAACTGCCTCCAACTCTTTACACTTGTAGCAACAAGTAATTTGTCCGCAAGTAGGTTAAGGGAGTTTTAATAAAAACAATGGCTATCGTTTTTTTAATCAAAGTGTTGGAGGTAGTCTAAGCTACGATTTAGGTTAAAAATTCCTATTAATTTCGAAAACTCCTTCGTATATTGTTTCAATTGTTTTAGTCATTTCTGTTTGATATGTGCAATTTGCTGAAATTGGGTACGGCCAAAAAAAATATAAAAGACCCAAATAGATAACAAGCATTTTCAGAAAACATAAAATCCATTTCAATTTCCAAAGATTGCAACCCACGTTTAGTATGCATAATTGGCACCAGAGTTACACATTTACATCAAATATAAGACCCGGTTTTGTGTTTCAGTAGTGAATTAATGGACATTTTGTGCAGTAACCAAGTTCGTCAAATACTCTACAAAAGCACCACTAGGAGCTGCAAGAGAAGAAAACGTTCATGTTACTTAAAACCATACGAGTGGTATACTAGTATAAATACAGAACAAGAACAATGCTTCTTTCTGTTTGATTGTGTTTTCATTTCCAGTTTTCAGTGTTTCAAACAGTAATTAAAGTGAAAACATGTTTGTTTATATATATTTCTTTTGGAAATTTATTGATTTAACAACACAATTCAATATAAAAACAATATCATCATAGAAAACCTAGTAGGTTAGTGAAACCGATTTCTTTGAAGAGCATCCCCCCCAAAAAATAACGTTGAAACTGCTACTACATAATAGCATTGCCAGCAACTTTAAAAACTAGTTGGAAAAAGGTGTAATTGAAAAAGTTGTTGGTTTGTGAAATTGGTTTCTTTGAAGAGCGTCCCTAAAAAAAAAAATAACGTTGAAACTACTGCTACAAAACACAACTGCTAGCAACTATAAAAACCAGTTGGAAAAAGTTGTAGTGGAAAAAACTTAGTATTTTATCTTGATTGGGAGGAGCCCCCTCTGGTCTGCACTGTTAACCTCACTAGGTTTGTTGGATGCCAGGATTTCCGCATCCCCTCCAATCCATTCCATCGACAGCGTTTTTTCAGCTATGACATCTAAAATAAAATATGCATCATTCACAGGAGTTTGGTTCCCATCTATTGGCTGCCTTTCTTCAGCTATAACATATCAAAACAATATAAAATATTATGAAAAAAGGAGGAAAAAAGCAATTGTAACGATAATGCAAAAGACTACATGACTGATCTGACAGAAGCCTTAAGGCATCCTAATGTATTTCAAGACCACTAAAACATGTGAGCAACATGAAATTGAGTATCAACCATGACATCAAACAAGAGATAAAAAAAAAATGAAACCTGCATCAATCACAGGAGTATGGTTTCCATCTGTTGGCTGCCTTTCTTCAGCTATGACATATCAAAATAATATAAAATTTTATGAAAAGGAGGAAAAAAACTATAGTGACGATAATGCAAAAGACCATATGGCCGATCTAACTGAAGCCTAAGGCATTCTAATGTATTTCAACACCACTAAAACATGTGAGCAACATGAAATTGAGTATCAATGATGACATCAAACGATAGATAAAGAAAATAAAACCTGTATCATTCACAGGAGTATGGTTTCCGTCTGTTGGCTGCTTGTCATCTGCTATGACATATCAAAACAATATAAAATATTATGAAAAATGAGCAAAAAAACTATAGTAACAATGCGAAAGACCACATGGCTGATCTGACTGAAGCCTAATGTATCCTAATGTATTTCAACACCACAAAAACATGTGTGCAACACGAAATTGAGTATCAACCATGACATCAAACAAGAGATAGAGAAAATAAAACCTGCATCATTCATAGGAGTTATGGTTTCCATCCGTTGGCTGCCTTTCTTCAGCTATGACATATCAAAAACAATATTAAATATTATTGGAAATCGAAGTAATATAATAAATTAAGTATTGAAATCAATAATACATTCAAGTATTACCTGCAACATCCACCAAAATATATCGGTATTGACCACGATCCTTGAAAACAGTCACAAATGGAACATGAACAATTGTTTTCCAATTCCGTTTTGCACCTTTGAGTGACTTGTGCTTGTGCTTCCTATCGTGCTTGCGATGATGTTTACATAATTGAATCTTATAGTTCCGAAGATTATCGGATGAAGCAAGCATATTCCAGCTAGCGACTGCTGGATCATGAAGGATTGCCTTCTCCATGCATAGAATTGATGTGAGGGAAAGTTCCATTTGGGCTTGTTGAAAGTGGCCACGACAAGTAATTGGAGGCAGCTGACCATTAAGGATTTCTTTCAATCTGTTAACATTAAAACAAGAAAAATTAACAATTAAAAATGTCATTTGAAAGAGTTAGACCATTATTAGAAAGAATAACGTCAATTCATTTACTTGACCAAGTGTTAAAGTACGAAAAAAATTGTTTCCAGGATTCAGTTGTTTTTGCAGGATATCTGCTCCTTGAGGGCTTAAGCAGGTTCTTGTGCCAGCCCTGAAAGATAGGAAACTCAATCGGTTGATCAGCCTTATCCTGCTCCACAAAATCAACACTTATGTCATTACAATTATGGAGGATAAGAGATGCAACTTGCTAAATATACTCCAATATCACTATCTACAACAAAGGAAAAATAAAATTATTAAACGGCATGATATAAAGAGAAAAACTACTACTATACAAATAGAAGTTAAACTTACCATTAGAAAATGACCATTGCAAACTATACATTTGTGATTTTTGTTAACCTTCTCCAAAGCCCGGTGTACAGTTGCCAGCATAGCTGAACCCCAGGCATAATCTTTTTATCTTGTCAATGTCCCTCAAAAATAGCAAGAAACAACAATTTATTTTCTGCGAGTTTGAGGGCAGTATATAGACCCGATAACGTAAAGGACTAAGGCATGGAGGTAGTGAGCAAAATCCTCCGGCTCACTAATTTCATCTTCTGTCATGTTGCCAAATTCTTTCAGTAGCCAAGACAGAGAAATACATGCTCCGACTTGACCCTCGGCTTGATTCTCCCTTGCTTCAGCCCCGAGTAATTCATTGCACAAAGCAGCAAAATGAACACCTTCTAAGTCTTCAATAACCGGTTCACCATCTATTGGTAGACCGATTATCCTAAATACACCCCTAAGAGTGATAGGGATTCTTATTGCCCTTCCGTCTACTTCTGGGTAATCATCCTCTAAAGTTTCATTGACCCCAAATTTAAAGCAACGATGCTCAACTTGGTAGAAGGGCACCAATGCTGATAAGAGTTTTGAGAAGTGGTCAGCTGGATCGGTCACATTTAACAGGTTATCAAAATCTGTGCCTTTAAGTATGGTCATGGTTGTATTGTGAACAATAAATTTATTGTTTTTAAAATTATTTGTAGAGTCGATGATATTGTAAACAGACCTACCAAAACAGTTTTCAGAGAGGAAATTATCAAATAGTAAAGTCAAAAGAATAAGTGGACAAAAAGGGGACTACTGAATGGAAGTGGTAGCTTTACTCCAACATGGATTTGGGGTTTGAATCAAACAATAGGGTTGTCACCTGCAATAATACAAAACTTGTTTTTTCTCAAATTCATGGTTATTGTTGACCATTTTCAAAAGCAATAATACAAAATACAACAAACATGTGACTATTACTAAGGCATATAAAAGTACCCTATCAACGTTAACATTTTTTAAAGCTTCACTACTACAACATCAAATTATTCTCTCAATAAATCACAAATTTTTTTTGCATAAGGCATCCAAAGGTCAAAAAAAAAAAAAACTCTAGAACAGATCAAGAATACATGCATCTCAAATAAAAATAGAAAAGCAAAAGAGGAATAATAGAAACATAAAAGTCACCTCCTTGTGCTGTCGAGAGGGAAGAGAGGAGCACTGCTGAGAAACCTAGTTTTACAAATGGTGAAAATAAAATCACTCAAAAGAAAAGTTAAAACATGAAATCCCTTAAAAGAAACTGACTTGAATGGTTTTTCCCATCTTCCCTTAACACTTTTACAAGCTTCACTGCTGCTATTATTCTCTCAATAAATCACAAAAAAAAAAAATTTGCATATTGCATCTCAGAGGGCCAAAAAAACAGAGAGAAAATCACTAGAGCTGAGAACAAGAATACATGCATCTCAAATGAAAATAGGAAAGAAAAAAGGGTAAATAATAGAAAATAAAAATTCACCTCCTTGTGCTGTCGAGAGATATGAGAGGAGAACTGCTACGAAAAATAAAAACTCGGTAGTTTTACAAATGTTGAAATGAAATCAAAATATAAATTTTGAACTCAATTTGAAATGCTTTAACTAAATCGGTTTGTTTGGTTTTTTTCCTCTTTAGTGTCCCCAAAAGATTTCTTATGTTATCCACCAAAAAGAGGTTTTCAGACAAGAGT
The DNA here is from genome assembly GCA_034509735.1 of Sesamum alatum. Taxonomy (NCBI): domain Eukaryota; kingdom Viridiplantae; phylum Streptophyta; class Magnoliopsida; order Lamiales; family Pedaliaceae; genus Sesamum; species Sesamum alatum. The sequence goes on along the minus strand of JACGWO010000007.1, from coordinate 9,081,400 downwards.
AGCAGAATACGTCTGGTCACTTCAATCCACCGAGCAAGTTACCAATAAAACTTTCCACATGCTTAGCATATAAATTTCGGTATGCATTTGGCTCTCTTTTGTAAAATTTCTTTTTCCTTATTTTAATTTGTACTTTTCTTTGTCGTTTATACTGTGTGTCTATGTGTATTTTTTAGACACATTTAACTTGTAAAGTAATAAAATAAATTTTAAGTGAATTTTAAAAAATGATAAATAAAATAAAAATTATCATTTAAAATGATGAAATTTTTAAGTGTGTCTTTACAAAATAATAAAACGAACTTAAATGGATCAATGTAACTCAAAGCACCGACGACAAGTAACTCAAAGTGTGTTAAAGGGGATAGTAACTCAATTTGGTTTTAATAGTTTCAATAAGATTTTTTAAAATTAACGCTCAACTAACTTAAATTGCCTCCAACACTTTATACTTGTTGCAACAGAAATAATGATTCCGGCAAGTAATTTATCTGCAATAGAGTTATGGGAATTTTAATAAAAAACAATGGGTTCCAATAAAAACACGTTTACCCATCAGATGTTTAGAGTGTATTTTTGTACCTTTGTTTTGTTACAACCGTTTTGGAGGTAGTTTAAGCTAATTGATGGTTAAGGTTAAAAATTCTATTAAAATATATATTAAACGAGAGTAAATAGGAAGATTGGTTTTTAACCATTTTTTTTTTCAAAATCACATTTGGTAAAATCAACATTAATTTGTAAACTTATATCAGACAACAATTATTTTCTCATTTAACTATCCATTATGTCCATAGTTTTTCATTTAATGAAAACAATGGATACAATACAAACTCTTTTACCCGTCGGCGGTTTAAAGGAGAAAGCAACTCAATTTGGTTTAAACGTTTAATAAGATTTTTTAACCTTGACGCTCAACTAGCTTAGACTGCCTCCAACACTTTTACACTTTACACTTGTTGCAACAGCAACAATGTTTCCGGTAAGTTATTTATCGGCAAGTAGGTATGGGAATTTTAATAAAAATAATGGGTCCAATATAAACACATTTAAACCGTTAGGCATTTAAAGTGATCTAATGATATACACTTAAAACTTTTGAATTAATATTTTAGATAGTTTTATTTATTTCTGTACCTTTGTTTTGTTAACAAATATTTTGGAGGTAGTCTAAGCTAATTGATGCTTAAGGTCAAAAATCATATTTAAAATATATATTAAAACTAAAGTAAATAGGGAAGAATCGGGTTTTAACTGTTTGAATTTTTTTTTTTAACAAAATCACATTATGGTAAAATCGACATTAATTTGTAACTTTATATCAAATAATAATTATTTTTTTATTTAACTATCCATTATGTCCATAGTTTTTCATTTAATAAAAACAATAGGTGCAATAAAAATAGATTTTACCCGTAGGCGGTTTCAAAGGGAAAAGTAAATCAATTTGGTTTAAAAGTTTAATAAGATTTTTTAACCTTGATGCTCAAATAGCTTAGACTGCCTCCAACACTTTACACTTGTTGCAACATCAACAATGGTTGCAGGCAAGTTAATTTGTCCACAAATAGGTTAATGAGTTTTAATTAAAAAAATGGGTACCGTTGTTTAATCAAAGTGTTGGAGGTAGTCTAAGCTACGGTTTAGGTTAAAAAATCCTATTAATTTTGAAAACTCCTTCAAATATTGTTTCAAATTGTTTTAGTAATTTCTGTTTGATATGTGCCAATATGCTGACAATTGGGTACAACCAAAAAAAAAAAAAAAGACCCAAATAGCATGTTCAGAAAGCATAAAATTCATTCCAATTTCCAAAGATTACAAACCCCGGGTTCAGTATGCATAATTGGCACCAGAGTTACACATTTACATCAAATATCAACTTGATATTTTGGTATTATCACCACAAAGAAGAGCTTTCGGATTTTTTCTCTCAAGAGAAATATTGCCAATTATCTGCTGAAGAAGTTCAACATGCAGAATTGCAAGGCTCGTAGATCATGCTAACGCATTGATCACTAGTCGTTAAGGCTGTTAAGAAGGAAGACCTAATCGAAAAAAAAAGTCGTTGAGATGCCAGCTAGGGATAGTACTCTTTGATACTTTTAAGATGATCATAGTCACCCTTGATCAATAGGTCTGAGAGTCAAGGACTCCTGGAATTAGGGAGTGACCCAATTAGCGATTCAGTCAGAACCCTGCGGGCATACTCAATTACATCGACCCTCATCTGGCGCTGAAAAGGCACATGAAACAACTGCTGCTTCAACCTCCAAAGAGAAATATGCTTCTGACGTCGCCAAGGGGAAACGTCCATTATAAATTTCCAAGATGAAGTTTGGAAAAGATGTGGATCGAATGTAGTACAAACTCATTAAGCTTTTCAATAAAGATCAACTCACTATTCCTTATCAGATAGTGTGTATCGATACTCCAGGCCAGACTTCGGTGATAGTATTCCTAGGGTTTGATTCCCAAAACCTACCATAAAGTGAGTTCATAAGGTCTTAAAGATAGATACGTCGCTTCGGTGAATCACTTGAGCCCTGATACATTTTCGGTGCCATGAAAGACCTGTTTTTGTGTTTCAGTAGTGAATTAATGGATATTTTCTGCAGCAGCCAAGTTCGTCAAATACTCTACAAAAGCACCACCAAGAGCTGCAAGAGAAGAAAACTTTCTTGTTAATTAAAACCATACGAGTGGTAATACTAGTATAAATACAGAGCAAGAACGATGCTTCTTTATGTTTGTTTGTATTTTCATTTTCAATTTTCAGTTTTTCAAATAGTACTTGAAGTGAAAACATGTCTGTTTATATATATTTTTTTTTGAAAATTTATTGATTTAACAACACAGTTCAATATATAAACAATATAATCATAGAAAACCTAGTTGGTTAGTGAAACCGGTTTCTTTGAAGTGCGTCCCTGCCAAAAAAATAACGTTGAAACTGTTGCTACATAACAGCATTGCCAGCAACTTAAAAAACCAATTGGAAAAATATCTTCTACTTCCCTCTCTTAGTGACCCCCTAAAATGAATTTGATTGGGAGGAGCTCCCTCTGCACTATTAACCTCACTGGGTTTGTTGGATGCAAGGTTTTCCGCATCCCATCCACTCCATTCCATTTGAAGCGTTTCTTCAACTATGACATCTCAAACACAAATAAAATATCACTGAAAATACAATAAGTACATTAAAAGTACAAATACAAACTAATATCAATGTATCACCTATTGAAAAGGAGGAAAAAAAAGCTATAGTAACAATAATGCGAAAGACCACATAGCCGAACCTAACTGAAGCCTAAGGAATCGTAATGTATTTCGAACACCCACTAAAAAATATGTGAGCAACATGAAATTGAGTATCAACCATGACATCAAACAAGAGATAAAGAAAATAAAACCTGCATCATTCACATGAGTATGGTTCTCATCTGTTGGCTACCATTCTTCAGTTAAACATATCAAAACAATATAAGATATTATAAAAGGAGGAAAAAAACTATAGTAACGATAATGGCAAAAAGACCACATGGCTGATCTGACTGAAGCCTAAGGCATTCTAATGTATTTCAACACCACTAAAACATGTGAGCAACATGAAATTGAGTATCAACCAAGACATCAAACAAGAGATAAAGAAAAATAAAACCTGCATCAATCACGGGAGTATGGTTTTCCATCTGTTGGCTGCCTTTCTTCAGCTATGACATATCAAAACAATCATAAAATATTATGAAAAGTTGGAAAAAAGCTATAGTAACGATAATGCAAAAGACGACATGGTTGATCTGACTGAATCCTAAGACAACCTAATGTATTTCAACACCGCTAAAACATGTGAGCAACATGAAACTGAGTATCAAACATGACATAAAAAAAAGAGATAAAGAAAATAAAACCTGGATCAATCACAGGAGTACGCTTCGCCTTTCTTCAGCTATGACATTATCAAAACAAATAAAAATATTATGAAAAGGAGGAAAAAGCTCTAGAAAAAAATGCGAAAGACCACATGACTGATCTGACTGAAGACTGAGGCCTCCTAAAGTATTTGAACACTACTAAAACATATGTGCAACATGAAATTGAGATCAACCCTGACATCAAACAAGAGATAGAGAAAATTAAAACGTGCATCATTCACATGAGTATGGTTCCCATCCATTGGCGCATTTCTTTGTCTTAGGTGGTAACGGGATAAAATATTTGCATTATTGACCTGTTGTTTCCATCGTTTACACCCCATTCTAATATATCTCCTACTTCCCTCTTTTATTGACCCCCTATAATAAGTTTAATTAGGAGGAATTCCATTTGCACTATTAACCTCACTGGATCTGTTGGATGCCAGGTTTTTGCATCCGCTCCACTTCGTCAACTGGCAGCGTTTTTTCAGCTATGATATCTCAAACACAAATAACATATCAGTGAAAATACAATAAGTACAAATACAAGCTAATATCGATGAATCACCTATACGAAAGGAGGAAAAAAGTTTATAGTAACAATAATAGAGAAAACCACATGGAAAACCGAACTGAATCCTAAGAATTCCTAATGTATTTCAACACAGCTAAAACATGTGAGCAACATGAAGTTGAGTATCAACGATGACATCAAACAAGGGCTAAAAGAAAAAAACCTACATAATTCATAGGAGTATGGTTCTTTTCTATTGGCTGCCATTCTTCAGCTATACATATCAAAACAATATAAATTATTATGAAAAGGAGGAAAAATCCTATAGTAACAGCAACGCAAAAGACCACATGGTTGATTTGACTGAAGCCTAAGGCATCCTAATGTATTTTTAATACCACTAAAACATGTGAGGAACATGAAACTGATTATCAACCATGACTTCAAATAAAAGATAAAAAAAAAATAAAACCTGCATCAATCACAGGAGTATGGTTTCCATATGCTAGCTACCTTTCTTCAATTGGAACATATCAAAATAATATAAAATATTATGTAAATTAGGAAAAAAGCTATTGTAACGAAAATGCAAAAGACCACATGGCTGATTTGACTAAAGTCCAAGGCATCCTAATGAATTTAACCATCACTAAAACATGTGAGCAACATGAAAGTGGGTATCAACCATGCCATCGAACAATTGATAAAGAAAATAAAACCAGCATCATTCACAAGAGTATGATTTCCATCTGTTGGCGGCCTTTTCTTCAGTTATGACATATCAAAACAATATAAAATATTATGAAAGGAGGAAAAAAGCTATAGAAAAAAATGCGAAAGACCACATGGCTGATTTGATTCAAGCCTAAGGCATCCTAATGTATTTCAACACCACTAAAATATGTGTGCAACATTAAACTGAGTATCAACCATAACATCAAACTAGAGATAGAGAAAATAAAACCTGCATCATTCACAGGAGTATGATTCCCATCTGTTGGATGTCATTCTTCAGTTATGACATATCAAAACAATATAAAATAGTATGAAAAGAAGGAAAAAAAGTTATAGTAACGATAATGCAAAACACCACTTGGCTGATTTGACTAAAGTCAAAGGCATCCTAATGAAATTAACCATTACTAAAACATGTGAGCAACATGAAAGTGAGTATCAACCATGACAATCAAAACAAGGGATAAAGAAAATAAAATCCGCATCAATCACTGGAGTATGGTTTTCATCTTTTGGCTGCCTTTCTTCATCTCATGACATATCAAAACAATATAATATATTATGAAAATGAGAAAAAAAAGCTATAGTAATGATAATGCAAAACACAACACGACTAATCTGATTGAAGCCTAAGGCATCCTAATGTATTTTAACACCACTAAAACATGTGAGCAACATGAAATTGAGTATCAACCATGACATCAAACAAGAGATAAAGAAAATAAAACCTGCATCAATCACAGAGTATATATGGTTTCCATCTGTTGGCTGCCTTTCTTCAGCTATGACATATCAAAACAATATAAAATATTATGAAAAGGAAGAAAAAAGCTGTAGTAATGATAATGTAAAAGACCACACGACTGATCTGGCTGAAGCTTAAGGAATTCTAATGTATTTCAACACCACTAAAACATGTGAATAACATGAAATTGAGTATCAACCATGACATCAAACAAGAGATAAACAAAATAAAAACTGCATTACTCACAGGACTTATGGTTCCCATCAGTTGGCTGCCATTATTTAACTATGACATATCAAAACAATATAAAATATTATGAAAATGAAGAAAAAAGCTATAGTAACGATAATGCGAAAGATCACACAACTGATCTGACTGAAGCCTAAAGCATCCTAATGTTTTTCAACAACACTAAAACATGTGAGCAACATGAAATTGAGTATCAACTATGACATCAAACAAGAGATAAAGAAAATAAAACTTGCATCAATCACGTGAGTATGGTTTCCATCTGTTGGCTGCCTTTCTTCAGTTATAACATATCAAAACGATATATAATATTATGAAAAGGAGGAAAAACTGTAGTAATGATAAGGCAAAAAAAGCCCATGGTTGATCTGAGTGAAGCCTTAGCCATCCTAATGTATTTCAACACCACTAAAATATCTGAGCAACATGAAATTGATTATCAACCATGACATCAAACATGAGATAAAGAAAATAAAACCTGCATCAATCCCAGGAGTATGATTTTCATCTGTTGGTTGCCTTTATTCAGCTATAATATGTCAAAATAATATAAATTATTATGAAAATGAGCAAAAAGCTATAGTAAAGATAATGCAAAAGATCACACGGCTGATCTGAATGAAGCCTAAGGCATCCGAATGTATTTCAACACCACTAAAATATGTGTTCAACATGAAATTGAGTATCAACCAGGAAATCAAACAAGAAATAGAGAAAATAAAACCTGCATCAATCACAGAGTATGGTTTCCATCTGTTGGCTGCCTGTTTTCTGAGCTTTTGTCGGCTAAGCTTACTTTAATAATAGGGGTTCCAGTCTCTGTAACCTGGTCCCAACCTATCAGAGCTTTCACCTTTCGATATTACCAACTGCTATTATTCTGCTAAAGCCAGGAGAGCGTCTAATCAGTCCCCACCCACCAATATTTTGTTGGGTTCTAATTGAATTAGGATGGGCCTTTCGTAGAGTCTATATTAGGTTAAATAGATGCCTTACTCAGAGTGTGAGATGAGAGGCAAAGGGAAACCAAATAAGTATAGGTAAACTATGCCCACGGCGGAGACACACTGATTAATAAGCTTTTTATTCTAGAATTAGTTAGATCCTTTTAGGGAAGAAAATTGCTATAGTAATGATAATGTAAAAGACCACACGGCTGATCCGACTGAAGCCTAAGGCATCCTAATGTATTTCAACAACGCTAAAACACGTGAGCAAAATGAAATTGAGTATCAATCATGACATCAAGCAAGATATAAAGAAAATAAAACATGCATTACTCACATGAGTATGGTTCCTATAAGTTGGTTGCCATTCTTCAACTATGACATATCAAAACAATATAAAATATTATGAAAATGAGGAAAAAAGCTATAGTAACGATAATGCAAAAGACCACATGACTAATCTGACTGAAGCCTAAGGCATCCTAATGTATTTCAAAACCACTAAAACATGTGAGCAACATGAAATTGAGTATCAACCATGATATCAAACATGAGATAGAGAAAATAAAACGTGCATCATTCACAAGAGTATGGTTCCCATCCGTTGGCATATTTCTTCATCTCAGGCAGTTTGGAATAATATTTGCACAATTGACCTGCTGTCTCAATCTTTTACTCTTAATTCTAATATATCTCCTACTAACCTCTCTTATTGACCCCCTAAAATAAACTTGATTGGGTGTAGCTCCCTGTACACTATTAAGCTTATTGGACCTGTTGGATGCCAGGTTTTCCGCATTCCCTCCATTCCATTGGCGGCGTTTTTTCAGCTATGACATCTCAAACACAAAATAAAATATCATTAAAATACAATAAGTACAATAAAGGTACAAATACAAGCTAATATAGGTGTATCACCTATATGAAAAAGAGGAAAAAAACTATAGTAACAATAATACGAAAGACCACATGGCTGACCTAACTGAAGCCTAAGGAATCCTAATATATTTCAACACCACTAAAACATGTGAGCAACATGAAATTGAGTATTAACCATGAAATCAACAAAGATGTAAAAAAAATAAAACCTACATCAATTACAGGAGTATGGTTTTCATCTGTTGGCTGCCTTTCTTCAGCTATGACATATAAAAAACAATATAAAATATTATGATAGGGACGAAAAAACTATAGAAAAATAGCAAAAGACCACATGGCTGATCTGACTGAAGCCTAAGGCATCCTAATGTATTTCAATACCACTAAAATATGTGTGCAATATGAAACTGAGTACCAACCATGACATCAACCAAGAAATAAAAAAAATAAAACCTCCATCAATCACGTGAGTATGGTTTCCATCTGTTGGCTGCCATTCTTCAGTTATAACATATCAAAACAATATAAGATATTATGAAAAGGAGGAAAAAAACTATAGTAACGATAATGCAAAAGACCACATGACTAATCTGACTGAAGCCTAAGGCATCCTAATGTATTTCAAAACCACTAAAACATGTGAGCAACATGAAATTGAGTATCAACCATGATATCAAACATGAGATAGAGAAAATAAAACGTGCATCATTCACAAGAGTATGGTTCCCATCCGTTGGCATATTTCTTCATCTCAGGCAGTTTGGAATAATATTTGCACAATTGACCTGCTGTCTCAATCTTTTACTCTTAATTCTAAATATATCTCCTACTAACCTCTCTTATTGACCCCCTAAAATAAACTTGATTGGATGTAGCTCCCTGTACACTATTAAGCTTATTGGGCCTGTTGGATGCCAGGTTTTCTGCATTCCCTCCATTCCATTGGCGGCGTTTTTTCAGCCATGACATCTCAAACACAAATAAAATATCATTAAAAATACAATAAGTACAATAAAGGTACAAATACAAGCTAATATAGGTGTATCACCTATATGAAAAAGAGGAAAAAAACTATAGTAACAATAATACGAAAGACCACATGGCTGACCTAACTGAAGCCTAAGGAATCCTAATATATTTCAACACCACTAAAACATGTGAGCAACATGAAATTGAGTATTAACCATGAAATCAACAAAGATGTAAAAAAAATAAAACCTACATCAATTACAGGAGTATGGTTTTCATCTGTTGGCTGCCTTTCTTCAGCTATGACATATAAAAACAATATAAAATATTATGATAGGGACGAAAAAACTATAGAAAAATAGCAAAAGACCACATGGCTGATCTGACTGAAGCCTAAGGCATCCTAATGTATTTCAATACCACTAAAATATGTGTGCAATATGAAACTGAGTATCAACCATGACATCAACCAAGAAATAAAGAAAATAAAACCTCCATCAATCACGTGAGTATGGTTTCCATCTGTTGGCTGCCTTTCTTCCGCTATGACATATCAAAAAAATATAAAAAATGTTATGAAAAGGAGGAAAAAGCTATAATAACGACGCATGGCTGATCTAAGTGAAGCCTAAGTCATCTAAATGTATTTCAACACCACTAAAACATGTGAGCAACATGAAATTGAGTATCAACCATGACATCAAACAAGAGATAAAGAAAATTAAACCTGCATCAATCCCAGGAGTATGGTTTTCATCTGTTGGCTATCATTCTTCAGCTATAACATATCAAAACAATATTAAATATTATGAAAAGGAGGAAAAATCTATATTAATGATAATGCAAAAGACCACATGGCTGATCTGACTGAAGCCTAAGACATCCTAATCTATTTCAACACCACTAAAATATATGTGCAACATGAAATTGCGTATCAACCATGACATCAAACAAGAAATAAAGAAAATAAAACCTGCATCAATCACAGGAGTATGGTTTCCATCTGTTGGTTGCCTTTCTTCAGCTATGACATATCAAAACAATATAAAATATTATGAAAAGGAGGAAAAATCGATAGTAACGATAATGCAAAAGTTCACATGGCTGATCTGACTGAAGCCTAAGGCATCCTAATCTATTTCAACACCACTAAAACAAGTGAGCAATATGAAATTGAGTATGAACCATGACATCAAACAAGAGATGAAGAAAATAAAAACCTGCATCATTCACAGTAGTATGGTTTCCATCTGTTGGCCGCATTTCTTCAGCTATGACATATCAAAAAAAAATATAAAATATTATGAAAAAGGGGGAAAAAAACTAGGCCTCATGGTTGATCTGACTGAAGCCGAAGGTATCCTAATGTATTTTCAACACCACTAAAATATGTCTGCAACATGAAATTGAGTATGGACCATGACATCAAAATAAGAGATAGAGAAATAAAACCTGCATCATTCAAATGAGTATGGTTCCCATCTGTTGGCGCGTTTCTTTGTCTCAGTCGGTGCGGAATAATATTTGCACTATTGACCTGCTGTCTCAATCTTTTACACCCCGTTCTAACATATCTCTTAGTTCCCTCTCTTATTGACCCCCTAAAATAAACTTGATTGGGAGGAGCTCCATCTACATTATTAACCTCTATGGGTCTGTTGGGCCGGGTTTTGCCCTTCCCCTCCGTTCCATTCCATTAGTAGCCTTTCTTCAGCTATGACATCTCAAACACAAATAAAATATCACTAAAAAGTACAATAGGTACTGTAAAAGTACAAATACAAGCTGATATCGTTGTATCACCTATATGAAAAGTACAAAAAAATCTATAGTAACAATAATGCGAAAGACACGTGGCTGACCTAATTGAAGCCTAAGGAATCTTAATGTATTTGAATACCACTAAAAGATGTGAGCAATATGAAATTGGGTGTCAACCGTTACATCAAATAAAAGATAAAGAAAATAAGACCTGCATCATTCACAGGAGTATGATTTCCATCTGTTGGCGCATTTCTTTGTCTCAGGCGGTCCGAAATACTATTTGCACTATTGACATGCTATCTCAATCTTTTACATCCCGTTCTATTATTTCTCCTACTTCCCTCTCTTATTGACCCCCTAAAATAAACTTGATTTGGAGGAGATCCCTCTACACTATTAACCTCACTGGGTCTGTTGGATGCTAGGTTTTCCGCATCCCCTCCACTCCATTCCATTGGCATCATTTTTTCAGCTATGAAATCTCAAACCCAAATAAAATATCACAGAAAATACAATAAGTACAACCAAAGTACAAACACAAGTTATCATTGATGTATCACCTATATGAAAACGAGGAAAAAAGCTATAGTAACGATAATGCAAAAGACCACATGGCTGATCTGACTGAACCCTAAGGCAACCAAATGTATTTCAACACCAATAAAACATGTGTGCAACATAAAATTGAGTATCAACCATGACTTCAAACAAGAGATAAAGAAAATAAAACATGCAACATTCACAAGAGTATGGTTTCCATCTCTTAGCTGCCTTTCTTCAGCTATAAAAACAATATAAAATATTATGAGAGAAAAAAAAGTATAGAAAAAAAATGCGAAAGACCACATGGTTGATCTGACTGAAGCCTAAGGCATCCTAATGTATTTCAACACCACTAAAATATGTGTGCAATATGAAATTGAGTGTCAACCATGACATCAAATAAGAGAGAGAGAGAGAGAGAGAGAGAGAGAGAGAGAAAATAAATCCTGCATCATTCACAGGAGTATGGTTCCCATCTATTGGCGCATTTCTTTGTCTCAGGCGGTCCGAAATAATATTTGTACTATTGACCTGCTGTCTTAGTCTTTTGCAGCCCGTTCTAATATATCTCCTACATCCCTCTCTTATTGACCCCCTAAAACAAACTTGATTGGGAGGAGATCCCTCTCCACTATTAACCTCATTGGGTCTGTTGGATGCCAGGTTTTCCGCATCCCCTCCACTACATTCCATTGGTATCGTTTTTTCAGCTATGACATCTCAACACAAATAAAATATCATTGAGAATACAAAAAAGTACCATAAAATTTCAAATACAAGCTAACATCAGTGTATCACCTATATGAAAAGGAGGAAAAAAGCTACAGTAACAATAATGCAAAAGACCACGTTGCTGACCTAATTGAAGCCTAAGGAATCCTAATATATTTCAACACCATCAACATGTGAGCAACATGAAATTGAGTATCCACCATGATATCAAACAATATAAAGAAAATAAAACCTGCATCGTTCACAGGAGTATGGTTTCCCACTGTTGACTGCCATTCTTCAACTATGACATATCAAAATAATATAAAATATTATGAAAAGGAAGAAAAAAACTATAGAAACAATAATGCAAAAGACCACATAGTTGATCTGATTGAAGTCTAAGGCATCCTAATGTATTTCAACACGACTAAAATATGTGAGCAAGGTCAAATTGAGTATCAACCATGACATCAAACAAGAAATAAAGAAAATAAAACCTGCATCAATCACTGGAGTATGGTTTCCATCTGTTGGCTGCCTTTCTTCAGCTATGACATATCAAAACAATGTAAAATATTATGAAAATGGGGAAAAAATCTATAGTAACGTTAATCCAAAAGACCGTATGGCTGATCTGACTGATGTCATAGGCATCCTAATGTATTTCAACACCACTAAAACATGTGAGAAACATAAAATTGAGCATCAACCATTACATCAAAGAAGAGATCGGGAAAATAAAATTGGCATCATTCACAGGAGTATGGTTTTCATCATTTCGCTGCCTCTTTTCAGCTATGACATATCAAAATAATATAAAATATTATGAAAATGAGGAAAACAACTATAGAAAAAAATGCGAAAGACCACATGGTTGATCTGACTCAATCCTAAGACATCCTAATGTATTTCAACACCAGTAAAATATGTGTGCAACATGAAATTGAGTTTGAACCATGACATCAAACAACAGATAGAGAAAATAAAACCTGCATCATTCAGAGGAGTATGGTCCCCATCTATTGGCGCATTTCTTGTCTCAGGCGGTCTGGAATAATATTTGCACTATGGACCTGGTGTCTCAATCTTTTACACTCCGTTCTAACATATCTCCTACTTCTCTCTCTTAAATAAACTTGATTGGGAGGAGCTCCCTCTGTACTATTAACCTGTCTGGTCTGTTGGATGTCAGGTTTTCCGCATCCCCTCCACTCCATTTCATTGGCAGCGTTTCTTCAGCTATGACATCTCAAACACAAATAAAATATCATTAAAAATACAGTAAGTACAACAAAGGTACAAATACTAGCTAATATAGGTGTATCAACTATATAAAAAAGAGGAAAAAGGCTATAGTAACAATAATGCGAAAGGCCACATGGCTGACCTAACTGAAGCTTAAGGAATCCTAATGTGTTTCAATACCACTAAAACATGTGAGCAACATGAAATTGAGTATCAACCATAACATCAAACAATAGATAGAGAAAATAAAACCTGCATCATTCACAAGAGTATGGTTCCCATCTGTTGGCTATCTTTCCTCAACTATGACATATCCAAATAATATAAAATATTATAAAAACGAGGAAAAAAGCTATAGTAATGATAATGCAAAAGACCACATGGATGATCTGACTGAAGCCTAAGGCATCCTAATGTATTTCAACACCACTAAAACATGTGAGGAACATAAAATTGAGTATCAACCATGACATCAAACAAGAGATAAAGAAAATAAAACCCTGCATTATTCACAAGAGCATGGTTTCTATCTGTTGGCTGCCTTTCTTCAGCTATGACATATCAAAACAATATAAAATATTATGAAATGGAGGAAAAAGTTATTATAACAATAATGTGAAAGATCACATGGCTGATCTAACTGAAGCCTAAGGCATCCTAATGAACTTCAACACCACTAAAACATGCGTGCAACATGAAATGACTCCAATTCGTCCCAAACTCATCATCTTCATCATTCATCATTCTTCTTATCTTTCCTATCACTGTTTGATATGTAGCAATTAATTACATTGGTTTTGACTGGAAATTGCATAAGGTAATTCTTAATTTCATTGTGTGTCTTACTCATAAACGTGATGATGTGGATTTGTTGATTGAGAAACATTTGATTGGTGGATTGATAAAACTTTTGCTATTACTTTGGCAATATTTATTCTAATGATACTATTGTTGCTTATTTGAGAAGAAGGTTCATTAATTGGGGAATAACTATACTTTTGCATATGAGATGTGTAGCTCATATTGTTAATCTTATTGTCGAATAATGGTTTGAAGGAATTGAATGAATAGGTTGTGCGTGTCCAGATAGTAGTTAGGTATGTTCGTCAATCACTTGATAAATGTAGCCCGTTAGAGGCTTTTTTTGGACCATGAACTAATCAGAGCTCCTTGACCAGTAGACTGACTACCTTCAAAATAAGTAACATGAATCCAGAAAGAAAGCAACAACATTATGCTTGTCATAAGCTTTCCCTATGCATCACGTTCATACTAGCTCTTTGTCCACATTTTAGAAATAAATATATTTTTCAAGTTCGCCTTTTCAATATAAAACCGCTTCAAGGTTAGAAAGGCAATGAAAAAACGAGTTTTTGTAGGCGTAACCATATCTTTACCGCCAATGAATTCCCTCAGGATATACAAGAGTGGTCCCCTATTATAGATACAGTTGTTAATAATCAGCTCGGTCATATATTTGCTTCATATTTGGAAGTCTAAAGAAGTCTTCAAACATCATATCAATGCAGTGAAATTGGTGAAACAAATGACATGAGCAATTTTGTGATTTTGGTGTTCTTAAATTGGTATAATAAGTTACATGAGTAATTTGTAATAATGACGTGTTGTATAGTGTTAAATGTTGTTAAAAAATTGTTGTTCGAAGTTTGAACATCTAATTTGCAGAAATAAGTGTGTATTAATGGATTGTATTGAAGGAGGTGTATTTATGGAGGTGAACAAGTGATTTAATGGAGGTGTATAAATGGAGACGAATTAATGGTTGTATATTAATGGAGGTGAGTTAATAGAAGTGTATTAATGGGTGTGTATTAATTGAAGTAATTAATGGATGTGTATTAATTGAAGTGTATTAATGGATGAGTATTGATTGTATGTGACATATATAATTGTGTATGACATCTAACACTTTTTGGATGAAATAGGTGATGTTGATGACTTGTTGAAGAATGGCTTAGGAGGGAGGATGATTGTTTTGTAGATATGGCACGACAAATGAAGAGCAAATTTTGATAAGTATTGGGGTAGTGTCGATAAGATGAACATGATGTAATATGTTGTTGTTATGCTTGATCCTCGGCATAAGTTCTCTTATTTCCCGTATAAATTTTAAGAATATGTATGAGTCAGAAACCAGTTGAAGAGGACTATGACGTAATCGAAAAAATTGTATAAGGTATAGTTGAATTTAATATTTATTGTAAATATTAGTTTATTGACATCTTTTAGTTAATGTATTATTTTTCATGATTTATCTTATACTTGTAGATATCGTATCAAGTGTTGGTTCAGAGTCAACCATCATTGGATTATGATATCATATGTCACGTAAGCATGATTTTGTTTTTCATGCACTTTTATAGTTTTATTTATAGTTTATCATATAATCTCTTTCTTTTTTCTTTTTTTCTTTTTTCTTTTTTGCTTTTTAGTTGTAAGTTGATGGTACTTCAATTTTGGATTCTCAAGATTTTCAACTGGTGAAAAGTAACGTCTCATCAACTTCAAATTTGTCATTAAAACTTCAAAGAACAAATGGATGTTATTCGATACATGTACTCATAATTAAATATTGTGTTGTTAAACTTTAAGTTGAATTGTTATTTTGAATTTGAATGCAACGAATGGTATTCATTTTGTGTTGTTTTGATTTGAATTGTGTTCGTATCGTTGACTTTGGTTGTACATTTTGTTTTTTAAATTCTTATATTTTTGGATTGGTACTTTTTATAAAATTCGTAATATACAAAAAGTTATTTTTTTAAATTAAATTTGATTTTTTCGGTTTGTAACAAAAAAAAAAAATCAAAAAAGTTCGATAATAACCGAACCAAAATCTCTTTTCAAATAATCAAAAATCTAAATTTCATATTTACATGTCAGCACGTCTGCGATTTCCACCAAGCGTATGTCTGATATCCCGTGGGTCACAGGTTAGGTTCTTCACGCTTTTGTCCAGTAAATTTCTGATAGCACGTGAGTCACGGGCTAACTTGTATACGTTTCCGCAGAATTCTTAGTGTTTTCTCCACATTTAAGCCAATTGTTTGCATTTGTCTTTTTCCAACGAAATCTCCTAAAATGTCACAAATGCACCCAAGAACAAGCATCATATCTAGGAAAAATATGGATATAAACAACAAAATATATCATATAATTTCCTCTAATCGGGTACGGCAATTCGGCGTACCAAAATTTTGGTTAACCGAACAACTGGTTTGGTTCGTTTACCGCAATCAAACTGGAAACCCCTAGCCAAAAGGTCGGTCTTGTTGATCTTGTCTTGGCGAGCATTCACAAAGGTCTGAAGAAAAATTCTAACTCCTCAAGACCCACTCGCGTGCATTCTCCATTTCCAATCCACTCTTTTTTATAGTTGGATAACACAAAATTTCAAGACTCACTATCAAGTTTTGCAAGGTGTTCATGGGCCCAAAACAAAGCTCTTTACAGGTGTAGTGTGAAATACTATGACTAGTAAGAGGCGAAAAAATGACTTCACCAAGGAGATTTTTTGTCTCATGGACTTGTAACATGATTACACATGGCAAGGACTTTTTATATAGACGAGCATACCAAAGAATTTGAAGAAACTTATTTCGTGGCTATTCGTTCAAATTATCTTCCTTTACGATAAGGTGATCATTCTGTTGTTGAACCTTACAACCATCATCGATTCAGTCGCCAATTTAAATTTTTTCAAGAAGTGGCGGGAATCCTTCAAGACTTTCGCAAGGCTCATTTGGAAGGAGGATTTTGTTATTGACGTTTATGCATCTTCTCCAAAATCATGGAAAAGATAAAATTTCCTTTTATGAACCCAAATGAAAATAAATTCTTCCAAGGCGTACAAAAATTGGTGGGGCCGAAATTCATGGTGGCTACTTTGAAGAAAATATGACGAGGTTGCTTGCTTCAAACTCAAGTAAGATTCCTCCCAATGACAAAGAGTATGGTAAAGGAGGTATTCAAGATGCACCTCGTGAGCATGTTGCTCCCCCCCCCCCCCCCCCCCAGCATAATCCTCAAATTGTTGAGTCTATTGAAATGAGTAAAAAGAAATGTCCCTTGGAGGAATATGGGAGTAGCAACTTTGATTGTCATTGGAAGAGGTCGAAAAGGAATTCCAACAATTTTATACCAACGGACATTAAACATATTTAATTCTAAGTAATAAGATTTTCTGTTTTTTTTCCCCTAACTTAAGCCAATTCATTGTTGCAGTTAGAAGAAGTCTTAAATGCTGAAAATGTTGTGACATATCAAGATAGCCAATGATCAATTTTTGGTGCCTAATTTGTTGGCTGAAACTTTTCCAATTGGAATGTGACTTAATTCAAGGCGAAACAAACCCTTCACCATGCTCCAGTGTCGGTATTTGAAGGAGAAAAATTTGTGTTTAATTATCGAAAGGAGTATTTTTTTTAAAGAAAAAAATGTGGTATGATCTTGCAAAAATGTCAAACACTCTAATTGATTCCATCTCATCAACCGAAGATGATGTTCAATTTATTCTTGAATTCCTGAAGACCTTCCAAAACTTTGATATTTCAAAAGGGGAAGAACTATTGAAAGTGTTGTTTGACGATTCAAGATCAGCATCTTCTGAGAAGTTGTTCGAAGAACTTCTCGAGCACCAGCTAAGTAAAGTCAAAGATCGTCTCCAAGATGCCCAAGCTATAGAGCAAAGAGGTTTCCCGAATCCAATCTACTAATGGACGAGTTGGAGCCATTGACAATGAGCTTATGGATTTGATAGAGCGAAGAGCGAACTTGTGTACAATATTTGAAAAGGCCAAAAATAACTTTCTTCATAATGCTTAAACTGACTTTCGTTGAAAATTTGGAGACTTCAAGGAGCGAAGAAAGAAATTGCGGCAATTGAGAATACTTTCCCACTCAATGGGAAATAATTGAAAATTTGGAGACTTTCAATAGCAAATAGAAGCCTCAAGGAAGAGTTGAAGAATTTGAGTCATTATGCTTAAGACTTGTACTTCTTTCCTTTTGCGTTTTGTCATTTTTGCTGATAAGTGTGTAATCTGCCATGATTTGATGCTTGTAAATGCCTTATTTTAAGGACTAATTACTCTAATCATGTGAATTTATTATATTTTCAGGAAATACATCTTGTAAGGAGTGAAGGATGATGAATTGAAGCTAAGAATGGCATTTAGAGACATTTGAGGGAACAAGTGAAAAAGAGTGGCAGATTCGAAATTTCCACTAAGCGTGCCCACGCTTAACACTGCAGTCAACTTAAGAGAAAAAAGAAAGCTGCGGTTTTTATTGAAGGAAGAAGGAATGAATGCTGAAAAACCTCTTGAAGAATCCGAAATTTGTCCTTTAGATTGCGAGGAATTAAGTTGTTAACATGTTTATTAGCAATCATGTATCTATCCCTCTTCTTGTCTAGGTTCGTCAGGTGCTAATAGTATAAATAGGAGGCACCTCACAACTTAAAAGTTATCTCTTGTTTTACATTGAATCCTAGAGTTAAATCCATTATTCTACTTCTTCTATCTTCTTTTATTTTTATTACGTTGCCCAATCGCTAATGGAATTCCACTATCTAGTGTGTTCTTCCATTAGCATGTTAGGCTAAGTTCTTAATTTTCCGGTTAAAGTACGGTGAATGCTTGATTCCTAAAACGTTGTAAGGTTTAATAGTGCTTAATTCTTTTATTAAAATCCATATTCATGTTATTCTCTGCGCTCTTTTTACAAACGTCTGATTTTTTAATAATGTGATCAGTTGTTCATTATCAATAAAGTTTGTTTAGCTATTTGAACTTACAAATCCGTAATTGTTTGTTTAGTTCAATAATTAGTAGCAACATAGCATGATTAATCGTGTCAAAGTGGTTAGTTATCTTATGGTGAATGCATGATCTGATTTAAATAAATCCTCGTAGGTATTTATTGGTTAGGATCAGGCCATTCTAATTCTTAATGCTGTTAATAAATTAAATCTCGTGGATGTTCCCGGGGTTGTTTATTGATTAGAGATCTAGCCAATGGACGTTCCTTGGCTGACGAAAAGGTAAGGAATGGTGAGGTTGTTAGGTCGTACCAATGACCATAACTGATCTATGTATTTTAATAATTGTTACATTTGCATCGATGATCAACGGAAAGAATCAAGCATGAACCCACTTTAATCGGAAAGCCTTCTTATATATTAATCTTCCCCTTTAAATTATACTTCGTTATTTTCTCTTAAAAATTCAAAATCTAAACCCCCCTTTTCTTTATTTCTTTTTAGAAATCAACTTATCGCCGATCCCTGTGGATTCGACCCTACTTGCCGCTTTCGCAAGAAAGTAATTGTAGGAATTATTTTTTGTGGTTTCGACACCCATCAAATTTTGGCGCCGTTGCCGGGGATTGGTGTCCTTAAGTTAATTTCTTTTTGGTTATATGAGGTAAATATGGATTCCTTAGTTGATCGTCTGGAAAAACTTACATTCCTTGTTCAAATAATTGCTGCAGAAAAGTTCCAAGGAGTAAAGGCTTGTGGAGTCTGCAATTCCACCGGTCATCCGATCGATATGTGCCCTGATCGCCATGAAGCACCCACTGAACACGCCAATACCATAGGAGTGTTCTTCGGACCATCGTGAAGGAGATATGATCCCTATTTCGACATGTACAATCCAGGATGGGGAGATCATTTCAACCTTAGTTATGATTCTCAACCTCAAAGTTGGCCCCCACCTCCTCCACCTAATCCCAAACAAGGCACGTCTCTCGAAGATATGATGAAGTTATTTATCACTAATGCTCAACAAATCCAACAGAACACCCAAGCGAGCATTCAGAACTTGGAGTCTCAAATCAGTCAATTGGCTTCATCTATCAATAGATTAGAATCTCAAGGTAAGCTACTGTTTCAAACTATGATTAATCCTAAACAAAATGCTAGTGCTATTGTCTTATGAAGTGAGAAAGAGTTGCAATCAAACAAAGACGAAAATAGCACTAAGCGTGGGCATGTCCAGCACGGTGAATCAGAGCAGAAAATTAAGATTCCACAAAAACAAGCTGACGAGCCCGATTCAACCAAAGAGAATAATTCGAAGAACGTTTTAGCAAGCAATGGGGATGATCACATAAAGTCAGCACTAAAAGAAAGCCCTACGTCAGTACAAGTGCGAACTTTAGAGGAGAACATGGCACCAACACCGGAATTGAAGGAGTTACCTGAACACCACAAATATGCCTTCTTAGGGGAGGACGACACATCAATGGTAATCACCTTCAGCAAGCTCATTACCTTGGAAGAAGAAAAGGTAGCTCATACAGTTCGAAAGTTTCGAGAGGCCATTGGATGGATTATCGTCGATATCAAAGGATTGAGTCCAAGAACTTACAAAAATAAAATTTTTCACGACAAGATAAGTTCAAGGAAAAATTCTCTCATGGACCTCAAAGTTTTCCTAGGTCCACATCGTCGTCGGGTGTACTACATTGAATAAGAGGACTTAGAGTGCCCAACTTTTTCAAATTGAGGCACAACTTCTAGCTAAAGACGTTAAAGGAAGGCGCTACGTGGGAGGCAACCCACGCTTTCTCTACCCTTCTTTACTATTTTTTTTTAGTTCTATTTATTTGACTTTTGTGAAAAACAAAGTCTATAAATCAGTTCATTGGACGTGCCCACACCTAACAGATCAACCAAATCTGTCCAAATTTTCAGATTCGTTGATTGTGTTGAGCGTGCCCACGCCTTAAGGAACCTTCTCAATTACAGATTTGTTTAAGCCACTGGACGTGCCCACGTCTAGTGGATCAAACAAATCTATCAATCCACACTTGTAGAACTCATTTTTTTTTCACATTTTCTGTTTTCTTTTATTCCTTTTTCCTTTAAAAAAAATTCAAAAAAATCGAAAATCAGAAAATCCAAAAAGGAAGGTTTCATTTAAGGAAACTAGGGCAAGATTTAATCGATCCCTTTCATCTCTTTCAGCCCTTAAAAGAAGAAGAGCTCATTCCTCCTTACAAGCAACTACCACCACTGCCGAAACACTCCACCGCCGCTGGTATCCGCCGCCACTGCACCTGTCACTCTGCTTCACCTACACCTTGATCTATCACTGCACATGCACTCAGGGACGTTCTCTTCCTTATCTCTCATTTTTTTTTTTCCATTCTTGAGTTGCATGCATGTATCCACATTAAGGACAATGTGAATTTTAAGTGTGGGGGTGTGATTTTGCTTGTTGTGAGATTGGCGAAAAATTTTTGGTGCATTGGTGAAGAGTCTTTTTGTGGAGAACTTTTTGTTGGTTGTAAAATGGTTTTGTGAAGATCCTGAAAAAAATTTGGCTTGATGAATTCCTCATCAATTTTGGACTACTCTTGATTTGGAAGCATTATGCGAAAAAGGATACATGTCTCGTGCTTTAGGTAATTCATGGCTTGACAACTTGTTTTTGTCTCAATAACTTGAATTGAAAATTCTCTTATGTGGAATTAGTGGACTAGACAAAACCTTGTGAGCTTTTGAGCCTAAACACATTGATGAAAAAATTCCATCCTTTCTTGAGTGAAAAATGCTTCTATGACTTTGTATTCCTAGAACTTGCTTTGAACCACGTTGAGGCTACATAAATGTGCATGCATTTGGATATGATAAAGGCATTATGATTGAAACCACTTTGGCCTAAATTGACTATCCCATTACATGTTGACCCTAGTACACCCACTTGAGCCTTTTTAGTCTTGTTTTGTTGATATGAACCGTTAACTATGAGCCTAACCCGTCATTCTTTAACCTTGATTTGGACCATTCCAAGAATCATTAGAACATCAAGGAAAATGAGTGTCTTTCTTAAAGAATGGTTCTCAAAACAAAATGAGGAAATTGAAACATTGCTATTTCACACTCTAAGGGTATATCTCAAAATAAGTGTGGGAGTTTCAAATTGTGGTTTCATATTTTGTGGGAGCTTATTGTTACCTTGTTCTATGCCTATTGAAAAAAAAAAAGAGCGAAACAAAAGAAAAGTAGAAAAAGTTGGCAAAAGAAAGAAAATTCTTGCCATAAAAAAAAAGAAAAAAGAGAAAGAAAGAGAAAAAGAAAGAAAAAAATCTCTCTCAAAAGAAACGAGAAGGCATAGTTCGAGAAGTTGTCAAAAATTGGTTGGGGGTTTGAATTGAGAGCTTTGAATTATTGTTCACTTAAATTTTTTGGTGCTCTAATCTCTTGGAACTTAACTTCATTATCCATAAATTCCTACCCCCAAACCAAAGCCCCATTACAACCAAAATTGAAGACCTTTTGATCCTTGTGTATGCATGTTTTTAAAGTGGTGGAGATGTGGTGTATAAGCAAGCTTATGGTGAAACATTGTTGTAGCAATGCATCGAGGGATACACTTAAGCCATATACACTTGAGGGTTTGGAAATCGGTGAGCAAAAGTCCACTAGTTTTGTATGATTGATTTTTGATGATGTAACCTAACTTGAGTGTGTTCGATTGTGAAAATGATTCTAATTGCCAATATTTTGCTCGAGTACTAGCAAAAAGATAAGTATGGGGGTATTTGATAAGTGTGTAATCTGCCATGATTTGATGCTTGTAAATGCCTTATTTTAAGGACTAATTACTCCTAATCATGTGGATTTATTATATTTTCAGGATTTACATCTTGTAAGGAGTAAAGGATGGTGAATTGAAGCTAAGAATGGCATTTAGAGACATTTGAGGGAACAAGTAAAAAAGAGTGGTAGATTCGAAATTTCCACTAAGCGTGCCTACGCTTAATGCTGCAGTCAACTTAAGAGAAAAAGGAAAGCTGCGGATTTTATTGAAGGAAGAAGGAATGAATGCTGAAAAACCTCTTGAATAATCCGAAATTTGTCCTTTAGATTGCTAGGAATTAAGTTGTTAACATGTTTATTAGCAATCATGTATCTATCCCTTTTCTTGTCTAGGTTCGTGAGGTGCTAATAGTAAAAATAGGAAGCACCTCACAACTTAAAAGCTATCTCTTGTTTTACATAGAATCCTAGAGTTAAGTCCATTATTCTACTTCTTCTATCTTCTTATATTTTTATTACGTTGCCCAATCACTAATGGAATTTCACTATTTAGTGTGTTCTTCCATTAGCATGTTAGGCTAAGTTCTTAATTTTTCGGTTAAAGTACGGTGAATGCTTTATTCCTAAAACGTTGTGAGATCTAATAGTGCTTAATTCTTTTATTAAAATCCGTATTCATGTTATTCTCTGCGCTCTTTTCACAAACGTCTGATTTTTGAATAATGTGATCAGAGTTTCATTATCAATAAAGTTTGTTTAGCTATTTGAACTTACAAATCCGTAATTATTTGTTTAGTTCAATAATTAGTAGCAACATAGCATGATTAATCGTGTCAAAGTGGTTAGTTATGTTATGGTGAATGCATGATCTGATTTAAATGAATCCTCGTAGGTATTTATTGGTTAGGATTAGGCCCTTCTAATTCTTAATGCTATTAATAAATTAAATCTCGTGGACATTCCCGGGGTTGTTTATTGATTAGAGATCTAGCCAACGGACGTTCCTTGACTGACGAAAAAGTAAGGAAGGGTGAGGTTGTTGGGTCGTATCAATGACCATAACTGATCTACGTATTTTAATAATTGTTACATTTGTATCGATGATCAACGGAAAGAATCAAGCATGAACCCACTTTAACCGGAAAGCCTTCTTATATATTAATCTTCCCCTTTAAATTATACTTCGTTATTTTCTCTTAAAAATTCAAAATCTAAACCCCCCTTTTCTTCTATTTCTTTTAGAAATCAACTTATCGCCGATCCCTGTGGATTCGACCCTACTTGCCGCTTTCGCAAGAAAGTAATTGTAGGAATTATTTTTAGTGGTTTTGACACCCATCATTTGCCTTTTGTTCTGAGTCATGACATCAATGTTTCTTTTCTTGAGATTTGTAATACAAACTTATTTTTCTATCTTACAATCTTTTGTGCATGTTTATTTTTTAAAATTCATGAAATAGAGTGGGTTTGCAATAAATAAATTGTCCAATATAGAATAACACCATTACAAATTTATTGATTTTCAATGAACTAGTTATCCAATATGGAAAAATATAATTCATTACAAACTTATGTTGAACTTACAAAGTATCTAGGTTGCTTAGGCCGTGGATTTCCTTGATTTGCGTTAGAGAGAATTTTCGAATTTTTTGAAATGCTTTACTATTTGTGTCTTCACTTGTGTCTTCAATTATGTCTTGATTTGTGTCCACTTGTGTGTGGATTGTCTACTTGTGTGTTGAGTTGTGTCTTCAATTGTATTTTTCAATTGTTGGAAAAAAAACACTCGTAATTTTAGTTGTAGGGCGGAAGACTTTGTCATATCCACTTGGTGAGGTGGCACAATTTGATTGACCCTTCATAATTTGTTTGTCATTTACTTCTTTAACTTTGAAGATTTGATTTCATTTTCCAAATTTCCAATAATATGAAATTTGACATTTGACATCATTTGATTAGCCGAAAAATAAATATTAATATCAATTAAGTAACTATTTATTTTAGAAATTAAATTTAATTATATTTCAATGGAATAGGGAATGCTTTATGCGACCGAAGAATCATTTGAAAACACTTGAGGAGAGATATGAACAACTCATGGGCAGACAGTTGGGTTCAGCGGAGATTACTGAGATGGAGACGGTTAGAAAACAGATTGAGGAGATTCATGTTCGGGATATGTTGACGTGGCAACAACGTAGAAAAACTCACTGGCTAGGAGAGGGGGATGGCAACACGAGGTTTTTTCATGCGTATGCTTCATCGAGACGCCGTCAAAACAGGATTCTTAGGCTTAAAGATGAAGGGGGGGTTTGGAGAGATGAGGTTAGAGATATACAAGGAATTCTTCTTCGGCACTATAGATCTATCTTCTCTTCGTCCCGCCCAGATGCGTTTTGCTTGGAGCAGGTGCTGAACACGATGCAGCCAAGAATTTCCGCAGAGATGAACCATTCCCTTATTCAGCCATTCACTGCTGCAGAGGTCAAGCGCGCAACTTTTGGTATGTTTCCTTTCAAATCCCCCGGTCCTGATGGCATGCCTCCGTTTTTCTTTCAAAAGTATTGGCATGTTGTTGGGGCTGATGTCATATCTGCTGTACTACGCATTCTTAATGACCATATTCTGCTTCATAAATTCAATTTCACGCATGTTGTTCTTATACCTAAGTGTGAAGCTCCAGAAACAGTAGGTCAACTTCGTCCTATAAGTCTTTGTAACGTCATAATTAAGATTGCTTCCAAATGTGTGTCGAATCGTCTTAGTCCCATGATGGATGATATTGTGTCTCAGTTTCAGTCTGCTTTTATCCCTAATCGGCTCATTTCTGATAATGTCTTATTGGCGTTTGAGTTGAACCATTATTTAAAAACTTCTACCCAATTGCATGATGCCTGTGTAGCTTTGAAGTTAGATATGAGTAAAGCATATGACAGGGTGGAATGGTCTTTTCTCCGGGGAGTGTTGATTAGGATGGGGTTTCATATTCATTTTGTTGAGCTGATTATGTTACTTGTTTCAACTGCCTCATATTCGTTGACTTTGAATGGTGAACCTTTTGGGTACTTCCAATCGGAGAGGGGCATTCGTCAGGGGGATCCTCTGTCGCCTTTTCTTTTTATATTTTGTACGGAGGTTCTGTCTAGCATGATTCAGGAGGCTGAGAGGGAGGGTAGGGTTAGGGGGGTTTCAGTGGCTTCGTCTGCTCCATCGGTATCACATCTTTTGTTTGCAGATGATACTTTGATATTCTGTAGGGCTAGAGTTGAGGAGTTGAGGGAGATTAGGCGGATTTTGGAGAGGTATGCTCTAGTTTCGGGTCAGGTCATTAATATTCAAAAATCAAGTATGGTGATTAGTAGAGGTGTGAGGAGTGCGGAACGGGGTAGTCTAGCTGCGGTGTTGGGAGTTACGGTGGTGGATTCTCATGATCGATATTTGGGTCTGCCGGCGACGGGGGGTAGGTCTAGGGGGGCGGTTTTTAGGTATGTCAAGGACCGGATTTGGGACAAAACGAATGGTTGGAGCACGAAAATGTTGTCTCAGGCAGGTAAAGGGTGCTTATCAAATCTGTTCTACAGTCGATTCCAACATATGCCATGTCTTGTTTTTTACTTCCGAATTATCTATTGCGGCAGTTGGAATCGGCGGCTGCTGATTTGTGGTGGAATAATAGAGGGGAGAGGAGAGTGCATTGGGTAGCTTGGGCTAAATTGTGTCACTCTAAAGGGAGGGGGGGCTGGGTTTTCGTTGTTTGAGAGAGTTTAACTTGGCTCTTCTTGCTAAACAAGGGTGGCGCATTCTTACTCGGCCGAATTCGCTTGTTAGTAAGGTTCTTAAAGCTAAATATTTTCCGACTAGGAATTTTTGGGAGGCGTCTTTAGGGGTTAGACCCTCGTGGACTTGGCGTAGCATTGTGGCGGCGAGGGATGTGTTGGGGGAGGGATGTGAGTGGGATGTTAGAGAGGGGAGTGATGAGGGTGGAGTGTGGAGATGGAGGTTTGGTCGAGGGGGAGTTTTTTCAGTGAAGACTGCCTATAGGTGTGCTGTGGTTAGGCGAGAAAGAGGTGAAGCATCTACGTCAGCAACAGGAGCTGTTTGTGAACAGGGCGGAAATTCGTTATGGTCTACTCTTTGGGATAACAAAGTTCCGCCTAGGGTGCAGGTATTTATGTGGAGATTGTGTACAAATTCAATTCCTACTATGGAGAGGTTAGCACAGCGTGTGAGGAACATTGATACTTGTTGCTGTTCATGTGGCTTTCATTTGGAATCTGTACGGCATGTTTTTCTACAGTGCCCTGTTGCAAGACAGATTTGGGCTTTATCTTCGATCCCATGGCGTCTGATCTCTTGCTGGAACTCTGATGTTACTGATTGGGTTTTCAATGTAGTGCGCCAGGTGGGTGTGGAGGCGAGACAACGCTTTTTCTGTATTTGTTGGGGACTCTGGAATCGTCGGTGCAAGAGAACTATGGAAGGTAAAGGTTCAGATCTGCTGGAGGTGTACAAGCATGCTGTTCAGTTTCTCAATGATTATCAGAGTGTGAAGTTTATGTTTAGAGGCTGCTGACTTGATCTTATTCCAGTTGCTGCTTTGAATTGAGTTGCTGCTTGTTTTGCTTTGATTAGTTTTGTTGTTGTTATGTTCTGCTGTTTGTTTAGTGTCAAGTTATTTTTTAATAGGAGTAGGTGTTGCTCAGTTGGCAGAGTTAGGTTGTTTCCTTTCGTTTTCAGACATTGTATTATGCTCTTTTGGCTTTATATTATATCATCGCTAATTCATCAAAAAAAAATTATATTTCAAAATATAGATATAAATTAATATTTATTATATTATTTTTCACATGACGCCAATTTATTGGGCACAAGTTTAAATTTTCTACACTAGTAATAGTGCAAAATAAACATTGATGAATGTGAACAAAGCAAACTTAACATATTAGAGCAGTTCATTGAATCAAAGCAGTTCTGATCTGAAAAAGAAGTGTTAAAAATTTCTAAGTATCAGTTTTCACGAATCCCAAGAACAGAGGACAATATTGGTAGAACACGAGGTCTTTATTTTTTTAAATAAAATTTAATTTATTGCTATATCATTCATTATATTCATATTGATCCAATACATTAATAATTTGTAAATCAATAAACATATTCAAAGTAAATAAAAAATTAAAATACTATTATGAACCATAATAGTAAATTATATATCCACGTCCATCGAATTCGAACCCATATAAATGATTTAAGTGAAACATATATTTTTCAGAATTTGGCACATTCGATTCAATTTTCAGTACATACTTGATATATGACAACTGAAATTCGGAGATACATTAAAAATAAATGAACAATTGTTGATGTAGATTTGTAATCGGCCAATTTCGTAAGAATGCTTAAATTCGTTTACACAATCAATTTTCACACATTTAATTGAAATGGGAGAGGAAAAACATATCGTCCTTCATTGGAATCTCTGTAATTAATTAAAATTCTGATCAAGATTATCTCTCTTCAGAATGCAATTAGTATTAATAAAAAAAATTATATATGTAATTTACCACTTCTTGTATAATAGTCAATAATATGTCATTTTATACTTAAGTAAATTACATCTAACTTTTCTATAGTTTGATATAATTATAAATACTCTATGGGTGTTTGAAAAATTATCGATACCTCCTTAATATTTGATACTATAATGTGACCCTTAGACGGTAAACTAAAAATACCAACTCTACCCTTAGAAAATTTTTAATTTTTTTTTAAATTTATAAAAAAATATTAAAAAAATTGATGTTGTGCAATGTCCCCCCCTGCCCCTCAGTGTTTATACCTTGTATATTTTAGAAAGAGCATTTTAATCCATAAAAATACTTTAAGAAATATGTAAAATTTTAACTCAAGGTTTAAAAGGACATTTTGAGCAATTTAATACAAAATTTGTTGTAACCCTAACAAAAGCTAACATAATGACCGATTTTTGGATGAACGTTAATTTCAAAAAGGTATCAATAAGTTTTCAAATAATGAAGTCACCACAAGAAATACAATATTAATCATGATCAATTGCCATAGTTAATAATAAATAGTCATAACAAATAGTCATTGACCATGGCCACGCAACGATTGATAATCCTGATTTTTGCAAGGGTGACTAAAACATTTGTTATGGCTAAAAATTTTTACCATGCCTTTTAAGCTATGTCAAATAATTATTTCATGGTGAAAAAACTAGCTTTTTGCATCGATCTCATTTAATCGTGGTTAATAATAATTATTTACCACGATTTTCTGCCATAACCATTAAATTGTGGCTAATAATAATTTTTTTTCTAGTGGATATTTATAACCGTACCATATTTTAAGAAAACTCAACGTAATTTATCCTTTATACTTAATTTATTTTGCCAATCCCATCACCTCTTTTTTTTCTTTTTTCTTTTTTATAATTAACCCCATCACCTCATCCAAAAGAGAGAAGATCGAACACACACACACTAATAATAGCAAAATGCAAATGCATGTGGGAGCACGTCAAATGTGCATGTGCACATGTTACTGCATGTAGTTCTGGACCAACTTCTGATTAAACATGAACATTAATCATAGTATTGCCTTGTTATACCTACTTCACATTTTATTTTATTTTATTTTTCATAATTGAATTTTATATATTACCATAAGACAAAAAGTCTCAATACAAAATCTTGGCTCAAAAGGTCTTCTCATTTATTGCATGTGGTAATGCACATGCTTTCTGATTTATGCCAATACAAAGCACCTGGTTTGGTCTCTGCTTTTTCATAATATTAAACTGTCAAATTATTTCTTGTTCTTGGATGAAATTATAACAGCAAAAAGTTCTTAAAATCCGGCATAACTGTCTGATTATCAAGTCTTAATTAATTGCAGACAAATAATACTTTTCATCTCTTAACTTAAGACTTTTCTACTTATGGTCTAATTAGTTATGGATTTTCATTTTTTGTCCATTAGTTTCTAAGAACTAGCATTTTTTATCCATGGCACATTTCCGTTAGATATTTTAACGGAAAAGCACGTGGTCATTAGGACCTTTAGACCTTTAGTCATATTGGTTACGAGATTCTCACTTTTGATCCTTTAACTTTTAAAAAGTAGCACTTTTGATCCTGATGCACTTAATAACCACGTGTGTTTTCTGTTAATATATAACAAAAATGTGTCATGGGACCAAAAGTGCTACTTTTGAAAGTTAAGTGATCAAAGTGAGAATCCCGTAACCAATGAGACCAAATCATGTGACCTAAGTTACGGGACAAAAAAAAATATTATTTCTCCATTATTGTTGATGTGGTCTCACTTAATTGACGAAGTTGAAATTTCGTGACTATAAGGTTGTGAGTCAAATCTCATTAACGTGTGAATTGTTCATTAGTTACAAATATTAAATATTATGATTAGTATATTGATTGTTAAACTCACTAGAAAAAATATATTTTTTGTCATGACTAATTATAATAATTAAGAGTGAAAAATCATAGTGAATGCTAATTAACCACTGTTGTACAACGACTATAATTAATTGTTGTTTTGCAGGCGAGGCAAAATTTTAGCTACATTAAAAAACTATGGCAAATATTTTATCATAATTAAAATCATGATAAATGTTAATTAAATATGATTAAAATTTAAGTTTTTACATCTATTTTATCTGATCGTAGCAAAAATTGTTGATTTGTCATGGTATTTTAATAGTAGTAATTTTTAGTACAGAGAATTATTCACTTTTTTTAAAGTGAGGTGTCACTTATTGAGATTATTATATATATAATTATTATTGATTTATTCAAAAGAAACAAATCAAGTCTTAATTATTCTGATCATGTCCAGCTTATGCATAACAAGAAGATTAGATCACACTAACAATCAATAATATAGCTAGTAGGGGGTTGGATAGGGCAGCCGATCTTCCTATTTTTTTTTTTTAAATGGTGATTATATAATTACATCAATATCAATAAATGCAATACTTCGTTTCAATCAATAAACTCGTTTTATATATATTAAAATTGTAATAAACTCATATTAAGTAAAATAAATAGTTATTTCTCATTACAATAAATTCATATTAATTAGTGAAACAAATACCCACATATCTGATGAAACTCGAATCTATGAACTCGAACTTATTCATAAAAACTCAACGTTAATCATTAAATTTAAATGTCATTAGTGATCGTCCTTCTCAATTTGTATGTAATTTCAAATCGTATATCATGTAATACATCGTCCAAAGTTTTTCTACTTAAAAAAATTAAAATTATTTTTCTTATGTGAATCAAAATATCTATTTCCGTGGATTAAATAATTCCGATTTATCACCAGACTTCATCAGAATATGTCATATTGTCATTAGATCCATGATCCATCTGAATTCCTTTCTGTATTATGATTTTGTTAAAATATTACTTCTACGTATTTACTTGTTACCTTCAGTCTGCCCAAAAAAATTATAATTAATTACAAAAAAAAAATGCCATTGAGGTCATGCTCGATTGATAAAGATGTAAAATGGAGGTATCAAAGTAAAAAGGTTGTGAGTTCGAGTCTCACAAATCTAGGTGTATGTCTACTTCTATAATAGTTTGTTGTCTCTTTGTCCCGTTTGAACATATTCATTGATTTGAATTATGGAGGTATTGAAATCAATTTTTTAAATTGAATATATTGAATGATGTAGTGAGTTTTTTTTATGTGAAACGGATGAACTATTATTATTTGAATATTTCGATTACAATCATTCATGTCAAAAATGTATATCTAACAATGACAGCTAAACAATCATATACAAATAACCAATATCATATAACTATATCTAATCATACCTATTGTTAAAATAGAATACCACCTACTATTAAAGTAGAAAAACATTTCACACGTCGATAGGGTTCGAATCATTGACCTTAGAATCATGGGCCTCAGCTTTGCCAATTGAACTACGCCTCATTAACGACGAATGACGTAACGAATTTGCATACTATAAAAAAGTATAATTAATATATTAAAATCTTAATTAAAAATATATACCCAAGTTTAGATGATTTTGAATGGAACTTTTTTATTCATCAACTACATATATATTTGATATTATATAAAGAAATTATATTTTTGTTAATGGCTTTCTAATTGATTTCCTTGCCGTTGTTGAAATAGAATTCGATGAGATCTTGACCAAAGCCTCAAGATTCTCTACGAGGTCTTGCATCTTAATCGCACTTATATATAATTATTTATCTATTTTATATATTCGTATTTTTAGAATTAAATAGAAAGCATAATGTGCGATGCACGTAAACAAATATATTTTTAAAAGTAAATATATTATTTATGTTAAGTTTATGATATTATTCATATTTTTTTCATTAAAAAATTAGTATTATACAATTATATTTTCAAATAAATTTATAATAATTATTTAAATTAATAAGGAAACTATTCATTTATATTATTTATAATTCACTTTCTAAATTTAATTGGTACTATTGAATAAAAAGATATTCCCCAAAATTGAAATTTTGTATTTTGTATATTCACTAATGATTATTTCATTACTATGTATCAAATTAATTAATATAAAAATATAAAATAATGATATTTAAAAAATTAATATTAAAATAAAAATAAATAGTCAAAGCTCCTTATCTTAGATAAAAAAAATTCCAATTTAATAAAATAAATTGATCACTTTTATTTGTAAGTTTTACTATGCCTATTTTTATTATTTTATTTTGTTTTATTTTTTTGTTACATTTAATCAAATTGGACCATAGTATCAAATTTGTATTGTAAGATCCTATAATGTATGTAAATCATATTTCAGTATTAACTTTTTTATATTGTCAAAGCATTATTTACACGCTTTATTAACTTCTAAATTTTAAAATATTATTGCATAAAATTTTATTTTTTGCCTTTATATTGCTATTTTTAATTCTGTATGTGTTTAATTTGTAATTCAATTTTGATATTTATTCGTTATTATATATATTTAAGTTTAGATTAGTATTTTATATATTATTCATGGGTAGTTTATTTTAAATTTTAATGTGTCATGGTAAATTAAAACTTTCTTAATATAATTAAGATTTCTTCTAGCAAAGTAATTGTATTGAAATATAATTTGGCATATTAATTCTATTTAGTTGAATATATTATTCATTCTCTAAGTAGTTTAGAGAAATTAAGACTCTTAAATATTTTTCTTATAGAATTTTATAATATAATTTTCTGTGAATGTTATTAAAATTTAATGCGTGACAGGTCTGTATAATCGGGTCCATTCACAGGTCTGTATAATTGGGTCCATTCATAATTCACGATTAGAAACAGGTTAAAAATTCCAAAATCTGTAATATAATAATTAATAATACTTAAATGATGGTATATTTATCTTTTTACAATGGGGAACAAACAACATGAATATTTATACATTTATATAGAGTATAGATATATATATATATATATTTAATAAATCTCGGTATCCTCACCTCATGATTGATATAATTAGCTGAAATTTTTATGGAATAACAATGTAATTCACTCTTAAAATTAAAAAAGAAATAAAATGGTATAACCATTTTCAGTGATCAAAATTAATTATATTTATATTTGAAAGAATCAAAATTAATTATATACACTTTTATTAGTTAATTATTCGTGTAGAGAGTCGCCAACAAATGAATACAATAACATCCGTCATCACCTAATTATTACACCATGACAAATCTCTCCTGTACAAAAATTTTCTTTAATTTCAAACGACAAATCTCAAAATCCACCGACCCTTTTTCCAATTTTTTTTATTCCATTATTATTCAATAATCTCTCTCTCTCTCTCTCTCTCTCTCTCTCTCTCTCTCTCTCTCTCTCTCTCTCTCTCTCTCTCCACCCTATAAAACGGCCATCGTTCGGAAAATTGCTCTTCACTAGCCAAACAAACCATGCACAAGATGGCTTTTCCAGGACGCCATGCATTGGACGAGCCAACCCACAATCACATCCCATCTTCCTATGCACCCTTGCTCGACTCCCCCACCACCTCCGCCGCTGAAGCTCCCCACAGGCATGGCCGCCGCCGCGCCTCCGTCGTGGCCCTCCCCCTGATGGCAGTCCTCTTAGTCGTCGCCTTATTCTCGGTGGTGGCATTGGTCACAAATAACAACAAACCTAATGCAATGGTCTCCACACCGCCGGAGTCACGGCAGCCGGCAGAGAACATGATCCCACCCCGACGAGGCGAGACGGAGGGCGTGTCCTTGAAATCGTTCCGACCGCTGCTCGGAGCGCCGGTGTTCTCATGGACCAAGAAATTGTTGGCTTGGCAGAAAACCGGATTCCATTTCCAGCCCAAAAAGAATTGGATGAACGGTGAGTTGATATAATTACATAAGTACTTCAATAAATTAAGTAATTTAGTAATATATCAGTTCGATAATTACATCAAGATTACGAACTAGATTGTAATACATGAACATGAAATAAGATAAAATACTCACACATCAGTCGATATATTTTTATAATTTACAATTCATTTAAATACCCATCGAAATAGATTA
The DNA here is from genome assembly GCA_034509735.1 of Sesamum alatum. NCBI lineage: Eukaryota > Viridiplantae > Streptophyta > Magnoliopsida > Lamiales > Pedaliaceae > Sesamum > Sesamum alatum. Next base: position 9,047,008 of record JACGWO010000007.1, on the reverse strand, counting down.
TATGATTTATTTTTCTTTACTTTTCTTGAACAATTTCAATCATGGTCCGGTTTCTAACGGATGTTTCTTTTGGTGGTTTTGGACATTGTTCGATTGGGAATTTTGGCATTCTTGACGTTTTCAGATCCTAATGGTAAGTCCTCGTATTCTGTTCCCTTCATTTTCTTTCTTTTTCTTTTATTTTTTTTTTAAATATTAAATTGCTCATGGGATTGAATGCACGATCTTCAATGCTGCTCTAGCTGTAAAATACTTTTGCATTGGCCAATTTCATCTGTCTGCTGCTGTTATTTTATTTTGAAATTGTGTGGGGGGTTAGGGTGGGGGGGGGAGGGGTCGGGGTCTTAGAGAAGGGATTTATTGGCCACTTATAAAATGACAGTTGCCAATGGACTAAATGAGTCTCGTGATTGGGGGTTTTCCTTTTCGATTAGTCGTAGCTGTAATATAAAATGCTGTCATCCCTCAATCAATGTACTGCCTTAGGAAATGTGGCTGGCAAGATATGAAGTAGTATCAATCTTAAAATTAATGTATTATAAACATTTGTATATTACTTATTAAGTGTGAATGCTTAAAGGAATTACTTCTTGTTACTTAAATATATTTATTATTAATGTCAATCTCTTTAAGCTGCGTTACTTGGACTTATAAGATTCAATAAAATTTTTCGTATAATTTTAATAGGTCGTTTACATCGCAGTATAGGGGCTTGGGTTTGAAGTGAGGGTTTTGCTAATTAATTGTAGAACTTACATAACTCAACCCACCTCTTGAGGTGGTTGAGTTTTCGGTACATTTGCAGAATTAATCCCACAAACTAAATATTCTATAATTATCTCATTTTTTTTTTTATCATATATTTAGTTCAAATTTATCTTATTAAATTTTTGAAAATCATGAAAGGAAAAAAAATATGTTATTATTATCTTTTAGTGTCAACTTTGATGTTGCCAACTAATTAATATCATATTGTTAACTAGTAATTATTCTTTAAGCAGCATCAATCCATTGCAAGACTGCTATTGAATAACTTACCATATAAATTTTTACATGTACATGATTATTATTTATTATGTCTTCCTCAAATTTCATGGTACAAGAATTAATTTTTGCAATGGAATTTAGGTATTATACGATTTATCTAACTCGTATGCATATTTGAACACCATAGGTCCAGTGTTGTACAAGGGATGGTACCACTTCTTCTACCAATACAATCCATACGGTGCAGTATGGGGCAACATTGCTTGGGGCCATGCAGTTTCAAGAGACCTCATCCACTGGCGCCACCTCCCATTGGCCATGGTTCCCGATGATTGGTACGATATCAATGGCGTCTGGACTGGTTCCGCCACCATCCTTGAGGACGGTCGGCTTGTGATGCTATACACAGGATCCACCAATGAGTCCGTCCAGGTCCAAAATCTTGCATATCCTGCCGACCCATCGGATCCTCTTCTTGTTGATTGGATCAAGTACCCAGGTAACCCAGTATTGGTCCCACCACCAGGCATCGGGTCTAAAGACTTTCGTGATCCGACCACTGCCTGGTTGACTCCTCAGGGCAAGTGGCGTTTCATCATTGGTTCTAAACTTAACAAGACCGGCATTTCATTGGTCTACGACACCAAGGACTTTAAAACTTACGAGCTTCTTAACGGATCTCTCCATAGTGTCCCGGGTACAGGCATGTGGGAATGTGTCGATATCTATCCAGTTTCCAAGACCGTGGAAAACGGGTTGGACACAGGAGAAAACGGGCCGGGAGTGAAACATATTGTCAAGACTAGCCTTGACGATGACAGACATGACTACTACGCTCTTGGAACTTACGATAGTAATACAGGAAAATGGACCCCCGATGATGCAATAAACGATGTTGGTATCGGATTGAGATATGATTATGGTCATTTCTATGCGTCAAAAACATTTTACGATCAAGAAAAGAAGAGGAGAGTCTTGTGGGGATGGATCAAGGAGACCGACAGCGAAAATGCTGATATACAAAAGGGTTGGTCATCAGTTCAGGTAAGGAAGAGTTGCATACTAGGTTGTAATAATCATCTATGTACATCATCTCCATTAATATTACAATTATTGACAAGTCTCTTGCAAAACAGGCTATTCCAAGAACAATATTGTTCGACAAGAAAACCGGTAACAATATCGTGCAATGGCCGGTAAAGGAGGTGGAGAGACTGAGAATGAGCAAGCAGGTTTTCGACAAGGTTGAGGCTAAACCTGGCTCAGTTGTGCCCCTTCATGTCGGCTTTGAGACATCTCAGGTTTGCGTATTATAGGTCTAGGTCTCTAAAAATTAAATTCAACGAAAAACGTATACTTATCGATTGTTCCTATGAAATTTTGCAGCTTGATATTGTGGCCGAGTTTGACGTAGACAAAGCGGCCTTGGAGAGCATAAACGGTACAGATCAAACGACCTACAGTTGCCCGACCAGCCATGGTGCTGCTCAGAGAGGGGCGTTGGGACCATTCGGTCTATTGGTTTACACTGATAGCCACCAAACCGAGCAGACTCCGGTTTACTTCTACATTTCCAAGGACACACAAGGAAAATTCAAGACATTCTTCTGTGCTGATCACTCAAGGTGAAATTAATTTCAATCTAGCAACACATCTATTTCAATGAATAATTAAGTCCCTCAGTATTAATTTCTTGGTAAAATTCTTTGTGTTTAGATCATCTGAAGCATTTGATGTCGACAAAGAGATCTACGGTAGTACAGTGCCAGTACTAGAAGGCGAAAAACTATCCATGAGAATACTAGTAAGTCTCAAGTCCTTTGATTGAAACTCGACATTGGAAATAAAATCCCGAAAAAATAATAATAATAACAATAATACTTGTCCTTGAATCCAGGTGGATCACTCGATAGTCGAGAGCTTTGCTCAGGGTGGGCGAACGTGCATTACGTCGCGCATATATCCGACGAGAGCCGTCTATGAAAATGCAGGAATTTTCTTGTTCAACAATGCTACTGGTGCAGCCATCACTGCGTCGCTGCGCATATGGCAAATGAGTTCTGCCTATGCACACTCGTAATGTTAGATGTTGATCAATCAATTAAGCTCTTTTATATAGTTGGAAGATGTGTTCTAGCTACATTCTTTGTCCGTGTTGTAATCTTTGATACCGGACACTGATTTGTGTTTAGTTTGGTTCCTGTTGATGTATTTTTATCCCTGTTGTACTCTATTGATTGTGGATAACGAGTTATATTCAATTTTGTTCTTTGATCTTTATCTCCATCAATGAATTGAGAAGATTAAATTGATTTAAATTTATTGTAGATCTCATCTATATATAATAAAATAGAAAATTGAGATGATTCAAATAAGCGCATATTTATATGGTCCCTATGCATTCTATTTTCCCACAAAATTAAGAAATCAAGCTTAGGATAGATTAGAACGAGGTTGTTTGAAATTTAATATAATTACAAATATTTGTTTATCCCTTGAGAAATTACAAATACCATTGATTTAACAGTTGTGAATAAATAGCTCAATTTGTTAGTTTTTGTTAGGTTTTCAATGTTTTTTTGAGGAGAACAGATCAAGACGCCTGGTGCTATGAATTCTATTCTTACTTATTTTTAAAATTTTATGAAATTATTTTTATGGACGCAGACAATTTGTTTTACAAAATTTTCCACTCATATAGTTTGACCCTTTTAAAAAAAATTATTTTTTTTAATAAAAATTACAGCAGGTCAAAGTTTGACAATTAAGGCCTATATATAAGGATTACATAATTTTATCAAACATTAGAGGTATTGGTAATTTCTCAAACAATAAAAGAGTATACGTAACTGTGTCAAACATGAGGGTGCTCCCTATAATTTAGCCAAAGTTTTATCATTCTTCTATGATTCATCTTTTATTTTTGGCTAAAATGCATAAACCCCCCTCGTGTTTTGAAAAGTCGGCTAAAAATTCCATTCTATTTAAAAATAGGCGAAAATCCCCTCGTGATTTGTAAAAGTCAGCAAAAAACACCCATTCTGTTATGAATTAACGGAAGGTGTAATGGACGCGCGTGTTGTGCGTCTCGGTGTGTATTTTTGCTGTTTTTAAGCCTTTTTTGTGCCTTTTTGACAAAAATACCCTCATGTGGTCTATATATGTTGCTAAGGCTTGTTTGGGGTGTTTTCTTGGCATTTCTCCTCTATATATTTGGGCACTTGTTTTGTGTGTGTGTGTGTGTGTGTTTTTTTTTTACTTTAGTATTTATCAAAAAATTTATATATTTAAAAATACGAAGAAAATATATAAAATGCGAAAAAAAAATATTCTTACTTGTTTTTACTTTTGTATTTATTTAAAATATGAAAGAAATATATAATTTTTTTAAAGTTTTATAGTATAATTTAAATTTACAATACAAGTATTAATATAATAAATTCATTTTTCAAATTTATATATCTCAACGAATATAAATGTTGATTAACTATACATTATTAACTAATTTAAATTATCATTTAATTAAAAATATTTAAATAAATTATATTTATTTACTATAAATTTTATTAAAATTTAAAATTATTATAAGTGTTGAACTTTTATTTAATACTTTTATTTAATTATTTTAAATTTTAAAAAATTTAATGAATTACTTTAAATTAATTTTAAAAATATTTAAATGAATTAAATTAAATTTAATTAATTTAATTATTACTTAATTTAAATATTTAATTATATTCAATATCAAAAAGATTAATTAAATATCTAATAATTATAATTATCTAAAATTCTTTTATTAACTGAAATATATATTAAAAAATATATTAACTGAAATATATAGTAATAAATATAATTAAGTTAATAAAAAAATTATTAAAAAAACTGGGGCGTCATCCGCACAAAGGGGCGACGCCGTTGTTTGGGCGATGGCATCTCCATCACCCTGTTTCTTTTATTTTCGCGACGTCGCCGTCGCCCAGATCTATCTGGTGTGGGCGATGGCAACGTCGCCAGAGTCGCCGTTGCCTCCATCTGCTAGAGCGATGTCGCATCCCCATTGCGGGGGACAGCAGGGGCGGGGGCTGGGGAAGGGTAGGCGGCGGGGGTGGAGGTGGGGGAGGCCGCGGGGTGGGGGTCTGGGGGTGGTTTGGGGGGTTGGGTGTTTTGTTTTTTGTTTTTTTTTTTTGAAACTTTTATATATAAAATAATAATTTATTTTTCATGATTTTTAATTATTTATATATGAAATAAGTTGTTGAATCTAGGCCTTTCATTTTTTTAGATCTAATGGTAGAGATTAATTCATTAGATCTGACGGTTATTATTTCATCAAAGGAGATCCAACGGTCATTAAAATAAAGAATAATATATAGTAACAAGGGCATAACGGTTAATTTATTAAGAAATTAACACCGTTAGGGTCTTTTAACGGAAAGGGGCGATTGAGCTTAATTTTACAAAAGACAGGAGGATTTTTTGCCTATTTTCGAAACAGATGAGGATTTTTCGTCGACTTTTCAAAACACAGGGGGGTTTTATGCATTTTAATCTTTATTTTTATTGTAGTAGATCTATAAGCATATACTAGTTTGTCTTTATAAAAAAAAAATTACTAATAAAAGAAAGACAACTAGTATTTTGTATTTTTAGTGACTTAGTCACCAATAACCATTAAACATCTCTTTATTTGGCATACATACATAGATTATGCATTAACTGCATCCACCTCCCCCAAAGTTTTTGGGTTTTTTTGGCATCCACCTACCTTCACGTTTCAATATTCGACAAATACCTCTCCTGTTATATTTTCTTGGTACATAATTCTATTAAAATTTTATTTGAAAAACTAAAATACTCTATTATCATCCTTTCGGTAAACGGAAAGAAGGAAATAACTCAAAAATTAATTGATAATTTTGGTAAGATAGTTTGTTTAAGTTTAATATACGTGTTTATTTGGAGGCTGGAACTGCAAGACGACAGGTCTCACTAGAAGAAAAATTCACTATTGGCTATAAATTTATTGACTACGGACTAAAACCATGGTTAAACAAAAATTATTGCAAAAATCTAGATTATCTACCATGAAAATTCTTTTTGCCATGGTTATGAGCCATCGCAAATGTTTTTGCCATGACTTTTAGCCATGACAAATATTTTAGCCACACTCACAAATACCATGGTCAATAACCGTTGTATGACCGTGGTGAATGACTATTCACTACGGCTATCTGTTTTTAACTATGACAATTAGCCATGGTTAAATGTTAAATTTTTTATAGTGTCTCATTTTTTATACTAAAAATTAATTATTGTACATAATTAAAAGTAATGAAATCTTTTGAAATTCGTACTCAAAATGAAGTAAGAGATTACGCTAAATTAAAGAATAATCATATAATACTTATTTATTCTTTAAAAAACTAATATTGGGTTATTTAGATTTATTAATATTTTTTGTTTATGTATAGATAGGGATAATTTTACTTTCTCTACCATAATTATATTACTAATTCATTTTTGGTACTCATATTCTCGACTCATCAATCTTGGCACCTAATATTTTTTTCCATCACTGTTGCTACCCCGGTAGTTAGTTTGACTGTGAAAACTAACGGTCAATGGCACATGAGACACGTGTTACAATTTGAAGTTTCAAATTTTCAGAATAATATTTAAGCTTCAGTTTTATTAATTAAATCAAAATCCAATTTTGTAACACCTCAATAATGACCATTATTTCTTTAATTTTAGGTGTTACATGTCCTATCCTAACACTAAAAATATGATGTCCAAAGGGTTTAAGTAGACACAACTCACTATTTCTTTGCATTTGACATTCTTATTTTTCCTATTATATATTTTGAGGTCAACTTAATAAGGTCTAGTTTTCTAGTTTTCTTGTGAACGTACTCACAATAGAAGACGCTAGAGATTGTTGTGAAAATTCTAGTTTAATGTTAAAATAGTTGTGCAAATCAAGATAAATAATATATGCGGTATATGTATATAAATTTAGAAACGATTAGCCTGTAGGAGTTACGTCACTTGACTTTGTCCTAAAAGAACAAAATGGTATAGATAATGCTTCTGTTATTTAGTAATTGCAGTGCTAAATTAGAGTTTATATATGGGTAAAATGCAATTTAGCCCCCTGTATCTTCATAAATATTTAAAATACCCTCTTGTAAAAAATAAAATACTAAATCCCCCACACCCTATGATCTCTATTATAGGGAAAAAAAAACCCCTCCATGCATTAGGTGCACCACACGCACCCATTTTATTTTTTTATTTTGTAATTCTAAAATACCATTTTTACCCTTATTTATACACCATTAGATCTCATTCTTATAAATGGATGGTTCAGATCTTATTAACATTATAATAGTAAATTTTAAATTAAATATATTTATATATTTTTAAATGTAATTTATAAATCTTTAAAATTTATAGATAATTATTTATATATAAATATATATTATATTTTATTTATATATAACTATATTATATTTTATCTGTATATATGTATGTATATGTAGAAAAAGGGGGGGGGGGGGAGGCACCGATCGTTGCCGCGCCAGTGCCAGGGAGGGAAGGGGGCGCGCGATGGGAAGAGGTAAGGAGACGGCGTGTCCGGAAGAGGGGAGGAGGCGGCGCGTGAAAGAGGCGAATGGGAGGGAGAGAGGGCGGCGTGCGGAGGAGGCGACGGGAGGGAAAGGGGGGGCGCGCGGAGGAGGGAGTGGGGCGGCGTGCGCGGATGAGGAGGGGGTGGCGCGCGCTGTGAGGAGGGCGGCATCGGCAGCGAGGGGTGCCAATGGGGTGGGGGGAGGTGGTGGTGGGGGAAGAAGAAACCTATTTTTAAAATATATATAATATATTTAAATATTTTATTTTACTCATATCTAATAAATAAAAGTATAATAAATATTTGTATATTGAATCTGGACCGTTAATTAAAATTAGGTGAAATTTGGGCATTGAATTGTGTATTAAATCTGAGCATTTGATTCAAATCTAATAAAATCTAACCGTTAATTTATTTCTTTTAAATTTCAACCATTAGATGTATAACAAGCAAGATCTAACGGTTCATAAATAAATATATAAATTAATTTATTGGCAAAATTGAACCCCAAGTCGCATGAAGGGCGCGTGTGATACACCGCCGAGTCCAAGGGGTGTTTTGCCCTATTTTGGAGATCACATGGAGGTTTTTTAGTATTTTATTTTTCACGAGAGGGTACTTTAAACATTTGTGAAAACACAAAGGGCTAAATGGCATTTTACCCGTTTATATATATATATATATATTGCAATATTTAATATTGAATATATATTGCTCTTTTATTTATTTTTTTGTTAGGAAGATCGAATATCTTATTAATGAAGGGAGGATGGTTAGAACCAACAGAATTTAACAAAGCACGCCTAGAATGAGAATGAGCTTGAATGGCTAAACTGCATTTTTGGTCCCACATTGAAGGTCTAGTGCTCTTTTTGGTCTATGATTTACGGGATTTCGTTTTTGGTCCCAAAATATTAAAAAAAATTATAAACTTGGTCTCGTTAGCAACTTTCCATCAAATTAACGAAAATTGCAAACGACCATTCTTTCTCACCTAAATCTCATTCTTGGTGGTGTTGCACGTGACTTGAAGTTGTGGAGGAAAAATTACCGCCAAAACTTGAGCCTTTCTCTCCCCATAAAAGAAGGTTTGCTACCTACCATGGAAATATGAGTTTCTTCCATATTTTTTTCTCTCTTGCTTCTTTTCTATTACTGCCAAGATGGTGGAAATATTGAAAATTAGCCGGATCAACTGCTATTATGGACAGGCTGCAAAAATGCGTACTTCTTGGACGAATCAAAATTCGGGTAGACGATTCTATGCATGTGGAAGAAGGAATGGTTGTGACTTCTTCGCTTGGGAGGATAATCCACTTTGTGCAAGAGCACGTTTGATTATCCCTGGGCTACTTCGTCGGATAAATAGGGTTTTCGACTTCTGGTGTTCGACTTCTTCGCAATGAATCTCCAAAAATCGAGCATCGCATGGAGGAGGATTTTGGGGGAATTTGGGATTTTTTGGACTTAGGGTTTATACAACTTTAGGAAATGAAATCGTGTTCCTTCTCAGCCCCAAATTACCTGACGCCTCACGTGACACATGACTGCCTTAACGGCAAGTGATAGGCGCGTGCAACTTTCTGTTAAAATTTGACAAAAAATTGCTAACGGGACCAAGTCTGCAATTTTTTTAATATTTTGGGATCAAGAACGAAATCTCATAAATTATGGGACCAAAAAACAATTTAGCCGAGCCTGAATGTTAAGCCCTTTAGGAACAAACTGAAACTCATAGCAACTAAAGCCATCTCTAAGTCTTCTGGCATCATCAATAATTGGCACCATAGAGGAGTTGTCGGCCACTTTGGACGCCAGACATTGGTACACCACTTTGCATTCTCCTTCAATGATAACATGGCTCCATCCTTTGTCAAGGCTCAATTATAAAGCTTCCAAAGCAGGCAGTGTTTTAGCATGGGTGGGATCAATCGAACGGGTTCGCCACGCCAAGCACTCTCTCGTTTCATTTTGAGCAATAACACCCGCACCGATTTCCCGTTGATAAGCAAAGACAGCTCCATCAAAATTGACTTTGATGAACCCATTTCGTGGAGAAACCCAGTTGGAGGGATGGAAGTCATTCCGGGGGTACGTCTTAAGGCGTAAAGAACAAGTAACAAACTCATGTAATCCTACATCCGCTGAGGTAACAAGCTCCATTGCCTGGGAGGTCTTTCCATCCATCAAAGCCTTATTGTGATTATTCCACAAAGCCCAACAATACATAAGGAAACAGTTGGCTTCCGTGGGATCAAGGTAGTAACAAACTCTTCGAAACCAACCTTCTTCATCACTAGGCCAAACAAAAATGGTAGAGGATGGGAGATAGGTCAGTGCCCAAACCTGGCGAGCCAAGGTGCACTCAAATAGAATCTATTTAATACTTTTATGTGGATGCTTTCACACCGGGCAAAAGCCTACCACTTCCATGTTACATCGAGCTAGGTTGGACAGTGTCGGAATGTCATTGTGGCAAGCCTTCCAGGCGAAGACTCTAACTTTTTGGCGGACATGACAATTCCTGATGAACTTCCAGCCAGTCATAAGAATGGTAGCTGAGGAGGAGGAATTGGACGTTAAGGGCACTTCTTTCTTAGTCAGCTCAACTACTTGTCGGTAAGCGCTCTTCATCGAGAAATTCCAATGAACATCACAATGCCAGATTAATATGTCCTCATTCAGTCTACTGCCAAGGGGAATAGATAGGATAGTGTCGGAGTCAAACAACAGGAAAGTGTCTAAAATCAGCTCCGCGTTCCATAAGTTGTTGTCCGAGTGCATGAGATGGCACACTTTCCAATCATGTGGTACGACATCGTTAGGTTTAATGAGTTGAAAGTGTGGTAGCCTTGGGAGCCAACGATCGCCCTAAACACTGATGTTGTCTCCTTTGCTAATCTGCCACCCAGAGCCCGCAGTAATCAGTGGCCTGACTCCAAGGATACTCCTCCAAGTAAGTGAGGGGCGTGATCCAAGTGTCGTTTAAAGAAGTTCGGCTGATGAAAGTACTTGGCTTTGAAGACACTACTCACCAAAGGAAGGATATTGGATGATTCTCCACGCATGTTTTCAAAGAAGGGCATCATTAAAATATAAGATTATGAAAATCCAAGTCTCAGACTCCCTAAAAAGACTACTAAGAGCATCAGAACATAAAAGAAAAAGATAAGGTGACAGGGGGTCTCCTTGTCAGATTCCCCATTGAGGCTTTAAAAGACCAAATTGCTCACCACTAAGGACAAAAGAGGACAAAACAAGAAGCATAATAAGGTTAATGAAACGAACATGGAAACCTAATCTAAAAAGCATCCATTCCAAGAAGCGTCACTCTACTCGGTCGTAGATTTCAGAAAATGAATAATCTCGTAGGGAACAAGAATGTTATCTAAAATGAGCCTACTAGGGATAAAAGCGGATTGCGAATCTGAGATGATAGATCCATAAAAGGTTTCAGGCGATTAGACATGGCCTTAGATGTAATCTTGTACATGGCATTACAGAGGCTAGTGGGGCTGAATTGACTAAACATTTTTGGGTCGTCACATTTAGGTATAAAAGCTATATGAGTGATATTTAAAGATGCATCAAGGGAGTGCTAATTAAGAATATTAAGAACAATAGTGGTAATATCATGACCAATAATATGCCAGAATTTATGAAATAAGATCGAGGGCATATCATGGGGACTTAGAGACTTGTAGGGGAACATTTGTGAGATGGCTCACGCAACGTCAGCCTCTGAGAACAGTTCACATAATACCTGATTCATATCATCAATAATGCTAGGGGTCAATGTGCTTACCACTTCTTCAATTGACGAGGAGTTAGATTAACCGAGCTGAACAAGGAATTAAAGTAATTTGAGATAATCTCGTGAATTTCTTCTTTCTCATAACATCATATTTTGGCATTGTTCTTCAATTTTTTTTTTTATTTTTTTATCTCATTCCTCTTAAACTACCGTGTCGCGTTATTGTGAAAACAATCTCGTGTTTCAGTCTCCCCCTTTCAACCACTCCGCTTTTCCTCATTGTTTACACATAATTTCTTCCTGAAGCAAATACCGCTCAATTTCACCTCAACACTCTCGGATTTCCGCATGGATGTCCATAGTGGCTGGTTGCTTTTGTAGGAGAATTATCCGCTTTTCCAATTTCTTGATCTTTTTCTTAATGTTGCCGAAGGATTTCCTTGTCCATTTAATAAATCTAAGTTTGCATGATTCCAGATTCTGTAACAGTCCATCGGCTCCCATCCCACTATGTCCTTGGCCTCAAGATTTTGTAACAACACGTTCACAATCCTCGGCTTGTAGCCACATTATATTGCTTCAAAGCGCCAAACCTTCTAACCACCTAGAAAGCGACCATCATGCTCCGAAGGATTAAGTTTCAGTAGAATCAGAGCGTGGTTAGAGCCCAAAGCTAGTATATGCAAACTAATGTATTAGGGAATCGAGAATTCCATACTAATGAAACACAAACACGGTCTAATCTTGGCATCATTGTTTGTGGGGATTCCCTTCTATTGCACCACGTGAGGTTATCATCACTGTATCCAATGTCCACCCGAGAAGCATCGTCTAAAGCATTCCGAGCATTCTGAAGTTCATTAATTCGCCACCAACTTTATTGACATCTATCTATTTTTCCACCCTGATGGAGCACCTCGTTGAAGTCTCCCATGCAAACCCAATCTCTGGAAGATCTAGCACTGAGTTGGCAGAGTAATTCCCATGATCTCTTGCAGTTAGTAACCTCCAGCTCGCCGTAGAAACTTGTAAAATGCCAGAGGAGCTCGTAATAGAAGCTGCAACAGTACCATTGATATGATTGCAGGAAAAAGATTGCAAGGTAACATCCACATTTTTGGATCACATGAGAGCTACCCCACCCGAATGACCTCTTGCTTCTACATAAAAATCATAAAATCGAACGTACTCAAAAGACCTTTGATTCTCCTTCATTTCTCTTTGTCTCCATAAGGAAAACTAGCAAGGGATGGTGTTAGCGAATGATGTTGCCAAGTTTTTGAACCATCTAGAAAACCCTCAAGCTCTGGCAGTTCCAGCTTAGGATAATCATTGTGATGCAACCTTTGCCGTTGAGGCATATTCATGGACAAGCTGTCTGCTTTTCTGACCTTTGTGAACTAGAGAGGAGATTGGATTAGAAGGGTCAGAAAGTTTATGTTTTCTTTGAGTCGGCTTAGGGTTGGGTAGGTTCTTTCAAACATATTTTCAACGAGGCTTCTTGTTGGAGAGTTCGGGTGTATGGGGGATGTGAATTGTAATGGGACATTACGGAGACTCATCACAACCTGAGGGTAATGAGCAAAGTTCAGTTCCGGACTATGTGTGAGAGTAGGAAGAGAGAGAGGGGTGTGTTGCATGTGAGTTAGGGTGTTCATGCTCTTATTGTTGAACATTGATTTTGCTATTATGTGACTCTTACAATGACACTCTCCTTTCTTTGACTTATTATTTGCTAGCCTTTTTTTTTCGTTTGAAAATAATAGCTCTCTTAAATATACTAATAGTGTCAAGCCTGAAATGTTTAATTGAGTTAATTTAAGAGATGGCAAAATCAAATGAAATATTGGTTAATGGTTCTTGGATTTGTTTATGTTATAGATGATAATGTTGACAAGCTCTTAGCATACTCGTGAAGAGATAGATTACATTGTCATAATCGTATATTAAATGTTTTATCAGAAAGGTTCTATGATGCGTTTATACTTATACTAATGCTAAAATTTTTTTGGAATGCGTTAGAAACTGAATATGAGATTTTGATGATTTTGGGATACAAAGATTTAATGCCTCTACTTTTAGAAAATATACTATGGTTGATGGAAAATCAGTTAATGAACAAAGACATGAATTTCAAGGTTTGCAGAGATCGTTGGGAGAAAGTGGTTCAAAATTTAGTGAAGACTATAAAATGTCATGTTTGATTGATAAGCTTCCACCATCTTGATTTAATTTTGTTAGAGGTTTAAGACATCAACGAGGTGTTTTAACGTTAGCTCAAGCCTTTAAATTATTGAGAACATAGGGTGAATATTAAACAAGAACTGAGAAAGGCCAAAGTTAATGTAGTAGAAGAACTCAAGCATAGAGGTAGTAAGTTTAAGAACAACAAAAAAGGTTGGAGGAACGATTATTGTCGTAATAATACTCAACCTAAAATTCAAAATCCTAGGAATGATAAAGACAAATTAAAGGAAGAAATGATATGCTATGTATGTGGAAGGACCACTCATGTGGCAAGGGATTGTTACTTTTGGAAAATGGAAAAGAATGTTTCTAAGTTCAACTTTAAACTTAAGAATCAACACGGACAAGTGAATATGTTGGTTGAGGAGGGATCGCCTGTCAGGTTACAATCTATACCTTTATTAGTTAACTTTACATATCAAAATAATGATTGACGGCTAGACTTTGGAGCTAATATACATGTTTGTTTTGATAAGTCAATGTTTAAATTCTATCAGAACTCAAGTGGAGAACGCGTGACACTAGGAAATAATACTACCACACCAAAATCTTCTTACAAACTTTTCTTCCTTTTCAACCGGAAATTGGCCTAAATAGCTTGACTTCCATCGTTTAAAAAGTAAAACAAGAGTGTTGCTAGGATAATTTTGGGCGGGTTTGACGAGGTAGAAGCTAACTCGAGGAGGATGGCTCAGAGAAGACAACCTCATATGAATGACGCCTCTCAATATGGTAAATTATGTTTTTTTGGGTATGAAATTGGAAAAAAATTAGGTTTAAAACTGGGTTCAGATTCAAGGGTTTTTGAAAATTAGGATTTTAAAATTTGGGAGTTTTCATAATATGGGGTTTTGAGATTCGGGAGTTTTTGAACTTGTAGTTTTCTGTTGAAGTATTATGAAATTTTGAAGTATGCTGAAATTGTAAAATTGTAAAATTCTGTAGTATGTTGAAATTGTAGTTTTGTGTTGATTTGAATTTTTGTTTATGAATGGTTATTTCTGTAAATTCTATATTTTTTTTAAGTAGATCCACAATATGAAGCTACTTTTATTAGTTTAAACATCCACCATGGGGTATAATGAACATTGATCACTTAGTATTATATTGGTCGTCAAGTTGATCTTTTTTTTTTTTTTTTTAATTATTATGTGGATGTAGAAATAGTTGGGTTGGTTGAATTGGAGAAGTTTGCTGAGGAATTAGGTTATGATAAGGAAAATGTTACAACTATGTTTGGTTTTATTTTTGGCCCATCTGATGTAATGTTTTGCCTTTTTTTGGGGCTGTTTTATGCCACTTTACATTGTTAAAAATAAATTATGGCTACTATTCCCAATCCCTCCTCTTGTTTCTAGTTGTTTTTCTCATCTCCACCTATCCCTAACTGTCCAGCCATCACACCGTCCTATCATTGTTCCCTTTTTTAAAATAGCTCATTCCTTCCCTTCCCCTCCCCTTGCAGGAACTTGAGCAAGAGTCCGATTTTGAAGGACGAGCTGCCGCGCTTCTTATTCTTTTCATTGGTGAAGTCGGGTTCATTTTAGGATGGTTGTCCCTATGTGAGCGAAGCGGCCACCTATAATTTCACGACCTTATTTCAAGCACAAATCCGATAGCCCTTGTGATAGATGATTGGACTGATGATGATGATGCTAGATGAATTTCCCCGTTATACTTCTGCTTTATCCTAGACCACTAAACCCTAATTTGCATCGATGTGTGAGGCTGTGATGATTATTTATGAAATAAGAAAAATAAATTGAGCGAGCTGATTTTCATACAGATATAAATACAATAATATATAATTCAATCCACTTACAAACAGAACAATATTAATATGTATATATATATACATATATAAATATATATAAAAGTGACATAATTTCACAATGAACAGTGAATTTTGTCTACCAAGATACAAAATCAAACATACAACAACCATTTTATATTATTTTAAGTTATCTCCAAAAATAAATCCAAACTTACACACTATTTCTAATACATATTTATTTATCTCTATTTTTCTCTCTCTATCTCCACAAACCAAAACAAAACAATCTAAAAATAATAAACGAACATAATGTTAGATTCTAGCATCAATTTAGGCACAACTTACATTTGGGCAGTGTTTGTCTTGAGACAAACACTGATGTATATGGGATAGTCAGCCACATAGGCAAAAACAGGGTAGTTGACCTATATTTTTGAGTATTTAAATTATCCTGACATTGACTTATCTTTCCTTGATAATATCAATAATTCTGATCTCAATCCCAGACCTTCTACTCAATTAGAATGTGATGATTTTGAAGATAGTGAATATGATATATATGAAGGAGGATTATAGGTTATTTGATAAATGGGTAGATCATGATGTTGAATTTGATGTTGAGGTGGGCAAGGGTAAGTCTGTTGACAACCAACTATTGATTGAGGAGATGTACACCACGATAGAAGAGGAGCATGGTGAAGGAGGGTAAGACAATGATAAATTTGAGAGTGTTTATGGGTCTGATATAACCCTCCCAAGTTTAATCCAAAAATAGAAAATAAAGACCTTGACTTGAAACTTGGCCTTGTTATCAGTTCCTAAAAGAAGCTAAATTTGTGATCCAAACACATTGTCTTAGGAAGGGGATAATGTTTAAATTGACATAAATGATAATAGAAGATTGAGAGCAAACTGTAGAAAAGATGGGTGTGAGTGGTATGTGTATGTCTCACCAATACAAGAGGATAAATCATGACAGGTGAGGGGGTATAATTCAGTCCACAGTAAAATATAGTTGGAACCACAACAACAATAACATTAAATTTGGGTGGTTTGGGAAGACATTTGTTAAGAAATTTGTGAACTACAATAATTTTGATTGTTGAATACCTTGAATTATACATGTAGTTCAACAGAATTTTGAAAGAGGACAATACTTTGAAATTAAACACTACAAGAGAATTACATTAAGTAGTTTTAGGCCAAATGTCAAATATAGCAAACATTGACACAAGAATACAAATGCATATAGCAAGGCATTTGTTTTTCTTCCACAAAGTATTCACTTCATTTTTCAACAATTTTCCTCTGCTTTTGCGCTTCGTCAATTCAACTTTGAAGCTTTCGTCTTTGACTTTGAACTTATTTATTTCTCCTTCAAGATGGTTCATTTTTCTCAATAAACCAGGAATAATACTTAAATCTTTGGCACATTTTCCTTTTTAGTGAACAAAAAATTAAAAGTAGAAAATAAAATAACTGGTATATAATAACAAAAATAAAATAAAGAAGAATAAATTTTAAATTTACTACGTAATTAGGACATGCCTAGAACCTTCTCCTGGATTTATTTTGGTCCAAGAAATCTTCAATGGAAGCTCGACTCCACTATCACAATACATTTTTTACATAAATATTCTCACTAGATGAATCCGTACTCGGATTTGGAAATATGAAAACTGATTTCTCCTCATTCCTCACGTTTTTTTTGCTAATTTCCCCTCAATTTCACTCCATCAACTCTCTCTTGTGTACTGAATACTAAGACAACCAAACATAAGTTTTATGATGAAATCCCCACCTCTTTTTCCCTCTAATACTAATGGCGGGTACTAAAAGAGATGAAAAATAGAAAAGTTAGGTACTAGGACCAATGAGTTGGGAACATGAGACACCAAAACTGAATTAATTGTATAATTATATTACCAAAAGTGAAACTATTCATATATAGAATAAATGTATTTAATAACATAGAGATGATTTATAAATGCTTATAACCTTCTATAAGCGATAGAATTCTTATTCAATAAAATATGAACAAGTAACTTTTTTGAAAAAAAATTACTAAAGTGCAAATTTATTATAAAAATAATTTAATTTTATTACTAATCATTATTTTTTAACTAGCAACTATGTGAATAGAATCAATTAAAAAAATGGTAATTCTATCACCTTCTAATTTATTGTGTATACCAATAATATATTATGTATTTTATATTATTGGACCTAATAATTTAAATTGATATTATATATATTCTGTAATATTTTTAATGTTATGTATTAAGATTAAAAATGTAAAAACTAATTACTACCAACGAAGTTGCATAATTATGAACGTTTGGTCCAATAAAGTTCGACTCATGTGGGAATTACCTTACATACAGAATTGTAGGGGAATACCGGGGATACACGTTGTGAATGTTCTGAGTAATATATCGATTTGATGCTATAAGAAATATAATGTTTAATTATCATTAATTATCATGATTAAACATAAATAATTATAGTAATTAGTCATTGACTATATATGGAAATACAACGTTTGTTAATCGTGATTTTTGCAAGTGACTCAAATATTTGTCATGGCTAAAAGTCATAGGAAATATTTTTGTCATGATAAATAAGTTAATTTTTTTATAGACTTTATTAACCATAATTAATAATAGTCATTTCGCATGATTTTTGATCCACAGCCATCAAATTATAGGCAATAATTATTTTTCTTCTAATGCAATTAATACATCAATATAACAAGAAGTCATAAAATAAATTACAATAATTTACATAAAATAAAACAAATATAACTTGAACTTATATATGAAATTTCAACTCTAAACACTATGCTATTACATCATTTGTCCAGATGCAAGTAATTGATGGGTAGATGTCATAATTCAAATTATTAAATTCTTGGAAGTGTGACAATTTTATTTTTCTTTTTTTGAATTGGAAGCGATGAATTTTATTAATCGAAAGTAAAGTGATTACATACATTCAGTCTTGTCGATTATCAATATCGAACATAAATAATTACAAATAATCATATCAATAACATCCTAGCTATTACAACAACAAATTATACCTACTATATAGTATAATATCAACCCACGCATGGATTCAAACCTATGACCCTAAATTGTAGGGCCTCAACTTCACCAACTAAGATAGGTCTCATCGACACCTGAGACAACTTCATTTATTACTTTATTCTCTCTTGGGGGTTCAACGTAATTTAATGTTGCATTCATGTGAGACCAATAATAATCTTTGTGCCTGGCTTGATACCAACCTGTCATCGTGGTATTTTGTGAGATTTCATGTGGATGGTTAGATACGAGTAATTATATAATTAATTACCTAGATCATGATTCTTGTACCCATGTATATATACACTATTATTAAGCTAAAAACATATAAATTTGATTTATTTAATTTCCACTTATACTATTACTATGTCATAGTAGCTCGATTGGTTTTGTTTTTTAGTTTTCAAATTCCAGTTTTTAGCTGGAAATGTGTATTTTTAATTTTCTATAATCTTTTTTTTTATAAAAATTAGAATATATTTGGATTAGTTGATAAAATTGTGCTTTATATTGTTAGTGGTGTTCAATCAAAATATTCTTTTATTTGATAAAAATGATAGTCTTTTTTATTATTAGAGGTTATCAAATCAAATAGGCCTAATTGCATTTACGGCGCCGTATATATGGGGTAGTGGAAAATAAGGACTATATATAAAGGGGTGACAATGTGTACCCTGGAATTAATTTTTTTTTTTTGGAGCAATTACAGGACTCCGGCTACCGAATTTTGAAAAATAGTCGGATTTTGTTGACATGGACATTTTTAGACTTATTAAATTGGAGAATTGCTAACTGGACATAAGTGAAAAAATTCACGCATAAGCTCTGACTGAAAATTGCATTTACTGTCATGTATATATGGGGTAATGGTAAAATAAGGACCGTATATTAAGGTGTGGCAATTTATACTAGAAGTAAATTTTTTAAGCAATTACAGGACTCCTTTAAAAAGTGATCGAATTTTGCTGATATGGATATTTTTAGGGCTTTTTAAATTGGGGGAATTGTTGATTGTGCATAGCTGAAAAAACTCACGCCACATAAGCACTGAATAGGCAAAAAAAAGGGGGTGAGGGGTTGGGAAAATACACTCTTTATTAACCAACTACCTGCACCCCACATTCCCCTAGCCCTCATTCTACACAACAACAACAATAACCAAATTATTAAAGATTGGAAAAAACAAAGAAAAAAATGTAAAACTAATTGGATAAACAAACAGTAAATAAGAACATTAAAGTGGGTAGATTATATTAATATCATCACCTAAAATAAGTTGAAAGTTGTATACTAAATACTAATGCCAAAACCAACAATAAACTATTGATAAGCTTCCTAACATTTAAATGTACAAAAAGCCAATTTACAGTTAATGGAGCTTCCCACAAGAAAAGGAAAGATTCGACAATGTGATATATTTCTTTCCCCCTTGCATAATAATTGGAAACAATTTTGGGACTGATTCTTGTGTGCTAATATTGGATGAGAAACTGTACTGAGTTCCAACCATAGGAGCAGGGGCCCTGATATTTACTCTTCAAGGTGCACCGTTATTGGCCATCTATAGTTGATTATACATTGAATGGCCACTGATGTATTGAGGAGCACTTAAAATACTGGATAATGAATTATGTGCAGGGTATGGGTGGAATGTTGCTTCAGCCATATTTTCAGAAGATTGTGAGTTGACTAAACATTGCATACACATACACATTTACACATGATTTAAACTTGGGAATAAATTTAATTACATATTTACAGTTCCTGTAATGGTTTCAAAAAATTTAATTGCAGTGTATAAATTGCCACCCCTTTATATACAGTCTTTATTTTGCCACTACTCCATATATATGGGGCAGTAAATGTAATTTCCAGTCAGTGTTTATGTGGCGTATATTTTTTCAACTATGCCCAGTCAGCAATTCCACCTAATATTCAAAGCCCTAAAAATGTCCATATCAGCAAAATCCGGCCACTTTTTAAAATCCGATGGCCAGAGTCGTGTAATTGCTTAAAAAAATTTAATTCCAAGGTATAAATTGCCACATTTTATATACGATTCTTATTTTGCCACTACCCCATATATACCAGATAGTAAATGCAATTAGACCAAATCAAATATATGCTATATTTTACTAAAATTAATAGTTGTATTTTCTATTGATAAAGAATTGTTAGTGGTGTAACGTCAGATTATTATAAAAAAAAAAAAAAAAACAATATTATTAGCGTCTAAAGTTAATGATTGAATATGTAAGGCCTCGTTTTGTAATTCTAGTGATTATAATGTGATTAATTAATGAATTATAGTGTAGAGAATAAATTATAATAGGTTAATATGATATTGTGTGTACTTATTTTGATCAATTTCCGCATTATTATAGGATTATTTTATATAGTGTTACTAGAAATTGTATAATTTGTAATAAAAGATGGAAATTGTATAATCAAGGGTTGTAGCTTTTTAAAGTAGATGAGGCTTTGATTTCCAAGCCCAATCGGTCCTAGTAAACGAGGCCTAAATTTATAAACTATTGATTATGATGAGAATAATAGTAAAATATTATTAATAAAAATATGTATAAACAAATATGATATTTTCGTTACTGCTTCAAAAATAAAAAATAAAAAAATGAAAATAAAACCAAAGGAGGCCCAAGGTTTTGGGTTGAGTCCATACCTTGATGTTGAGTTTGAACAAGTGACGGACAAGGATAAACATATATAGGCAAAGACAGAATTCTCGAAGGCCCATTATTACGAATTATGAAATAACAATCCTAATTCATATTTTGACCTTGTTAGCGAAGCCTGCACGACAGCCTATTTCTAACTGGTAGTCGAACTATAAGGCCATATGGTTAGCTTCCGCAGATACTGGGTAAATTACGAATTATTTTTACGTTTGACATAATTACAAATAATCTCTTATTATTTGAAAAATTACAAACATCTTTCTAATGTTTGATGAAATTATATAATTCTTGAATTTAATTTTTCATTGCTTTTTATTTTTCGTTTTTTAAATTTGAAAAATTATAAACAAAAAAGTGTTGACGAGGTGAAATTTCCTTCTTGCCCTTCTAGTCCATAATTTTGTTTTAATCTTTTTTAACAAATAGCTAAAATTAATTTATAGTCCACAAAGGCATTTTGGTCAGTTCACTACAAACAATGAATATTGGAAATCTAATGAAAACTAACGGAATGAATTAGATGTTAACGAACATTAAAATCAGAACGTATTGGTAATTTTCCAAAGAATAAGGGTATTTATAATTAAACCTGAGAAAAATTTATTGTAATTTACCCTAAAATAAAATTGTTTATCAACACTATAAGATTGTAAGTTGTGACAGAGAGAAGACAGTTTACCTTTTAAAATCTACATATATATTCTAGAGATCTTTAATCACATTTTGATATTATAATAATGTGTTGGCAATTTGAGTCCTTTTTGTCAGAAAAATATATGTGTTGGACACATGATTTTTAAAACTGGGATTTTTTGGCCAAATGGGACTAAAATTGTCAAATTTTTAAAGTTAGATGACTAAATTTTAAAAATTAATTCGTATAGGATCAAAATTGCCACCCACTAAGTTACAAGACAAAAATTATAATTTTCGCTAAAAAATTGATATGCTAAGAATAAAATTCACCAAAAATTGCAATTTGCCCTTAATCGTGGTCATGGATCGACCTTTGTACTTTGAGGTTCGAAAATAACCTGAAAACGCAAAGTTCGGTGTGCTGGGATTGTCCCGGCGCCCAAATTAGCTAATATATCTAATAAAGGGTTCTAATAGGATAATAAGAAGTCAAATGTTTTTAGATTACATATCTTAAATGAACAACAACTTGAGTATTTATAGTTATGTTCCAATTGTACGATCACATATGGGCTTCATCCGGCTCCTACATGTGGCGATCATCCATACTTTCTCAAGATGATGATGGGGCTTCATGGGTCATCCCTCTTGCTAAGCTTGGTCCCCAAAGTGATGTTTATACCTTAGGTTATATAAGCCCAAATTTTGGGCCATTGCAATAAGTCCCATATCAATGTATATCTTGAATTGTCCAAGCCCAAATGTTGGGACATTACATAATGGTCCATATCAGACTCGAATTTGAAGCTCACGTGAGACGCACATGCCACAAGATTCCAATCAAATTTAAATTTTTTGACGATTTTTGACATGCTAATGTTTTTTAAATTGTAGGGCTCAATTGCGTAACTGAATTACAACAATAATGAAATTGCCATTCCTATACTTATAAATCGCGTCCCCTCTCTGTGAGTGGAACTCTTGTGTGGTTTCTCCTGGGTTTGCCCAGCTTCATCTCCGGCTGGTTCCCGCGTCAGTCTCTTACCATTGTTTGTGCTCCGCTCTCTTTCTCCCTTTCTTTCTTCCTCCCTTTCTCTGTTTCTCGAAACTTTCCAGTTTATGTTTCGTTCTTCTCCGTTCGGAGTTGTAGGGTCTTTGATTGTGGTGTCTGCCACTGGGTAGAGTTCCCCTATATTTCTCCATGGATAATTGTGAGTGCATTAACTCCCTCATCTCTAAAACCAGCCAACTTGACTGTAGTGAGCCTCAAAATGACAACCCACCAGCCAGTATGACCATTAACTCCCTATCAATCATTGGCAAAGTTATTTCTGATAAAAACTTGAACATTGGAGCCATTAAAAATACACAGCTCAAAGTCTGGGGTTTACCTAAACTTGTTTCTGTCAATACCCTTGACCTCAACACCCTAGCTTTCGTCTTTGAGAGTGAAGAAGAGTACAAGAGAGTCTTGGGTCAAGTACCATGGTCTTTCAGAGGTAATTTAGTGGTATTACAACCTTGGCGCCCCCCACCCCCCAATTAATCATTCGAAGAAGTGGATCTCGATAAATCATTTTTCTGGATCCAAGCTTTGAATAGCTATGCATATTAACTTGAGAAACTCTAAAAAGATTGGCAATCAAGTTGGAAGGTTTATCAAAGCAGAGCTCTATATAGAGAGCCATAGATGGCGCAGGGCTTTATTGTTAGAATCGGTGACCATGTAGCCAATCTTGGCAGGCGAAATGTAACCTATGTCTAGATAATTTCAAGAATTTGATAAATTATTAATGAATAAGAAGTGATATTCATTTGGCATTATTTTGTTTGTGTTCACTTTATCTACTTTACATATTTGTTCACTACATAAACAAAGCCCACGGCCTGAAAACAAATTTCGGGGACGGGGACTACGCTTGGAGGTAGGTCCATGAAATCAGTCTCGTCGAATCAGTCCGGAAATCTTCAAGTCAAGGAATCTCGAAAATGGGTACCGAGATTCCCCTTGAGACTTGCACTAAGCATCTGCTGTCGTATTTCATCGACGGGTGACGAAGGTCGTCTAAGCAGTGTTAGTGGGTTAGCCTGCTAGGGAGCAGCTGACTGAGGTGACTCGCGGCAACCGTCTTACGGAGGACCTTGAGTAGGGTCGGCTAGGTATGACGTGTGTTCCCAGTTCCAACAGTACAGGTCAAGTCCTTTGACTTGAGGAACTGCTGAGTTTACCTGTATATTAGGGCTGTATCTTAGATATGGTGAGAGATTGCCAAGAAACACTTGAGTAGTCATAAGCCATGTTTAGTGCAGTTCCAATGTACAGAGTGACAGTAGTTTCCAAGAAATGATCTGTCTCCTGTCAAAAGGCATTTGACAGTTGAGTCTAACATATGCTCTGTGTCTTGTCCCTAAAATATGTGGCCACAGTAACTGAACAGAAGGGAAGGTTTCCCTTGCAACGTTTAGTAAATGACAGACCGACACTTAGGTCCAAAATGGGTACCTGCATTTTTCGTGCCCTAGACCCTAAGTGGTGAGACCGTAGACAGAAGGACAAGTGTACTGTTAGAGCCTAAATATTCATCTCCTTAAATTCACCTAGTCTCTAGTGCCATGGACCGTTGCTAGATAGCCACCCATGGTAACGGGCGGATTCTAGGAATCCGACCAAGTCTAGCTTAAAGGTGAACCTAAAGAGTCACACACAATCCGCACACAATTAAGTATTTAATTTAGAATTAAATATTTGGATAAATGGAAAGATTAAAATGGATTTAATCGGGTCCTTAATTTTCTTGGAAAGAATTAATTCCTTTTATTGGATAAAAGGGATTTATCTAATAAATTAGATTTATTAGAAAATTAATTTAATGGGCCTAGAATAAATATTTGTATTTATTATATTTATTTATTGCTCTTGAAATATTTAAATAGGTTTTAAATATTCCATTAAATTAAATTAATGGTTGAGATTAAAGGAGAGATGGATGGCTTGAATTAATTTGACTAGGTCAAATTACTACTTTGACTAGGACTTTGACTAGGTCAAAATCCTAGTCAAATTAGTCTTCTAAAGTTGGAGTTTAAAGAGGATTAAACTCCTCCTCTATAAATACTCCTAGTCATTCACCATAAGTGTGACGATGAAACTTCAACACACACACACACACACTAAAATTTGTCCCCCTCTCTCCTCTCTCTCGTCCGCCTCTCTCCTCTCTTTCCAAGAGTTTTTGTTGTTCTTTTGTGTTAACAATTGAACAAAAGGAGGATTAATCCCGTTAACTAATAACGTGTGATTGATCCGTCCTCTCTAATACACTTGTTCGTTCGCTAGCACGACGTACAAGATACGTGGGAGAATTGCGTGTCACAATTTAGAGGATCTCATATACGAGGTCTTGGTGCAAATCAGGGAACAACGCGAGTACCAGCTAGAAGAGGAAAACGACAAACCGGTAAATCTCTATTTACGTTTTCGTTTCCTTTTATTTTACAAATCCTATGGCCTCCATGATTGCATGTATGTTTTTTAATTCATGAGATACACCGAACACCCGGGAACTTCAAGGGTACACCCCTTGAACGTGTTTTAATTTTATACGTATAATGCATGTTTAAATTTTGCAATTTAAATTTATACCGCGTTTCCGCATTCGCGCTATTTTTCGGGACGATCCACACGCCTATCTCAGGTTTTCACTCTATGAGTCAGAGTGGAAGTCAAGATTACGAAACCACTTAGAGACCACATCACTCTAAAGTGTGCAGATGGTATAGAAATGTTAGTTGAAATTAGATATGAGAGATTGGGTGATTTCTGCTATAGATGCGGTACTATTGGGGTAAAATGGTAGCATGCCCATCAAACCTCCACACGCATGAATTTGAGGTAAACTCCCCTTACCTTCTCTTTGGTCCAGGCTGAAAGCGGAGAATATTATTATACGTAATCCAAACATTCAAAAACTCAGAGCTTCCAAATCCAAATTACAACCAGAGAAAGTCAGCAAGAACAACCATAAACGACCTATTCCTACGAAAACCTACACCCAAACACATCCAACCACCCCCCACCAAACAACCATTGAGAGAGCATCTTGAGAACCCGCCTCAGATTCCAAAAAGCCCAATAAAATCCTGATGAGGGATCACGAAGAGGCGGAACATCAAAAGATCCCTCTAGATACAGAGGCTCTGGCTCATACAAAAGCAACTTTGGGAGAAGATAGGGGAAATAACATTTTTCATCCCATAACTTAGGGTCTTTTCACTTTTGGTCCCATCGGATACGAGATTCTCACTTTTGGTCCTATAACTTTCAAAAAGTAGCAGTTTCGGTGCCATGACACTTTCCGTTAGATATTTAATGGAAAGTGCCACGTGGCCGTTAAGTGCACGAGACCAAAAGTATTACTTTTTGAAAGTTATGGGACCAAAAGTGAAAATTTCATAAAATATGGGACCAAAAGTGAGAATCCCATAACATATGGGATCAAAAGTGTAAAGGCCTTAATGGCCACGTGCTAAGCGCGTGGTGTTTTCCGTTAAAAAATTTGACAGAAAGGTGGCATGGGACCAAAAGTGCTATTTTTTAAAAGTTACGGGACCAAAAGTGAGAATCCCGTAATCAATGGAATCAAAAATGGAAAGGCCCTAAGTTACAGGACCAAAAGTGTAATTTTCCCGGAGAAGATACATTCACTTTGCCTGCACCTTCAAAGATTTTGACTCAGACATCATCGTATAACACCCTGTCCCAAAACCTGTGAAACACCAACACTAGTCAAGTCAATTTCAAGCCTTCCACCAATAGCTGGCAAATTGGGGTCAGTTCAACAAATCAAATGAGAGTTTCTCAAGTTGTCAATCTGAATGTTATTGAAATCACGTTTAGTATGATTCCCCTTCATACTGATTGCAATGGGCCTCGCTTGTTTGACTTTGCTGGGCTAGGTAAAAGAAGTAGAGAGATTGAGGCCCAATTGGAAGAATCTGATAAGAGAATAAGAGTGGGCCTTCACAAAGGAAAAGAAATTATGGGCCATATTTCTAGTCCTCTTGAAGAATCACATCTCAAAATAGATTGTTGGCCCATTGACCCCAACATTACAGATTCTGATCACCATATTCATAACCAAATCCCACTTGCAAATCTGGTGTCCACTGTATGACATTCATACATGAAGCCTTTGATACTCCCGATTCTGAGAGGAAAACAGAGAAATGTATGCTATCTTTTGGTGAAAGAAGGCTGATCAAAATAAAGAAGTTAGCTAGAAGCCGCATGGAATCCGACTGTCTAAACAATGAGACCCAATCCAGTCCAGTTTGTCATCTGAGCACCAGCAACAAATTTCCGAAAGTCTTGAGAATTTTAAGGAATCCACCGGCCAGGGGGGGTGGTGGTGTAAGGGAGTAATCCATGAAAATTATCTCTTGGAATTGTCGTGGGTTAGCCTAACCAAAGGCAATTAGAGCTCTTCGAGCACTCTTGACTGACCACAAACCTGACATAATCTTTTTGTGTGAAATTAAAACCTCTCGCTTTCGTAGGAGAACTCTTTCTTCTGCTCAACTTATTTATGATGAATTTGTTCCTCCGATTGGACTTGCAGGGGGCATATGCCTTGCATGGTTTGATCATTTAAACCTTCAAGTTACTAATAAGCACTCTTGGTTTCTTAATGCTGTTGTCTTTTCCCACTCGCCGTCTACGCCGTGGAAAATCACTATTGTTCATTGTCCTTGCACTCCTCCCCTCAAACCTGTCTTTTGGACATCTATGGGGGATATTGACGTTGCTTTCTGTCGTTCGTGGCTTCTAATTGATGACTTTAATGATGTTCAATCACCTGATGAAAAATATGGTGGCAAACCTTTTGCTTCTTTGTCCCGCAATGCCTTTTTGAAGAACTTGATTCCCTTAACCTTTCTGATCTTGGCTATAGAGGGAAGACTTTTCACCTGGTCAAATAAACGAGCTAACCGTGCTAATATTCAACTAAGGCTTGATAGAGGTGTAGTTGATCCAGATTGGCATCTCCTGTTTCCGAACTCTTCCTTTCACCACCTCCCAGCTATTGTGTCGGACCATGTCCTTATCATTTTACACACTAACTCTGATTTCCGTAATGGTCCTCACCCCTTCAAATTTGAGAATATATGAATTAGGGAGGAACCTATCTTGACATAATCTCCCAATCCTGGAACATGGACATTTCAGGTTCCCCATTGTTCAAAATGCATGCCAGAATCAAACGCCTGAGGAAAACTGCCGACCAGGCGTGCGCGCAGGCAGGCAGGGGCCTGCTGTTCTGCGCGCGCCGGCTGACTGCTGCCGGTGGCGGCAGCCGGTTGCCGTCATCGTGTTTTCTCGTTATTTTCAGTTTGTTAATTTTTGGTTAATTCTGAAATTCGTTTTGTTTAATTTTGCTTATTTTCTAAGAACATTATTTTGGGAGGTTAAGTTTATTAGATTTGGAATCCCGTGGATAACTTACCTGCAAATAATGAGGAAGGGTCTTCCTAAAATGGGAAATTTATTGCCAACGGTTGTACCATAACTTTCGTACGTGGCGCACATATTTTATCTTGGATTGATGTGATTGGTAATCATGGTATATTTGCATATATTTGTATGATTGGATCATGTGATTATGTGCGTTGAATGTAAATGGATGATCACGAGCCCCAGACCGAATGTATGGTTTAATTTTATGTTGAGCCTGTGTGTCTCTTTTTCTGCTTTCTCCTTCTCCCCTTTCTAGTTGCCTTGGAATAATAAGGCATTCTTTCTCCCTCCTAATGTACTCCCTCCGGGTTTTCGCTGGGGTTTCTTTTTAAATATGTAATGAGAGTAGAATAGGAGTGAGGTTTTATTTTATGTATTTGGTGTAGAAGAAGGAAGGTCCACATGGAGAGCCCAGAGTGGAGGATCCAAGGCGTTTCCATGAAGATGAAAGAGAAAAAGAGACCAAGACCCATCAGAATGATGATTGGGTTATTATTAATGTAATAGTGTAGGACCAACCCTAGATTGACCATAGATCCACTGCGGGCTCAGTGGGTCGCATAGGATTTGGGCTCGTGATCATCCAACATGGTCGTGCTAGGCTTTAATTTTTCATGTGGTTGTTATGATGGATGAATGGATTTTATTTATCATATAACTGCTATGGGATGCAATTTATTTATTTATTTACGCATTATGGATGAATGTGTTTATATTTATACATATGAGATCTCGGTCATTTACTACTCTCACATTGGTTGGACCAATATCCAAATATTAGACCCTAGACAAAATGGACATGGACTCTAGGAGTTTGTCCATGCCTTCCGATCCATAGCATAGTGAGGAAGCTGATTTAGGTCGATAGTGTGGTCTCACGAGTCGTGGCACGTCTATCGTACTTAAAAGAAGTTGCATTATGTCATGAACGAAAAGTAGACCACTGTTACCTGTCTCACGAGTCGTGGAGGTAGCAGCAGGTCTATGATTCGGTTGATTGGATCGGGTCTAACGCCCGATTAACATGATTCGCTTGGAGTCCTCGGGATCATGTGAAAGGGTGAGACAATGATCTTGGGAATCTCGTGGAACGAGAATGGTATGGCATACCTCCCACAGGATTCTTCCCATGCAAATCGTAAAAGCGGGGTATGGGAAAATTTGTTGTGGATCCCAAGCTCACTAGGAAAAGGTTTCCCGAAAACAACGTTTGAGAGTATCGTGTTTTCGTATAAATAGTTGGAGCATTAAATGACTAAAGACCAAGCATTTAATTAATTATCAAACCTCCGTCTTTTAAATTCTGCTGATCGCGAACTCTGGTTTTTAAATGTAGATTTAAAATGTCTAAGAACCCTTTATCAACCATACTTGAAACCAACAAATTCAATGGAACAAATTACACCGACTGGTTGTGCAATCTCAGGATAGTCCTGGATTACGAGAACCAAGGCTACGTCATGGACGAGCCTCTCCCTAGGACCCTACCGGAAGGATCCACGCCAGAAGAACGTGAGACGTTCGAGACTAGGCATAAGGATAACTGGAAGGTCCGTTGCGTCATACTTGCTTCAATGACGAATGAGATTCAGAAGCAATATGAAAGGCTAGACGATGTCCCTTCCATTATGGCTTGTCTTAAGGATTGCTATGCAGTCTCGGACCGGCATACTAGGTATGTCGCTACTAAGGCGTTCTTTGGAACCAAAATGACAGAAGGATCCTCTGTACAAGAGCACGGAGTTAAAATGCTTACACCTGGTGGAAAAGCTCGAGGACCTAAAGGCAGGCCTCGACAATGAGACGTACATAGATGTGATCCTTCAGTCACTCCCACCCTCCTTCGACCGATTTATTGTTAACTATAACATGAACGCACTTGAGAAGGGCATTCATGAGTTGATCAATATGTTGGTGCAATACGAGGCAACAACCAAAAAGTCCACGCCTTCAGTATTGTTTGGAGGTGCTTCAACTTCCAAGATGAAAGGCAAGGGTGCCGGACGTTGGAAAAGGAAGAAAGGGAAAGGAAAAGCCGTCAAAGCAGCTACGAACACTAAGAGTGTTCTCATTGCCAAATAGGGGAAAGGCAAAGGAAAGAGAAAGGTTGTCTCCAAGCAACAGTCGAGGGCATATGACATATGTATCAATTGCCGTGAGAAAGGGCATTGGAAGAGGGAGTGCCCCAAACTCCTCTCGAACCAAGGTATATTTGTGATTGAGGTTAATATGGTCACTAATTCTGCCTCTTGGGTAGTAGGTACCGGCTGTGGAGCTCACATTTGCAATGATTTGCAGGTGCTGAAAAGAAGCAGAAAACTGGGTAGCGGGGATATGATCCTGAAGCTTGGGAATGGCAAGGCCATCTCGGCAGAAGCACTAGGATCCACCACTCTAGTATTTAGTAATAACATTAGTATAGAGTTAGAGCAAGTTTATTACGTACCTAGTATGACTAAAAACATCATTTCCATTCCATTGTTAGACAATAGTGGTTATGAGTTTATGATCAATAAAAATTGCTTTTATTTGATGAGGTGTGGAATTGCTCATCTACTTGGTACACTTAATAATGGGCTCTATATCCTACAACAAACGAACTTCGTTCTCAACGCTCAACACAAACGTAAAATAGATAATAACGGAAACGCACGACTGTGGCACGCTATGCTAGGTCATATATCCCAAGACAGGATGAAAAGATTGGTAGACTCAAAGAACCTAGAGGTAGGAGACTTGAGTAAGCTAACAACTTGTAAGTCCTGTCTAAGAGGGAAAATGACCAAGAACCCCTTTGTAGTACGAAGCAGGCTTGCCACAGGTCTGTTGGACTTGGTCCATACAGACGTGTGTGGACCACTAAGGACGCAAGCCCGAGGTGGGTTCTCCTACTTCATAACCTTCACCAATGACAACCTCACGGTATGGTTATGTATACCTGATGAGGTACAAGTCTGAAGCTCTTGAGAGGTTTAAAGAATTCAGACTTGAAGTGGAGAACCAAATCAACTGCAAAATTAAAGTCCTACGGTCAGACCAAGGCGGAGAATACCTTAGGACTGAGTTCCTTAATTATCTAAAAGAAAATGGTATAATTTCAGAATGGACACCTCCCGGGACACCACAGTTAAATGGTATCTCTGAAAGGAGGAATCGAACCCTGTTGGACATGGTTCGATCCATGATGAGTTTTACCAAATTGTCCTTGTCCTTTTGGGGTTACGCATTGGAAACGGCGGCCAAGTTGCTGAATTTGGCGCCAACCAGTGTATTGACCCAAACGCCATATGAAATATGGCACGGCAAGCCTGCGTCCTACAACTACTTGAAAGTGTGGGGTAGCCCCCCATACATCAAGAGGTTAGTGGGAGATAAGCTAGAATCCAAGTCTAGCTTATGCAGGTTCGTTGGATACCCTAAGAAATTGCAGGTTATTATTATGGCCCTTGGAACAAAAGGTATTTGTCTCAAGGAACGCAGTATTCTTGGATATCCAACCTGATGAACTGATCCTTGAGGAATCAAGTGATGAAAACTAGTCATCAGAGGTAGCCGCGGATTCCTCACTTAGAGGATTCAGGATAGATACCCGAAGGGCTGACCAACCTCGAGAAGTCCAGCATGCTAGGCATGAAGGACAGCCTCAAGAAAGGCCAGCCCCAGTACCTGAACCGCCAGCTCCTATACAGTCAGTGCCCACAGTCACCACTGACGTTCCCGTTCTCTGTAGGTCAACTAGAGAGTCCGGACCTCCAGTGAGATATGGATTTCTAAATACGATCGGTCTACCGGATAATGATCCTAAGACATACGGAGAAGCGATGTCTGACATCGACTCCGGGAAATGGCTTGAGGCCATGAAAACCGAAATGGACTCCATGAGCGAGAACCAAGTCTGGAGACTTGTAGACCTACCGAAAGGTCTTAAGCCAGTTGGCTGTAAGTGGGTCTATAAGCGCAAACTTGGGGTTGATGGAGAAGTCACAACTTTTAAGGCTAGGCTAGTAGCTAAAGGGTACACTCAACGACCCGGGGTCGATTTTTGAGGAACCTACTCGCCGGTAGCCATGGCTAAATCCATTCGGATCCTGCTCGCCATAGCATCATGGTATGACTATGAGATATGGCAGATGGACGTGAAAACGGCCTTCCTCAATGGTTTCGTTGATGAAGAGATCTATATGGATCAGTCGGAGGGTTTCACAGTCACTGGAGAAGAACAGAAGGTCTGTCGTCTCCAGAAGTCCATCTATGGCCTCAAACAAGCATCCTGAAGCTGGAACATTCGCTTTGATGAAGTGATACGGGGTTATGACTTCATCAAAAATGAATCCGACCCTTGTGTATACAAGAAGGTCAGTGGGAGCTTTATAGTGTTCCTAGTGCTTTATATGGATGACATTCTACTCATAGGTAATGATGTTAGAATGTTGGGTGACACAAAAGCATGGTTATGAACCTAGTTTTCCATGAAGGATTTGGGTGAAGTTTCTTACATCCTAGGCATCCAGATTGTCAGGGACAGATCTAAAAGGATGTTAGGGCTCACCCAAAACTCGTATATGGAGAAAGTCCTAAAGAGATATTGAATGGACAACTCCAAACGAGGATTCCTTCCCATGAGGCATGGGATCAAGTTATCCAAGAAACAGTCCCCGCAGACTAATGAGGAACTTGAAAAGATGAAAGTCATCCCCTATGCTTCTGCCGTAGGTAGCATCCAATATGCAGTCCACTGCACCAGGCCTGACATTGCTTACGCTTTGAGCGTAATAAGCATATGTCAGTCTTGTGCAGGAGAGGCGCATTGGAATGCTGTTAAGGGCATCCTTAAGTACCTGAGGAGGACTACGGAAATGCTCTTAGTCTATGGTAATGGAGAACTGATCCTGGAAGGCTTTAGCGACGCTAGCTTCCAGTCTGATGACGATGATGCCAAGTCTCAATCGGGTTATGTATTCAGGCTCAATGGAGGAGTAATGGCTTGGTAAAGTTCCAAGCAAGCAACCACTGTTGATTCCACCACTAAGGCCGAATACATAGCAGCTTCAGAAGCTGCCAAGGAAGCGGTTTGGATGAGAAACTACATCCAAGAGTTGGGTGTGGTGCCTAGCATCGCCAAGCCCGTTGTCATCTTTTGTGATAACAACGGAGCAATAACGCAAGCAAAGGAACCGAGATCTCATCATCGTTCCAAACAAAATCTTAGACGCTACCATTTTCTAAGAGAAATGGTAGGAAGAGGTGACGTTCGGATGGACCGAGTCAACTCAGCAGACAACACAGCAGATCTGCTGACAAAGCCTATGTCGCAGAGCGCCCACACGCAACATCTTGAGAAGATGGGGATTAGACATATGGGCGATTGGCTTTAAAGGTCAAGTGGGAGATTGGTAGAATAGGTGACCATGTAGTCAATCTTGGCAGGCGAAATGTAACCTATGTCTAGACAATTTTAAGGATTTGATAAATTATTAATGAATAAGAAGTGATATTCATTTGGCATTATTTTGTTTGTGTTCACTTTATCTCCTTTACATATCTGTTCACTACACAAACAAAGCCCACGGACTGAAAATGTATTTCGGGGACTGGGACTACGCTTGGAGGTAGGTCCATGAAATTAGTCCCGCCGAATCAGTTCGGAAATCTCCAAGTCAAGGAATCTCGAAAATGGGTACCGAGATTCCCCTTGAGATTTGCACTAAGCATCTGCTGTCGTATTTCATCGACGGGTGACGAAGGTCGTCTAAGCAGTGTTAGTGGGTTAGCCTGCTAGGGAGTAGCTGACTGAGGTGACTCGCAGGAACCGTCTTACGGAGGACCTTGAGTAGGGTCGGCTAGGTATGACGTGTGTTCCCGGTTCCAACAGTACAGATCAAGTCCTCTGACTTGAGGAACTGCTGAGTTTACCTGTGTATTAGGGTTGTATCTTAAATATGGTGAGAGATTGCCAAGAAGCACTTGAGTAGTCATATGTCATGTCTAGTGCAGCTCCGGTGTACAGAGTGACAGTAGTTTCCAAGAAACGATTTGTCTCCTGTCAAAAGGCATTTGACAGTTGAGTCTCACACACAATCTGCACACATTAAATATTTAATTTAGAATTAAATATTTGGAGAAATGGAATGATTAAACTGGATTTAATCGGGTCCTTAATTTTCTTGGAAAGAATTAATTCCTTTTATTGGATAAAAGGGATCTATCTAATAAATTAGATTTATTAGAAAATTAATTTAATGTGCCTAGAATAAATATTTGTATTTATTATATTTGTTTATTGCCCTTGGAATATTTAAATAGGTTTTAAATATTCCATTAAATTAAATTAATGGTTGAGATTAAAGGAGAGATGGATGGCTAGGATTAATTTGACTAGGTCAAATTACTACTTTGACTAGGTCAAAATCTTAGTCATATTAGTCTTCTAGAGTTGGAGTTTGAAGAGGATTAAACTCCTCCTCTATAAATACTCCTAGTCATTCACCATAAGTGTGATGATGAAACTTCAACACACACACACACACACACACACACACACTAAAATTCGTCCCCCTCTCTCCTCTCTCTCGTCCGCCTCTCTCCTCTCTTTCCAAGAGTTCTTGTTGTTCTTTTGTGTTAACAATTGAACAAAAGGAGGATTAATCCCGTTAACTAATAACGTGTGATTGATCCGCCTCTCCAATACACTTGTTGGTTTGCTAGCACGACGTACAAGATACGTGGACGGATTGCGTGTCACAATTTAGAGGATCTCATATACGAGGTCTTGGTGCAAATGGGGGAACAACGCGAGTACAGGTTAGAAGAGGAAAACGACAAACCGATAAATCTCTATTTACATTTTCATTTCTTTTTATTTTACAAATCCTATGGCCTTCATGATTGCATGTATGTTTTTTAATTCATGAGATACACCGAACACCGGGGAACTTCAAGGGTACACCCCTTGAACGTGTTTTAATTTTATACGTATAATGCATGTTTAAATTTTGCAAATTAAATTTATACCGCGCTTCCGCATTCGCGCTATTTCCCAGGACAATCTACACGTCTATCTCAGGTTTTCACTTTATGAGTCAGAGTGGAAGTCAAGATTACGAAACCACTTAGAGACCACATCACTCTAAAGCGCGCAGATGGTATAGAAATGTTAAGTTGAAATTAGATATGAGAGATTGGGTGATTTCTGCTATAGTTGCGGTCATGCCCATCAAACCTCACACACCCTGAATCTGAGGTAAACTCCCCTTACCTTCTCTTAGGTCCAGGCTGAAAGCGGAGAATGTTATTATACATAATCCAAACATTCAAAAACTCAGAGTTTCCAAATCCAAATTACAACCAGAGAAAGTCAGCCAGAACAACCATAAACAACCTATTCCTACGAAAACCTGCACCCAAACACATCCAACCACCCCTCACCAAACAGCCATTGAATGTGCATCTTGAGACCCCGCCTCAGATTCCGAAAAGCCCGATAAAATCCTGATGAGGGATCACGAAGAGGCGGAACATCAAAAGATCCCTCTAGATACAGAGGCTCTAGCTCATACAAAAGCAACTTTGGAAGAAGATAAGGGGAAATAACATTTTTCATCCCATAACTAGGGTCTTTTCACTTTTGGTCCCATCGGATACGGGATTATCACTTTTGGTCCTGTAACTTTCAAAAAGTAGCAGTTTCGATCCCATGACACTTTTCGTTAGATATTTAATGGAAAGTGCCACGTGGCCGTTAAGTGCACAGGACCAAAAGTGTTACTTTTTGAAAATTATGGGACCAAAAGTGAAAATTTCATAACATATGTGATCAAAAGTGAGAATCCCATAACATATGGTATCAAAAGTGTAAAGGACCTAATGGCCACGTGTTTAGCACGTCGTGTTTTCCGTTAAAAAATTTAACGGAAAGGTGGCATGGGACCAAAAGTGCTATTTTTTAAAAGTTACGGGACCAAAAGTGAGAATCCCGTAATCAATGGTATCAAAAATGAAAAGGCCCTAAGTTACAG
Organism: Sesamum alatum; assembly: GCA_034509735.1. Classification (NCBI taxonomy): domain Eukaryota; kingdom Viridiplantae; phylum Streptophyta; class Magnoliopsida; order Lamiales; family Pedaliaceae; genus Sesamum; species Sesamum alatum. Next base: position 9,010,671 of record JACGWO010000007.1, on the reverse strand, counting down.
GACCAAAGTGCAATTTCAAGTCTTCCACCAATAGCTGGCAAATTGGGGTTAGTTCAAAAAATCAAATGAGAGTTTCTCAAGTTGTCAATCTGAATGTTATTGAAATAACGTTTAGTATGATTCCCCTTCATACTGATTGCAATGGGCCTAGCTTGTTTGACTTTGCTGGGCTAGGTAACAGAGCGAGTAGCCAGGTGTGAATGTTATGGATCGCATTCTCTCTCAAATAGGCAAAGTCATTGGATTCTTGTTAGCAGTCATAGCTTTGCTTTCCACGGCCCACCATGACAAATCATCTTCTGCTCCTTCACTTGTCTTTTCGCGTGTAGTTGACTTGCAGGATGTGGACACCAAAGTGGTTCCCCTCTATTTATATAGAAAGGATCCCGACCAGCATTTCCAGTTCCAGGTGGCCCGAGAGGGCGCATGTGCTCTTCTTTCCTTAATTCATTAATAATATCGCCCAATTCGTTTTCACGGGTAGTGACCCAATTAGCGATTCAGTCAGAATCTACAATAATGTTTTGCTGTTGTTTTATTCGATCCACATCTTTCCAAACTTCATCTTGGGAAATTTATAATGGACGTTTCCCCTTGGCGACGTCAGAAGCATATTTCTCTTTGGAGGTTGAAGCAGCAGTTGTTTCGTGTGCTTTGATCAGATTAGGCTAGAGTCAGCCAAAAACCAATAGCAATCGTGCACCTAAACTAAACAAAAACATAGAAAGACTTGGTCTTCTCCTAGTGGGGCAAATCCCTTTTTCAAGGAGGTAGGCTTAGAGCCAGCAATAAAGCTAGCAAAGACAGCTCTACCGCGAGCGAGTAGTCTTTGCCAAAGAAGGGACATGCTTACTTCATCTTTACTGAATGCATACACCTCTTGGGATATATGAAGTAGAGAGATTGAGGCCCAATTGGAAGAAATCTGATAAGAGAATCAAAGTGGGCCTTCACAAAGGAAAAGAAATTATGGGCCTTTTTTCTAGTCCTCTGGAAGAATCACATCTCGAAACCAATTGTTGGTCCATTGACCCCAACATTACAGATTCTAAGCACCATATTCATAACCAAATCCCATTTGGAAATCTGGTGTCCACTGTATGACATCCATACATGAAGCCCTTGCTACTCCCGATTCTGAGAGGAAAACAGAGAAATGTACGCTATTTTTTGGTGAAAGAAGTCTGATCAAAATAAAGAAGTTAGCTAGAAGCCGCATGGAATCCGACTGTCTAAACAATGAGACCCAATCCAATCCAGTTTGTCATCTGAGCACCAGCAACATATTTCCGAAAGTCTTGAGAATTTTAAGGAATCCACCGGCCTGAGGGGGGGGGGGGGTGTAAGGGAGTAATCCATGAAAATTATCTCTTGGAATTGTCGTGGGTTAGCCTAACCCAAGGCAATTAGAGCTTTTCGAGCACTCTTGACTGACCACAAACCTGACATAATCTTTTTGTGTGAAATTAAAACCTCTCGCTTTCGTAGGATCGCTAGAACTCTTTCTTCTGCTCAACTTATTCATCATGAATTTGTTCCTCCGATTAGACTTGCAGGGGCATATGCCTTGCATGGTTTGATCATTTAAACCTTCAAGTTACTAATAAGCACTCTTGGTTTCTTAATGCTGTTGTCTTTTCCCACTCGCCGTCTACACCGTGGCAAATCACTGTTGTTCATTATCCTTGCACTCCTTCCCTCAAACATGTCTTTTGGACATCTATGGGGGATATTGACGTTGCTTTCTGTGGTCCATGGCTTCTAATTGATGACTTTAATGATGTTCAATCACCTGATGAAAAATATGGTGGCAAACCTTTTGCTTCTTTGTCCCGCAATGCCTTTTTGAAGAACTTGATTCCCTTAACCTTTCTGATCTTGGCTATAAAGGGAAGACTTTCACCTGGTCAAATAAAAGAGCTAACTGTGCTAATATTCAACTAAGGCTTGATAGAGGTGTAGCTAATCCAGATTGGCATCTCCTGTTTTCGAACTCTTCCTTTCACCACCTCCCAGCTATTGTGTCGGACCATACCCTTATCATTTTGCACACTAACTCTGATTTCCATAATGGTCCTCACCCCTTCAAATTTGAGAATGTGTGAATTAGGGAGGAACCTGTCCTGACATAATCTCCCAATCCTGGAACATGAACATTTCAGGTTCCCCATTGTTCAAAATGCATGCCAGAATCAAACGCTTGAGGAAGGCTTTGAGGATTTGGAATCGTGATGTCTTTGGTTTTTGTCAAACTAGAGTTAAAAATATCAAGCTAAGGAGCAAACTCGTGAGAACCTCGCATTAGATGAGGCACTTTAGACGGAACTTGATGAACTCTATAAAAGAATTGAAATTTTATGGAGGCAAAAAGCTAAACAACATTGGCTTGAGGAGGGAGACGCAAATTCTCGATTCTTCCACTTGACGATAGTTTTCCACGCCAGGTATAATCATATCCACTCTATTAATGATTCTGAGGGCCACATATTTCATGCTTGGGAAGACATTTGTAAGGAGTTCCTTATGTTTTATGAGCAACTTTTTGTATCTGATTATGAACTTGATTTCCCCCCTTACCCGGCTGACCTTGAGGGATTATTTGAGGAGATTGTTTCAGATGATGAGAATAACTCTCTCTCCTTGATCCCCTCAGTTGAGGAAAAAAGGCTTTATGGCTATTAAAATTGATCTTAGGAAAGCCTATGATTGTGTTGAATGAAAATTGTTGATTTAAGGCTTAAATGTATTTTTCGTCCTGTATCTTTTGCACTTTAACGTTTTAGTCCTTTATCTTTCTAGGTTAGCAAATAGGTCAGATAACTTTTTATTTTTTTTGCGATTTTGGTCCTTCAACCACCAGAGTTTGCAAATGTTATCGGAAAACTACGGCTTCCGTTACCATTGGTCAAATTACTGCCAACATGGAACCAGATTTTCGTCCTATATCTTTTATATTTTGGTGTTTTTGTCATTTATCTTTCTAATGCAACAAATAGGTCCTGTAACTTATAGTTTTTAGGAATTTTTGTCCATTCAACTGACCAATGGGAACAAAGCCCCAAATTAAAAAAAAATCTATCAATATTTGCAAACTTCGGCGACTAAAGGACCAAAATGCGAAAAGTTAAAATATTACAGGACCTATTTGCAACCCCAGAAAGATAAAGGACTAAAATACCAAAATACAAAAGATACAGGATGAAAATTATATTTAATCCATTGATTTAAATTCTAAAAAACTTGGGTTTTGATTGTAAGTTTATTAATTGGATATATCAATGTGTTGCCACCACTAGCTTTTCTTTCTTGATTAATGGTTCCCCATACGGCTTTCTCACACCCTCCCGTGGTATTCGTCAAGGTGACCCTCTATCTTCGTACTTGTTTATTTTGTATACAAAGTTGTTATCTCGTTTGATTCTTAAAAATGAAAGACAGGGTGGTTTTAAAGGTGTCAAAATTTGTAGAAATAGCCTTTTGATTTCACATTTACTCTATGAAGATGATCTCACAATTTTGTGTCGAGCTAAAGTGGAAAAATGCACTAACAATCCATGATTGCTTGGAAAATTTTGAATGCTGGTCAAGTTTGAAGGCTAATGCAAACAAGTCATTTATCCACTTTAGTAGAAATGTGAGCCATTGTGAAAAGAGTGAATTAAAAACATCTTTGTATGAGATAATGTAATCACAAGGCCAAGCACCTACCGTTTTGCAAGAATAAATCTAGAGGGGATGGAAGCAAAAGAACTCACTGAAAAACTGGCCAAGAAGATGACGAATTGGAGATCTAAGAATCTGTCATAAGCAGGGAAGGCAATACTCATTAAGAACGCCGCACAGGCTGTTTCGATTTACCACATGTCCACCTTCCTTGTTCTTAAGAAAATTTGTTAGAAGCTTGATTCTTTAATGATGAGATTTTGGTGGGGTGCTGGTCAGGAGAAGTTAATGAAAAGTTGGACAAATTTGTGTAGGCCGAAAGCTAATGGAGGACTCGAATTTAGAAAAATGTGGAATTTCAACAGAGCTCTCATTGCTAAATTAGCTGGGAATGTTTGTGACCCAAATAAGTCCGTCGCAGCTACAAATTTTCACACAAAATACCTCAAAGATAGGCCTTTCTTGGAGGTGGAGTCATGCCCAAATTCAACATCATGGACGTGGAAGGACATTTTCAAATGCAGAGACATCATAAAAAAAAGGAGCATGCTTTCAGATCTTCGCAAATTCTAGTGTGAGAATTTGGGAACACTCCTGGATTCCTACCATTTAGAACTTCTGCCCAAATAGGGATGAAAGCCACCGGACAGACCAAGTTGTCTATGTACGAGATTTCATGGACCAAGAGCGCAAAGATTGGAACTTTGAATTGATTTAGCAAATTTTCCCAAGGGAAGTTGGTCAAGAAGTTTTCAAGATTAAAATTTCATAATTTGTGGAACCCAATAAACTTATTTGGACTTCCTCCAAGTCAAGGATCTTTTCAACTAAAAGTGCTTTCATTTTAGAGAATTAACACCATACCTTACAATTGGAAAAAGAATTGGGAAAGCATATTTGGAAGCTTCGCATCCATAACAGACATAAAATCTTCCTGTGGAGGTTGTTGTTTGATGTGTTGCTTACAAGAGGTCGATTGAACGACATTTTCCAGATTGAGGATACTTCATGCGTCTTTTGTCAGTCTAATATTGAAACCAGGGAGCACATTTTTCTTCATTGTTCCTTTTCTGAACAAATTTGGTTTGGTCTCACTGGAATTTCAAACTTCACTTGATTAAACATCTTGATGTTGTGCAATGGTTCCAGGTGATCATTAACAACAACAATGGTGTTTTTTATTCACATGAAATGAGATACGAGTTCCTGTTGTAGTGGATCATCACACTTGACCTTATCCGAAAAGCAAGGAATGCAGTTGTCCATGGTGCCCAACCTATGGAGGTGCAAAAATTTATTTTGACTGCTAAAAGATTGACTGAGGAGCATAAGACTCCACAACTCGACAAAGTGATCAAGGGTCTTAATGGTACCAAAGCTACAATGTGGACAGCTCCTCACCAAGCTGGATAAAGGTTAACACAGATGCTTCATTTCTGATGGTAAAGCGGCTCTGGAGTTATTGCTCGCAATGATGAAGGAAATATCTTGTTTGCTGCTACATCACATGTGGACGTACCATGCAAACGCAACAGAGACAAATGTTATCCTGTTTGCTATTAAATTGATGGACAAATCAAAAGTGGACAGAGTTATTTTTGAAAGTGATTCATTGCTTGCCATCTCTTGGATTCATGGATTCCAACTAAATATTCCTTGGACAACACATACTGAAATCCTTAATGCTCGAAAATACTGGAAGAAATGGCCTAGATGGAAAATTCTGTAAAATATCTAGGAACATTAATTTTGCAGCACAAAATCTCGCTAAGTGGGCTGAAACTTTTAAGTGGGAAGGGTCATCCCTTTTAACCTCCTTCCTGCTTTTATTTTGTGTGATGAGAGAAACTCACTTTCTTCTTCTAATGCATAATTTTAACTTATCAAAAAAAAAAAAAAAGAAGGAAATCTCCATTCCTATAACTACGGGATCAAAACTACAGTTTTCCCAAACAATGTAATATTCCTGTGGATCAAAAACGCTCTTGACTGTATTGGTATGAAACTTTTAGAGCTCGGCATTGTGTAGTTGGTTGTTTCCCCTAGCTGCTATTGGCGTACAACAACCAATCCACATTGAAAGATAAAGTAAAACATAACCAAATTTAGCAGAGGCTAGATGCAGTGTTTTTAAACACGGACCAGATCGGCCGGTCCGACCGGGAACTGGAACCATGACCGGTCCGGGCAAGAGTATTAAAATTGGGGTGGTCAAACCAGTATGAACCGGTCAAAACCCGTCCAAACCGATGAAAACCGGCCAATGTTAGAATCGGTCTCATTTAAATTTAAAAAAATAGAAAAAGAAGAAGAAATGAGATGAGTTGACGAGGTGCTCTGTCGACGAACGAGACACGGGCTTGACACCTTGTTCTTGGGCGAGTTGCTGATGATGGGGAGAGTGCAAGCAACCCCTGCCGTGAGGTGTGCCGTTGGGGAGAAAAGAATGAAATTTTGTTCGGGGAAAAAGAAGAAGAAGAGGATAAGGAAGAAAAGAAACGTGTGGTGGGGAAATGAAGATGAAAAAAAAGGGTTTGGTGAGGATGGGGCCCATGGGGTAGGTCTTTTTCTTTTTTATAAATGAGTGATGATATTATAACAAAATAACAAGCAAAATCCACCTTACAACCATGCTCCACTTTGAAACGTGAACCATATGAACAGGAAGCAAACTGAAATTAAAGACTACTCTACCAACACAAACCATAAAGACAATAATCCAAAATAAATAACAGCTACAACCTATTATCCGAACACAGACCAGAAAAGAAACATAACAAATTAGCCAAACCTCACCCGAGCTTGAACAGACTGATAATTCCCTAACAACAAAACAACACTATTCAACGATTCCAACATATCCAGCTGCCTACCTTCCATGACTCCTTTGCACCTGAGGTTCCGCAGAGCCTAACAACACATGTAAAATAGATTCTTTCCATCCTCCTCAACTTGCCTCCCAACATTTAGGACCCATTCTACAACACTTGTATTCCAGTGAGAAACATACCTCCAAGGTAAGCCTGATAAAGCCCAATATTGTCTCGCCACCGGAAATTCTAGCAGAACATGCCGAATGGATTTCACATCTGTCCCACATGCTCCACAACAGGTTTCAATCCCTCTTCTACGCTGAGCTAAGTTTTGTAATGTTGGGATAACCTCCATGCATAAACGCCACATAAAAACACGCACCTTCCGAGGCACACGAGCACGCCACAAAATCAGCCACAAATTAGCACCATTCTGTCCAACAACAAGTTCCCCACCCGATGTTGAAGCAGTTGTCTGGTCTCTGATCACAACTACCTGTTTATATGCACTTCTTACCGTGAAAGTCCCAGTCTTATGAAATCTCCAACTCCAAGCACCACCAGCAACAGGTCTCGAGCAGCGAGAATGCTTCACTATGTCCATGAAGGTTTGGAACCCAGCGTCGCATTCCAAAAGCTGCCATCTAAAAAATACTTTGCTTTAAGCACACGACTTAGAAGAGAAAATGATCTCGCAATAATCCTCCAACCCTGTTTTGCCAAAAGAGTCAAATTAAACTCACAAAGTCTACGAAAATCCAATCCCCCACTACGTAAAGGCCGACACAACTTATCCCACGCGACCCAATGAACCAGATGCTCCCCTCTATTATGCCACCAAAAGTCCGCTGCAGCCGATTCCAACTCATGCAACAGACATTTAGGAAGCTTAAAACATGCCATTACATAATTTAGAATCGATTGCAAGACTGCCTTAATCAACACCCCTCTTTCCGCTTGAGATAAAATCTTCATATTCCACCCCCCTGTTTTATTCCACACCCTATCTTTAGTATAACTAAATGCCGTCGAGACCTACCAGGCACCATCGGCAATCATAAATATCTATCATAAGCATATACCATCCGAACACCAAGTATGGATGCCAACTCCTTTTTCGCCCTCTCTCTTAAACCTCCGCTAATCACCATGCTTGACTTCTGAAAATTTATTTCCTGTCCCGAAGCCTTCGCATACAACACCAAAATCCTCCGAACCTCCCTCAACTGCTCCTCTGTTGCACCACAAAAAACCAATGTGTCATCAACAAATAATAAATGAGATATAGACGGCCTTGTGGTGCAACAGCCACCCCTACTAACCTCCCCTCCTCTCAGCAGCTTGAAACAAACTAGATAACACTTCCACACAAAAGATAAACAGATAGGGGGAAAGAGGATGATATGGTATTATCCATGGGTGGCCCGATCTTCACGATGTAGGCTTGAAATGGATAAAGAGGTCCGTGACCTGAGGAATGCAAATAGCCAACCAACGTTATATGAATGCGACCTGCTACTTAGAACATTCAACCAACCACGAACACGAGTAAACCAATCCATACAACGACACACTTGGGTCGAGCACGAATTGGGGGCTTTATGAATTTGAATCACCAACCTAATATGCTAGATTGTCAAAGCAAGGTTTCACTAAAGCTAAAATAAGGATATAAACTCTCCAAAATATGAGAACTCTCGCATGATTTCCTAAACTTGGATAAACTCTTGGTTGTGCCCGTTTACATGGCTGCTGAAAACTGCAAAGGCTATGACCTAGAGTGGATACATGCCTTTTATAGGCCAAAACACTTCCAAATTGACCACACATATCCCCAAGTGACTCCTTGGTGGATGTACATTCAATAATTAGTCAAAATATGACTAAAAACTATGCATTCTTGGTCAAAAACGAGTAAAACTTATGGTCTTCCTTGTGAATCTGAAAATTGGTGCATTGTATGTTATAAATGCACTTTGAATGTGATTAATAAGTCTTCTTTGACCCCATGGCTGCACTTGGACGAATTTGGGCTCTTATTATGGGCTTCCTTGGGCTTGAATTATTGAAATTAAGCACTCATGTTGGGCCTCCAATTGTGACTTGATCCCATTAGCAAATATTAAGTTGGATTGGGCTTGAATTGCTTCTTGCATTCTCTTCGACCTTCCTCTTGTCATTGGCCCACTTCCAATAGTTAAGTTTTGGTGCAATTGATCTTGTATTTTTTAGCTTGTTGGAAGCCCTCGGTGTTCTCATCATCTCACCCTGCGGATACCTCTTTCCGGTAAAAAAAAACAAAAAAAAACAGAAGTGTTCACCATTCAATGTTAACGAATAAGAGACAGTCGTAACCAGCAGCATCACTAAGTTAACAAATCTATGCTGGAATCCCAACCTAAGTAAAAAACCTCTAAGAAAAGACCACTCGACCTTATCATATGCCTTGCTCATATCTAGTTTCAATGCCACACATGCCTCATTTGACTGGGTAAGATTTTTAAGATAGTGATTTAACTCGAAAGCTAGCAGGATATTATCAGTAATCAAACGACCGGAAATAAAAGCCGATTGTGTGTGAGACACTACAAAATCAAGCATATCCCTAAGGCTATTGGCTACAAATTTGGAAGCAATTTTAATCACTACGTTGCATAAGCTTATCGGCCTCAACCATGACACTGTTTCAGGAGACTCACATTTTGGGATGAGAACTACATGAGTATAATTAAGCTTATGTAGAAGAACATGCTCATTAAGCATACGAAGAACAACAACAGTCACATCTTCCCAACAATGGGCCAAAATTTTTTAAAGAAAAGAGGGGGCAACTCGTCAGGACCAGGTGATTTGAACGGAAACATACCAAAAGCGGCACACTTTACCTCGGCAGCAGTGAAGGGGTCAGCAAGAGTTTGGTTCATCTCTGGGGAGACCCGTGGCTGGATGGACGTGAGCACCTCATTCATATGCAGATCCGATGGTTGAGATGTAGCAAAGATATTATGAAAGTAGCGTAGGAGAATCCCATGAATGTCTGGCTCCCTATCCCACCACACACCCTGCTCATCTCTCAACCGGGAAATAACTTTCTGTCGACGTCTAACAGAAGCATGAGCGTGGAAAAAATTATTGTTCCCGTCCCCATGTCTCCACCAATGAGTTTTCCTACGTTGTTGCCATTTAACATTTCCCATAGATGCAACTCCTCCAGTTCCTTCCAAATTCTGTCCGTCTCTGTTCTCCCCGTTACACCGATCAACCTGGTCTCAAGCTTAGCATATTTCTCCTCTAACTCTTTAAGATAGCTAGCCGACTTAGCAAATTACTCCCTATTCTATTGTAGTAGCTTGAGCCTGGATGCCTGAATCTTTCCAAACAACCGTTGTTCCGGATCATCTCCCGTATGTGTAGCCCATGCCTCCTCTACTACTACCCTACAGTCATCAGATTCCAACCACTTCGCCTCGAACCTAAATTGAGCTTTCCTCCTCGACCACTGAATATCCCCACCCGAATCCTAGCGAACTATATCAGAACATGATCAGAAAACGGCGTGGGAATATGCTTGACCATCGTGTTAGGGAACTTAGAACACCAGTTCAAATTACCACAAGCCCTGTCCAGACGAGCTAACACCGTCTTAGGCCATTGACGTCTATTGCACCACGTGTATTTCGGTCCGTGAAATCCCAAATCACACAAATCTGCATCACCTAGAGCTCGCCGAAAATCCTCTAATTGCCATCTAGGCCTCTCTGAACCCGTCTTCTCATGATGAAAAAGGATCTCTTTGTAGTTCCCCGCACAAAGCCACGGTGCATCTGACTGACCACTGAGCTGAACTAGTCTGTGCCACACGGCACTCCATCCCGACGCCTCTGGCTCCCCATAGAATCCAGTAAATCGCCAATTAGCCCCTCTCGGTTTAGCCAACACATCCACATCTATGTGATTCTTTGAAAAAGACCTCAACTGCACTACCACATCCTTCCTCCAAAACAACGCCAACCCCCAGATCTTGCGATTGGTGGCACACTGACTCCATACAAGCCTAACCGATCCCTGACCCTATCAACTCTAACTTTCCCACACTTTGTTTCGGATAGAAATACTAATAGAGGGCAAAACTCATGAACCCACTCACCCAGCTTTCGAACTGTCGAGACGCCCCCCAAACCTCGACAGTTCCACACTAACAGATTCATGGTGAACGGCGGGGCTGCCTCACAGCCTCCGCCAATAATGAAGTCATTCCCTCATCACGAACCAAACATTTTTTCAGGGGTCTCTCTCCTGTCGGCAACCCTTTCTTTCTTTTTCCGCATTCAACCCGTCTCGCCTTAACACCCGCACCCTACCCCCTCACGACCCTCTCCAGACTGACCCCCTTGCTGCAGAAAAGACCAACGGAACAACCACCAGCGTGTCCTCACCCCCTGCCTCCAAAATCGTAGAGCCCACCACATCCCCCACTACTGGAACAATTTGGATTGAAGAGAGGTCCTTTGTTCATACCTGAGTCATCCACAAGGCCCTCCTGTACAATCGGCGTTGTGGACATGGAAATGGAGTCTAACTGATTTTGAGATGTACACTCCCTTTGCTTTGACGAACTAATTTGAACTATAGGAGAAGGCTGATTTCCCCCATGAGATACCGACAACAGAGAGAATTCCGGCGAGAGTATGACGACGTCGTCATTCAAGAGATTGGACACACCAAGCACTCCAATCCTACCCGTGGCCTTATTGAGTTGCGGATCTGGGCCTCCCTCCGAGTAAGGAAATTCCTTGGGCCCATTATCATCTGAATTCACATCCCTTGGGCCGACTAATTGTTGAGCTAGGCCCAACCCACAGTCTGATGTTGGTGATAAACCCTTCTCACCCAAAAAATCCTTATGCATATGTGAGCGGCCCAAAACACATAACGAACCTTCCCCTTGCAGCAGACGCCCATGTAACCCACGTCCCCCCTCAGTTTTTAATTTGATAAAATTGATTCTTAATTTTAGTAGAGTTAAACTTAATTGCATTCTTTTTTATAAAGTATGATAAATAAATTATAACATTTTATATATTGTTGTAACAAATTGTATTTATTATATAAATTGTTGAATTTATTTTTGTGTTTTTTTGGTTAAATTTTGTTGAGAATTATTATTGTTGTTAATTGAATGAAATATACTCTAAAATTTTCTAAACATTCTTATTTAAATATATTGCCTTTTAACTTAATTAATTAATATATATGATGTGTAATAATATGTTACATATATAATACATATATATTAGTATGTTTGAGTCAACTGGGTTTTTCGATCCGATCGAACCAGTGACCCAATAACCCAATATGTTGTCCGGTTCGATCTCTGGTCCGATTTTGAAAACATTGGCTAAAAGTAATACAGAAGCATCAAGGGATAAATGCAATTTACCCCCCTGTGATATAAGAAATGAGCAAAAAACCCCTCTGTAAAAAATTAATTAGCAAATTACCTCCATGTGTTTTGAGAAATGAAGCATATTACCCCCCTATCAGGGAAAAACACAAGGGGATATGCAATTATATTAAAATTACATAGGGTAATTTGCTAATTATTTTTTCAAATGAGGACTTTTGCACATTCCTTATATATATCACATGGGGTAAATTACATTTATGCCAAAGCATCAATTCCAGAGTTGCTAAAATGAGACAAGATTTCAGCAGTTGATCAACTTCCCATGATGCGTATCTTTCCATTTCAATTATTACAATATCAAACACAAATCAGTGACAATTTCCTATTAAGATCTGGATAACTACATCAATGAACAAATTTTTACTTCTTGTCTCCTACTGCACTGTTAACCAAGCTCCCTTTCTTTCTCTGTCGACGCCGAGGTTGCCTCCACGGACATCGTTCTGCAGCCATCAGAGCAAGCACGACAAGCCGCTTCGATGAGCTCTTGTTCTCACAAGGAAACGGGTTCTTGATAATCGGACGAGTTGCACTAATTTTGCTCATGTTGTCTCTGAGTTTATTCGTCGGCCCATTTATTGAAACTCCATCGACCATATTATCATCTTCAGATTTAGAACTATTACCACCTTGGCATTCGGTTTCAACTTTAAGGCCTTTGATACGTTCTGAATCGATCACTGATGTGTCGGTACGTGAACATTCTTGATGGCCGTCGACGTTATCCTCCATTGCAAGATCGGATGCATATCTTCCGCAGTTTGGAGGGAAGGACCGAGTGCAGGAAACCATTCTTCTGCGAGGAATCGTCTTAGCTGAAGAATCAGTATCCATCGACTCATAGTCGTCCTGACGAATTTGTTTAGAATGTTGCTGAAAAGCACATGGAAAAGTGCGAGTAGCATAGCGCTTAGGCGTCTTATATGTGAGTAGAGGTAGAGCACAATGCCAACCGCCGGCAGTAGACAAGACCATTGTTGTGTCCATGCTCAATTCAAAGACAATAAGTCTATGTAACTCATAGAGAGTTGGTTCCTTCCTGAAACAAATTAATAATAGAACATGTAAACATAATTTGGTACGTACAAGAATAGGGAAAATTGGAACTTTTAGTCATGCAAGTATGATGCAGCAATTTAAATAATGTGCGAATCCCTTTTGATAATTTTATCTTGTAATTAAAAAAAATTTGTACATTGATGACAATAATGATAGGAATTCACTAAAGTGGCTGAAAAAAATGCATGCGACTAGTTTAATTAGGTATGCTTTTCCAGCCAGAATTTACGAGATAAGTTTTTCAGAATAGAATCGTAGAAGAATAAAATTGTGGGTAAATTGCATTTTTGGTCGCATAAGTAGATCAATTTCTAATTTTGGTCCCATACTGTGGAAATTCACACATTAAATCCTATATGTTCAATTTTTTTTTTCAAGAGCAAAAGGGGTTTTCCGTTAATTGCTAACGGACTCGCACGTCTCCGTTAAATTGCTCGGGGTAAATTATATTTTTGGTCCCATAAGTGTACCCTTTTCCAATTTTGGTCCGATACTGTAGGACCAAAAATTAGAAATTGGTCCACTTATGGGACCAAAATTAGAAACGGGTCCACTTATGGGACCAAAAATATAATTTGCCTCGAGCAATTTAACTAAGGCGTGCGAGTTACGTGATTCCGCCGTTAGCAATTAACGAAAAACAACTTTTGGTCCTAAAATTGGAAAAAATGGACATATGGGATGTAATGTGTGAATTTCCCACAATATGAGACCAAAATTAGAAATAAACTTTTGGGACCAAAAATGTAATTTACCCTAAAATTTTCATCCCCGGACTAAAAATTGCAATTCTCCCTACCAGGAAAATATCTGCCTATACATGGTGTCACAAATTTGCAATTGACACATGTTATTTTTAAAAGTCAAAAGAATATAATTAAATTACACAGTAATTTAAAAGTGGAACCACATTAAAAATAAAAAAAATAAAGACGTGAATGAGATGCCAATGCGCAACATCTGTAGAGTGGGATAAAACAATTTTCTGATCTAGATTCACAGACCATACCACAACAACTTTCGTGCGAGTGGAAGACTTTTGGTATTACAATTCACGATTTCAGTCCCATAAAATACGAATTCAAGTAGTTTTAAGTTTAAAAAGTCATGTACTGTCCACATGTTTGTTAATCGTCGTTAACTTGTGACTAAAAATACCTAAAATTAATAGAACTAAAAATACAAAAAATCATATTTTATGAAACTAAAAATACATAAAATCATGGTCACGTCCGTTAACTTGAAACTAAAAATACCTAAATATGGTATCAAAATTATCACCTCTCTAAATTATTATACCAAAATAATTAATGACCTAATCTTATGAGACTAAAAAAATATTTAGCCCGAGAGACTTCGTATAAACCCAATTAAAGAGAACCCAATCAAACAGCCAAACCTGAAGGGATTATGAAAAGAAAAATAACAATCAAAGAGAAAGCAAGAACAAAGTCTACTGTAACCCTAGATTAAACCTAGTACAATAACATGAGATAACGTAGTACAAACCCTAGATTTATTTGGTTCTCGCATGCTTAAGATCAAACTCCCATGTGTAATTCTACTTCAGATTCGTAATACACACACATATATACATACATACATACATACATAAGCATGTAAACATATAATAGGCAAAACATGGACAAAAAACAGCAATATATATATATATATATCAAGAAAATCAAGATAGTAATAAGAAAAAATGCGATGTATGGAGAAAACTTGTGTATATCGCATGAGAATTCGGGAATCAAGAAGGAAATTCAAACCAAAAAAATATAGGAAAAAGAATTACCTTTATTAAGAGAGAAGAAAACAAGAATGTACGAGGATTGCAAGTTTTGGAATGAAGGAAGGAGGTAGAATGATGATCAAGAGAAGAATTTCAGTTTATAATGGGTTTTTTATAATTAGTTAGCGTACCCTACCGAGAGTCCAATATATATGGTGTTAATTTGGGCTGTAAAAGTAAAAGAGGTAGGTAATATATATTGCAAAGCGAAAAATCAGAGATGCGGGAATTTAGAAAGTTTTTATGTTAATTAGGCAAATTATACTTTTAGTCCCGTAACTTTAGGTTGTTAGCACTTTTAGTTCTATAACTTACTCTATTTACACATTTAATCTTTTTTTCGATAAATTTAGTCCAACACATATCAGATTTGGTCCTTTTTTTGGCAAATTTAGTCCTATGTTAATGAATTTGGTCCTAATAACATATAATTACAGAATGAAAAATAAGATTTACTTGAGCGAAAATGGATTCAAAATTGTCAATACAGAACTGAATTTGTCAAAAAAGATCAAATGTGAGATATTTAGGACTAAATTTGTCAAAAAAATGACTAAATATGTACATGGATAAGTTACATGACCGAAAGTACTAACAAACCTATAGTTAGAAGACAAAAATGTATTTTTTCCTATTAATTAATAGATATCAATTTATTGACGGCATATAAAGTTTCACAATTAATTTGATAATAGCTTACTAATTAATATATATAAATTTTGTGTCCAAGTTCTATTATCAATATAATTTATGGGGGAAATAGCATTTTTCATCCTATAACTTAGAATTTTTCCACTTTTGATCCCATTAGATACGAGATTCTCACTTTTAGTCCTGTAACTTTAAAAAAATAGCAGCTTTGGTTCCATAACACTTTTCGTTAGATATTTAACGAAAAGTGCCACGTGGCCGTTAAGTGCACAGGACCAAAAGTGTTACTCTTTGAAAGTTATGGGACCAAAAGTGAAAATTTCATAACATATGGGACCAAAAGTGAGAATTCCATAACATGTGGGACCAAAAGTATAAAGGCCCTAGTGGCCACGTGCTAAGCACGTGATGTTTTCTGTTAAAAAATTTAAGGCGGCATGGGACCAAAAGTGCTATTTTTTAAAAGTTATGAGATTAAAAGTGAGAATTCCGTAATCAATAGGATCAAAAATAGAAAGACCCTAAATTACAGGACAAAAAGCGTAATTTTCCCTAATTTATGAGTACCTAGATGCGTACAAGATGGGTTAACAATTAACAATTTGTAGTTAATAGTTCTGGTAACTTTTTCATCAATTGGAAAATAGTCCAATTCAAATCATAATTAAGATTGGTAACTTTTTCAACAATTAACTTTTTTGCTCGACCTATATCATCCTGATTTGGAATGATATATTTGTTGAGTCACTAAATAAAAGAAATTAGATTATTCACAATATTATAAAAATTGCCACGGCATAAAAATGTACTAAATTAATATTATCTATTACGGCTAAACAAAATCGATACAAAACTTAAGGTTTTACCGCTATTAATCAACATTCAATGCGGTTTCACCTGTAACCAAATATTTCTCATAGTTTTTAATTAATCATAGCAAATAATTTGACATCGCTTAAAGAAATAACGGTTAATAGGCGTTGGGTCGCCGTGATCAATTAATATCCGCCAATTATTTTTACTTTTAAATATGATAATTAACCATAGTGAAAAGTCATATTTGTTCTAATGTGTATTAATATATATAATGTATGTATAGATGAACTTTTCAATTGTTCTAATTATAACATTGATTCGGATTTTTGCTTATGAGAAAATTATATATATAATATAGTATAATTTTCATTTAATATAAATATGCTGGAATCATTACTGGATAAAACTTTAAAGGGAATTATTATCTATATATTAATTAGTTACACACTACCGTTGGTGCCTGTTTATAGCCAAAAAACCACCGAGAATATGCGATTTGATCTTTTTTCAGTAATTTTATGCGATTTGATTAGTCTATTTTTGGTAATTATATGTGATATGACCTGCATGTGATATTTTTTTTTTTGGAGCAAAGTCATCAATTTTTTTTTTTTTTAAAGTAGCATTTTATCGCTCAAAGCTTAATTGCTTCCACTTTGCCCCATAAAATTCAGGCTTGAATATATTTTTGTCCCCTAATTTAGGTCATTTGATTGTTAGAAGTGGATTTACTACTTAAGCGGAAGCACAATATATATATATCTAATGAATTACAGCGGGGGATGGGTATTATTACCCTTATAAATTACAGACCGGGAAGAGAACAAAAACAAATAGATCTAAAGTAAACAATCGGTAATAATAATAAGTGTAAAAACAGTAAATTACTGAATGTCACCTAACAAGGCTCAGATAGCCACAGATCCGGAGTGAGAAGACCTCGACCACAACAGGTCGACACTCAACTACCGGTTGCACCAACAGATCAAAGTCACACAGACCAACTCACGGTCGACCTCTCAGTTACTCAACAAAATGCTCACACAGAGGGTTCGTTCGAGAAGTTCTCTTTAGGGAAAAATGTCAGAACACTTAGATGTACCTTGCAACTCACACAGAATTGTGTTGAAGGTTTTCTCTGTTCTGTTGGTGGCGGAGAGACGTCATTTATAGTGATTAGAAACGATGAGCCGAGAGAGGAATGGTCTGATCGAGAGGAAGCTTTCCTTATGGAAGAAAAGCAGAGGCTCGGTAATGAGGGAAGGCAATCCCATAGATGGTGGACAGAATCTCACCGAGGAAGAAAGGGGAATCAGTTTTGGGAGAGAGACAGAGAGATCAGGGAGGCGCAGCTGAAATGGAATGAAGGAGATTAGGGTTTAGTAGTACTTATATGAGAGAGAGAGAGAGTCGGGCCGGGTCACTTAAGTCGGGTCTTGGGCTGACTAGTGATCTGTTGGGCCATCCATGGTGTTGGGCCTGACCGTGTTGGGCCTCTTGGTCCAATATCTCATCAATCTCTACCTTGGACCAAGTCCCAACAGGACATCCTGGCCCAATACCGGACTGTGGTATTTCATCACTGCCTTTTACTCCTTCTTTGTACCTGTAAAGAGAAACATTACTAGAAACAAGATTAGTAACAGAGTTATAAAAGTTTCACAATTTCTAAACATTTATTGAACTTATCAGCTGGGAGACACTTAGTCCCCATATCTGCAGGATTGGATTCATAATCAATTTTATCAAGATTAATAAGGTCCTTTCCTATAATGTCCCTAATGAAATGATAACGAACATCTATATGCTTTGTCCTATCATGAAAAACAGGATTTTTGCAAAGTTGTATGGCCGACTGGCTGTCAAAAAAAAATGGAGATTTTTTGCCTTAAAAAACCGATTTCTTTTACTAGCCCTTCTAACCATAGGGCCTCTTTAAAAGCCTCAGTAGCTGCTATGTACTCGGCTTCGGTGGTAGATAATGCAACAACATGTTGTAGTTGGGATTTCCAACTTATGCAAGACCCACATAATGTAAATACATATGAAGTAGTGGATTTACGACTATCCCTATCGTTTGCATAATTAGAGTCCACATATCCAACAAGATCAACATCAGATTTGCTTTTACAAAATAAAATACCACGATTAGTGCTACCTTTTAAATACCTTAGGAGCCATTTGAGGGCCTCCCAATGTGGAGGTCCAGCATTAGACATGTACCTGCTGAGACAACTAATTGCATAGGCTATATCGGGCCTAGTACATACCATAAGAAACATGATAGAACCAATAGCGTTGGAATATGGAACCTTTTCCATTTTTTCCTTTTCTTTTTCTGTTTTTGGACTTTGTTCCTTACTAAGTTGAAAATGTGAAGACAAAGGAACAGAACATGATTTTGAATCAGACATAGAGAATTTGGCAAGCATGGATGTAATATAAGAACTCTGATTCAAGAAGATAGTAGAATCCTTCCTTTTTCTTTCAATAGTCATGCCTAGTATTTTCTTAGCATCACCTAGATCCTTCATATCAAAATTTTTACACAGATTGTTCTGAATGTTTTTAATATGCTGTAGACATGGACTAGCAATCAACATATCATCCACATATAGGACCAAGAAAACAGGAATTTTATTGTCATAGTTGAAATAAAGGCAATGATCATAGTTGCTCCTAGTGAACTTAAGAGAATGCATGAACATATCAAATTTCTTGTTCCACTGTCTCGGTGATTGCTTTAAACCATAAAGGGATTTCTTTAATAAGCATACATGATCAGGTTTTGCTTTATCAATAAATCCAACAGGTTGATGCATATAAATGTTTTCATCTAAATCACCATGTAGGAAAGCAGTTTTAACATCCATTTGTTTGAGTTCCCAGTCAAAATGAGCAGACAAAGCAAGTAGTATGCGCACAGTAGTGTATTTAACTACAGGGGAAAAAACTTCTGTATAGTCAATCCCTTCTTTCTGATTAAAGCCTTTAGCAACTAACCTAGCTTTAAAGCGTGTGGAATGTTCTTCTTGTTTTATCTTGTATACCCATTTGCATCCTATTACAGAACCTTTAGTAGGTTTGGGAACTAGAACCCAAGTTTTGTTATTCTTAAGAGACTCCATTTCCTCATTCATGGCACTAACCCAATTTTTGGATTTATCAGATTTTATAGCTTCTTCGAAGGTGTTGGGTTCACTAGATTCAGTGTGAAGAGCAATGTGATAATCCCTTAGCCGGCTAGGGATCCTAGGTTCTCGCCTGTGTCTATCCCTAGCTAGATGATAATCTTCTAAAACTGGTTCAGAATTATTATTATCAGGTGGAATTTCTAAAGAGTCTTCCTCTACCTGTTTGTTTTCTTCCGAGTTCACCTCTACCTGATTGAAGTGAGGTTCTAAGGGTATTGATTCATTTTCTTTCTGCTGTTCAGACAGGCATGGCATCTCTTCCTCATTAAACACTACGTTTCTGCTTATTAGTACTTTAAAACCGGGTTGACTCCTAACCCACAACCTATATCCCTTAACCCCTGCAGGGTACCCAATGAAAACGCATTTCAGAGATCTAGGTTCCAATTTATCAGTATGCTGATGCACAAAAGCAGAACATCCAAACACACGAAGATAAGAAATATTAATACTCTTATTAAGCCAAACGGATTCAGGTATTTTTCCAAGTAGAGGAACAGATGGTGATCTATTGATCACATGCACAGCAGTCAATACAGCTTCACCCCAAAAAGATTTAGACAGTCCTGAACTAACAAGCATGCATCTGACTTTGTCCAAAATTGTTCTATTCATGCGTTCAGCAACACCATTTTGCTGGGGGGTGTAGGGGTTTGTTTTGTGACGCTTAATACCAGATTGATAACACAGATCAGAAAAATCTTGATTGCAAAATTCAAGACCATTATCGGTCCGCAGGGCTTTCAATCTCATGCCAGTTTGATTTTCAACAAGAGTTTTCCAATTTTTGAAAGCATCAAAAACATCAGATTTGTTTTTCAACAAGAAAACAAACACTTTTCTGGAGAAATTATCAATTATAGATAAAAAAATACTTGTTCCCACCATGAGTGGGTATATTAGATGGACCCCAAACATCAGCATGTATATAGTCCAAAATGCATGTACCCCTGAATCTAGTGAACCCAACACCTTCGAAGAAGCTATAAAATCTGATAAATCCAAAAATTGGGTTAGTGCCATGAATGAGGAAATGGAGTCTCTTAAGAATAACAAAACTTGGGTTCTAGTTCCCAAACCTACTAAAGGTTCTGTAATAGGATGCAAATGGGTATACAAGATAAAACAAGAAGAACATTCCACACGCTTTAAAGCTAGGTTAGTTGCTAAAGGCTTTAATCAGAAAGAAGGGATTGACTATACAGAAGTTTTTTCCCCTGTAGTTAAATACACTACTGTGCGCATACTACTTGCTTTGTCTGCTCAATTATAGATAAAAAATACTTGTTCCCACCATGAGTGGGTATATTAGATGGACCCCAAACATCAACATGTACATAGTCCAAAATGCATGTAGAAGATGAGGGGGCAGGGTAAGGTGAAACAGGGAAATGCACTTTGTGTTGTTTACCCATAACACAATCATCACAGAACTTCAGTTTTTCAACCTTATCATGCAAGATACCATCTTTACTAAGAAGTTCTAGCCCTTTAAGACTTATATGCCCAAGTCTCTTATGCCACAAAGATGTTTTATCAAGTGCAGTGACGGATGCAGCAAGTATATCATATGAGACATGACAGATGTAGAGGTTTCTCAATTTTTCAGCTTTGAAAGCAGTTAATGACCCCTTCATGATTTTCATGACTCCTTTACCCCATCTGCCCTCAAAACCCTCTTCTTCTAAGATGGCACATGATATTAAATTATGACTTAAATCAGGTATGAAGCGCACGTTTTTCAGAGTAAGCTTATAGCTATTGTCAAAAGTTAAGCATACATCACCAAGACCTTGGATAGCACATTGTTTTTCATTTGCCATAGAGACATAACCAAAATTACCAGATTTAAAATTTGAAAAAAATATTTTTGAAAGGACTCATATGGAATGTACAGCCAGAATCAATTAACCATTTATGCATGCCCATGCCATTCACATTGTTTATATCACATACCATAAATACATCACCAGAATTATCAGAACTAACAGAATTAGCATTTTCCTTGTTGTGGTAATTGTTATGGTTATCCCTGTTTTCCTTCTTGGGTTTTCCTACAATCCTTAATGTAGTGCCCTTTTATTCCACAATTATAGCATTTTCTTTCCCTTTTAAGACTATCTTGGTTATTATCACGGGTCCGGGATTTACTCCTACTTCTACTTCTTCCTCGACTGTTTTTTCTATGTTTGTGATCTGAGTTACGGTTACTAGTTCTACCTCTTACTGCATTAACCTCATTACTAGGTTCGTTGGCCTTATTAGTCCTAATGTCCATTTCCTTGCTTTTTAGTCCATTTATGACAGTGTCTAGGTTAACGTTATCTCTACCGTATTTTATTGCTGCTTTCACATCACTATAGGTGTCAGGGATGGCATTCAACAAAACTATTGGAGTGTAATCATCTATGTTTTTGTCTCCGGTGAGTTTTATATCCTGGACTAGTTTGGTGAAGTCATCTATGTTCTCATCTATGTTCTTGGATATGTCTAACTTATATCTAAAGAATTTTTCTAGAAGAAAGAGTTTACTAGGAAGTGAGGTCTCGGTGTATAGCTCTTCTAACCTATCCCATAATTCTTTAGCCGTTTCTTGTTTACCTACTTTTCTAATTACGGAATCAGATAGGTTCAGTATTAAAGAGGAATAGGCAAATTCATCGTCTTCTAGTTTCTTATCCTTAGTGACATTATCTGAGTATCTACTATCTATGGCCTTAAACACCTTTTGTTGTATAAGAATCCCTTTCATTTTTTGTTGCCATATAGAAAAGTCAGATTTACCATCAAAGGGAAGTAGATTATAACCAGCCATGGATATCACACAGATTTACAAAAAAGGTGTTTCAGATAACAGTTTTTCGAAAAACACAGAAATTTAACCAGTAGCAGATATATATAGAAAAATTAAAGGGTGCAGCAAGCAGTAACAGTTAATAATCGGAGAAGTGACAGTCTCATAATTAATCAACTCTGAACCTCAACCAGATACCCGACGGTCTCACGGGACCCGGCCAAGTGAGGGATCAGAGGAATGTAACCGGTGCACAGAGCAGTGTTATAACAATATTTTTACCAACAGATTCACAACAGTAAAATAAGCACTAAGCAGTTTTACCAACAAATCCACAACAGTAAAATAAGAACAGAGTTAAAAGGATTTTACCGAACCCACGACCTCACCCAGAACCGGTTAAACACCGGCTCTGATACCACTGTTAGAAGTGGATTTACTACTTAAGCGGAAGCACAATATATATATCTAATGAATTACAGCGGGGGATGGGTATTATTACCCTTATAAATTACAGATCGGGAAGAGAACAAAAACAAATAGATCTAAAGTAAACAATCGGTAATAATAATAAGTGTAAAAACAGTAAATTACTGAATGTCACCTAACAAGGCTCAGATAGCCACAGATCCGAAGTGAGAAGACCTCGACCACAACAGGTCGGCACTCAACTACCGGTTGCACCAACAGATCAAAGTCACACAGACCAACTCACGGTCGACCTCTCAGTTACTCAACAAAATGCTCACACAAAGGGTTCGTTCGAGAAGTTCTCTTTAGGGAAAAATGTCAGAACACTTAGATGTACCTTGCAACTCACACAGAATTGTGTTGAAGGTTTTCTCTGTTCTGTTGGTGGCGGAGAGACGTCATTTATAGTGATTAGAAACGATGAGCCGAGAGAGGAATGGTCTGATCGAGAGGAAGCTTTCCTTATGGAAGAAAAGCAGAGGCTCGGTAATGAGGGAAGGCAATCCCATAGATGGTGGACAGAATCTCACCGAGGAAGAAAGGGAAATCAGTTTTGGGAGAGAGACAGAGAGATCAGGGAGGCGCAGCTGAAATGGAATGAAGGAGATTAGGGTTTAGTAGTACTTATATGAGAGAGAGAGAGTCGGGCCGGGTCACTTACGTCGGGTCTTGGGCTGACTAGTGATCTGTTGGGCCATCCATGGTGTTGGGCCATCCATGGTGTTGGGCCTGACCGTGTTGGGCCCCTTGGTCCAATATCTCATCATTGATGATTTAGTTCTTTAATTTTTAGGGTAGTATTTTGTTCATATAATTTTTTAATTAATTTTAATGATTTTAATTATTTTTTCGCCGGAATTCACCCTTCTCCAGAAAAATGGGTAAAATTCATATTACCCCTTTGATATCTAAAATATTCAAATAACCCCTGTAAAAAAAAAAAAAAAAGACCACATAACCCCTTATGTTTTTTAAAAAGGAATAAATTACCCCCTCCCCTCTATAAGTGTACCTCAAGCACGAAAAATGCGAGTTGGTAAACATTTTCGCACCCTAAGGTCCAAACTACCCTTGTCTTCCCCAATAATTCCAAAACCCATTTATATATTTAGATATAAATTTATATAATTTTTAAATTATACATATTATTAAAATATAATTCAACTTATATATAAAAAAAAAGCTAAAAGAAAAGGAAGATGGTGAACGGCGGTGGAAAGACGAACGGAAAAAGGAGGAGAAGTC
Organism: Sesamum alatum; assembly: GCA_034509735.1. NCBI lineage: Eukaryota > Viridiplantae > Streptophyta > Magnoliopsida > Lamiales > Pedaliaceae > Sesamum > Sesamum alatum. Next base: position 8,986,703 of record JACGWO010000007.1, on the reverse strand, counting down.
GCCGGAAGAGGGGAGATCGAAGGTGGGTGATGGTGCAAAATGACTGCCTGAAGCTGGGCTTTTAAGCGATGGGTGATTGGGAGCGAAAGCGCTGTGGACGGCGGGGAAAAACACGGTAGGAGACAGGAGCCCGAATTTGGGTTTTCTGAACGAAAAAATGGAGATAACTCGTTGACGGCTAGGATATTGGTGGTGGGTGGGGTTTCAAAATGCCCACTGTTGGACGGGCTTTCCAATGGTGGTAGGCTCGTGTCAAGAGGTGGCCGGATTGCAGAAAAAAGCGATAGAAGACGGGGGCGCGGATTAAGGTTTTTTGAACAAAAAAATGGAGATAACTCGCCCATGGCTAGGAGATTGATGGTGGATGAGGTGTCAAAATGCTCGTCTTTGCAAGAGCTTTCCAACGGTTGTAGGCTCGCGTCGAGAGGTGGTCGGATGATGGAGATATGAGAGGAGAAAGAAACTACATATAGAAGTTGAAAAAGCATCACCAATCGATAAGGGGTCGGCCGACGGCGGGGGAGGATTCTAGAGTGGCGGACGGCAACGGACGATGACCGACCAATTCCTCTCTCTATATATAAATACTGTTGGAAAACGTTGTCACACAGACAATCGTAGTAATTGTTTTGAAAAATCAATCAGATTTTATAAGCAGTTTTGAAACCAAAACACAAGAAAAATGTGTTGGAACCAATATATAAATAAACAGTTAGAAACGTTGTTTTAACGATGAAGTAAAACTTACAATGAGAATTGTATCGTAATAATTCTCGGTCCAATAATTTCACCAAACTGAATCAAAGATATAATCTGCTTGCCTTGAAGAAATTACATGTCCCGTTCCGAATGTGCACACGGGTACTACGCAACTTTTTCCAAGATAAAACGGTTTCAGTTCTAACGGTATGCACTTTACCGAAGAATACCTCGAAACAACACTCACTAGCCTTTGGGAAACTTAAGCTCAAAAGCTCGGATTATGATGAGCAAACACCCTCGCATTTTGAGAGAGAAATTCGAGAGAGAAGAGAGGAATTCGAGTAGTGTTGTGTATTTTTCAAAGTGCGCCTATGCAGCCTTTTATAGGCAAGGCTTTCAGCGGTTACAACATCCACATTAATTACCATAATTAGTGCAACATTTAACCATCATTAAGGCTGAAATAAATATCCCGGCATTAAAATGGTTCTAAATACAAGTTTAAAAGCCATTAAACACAATTAAAACCAGGCATTAAAACTAGCTGAAACCGCCACATAAATGCAGGAGTTTCAGGTTTGTAATAAAGCAGTATTAAAACCAGGTTTAATATCTGGTATTAAAACACCATTAAAACGAGTTTAAAGGAATTAAAAATAGATTTTAAAAACCATTTGACTGCCATAAATGCACCAGGTTTTATCAGATAAATCCAAATATTTTTGCTACAAAAAGATAGATACTAAGACTTTTGCCCTAACGCCTGTGCCTGTGCCTGAGACGGGCCGGGCGGGTGGCGGCGGCGCGCGTGTGGGGCAACCCCATATTCACTCTAGTCTCCATAACACTTCAAACACAAATTGAACATTGAACTTAATATAAGGAGTTTAAGTTATCCTTAAACTTTCAATGTGGGACAACTTTTAGTGTAAAACACTCATCCCCACATACATCTTATATCCTTATCAAAGCTCCACACTTTCCCATCATATTTCTATGTGGGACAAGTGTAATCCCTCTATTTCTCTCACCATCTAATCTGGATTCACATGTAATTGAACCCATATTTTAGAACAATTTGTTGTTACAAATTAACATTAAAATGTCAATTACAACAAATACAAATATATATTATATTAAAACCATATTTAATTAACTATATACAAACTCATATATTTTTATTGTTATGTATTTAAGTTAAATATAATATAATAATATATAAAAATATTTGTTTAAATCTGGACTGTCCACTAGATGAAATCCTAGCCGTTTATTTATAAATAAGTATTTGTACAAAAAAAAATAAAATTGAGCCACATATTTAGATCAGATTAAATATAGACCCCAGATTTAAAAGGGGTATTTTTGTCATTGCAGCTTAAAACTCAGGTTTATATACACTAAGGGGTGGTGTACTCCTTTTCAAAAACACAAGGGATTATTTGTTTTTTTTTTTTTCACAGGGGGTTATTTGAAGATTTTGGATATCATAGGGGGGTAATATGGATTTACCGAAAAAATTACATGTACCTCCCACGTAACATTTTATAAAATTCTCTTGATTGTATAACACTAGAAGAAATATGATTTATCGCTACAGTTAATTACTATGGCCGGAAAATAAAAAAAAATCGCGGCAAATACAAATTAACTACGGTTTCAACAATGCCATTAGTTGTCGTGTCTACAAGTAAGGCCAAAACATTACCCATGGCTAAAACTATGATAAATATTTTGTGGCAATATAGTTAAAAATCATAACAAATATTGATTATCCATGGTAAAAATTTAAATTTTTACATTGATTAAGTTTAACCGTGGTTAATAATATTGATTTAGCACATTTTTTTCTTTTTTTTTTTTTTTGGGGGGGGGGGGGGGGAATTGTAAACTTTAATAAAACTGTAACAAAGCGTACAAGTATAACAAGGCGATAGCCGGAGACGACAACATGGCCGTGTACAACAGGACACGGCCATGTTGTGCACTATTTTAATTGACAAAATTCGCCTAACCTAACACAGTCGTGTTCTGACGATGACAAGGTCATGTTGGACACTGTTCTACGTGATTTTCCAGACCCTATAAGTAGCAATGACATGCAACGAAGGGGCCCGGGGGGGATCCTAAGTAACCGATTCTTGATCTGCTCAACAACAATGCCAACAAGGATCTCAGGACTACAAAAGAACTGCTGAAAATAATTTTTAGATCGTGGTTATTTGTACTATAGCGAAAATCGATTTTTTTTTATGGCTATTAAGCTTTTAGAGGTTGGCAGTGTGTAGTTGGTTGTTTCCCCTAGCTGCTATTGGCGTACAACAACCAAAATCCACATAATTGAAGCATCAATTCCAGAGATGCTGATATGAGGCAAGTTTTCAGCAGTTGATCAACTTCACATGATGCGTATCATTCCATTCCAATTATTACAATATCACACACAAATCAGTGATGATATCAAGAGAACAATTTCAATTTATAATGGGTTTAGGTTATAATGAAAGTTAGCGTGCCCTACCCGAGAGTCATATATATATATATATATATAGGGTTAATTACACTTACACTCCCTCTGAGAATATATAATTACACTTTCCCCCAAAAATTTTTTGAAATTACACTTACACCCCTCCGAAAATTCTCTATTTACACCTGACCCCCATCCGTTAGAGTTTGGACGAAAAATATTTACGTCAACAAAAATAATTACACAAATTTTTAATTTTTCCTATCATTTAACATTCTCATGTATATTTTTGTACTTATAAGAGGATAAGTGTAACGTATATGTATGGAGTGAGGCCAATATTATTATATTTTTTCCTTATAAATACAAAATTATTGCACGAAAATGTTAAATGAGAGGTAAAATTGAAAATTTATATAATTATTTTTGTTGAAATGAACATTTTCCGCCCAAACTTTAACGAATGGAGGTCAGGTGTAAACAAAGAATTTTTAGAGGGGGTGTAAATGTAATTTCAAAACTTCGTTGGAGGAAAGTGTAATTATGCATTTTCAGAGGGGGTCTAAATGTAATTAACCCTATATATATATATTATAATATATATTGCAAAAGTATTACTACAATAAAACGATTCAATAGCTACGAAAAACATCAGTGTCGAGATAATTATCAAATAAAATTCTCATTGTTAATCGACATTACTTAATACAAGAGATTTACTTGCTAATGAATTTAGCAACAAAAAATTATTTGCTAACGAATCTAGAACAAATTATTTCAAATATATATCAATAATATAGATTAGCAATGGGAATTTTACTTGCTAATTAATTCTGCTAAAGTATTTCTTTCATTGTGTAATTGATTCGACATAAATATCATTATAACTTAATTTTTATAATACCTTGGATTAAGAAATTATTAATTGAAAACATTGAACTTTGACAGTCTGAAAACAAAGTTATTAAAAAAGTTCATTGAATTGTTTAAATTCAATTTTAAAATTCTAAATTAATGTTTAATTTTTTAAGTACATGTCTTGGTTACATCTAATATTTATATGTTTAACTCTTTTTTTTGGAAAAATTATTTTTTTAGTCCACTAAGTATGCCCAATATTAATTTTAGTCCGGTAACCATGCTCATTTTTTTCTAAGTTCAGTAATTTGCAAAATTGATGAGATTTAGTCCGAATTAGGGTTTCTTACTCAATTTTTCGGCTATATTTTGAAAATTAGCCGAAAAATGCACACTTGAAAATTATTTGGTTATTTTACGGCAAATTATACACGTGTACAATCACATGTATTAGTTGCTACTTGCACTATAAGAAATTATATAAATAGCTACGAAATTTAGAAACGATGGTAAATTTGATGGTGATCAGCAATGAATTTAGCAAGAATTAAGGTTTTCAAGTTTTTGCATATTAGAAATTAATATTAGGAACGAAATATTTCGTTGCTAAAATTAGAGACAAATTTTCACGTTGCAACAATTCGTAACTGATTTTGGTAAAAAAATTATAAAATTCTTACTAAAATTTTTGTTGCGGAATTCATAGCTGAAAATTTTACAAAAATAAATAAAATATAAAAAAATTTAGCAACAAAAAAAAAATTCATTGCAAAAATTTTTCATTCCCGTTAATTCATTGCAACTTTGTATCACACTTTGTTTATATTTTCTTATATTACTTCTTGAGATTTTCTTTTGCATTTTTCAATTTATACATTTAATAGTCAGGAAGTGGAAATGAGAAAATGAGTTGCCTCTCTCTCTCTCATTCCGCTAAAGAAGATTCAGCTACACAATCAATCGCCGACGTCTCCAAGCTCCGTCATTGGTGGTGCCGGACCTCAGAGCTCCATCTTCGCCTCAGACAACATCTTCGTCGAAGCTCCATTGTCACTTCCATCGAAGCTATTCTCCTTCAGTATTTTTCTCTCACTCTTCTCACAACAACTCCTCTCTTTTAAATAAGCCTATCTGCATTTCATTGGCTCTTATGAACGTTATGCAAGTGATTATAACTAACAAAATTCAATTATTACGGCTTGAGAGTGAAATTTTTCATGACTATTGTTAATTAGGGAACTGTTTTGGGGGAGGGAACAGTAAATTAGGGTGTCGAATTGCAATCTCGTTTTGACTATTTATTGTTAATTTGGAGAATTTGTTGTTAAAACATAGTTTAATTGAGCCTCTTTTGTAACTTCTGCTTTGGATGTTTTCTAAAGAATTTGAGGTGTGCTGATAATTTCCAGGTTTCAGGTAAATAATTATTGCCACTATTTGATTAGTATCCCCTCCTTGAGCTTTTTAGTTGCTGGCTGGTAATGTTCGGTGGTCCAACAAGAGGAACTATATTCTTCATTTAGATAAAGGTAACCAGTTAAGCTAGTAACAGCCAGAAAAATGCCAAGTTAGTGGAATGGTTCGTCATCAACCATTGCATAGGAACTTGATTCAGAGCGCTAGAAATTTGAATTTAGAAGGAAGGTCTATTTTAAGCTTATAGCTTCTATAAACATGACGGAAGATGGTGGCTGGAATATCTTGTTCCAGTGAAATTTGTGTTACATATCTATATTACAATATTATACATGGTTATTTTTCTTGAATGATTTTTCCATTCAAGATATAAAGTATAATCTCAAAGATGAGCTTACTCATTAACTCCAATTGGCCCTGTTAAATGCAAACTTAGAACTATAAGCACATGTAATATGCCATTGCACCAAAAGTTAGTCCATGAAACTAAATGAAATCAAGTTAGTATAAATAATGCTCAATATGCACTATAGTGGATATTTTCATGGAAAGATGGCTCAGAAAGCTTACACCCTTTCGTTGTTCCTTACTAAACATATTGTTGCATAGTTCAAGTCGATAAAACTCCGAGCTTGTTTCTTGATTTTAAGTACCCTTTTTCTCTTTAATTTAAAGAACTCTTTGATTCTGGCATTCCTTTCCTTCCATATTATCCAAAAGTGACATAGTTGTGCAATGCTCTAGTTTTCTAGATTCATTGATGTTTAGATCTTCGCCTGTATAAATGAGCATAGTTACCAGCTATGCTGAGTTGGATGCAGAAAGTATCTGAGGAGGAGCATATATATATTCAACTTATACCAAAATCTTCTATGCACTATGTGTTTACCTTCATAATGACATTAAAGGATCATTAACGTTGCATGAGGAATAATTAGACAACTAAGTCTTATACTGTGTACCTTTTCAGTTACCTTCAACTGAAAGATAATACATCAATTGCTTTACATATTAGGATCTCATTTGTTGAACAACAAGAGTAGCTATTTAATTAGCAGAGTCAAAGATATATAAGATCGCATCATACAAGAACTCAAGTGCAGTAATATTGCCAATCTCCTTCGGTATGCTTCCACTTATGTGTTTCCACAACAAGTCCCCGCCATATAACACACTAGAATGCTCAGTTTTTGAATAAATAAAGTTAATATTAAGTAAAAAATTGAAAGTACAATTAACGTAAGATCACACAAGTGAAATACAAGTAGAGATGCATATTATTGAGGACTCAGAATATTTTCATATGGGGTAGTTGGCCAAGCTCTAGAGCTAATGTTCCAGACAGGTTCAATCTAAGTAAGCGCCTGCACGGCCAAGAGAGAGCAGGATGAATAAAACATAAGAATATATATAAGGTGAACATTGATATATTTGTGAATTCTTTTTCCTTTATCTACTTTCCTTTTATCCATTATCGTGAAAAATTGCATATGTCTACAAAATTTAGAGAACGATGATCAACTTATAGTTACTGAGCTTTTAATGATACAAGTACATTTCAAACATATTTGGGAACCAAAAGGGTTAAGCTGCTTGATGTTTAACTCTTAGCCGTGCTATGTATTTAACAGTACAGATTTAATTTCGAAAGTCGAATTATGTGTAACAGATATTGAATAGATGTTTTTCCCTCTTCTTTGATATGGTCAAATTATGTGTAACAGATATTGAATAGATGTTTTTTCCTCTTCTTTGATATGATGAAATTATGTGTAACAGAACAAAAATATGCCTCCAGATAAAAGTTGGATTATGAATCGTGTTGGTCCAGGTGGATATGGTATTACTGATGAGTTTTGGATGGGCGTTAAGGGATTTATAGAATTATACCAACAATATCCACAGTATATGGATGGAGAAAATATTCGATGTCCATGTTGTGATTGTAAAAGTTTAAAGTTCCTTCCACCAGATAGGGTGAGTTATCATCTTATCTCGAGAGGATTTGAACGTGGATATGTTAATTGGGTGAGACAAGGGGAGCCACACTGGGGTGAGACTTCGACTCATGCCCAATCTAGGGATGAGCACGAACCAATGGTCTTTGAACCAATAATCACTAATGAACCATATGATTCCTAAAGGGATATGGTTACTGATGTAGTTGGTCCTGAATTCAATTGGGATACTAGGGACCAACAGAAGCCCCTAACCCAACAGTTTAAAAATTCTTTAAATTGAAAGATAAAGCAAATAGTCCTCTATGGCCTGGTTGTGAGAGTCATTTAGAATTATCGGCATTATCGGAGCTTTTAAATATCAAGTCTGAATTAAATTTGAGTGAGAGGCATTTTAATAGATTTTTGAAGGCCTTTGGCCAAATGTTGCCAAAGGGACATAGGTTACCAGACAGCTTCTATTCAAGTAAAAAAGTGGTTGCTCCTCTAGGGCTTGGGGTTCAGAAGATTGATGCATGTAAAAATGACTGTATGTTGTACTGGAAAGAAGACAAAGAAATGCAAGAATGTAAGATATGCCACCATCCTACGTTTAAGCTTAGGAGACGTGGAGGACAGAAAAGACATAAGGACATGCCTTTTAAGCAGTTGTCTTATTTGCCACTTGCACCGAGGTTGCAAAGGTTATACACATCTAAAACCACTGCAGAGCACATGAGATGGCATAAGAAAACCCTCGGTGAGGATGGAAAACTCTGTCATCCGCCTGATGGTGAAGCTTGGAAGCACTTTGACTGGACCTATCATTCTTTTGCAATTGAGGGATGGAATGTTAGGCTTGCACTATCAACTGATGGATTTAATCCACATAATCAAGGTGGTAGACCATACTCGTGTTGGCCTGTTATTTTCATGCCATATAATTTACCTCCTTGGATGTGTATGGATCTGCCTTACATGTTCTTAACTTTACTCGTGCCTGGTCCAAAGAGTCCAGGTAGAAGCTTGGATATGTATTTGCAACCTTTGGTTGATGAGTTGAAGATATTATGGAACGTGGGAGTTGAGACTTATGATGTGTCAAAAAAACAAAACTTCCAAATGAGGGCAGCTCTGATGTGGACCATCAGTGACTTTCCTGCTTATGGAATGATATCAGGTTGGAGTACGCACAGTTAGTTGGCGTGTCCCTACTATAGGGATAAAATCAAGTCTTTTATACTTAAACATGGTCGGAAACCGTGCTTATTTGATTGTCACTGCCGGTTTTTTCCATTAGATCATCCATATAGAAATCAAAAAGACAACTTCAGCAAGGGAAGAATTGAAAGAGATGGACCTCTTGTCCGTCCAGTTGGTCATGAGCTCGAGGCTGAAGTTGCTTCATTACCAAAGATTGAGTTTGGTAAAACTAAGGACAACATGAAAATAGAAGGGTTTGGAGAGACAAAATTGGTTGAAACGGAGCATCTTTTGGGACTTACCATATTGGAAAACAAATTTGATACCCCATAATTTAGATGTGATGCATATTGAAAAAAATATGTTTGATAACATATTCAATACTATTATCGACGTAAAAGGTAAGACTAAAGATAACGTAAATGCCCATTTAGACCTCCAGGACTTATGTAAACGTCGAGATCTTGAACTGAAAGAAATGAACGGAAAGTACCTCAAGCCTAAGGCAAGCTATACACTGTCAAAGGATGAAAGAGAGGTTGTATTGAAGTGGATAAAAATTTGAGACTTCCAGACCGGTGTGCTTCAAATTTGGTAGGAGTGTTAATTTGGATGATTGTAGTATGTACGGAATGAAGAGCCATGACTGTCATATCTTTATGGAGAAATTGCTTCCTCTTGCATTTCGTGATTTATTGCCTGAGTCTGTGTGGAATGCCTTGACTGAACTGAGCCTATTTTTTAGAGATTTATGTTCGACTGTTCTCCTTGAGTCAAATGTGAAAACTTTGGAGGAGAACATCATTGTCACTTTGTGTAAGCTTGAGAAGATATTTCCTCCTTCTTTCTTTGATTCAATGGAACATTTACCGATACACTTAGCGTACGAAGAAAAAGCCGGAGGTCCTGTTCAGTATCGGTGGATGTATATTTTTGAGAGGCAATTCTATCATGTATTAATTTTTATTTAATATTAAATGAATACTAATTCTAGTTTCTATAGGTTTTTCAATACGTTGAAACGTAAGGTCAAGAATAAGGCACGGGTGGAGGGATCAATAGTTGAATCTTACTTAATTGAAGAGGCGTCAACATTTTGCTTTCACTTCTTTGCTCTAGATGTGGAAACGAGATCTAGAGACATAGGGCGTAATGATAATGTCAATCAAGAAGAATGCAATAGTGGTTTAATCAGTGTTCAATGCCCCCGGTCGTCTTCTTAGCCTGAAAAGCCCTTTGTAAATCTTAACTCCAGCTGAGAAAGCCGCATCAACAATATATGTTATGCTAAATTGTCTAGAGATTATCAAATATGTTGAGTAAGTTAAATTTTACTTCATATTTCTTAATACATAAAAAATTAAGTAATAGTTCGGATTATTAACATTCATTTGGTAGGCGCTATGATGCTGAAAAACATGCTTAATTGCCCGATCTCACTCCTAAGGCATTAGGAGTGATGCATGATAAAGAGTTTGCCTCATGATTTTTTAATTACGTAAGTCGATCTTCATATATTCTTTAGATATGAAACTTTTGGCAGTTCTCTTAGAATGTATTACATTGATGAGAACTTAAATGTTTGTTCTTATGCCTATAGGTTGAGAATCCAACCAATCGAGTTACTGACAATGATATAAGACTATTTTCACGTGGATTTAGTAGCATTGTCAAATGCTGGAACGGGTATTTTGTGAATGGATATAGATTCCACACACTTGAATATGGGGAAACAAAATCTACAATGAATAGTGGAGTTTGCATTAGTGGAAGCTACTACGATGATGCTAGCCTAGACTATTATGGAGAATTGATAGAAATCATTTAGTTGAGTTTCTTAGGTCCTGTCGATAGTATTGTGGTTATGTTCAAGTGTAGATGGTTTGATGTGGGAAAGCGAGGAATGAAGTTTCATCCAAGGTACAAGATTGTTGATATTAATTACAGTCGTAGCATGGCAGAAGACAATCATTTTGTTCTTGCTTCTCAATGTCACCAAGTGTGCTACACACCATATCCTTGGAGAAAAAAAGCATTTGATCGGGTTTGGCGTGCTATTTTCAAAGTTAAAGCCAGAAGTACATATGAGATGTCAAATACACTTGTACATCGGGAGCAAGCACCATTAGAGGAGTTTTACCAAAAGACTTCTACTAGTGTTCCAACTCGTGTGATATTAGACAATGAGCTCGATGATGTTGCTATTTTAATTGATGCTCATCATCAAGAGGAAGAAGTAAATCATGATGAATTACAACCTTTGGAAAGGAAAATTGAACACGGAGTAGAGTTTGATGAATCAAAACAAGTACCAGAACAAGAACGGGATGAAGGGGAGGATGAATCTGAAGAGGAGGATGAATCCGAGATGAAGATGATACTACTTCTGATGATAGTGCTAATGCGGATTGATGTGTGTTGTAATTGTATGAGGTTATATAAATTCATATTACCTTAGATAAAATTTACATGTTTGCAGTTAATAATTCACTTTGAATTTGTAGAAACTTTTTATCTTCAAAGTTGCAGCATTAATTATGGTATCATTATGTTTATGGTCATATAGTTAATTGTTTTTGGCAGTTATCATGCGGACTCGGGGAAGGGGCGGTCGGATGTTATTTGATGGAGACAAATTGAACTCCTATGCGGATCTTTTGATGGGAAATACAAATCATCTCTTGGACTCAGATTTAGATAGATTATATTCACGTGATGTGGCAGGTGAAGAGGATAGATAAGATAAGATAAGATAGATCATATAAGGAAAGAATTCAAGAGTTCGAGCAGCAACAACGAGAGCTACAAGAAATGAATAGTAACTTTGATCAGAAAGTTCAAAATGTCGTTTCTAGTGTACTTGCCGCCTATGGTATTTTTCCGGGCCAACATGTTTCTGCAGGACAGTGCATTAATCCTGGCAGATTCAGTCATTTTTCTGCTCCATCATCTAGCTAATTCCAACCTTTAGTTCTTCCTAGTTACTTCCCACCTCCAGCTTCAAGTACTCCTACTTACTCAATGCCTTAATAAGGTCTAATAAGGTTAGTATTTCTTGTATTTAGATTGACTGTACATTTCCTTATTGTTGGCTTTACCAAAGAAATTATTTTTTCTTATGGAACTATACATAATGTTATTTTTTGTTTTTGTGTTAGAAAATGATTTTATTTTTTGAAGGAAACTTTTTTCAGACATGTTCTAATATGCTGAAAAATGCATGTAGTGTAGCACCTATTTGCTGACTTAATTGGATCAAGTTGGAAGTGTTGATGTACTGCATTGTTACTATCCTTTTAGATAGAATCGTCACTACAGTCGTCGCATCTCTGGTGAGTATAATTCCTTGCTCTCAATATCCCTATTTCCTTAATTGAATGCATCAAAAGTTCTTATTGTTGTATCAAAGTGTTGATTAGTTGATCTACCTAGGGTACAGATGAGTGGTTGTTGTGGCTCTTGTATTAATTTTTTATTTAGTGGTCATACGTCGACTGTCACTCAACTTTTGATTTTTCCTTCAATGGGTGTCTGATATAAGCTGCAATAAACTGATGATAAGGTAGGTGACTGTCTAATCACTCCGACAATGAGTGGAAAAGGGTGTTGATGTTTTTAAAATGAATAGAGGCATGCTTTATTTCCCCACTCTTTCCCATGCATATGCCTTCCTAGGTTCATGATCAAGATTCTATAGCATTTAAAAAGCTTTCGATTTTATATCACTCAATCAACATAGTAGTACTTTTCTGATATAAAAATGTTTATGGTAACATACTTGTTGTTACCTAGTATGATGGTTCGATTAACAAAATCAACCTCCTGGATAGAGTTGTTGATGTGAAGTAATAGATACAAACGGATTGGCTGTTAGCTCAGCTGCTTGAATAGTGTTAAATACTGTAGCTTAAATGTTGACTCAGTTATTGCACTTGTCACAATCAAATTAGTAGAAATATTAAATTATTGGGATTAATTTAGTAACATGAGTTAAGTTTGAGAGACAGTTGAAGTACTTAGCTATTCTAAAATATAATGAATGAGGAAGGGAGGTCTCACTTTTCTTTTGATCTAGTTTGGAAAGAGTAGACACCTAGTTTGGTTTCAGCTTTCAGCTAACTGCTTAAAAAGAAGGCTTGAGAGAAGCATGGTAAGGTGGAGAAAAGAGAGAGGATCATAAGACAATGTTTTTTCTTCAAAAAGTGGTTCTATGAAACTATTACGACAGACACATAGCTAAAGAAAATACACTTGGCTGTCAAAGTGATCGATGGGAACACGTCGAAAGTTGCAATCACCACTTTTATTGCTTTTACTCAGCCTCTAGATAATCTAGTTAGCTCTATACATCTAGATTTATGTAAATTATGCTTTAGATTACGTGGAATCCTATCTCCGGTATACACTTCCACGATCTTTCAAATGAATCTTTCAGAACTCAATCACTGTTTAATTTCTTCTATTTCATACATTATTTTTCTCAGTTATCCTTAATTGGAAAGTAAGGAATTAGGACAGTTGTCTGATATCATCATTATATGAGAAGCTCCACAGTCCACCATACTTTGCTACTATGTCCGTAGAAGGCATTCATAAAGGTGTCTAGGTTAATTATTAGATAATAGACATAAGCATTTATCATTTTCTTCACTTGTAATGAAAGATAATACACATATAGATGATATTATGTCCTGAAATATTGAGATGTGATGTCCAAATTGGTGGATGGCCAGTCTCTGAGAGCTTTATGTTGGCAGGTGATAGACCTCATCTTCCTTTGATAAATTCATTGCTTTTTTAGGCGCAAACTTTCAATAATCACCAGAAGAAGGTGTAGAGTACTGCAGGTTAGATCTGAAAAACAAGGAAAAGTGAAGGTTTATTAAGTTGGTGTTCTAGAAACTTAATAAACCTACACTAGATAGAACCAAGGTTTATTAAGTGTAGGTACAGATAGAACCAACACTAGAAGCTCATTTAGTGTAACTATACAGTGGCACCTCGCCAAGATTACCCTTTAGAGATTACAAATAGGAATATAGAAACAAGGAAAAGAGAGAGCAAATGTGGATCAACTTGACCATCTTTTGTTGTGTTTTAGTGTGCAGAATACTAAGTTTTCCATGGTGTTCTCGACCTATTCTTGATTTACATGAATGTAATCCATACACTTATGGAGTGAAGAATGTAATAGAGTTACTAGTGTGCATACATGTTTGTCTTCTTTATCTACTCAACTACTCGTTCCAGAAACACACCGTTGCTTTTTGGAAATCTGTCAGTAGCGCATACGAAATACTGAAACCAAAAGTATAAATTGAACTTGAAAACATGAGGTGTGAAGAGGGATGTTTGATGCTTCTCTTATGTGTTGGAGGCTGGAGTCTTGTGAAATGTGGGTTTGATGTTGTGGGGAAGAAGAGGGTGAGTGTTATTTAAGTTGATCAGCGGTGGGTGGTGGTGGAGGACAAGTGTGATCATCACCAAAGCAAAAGCTACTGGTAAAATGGAGGGAAACCTGTACAAATTAAAGTTTGCTTTCATTGCCAGTCACTTGTTCAAGATTTAGCTTTTGAATTTACTGAAAAACTTGGATTGATCTTGAATGTCCGTCTTCAAGTGGGTTCAATATTGAGGAGAAATTAATAATTTGGATGTTTTCATGTGCTCAAAACCAAGGGCCTACCAGTGAGGGACCTCAATTATCTAAGCCAACTTTAACCAAAGATTATTCATGTTGCTCCACCTCTTTAATTACTGCTTCACTTTGCTGAAAAGAAATGTCATTCTCACGACTTCTCTTTAATTACTGCTTCATTAAGCTCTTCTCGTATGTGAATTGTCATTCTGAAGCACGACTTCTCTTTAGTTTCTGCTCAAACTTCCATCATTTGCATCTTTTGTGAAATGGGTGTTTGATTTTGCAGGGATTTTATGAGATTTTGAATTTTTGAGCGCTTGGAAATTTGGAGTTTTTTGTGGATCTTGCTTTAGCAGAATTATATCAGAGTTTGAGGAGAGAGCTTGACGAAATAATTCAGACCAAAGTTAGTATAATAAATGAAGCCATCTATTATACATCTCTTACTTGTTCCTGTCTTCTTCGGTGTCCATTGGAAGTGCAGTTTAGTCATACCATTGTGTGGATTTTGCTAGTGAAAAAATCAGATTCTATTTTTGTTGGTTTGTTTGAATATAATCTCTCATCTCCAAATTCATTTTACCGGCATTTTTTTATGGCATTTTTGTTCAGTTTCATATTAATTGTTTTAATATAATGTGTTGTTGTTGTTGTTGTTGTTGTTGTTGTTGTTGTTGTTGTTGTTGTTGTTATTATTATTATTATTATCATCATCATCATCATCATCATCATATACAGACACAGATTCTGACTTCTATGGAAGTTTGGAAGAGATAATTCAGCTAGATTACCCACTAATTCCGAACATGCACATTGTACTGTTTAATTGTCGTTGGGTCGATCCGATCAGAGGCATGAAGATACACCCTCGTTATCACGTCATTGATGTCAACTTCAAAAAGCTCTACCAAAAGAATGAACCATTCATACTAGCACAACAAGCAGTACAAGTATACTACGCGGATTACCCGAGCATGAAGAAGGATAAAGTCGACTGGAAAGGTTTTTGCAAAGTCAAGGCTCGAAGAGTTATCGATGACTCGCGATGGACAAAGGTCGCCTATCAGATGGATGAAGTCGTACCTATTCCAAATGTTGTAATAGATAACCAAACATTTGAACTGCATGACCCAACGAGAATACAATTGGTCGTTGATCATGGAGCAGGGCCATCGCGCTCGCCAGACAGTGAATCCGAAGATGAAGATGAAGATAGCTTTGACGAGGCTGAGTCCGATGAAGAGACTTTTTGAATTTTCCAAAAAAATTCTGTAATTTTTTTTATCACAATTATTATTAAAATTGTATTTGATAGATGTATTTTGATTAACAGGACCGTTGCTATTTGAGGTACAATATTTCCAATATGACGGCTAATTAAAAAAAATGAGGGAAATTTTAATTAGGAACGGTCCAAATTTATACTTACCGTTCCTATTTGAGGTACAATATTTCAAATATGGCGGCTAATTAAAAGAAATGAGGGAAATTTGAATTAGGAACGGTACAAATTTATCAGGACCGTTCCTATTTGAGGTACAATATTTCAAATATGGCGGCTAATTAAAAAAAAATGAGGAAAATTTGAATTAGGAACGGTACAAATTTATCAGGACCGTTCCTATTTGAGGTACAATATTTCAAATATGGCGGCTAATTAAAAAAAATATGGGAAATTTGAATTAGGAACGGTAGGTGAAAACTGTTCCAAACTGTAGCCCAATATTTCGTTTTGGCACCCAATGAAAAATTGGTGGGAAATTCAACTATTGGAACAGTAAGTTTACACATGACCGTTCCATATTATAATAGGAACGGTAACTGCGTGAGTGCATTAAAACGACATCGTTCTTTATAATAGGAACAGTATTGGGAACACTGTGTCTATTAGATAACCGTTCCTAGTATTACAACTCCAACCAATTTGTCCGATATCTCAACATCCGTCAGCCGGATCGACACTATTTTTTAACACGTACAAGGTTATGGATATGAATTGATGTCCAATGGTCGGATTTCCAATCAGTAACCCGGATTTAAGGATGCACCTGTTTTTATTACGATGAATACTGACCGAATACGATAACTCGAGATCCGCACACCGAAATATTTCAAAACGACATATAATGTATTCTTTTGTGTGTTATATCATATCTAACGGTCTGATTGGAATTTTGACGGTCTGATTATGTCATGCAGTACAACAATATAGGATGCTAGTTACATCTGTGAAATACTAACAAAAAAATATTTACAAATATACTTCATATTGTGAACGTGTGTCTATTTTTTGGAAATTATTATAGATTTTTATAATCTTTAAACATCCAATTGTATACATTTATTTAATAAAATAATTGTTCAGAACGTGTTTTTTCTTAATTTATATTTATTATCTAAGAAGATAAAAAAAATAATTGCAATATATATAGGAACGATAATGTATGAAAATAGGAACGATAACTAAATGCATGTCTAAAAACGACGTCGTTTCTTTAGTTAGGAACGGGGTTGGGAACACTTGTTGTATTATATGACCGTTCCTATTAGTACAATTCCAAGTACTAAGTATTTGGAATTGATATGGGAACGGTAATTTTTTATCTAGGAACGCTCGGTATTGGGAACGGTTATGGGAATGGTTGTACTACTAAGTGACCGTTCCTATTTAGGTCAACATCATCAAAACGACATCGTAGTATGGCTAATACGACGCCGTTTTCTTCAGTTGGACCGGTAATTGGAACGGTCAGGGAAAAAATGACCGTTCCAAAAAGTTATATAAATTAAACCCTTGGCTGAATTTTTCGCACTTTCTCCTCTCTCACTCTCTCTCTCTCAGAATCTCTCTCTCTGCCCCTTCGCCTCTCTCAATCTCTCTCTCTCAGTACTCCGCCTCCGTCGTTGTCGTCGCCTCACATCCGCCTCCGTCGCTGCCGCCTCACATCCACCTCCATCGCCGTCGCCTCATATCCGCCTCCGTCGTCGCCGCCGTACATCCGCTCTCTCTGTCTCTCGCCACCACCACCACCACCACCACCACCACCACCCTCTCTCTCTGACTCTCGCCACCCCAACCCCACCAGCACTCGCGGCCAACCACCACCCCACTCAGGTTCTTCACTCCATTTCAGAAATTTTGTGTAATTTCAAGCCATTTATGTAATTACATAAATTTTTTGGTTATTTTGTATAGCTTATGTAAATTTTAGGATAACTTCTGTAATTTCTGTAGATTTTAGGTAATTTTCTGTAATGATATGTACATTTTAGGAATTTCTATTAATTTCTACAATTTATGTTGTAATTTCTGTTAAGTTATTTAAATGTTGGTTAATTTTTGTAATTTGTGTTGTAATTTTACAAATTTATGTAAATGTTGGTAATTTCAGAAAAATGGTGTAATTATGTAATGTTAGGGGTATGCAATTTTTGTGCATTGTGAATTTTCTGTTTTTTTTTTTTTTTTTGAATTTTCTGTAATTATTTCTGGAATTTTCTGTTTTTATTTGTGAATTTTCTCTAATTATTAGAAAATTCAGAAAATAATTAGAAATTTAATATAATTATTAGAAAATAATGTTATGAAAAATTATTAGAAAAATCAGAAAATAATGTATAGAAAAATTCTATACGAAACTGTTTTAAAAAAAATTAAATGTAATTTTCTGTAAATTTAAAAAAAAAATTGGGTAATTTTCTATGATATATGAAATTTCTGAAATTTGTTAATCTGGAAATTTGAATTTTTGGGGAATTTTTAATTTTTTAAAAATCTGGAAATTTGAATTTTTAAAAATCTGGAATTTTGAATTTTTTAAAAATCTGAAAGTTGAATTTTTTAAAAATCTGGAAATTTGAATTTTTTAAAATCTGGAATTTTGAGATTTTTAAAAATCTGGAATTTTGAATTTTTTTAAAAATCTGGAAATTTGAATTATTTAAAATCTGAAATTTTGAATTTTTTTAAAATCTGGAATTTTGAATTTTTTAAAAATCTGGAAATTTGAATTTTTTAAAATCTGGAAATTTGAATTTTTTAAAATATGGAAATTTGAATTTTTAAAAAATCTGGAATTTTTTATTTTTTAAAAATCTGGAAATTTTTATTTTTTAAAATCTGGAATTTTGAATTTTTTAAAAATCTGGAATTTTGAATTTTTTAAAAATCTGGAATTTTGAATTTTTAAAATCTGGAATTTTTAATTTTTTAAAAATCTGGAAATTTGAATTTTTCAAAAAAATCGATAATTAAAAATATGATAATTTGAAGGAATCAGTGCAATTTTAGGGTAAAGTTATGGTATTTAGAATAAATATGTACAGTTGTAGAATTTAGTTTGCATATATATTAAATAAATTAAAAAATCTTCATTATTTAAATAAATTGATACTTACATGTACTTTTTAGATCATGTCTGGTCGGGATTTTCCACCTCGAGGAGGTGGACGTGGTCGTGATCGTGGTCGTGGTCGTGGCCGCGGTCTCAACGAACCGGCTATACCGCCGGCTGGTGTTGCTTCCCAGGATGGGGAAGTAGTGTTCCGACCACCACCACCACCACCGGCAGAGCAGGCACCCGCACCACCTGCGCCGGATCAACAGCCCGGTGCGTCTACCGCTGCGCCGGATCAACAGCCTGGTCGATCCAGCCCGTCCATGGGCTGCCCCACCACCACCACCCCACCGGCCCCACCACTCCCACCACCATTCGCGCGCCAGTACATCACACTCACTGATGCGAGGTACAATTTATATTTTTAATTTTTTTAATTTAAATTAATATTTTTATGTCATACTAATTATTTTATAATTTCAGTCGTGATCAGAAGATCCACTAGCGCATGTACGCGGTCGTGCGAGGACACTATCCCCATCCTTGGGGCAGTTTGCGCAAGGTGCCGCTAGAGCACCAGCATTTCTGGTTTGAGAGTTTGAAGGTAACGACAATTAATTTTTTATTTTTAAATATTTTAACAATCTAAGTTAATATATATTTATATATTTTTTTTAATACAGATGACGTACTGGTGAGACGCCGACGACGAGTCGATGTTCAAGATCTTCCATGTTTGGGTGGGGAAGTTCCTGAGGAAGAAGTTCGTCCTCGCTAGACAGTCCCTGCAGAAGCCTCTATGGCTGGCGAACGAGGTCTGGTGGCAGCTCCTCCTATACTGGGATTCCCCGGAGTTCAAGCAGGAGTGCGAGAATAACAAGGCGAAACGGAACGCCAACCCAGCCGCATCCACTACTGTGTACCGCGGTGGGATCTGTCTCCGTCAGTATGCACAAGCGGAAAATGGTAAGATATCTAATGTTATTTCAATTATTTATTACTATTAAATTAAAATTGTAATAACTGTTTCCCATTTCTTTTTACAGGAGGACCAGTTCGGCCGACTAGTGAAGTAGATGGAGTTATTCTCCAGATGCTACAAGAAGAAGGCCGACGGCGGCTAGAGCGGGGCGAGGGCAGCGAAGGTGGCGGTAAGTTGTAATTAATACATTCTAATTTATTTTTTAAAATATTTGAAAATTTTCTAATTTTTTTAATTATTTTTGAAGGAGATGTTCCAGAAGATGATGGAGGATCATTAGTCTCAGGCCCCGTGCAGCCCTGAGGATCCTGCTTCCGAATCAGAGGGCTCGGTGGCGCAGACCGAGCGGCAGATGTGGCTCACTTGCGTCGGGGGCAAGAACAAGGGCCGGGTATTTGGTCTTGATTCTGAGGCCCTGTGGCTCAGCCAGACCGTTACCTCGCCATCACCATTGCCACCGCCAACCGCCACCGCTAGCACCAGCGCCAGTGCCCGCGCCAGAGCCAGCGCCTTCGTCAAACGTGGAGGTCAGTTGGGCCGCCTCGAGGAGATGATGGCGGACCTGATGGGCATGGTGAAGGACATGCAGACCAGTCGCTCCGGCGCCAGCCCGTCACGGCCTCCTAGAGACCCCACCCGTCCAGATATTGACGAGATGGACGAGGCCGATGGGGACAAAGAGTAAATTATGTATTTTTTTTTGTAATCAAATCGGATAATATTCGTATTTAATATAATTTTTATTTCTAAATTATGCATTTTTTTATATTTAAATATTAATTATATAATCAAAATATTATTATTAATTTAATTTATATTTAAATGATAAAAACTATTAATATAAAAAAATAAATAATTCATTATTTAGGAACGGTACTTTAGACGGTTCTTAAGCGCAACTTACCGTTCCTATATTTGACTTTTTCAAAGACTTACCGTTCCCAATGTCGATGAAATAACCATTCCAACTATACACGTCAACCGTTCCTAAAGACGGAACCTACCATGCCTAATTATATTCCAAAATCAATCCTTTCGTGGTTAGGCTTTCGTTCTAAAGACAAATACCAAAAATCGGTCCAAAATGGTATTCCAAAGTTGGAGTGCAAACACTGTTCCTAAACGTCGCGACAAAATATATTCTAGTTACCGGTTCTAATCTCTACAACTAACCATTCCTATATGTATTCCAGACATTATGCTAAATTTTATCTACAACATAAGCGGACTATTCCAAAAAAAGTTCTAACGACCGTTCCTAATTGCGCGATTTAGTTTCGATGCTACCGTTCCTAATGTTTATAAAGTGTTCCAAATACAAAAAAATTAAAATTATACGTACAAAGGTAATTAGGAACGGTAGAACCAGATGGTGCCAAACACCGTTCCCAAATAGGAACGATAATCTCGGTACCGTTCCTAATAATTCGGATCGCCTCTTATTGCCACGGATAGCCTCCCGTCCTCAACCGTTCCTAATTGCAGTCCAAAAAGTTCAAGTGAAGTATTTACTGTTCCAAATAATAAAAAAACCGTTCCTGTTACCGTCCCAATTTCTGCTTTTTTTTGTAGTGGTAAGTCTGACACCATGATCATATACTTAAATAGTGAAACTAGTCATTTTAGATATCTGACATAAAATAATCTAGATTATTTTATATTTTTATATATATTCTTTCGCTATCACATTCTAGATTGAAATATAAGCCAAATACAAACTCAACATTTTCTATATCCAATAATTTTTATATTTTTCCAGCAATTTTTGTGGTGTTTTTTTATTTTCTAGTCTTTTTTCCTTAATTTAAAAAATATAACATAAAATCTAGAAAACCCATTTTACTGATGTTCATCTTCTTTGAGAGTTTCCGCAAAAAAGAATCCGTGTCTACTTCTAATATTTTCTCTCTCTTGCCATGAATTTTTTTTTATCAAATTCTCCACTTTCTCTCTCTTACCCCACGATTTCTACTCAATATTTTTTGTTACTTATCCCCAAGTCTCTTATCAGCATATTCAATTCAAAAATTGTCTACATGGCATTTGTTTAGAGAAGCAATAGAAGATGAAACATTAAATGGGAATAGAGAATCGCATCCAATTGAGAAACCAAGGGGCCATTTGGTTTTCGCCCCAAACCCTTTTTTCAAATTTTTAATTATTTGGGATATT
This sequence comes from Sesamum alatum, assembly GCA_034509735.1. Classification (NCBI taxonomy): domain Eukaryota; kingdom Viridiplantae; phylum Streptophyta; class Magnoliopsida; order Lamiales; family Pedaliaceae; genus Sesamum; species Sesamum alatum. The sequence continues at coordinate 8,964,985 of JACGWO010000007.1, read as the reverse complement.
GAGATCTGGTTTGTTTTTGTCATTTCTAGTGGAAATAGTATACACTATTACAAATTTATTCCCATACCTATTGAAAATACTAATTTTTACATAATCATTACTCTATTTTACCTGCACCACCTACCTCTGTAACATTTCTTTTCACATTAAATTTTCAATTTTCAAAACAATCAGTACTCTATTTTTTCCCACACCACTGTAACCTTTCTTTTCACATTAAATTTTCATTTTCAAGTTAATCACTACTCTTTTTTTCCCTACACGACCTACTTCTGTAACATTTCTTTTCACATTAATTCTCATTTTGAACATAATCAGTATTCTATTTTAATATTTTAAAACTATAAACATACTATTATAAACTACAAATCTAAACACATTCTCATATCATAATCCTATAGACTTATGGTTGGAAATTTAAATTCAAATACATTTTTAAAATTTGCACAAAAATCAATAAAGTATTTTCATCTCATCGAAAATATTAGAAATTGAAAATAAGGCCTGGAAATAAAATCAAACTCCCCCTAACCATTTACTGAAGGATTATCTACCAATTGATATAAGGGACTCTTTATCATTTTTTGAATTTGTCCTAATCAATTTCAAATGAAAAATATTGATTTTTTATTTGCGAATATGTTTTTATTCTTAATATTTGTTCTGTTTCTAAACTTTAAACTTAATTAATCTTATAAACTATTCCTATGCAATTATACTCTGCTTTGACTTATTTATTTATTCGTGGTTTCTTTTTTAATTCTAATTTCCCATACAATTAATTGGCTTATTTAGTTTTCAATTTATTACTTTTTATGGTTACTGAATTTATCTCCTAATGCGTTGACTTAATACTAATATATATTAACAAAATTGAAAGGCTTAATTGTATTTACTGCCCCATATATTAGCGGGTGGCAAAATAAAGACATTAAATATAGGGGTGGCAAATATTGTCCTGGAATTATTTTTTTTTTGGCAATTGCAGGACTCCGGCCACCGAATTTTTAAAAGTGGCCGGAATTTGCTAAACATGGATAAATTTAGGATTTTTTAAATTTGGAAAAAGCTGACTGGGCAATATTTTAAAAATATCCTGCTACATAAGTGTTGATATGGAAAAAAAATATAAAATAAATTTTAAATTTATAATATGTATATAATTATATATTACATTATTATATAATGTAAATTATTGTTTTTTAAATAATTTAAATTTTTTTAATTTATATTATATAATAATGTAATATATAAATATATACATGTAAATTTAAAATTTATATTATATAATAATTTTATTTTTATAATTTATAATTATATACATAATGTAAATTGTAAATTTATTTTATATATTTTTTATCTCAGCACTTATGTGGCAGGATATTTTTAAAATATGCCCAGTCAGTTTTTTTTCCAATTTAAAAAATCCTAAATTTGTCCATGTCAGCAAATTCCGGCCACTTTTACAAATTCGATGGCCGGAGTCCTGCAATTGTCAAAAACAAGTTAATTCTAGGGCAATATTTGTCACCCTTATATTTAATGTCCTTATTTTTCCACCCCTAATATACGGGACAGTAAATGCAATTAAACCAAAGTCGAAATTCAGCTTGTCACTAACATGTTTTCTATGGTTGGCAGTTGTTTTATTCGCTGTATTGAAGTTTTGCTTACTTTTATAGGTATATAATATTGTATTCTTTTTTTGCTATTCTTAATTTTATCAATATCCTTTTATTTTGAAATTGATTAACGCTATGCTAATTATTAGTTATTTCTAAGAAAAAAGTAATGTAATCTAAATAAACTCTTAGTATCAAAATATTTCTACTTTGTATTATGAGGTCTTATAATTATATTAATTGTATACAAATATATATTTTAAATTTGGTTATTAATTTCTTGTAATTTTGCTTACACTCTCACTACAAGAAAATATGATATTAGTGATAAAATATCAAATAATAATTTAAAAGTTGTCACTAAAAATATGTATCAAGTGACAATATTTTTTATCTTGTCACTATATAATTATTAGTGACAAAAATTGTGTATAGAATTATCACTAAATACAATTTGACATATCTATAGTGACAACTCAGTGACAACACAATATAATGATAACAATTATTTATTATCACTAGGTTGTCACTATACATGAGTCACTAATTGTATTTAGTGACAACTTTGTGCACATTTTTTTGTCACTAATAACAATTTTTACAAAATAATAATAATTATTAAAATCATAAAATTCATTATTGTGACAGAATAAATATTCTTGTCACTAAACATATATAATTAGTGACAATATTAAAATTATCACTTGATTTTTTTGTCGCTAATCTTCTATTTTCTTGTAGTGTCTTTTCAACCTCTCACTTTAGGGCGTTTTTATATACCATATCATTTTTCTTTTAGTTTCAAATTTTAGCTTCAATTAGTGTTTCATATTTGTTAATTTGCTTTCATAATGTATATTTTACTCGATAATATTTTTCTATTAAATAGCATATATATTTTGTCCTTATAATTTAGTTCTAAATCATATTTATTATTATGTACCTCTACCATGTTATGAAAGATAAATGACACGAAAGAAAAAACCGCAATACACATGTGACAAAAATTGTCTAATATTAAAACAAAGTTGATTTGTTAATTAAAAATCATACTTTTTCAATTTTTCGGGGATCATTTCAAATTTAATAATATTCATGATTTCTTTTGCAATTTTATGATGCTTACTTTTAATACGTTTCGCAACTTCTTTTTTTTTTTTTTTTTTTTTTAATATCTACGTGGTTTAATATTTAACATGTTTCTGTCAACGTAATTTAGATGAATCGGAACTATATTAGATAGCTTTCCTTTTTTAATTTTGAATTTTCTTCTTTATTTGCTACTTCTTATTTTATATTTTAAAGGGTTAATTACACTTACACCCCCTCTGAGAATGTATAATTACACTTTCCCCCAAAAAAGTTTTGAAATTACACTTACACCCCTTCCGAAAATTCTCTATTTACACCTGACCCCCATCCGTTAGAGTTTGGACGAAAAATATTCACGTCAACCAAAAATAATTACACAAATTTTCAATTTATCCCATCATTTAACATTATCATGTATATTTTTATACTTATAGGAGGATAAGTGTAACCTATATGTATGGAGTGAGGCCAATATTATTATATTTTTTTCCTTATAAGTACAAAATTATTGCACGAGAATGTTAAATGAGAAGTAAAATTGAAAATTTATGTAATTATTTTTGTTGAAATGAACATTTTCCGCCCAAACTTTAACGAATGGAGGTCAGGTGTAAACAAAGAATTTTTAGAGGGGGTGTAAATGTAATTTCAATACTTCTTTGGGGGAAAGTGTAATTATGCATTTTCAGAGGGGGTCTAAATATAATTAACCCTATTTTAAAAGACTATTTATATACATAGTATTTACACACACACTTGTAAAACGAGAAGCACTCAAGAAAAAGACTATGTTTGGGGCTTTCAGTTAGAACCTTTCGAGGAAGTTGTGTATGCCCAGCGTCCCAAATCAACAGTGATTAAACACGGGAAACAGTATTTTTGGTCCTATAAATTATGCTTTTTTATTTTTGGTCTCATTCGTTATGGGACTGATACTTTTGGTTCCGTAACTTACAAAAATTTATATTTTTGGACCTCATCAACTTTTAGGGTTGTTTTTTAAGTATGTTTGGTCGGAGGAAAATTTTAATTTTTGTTAGAGAAGAGAGAAATCTCCTTTTTCTAATTTCCTTCAAAATTTATTATCCCTCAAGATAATTATATTCTCCCTCCTTATCAAAGTGTTGCCAAGTTGAAAAACAGACCAATTTTTCATCTAGCCAAAAATACTAAACGGATCGCATACTAGGCATGTGGCCGATGCCGTTAAAAAACAAACGAAAAAGTGGATGAGGACCAAAAGTGCTAATTCTTTTAAGTTATGGGATCAAAAATGTCAACCCCATAACGAATGAGATCATAAGTGAAATAGGTTTAACTTATGGGACCAAAAATATTATTTCCCCGATTAAACACTATAAGAAAATAGCCCAATAGTTATAAAAAGAAAATCAGTGTTGAGCTAATTAATAAATAATAATTTCGTTTGTTAATCTATATTATTTAATATAAGAAATTTACTTGCTAATGATTTTAGCAATATAAATTTACTTGCTAATAAATTTAGCAACGAATTGTTTAAAATATATATATATATATATATGTATATATTTAGGTAAAGATTAAAATATATATATATTAAATAATGTATTTTAGTAATGAGAATTTTACTTGGTAATTAATTCAACTCTAATTTCAATATTAATTTTTTTCGTAGCTATTGAGTAATTTTTTTTATTTTTTTATTTTTTTATTTTTTGTGTAGCGTAAGGAATAACACAGATTGTTCGGTCTCCAAGTGGATCAAAACATGAAATGTGGAATGCGAGTGTGTGGGACAAAAAAATCATTGGAAATAAAACCTGCTGCTTTACCTTTTTCAGCATCACTTTTCAACATTGTGTCCATCAGGAGATGTACCCTCCTTCCCTTTCAAGTGTTTTTCTTGATCATTATTAATTGATAAACTTGTTTAAATCGAAATATTGCAATTTTATACCTGTAAGTATAATGTGGTGGCAATTTTAGTTTTACAAATTAAATTTGATAATTTTATCCTATAATTAAGTTCCGCATATTAAGGACAAAATGACCGAAATTCGCTAAAATGATCAAAGGTGTACCAAATTAAATTGGTTACGTGTGTGTCATGTGCACTTTCTCAGCCATTTTAGTGAATTCCGGCTTTTTTCCTCAATGGGCAAAGTTTTAAAATTACAAAGAAAAATTGCTCAAATAAATTTATACAGGACTAATATTACAACCCATACTCAGAAGGCTGCGATTGCAATTTTTCCGTTTAAAACTAATTTCATTAAGTACAAAGGAATTCAATACAAGAATTGATGATATTAGTGATAAAATGTCAGGTGGCAATTTTAAAGTTATCACTCAAGATTTAAATTAAGTGACAATATTTTTTATCTTGTCACTGTATAATTATTAGTGACAAATATTGTGTATAAAGTTGTCACTAAATATAATTAATGGCACATCTATAGTGACAACTTAATTACAATACAATATAGTAACAGCTATTATTTGTTGACACTAGGTCATCACTATAGATGTGTCACTAGTTGTATTTAGTGACAACTTTGTGCACCTTTATTTGTCACTAATTTTTGCTAATAACAATTTCGACAACATAATAATAATTATAATTGATTATTATGGAAAATGTCACTAAAATATATATATAATTAGTGACAATATTAGAATTATCACTTATTTATTTATTTTGTAACTAGTCTTCTATTGTTCTGCATGTAGTGATTTTAGTTTTCAAGTGGTGACATGAAATGAATGCATCCAATATTTAAGTGGGACTTTTACATATTGTATTCCACGGGGCATCATTCGATTAGATTTTCTGGATATTCCTTATTTTCGCTTTAACTAATTGTAAAGAAGTAGTAGTCCTTGCCTCATTTCTGATTTACTTGAAACTTATGTGTACTATTTTTCATACGGGGATAGAGCTTCTAATGCATGTTTTCATTTCATTTTATTTAAGGATGACAATTGGACCCTAGAATCCGGAGCCCCGACTCGAACCCACTCAATTTGGGACGGGTTTGGTATTGGTTTGGGGGGAAGGGGGGGCCTGGTGGGGTACGAGTTTTGTCCTGGACTAGATCCCCTCGTATTTTTCTTATATTTTTTATTTATTATTCATATGTAATACATTATTAATAAACAATTATGGTAGCATATGTAAATTTTTAGACAATTTTGCATAAATTCAACTCTATATAAGAAATACAAAAAATAAAACATTAGTTGAATTATTATTTGTATTCTATAGTTCCTTTTAGATGATAAATATGATGTTACTTAATAAAGAAATAATTTTTAATTGAGTATATACTTTATCTTATACAATTCATTTTAGATTGAAAATTATGTTAAAGTATTTAAATGTAAACTATTATTACTTATTAAAAAAATTAAATATTAGTTGAATTTATTCTTTGTATTATATACATTTCATTGTAGATCGTAAAATGATATTACTTACTGAGAAATTAATAGTTTAGATGAACGTATTCTTTTTGTTATTTAATTCATTTTAAATTGAAAACTAAGTTAAGTTATTTAAATCTAAGCTGATATTACTTATTAAAAAAATAAAATATTAGTTGAATGTACTCTATGTAGTATATATTTTTAATTAATGTAGATCGTAAAATGATATTAGTTGATGAGAAAATTAATAATTTAGGTGAACATATTCTTTTTCTTGAAAGCAAAAGAGAATTTCATTAAACTTCAAGGTCATGTAGCAAGACAGGAAGCAAAGAGCCAGGAAGGTTGCTATCACGATGTACTAAGGAACTAGACATCCTAGCGAGCGAGTGAGCAACATAATTTACCTCCCGATAGACATGAAAGAAATTGAAAACAGCAAAATGGCGAAGGGTATGGAGAATGTGTGCAATAATAGGGCTAACCCATGAACTATCCTCCATTCCAGATTGCAACTTACAGATGATAGACAAACAGTCACCTTAAACAATCATCGCATTCCATCCTTGTTGATCCACCATTTGTGCAGCAACGAGAGCAGCAAAAGCCTCGGCGTGTTCAACATTTGTGGAGTTAGACAGCAACTTTGTTTCCCAGAGAAGACAGTGGCCATGATGAACATATTATTTGTCTTATATAATTCAGTTTAGTTTGATGGTATAGAAATTTGTCCATCATATTTGATGAAGAAGATAACCAAGATGATTGTGCTATCGAAGACTAATCAATGTGATAAGGAACATAAATATGTCTTTACAATTCCAGACTTGTTATTTCTTATGTGAACCTGCTAGCTTGTAAAAGTGAAATGCTTTTCCTTGTTTGGGTTTTGGCTTACTTATGGTCGACAATGTTTTACTATTATACAATTCTCATCGTCTGTAGTAATTTTGGACAATTCGGCAAATTTGCAAAGTGTGCGAAAGTGAAACTTGGGTGGGGCAGGTCTCGGGTCAGGGCAAACCCACCCCAGACCTGCCTCGTTTTCATCTCTAATTTCATTGTAAAAGAGTAGTACTCCATACTTGTGCTTTTATCTTCACCTAGTGCAAGGGAGTAGGTTTCCTTATTTATGCTTTCACCTTTATCCATGATAAATAGGGTTGTAAAAATTCGAATTACCCTATACATATATATGTTCAAGTTTGTTTGAATTATTATCGAGCTTGAATAATTGCGTTTGAATTTGATTTGACTATAATTAATATAATCGAGCTCAAACGAGCTCTATTGGATCAAATGTGAATTTAGCTCAAGTATTTCGATATTTTTTAGTATATTTTATTATTTTTCCACTAACACTACAAAAAAAGGCCTTATTGGAACTGAAGTTGGGACGGATTGTGGGATGGTTTGTCGTCCCATTTTACTGTTGGAACGGAATTTGGGACGGCGCTGGGACGACCAATAATGTTAGTCTCAAAAAGTCTCGTCCCAAACTATTTAGGATGGTTTTAAGACGGCTTCTGCCAACTGTCCAAAAATTTTCAGCGGAATTTAGGACAACCTAACAAAGCCGTCAGAAAATATGCCCAAATGACGGTTAATTGAAATAACAGTTCAAAACGGACTTACGGACGGTTTAGGACAGAATTCTTACATCGAACGTATTATATTTGGAACAGTATTATATTTGGAACGGTATTATATTTGGAACGGTTGTTGGGACGGCGTTTGGTACATATTTTCATTTTAATTTGAGGTGGAACTTTTATATCGGACGTATTATTTTGGAATGATTGTTGGGACGGCATTTGAAACGGATGTTTTCTTTTTTTATTTGGGACAGAATGTCATCCCATTTTCGTCCCTAATTTTAATAATTTTTTTAGAAAAAATTGCTTGCCTTTTGTTGTTTGTATATTTTTTTGTTAAATATTGTATTGAATTTATAATTGATGACAATATTTTTTCATAAGAAAGAAATTAAAATTAGTCAAAATATATTGCATTGTTTACAATTCGAATTACAAAAAGAAAATATCAAAATCCTAATCTAACAGTTGGTGCATATGCTAGTAGGTGGCCTCAAGGTCTGCATCATCCTCGGTCGGCTGATGTGTGGACTCCTCTACTGGCGAGTCAGCAGCCGTATAGGGGTGGGACTATTGGTGCTTGGTCGGGAGCAACGTCGAGATCCCCATGTTGACGAAAATCACGCCAACATAAGCTTGATTTTTTGAAGCTATGTTGAGACGGGAGGTTCTGGCGGTGGGGCGACAGTGGACGTGGATGCTCTATGGTCCATGGGCAAGCGGCACCTAATGTGAATATCTCGAACCCCATGTCAAAGACTCGAGCCCGCTTCCTTTCCCCTCCTACCTCGGCCCCAAGCTCCTCCTCCTCCAGTGCTGCGACACTAGCAGCTGATGAGGCACCCACCTTGGGTGGCGTTAGCTGCGAGGCACGCTCCTCGAGCATCTTCTGATATATTTCCTGAAAATAAGTAAGATATCATGCGTTAATAAATAATTAAATTTTTTTGATGTAAGAAAACAAAGAAGTATAACTTACCACCACCTCCTTTGCCCTCGAACCGCTCTAACCGCCTTCCGTTTTTTTTCTTGTAGCAATCGACAAATTAGCATAGGTGGGCGGCCGAGCTCAGCCAACTACACAAATATTTAATGATTTTAGAAATTTGTAAATTTTTTTACTGAAAATAATTAAACTTGTAATAAATCAAACTTACTAGTTTCTTCTTGTGCTTGCCCATTGAGGAGGAAGCCATGTGCCCCCTCTCCCTCCCCCCCCCCCGTTAGATGGTGTTGGATGCTATAGGTTGGGTAGTCGACTAGCCTTGTTCTGGGCTGTACTTCCTTTTGAATTCGTCTGATGACCAGTACACCTGAAGGTTCGCCAAAATGTTGTCCGCCATGTTTGGGCTGCTTATTCGTTTTTTTGGCTTCATTGAATCTTTTACTAAGCCATTTTTTGGTTCTTTAGTTTCTTGTATTTATCGTTTGTTTATTATTATTATTCTTACAATGTTACAATTATTTTATACGTTAAACATATAATCAATCCATATTAGGTCCATTAAGAATTCATATTAAAAACAATTTTATTTAAATTTTACCAATTGCAACACATTTCAAATTATAAATGACCCAACTCAATTTAGTTGGGTTGGGTTGAAGTCATGGGTATTAATCCAAATTGATACCACTACTCCCTATATTTACTTTCGTTGCTAAATGAAAAGGAGTTAGTACTCCTTGTTGTAAACATGCCTCTTTTTGACTAATCTATTATAAATAATATTTGAAGGGTTTCTTTTGACCCAAATTCTTCAATTTTGACTCAATTCTAATTTTCTAAAATTTTGAGTTTTTTTAATATTTCAAATTATACATATTCAGAGTGGAATGATGGTAAGTTTATTAGAGTTAGTGGAGTCAGTTATTATAATTAGTGGAGTAATTTCAGTTATTAGAATTAGTGGGAGTAATGGTCAGTTGGAAAAAAACCCGCAAGCACGTTTGTATAGCATTATTTTATAAGTTGTAACCTCCACACCACTTCCCCATATTGCTAAAAATGTTTGTATAGCATTATTTGCATAAGTTGTAACCTCCACATCACTTTCTCACATTGCAAAAATTATGATATTCATCACCGGATCTCATATGGGTGAAGAAGTCTTGATTCCACGAATTATTCTTACCATCACTCAGTCTCAAATATTTGTTTTAATGAAGAGAAGACAATTTCCTATAAGGTTCACATTTGCAATAGCTATTAATAAGAGTCAAAAACAAATACTAGAAGAGTAGGATTGCGTTTGCCAATACCAGTATTCATTTATGGTCAGTTATATGTTGCATTGTCACGTGTAACAAATCAATTATGTTTAAAGATGTTCATTTGTAATAAACCTGGAATACCTCAAATTTGCACAAAAAATATCGTGTATCCTGAGGTGCTTGCTGCAATTCATGAAGACAATTACTTTTATTTTATATTGGTCTTTGTAATCATATTTTTAGCAAAACTATATATCTTATCATATGATTCATATATTGGTCTATACAAAATTTATCATAATTGCATAATCATGCATAATTCACAATTTTCTCACTACAAAAAAAAGGTTTTATTGAGACTGATTTTGGGACGGAGGTTGGGACAGTATGTCGTCCCATTTCAATGTTGGAACAGAATTAGGGACGACGTTGGGACAAAATAATATCGGTCCGAAAAAGCCCTGTCCCAAATTATTTGGGACGATTTTGGGACAGATTTTGGCAACCGTCCCAAAATTTGTAATGACATTTGGGACAGCCTAACAAGCCCTCCCAAAATATGCCAAAAGGACGGAATATTGAAATAACAGTTTGGGACGGCATGACGGATGGTGTGGGACGGACTTTCGTTCCAAATCTATCCCTAATTTTAAACTGGACATGTTAATACTGGAATGATTATTGGGACGATGTTTGGAACACTTTTTTTTTTTTTTTTTTATTTGGGACGAAAATTTTAAATCGGACGCATTATTTTTGGAACAATCGTTGGGACGGTGTTTGGGACATGACCTTTTCTTTTTTATTTGGATAAAATATCGTTCCAAATTCTGTCCCTAGTTTTAATTAATTTTAAAAAAAATTGCATTTTCTTCTATATTTTTTTTGTTAATATTGCATTAAATTTCTAATTGAAGATACCATTTTTCATACGAAAGAAATTCAAATTAGCCAAAATATATTGTATTGTTTACATCCGGATTTCAAAAGGAAAACACATACAAAAGAAATTCAAATTAGCCAAAATATATTGTATTGTTTACATCCGAATGTTAAAAGGAAAACATAAAATATCCTAATCTCACGGCTGGGGCAGATGCTAGTCGATGGGCTCATCCTCTGCCGACTGCTGCGTGGACTCCTCGGCTGGGACGTCAACAGCCAAGGATTGAGGTGGAACTATAGGTGGATGGTTGGGGAGCAACGTCGAGATCCCCATCTTGTCGAAGAGCACACCCAACATGAGCTTAATTTCCTGAAGTTGTGTTGAGATAGGAGGTTCTAGCGGTGGGGCAGCAGTGGACGTCGATGCTGTGTGGTCTGTGGTCCATGGACGAGCGGCGTCTGATGTGAATGCCTCGGACCCCATGCCAAAAACTCGGCCCCGTTTCCTCCCACCAGCCGCCTCGGCCCAAAGTTGTTCCTCCTCTAGTGCTGTGATAACAGCAGTTGATGAGGCACCCTCCTCTGGTGGCGTCAGCTGTGAGGTACGCTCCTCGAGCAACTGTTGATACGTCTCCTGAAAATAAGTAAGATATGACGCGTTAGTAAATAATTAATATTATTTTAAGAAAAAAAATTATAAGTTACCGCCACTTCCTCTGCCCGCGAGCCGCTCCAACTGTCATCCGCTTTTTTTTTGTAGCAGTCAGCAAACACCTCCATACGCCGAGGTTCGCGGCCAAGCCGAATCTCCTTCACAGATATTTTAAAATGTTAGACATTTGTAGAAAAAATATTATTGAAAATAATTAAACTTATTCAAAATCAAATTTACTTACTAGTTTTCTCTTGTGCTCACCCATTGAGGAGGACCCTCCACGGTGGATGGTGTTGGCTGTTGGGTTAGCCTGTCAGTTAGTCTTGTTCTGGGCCGATTTCTTCTTGAATTCATTTGATGCCCAGTACACCAGAAGGCCAGGCCAAACATCATCCGACAACCATTTGGGCTGTTTATTTGCTTTCCTAGCTTCATTGAATTTTTTACTAATCCATTTGTCAGCGTACGGGTTGAAGAAGGATCTCACTATTTCATCCGGGCAGTCCCACCTATATATCCGCTGCAAGACAAGAAACATATAGAATAATTAGTAAGAGATGTATAAATAAAATATAATTTTGGATACAATTACTAAGAAAGTTGAGTACTATGTACCTTAAGCTCATCAAACCAAAAGTTCTTTTGGGATTCCGGGATTTCTCTGTAGGAGGGCCATGGGTGCGTGTAGTGACCCGAAACCACATCACCGATGCACGAGTGAAAGGTCCGTATCAGTAATGCAATATATCAATTTATGTTATATGTTTTAAAAAATAAGGAAATGAAACACCACTTACAGTACATCATCGCCTCTGATGAACCTACGAGGACGTGGGGTGCGGCAGGTGGAGGCGCGGCAGGTGGAGGTGCGGTTGAGGATAGGCTGGGAGAAGGGTCGGAGGAGCCGCTAGCTTGTGATGTCCGGGGCGTCGGGTCCACCGACGGGTTCCGTGATGTTGTGGGCACTGAAGGAGGGCCCGGAGGTGGTGCAATTGGGTGTGTCGATGCTTCCGGAGCATCATAAGCATCAAGGGTAGGTGGTCGAACCACCTGCCCACACCCACGTTCACGTCCCCTGCCAGGTGGAGCAGACCCTCGAGTCATACCTATCATAAGTGTGACCTTCAATTTAAAATGTCTTAAGATTTGAACCCTTCATATTTAATCATTTTGAAATACACTGGTTGCTAAATAATTGATCAAATCCAATGGTTCTAATTTATCTAACAAAAATAGGACTCATAAAAATACAGAAAATTAACAATCAAATAGGGAAGCAACAAGGAAAAGCATGCTTAGGAAAATGTATGACCAACAACAAACAGGAAAGTGTTCGTTTACTAAATATTTTGCCTTGCAGTTATATTGGAGTTTTCTTCCTTCTTACAAAGTCATAGTATTACATGACTTGTTATACAAGAGGGGATCAGGGACGAGGATTAACTTGAAGGAATTGCAAAATTCATAGAACTGCAGAGATTAGAGTAGCTAAAAGTGAAAGATTATGTTGGAGCAAGGACGATCAGACTTACAATCATCTGTATTGGTTCAGTAATGCAATTTTAAGCTCATGAATTGAAATATAAACAAATTTATGTGCACACAGTAAATGATTACTCCAGTGCATAAACAGCTATTATCCTTGCAGCTGAAGATTTAGATACACTAACACTTTCTAACTACATCAGGAAAGTAAAAGATAATCCTAATAGAACAATTACCATAAATTAAAAGCATTGACATCAGAAAAACTGTTTCACAATATTGTTGTGAACAGATTACAGCAACGATTTGTACTCTCAATCTCAAAGGAAATCATCATATAAAGTTTGTTGCCATTGCATACAGGGAATGCTACAATTGTCCTTTCTCGATGAAAAAGTATTTGAAACATTGCAATGAAATACCTTTCTACGGTCTAATTTGCACTTAAATCCTAATTAAAGAAACTAAAAAATAATCTTTAAAAAAATGATCTAATTTCTACTCAAACTGCAATAGCAAGAACCATACACATCCCTAATCCATTACCTGATGCATGCCAGCAAGAAATTCAAATTACCCGATTGTTCCTTCAGCTGGTCGATGAGACTGATTATGAAGATAGAACATTAGCATGTCTAACAAATCAATATGCTACTTCAACTCAAATTTTATGTACATTGAATAAAATACTCTCAAGTATATATATATTTTTTTGACAAATTGGTAAGATCAAGATACAAAATAGTTATACATAATTATAATTGACGTGATAAGCTCGTACTATAGAACCATATGACTGAAAAGCAACAAGGCTCTTAAAATACAGAAACAGGATTTTAGCTCTTCATGCTTTCAAAATCGAACCTTCTTTGATCCAAAAAAGGTACAATCAAACATTCAATTTTGCATATTTTGTCATAAAAAAGTGCGCAAGTCTGTGTCCGAATTGTGTCCAGAAGTAAAAGTTGTTATTCACCTATCTTTCATTATGGTAGAGAATTGATGCCTATAATTCAGAAGAACAGTTCAATCAGATGCTAGATGTCATCCCAAAACCCAGACGTCTCTAGGAATCCATCATGAGAAGAAGATGAAATGGCCTATACAGAATTTTCAATCCCAAATTCTCCATTTCCTTCCTACACAATAAATAATTTATATACTATCTGATTACATTATCCGAAAGCAATTCACAACCCAAACTGAGCTATAATTTCAGAGCTCATTGTGAAAAATCTTATGTGCAAGATATAATTTCATACAGAATTTAATAAACTAAACTACACCAGAAGTTCCCCATTCTCAGAAAAGAGTCCACGGCCAATAGATAGAGATAAACACAAAAAAACATAAACAATCGAAAACAATAAAAAACATAAACATATCAGAGAGAGTGCGAGAGAGAGATGTAGGAAGAGAACCTTCTCGCGGTCGACAGGTTCAAGGCGAGGGGCGGCGGCGTGCGCGGACCAACGGAGAAGCGGCGGCATGCGCGGAGGAACGGAGGAGCGGCGGGCGTGCGGAGAGGAACGGAGGAGCGGCGGAGGAATGGAGGAGCGACGGCGTGCGCGGAGGAGCGGCAGCGTGCGCGGAGGGGTGTGGCGGCAGGTTAAAGAGAGAGAGAGTTTTAGGGATTGGAAAGAGAGAGATATTTTAGGGATTTGAGGGCATATCTCAATTAGCATAAATATTTTTAAGCGCCAGTTAGTGGAATATTTGGAACTCATTTTTTCTCAAAATGGTGGAAAATAATTTTAATAAAATTTAAATTCTATAAATAATAATATTAGTATTTTTTAATAGCATAATATTATTAATATCATAAAATTAAAATTTCATAATAATATTAAACTAAAATATTATTGTTAATAAATAATATTAAATTTTTTTAATAGCATAAAATTGAAACTCCATAAATTGAAATTACTGTTAATAAATAATAATATTAATTTAAAATATTACTGTTAATAAATAATAATAATAATATTTTTAATAGCATAATAATATTAATAGCATAATGATTTCTATAAGTGCTTCTTTGACATTCCTAAATTAATTATACAAAAATAATACAAGTTGGCTAGGACCTCAATAAAGACTTTTCAAAAGATCATCCTTGATGTTTTGCAGTTTGAGTTCCACCTCGATACGGGCACTTAATTTTTTCGTGGTTCATATATGCTTGCTGATTCTTAGCCCAATTTATAAATTCCCGAACACCATCCTCAAACTCCTGCCAAGTTGCTAAGTTTCCTGGCAGATACTTCTCATACATCCACCTCCTCGTTTGTCTTAACATATTTACCTAACTATATAAAAACACAACATATATTAATTGCAAATACCTAAAAAATTATTGATAATATATTAAGAACATGCAAGAACAACATCACAATTTAAATGGTTACATTGTTTAGTACATGAATAATGAAGCACCTCCACCACCTCAATTTTCAGAAAGGAATGATTGACGATAAAATAAATATTTTTAGAGCTTGATAAGTTTCACAAATAAGAAGAATTCAATTGAATGAGACCACAAATGAGATGAAGCACAACTATTTATACACATTTTTTGGGCAGATCTTGGGACGAAATTTGAGATGGAATTTGGGACTGAAATGATCCATTATAATATAGTCGTTGAAATATAGCCGTTAAGATTTGGGACGGTATTTGGGACTACATTTGGAACGAAATCATATAGTCGTTATAAAGTAGCCGTTAAATTGTTGGAACAAAAATTGAGACGGATATTTGGGACTACATTTTGTCGCAAAAAATGAATTATCACCTTACCGTTCCAATTAAATTTTCGGTCGTCCCAAATGTTGTGGCAAAGTTGGGAGGGACCACATGTCATCCCAAATGTCGTCACAAAACTATTTCCTACCAAAATATTGGGACGACATTTGGGACGGTTTGGAACGGTTATTTTTTTAGTCCTATATTCGAACGGAATTTGGGACGAACATTTTATTTTGGGACGGTACTCGTTGGCATAAGGCCTTCCGTTCCAAATCCGTTCTAAATCGTCCCAAAATGGTGCCAAAGTGGGACGACTATTGGGACAAATGTTGGTAGTCCCAAACTTTCGTCCCAATAACGCCTTTTTTTGTAGTGTCTTTTATTTATGTTTATTTTTTTGTTAAATTGTGTATTCGTGTGTCTCAAAAGATTAAAGATATTAATAGGTTAAAATAAATATTATTGCAGGAGATACAGGTGTAATATATACACCTTTGAAATTATTGAGCCCACATGGTTGCAGATTTAATATTAAGGTTCGCCTTATCAGACTGGTAGATATACACGCATATGAGCATAAGATAAGAACATTGAAGATGGTATTTGTTGATTGTAAAGTAAGCATATTTTGATTGTATTATTTTCTCAATTTATGTTTTAATTTTATAAATTTAGAAATTTTTTACAAAATTGTATCTCTTTTTGTTAAATTTTGCAGGATTTTTTCATGCATGCAAGGTGTGGTTTATGGTTGTAATATTGCTTACATCATTTCATGCCTTACTGAAGGAAATTATTATATATAATATTTTAAGGGTATCTTTTGACCAAAATACTTTAATTTTGACTCAATAAGTTCCAAGAATTTTGATTTTTTTTTTTATTTCAAATTATGCATATTAGAATTACAGTGGAGTGGTGGTAAATTTATTAGAGTTAGTGGAGTCAGTTTTAAAATTAGTGGAGTAATATCAATTATTAGAATTAGTAGAGTAGTGGTCAGTTGGAAAAAATCGCAAATACGTTTGTATAGCATTATTTTTGTAAGATGTAACCTCCACACCACTTCCTCGTATTGATAAAAACATTTGTATAGCATTGTTTCTATAAGTTGTAACATTCACACCACTTTCTCATATTGCTAAAATTATGATATTCATCACCAGATCTCATATGGGTGAAGAAGTCTTGATTCCACGAATTGTTCTTACCACCACTCAGTGTCAAACATTTGTTCCAATTAAGAGAAGATAATTTCCTATAAAATTGGCATTTGCGATGACTATTAATGAGAGTTAAGGACAAACAATTATTTAATTCATTTTGTACAAATCAAACAGAGAAGGAAATATACAAAAACAAAGGCCAAAATCTGTAAAAAGTAATCAATAACTTCCATTATAGACATAAAAGGACCTTTCCTTTTATAATTAGTATAGATAAGATTTGAAGGGTGTCTTTTGACCAAAATCCTTCAATTTTGACTCAGTTTTTCCAGACTTTCGAGTTTTTTATTATTTCAAATTATGCATATTAAAATTACAGTGGAGTAGTGGTAAGTTTATTAGAGTTAGAGGAGTCACTTTTTAGAATTTGTGGAGTAACGTCAGTTATTAGAAATAGTGGAGTAATGGTCAGTTGGAAAAAATCGCAAACACATTTGTATAGCATTATTTTTATAAGTTGTAACCTCCAAACCACTTGTCACTTCCAAACCACTTCCTCGTATTTTTATGAGTTATTGAGCCCACATGGTTGCAGATTTAATATTAAGGTTCGTTTGATCAGACTGGTAGATATACGCTCACACGAGCATAAGATAATAACATTGAAGATGGTATATGGTTATTTCAAAGTAAGCATATGTCTGATTGTATTATCTTTCTCGATTTATGTTTTACTTATATAATTTAGAAAGTTTTAACAAAATTGCATATCTTTTTGGCAAATTTGGCAGGGTTTTCCTCATGCAAGGTGTGGTTTAGTTGTATCGTTGCTGACATCATTTCATGCCTTGCTAAAGGAAATTATTATATGTAATATTTGAAGGGTGTCTTTTGACCAAAATCCTTCAATTTTGACTCAATTCTAATTTTCCAAAATTATGAATTTTTTATTATTATTTCAGATTATGTATATTAGAATTAGAGTGGAGTAATGGTAAGTTTATAAGAGTTAGTGGAGTCTAATATTAAATTTAGTGGAGTAATGGTCAGTTGTCAAAAACCGCAAACACGTTTGTATAGCAATTTTTTTATAAGTTGTAACCACCACACCACTTCCTCATATTGCTAAACTTATGATATTCATCACTGGAAGAAGTCCTGATTGCACGAGTCGTTCTTACCACCACTCAGTCTCAAACATCTGTTTCAATGGAGAGAAGATAATTTCCTATAAAATTGGAATTTGCAATTGCTATTAATAACAGTCAAGCACAAACACTAGATAGAGTAGGATTGTATTTGCTAGAGTAAGTCTTCATACATTATTCGTTATATGTTGCACTGTCACATGTAACATCCATTAGGCTTAAAGATGTTCATTCGTAATAAACCTGGAATACATCGAAATTGCACAAAAAATATCGTTTATCCTGAGGTACATACTGCAATTCATGAATAAAATTATTTTTATATTATATTTGTCTTTGTAATCATCTTTTTAGAAAAACTATACATCTTATCACAAGATTTATATATTGGTCTAAACAAATTTATCATAAAATTACACAATCGTGCATAGGTCACATGTTTCCTTCATTGATGTTTACTTTTTGTTAAATTGCATTTATTCGTCTGTTTCAAAAGATTACATACATTAATAGGACAAAAATGAATATTATTAATAAGTGCAGGAGATACAGGTGTAATATATACACCTTCGGATTTAAAGTAACCATATGGTCTGATTGTTTTATTTTTCTCGATTTATGTTTTACTTTTATAAATTTAGAAAGTTTTTGAGAAAATTGCATCTCTTTGAGTTAAATTTGGCAGGGTTTCTTCATGCAAGGTGTGGTTTATAGTTGATATGTTGCTTACGTCTTTTCATGTCTGGCTAAAGAAAGTTATTACATATTATATTTGAAGGGTGTCTTTTGACCAAAATCCTTCAATTTTGACTCAACTCTATCTTTCTAGAATTTTGAGTTTTCTTATTATCTAAAATCATGCATATTGGAATTAGAGTGGAGTAGTGGTAAGTTTATTAGAGTTACTAGAGTCAGTTATTAAAATTAGTGGAGTAATGTCAATTACTAAAACTAGTGAAGTAATAGTCAGTTGAAAAAAACCGCAAACACTTTTGTATAGAATTATTTTTATAAGTTGTAACCTCCACACCAGTTCCTCAGGTTTCTAAAACAATTGTATAGCATTGTTTCTATAAGTTGTAACCTCCACACCACTTCCTCATATTGCTAAAATTATGATATTCATCATTAGATCACATATGGGTTAAGAAGTCTTGATTCCACGGATTGTTCTTACTACCACTCAGTCTTAGATATTTATTCCAATGAAGAGAAGACTATTTCCTATATAGTTGGGATTTGCAATGGCTATTAGTAATAGTCAAGGACAAAAACTAGATAGATTATGATTATATTTGTCAGATCTAGTATTCATACATGGTCAGTTATATGTTGCACTGTCACATGTAACAAATCCATTAGGCTTAAAGATGATTATTTGTAATAAACCTGGAATATCTCGAAATTGCACAAAAAATATTGTGTATCCTGAGGTATTTGCTGCAATTCATGAAAAAAATAATTTTTATTTTATATTTGTCTTTGTAATCATCTTTTTAGCAAAAATATATATCTTATCATAAGATTCATATATTGGTCTATACAAATTTATCATAATTGCATAATCATGTATAGTTCACATTTTTCTTACATTTGTGTTTTTTTTTTTATTAAATTGCAATGCATTCATGTGTTTCAAAAGATTACATACATTAATAAGTAACAATGAATATTATCGATAAGTCAGGAGGTACAGGTGTCATATATATACACCTTGGAGTTATTGAGCCCATATGGTTGCAAATTTAATGTCAAGGTTCGTTTGATCAGACTGATAGATATAAACTCACATGAGTATAAGATAAGAACATTGAAGCTGGTATATGGTTATTTTAATGTAAGCATATGTCTAATTGTATTATTTTTCTTGATTTATATTTTTACTTTTATAATTTAGAAAGTCTTAACAAAATTGCATCTCTTTTTGTTAAATTTGGCAGGGTTTTCCTCATACAAGGTGTGGTTTATAGTTGTAATATTGCTTACATCATTTCGTGTCTTGCTAAACGAAGTTAATATATATAATATCTGAAGGGTCTCTTTTGACCAAAATCCTTCAATTTTGACTCAATTCTAATTTTCTAGAATTTTGGATTTTTTTATTATTTCAAAATATGCATATTGGAATTAGAGTGGAGTAGGTAAGTTTATTAGAGTTAGTGGAGTCAGTTATTAAAATTAGTGGAGTACTGTCAATTTTTGTTAAATTGCAATGTATTCGTGTGTTTCAAAAGATTACATATATTAACAGGTCAAAATGAATATTAGTGATAAGCGCAGGGGGTACAAGTGTAACATATACACCTTGGGAGTTATTGAGCCCACATATTGCAGATTTAATATTAAGGTTCGTTTGATCAGACCGGTAAATATACACTCACACGAGCATAAGACAAGAACATTGAAGATGGTATATGGTTATTTAAAGTAAGTATATGTCTGATTATATTATTTTTCTCAATTTATGTTTTAGTTTTATAATTTAAAAAGTTTCAACAAATTTGCATCTCTTTTTGTTAAATTGACAGAGTTTTCCTCATGCAAGGTGTGGTTTATAGTTGTAATATTGCTTACATCATTTCATGCCTTGCTAAAGGAAATTATTATATATAATATATTAATGGTGTCTTTTGACCAAAATCCTTCAATTTTGACTCAATTCTAATTTTCTATAATTCTGAGTGTTTTTATTATTACAAATTATGCATATTGGAATTAGAGTGGAGTGGTGATAAGTTTATTAGAGTTAGTGGAGTCAGTTATTAAAATTAGCGGAGTTATGTCTATTATTAGAACTAGTGGAGTAATGATCAATTAGAAAAAACCGCAAACACGTGTGTATAGCATTATTTTTATAAGATGTAACCTCCACACCACTTCGTCATATTGCTAAAAATATTTGTATATCTTTGTTTTCATGAGTTGTAACCTCCACACCACTTCCTCATATTGCTAAAATTATGACATTCATCATCGGATCTCATATGGGTGAAAAAGTCTTGATTCCACAAATTGTTTTTACCACCACTCAGTCGCAAACATTTGTTCCAATGGACAAAAGATAATTTCCTATAAAGTTGGGATTTGCCATGTCTATTAATAAGAGTCAAGGACAAGCTCTAGATAGAGTAGGATTATATCTGCAAGAGCCAGTACTCACACAAGGTCAGTTATATATTGCACTATCACGTGTAACAAATCCATTAGGCTTAAAGATGCTCATTTGTAGTAAACTTGAAATTCCTTGAAATTGCACAAAACATATCGTGTATCTTGAGGTACTTGCTACAATTCATGAATAAAATTATTTTTATTTTATATTTATCTTTGTAATCCTCTTTTTTAACAAAACTATATATCTTATCATAAGATTTAGATGTTGGTCTATACAAATTTGTCATAATTGCATAATCATGTATAGTTCACATTTTTCTTTCATTTATATTTATTCACTACAAGAAAACAAGGCAGATACTACAAAAAATATTGCAACAAAATTAATTCCGTAGCTCATGATATGGACTAGCAATGAATATTCCATAGCAAATAGTGTATTACCATTATCCATATGCCTAAAAAAGTATGAATGGCCCTAAAAGTTTCTTCCATTTTTTGGTTTACCTGAATTAACCTTATAATAATATTACCTAAGGATAATTATGTAAAATAATTTGCTTTTAACACATATTAACTACTTTTTACATTTATTACTTACATTCATTAACTACTTTTCACATTATTCATATACAGAAAGGTCATAGAGTTAACAAAATTCACAAATTTTGCCATGAAACTATATATTCAATAAGAACATTTCATAAAAAATCTTAATAAATTGCAATTCTAATAAACCATACAATAATTACAATATTAGTATTTAAATAAATAATATTATTAGTTATATGTTTCAAAATAATTTAAAGTTTGTAAAATATTTATAATTTTTTTCCAAAATTATTATTTTGTTCTTTAACTTTACCCCCTATTAGTCTTATATGTCCTATATGTATGTTCTTACTTATTTAGTTATATAAGCTAAAAAAATGATGACAAAAATTCCTCCGGTTGTCGAAATTTTATTTTTTAGCCAGAAAGATGACATGACAGTCGAGTTGGACAATTTTTGAATTTTCTTAATCTCACGTGGCTTGGATACGAGTTGGAAGACATCTTAGACATTAATGGAAAAAAGAAAAATTTAATAATTTTTTTGAATTATATTATATGTATAATTTTAACTTAAAGATATAAAACTATTATTTAATAAAAGAATTAGCCCCCAACCCCCTCCCCTGCTCCTACCTGCCCTCCTCCCCAACCCCTAGGGCCCCCGACAGAGGTGGGCAACAACATCGTCCCTGAATCTGGACGAGAAATAGATCTCGGCGACGGAGAGGCCGTCGCCCTCCACCTGCAGTGGGCGACGATAATCAGCCAGACAATATCAGATCTGGGCGATGTCGTCGCCTAGAGGTGACGAGGGCACCCCGTCGTCACCTTCACCATCATTTTTTCTAAAACAAAGTTAGTTAAGTTTTAATTAATTTATTAAAAGTAATTAAAAGAAAATTAAGAAAACAGTAAGTTCTAAAACCTAGCGGCAATGTCTAAATTTCTGAATATCAAGTCAGAGTTCAGTATGTCTGAAGCATGCTATGACCGAATTATGTCGATAGTTGAAGACATTTTGCCGAAAGATGCAAAATTGGCCAAGTAGCTTCTACAAAACCAAAAAGCATTTACGCAAGCTTGGGCTTGTTTATGAGAGGATAGATGCTTGCATAAACAAGTGCATGTTATACTAGAAAGAAACCAAAGACAAAGAAAAGTGTATTGTGTGTCATCATCCTCGTTATAAGGTAGGAAACCAAGTGTCAGACAAAAAGTGCCTCATAGTGTCTTTCACTACTTGCCTCTAACGCCAAGACTTCAAAAGTTGTATATGTCGAGCCACTCTTGTGAGCACATGACTTGGCATACAAAGTGCGTTGAGGATGAAACTATGGCACATCCAGCTCATGGTGAGGCCTCGCGCCACTTTGATACCACTCATCTGCAATTTTCTCCAGAACCACGTAACGTACGTCTTGGCTTGTGTAGGGATGGTTTTAATCCTTTAAACATGTCTGGGGCTCCTTATTCATGTTGCCCAATGATCCTTACTGTTTATAATCTCCCACCAGGCATGTGTATGTAACGACCATATATGTTTTTATCTATGGTTATCCCGGGGCAAAAGAGCCCAAGTAAAAACTTGGATGTCTTCTTATGTCCACTAATAGATGAAGTAAAGATGTTGTGGACAGATGGAATCCAAACCTATGATGTCTGCAAGAAAGAGAACTTTCTAATGAGTGCAACACTTTTGTGGACTATTACTGACTTCCCTGCTAATGTTATGGTATCGGGATAGAGTACTCATGGGTTGATGGCATGTCCGTATTGTATGGAGTTTACAAAATCCTTTTCACTTTAAAATGGTAGGAAACCATGTTGGTTTGATTGTCATCATCAGTTCTTGCCCTCTGATCATCCATTTAGAAAACAATCAAGGCAATTTTATAAAAATCGAATTGAGAATGATATGCCTTCTCCACGTTTATCTGGTGAGCAAATGCGCCAACGTGTGGAGAAACTCCCTGACATCACATTTGGTACACAAAGGGGTAAGCAAAAGATTGATGGATTCAACAAGACACATAACTGGGTAAGATGCATCTTTTGGGAGCTTCTTTATTGGCATACAAATCTTATTCGTCACAATTTGGATGTGATGCACATTGAAAAGAACTTCTTTGATAATATTTTCTACAATGTTATGGATGTAAAGGACAATACAAAAGATAATGCTTATGCAAGAGCTGGTTTGGAATTATATTACTCCTGCCCTAACTTGCATTTGATTTATGATTCAAATGGGAAGCCATGGGAACCGAAAGCACTATACACTTTAACTAAGGAGCAAAGAAAAGAGGTGTGTGGTTCGGTTAAACATCTGAGACTTCCATATGGTTATGCATCAAATATAGCTCCGTGTGTGAATGAAGTTGAATGTAAATTTTATGGATTAAAGAGTCATGATTGCCACGTATTTATGCAGAGATTACTTCTAATTGTATTGTGAATTTTATTGCCTAAGGCAATTTGGGAGGCCATAACCGAGCTAAGATGCTTTTTTAGAGATATTTGTGCAACTAGCTTCAAGTAAAAGATATGGAGCAACTTCAGTTGAATATTGCTAAGACTCTTTGTAAACTTCAAAAAAAAAAAATTCTTCAGCATTCTTTGACTTAATGGAACACTTACCTATTGACCAGGCTTATGAAACCAAGGTCGGAAGACCAGTCCAATATCGATGAATGTCTCCTTTTGAGAGGTAATATAACTTCCATCCATTTTTAAAAGTTTATAATTTAATTATGTAAATCATTGATAATTTATGTGCTTAAAATTCGTTCATCACCTAAAGAAAAAAGTCAAAAATCGATCACTAGTTGGGGCTTCAATTGTCCATGCATACTTGATCGAAGAAATGTCTACATTTTGTTCTTTGTACTTTGAATGTACAGTGCAGACAAGATTAACCTGAGTCCCAATTTTTACACATCCAGGACAATCATTAGGTCCTGCAATTCATCATAGAATCTTCAAAGATGATGCATTGATGGTCGCACATAGATATGTATTGTTTAAATTGTGCATAACTCAATTCTCCAATCGAGTAAGTCACTTATCTTGGGATTTTCTTATTCTTTACTAATTAAAAGATCACTTTCAAATATTTACTTTTTTTTACAGAAATTTCGATGCAACTTTGATGAAAGAGAACCCGTCAATAGCCCCTATGAATTGGGCATATTGCGTGACAAACATTTTCTAGAATGGTTGAATAAATATGTAAGTATTTATTCAATAACTATTGACAAGTTATTGGTTATTATGAATAAAATATTGATAAATTTTTAACTTCTAAATAGGTTGCAGATCATGAACATATTGTTGATGAACGTATAATTCGTATGTCCTATGGACCACACCGAATGGAAAGATGTTATAAAAGGCTACTTGTGAACGGATTCAAGTTCCACACAAAGCAGTATGAAAATTCAAAATCAACAATGAATAGTAGTGTCTGTGTATGGGGAAGCTCGGATGGTGATGATAATATTGATTATTATGGCATGTTAGAGGAAATAATTGAATTGGAGTATTTGGGAGATGGGAATAAGGTTGTATTATTTAAGTGTCATTGGTATAAAACTTCATCAAATAATGGAATCAGAGTTCATCCACGTTTCAAATTGGTGGAGGTTAATCAAAAGTCAAGACTTAACACCAATAATCATTTCATTTTGGCCAATCAAGCTCAACAAGTGTATTACACAAACTTTCCAAAACATCCAACAAGGCATTCTAGAAGTAAAATAAGAAGTGAATGGAGTGCAGTGTTCAAAATCAAACCTAAAATAGAATTTATCTCCCTCTTCCTGAGGCACATGAAGATAACGAACAATCTATGTGTGTGGGTCATTTTCAAGAAATAGAAAGCTCGGGTGTTGATATAGAACTAATATCCATGATGCAGTTGAAAATAATGTTCCATGAAGTCCACATTTCGATCTACTAGAAGTGGATCTACAAAAACTTGTCCAACCTCAACCTAGTTTGTTTGGTGATGTCGAAGAATGCAATGATGTGGAAGGAGAATTTGAAGATCTCTTTTCTATTGACGATGAGAATTTAGATGAAGATGAAGACAATGAGAATTCTGATTTAGATGATGAAAAGGATTGTGATGATTAAGGATTTTTTGTACTTTTCTTTAGAACTATGATTGTATCATATTCTTTTATAAATTTGGTTACATCTTTTGTTATGTCATTTTCATAATTATTTTTTTATGTTTGCATTCATTGTTCCAAATAGGTTAACGGTATGTCCTTGCATTTATTATTTTTCAAATACAGTTCCTTCTTGTCACAATTTCTCTACGTTTTTTAATAAGCAAAAGATTTCTAGGATGGTGAGAACAAGAGGTAATGGGCGTACAAGACTTCTAGGCAGATCTCTACGATCTTCGATGGCCCATGATGAAAATGATAATTTATCATTGGAGCAGGAAGAAGGGTTGCAAGAACAGCAACATACAGGTAATGGTGCTCCCTTGGGCTTAGCTAGTTCGTTACGTAATAGTGCTACCAGGTATATTTAATATTTCCTCAAACTGTGACAGTATATATTAATAATTTAGTTTACTGATATTCATTTGATTCAAGTAATTTTATCTATTAGGTTTCTTATATTCAATGTATTATTTTAAGAAAATGAAGCAAGTTATTGATATAGCAGATCTAATGGTCGTTACAGGATGGTTAGAACAATGGGGAATGGTCGTACAAGAACTCGAGGCAAGCATCTAATATACCACTAGACCAAGAAGAGGGTTTGCAAGTAAAGCCGCCTACGGAAAATGATGCTCCATTGGGTAGCTTATATAGTTCTTTGCGTAATGTGGTTATTAGGTATATTTAATGTTTCTACTTAATATAATTGATATTTTCTAAGTAGTTAATATATATTTGTGGTGGGTAATTATTTAATATTAATTCGTAATAGAAGACAATCTTCAAATCGAGCTCATGACCTTATCGTGCCAAGACATAATGATCCTCCATCCCATAATCGTGTTGGTTTACCACGTGATGCAATTTCCAGGTAATATGTTTTATACTTATTAATTTATTTTAATCAATATCATTAAGTCTTCACTTATATATATATATATATATTGTTTCTATTTGAGTTTTATAATAAATTAACAATAAATATAAGCAGCCAAGTTAGTGCATCAAGAGGTCGCAGTCGAAGACAACATTCAAATCCACCTCATGAGCACATTCCACCACTTAGGGGATATAATGATCCACCACTAAAATGGGAGGAGGAGCAAGAGGATCCTTTTAATAGTGATCCTCCGTCACGTAGCAGTATTGGGCATTCATTTCCTGCGAGAAGGTGTGGGCTTAGTCCCGGGACTTCTCAGCCAGTAGATCCTAGTGTACGAGTTTTTATTCGTGTGATTGGTAGCAGGTATTGTTATTTTTTCTGATCAATATATTTACTTATGTGATTAAAAATACTTAATATATTTTTTTTTTGGCATGATGCAATAATAAAGTTTCTATCCATCGAGCGTGGTCTCAGAGATTTCAGCATCTGTAAGATACCATATGCAAGGCCCTTGGCCATCATGGGGTCACTATCCACAGAATTTTAAAGAATATCTCTGGGAGATTTTTAAGGTTAGCTGGTTTTATGTTTCTTTAGTGCATATATATTATATATTATATATGATCCAAATAATATTGTTCACATAATATTGACAATTTAACTAATGGAATGGTCACCATATTTGTTTATTTAACTTAAACCATATGCAATAGAGCAAATATATATGGACGGTTGGGTGAACAGGTGATGTTTATAACACATGATGGGACGTTGCAGAGAGTCGATTGAGAGATATACTAGGTAAAGAACGAAAATCTACTGCACTAAAAGTGAAATCCAGTAAACTTTTAGATTGGAGAGGCCATGGACTTAAATGGCTAGGTGACAACATTTGGAATAAGCCGTGTGAAGATTATTGGAGTAAAGAGAAATTTCATAGATCATCAGAAATTGAAAAAAAAAAGTAGTACAACTCCAAATGATGGTTCAATATCAACACATAGTGGTGGTTCGAAGTCTTTTGCAGCCTATAAGGAGGATATGGTAAATTTTGCACTTTATGATTTATATTTATTTATAGGATGTTTACATCAATAGAATATTAAATATACTTGGTACATCTTTCTCATATTTTTGGATACTCTATTTTGTGCAGCAAAGAGAATATAATTGTGAAGTTTCAGATATTGAACTTTATGATCGTACTAACAGAGGAAATAAAGGTACAGGTGAATTCTCTTGCGATAAGGCAAAAAAAGTGTGGGTAAGTTTTACTTACTTTTTTTTTTTCTATTTGTTATGATAATTTGTTTGAAGAAATTTAGAATAATTACGAGTGAATGTTCTGTTAATGGTTTACTTTATTTAAATTTGCAACATTATTTCTTTACTTTATCCTGATTGAGGTTCGTTAGATTTTGATTGTTTTGGTTGTTTTTTGGAGATATTGGAATTTGACATTAAATGTTATTTTATTTCTCTATTTGGTCACTTATGAAAAATCTAAATTGCATTTTCTAATTTTGTATTGATGTGGTGTCTGTGTATGAATTTGAATTTTTAATTGGGGTGAATATTTAAGAAATGAATTTTAAAAGGTGTTTTATTGTGTACATTGATTATAGAGTTGTCATGTTTATTGTTAGGTTACCTATGACACTTTGGTCAAAGAAATGATGTAGCAAATCCATCATCTCCATATAATTTTGATCGTGCAACATAGCTCGAAGCTTCTGGTGGTTTGTCTAAAGGTCGGGTATATGATTTGGTAGTCAACCTTTGTTAGAATAGGTGACCGTGAAACCAATCTTGTTAGGCTTATGTGACCTATTTTCTGACATTAGCTGTTTAAATAAAGTTCATTCAAAATAAAAGTGATGTTCAGTTACGGCATTAGTACTTTGATTGTGTTCACTTACTACTTTGATATCTATAATTGTTCAATGCACAACCAAAGCTCACAGACCGAAAGGTTCCAAAAAACTGGACTGCGCATAGGATCGCAAGCCATGAAATCAATATTTGTGGATCGGTTTGAACACTCCAAGTCAAAGGACCTCGAGATTGGGTATCGAAGGTCCATTTGAGACTTGCACTAAGTAGTTGCAGTCGTGTTTCATCGACAAGTGATGAGAGTCGTACATGCAATATTAGTCGGTTAGCCAGCTCGGTGTCGGCTGCCTAAGGTGACTCGCGGGAATCGTCATATGGGAAACCTTCAATGCATTGGTCGGTACGAGATTGGTCCTCGAATTTGAGGGACTACTGTGGTCACATACACATCGTGCTTGTATCTTAGGTTTGGCAAGAGGCTACCAAGTAGAAAGACTTCGTTGCTATAAGCCCTATCTAGTGCGGTCAAGATGGGTAGTGTGGACAGTAGGTCCCAATATAGAATTCGTCTCCTGCCAAAATGGTCGACAGAGTGTCTCACTTGTACTCTGAGACTCTTCCTCCATAAATCTGTGGCCACCGTGACTGAACAGTGGGATGGGATCCCAGTGACATTTAGTGTGGACGAGCCTAGGCTTAAGTTAAGAATGGGTACCGACACCCAAGCCCCATACCCTAGACTATAGCTATGAGGTAGTAGACGGAAGGACGTACGTACTCGAGAGCCTAAAATGTTCACGCCATAAAAATTCACCTAGTCAATAGTGCCATGGACTGTTCCTAGCATATGGCGTTGCCGGCCAGGCGCTCAAGGGGGAGCGGCCAAGCGCGCGCGACAGGCAGCAGCGCCGCGGGCAAAGACACGGCTGGGCATGCGCGTAGGCAGGGGAGCCTGTGCGCAGGGGCGACCAGAAGGCCAGCCAGGGGCCACACACGCACAGCAGCGGCCAGGCCCGCGCAGGCAAGGGAAGCTTATGTGCGCCCACCCAGCCAGCACGCCCAGCGCACGCGGCAAGCTTTGCTGCCTATGCACACACGCAGCCGTCAGGCGCTAGGCGCCAGAGCGCGCGCGCGTATGGGGCGTCGGCCCGCGCCCGACCGGCCAGGTTCTGCCAGAATGGTCGGCCGTCATCATTTTCCGTCTTCGTGTTATTTTTCTAAAATTATTAGTTTGGAATTTTTCTGAATTATTTTCTACATATTTTTTTAAAGAACATTATTTGGAAATATTTAATTTTAGTTTTTGGTTTGGAACCACCTAAAATTCAATATTTTCTTAATAGTGAGGAAAGAATTTCCTACCAAGAAATATTGCAATAGTTACACTGATGGTCGAACTTCTTGTGAAGAAATTTTGCGTTTATTTCACTATGGATGATATTGGTTATCATGTGTTTATGCGGATAGCATGTTTTACTTGGATGTGTAATATTGCTATTTGTGTTGATGAGATTAACGTAAAGATGATCACAAAGCCCTTAGACCGAATGTATGGTTTATTTCCTGTTGGGCCTATGTGCCTCATTTTTATTGCTCCTCTCTCTTTCTCTTTCTGGTTGCCTTGGAATAATAAGGATTTCTATCTCCCTCCTCATGTACTCCCCCGGGTGTTCATCGGTGTTTCTTTTTAAGTTGTAATGAGAGTAGGTAGTGGTGAGGTGTTTTTTATTTTTATTTTGTAAATGAAGATCAAAGAAGGCCCAGATGATGCAGTCCAAGGAGAGCCTAGAAAGGAAGAGCCCAAAGGAGGTCCATGGAGATCCGAAGCCTTGGAGGCCCGGTGGACGAAGAGGCAAGGCCCATCAGTGTGTTGATGGGTTTCTACTATTAAATGTAATAGTGTAGGACCAACCCTAGATTGACCATAGATCCACTGCGGGCTCAGTGGGTCGCATAGGATTCGGGCTTGTGATCATCCAACAGTGGCATGCTAGGCTTTTATTTTTGCATGTGGAATGTATGGTGAACAAATGGTTTATTTATCATGTTTTTGTTGAAGAATGCAAGTAGTATATGCATATGTTTATGTATATTGTATGATGAGGTCTCGGTTTTTCAAAACTCTCACTTGGTTGGACCAAGCTAAAAATATTAGACCCCTAATGAATGGACTAGAACCTAAGTGGTTGGTCGAAGCCTTCCATCCATGAAAAATTGAGGAAGCTAGTTTCAGTCAAATTGCGTGGTCTCACGAGTTGTGGCACGTCTTTTGTCTTGGAATATAAGCTAAAAATTTATTGTGAACGAAGTGAATACACTCTTGTTACCCATCTCACGAGTCGTGGGGGTAGCAGTGAGTGTTATGATTTGGTTGATTGGGTCGGGTCTAACGCCTGAATAACGTGATTCGCTTGGAGTCCTCGGAATCACGTAAAATGGTGAGGCAAAATATCTTGGGAATCTCATTGGACGAGAATGGTATGGAATACGTCCCACAAGGCTATTTTCCATGCGAATCGTAAAAGCAGGTATAGAGAATTTCATTTGTGAATTTCAAACCCATTAGAAAAGGGTTTCTTGAAAACAACGTTTGAGAGTGGCATGTTTTTTGTAGAAAAAGTGGGAGCATTAAATGACTGAAGTCCAAGTCTTTATATTTCTGTTGATTGCTTGCTTTTATTTTAAATTAAGATTTAAACAATATCTAAGAATCCATTATCCTACATACTTGAGACAAACAAATTCAATGGAACAAACTATAACGTTTGGTTGCGCAATCTGAGGATAGTCCTCGATTATGAGAACCAAGGCTATGTCATGGACAAGCTCTTTCCTCGGACTTTGCCGGAAGGATCCACACTGGAAGAATGTGAGACGTTCGAAACTTGGCATCAGGATAACCGGAAAGTCTGTAGCATCATACTTTCTTCTATGACTAATAAGATGCAGAAATAGTATGAGAGGCTAAACGATATTCCTTCCATAATGGCTCGCCTGAAGGATTGATATGCAGTCCCGGACCGGCATACTAGGTATGTCACTACGAAGGCGTTCTTTGGAACTAAGATGACCGAATGATCCTCTGTACATGAGCATGGGGTCAAGATACTTACCTTAGTGGAAAAGCTCGAAAACCTCAAAGTAGGGCTCGATACCGAGACGTACATTGATGTGATCCTTCAGTCACTCCTACCCTCCTTCGACCAATTTATTATTAACTACAACATGAATGCACTTGAGAAGGGCATATATGAGTTGATTAGTATGTTGTCCAATACAAGGCAACGACCAAAAAGTCTGCGTCGTCAATATTGATTGGAGAGACTTCAACTTTGAAGACGAAAGGTAAGGGTGCCGGACGTTGGAAAAGGAAGAAGGGGAGAGGAAAGGCCGTCGCAACCGCTGCAAACTCTAAGAGCATTCCCGTTGTCAAAGTGGGGAAAGGCAACGGAAAGAGGAAGGTTAGCTCGAAGCAACAGTTGAGGGCAAATGACATATGCGTTCATTGCCATGAGAAAGGGCATTGAAAGAGGGATTACCCCAAGTTCCTCTCCGAGCAAGGTATGTTTGTCGTAGAGGTTAATATGGTCACTAACTCTGCTTCTTGGGTATTAGATACCGGCTGTGGAGCTTAGATTTGCAATGACTTGCAGGTGCCGAAAAGAAGCAGAAAACTAAGTAAAGGCGAGATAATCTTAAGGCTTGGCGATGGCAAGGCCGTTGCTGCAGAAGCAGTAGGAACCGTTAGCTTAGTAGTTAGTGATCATGTTAGGATAGAATTAAAGGATTCTTATTATGTACCTAGCATGATCAAAAATGTCATTTCATTTTGTTGTTAGACAATAGTGGTTATGAATTTTCGATCAATAAAAATTGATTTTATTTGATGAATGATGGATTTACTCATCTGTTAGGTACACTTAATAACGACCTTTATATTCTGCAAAGATCTTATTTAATCATGACTGCTCAACACAAACACAAAATAGATAACTATGAGAATGCACAATTGTGGCATGCAAAGCTCGGTCACATCTCTCAAGAAAGGATCAAAAGGTTGGTAGACTCAAAGAACCTAGACGTGGGCGACTTGAGTAATCTACCAACCTGTGAATCCTGTCCAAAAGGAAAAAATGACCAAAAGGCCCTTTGTTGGACAAAATACACTTGCCACAAGACTTGGACTTGATCCATATGGACATGTGTAAGTACTCAAGCTAGGGGTAGTTTCTCTTACTTCATAACTTTCGCCGATGATCACTCACAGTATATTTATATTTACCTAATGAGGTACAAATCTGAAGCTTTTGTAAGGTTTAAAGACTTTAGACTTGAGTTGAGAACCAAACTGGGTGCAAAATCAAAATCCTACGGTCAAACCGAGGTGGCAAGTACTTAAGTGGCGAATTTATTGATTATCCTGAAAGAAAACGGTATAGTCTCTGAATGGACACCTCCGAGGACACCTCAGTTAAACGGTCTCTCTAGAAGGAGCAATCGAACCCTGTTAGACATTGTCCGATCCATGATGAGTTTTTCCGGACTGCCCTTGTCTTTTTGGGGCTACGCACTTGAAACAACAGCCAAGTTGTTAAACGTGGCGCCGTCTAGTGTTGTGACCCAGAAACCATATGAGATATGGCACGGCATGCCTGCTTCCTACAAATACTTGAGAGTGTGGGGTAGCCCTGCATACGTCAAGCGGTTAGTAGGAGACAAGTTAGAATCAAGATCTAGCTTGTGCAGGTTTGTTGGATATCTGAAAACTGCAGGTTATTACTTTTATGATCCCTCAGAACAAAAAGTCTTTGTTTCGAGGAATGCAGTATTCTTGGAAAAACGTTTTCCAGGGGATGTCCAACGTGATGAACTGCTCATTGAAGAATCAAGTGAGACACATCAGTCATTAGCGCCGGGAGCTACGAATACTTCTTTACGAGGTTTTCGGTTAAGCACTCAACAGACCGAGCGGCCTCGCGAGGCTCAACATGTTAGACAGCCTTTTTCAGGCCCAACATGTTTGCGCCCACAGTTACTACTAATGTTCCAGTCCTTCGAAGGTGAGCTAGAGTGTCACGCCCTCCCATGAAGTGTCGCTTCTTAGGCATGATCGGTCAATTAGATAAGGATCCTAAGACATACGGGGACGCGATGTCTGACATCGACTCAGGGAAGTGGCTTGAGGCCATGAAAACCGAAATGGACTACATGAGCACAAACCAAGTGTGGACGCTTGTGGACCCACCCGAAGGAATTAAACCCGTTGTGGTCGACTTTGAGGATACCTACTCGCCAGTAGCCATGGCTAAGTCCATTTGAATTATGCTTGCCATAGTTACATGGTATGGCTATGAAATATGGCAGATAGACGTGAAAACGACATTCCTTAATGGATTGGTTGACGAAGAGATCTATATGGATCAATCGGAGGGATTCACTGTCGTTGGAGAAGAGCAGAAAGTCTGCCGTCTCCAAAAGTCCATCTATGGCCTCAAACAAGCACCCGTAGTTGGAACATTCATTTTGATGAAGTCATACAAGGATACGATTTCATAAAAAATGAGTGTGACCCTTGTGTACACAAGAAGGTCCGTGGGAGCTCAGTAGTGTTCCTAGTGCTTTATGTGGACGATATTCTGCTCATTGGGAATGACATCAGAATGTTAGGTGACACAAAAGCTTAGTTGTCTACTCAATTCTCCATGAAAGATTTGGGTAAAGCCTCCTACATTCTAGGCTCCAGATCGTCAGGGATAGATCTAATAAAATGTTAGGAATGACCCAAAACTTGCATGTTGAGAAAATTCTGAAAAGATTCAACATGGATAACTCCAAACGAGGTTTCCATACCATGAGACATGGGATCAAGTTATCTAAGAAACAGTTTCCCAAGACTAATGAGGAGATTGAAAAGATGAAGGCCATCCCCTATGCTTCCGTCGTAGGCAGCATCCAATATATTATCCACTGGATTAGGCCTGACGTCTCTTACACTTTGAGTGTAACTAGCAAATATCAGTCCTACGCACGCAAGGCACATTGGAATGCGGTCAAGAGTATCCTTAAGTACCTAAGGAGGACTAAGGATATATTCTTGGTCTATGGTGATTGAGAGTTTATATTGGAAGGTTTTAGCGATGCTAGCTTCCAGTCAGACGACGAGGATGTCAAGTCTCAGTCGGGCCATGTGTTCAGACTTAATGGTGGAATGGTGGCTTGGAAAAGTTCCAAGCAAGACACCGCAGTCGATTCCACCACTGAGGCTGAATACATAGCAGCTTCGGAAGCTGCCAAGGAAGCGGTTTGGATGAGAAACTACATCCAAGAGTTAGGTGTTATGCCTAGCATTGCCCAGCCAATAGTTATCTTTTGTGATAACAACGGGACTATATCGCAAGTGAAAGAACCAAGATCTCATTACCGATCCAAGCACATAGACGCTACCACCTATTGAGGGAAATGGTAGAATGAAATGTTCGGATGGACCGAGTCAGCTCAGCAGACAATACAACAAATCCTTTTACAAAGCCTATGTCACAAATTGCTCATACGCAGCATCTTGAAAAGATGGGGTTAAGGCATATGGGTGATTGGCTTTAGGTCATGTGGGAGATTGTTAGAATAGGCGTGAAACCAATCTTATTAGGCTTATGTGACCTATTTCTGACATTAGGTATTTAAATAAAGTTCATTCTGAATAAAAGTGATGTCCAGTTACAACATTAGTACTTTGATTGTGTTCACTTACTGCTTGGATATCTATAACTATTCAATCCACAACCAAAGCCCACAAATCGAAAGGTTAATCCAAGAAACTAAACTGCGCATAGGATGGTAAGTCATGAAATCAGTTTATGTGGATAGGTCTGAAACACTCTAAGTCAAAGGACCTCGAGATTGGGTATCGAAGGTCCATTTGGGACTTGCACTAAGTATTATGCAATATTAGTGGGTTAGCCAGCTCGGTGCCGTCTGACTGAGGTAACGCGCTGGAATTGTCATATGGAAAACCTTGAGTGGGTTGGTCGATATGACTCGGATTTTCGATTCCGACAGTACAGGATTGGTCCTCAGACTTAAGGGACTATTGTGGTCACATACACACCGTGCCTGTATCTTAGGTTTGGCAAGAGGCTACCAAGTCGAGAGACTTGGTTGCTATAAACCCTATCTAGTGCCAGTCAAGATGTGTAGTGTGGACAGTATGTCCCAATATAAAATTCTTCTCCTGTCAAAACAGTTGACAGTAGTGTTTCACTTATACTCTGAGACTCGTCCTCCATAAATTTGTGGCTACAGTGACTGAATAGTGGGATGGGATCCCGATGATGTTTAGTGTGGACGAGCCTAGGCTTAAGACAAGAATGGGTACCGACACCCAAGCTCCATACCCTAAACTATAGTTGTGAGGTAGTAGACGAAAGGACGTACGTACTCGGGAACCTAAAATGTTCACGCCATAATAATTCACCTAGCCTCTAGTGCCATGGACCGTTGCTAGACGACCACCAACGGTGACGGATAAATTCCGTCATGTGATGATTGGAAATTCGGCCAAATCTAGATGAGGGTGAACTTAAAGAGTCACACACAATTCACCGGAAATAGAGGAATTAATTTGGAATTAATTCCGGGAGATAAAAAAATTTAATTGGATTAAATTGATTCTCTTCTTGGAGTGTCTAGTTTTAATTGGATTAAATAGACTTGACTCATAAATGGAATTTATGGAATGAGGGAGTGGGCTATTTTCGTCTATAACTAGATGGAAATATTATTATTGGGCTCAAATATTTATTTGATAATTATTAAAAGCCCAATGGGCTATTTTTAATAGGATTTAAAATATTCCATAAAGCTCATCAAAGGATAGAGAGACGAGATTGAACCTGGGGGGCTTGATGAGATGAAGGGCTATGATTAAGTTTGACTTAATCAAAACCTAGGTTGACTAGGATTTGACTAGGTCAAACTCCTAGTCAAAGTGTGCCTCTTTAAAGAGAGTTTGAGTAGGAATAGGAAAATATGTTTCCTATAAATATTCAAAATACACAAACACACACGCACACACACACACACTTATACTAACCTCTACGCTCTCATCTCACATACACACACCACACGGCTGCCCCTCTCAATCTCTCATCCCCTTCTCCTCTATTCACTCCAAGAAAACCCCTTGATTCCTTGTCTTTGATACAAGGGAACGTTAGGCGAATCAATCACGTTAATTCATAACGCTAGGTTGATTTGTCCTCCCTTTCTCTTCTTGATCTCTTGCTAGCACAAGAAATCAAGATCCGGTGAATTGCATGGATAATTTAGAGAATTCCTACGTTGGGATCTTGGTGGCAAAATGTGGAACAACGTGTGTAGCCGAACGAAGAAATCTACAATGAGTAAGTAGCGTTTCCTACCCTTTCTTCGCTTCAACCCTATGTCCTCCATGAATGTAGCATGTACGTTTTTCTTTTTATTCATGAGATACACCAAATCCCCGGGAGGTTCAAGGGAACACCCCTTGAATGATCTGTTTAATTAAATTCCATCATGTATGCATGATTTATGTTTCTTGTTTTAAATACCGCGCTTCCACACTCACACTTCCTCCCGGGACGATCCACTTTACGTTACAACCTTTTCATCATAGTTCTGGTGTTATTGCTTATTGTGGATTAGGCTTCAAAGTAAAACACAAGGAGGCAGAAAAAAAAATGCACAAAAAGAGTCAAATGAGTGATTTGACCTTTTATAGAAGGAGATGGAGAAGTTGAAATAGACAAACATTCAGTTACAAGGGCAACGTGTCATTCTGAAAGCTATGGAACAATATCTTCCGGACACAATACGTCAAATGCTACAAGATATCCAATGGACAAACCATAGCCACGCTGGAGGATCTAGGAATCAAGAACAACAATATGTTGATAACGTTAATAGAGGTGAGGGACATTGTAGGAGTCGTGCTGATAGTAATAGACATAATAATGAAAATATTATGAGTAACATTGGTATTAATGATGCAAATGAGAGTAAAGAGGGTGACATGAAGGACTAAAACTTGTCGTACTTGTGATACTCAAATACTTGGTGTTTTGATTTACATATGGGCTTATAACTTTTATGTTGATTTATATTATTATTTCTCTTATTTGATGTTACTTTTTGGTGATTTTATTTATTATTTGTATTTTATTTTGAATAGGTTGATATGTCTATTTGAGGTGATAGCTTCAAAATTCTTCATTGAAAGTATAATGGATATTTCATAGCAGATAATTCCACTATTAAGAATATAGCTACAGAAAATCATTGTTGCATTTTTAAAATTCGCTATAAAATTCTTTGTAGTTTCTGATGAGTTAACTACGAAATTATTGTAGTTATGGAATTGAAAATTGCTACGTTGTCTCGTTTGCAATGGAAACAAAGATAATTACGAAATTTCCATCGCTATGGTAATGAAAAAAAATAAAATCCACTACAAACTCTTTTGTAGTTTCTAATGAGTTAACTACGAAATTATCGTAGTTCTGGAATTGGAAATTGCTACAAAGTCCCGCTTGCAATGGAAACAAAAATGGCTACAAAATTTCTACACTTCAGAATTTCTGTTTCTATAGTGACAATAATGTTATAGAAGTTTGGTAGAAAAATTGCTACATAATTTTTATAGCCATGGCGTTGGAAATTACTATAAAATTTCCACTTCCATTGCGATGACGATGGCTACAGATTTTCTGTTACTATGTATATAGAAATAGAAATCGTAGTTAAGATTATAAAAATTATTAAATATTCGCGACGGATATTTCGTCTTGACTGCAACAAAATTGGCTACGAAATCCACATATATTATATACCTATAGAAAAGGCTACAGGAATCCATAGCCATGATATATCTACAGAAATAAAAAGAACTGTAGCCAAAATTAGCTACAGAGGTATAGGTTTCGAAAATAGCTACAACCACTTTTGTAGCTATAGATACTAATATATGAGCATTTGCTACGGCTACCCTGAAGTGGATGCCCTGTTTTTTGGAAGTGATTTTTTGTTAAATTGCAATATGTTCGTGTGTTTCAAAAGATAACATATATTAACAGGTTAAAATGAATATTATTGATAAGTGCGGGAGATACAGGTGTAATACATACACCTCTTGAGTTATTAACCCATATGGTTGCAGATTTAATATCAAGGTCGCTTGATCAGACTAGTAGATGTACACGAGCATAAGATAAGAATATTGAAGATGGTATATGTTGATTGTAAAGTAAGCATATTTCTCTGATTATATTATTTTTCTAGATATTTTTTTATAAATATAGAAAGTTTTGACAAAATTGCATCTCTTTTTATTTTAGATTTTATTAATATTAGTACATCGTAATAAATAAAATTAATTTGTTACAATTCATCTAATTTATAATGTTTTTGGAATTGACTTTTAATACTCTAAAAATATTATAAAATATTATTTTAATCGTAATTTAATTAATCCGTGCATAGCACAAGAAGCATACTAATTATTATAGAAAGATTAGAGAATCCAAAAAGATCCGCCCACCATGGCAATGGTGGTTTTGGTAAAAAGAAAAAAAGATAGAATTGTGCTGAAATGGTGTATTTTTTAGTATAAGAAGATTAATAATTTGGATTTTGCTTGAGACTTGTGTTTATTAACAGGCAAACAAGTTATTGTACCCTTTTTGAAAGGTAAAAGAATTTTGTATCTATCACACATTAATGTGACACTATTGTCACACCCGCTATGAAATTATAATATGATTTAGTTTTATATTTTTAATTTAAAAAAAAACGCATGTCGATCACTCACTCGTATAAAATGATTGTATGACACACGAAATTACGATAAAAGATCCAGTTGTTTTAACTTGCATTTTGAAACATTTGGTTTTATACTTGTTCATCCGAGACCACGACAGTTAAAACTTTTATTCATACATAAATCTCGATTAATTTATGCTATTTTTAACTTAATTATTGCTAGAACAGATGTGTTTCGGAGCTCCAATAGTAGTTTATCACTTGACTATGTCAATTTGTTTAAATTGCAATACTTAATTACCAAATTTAATTCCCACAAGGATTAAAATTTGTCACCATAGGACTACAATCATAATTTCCCCCAACCTTATTATACTTTGTATGTACAAGCGGGCAAATTATATTGTGGTTCTGTAACTAAAGGTTGTTAGCATGTTTGGTCCTATAATTTACTTCATTTATATATTTAGTTCTTTTAATTATGAATCAAGTCTTGTATTGATAATTTTTGGTTCCACTCACATTGAAATACATCTCATTTTCGGTCCAGTAACTATAGGTCGTTAGGACCAAAATTGTTGATACAGGACTAAATTTGTCGAAACCTGATCAAATGTGAGATGTTCAGGACTAAATATGTAAGGCCAAATTATATTTTTAGTCCTATAACTTTAGGTCGTTAGCACTTTTGCTCTTATAACTTACTTCGTTTACACATGTAATCCTTTTTTTTGACAAATTTAGTCCAACGTATAATAGTTTTGGTCCTGTTTTGGCAAATTTAGTCCTGTGTTGACAAATTTGAACCTGATGACATATAATTACCGGACAAAAAATGAGATCTACTCGAGTGAGAATAGTACCAAAATTGTCAACACCGAACTAAATCTGCTAAAAAATGACCAAATGTGAGATGTTTAGGACCAAATTCATTAAAAAAAAAAAAAGGACTAAATGTGTAAATAGAGTAAGTTACATGACCAAAAATACTGACGATCTATAGTTACAGGATTAAAAATGTAATTTTACCAATATATAAATAAGCTAAGCTACAGAACCAAAAATACTAACGAATTATAATTCCACGACTAAAAATGTAATTTTACCGTACAAGCTCGATCAAATAAGCTCCCTCCATGCCTCTAATTCTTTCTAGGAATGAGTCTGCAGGGACATGAGGATACTGCACAAAAATCAGTATGTGTAGTGTGTGTTTGCAGAAACGGGAACACCGTTCGGAACCCATGAGAGCACGCCTAATGATTATGTCCCTTATGAAATTGTCATTGCTTGAAAGGGACACACATGCCTTGAATTCAACCCAAGTAAAACCCATGGCCCCCCACCTCTATAACGGTCGAACCACATAATCATTGTTTGTTTCTCATTCTCATTGCACCGATTATGAGTAAAAAAAAAAAAAAAAAAAAAAAAAAAAGAAATTAAGACCCTTTTCTGAGTTATAAGAACCAACTGAAATTCGAAAATATGCATCGGATCGTCAACTCCCTTCCCCGCCTGTTTTCTTACATCTATCCTCTTGAAGTTCCGACAGCTACTCTTCTTTCTACAAATGAGGAGAAGAGGCAGTTTGTCCCATGCATGCTTAGATGGCTTCGGCATGAAAACCCTTCAGAAGGCTGGAATACAGCTGCAATTTGCATGTATAAATGTCTTATGCAGGTACGGAATCTATGTTTAGTCCGACTGGATTTTCTGTTTCAATACATTGTATTGGTGTTTTACTTCATTTATAAGGATATAATGGCGGAATTTGTTTCAGTTAATAAGCACTATCATCGTGTTTGTTGAGGTACTATAAGGGTTTGTAGCTTCATTCGGTCGGTTAAGGCATTGTGTATGGAAAATAATTTTTTTCAAATGAGAGGAATTTGTTTATTTACAATATCACAAAAAAATAAATTGCAGTTTTCCTATTATTCAATTATACTTCGGAGATTTTATCATAATATATATATATATATATATATATGTATGGTATTGTAGACCACTTTATTAAAAACTCTAGTTGATATAAAAAAGGAACTTTCCATGTTTATAATTTTTCATACATTCTATCCAGAAAATTGTATTTTACGTACAATTAGCCCCTTTGTGATTTTGATAAATATACAGTAGGATTGGAATTGTCATTGGTACATGTTTATACACGAAGAAATATTACTTTTTCTAATGATCGATTACTATGATTAAAAATAAAAAATTATGATAAATACTAATTAATTATGGCCAATGGCAATTAGCTGTTGTTTTTGCAAAAGATGCCAAAATATTAGATACAGTTAAAAACTATAGCAAATGTTTTGGCTACAATTAAAACAACTGCAAATGTTTATTCCCGTGGTTAAAATTTAATTTTTTGTATCGATTTGATTGAATTTTGATGAATATTATTAATTTACCATAATTTTTAAACCATGATCATTACATATTAGGAATAATTAGTTTTCTTGTAGTGACATTCGATGTCGTCTTCACTTGCATCCGGACTTCATCAAACATATAACGTTCTGCATTCATAGTTTTGGTACTTAATTAGCATACATAAAATCCTCATCTAGCATATCTTTTAGTTATTTGATTAACGACTACAAGAAAGAGGAATACAACGTCGGATTTTATTTTTTTTTTTTCCGAAGTGAAATAGATGAATTATTATTTTCTGAGTAAATCGATTACAATCATCAATATTAAATATCTATGTCTAACAATTATCGACAATTGTGACAATGATATATGAATCATCAATATCAAATAACTATTTATGATAAACAACTACTATTAAAGTAGAACGATACCTACTATTAAAATATAATAACATTTCACACGTCAGTGGAGTTCATATACATGATCTTATAGTCATAAGGTCTCACTTTCGCCAATTAAACTAGACCTCGTTGGCACAACAACATAGGACTTTTGCGATTCACATTTAAGTCGTTGGCATTATCATCATATTAAGGATAATATACTTGGTCGAAAGTTGGTCTTTCGAACGGCTCTTAAGGGCTCTGGATCCTCTATTCCATTTTTCTATTCCATGTCCTATTCTTCCTATAGATGATTAAGATGTGGACAATTTAAGTGACAGAAAATATTGTAGAGATTGACTAAGAGAGAGAGAGAAAATAGAGAAAATTCATTGGGTTTATTACAATTTTCGTCCTGTAATTATAGGTATTTGGCGTTTTGGTCCTTTAAGTTTCTAGGGTAGCAAAATAGTCCTTTAATTTTTCAGTTAATTACAATTTTCATCCTGTAATTATAGGTATTTTTGTGTTTTGGTCCTTTAAGTTTCTAGGGTAGCAAAATAGTCCTTTAACTTTTTAATTTT
The DNA here is from genome assembly GCA_034509735.1 of Sesamum alatum. NCBI lineage: Eukaryota > Viridiplantae > Streptophyta > Magnoliopsida > Lamiales > Pedaliaceae > Sesamum > Sesamum alatum. Next base: position 8,922,261 of record JACGWO010000007.1, on the reverse strand, counting down.
CGCGATTTTCGTCCTCTGATCGCCGGATTTTTTAAAACTTGCTGGAATAATGCCACGCGATGAGGTTGATTTCTTCTTGAGTCATACCACATTCAGGCATTGCCCCTTTTTCCGGCGAGTTTAAAAGCCTCACCTGTGAATCACGTGCCATTATTTCGGCGAGTTTTAAAAAATCCGGCGACCAGAGGACGAAAATCGCGAAAATTAAAAAGTTAAAGGACTATTTTGTTACCCTAGAAACTTAAAGGACCAAAACGCTAAATACTTATAATTATAGGACGAAAATTGCAATTAACCCAAATTCATTCCAAAAAAAAATATCATAGCATGAGAGAGAAACTATTAGGATGAGATATTAATAATTATTTTTTGTCGATACAAGAAAATAGAATTATTGAGAAAAAAGTATTTAATGAATTTTAAAGTTATAGTGGAGATAATTATTCTATAAAAATTGTGATTAGCAATAATTCTTTTTTAATTGTGGTTGCTTGTATGATATTTTTCAATTTCATCTCATTCGAGTACGGAAAAACTTTGTATGTATGTGGGAAAATTAATGTTTCTTAACTTAAGAAAAAATATTTTCAAACACATTTTTAAAAAACAATCACATCAACTATAATCATTATTTTTTTCTCACAATTATTAATGTACTCCAAAAAAAAATCTTATCTCAATCAAATATATTTTACCCATGAGTAATTACAGCCTAAACAATTCAAATTCCGAGCAAAAGCGACAGAATATTTTACGATATAAGGAGACAAAAATTGCAACTATATATCCCAATATATATTTATATAAACTTTTCCTGACCTAATGGTATGTAACTGTTTTATTTTATATAAATTTTAAGAAAAAATTGTATTTTATGTCCCACAAATTAATGTTTTTTGTGATTTTGAATATATTATTTTTTACCTCATCATATTGCATCTTATAATTTCATAAAATTTGCAATTTTAGTTCCAATTCTTAATTCCATTAACTTTTTTATGGAAACAACTTTAATTTCCCCTCAAAACTTAATTGTTTGTGCCATACACATGCTGTTTTCATTTTTTTTTTAAAAAAAAAAAAAACATTAACAAAATTAAGATTTGAGTCTAAAATTATAATTTTTTGAAGTTATAAGACATAATTTATTGAATTAAAAAATAATGAGACCAAACATAATAAAATTAACCTCTGAGACGTAAAATGTAGTTTTTCCTCCTAAATAACACGACCAACAAAAGATCAATGATCTCTCACTATATCTCGGAAAGTACAAATGCATGTTCATCAACGAAATACATTCAACAGTAAACCGTCCGAAGTTCGCTTTACAACAATAATCAATCTGCATATACATACTTATTAGTAGCTTCTCATTAATTATATATACTATAAATGTCTCAGGATGATGACAGCATATTCAATTATCATAATATACAGCAGTTAAGACAGTATTTATATATTAATTCTTTCTCCTATTCATATACTTAAAATCTCATAATTAATTAGTATATAGTTATCAAATTTTATTTTCTACTGCATGCATGTCTCTTACTTCCACAGGTCGAATTGGGAAGTTGTCGCAGTCGATATCGACGTAAGTTCCTCTCTCATCTGATTCTCCATTGATTCAGAAACATGAACACGAGCCTCATTTGAGTCATTACCATCATCTTGGCTCAGTTGAGAGGCAACAAATTTGTCGAGCACCCGCCAGTCGGTCACTTGATCCGATGCTGGCTCGTTGTAGAGCGTGTTACGGTGCATATGGTCGACGTCTTGTAAGCCGTAATTAGGGACGATGGAGTGGCAACTGATCAAACTGCTGCCGGCCGATTGTTGTAGTTTGGGGCTTTCTAGATTGGGGAGCTGGAGAAATGCGTCGTTGTTGGGCATTTTGTACTGCATTTCGAGCTCTTGCTTGCAGGTGGTGTTGTGAGGAGGGTAGGAGGCGAACGGTGGGGATATGCGCCTTGTTGGATCGAAATCCGGCATGAAGACGGCTTGGTCGTCGTACCAATAGGGCGAGTCGTGGTCGCCTTCTCTTCTTGTTGTGGCCATTCTCTTCTTGAATACCCTGCAAACTACCCATCCTTCTTCCTGGTACAATGATTTTATTTGAGCAGATACTATGTTAGCTAGGGTAGAAGAAGTTTTTTCATTCAAAAGAAGTAAGTAAATAAAGATCATATATTTAGTTAATGGATTAAAAATGTATTTTTGGTCTCCTGACTCTACAAGAAAATGGTTTAATAGTAAGAAAAAAAAATTAATACAAGGAAAACTTACTATTAAGTTTAGCAACAAAAATTTACTTGCTAACAAGTTTAGCAATGAATTGTTTAGTATATACATTAAATAGTGTAGATTAAAAACGAAAATTTTATTTGCTAATTAGCACGACGCTGATTTTAGCATCAAATTTTTTCGTAGCTATTAAGTTATTTTTCTTGTAGTGATAACTTAGATCATTTCGCGTTTTCGGTCTTTAGCTTTGTAGGGTAGCATTTTGGTCCTGCAATTTTTTAAATTTTCGTGATTTCAGTCATTTTGTTAGCCGAAGACACCCGACGAAAAGGGTGAACTCCAACGAAAAAAAGAACCGAGATCGCGAAAATTAAAAAGATACTAGACCAAAATATTATCATAAAAAGTTAAAGACAAAAATGTTAGCAGAATGGACCAATAGAAACAAAAGCCCCAATTTTAAAATGTCACGTGAGAGACATTTATTTTTTCAGCGAGAAGGTTGAATTTCAGTTAAAAAATGATTAAAATTACAAATATTAAAAAAATACAAAATTAAAATGCTAATCTAAAAAGTTAAAGGATGAAAAAAGCCAAATAACTTAAATTATTTGGGCAAAATTTCATTTGTGCCTTTAGTTCATCATGCATAATTGTCACTCAAATAAATCGTTTGATTTCTTTGTTCGATAGGTAACTTCAAGGAAGGGTTACAGTTTAAATTCCACTAATGAAAGCCATTTCCTCCAGCAATCCACAGTTTCTGACCGGCGCAGCTTGCATGCTATTTTTATAGTTGATTCATTTAAGGAATTCTGGACGGTCACTATAAAAAAATTTAATTTTTTCCTACGTTATAAATGATTATTGTTTAAAAATAATAATAAGTCAATACGACTACTAGTATGGTGAAACAAAATGAATGTAAAAATTTAAATTTTAACCACAATTAATTAACTTTTGGAACGGTTTTAATTATGGTTAAAATATTTTCAATGAATTTTAGTTATGACTAATGTTTTAACCTCACTAACAATTACAAATAATTGTTGCGCAACTATTAATAAATATTCACAACGATCTTTGCTTTTAATTATAGTAATTATCCAAGACAAAAATCATTTTTCTTCTAGAGTAGGAAGGCAGCCAACAGTCTTTTATTAAAGCCAATTACAAGTATAAATCAAATATTGTGTCTAGGATAAAGAAACTCTTGCAAAAATTAAATGGAGTATTTCATATATTCTTGTACACACATATATATAGACATATATATTTTAGGTTCATTATTTTCGTGATAATATCAAACTATATCAAAAACAATGTCTAGTTTATTATTAGATATTATTGACAGTGCACATAATTAAGCTCGAAAAGTAATAGATTTAAATTATTTTTTCTCCTCGATTAGGGTACACTATCATTTAATTTCCATCAATAACACTTTATACTATGATTCTCATAAATATTTTTACCTATTCAAGGGCTCTAATTAAAATTTAAGCAAATCAAAGGCTAAGGAGAAATACATGAAGCATTAACTTACCTTCATTTAATATTGCAAATGAGTAAATTACCTCCTTATAAAAAAAATTAGCAATTTACCTCATCGTATTTTTAAAATGGAGCAATTAACCTCCCTGTCTAGGGAGGTAAATTGCTCTAATTAAAAAATATGGGGAGTTAAATTAATTCATTTAAAAAAATACATGGAGATAAATTGTAATTTTATTTTCATGGGAGTAATTTGCTTATTTGTAATATTACAAGGGGATTGCTTGCATTTTTTCCAATAAAAAAAGTTATCAAACTTTTTTAGATGAAAACCTAGTGACACTACAGCCCTACAATAAAATGGGTTAAATGAATTTTTCGTTCCGTAATTTAATTAGATTATTTAACATTTTTGTCTTTTTAACTTTGTAGTACAACATTTTGGTCCTATATTTTTTAATTTTTTGTAATTTTAGTTCTTTTTCACCGGAGTTCAACTTCCTAGCCAAAAAATGCATGTGTCTTTCATGTGACATTTTAAAACTAGAATTTTGTTTCTATTGGCCCAGTTCTGCCAACATTTTTGTCCTTTAACTTCTTAAGGTACCATTTAGGTCATACATTTTTTTAGTTTTTGAAAATTTAGTTCTTTATTACTCGAAATTCACCCTTCTCGTCCGTGGAGGTGAACTCCGGCGATCAAAAGGACTGAAATCACAAAAATTAAAAAGATGTAGAAACAAAATACAACCCTAAAAATTTAAATGACGAAAATACCAAATAGCTTAAGTTATTGGACAAAAATGCATTTAATCTCAATAAAATAACACCTGGACAAGTTGTTAAGGTATTATACTTGCCTGGGGAGCTGCATTTTCGTTTGTTTCGAGCCGGTACTCATGCATTATCCAGTCTGATTTCTGTCCATTCGGGGCTCGACCTTGATAGAACACCAAAGTCTTTCTCATCCCAATCAAACTGTGCTTCAGGTAAATAGCCTTATCTCTTCCTGTAGCTTTCCAGAATCCTGCTCTCGTTGCTCTATTCGTGCGCGTTCCAGTCGGATACTTCTTGTCTTTATGACTAAAGAAGTACCACTCATTCTGCTCCTCAGCCCCTATCCTACAAAGTTCTGTATAATTTACGATCAAACGTTAGAACGAAAAAAGAGACGAGAACGTATGAATCCAAGGATATCTATGTTCGTACGTACGTACCTTGAAGATCCCATGGCTCGATTTTGTAAAGATCGATGTCTTTGATGACGTCTAGGTCGATTGTTTTTGAGGCAATCTTTTTTCGGAGATAGTAATCGACTAATTCTTCGTCTGTGGGGTGGAATCTGAATCCGGGAGGAACATGTGTAAACGAATTCATGTTCTTGCAGTTGCACGTAGTTTAATTAACACCTGAAATTTGTGTCAAGAACAGCATTGAGAGCTGCATTTAGGACATAAACTAAAGAAACTTTGAGAAACAATTAATGAATTAGTGCAGGTGTCTTAACAAGAATCAAAATTGAAAATTATTTATTACATTATGCGGGGTACGATTGAAGATACAGTCCCACATAATTAAATAATTTTCATTCCATTAATTCATATTCCATTTTGTTGTAGTTATCAACATGTGAAGCCATTTCAAAGGTATTTGGGCTACATAATTTGGAAAGATTGATTTGATCTGAGGGAAGAATTTGAAAAAAAAAATATCAAATGACTGCATATGAATTTCTTTTTTAATAAAATTTATCAATATTCAACAAAATACAGTCCAAATTTGAATGTAAGGATTGAAATCATTTAAATTTAGAATTATCCATTCATGAATCCAAAAGAAATTCATAATTTCAAATATATCAGTATGAATGTATACTTGGATAATTTTGTAGGCCCTGAATTAATTAATGCCCATTTTGTTAATAAAAAATTAATAAAAAGATAAAAATACAGAACAATTTCAGGAAAAATATGCAAATTATTATTCTAGAAATCAAGGGGTTTTTATTTATTTTATTTATTTATTTATTTATTTTGTCTTCCTTTATATGTGTCGAGATGTAAAATGAAAATGTATAATTATAACTAGGTATAATAATTATGATCCATTGATCATCGATCTTTGTTATCCATATGGCGAAAAAGCATTCAACCTTTAACATAAGTTGATGAAGATGGATGCATGTATATATATTATATATGTAGGTAAAACTACTCAAGTTTGCTTTTGCTTGAGGCATGAGACGTGAAGGAAATACTTATTACAACAAAAAAGAGATGTGTTTTCCTCCACTCACAAAAGTGAATGCTGGAGAGAAAAAAGGAATATCTCCCAACATATAATTAATTCATTTCTTTTTACCTTAATGAAACCAAAAAGGTGGGATGGAATTAATTATTAAATAATATACTCAACCAAATAAAAAAGATTTTAATTTTTCCCTCCTCAAAACATTGATACATGATGAAACTATTAAAATGAAATTACCTAATGCTATGTTTGGATGGAAGAATTTAGATTTGGAGAAAAAAAGTTCAAGTCTAATAGATTTGAAATTCATTATAATGTCACAATATATAATTTAAAATATGAGTTGATCAAGGATTTAAAGTTCTTTTGTTAAACAAGATAAAAGAATTTGTTATTATAAATTTGAAATCCTTAATTATAAATTTTTCAATTCAAACGCAACCAAAAGAAAAAAATCATTACGTATATATATGTATTGATTTTCTCTCATGGACAGGGTGCGTGTTATATTTGGACGTAAGAGAGATCAACCTAGATACAAGACTATATGAATTGCCCAGAAAATCATCATCCTTTGCATATAACTGATAATCAAACACACAGATGGCGCGCGCGCACACACACATATATATATATATGTAAAATTATGAGTAGAGAATATTAAGGTATAAAAAAAAAAAGAAAATGAAGAAGAAGTTTAAGAAATTTAAACTAGCAGAAAACTTTAATAATCCTGGAATTTTCATTGTAAATATTGTCCCATGTAGATTGAAATAAGTAGAAATATTTAAATTAACGGTACATGAAAAGGAGAAAAAGATAACCTTTTGAATCAAGTTGTTGTGGATCTGACTTAATCCAAACCCTAATCACTCAAAGAAGGGTAAAAGGAAACCCCCTTTTTTCTTGAGCTTGATGAATCAATAAATTACTGCTGGAGAGGAAAAGCAAAAACCTTTTCCTCGGGAATTGAACTGACCCTGAAAACTTGGTCCCCCGATTGTCAAAGAATGATCGGATCCCGAGGAAAAGAGAGTAAAATCGGAGGGGAAATGAAAGGTTTTTCCCTTCTGCGCAAATGGGAGAACAAGAAGGAAATGATTCATACATATATATATAGGGTTTTGTGGTGCGAGAAATATATATGAGCATGTACAACATCAATGGCTGTCATGCCAAACCCTCGGTGTGTGTTGTGTGTGTTTATGGTGTATCTATATCTGTAATCTATGTATATAAATATTTACATGTATGTGATGATGATAGTCACCTTGGCTTGAACTGGGAGGAAACTCGATTGTGGGAAAAGCTTTCCGGGAAAAAAGGGGCGGCGGAGTAAGTGGTGGCGGTGAAGTACTCCACCACCTCCCCACCAGCAAATGATGGAGACGGCAGCGGTGAGGTGCTGGCTGGCTTGCTTGCTTGTTCGCTCTCTTCTGTCTGTGTGTGTGCGCGTGTGTGTATATATTGATGATGATAAGCTTAATCAAGAGAGAGAAAGAGGAGAGAGAGAGAGAGAGAGTTCAAAAGCTGACGGCATGTACCACTAGACCTTCTTAAAAGAAGACCTCATACCCGACCAAAAAGAATGTCTTGATTAAAAATATTTGTAATAAATTAAACTCCTATGTTTGTTTTTCCCTAGATCAAGATGATTGAATATAATAAAATTTCCAAATAAAAAAATGTAGTTAAACAGTAACCTCATTCGACTTTGTATACAGCTAATTTGCTTTGACTGAAGGATTTGAATTTACGGGGAATATTTTGGGGTTAAGGATTCACTAGAAACAAATATCATTTAGTTATAACTAATTGTCACTTAATTATAGCTAATTGTTATGATCTCATATTAATTCATGAAAAATCAAATTTTGGAGTTAGGAAATCGAAGTGGCTTAATTTTTATTCAATTTGAAATGTAATAATATTCCAAAGATTAAAAAGAATAATAATTCGAAGTGGTTTTAAAAAATTTATAACATAGTACTTGAAAATTATTCAAGCTGTATATAAGTGCAAAGAATTTTACTATTACGAATTTAAAATATTAAGCATCAAACCATTTAAACGTCTAATTGAAAAGCTCGTAGCATATATGTTGACGTACGTTCAAGAAATTATTTATGTGCCGATGAGGCCTAACTTAGTTGGCGAAAATGAGGCCCCATGATCCTAGAGGTCATGGTTCGAATCCCTGCGAGGGTTGATATTGTTATTTCTACTCTATAGGAGATATAATTTGGTGGTGTAATAGCTAGGTGTTAGTTTATGTGATGTCACTAGAAAAAAAATTATTATTAGCTACATTTTTAATGACTATGACAAAAATCATGGTTAATAACTATTATTAACTACGGTTAAATAAAAAGCGTTGCAAAAACTACCTTTTTCACTACAAAAATTATTTGCCACGGCTAAGAGCCGTGATAAATATATTCGCCATGGCTTTTAGCCATGACAAATCTTTTAGCCACCCTCGCAAAAACCACGGCCTACAACCGTTGCTTGGCCGTGGTCAATGACTATTTACTACGGCTAATTCAGTATTAACCACGATAATTAGCCGTGGTTAAATGTCATATTTCTTTTAGTGTGTTGTTAATAAGATTGATATATAGTAATTGTCTCTATTCGATATTGATAACCGACAGAATTGAATGTAATCAATTTACTTTCGATTAATAAAGTTCATTACTTCCAATTAAAAAAAAATCACTTCGGCTTAAAAATTGTGATGAATCAATACTATCTACTAAGATCAGATAAAATCAATATGAAAACTTAAGTTATGGCCACGGTTAATCAATATTCATCGTGATTTTACCTATGGCTAAAGTATTCGCCATAATTTTAATTGTAGTTAACATTTTGATCTCGCTTACAAAAACAACGACTAATAATTGTTGCATAGCTAGCCGCTATTAATTAATATTCGTCATCATTTGTAACTTTTATCGTAACAATTGACCATAACAAAAATTCATATTTATTCTAGTAATATGGTGCAATATAATGCTCTCATAGTATTTTTCTTGTCCAATTTAAGAATTTTTTTTTATTTTAAAGTATCCAAGAATGGAAAAATATGCTTTATCTAATCTGATCCTCTTCCTAAAGTTCCCAAACAATTCAAAACTCAACAAGATACAAAAACGTCAAATGAAAAGCTTCCACTAACTTGACATTAGTTTGAAATTCAAAATTAATTAAATTAGTTAAAAATACGTGGAATTTAATTATATGTTTTCAGAATTCGCAGCAGCTCATGGTAATATTTTGTGAATGTATAATTCGTGCTCATCTTTTTTGTACCCTTTCTGAAAAAGGATATTTTTTATACGAACTATAGTTATATAAGTATATCAATATTTTTTAATAAATTAAACAATTGAGTTATACATAGGTTCGATTTTTTATTATTATTTTTTTGAATTAAAAACGATGAATTTTATTAATCGAAAGTAAAGTGATTACATTCAGTCCTGTCGACTATCAATATCGTATAGAAATAATTACAAATAATCAAATCAATAATATCACATAAACTAATATCTAGTTATTATAGCAGCAAATCATACTTACTGTACAGTACAAATAACATCAACCCACACATTGGTTCGAACCCATGACCTCTAGGATCATGGGGCCTCAGCTTCGCCAACTAACTAGGCGTCCTCGGCACATTAGTTCGATTAATACATCAATGCAGTTAGGCATCATAAAATAAATTACGATAAACTAACATAAAAAGAGACAAACATGCACATGTCTGACGAAACTCAGATTCATTATCTCAAACATGTTCATGGTGTGAAGGTTTCCCAAAATCATGTTTGGAACTTATAATTAATTGTGTAGTAAAATTAATTTATTTTGGGTGTTAAAAAAAATTAAGAAAACCCCTCGACCTCTAATTGGTTCATTCTGCATATTTTTTAAAATTATTTTATACAATTAATTAGGTGTACGTAGCCCCACAAACCGACGCAATCAACTATGATGGCGACTGCTCTCCGAATGTTCACTACACAACATCCACTAGAATTGAAAATTAAAATATTAAGAAAATAAACCACTCTATATATAGGAACTAGCATGAATTTTGTGCTATGCACAGAAATTTATATATTTTATAATCTTTTAATAAATTTGAAATATCTACATAGTGGTTTTAATGATTATTTTACTATATATAATAGTACAAATTTATTTATACAAAACTCAATATTTAATTCTTTACTAAGTTTATCTAGGAACATTTTGAAAATAATAATAGAATATGAGCATATTTTCACACATTGAGAAATTAAAATTATTTTATAAGTTTTAAATACTATATATGTTTTCTTATTCAATTAATAAAAGACATTATATAAAAGATATTATCTTATTACCCTATGATATAAATTCTCATAAAAAAAATGTGATTCGTATTAAATGATCCATTTTAATAAACTTTATGAAACTAAGAACAAATAAAGCATATGCTAACAATAAAAATATACAATAAGAAATTAGAAACATGTTGGGACATAACATAATAAAAAATTTCTAGTAGTTGGATTCATGTCTAGTAATCATCATATATACTGTAAGATCATCGAGTGATCTTTTAATGAATAATTTCTTTTATCATGTTGAATTTTCAACCTGAAGTCATTATTTTTCACTTGATATTAAACTTATTAATTTCATGTAATGTTATTTATCCATTTGTCAGTTTCATTTGCTTTTGTCAATTTTAATCTCCATACACACTCTCACAAAACCTAACTATTGACAAGCCGTCAAATATAATAAATGTGAATACATTTTATAAAAGATACTATCATATGCCCTATGATATAAACGAACTTCTCTTAGAAAAAAATATAATTCGTAATAAATTGTTCCTTTTGCAATTACGTTTCTGAAAGGAAAAACATATATTCACTTTTGTTTTTCTTCATAAAAAATAAATTGAACAACATTTATAATTAATAAAAAGTAGTAATATTTATATTTCTGTAAAAATTATATGCTAAGAAAATATATGCACACTAAGAAATTCTGAATGCTACAAATGTAAGATGTTAGAGGCAATATCCACATAATAAAACATTCTAATAGTTTAGGTTATGCCCAAGTATTATTATAAAAACTTGGAAAGTAATCAAATTACTTTTTAATGAATAATTCGTCTATCAAGTTGAATTTTCTATCATGAACTTCTAAATTAGAAAATAAGTAGATAGTAACAATTATAAAATGAGAATAACAGATACCTAAGAATGAAAAATTAGTATGAAATTACATGTAAACATCACTAAATACTAAAATGGACGAAGAAAATTTTGTGGAAAAAATATCACAAATATTTTTACTCTATATATATCATTAAAGGGAAAATAGCATTTTTGATCCCATAACTTAGGGTCTTTCCACTTTTGGTCCCATTGGATACGGGATTCTCACTTTTGGTCTTGTAACTTTCAAAAAGTAGCACTTTCGATCCTATGACACTTTTCGTTAGATATTTAACGGAAAGTGCCACGTGGCCGTTAAGTGCATGGGACCAAAAGTGTTACTTTTTGAAAGTTATGGGACCAAAAGTAAAAATTTTATAACATATAGGACCAAAAGTGAGAATTTCATAACATATGGGACCAAAAGTGTAAAGGCCCTAATGACCACGTGCTAAGAATGTGGTGTTTTCCGTTAAAAAATTTAACGGAAATGTGGCATGGGACCAAAAGTGCTACTTTTTAGAAGTTACGGGACCAAAAGTGAGAATCCCGTAATCAATGGGATCAAAAGTGAGAAGGCTCAAAGTTACAGAACGAAAAGTGTTATTTCCCCTATCATTAAATAAGAGTTTTAGATAAATAAACATGAAATTTAATGAACAAAACTTGAAAATTTGAAGAACTTTAATACAAATAAAAGGATATAAACTATATCTCCATATCTAGAAAAGAGGGCAAGAAATGATTTTTTAGTTAAACTTTTTTTAATTAAAATTGAAAAAGAAAGATGTTGATAAACTACTATAAGATAAAAAAAATATATGTTAATTTAGTGTTCAAGTAGAGAAATCATGACCAATTGATTGAAAAGAATTATGAAATTAAAAAAAAAAAAAAAACTTTTGAACGGATTATTGTACCTAAATGCAAATATTTAAATTGAAAAATCATTAATCAATAAAACAAATAGAGAATGAAATGGAACGTGATGAAAAAAAGATAATTCAGAAATAAAGTTTAAGTAAATCCCATAAATTAATAATAAGAGCAAATAAATAAGTAATAAAATTATAAAACTTTTAGGAAGTAAGTATCAAGAATACTTCATGGAAGGTTATCTACTAAAAAAAGTAAAAATAAATTTAAAAGATTAAAAAAGAAGAAGATTAACTAAACACAAAAAGAAAAATGCAAAAGCGGGGTGAAATTGGATATCAAATAGCCAAAGAAAAAATCATTTGAAAATGCATAAAAAAAAAAAACGCTAGCATTGCTCTATAGGTTGTTTTTTACATTAATGAATATTATGTTATCATGTTATACATAGAGAAGCCTTTTATTTTCTAAAAAAATTATAAACAAAATTTGAAATTGAAAAATTCATATATTTATCAAGTATGACCGCCATTTTGTATTGCAATAAACTCAAACCTCTGAAACTTATAATATATTTTATGTTAAAATTTTGATAGAGTAACATTTGAAAAATATTTTACTAAGGAAAATTTATTCATATGAGAGAGGATGACATAATCTAATTTGTAACATAAGCTTTTAAACAAATCAAGCATTGGCCTATGTTTTTTAAACCTAAATAATAATAAAATATTAAAAATCAAATCCAATCAGAAAAACTAAGAAAAAAAAATATTAATTTGAATGAAATTAAAAACTAACTTTATCAATATCAATGAACTAATACAAAATCAAAAAAAATATTCATATGGGAGAGTAAGACATAATCTAATTTGTAACATAATCTTTTAAACAAATCAAACATTGGCCTATGTTTCTTAAACCTAAATAATAATGAAAAATTAAAAATCAAATCCAAACAGAAAAACTAAGAAAAAATATGTTAATTTGAAAGAAATTAAAAACTAACTTTATCAATATCAATGAACTAATATAAAACCATCAAAAAAATACGTTAATGAAAGATATACATTGTAAAAGATAATGATTTTACCTGATTAATTAAATTAAGAATTTACTAAATGAGATGTACCAACATATTGATATAAGTTTAGTGACTGAAAAGTATATGATTAAAATAAAAATAAATGATTAATGATAAGATAAATATTTTTTATATCAATTTTTTAAAATAAATACAAATATGATTAGTATCCTAATTTTGATGCTATAATTTAGTATAGATAAACACTAATTTTGAATATATGATTTTTTAGATAAATACAAATTTAAGTTTCAATTTTAAATGTATGAGATTTCAACCAATGAGATTTTTTCTTAATAATTAAAAAATTCAAAATCACCATAAATTAGTATTCGGTCAAAATTGACTGATTTTGATCAACTATCATTCTGCTATATATATATATATATATATATATATATATAGATTTGAGAATTGGGGCTAGAAAATGATATTGAAAAGCTGTAAGAGTTCATTTTTAATTTTTTAAATACATATAAAAATAGAATTCGTCAAAATCTCTAATTTTATATGATTATGCTTAAGACTAAAATATAATTAATCACAACTGTGAAAATACTAGCTAATAGACTCAAAACTCTTCTAAAAAAATTGCAATGTCGCCTCTTCAACTTTTGAAAAAGAAGCTTACTACCTCCCGCTTCAGGAAGTCCTGTTGTATTTGTTTTGGAATAATTATATTTATGCCCCTGACTTATAGTCTGTTTACAAAAATTATTTCATTTGCATAATTACATAAACCACCATTGATAGCAAAACACACACGAGTAGTTTGTGTAACGAATTGACTTTTTAGGGGGTGTATATATGGCTAATTTATCAAAAAATAAGGGTGATTTGTGTAAATGGTGTTGACATTTTTAGTGAGTGTATGTGTAATTATCCAAAAAATATGGATGATTTGTATAAACAAACTATTAATCAGGAGTGTAAATGTAATTATTTATTTATTTTTTTTTAAGAGAAAAAGGGTTATGGTGTTCTATTGCTCTTTTTTTGTTTCTCTTTTAGAGAAATTTCTGCATAGTACTATTTTTACAGGGGGGCCCATAGCATTTAACCCCATGAGAATATGCATATATCATAATCTCCTCCCTGACAAGTTTATTATTTTTATTTTCTTTTCTGGGGATATCTAAAATAGTTTCTTTTGTAAAATATCCTCTTAATTAAAATAATATTATTGTTTTCACCAACTGTTTGTTAATGTATATTTACGAGACAACAAGGCTATAAACTAATTTTTTTTCCTCTTTCTTTTCCATCTTATTTTTTCTAAAATTTGAGTAGGGGTCTAGAACCAGTATTACTAAAAAAAATATGATTTTTATTATAGTTAATTATTATGGTCAAATTAAAAAAAAATCCCGTTACAAATACAAATTTATCTCGGCTCTGCAATGGTCGTTACCCATTGTTTCTGCAAGTGAGGTCAAAACATTAATCATAATTAAAAAACTATGACAAATCTATACTATATTATTATTGCGGAGGGTGATTTAGGTGTCCAAATTAATTTGGTCTGCCATTTTAAAAAAATTAATTAATTATCTTTAACTTCTTCACTCATCATGATCTTCCCATAACTACCTTTTTGGTAGTTTTTTTTGCATGCATTTGTATCTTATATATATATATATATATTATCTTTTACAGTATAGATATTATCTTATATATATATATGGTAATTTTTTACTTTACAAAAAATAAATAATATAATTTATAAAAATATGTTATTCTAAATATTTTTTAAAATTTATGCACAAACATAGAATGTGCCACACTTACTAAGATTATTAACCGTGGTAAAAAGTTAAATTTTCGTATTGATCTTGTTTAACTATGATTAGTATAATTTATCATAGTTTTTAAGTCCTGATCATTTATGGTGTAGGAAAAAATTAATTTTTTGTAGCGTATTTTCCCATTGAGAATGTATTATACACAATTTTTCCTTTTTGATGTCTAAATGTTTAAGATGAATTTTTGTCTAATGATTATCCGGTTAATTAAATAATAATGCTACGCTACTAACTGTCAATCAGTACTAATTTCAGGATAACAATATAAATACACCTACCCTTTAACTTTTATTGAAACCAATCTAAAACTCCATGCCTGGTCAAATTAATCGATAATATCTATACTAATATAAAATAAAACTTCGTTTTCACTCACAAAAGGCGGCTACTTATACCGCGATATCAATTTTTTGTTATCTCAATAATACCCCTAAGTTAATTTCTTATTATTATTATTTTTTAATCTTTTGTGAAATATGATGTGTTGATTTATGTATATGTTTTCTTATTTATAAAATATTCAATATTATTTATTATATACACGCAGGGACGACGTGGCATGTCGACTAGTCAATTTCAAACAGAAAGGTGTCATTTGGTGATGGTGTAAAATTTAGAAAGTCGTAGCCTACGCATGTTTGTACCAAACCAATACAAAAAGCTAGAAAAAAGTAAGGAAACGTGTAAAGTGTAATTCTCATATCAAAAAGCTGTCCTTTACAAATGAATTCACCCCCTATTTATAGTAATTTTTTGGGGGTGAAATTACAATTTAATCCTTTGATCCTACGGCCTAGAATTGATTTGCCGAGGGCATGATGGTCATTTTACGTGCCCACTTCTTTTTTAACTTCCATTCCTTAACTTCCTTCAACTTCCTCTTCAACTTCCTTTTGGGTGCTTTGTGCGGTTTTCCATAAGTCGGAGGACCTTTTTTGCAATTAATATTTTTATCCTCATCATTTGGTTTGTAAGATCGAATTAGGCGTGTGACGAGATTGATTAAGATAGGAAATTAAATGATAATTAATCCCATCATCCATTATATATTGTTTCGTCTGACATATATATTGTGTTGTATGATATTTTATGTAACGATGCAATCATGTGTTCGATTGAAGGGATTATGAAGTATATTAAATGTAAAAAGACCAATAATTAGGGTTTCCTTGTTTAAATTATTTGTATATTAATCCTGCAGTTTGTGAATGGTGACAAAAGATAAAAATCCTCCCAATATTTATTGAATTAATTTTTTAAAGTTTTTGTGATTCTTTTTGTTCAAATTCATATAATGCAGAATAATTTTTTAAATTTATTAAAATTTAAAATATTGCGACTTTCAATAAATATCCCCACACATACAAGTATATATATATATATATGTATATGATATTTCAACGATTATGTTTCAATAAATACAACAATATAAGCGAGTGTGAAATGGGGTGCATCAAATTTCCACATCCCTTGGGAAAAAAAAAAGAAATAAAATAGAAATAAATGATAAAACAATGAAAAGGGTGTCTCTTCTCCAATCTCCACTGGGATGACGGCTTCCTTCTTAACCCTTGGATGTTTGGTGAGTACTTGGTCATCTGCTCCCCTAGCTTTGCAGCCTTCTTCTTACTGCTGGACCACAGGTTGGACGTCGCTATCCGCCCTCACATAAGCTACTCCTGCTTTCTCCCCCTGCACACGTCGCTCTCATGACGCTAGTCAGCTTTTCTCCCCTTGCTCAGTGCATCGCACTCCAACTCATTTTTGGATCCGCTGGCGACGCTGCTGCCTTCTCGCCAAAGATGGTATGGTTTGGCATCACGTCCTATTGCTCTTTCTGCAACTCCTTCACCTTGCCTGAGCGACTTTGGCTTTATCCTCATGCCACTCCTTCATCTTACCTCGCTCTCTGAGCGACTCTTGCTTCGTATCTCTTCTTATTGGGCCTCCCGAGGTAACCCTCATAACTCAAGTAGTTGGGAGGTTGTCCCTGCTAGCTCATTCTGCTTCCTGCTTCGCTCCCATATACCACGTGCTTGTCTCCAAAAGCGGTTTCCTGGAGCTTTTGTTTCCCTTGTCCCATGAATTCTCGTAAGTCATCTCTTCGGATCAGCTCCTCGACCTCCTTCTCCAAGTAGTGGCGTTTCTCCGTGCAATGGTCTCGATCCCAATCCTTGTAGCTTGGCTGCATCGAGCGCTTGAGCTAAATTCTTCGGGGGCACAGGCCTACGTTCATGCCTACTTCCTTCTGCCCTAAAGGGACCCTTTCTCTTCCTCTGTAGCCTTCGGCCGGCTTGGGCGTATGCATCCTTCACTGACTGGCGAAGGGTCTCGGGAGTTACCTGAACAACTGGGGGTGGAGGCTGAGCCTCGACCTCTTCCTACCTCTCATCTCCCTTGTTGCGCGGGGCGCGGCCTTGCTCCTGTTGGGGAGGAGCCTCGACCTCTTCCTGCCTCCTGCTGGGGAGGAGCCTTGACTTCTTCCTGCCTCTCCTCCTCCTTGGCGCGCAAGGCGCGGCCTTGCTCCTGCTGGGGAGGAGCCTCGACCTCCTCCTGCTTCCTGCTGGGGAGGAGCCTTGACTTCTTCCTGCCTCTCCTGCTGGGGAGGAACCTTGCCTTCTTCCTGCCTCCTCTGCCGGGGAGGAACCTTGACTTCTTCCTGCCTCTCCTCCTCCTTGGCGCGCGGGGCGTGGCCTTGCTCCTGCTGGGGAGGAGCCTCGACCTCCTCCTGCTTCCTGCTGGGGAGGAGCCTTAACTTCTTCCTGCCTCTCCTGCTCCTTGGTGCACGGGGCGCGGACTTGCTCCTGCTGGCGAGGAGCCTCGACTTCTTCATGCCTCCTCTGCTGGGGAGGAACCTTGACTTCTTCCTGCCTCTCCTCCTCTTTGGCGCGCGGGGCGCGGCCTTGCTCCTGTTAGGGAGGAACCTCGACCCCCTCCTGTCTCCTGCTGGGGAGGAGCCCTGACTTCTTCCTGCCCCTCCTCCTCCTTGGTGCGCGGGGCGCGGACTTGCTCCTGCTAGGGAGGAACCTCGACTCCCTCCTGTCTCCTGCTGGGGAGGAGCCTTGACCTCTCCTGGCCTTTCCTGCTGGGGAGGAGCCCTGACTTCTTCCTGCCCCTCCTCCTCCTTGGTGCGCGGGGCGGGGACTTGCTCTTGCTAGGGAGGAACCTCGACTCCCTCCTGTCTCCTGCTGGGGAGGAGCCTTGACCTCTCCTGGCCTCTCCTTCTCCTGGGTGCGCCCCTCCTCCTGGATGCGCAAGTAGATTCTCCAAGGCGTGGGCCTTGCTCCTGCTGAGGGAGAGTCTCGACCTCTCCTTGCCTCTCCCCCTCCTGGGTGCACAGGTGGATTCTCCAAGGCGGGGGCCTTGCTTCTGCCTTCCTATCTTCTTCCTGGCTCCGCGCTGGAGGGCTCTTCGAGGCGTGGGCCTCGACCTCTTCCTTCATTTTTTCCTCCTGGCTCCGCGCTGGAGGACTCTTCGAGGCGTGGGCCTCGGCTTCGACCTCTTCCTTCCTTTCTTCCTCCTGGCTCCGCGCTGGAGGACTCTTCGAGGCGTGGACCTCGACCTCTTCCTTCCTGTCTTCCTCCTGGATCCGCGCTGGAGGACTCTTCGAGGCGTGGGCCTCGCCCTCTTCCTTCCTCTCTTCCTCCAGGCTCCGCGCTGGAGGATTCTTCGAGGCGTGGGCCTCAGCCTCTTTCTTCCTCTCTTCCTCCTAGCTCCGCGCTGGAGGACTGTTCGAGGCGTGGGCCTCGGCCTCTTCCTTCTTCTCCCCTCCTAGCTCCGCGCTGGAGGATTCTTCGAGGCGTGGGCTTCAGCCTCTTCCTGCCTCCCTTCACGCTTCTTGCCCTTGATCTGGTGTTCATCTTCGATGCCTAGACTCTTTGCAACAGACGACGCCAAGCTGATGGTGTAAAATTTAGAAAGTCGTAGCCTACGCATGTTTGTACCAAACCAACACAAAAAGCTAGAAAAAGTAAAGAAACGTGTAAAGTGTAATTCTCATATCAAAAAGGTGTCATTTACAAATGAATTCACCCCCTATTTATAGTAATTTTTTGGGGGTGAAATTACAATTTAATCCTTTGATCCTACGGCCTAGAATTGATTTGCCGAGGGCATGATGGTCATTTTACGTGCCCACTTCTTTTTTAACTTCCATTCCTTAACTTCCTTCAACTTCCTCTTCAACTTCCTTTTGGGGTGCTTTGTGCGATTTTTCATAAGTCGGAGGACCTTTTTTGCAATTAATATTTTTATCCTCATCATTTGGTTTGTAAGATCGAATTAGGCGTGTGACGAGATTGATTAAGATAGGAAATTAAATGATAATTAATCCCATCATCCATTATATATTGTTTCGTCTGACATATATATTGTGTTGTATGATATTTTATGTAACGATGCAATCATGTGTTCGATTGAAGGGATTATGAAGTATATTAAATGTAAAAAGACCAATAATTAGGGTTTCCTTGTTTAAATTATTTGTATATTAATCCTGCAGTTTGTGAACGGTGACAAAAGATAAAAATCCTCCCAATATTTATTGAATTAATTTTTTAAAGTTTTTGTGATTCTTTTTGTTCAAATTCATATAATGCAGAATAATTTTTTAAATTTATTAAAATTTGAAATATTGCGACTTTCAATAAATATCCCCACACATACAAGTATATATATATATATGTATATGATATTTCAACGATTATGTTTCAATAAATACAACAATATAAGCGAGTGTGAAATGGGGTGCATCAAATTTCCACATCCCTTGGGAAAAAAAAAAGAAATAAAATAGAAATAAATGATAAAACAATGAAAAGGGTAAAAAAAAAAAAAAATCTAGGGAAATTGTAAATAAATTGAGTTGAGTCCAAGACATTATTATTCAAATTTTTATTTGAATTTGATTTGGTTATTGACCTTATTAATCCAGCTCGAACAAGTCTCATTAAAATGAATACGAGTCGAACTTGAACAGTTTAACATTTTTTTAAATATATTTTGTTATGTTTTGTTAATCAAATTGAATTCGAGCAAAATTTGAAAAGTCACATAAATGAAAAATTTTATCCATCTCAAACAAATTCTTACCACTCGATTTCAATTTAATAAAATAATTTGATTTATCTTTCAACTTTAAAGAAAGGGATAATTACACCGTCCTTCTATCAGATCTGGTAATTATATGTATACCTCTTGTGGTTTGAAAAATTACATTTAGTATTCGTGACGTTTGTTTTTATAAAACAAATAGATCTCTTCATTAATTAAAATTCACAAAATTTGCTAATATAAAATTTTTTCTTATTTTTGAATAAATATCCATATTGCCCCCAATTAACTTATATAAAAATACTTGTTAGACAAAAATAAGAGTTAAAAATATTATATATAATTTTTGGAATTATAAAAAATATACGTATAATTACACCAAATTTTATAATTATCCCTTAAACAAAACTTTCCAAAAGATTCCTATGCTGATGTGGTCCCATAATTACGACAAACAACTGTGTCTTACGTGGTGAATTTTAGTCCGGCGTGGGCTTAATACTGATTACTACGTTAAAACAGGCAGAGGCTAATAGTACTATTTTTAACCTTTTACGCGTGGGCCAGCTCCGTTATCCCACGAAATGGGGCCCGACCCGTCACCCAAAACCGACACGTGCATCATTCTAATTTTAAACATATTTAAGTGCTTGTGCGTGCCGATTAGTTAATCCATCTCT
Source organism: Sesamum alatum (assembly GCA_034509735.1). Taxonomy (NCBI): domain Eukaryota; kingdom Viridiplantae; phylum Streptophyta; class Magnoliopsida; order Lamiales; family Pedaliaceae; genus Sesamum; species Sesamum alatum. Next base: position 8,901,548 of record JACGWO010000007.1, on the reverse strand, counting down.
TTACTTTTGCTCTGCCTTCTGTTGAGCCCAAAAAAGGTGTAAATTAAATAATAATTTAATTATTATAAAAATTATGAGATGATTACACCTTACTTTTCTGAGGTCTTACATCTAGATTATACGTAATTTGAAAAATTACATCTAATATTTCTAAAATATATATATATATTTGTCTCGATTGACTTATTGTAGGTCAAATTAATTTTTTTTATCAAATTTTTTTAATCAATTTTCATACGCTAATGCATGTGAGGAGGTACATCTCCATATTTGTAAGGATAGTTATGTCAGAAAAAATTCTTTTGACATAAATAATTTTGTAAGTCAATTTAAGGTAAATATGGATTTTCAATTAATTTTTTGTTGATGTCAGTAAATTTTGTGAATTTTATTAATGGATGAATCTATTTATTGAACAAAAACAAACATTAATGATAGTTAATGTATTTCTTCAAAATATAAAAATGGGATAATTACACCTCCCTTCCCCTGAGGTTTGGTGTAATTACACGTAGACCCCCTGTGGTTTGAAAAATTACTTCTAGTACCCCTGAGCTTTGCTCATGTATAACGAATATGTCCCTCTATTAGTCAAAATTCACCAAATTTGTTGATATTAGCAAAAGAACTGAATGAAAATCGATATTTACCATCAATTGACTTGTTACTGACTTATTGTAGGTCAAACAAATATTTTTTATAACCAAACTACCCTTATATATCTTCACATGTTAATGCATGTGAGGTGGTATACTTTCACCGTTATAAGAGTATTTTAGTTATAAATAATTTATTTGGCATGCAATAAGTTAGTAATAAGTCAATCAAAGGCAAATATCGATTTTCATTAAGTTTTTTAGTTATTATCAACGAATTCGGTGAATTTTGACTAACGAAGGGATCTATTTGTTAGATGGATGCAAACTACATAAATACTAAATGTAATTTCTCAAACCACAGAAACTTGACGTGTAATTATATCAAATTTCAAGGGATAAAAGTGTAATTATTCTTATAAAAATTTACGTGCAATTACACCAACCCTATTAAAATGGATATTGTTTTATGTTATTCCAACATATATTGTACGCACAGAGTGTAGTATAGGATAGGAGAAAAGCAAAAGGCACACACATTATACAATTGTCAAGTGGGCCCCAAGACCATGCCACGTGTAATCACTTTTTTGAGTGTGACTTTCTAGAACCCCGTTTGAAATTTTTACTTTTTGAGTTGGCAAATTTAATTAACTATGCGGGGATAAATTATTATTTTAAGGAGAAAAAACACTTAAATGGGGACGACTATGAACCCTAATTATTCATGTTAATACTGTTCTGGTCATTCATAAAATATGCATGCATGATTTTCTTCGTTGTTTGGAGAATGTAATCATTGGCTTTTTTTTTTTTTTAATTTAACTGAAAATTAAATTTAATCTTATGAAGCCGAATGCACACAGTACAAAAGAGAAGAAAAATAGTGGTAAAAGAATTATGTGATAATTTTGATATTATTATTATGGGTTAAATAAAGTTACCATTTTTAAAGTATCGATCTATTCTACATCAATTACATTCCCAAAGTATTAAAACATTCAAAAAAATCCTAAGTTTCTAACTCCTTTAATTTTTAAATTTAAAATATCTATTTTACCCTTAGTAAAATTTACTTTCTAATAAAAAAATTAAAAATGTTTAAGATATCGAAACCACTCTTTGTCAAAACTTTGTCTAATTCTAGTTTCACTCGTTCATCGACCTCTTTTTATTTTTATAATTATAAAGTATTTGGAGGTCATTTTATATTAGTTTCACTTATTTGTCAAACCATGCAAGTGAAAAATAAATTTATACATACATATAATTACCATATGTATATTATAAATATATATTAATTGTATATTTCTTAATTAATTCATTAGCCATTTCAATTTTCTTAATTATAAATTTGTTTAAATAAATATATATATACATGTATAAATTTATTTTTTAATTTTGTTTGACAACAAGTAAAACTAAAATAAAATGAGCTCCAAGTACTTTAGGATTATGAAAATAGAAGGAGCTCAATGAAAAGAGTGAAACTAGAATTAGACAGAGTTTCAACAATGGCGTATTCCAAAATAAGACTACAAATCCGTTCCTAGGTTCCTTAGCAAAGAAGGTCTAATTGTGTTCCTACGACCGTTCCTAACTCTAACTCCCAAACTTATAGTAGACCCTTCCAATTTGTATTCCAAAAACAATGCAAAAATATATCTCCAATATTTGTTGTCTAGTCCAAATAATGTTCTAATTACCGTCCAAATGACGCGATTTACTTTTGATGTGACCGTTCCAACCTTTAGCATGGTGTTCCAAATACACAAATTATATATTCATACAAACAAAGGTAATTAGGAACGGTATTCACGTTGTATGCCAAAAATAGTTTCAAGTTTGAAACGTTCAGCTTAGCTATGTTCCTAATTATTAGGAACGCCGCTCCTTTCAACGGACGGCAACCCGTTCCATAACTGTTCCTAATAGCGGCGCAAAAGAATCCAGTGATCTAATAACTGTTCCAAACTAAAAAAAAAAAAAAAAAATCGTTCCTATCTCCGTTGAAAATTCCCACATTTTTTTATAGTGGGTTATTTTGGTATTTTAGAAATCACTTTATTTATTTTTTTTCATAAAGCAATTTTTAGTAAAGGATAAAATGGATTTTTTAAACTTAAAAAGTAAAGGAGTTAGAAGGTTAAGGTTTTTTTTGGGTTAAATACATTTTACACCCCTAAAGTATGCCACCCTCATCAATTACCCCCCTAAACTTTATAAGCCTTCACTTACCCCCCATTCTTTGAAATAATCTTTTAAATTAAATGAAAATGGATAAAAATACCCTTGACTATTAATAATATGATATATTCACTTTAATGCCCTCTATAGTAAAATATATCAATCAATCTAACTTAAAATTTTATTCAATTACGGCATTTATAAATTAATATTGAATTAGTATAAATTAATTAACTATAAAAAAATATTTCAAATTTGAGTGTATAAATAGTCGTACTGATTTTGCAGAAGTTTAATACTTCAATAATTTTTAATTAATGAGTAAAATTTGCGTATTAAAATTTTACCTACCGATACACAGACTCACGAGTAGTTTTGGTTATAGGCTCTACCATACCTAAATAAATTATTTCAATAGGTAATTTGTCCGAGTCTGGATCTAATGTAAAAATATTAGGTACGGGTTCGGATAAGAACTATGGTTTGGGTCTTGGAATTGCCCACGAATTGACAAGCCTAACATGTTGTACCGAGGATTATGTTAAAGGGTGACATAGAGTTACTACTTAAAAAATAAACTACCTCATTAATCCCCAAATTACTTCTGTTGACATTTGGGAGCCAAAACAGTAGGTTCGACCATACTTGCAATATTTTTATCCTTAAAATTACATCTAGTGTAATGTACAAACACAAGTTTATAATTTTTTTTTAATCCAGAATTACTAACATTGATCTTATCAATATGTGATGATCAATATTAATGTATTAACATCATAAGTGTATAAAATTTGAAGTCAAATTGATTGATTTATTTTACTATAGAGGGTATTAAAGTGAATATATCATATTATTAAATAGTCAAGGGTATTTTTGTCCATTTTTATTTAATTTAAAGGATTATCACAAAGATAGGTGGTAAGTGAAGGTTTATGAAGCTTACGGGGGTAATTGATGAGGGTGACATACTTTAGGGGTGTAATATGTATTTAACCTTTTTTTTTTTTTTTTAGGATTTTAATACTTTAGGAAGATAATTGATGTGGGGTGAATACTTTAGGGGTGTTAACTGTATTTAACCGTATTATTAATAATGTGTATTATCTAATAAATTTTTTATTTTATCATAACAATTAGTTTTATATTTTAATCAGTATAGTTATTTCTGCAAAAGTGCATCGAAATACATCAGACACTAGAACTACGTAAAATGGATTACTCTGGTCCTTTTAATAAATACAAATCAACAATTATGATAAATTAATAGTATCAATTACCATCGATCAAATCAATATCTCTTAACTATGGTTAAAATATTTGCTATTACTCGACTATTAACTACAACCAATATGTATTTTTGGCCTTATTGTGGGACGACGACTGATATTCAGGCAAAATGCTTTTTTAGTCTCGTTAAATTAGGTCATAATTCGTTTTGGTACCACAACTTATGCTGGTGGCGGATTTAGTCCTATAAGACTCGATTTTCAGCCTATTTGGTCCCAATTTAACGGAATTGCACATGGCCATTAACCCCCGTTAGTTGCCATTTAGTCACGTGAGAAGGGGTGAGGGGTTCTGTTGACTTAGAAGAGACCAAAAAAAAAAAAGAAAAAAACGGGAGAAAGATTTCTCCTCTCACATTTTGTCTTTGAAACCAAAAAAACCCTAGGTAGAAATTGAGAGAAATCAGAAAAATTAAGCCATAATTTTTTGTTTGTTCTTGCATAAAATACCTAAACCCACTTACCCAAGTTGTATTTTGGAGGATTCTTCGAAGAATGGCGGAAATGCCTGTTCTTCGACCCGCTTCGTTGCCGTCGGCCGGTGTCCCCGATTACGGTAAGTGTTGTTTTTTAGTTTCTTGTTCTTCTCTTTTTTTTTTGTTAGTGTTTTTAGTAAAAATATGTTTTTTTGTTAGTGTTTCTTGTTGTGTAATGTTGGGTAGTATCACCATCGATGTGTCGACCGCTTGGTGTTTGAGGAATGTAGGGTTGGTGAAATATATTTTGTCATGCTTTCTTATTCAAATGGATGTGCAGTGGTCCCCTTCCCTTTTCCCCCTTAAAATGAGTATTTTTTATGTGTATTTGTGTGGTTGTTGATGTGGTTGAGGGAACATAAGGAATAAATTAAAGTGAGTTGGGGTACATGTTGTTTTCACAATGGGAATATTATTGTTGCTTTAGCTTATTTGAGTTTATTTTTCTATTCTTTGAGCTTATTTTCTGTTTTTAAATGACTGTTGGGATATTGTTTTAAATTTTTTTTTTTATGGATTGACAAGTGAGAATCAGTATCTTTTTAGTTCAAGAATTCATCATGGGGGTAAATTACTTTTTCACCCAACTGCTGACTATAGAGAGGGCCAAGAAAGTGTTTTTGACTTTGTGGCTAGGAATACCTTTACAATCGTGATACTTGACAAGTGTTGTTAACAACTTGGATATGTGGGGCAGAAAAGATATTTCAGGATTGACATGTTAAAAAAGTTTAGGGAAGTACACTTTGAAACAGACCTATGTTTACTAGTAGATGGGCATGGGAGGGAGGTCAAGGTATATATTGATGGTGTGAAACAAGATGCTGAAATTGAGGGTGGTACTGTGGTGGGTGATAAGGGGAAAAATGTTGAGGTTGATGAAGGGCTTGTGCATAATGTGAAGGATAAAGGGAAGGGTAAGTTAATATAAGAGGGTGGGAATGGGCAAGGGTCTGATTGGGTGGACTGGGACACGAATGAAGAGCAGATGAATGAATGTCAGCTGGATTTAGAGGATGATGAGTTTGATGGTGATGATAGTGTTGATTATTCAGAAGATGATGAGTATTTTGACAACAACATAGACAAGGAAGTCGAATAGGGTGGCTTTGAAGTGAAAGAGCAAGAAGGAATTAACATATTTAACAATGATGATTCCAGTGAAGATGACGATGCAGATGAATTTGATAGCCAAAAAGATAGTGATGAAGAGAATGGGAACAGAGAACCAATTTTCACCTCTGAAGACACATTCGATCCCAGATTTGCAATTGGGATGAAATTCGGGCAAAAGAAGGAATTCGGGGAGGTAGTGCATTCTCATGCCATCATGACAAGAAGAAATCTTGCAATAACAAAAAATGACAATAGGAAGATGTATGCAAGATGCAAGGACAAAGGGTGTGACTGGCATATTAATGCATTGAAGATTAGAAATGAGGTTGGATTTCAGATTCGGGAATATAGTCATGTGCACAATGTGGGTCTACTTTCAATATGAAGAGTGTGAGGATAAATTGACTAGCATAACGATATGTTGAGGCTTTCATATCAGATCCGAACAAAAGTGCTAAAGGCTTTAGACAAGATATCATACGACAACTACAGTGTAATGTGAGTAGAGATCAGGCCTACAAGACCAGACGAAGATGTCTGAAAGAAATACAAGGGGGAAGGCAGTCAGCAGTACGCAAGATTGTGGGATTATGCAGATGCTATGAGAAAGAAGAATCCTGGCTCAACCATCATACTTCAGTTAGAAGATCCGGATGCAGAAGGGAGGAAAAAATTTAAGAGGTTTTATATCTGTTTTGCTGGTGTCAAGACGGGGTTCCTTAGTGGATGTAGACCATTCATAGGCGTTGATGGTTGCTACTTAAAGGGGCCTCATGGTGTGTCCTTCTCACTACCATAGGTGTCGACCCGAATAACAACCAGTTTCCACTTGCATATGCTGTTGTGGTGAGTGAAAACAAGGATTCTTGGGAGTAGTTTCTAACATTGTTAAAGGAAGATTTGAACATAGTGAGGGAGGATACCTATACATTCATGTCTGATAAACAAAAAGATTACCAACTTTTGAAAAGGTTCTTCCAATTGTGGAGAACAGGTTTTGTGTCAGACATCTTCACGGCAACATGAAAACGGTTGGATTCAAGGGATTGGTTTATAAGAAAGCTTTATGGCATGTAGCTAAGTGCACTACAGTCAGTCAGTTTCATAAGGCTATGCAGGAAATTGCTGACATAGATGTGAAGTGTGCTGAATGGTTACAAGACAAGCCTGCTTCACAGTAGTAAAAAAGCCACTTCAGCCCGTATCCGAAATGCGATTTTCTCTTGAACAACTTGTGTGAGTCTTTCAATAGTTGTATTCTTGAAGCAAGAGAAAAGCCTATACTAACCATATTGGAATGGATTAGGGAGTACATAATGACAAGAATGCAACAGCTTCGGGACAAGGCTGAGAGACTTTGGGAGGGCAAAAGACTATGCCCAAAAATTAAGAAAATCGTTGATAAGAATTTAGCTAAAGCTGCTGACTGCATCCCAGTGAAGTCAGATGATAGGAACTATGAGATTCAATGCTTTGATGGTGCAAGATACACGGTGGACTTGCATAATCACACTTGCTCTTGTCGAGCATGACAGGTATCCCTTGTAACCATGGAATGAGTGCAATTTCTGCACAAGTGTTGGACCCTGAAGACTTCGTGCATGAATGTTATCATGTGGAGACTTTCTGCAAGGTATATGCACCTGTGGTGATGCCTTTGGATGGAGTAGATTTGTGGGAAAAAGCTGGTTATATCCCACCTTTGCCTCCAAATTTTGGGAGGAAAAAAGAGAGGCCCGCAAGGGCAAGAAGATTGGAACCTGATGAGGTTAGGAAGGTGAAGAAAGTTGCATCAACTGCAAGTGGGATCTGATTGCCAAGCAAAAGGGGAAAGGTAAAATGCAAGTTCTATGGTGAAGAGGGACATAAAATTAAAGGTTGCAAATGGAAGAAGTTTGCTGAAGAATTCCCTGTAGAGGATGAGTTTGGACATGTCTTATTCCCTCACAACACAAAATGCACAGAATCAATAGGAGGAAGTTCCTGTGAATGAAGATTGTCCCCCAATTAGCCAACCAAAAGACGCGATCCAACAAGAAGCTGAATTACCTGTAAGTTATTACATATGCATTTTTTTAATAATTAACCTGATTACTAAATTTTTTTATTGTTTCTGCAACTTACAGACTACAAAGAAGCCTGTTAGAAGAGCAATTTTTGCTGCTGAAGTTGAACCTGTAGTTGTACAGGTACACGTTTTTAAAACTGTGTTTTCTACTGCTAACGATGTTGTTGTTTCTATTTTCTGTTTCTGGTTCTGTTTTTCTGTTTTCTGTTTCTGTTGTTGCTGAAATGTTGCTTGTGTTTTTCTATTTTCTATTTCTGCTTCTATTTTTCTGTTTTCTGTTTCATGTTGTTGGAATATTGCTGAAATGTTGTTGAATCTACGTTGGAATATTGTTGGAATGTTGCTGAAATATTGTTGCTGGAATATTTTAATTTGTTGCTTAATGTTTTGAAGGAACCCGTGCCATCAACCATGCATTTTCATAATCTCAATCCTAAACCTGCACCTGCACCACCACCTATGCATCCAAAACTGAACATTAGGGCACCACCTCCTATGGTTGAACCATCCGCCAGGTTTTGTATCTAAACCTATTACAGGTAAACATTTTTCAACTAGTATAACATCACAGGCAAATTCTGTTTTAGGTTCTAACTCCCAAGCATTTACAGGTCCTGTTGTGCCTAATTCATATGGACCGACCATCATGAAGGATGGTAAGAGATACATTATGTTGTCAAACTTGAACACTACAATGCAAAGTGAACAACCCAAGGATAAGGGAAAGAGGATAAAGAAGTAGACAAACAGGAGAAAGAAGTAGAAGGGCACTTGTTCTTGTATATGGAAGTGGCTTTTTGTCATGATATGCCAACATGGTTGATGTTCCGTTTATGTAAAGCAAGAAAGATATTTGTCTGGTGAATTTTTTTTGTGAATTGTTTTGCCACATTACAAAGATTGTGACCTTTTGAACATGATGTGCTCTGTTTTGAAAGAGGTGGTCTATTTTGGTTTATTGAACTTTTGTTTTGTTTCTTATTTGGTTTCTGTTTTTTAGGTGAAGAAACTGTTATGGTGAAGAGAATTTAAAAGAAACGGGGGAAGAGAATAAATGGGACTAAAACAGCTTATTTTTCAGTTAATTTTTCCTCCGTTTTGAGAGCCTCACGTGCCTTTTTCCCTCCAAAAAGAGCAGGAAACAGAAGTTTATGGGAGTTAACGGCTGTTAAGTCCCATGTGCAAGGCATGTGACATTTTGGGACCAAATAGGCTAAAAATCGAGTCTTACAGGACTAAATCCGCCACCAGTATAAGATGTGGTACGTTGTGCGAGGTATTGTCTACTCTGCCTTCCAAGGAACCTCACGATTTTGTCCTGAAAATGCGCCTCGCAAGAGAGAGCAGGTCTTAGGGCTGCAACCAATGTGGATGCTAGTCTACATCATTAGCCCCCCAGACGAGGGGCTTAGGATGGCACATGGCCTCGTTCCAATAGGCGACGGCAAATGATGTGGCTTGCGAGTCGATAGTGTACCATTGTACTGATATATTGTCCACTCGGGTTTTATATGAATCTCGTGATTTTGATATGGAAAGGCGTCTCGCTATGGAAAGAAGGTCTAGGGACTTATAAGCTGCTCAAGCTCCTCGTCTGCAACCAAAATGAGACGCTTACTTACATCGTTAGCCCCCTAGACGAGGGGTTTGGGATGAGCACATGGTTCGTTCCCATAGACGACACCAAATGATGTGGCTTGTGATTCGATTGGTGCCCCATTTCGTGAGATCTTATTAGCTTTGACTGTTTATGAGTCTCACGCTTTTATTCTAAAAGTATGTTTCGCTAGGAAGAGGAGGCCCTTGAACTTATAAGCTATTTAATTTAAATCTATATCGTATATATTTAAAATGACCGGTATATATAAAGGGTAAAATACTTTTTTGGTCCCATAAGATTAGGATATTATTTGTTTTGGTACCACAACTTAGTTAGGTGGCTGTTTTACTCCCATAAAACACGTTTTTCAGTTTTTTTGGTCCCAAAAAATCATGTGCAACTTAGGTAGGTGGTTGTTTTAGTCCCATACAATACATCTTTTTAATTTCTTTGGTCCCAAATGTAGGTGGATGTTTTAGTCCCATAAAACACGTTTTCAGTTTTTTTGTTCCCAAAATGTCATGTGTTGGGACTAAAAAAATTGAAAAATGTGTTTTATGGAACTAAAACAACCACCTACCTAAATTGTGGTATCAAAAAAAATAATATTCTAATCTTAAAGGACCAAAAAGCAGCATTTTGCCCTATATATAAAAGAAAAGACAAATAAATTTTGACTAAGGTGTACTAGCTACTATATTGGTGGAGCTAGCCAACACTAATGATTTCTGATGTAGACTCATTATTGTTCCTGTTCCCCACGTTTCAACTAAGAAAGGGTGGACTAAAATTCTTTCTCAAAAGTCCACAATTTTTTTTGCCAGAAAAAACGAGTAGTGAGGAGGACATCTTGTGACTTGGACTTGCGTCCCTTTAGTTTCTGCTTCACATTTACTCTTTTTGACATTGAAAAAAAAGGCTTTGTCTTATCCAAGAAATTAATTTAAATTATTGTAAATGGGACCTCTTAATGTCCAGTTCCTATTGGTCACCTAACACTTAAATTATTTACATGAAGATGGTTAAACTGTCGTTTTCAAATAAAGAATTCTTCAAAGTTACCACAGCAGTCAAAGCTGTGGAATTTTTCACCTTGATAATGATTGACTTAGATGTGTGAATAGGTTGAGGTAGATTAGATCCCATATTCAAGTTTTTGCTTACTTTTATTTTTCGCAATGAAGTCATTAGCACCGTAATCAAAAATAATATTAGTGATAAAATATTAAATTATATTATTTTTAAGTTTGGATCTAATAACATGAATACTCTTTATTCTTTGTAAAATTAAATATAAAGTCCCTAAAAGGGGCTTTAATGTAATGCATTTTAGGAGGTGTTTATGTAAAGTTCTGCAATTGAATAAAGGGTGCTTGTAATTATAACTATTAGGTCAAGTTGTACTTGTAATTTTTCAAAGAACAGTGAGTGATTATATAATTAGGTCTAACCTCAAGGGTGTCAATAATTTACCCGAATTATATTTAGATAAAAATTTCTTGGTCATAATAGTTATATATCTTCACTAATTAATGGTGAATATAAATGTATATAAAGTTATCACCTATATTATTACAAGAAAATTGTTCTATAAGCACCAAAAAAGATTAACGTCAAGCTAATTAGCTATTAAAATTCTCATTGTTAATTTACATTATTAATACAAAAATTTACTTGTTAATACATTTAGCAACAAAAACTTACTTGTGAACGAATTTATATACCAACAAACTTTTTACTCTATATATTAAATAGTGTAGATTAGCAACGAAAATTTTACTTGCTAATTAGCTTGACGTTGATTTTTATTTGAAGTGAAAGCGATGAATATTATTAATTGAAGTAAATCGATTACAATCAATCCTGTCGAATATCAATATCTGATATAGACAATTACAATAACCATACCTTGATCAACAATATCACATAAATTAAATCTAAACAACATCTTACTATTACAATATACAAACAATACTTACTATGCAACAGAATATCACCCCACGCATTGGTTGGGTTGGAACCCACCTTACCTCTAAGGTCATGAGACCTCAACCTTAACCATTAGCCTAAGAGATTATTGGTAGCTCGACGCTAATTTTAGCATCAATTTTTTCTATAGCTATTAAGCTATTTATTTTGTAGTATATTGACTATGATGGCGAGTGGAAAATAATTATTGTAAGCAACACAAATGTCAATATATATTGAATGATATGGAGTTTTTTTCACGGTAAAAATGCAATGAATTCTTTTTCAGTTCCTGACATGTATACATTAACTGTTATAATTAAATACGAAAATTATTGATTCGTGGGAATTTTTTATATCTTTTACTTGATTTTTTGTAACTAATACCTTATTCCTTATATTTTAGAGGCCATAGAGCAGCTGGGAACCATTGACGAATTGAATTTCTTTAATGTAAATCTTGTTATATTCTCTATTATATTTAATATATACCTCATGTGTACAAATTAATTCTATATATGTTATTTATATTATTTAAGAAAAAAATTTGTGCACGTAATTGTTTATGTTAAATACGATAAAAGATGTAATATGATTTATAATGTAAATCAACGTAATAGGTGATTTATGATCATATTGTTCAACCAGCATAACAAGAACTTTCTCTTTTTTATATTTTAAAAGGAGGATTCAAGCTCGTTCTCCAACTCTCTTTTGGGACACGGATCCATAATCTATCTTTCACAGGAATAAAGAGTTATCATTGAATCACTTGATCACCCCTCTAACATAACAGTTTAATTAATTAATCACCATTGTTACAAACCATATGTAATTGTAAATTTCATAATAAATGCTTGAGTTTTGCATTTATTAATTGACTCAAAAAATTACATAATTGAAGAAAATAAGACAAAATACACAAAATATAGCATCATATTAGGAATGGGATAAATGCAGTTTAGCCCATGTGGTATAAGATATGAGCAAAAACCCCCCATGTGAAAAAATAATTAGCAAATTACCCCTTATGATTTTAAAAGGAATTACCTCTGTGTTTTCCCTTGATAGGGGGTTAATTTGCTTCATTTCTCAAAACACAGGGAGATAATTTTGCTAATTATTTTTTCACAGGTATATCATGGGGGTAAATTACATTTATCCTTATTAGGAATTGTAACACGGATCTTTATCTTTTCATGACTTGAACTCCGGAATGAAATTATTGGATTGTCATCCGAGAAATGAACATTGTAACTATTGATCATAGAGAATTCGGAAATAATTGATTTTTTGGTATACATTAGCTGGCGGATAATGTAATAAAATTTTGTTAACTGAGATGGCCTTTCCATTGGCTATACCTGCAAAAGGCATTGAGTAAAGCTTGGGCAAACTCGATCGAAAGCAGTAGTAGGCCATACGTTTTCTTACCAAATACTATAAATTTTACATTGTACAGATGTCAATGTTGGTCTTGTCGATGTACATTAAGATAGGCGACTCTTCACCTTCATCTGCTGCTATTTTTTTGTTATTATATTTGTTTTTTTCTATTGGTTATTAATAGGGCTTTAATAATTTTTGTAATGCATGTAAAGTGTTAAACATTTATTGACTTGAAATGGAGAGCTTTAGATTAATATTCTCAAATAATTTTACTAGCTCGGAGTAATGATTATAAGATGTACAGAATCTCAGACAAGATACAGATACGATGTTTCAATATATATGCGTATACGTAATGTAAGGTAGGCAATGGCGTTTCAAATTTCCATGCGCGATAGGTTTAATCTTGTTCCTGCAAAATGAGGTGATTATCTCAAGATTTGGGAACATAAGCATCAACTTTTACTTATCAATTTTCGCGTCAACTAGAAAAGAAAAATTAGAGAATGCTATAGGGAAAAATGCAAAACACCCCTTTGATATGTGACATGTGACATGTGCACAACACCCCATTGTGGGGGTGGGGGCGGAAGCAAAATACTTTCGTGTCTTTTTCAAAATGAAGCAAAATTTAATTCATGCACCATCCTTGTGATTTTTTATGGTTTTTAAAAATAAAATATTATTTTATATTAAATTAGTAGTTCACACACACGCGATGTGTGGACAAATTTTTGACTTTTTGATAAAAATATTAATATACATAATCAGTGCATTTCAAAGTATTTACGGTTTTTTCTTTTTTGTTTTGGATAAGTTAATTGATTTTGTTTTTCGTTTTGTACAGATCTACGAACGTTGGATAAAAGATTAAGAAATATGAAGTTCAAATCTTGGTCGATTAAGGATGGCTAAAAAGTACAATTATTTTATTCAATTTTGTTCCTACGATTTTGTTTTGATTCATTATTTGTGCTATTTTTATGGTTTCACGGTGGAATTTGAAGAAAAGGACCTCTGAAACTTCAGATGTGTGGAGATGGAGGTATGTGCTCAACATTTTGATACTGTGTTCTTAAGCTGATTTTGGGGATTAGGGTTTATTCTTTTGCTTATTTTGGCAATTGCGGTTCATATTATACTAATTATAGTATTGGGTTCCACAACTATTTGTTTTATTTCAATTTTTGGGGGCACGAACGGGGGAGCTAAGCAGCAAGAGTGGTCCGACTACCGGTGAAATATCTGTTTTCGACTTAGGTTTAAGATATATGATCCTGAGTCAATGAATGTTTGTTTATGTTAAGCTTTGTGGTCCTATAATGTAATACATGTTTTTTTTTTTTGGGAAAGTTATTGCGCTTTATATGTCCGCATCTGCCTATTGTGTTATGTACATGTCCACCCCCCCTCCCCCACCCGGTTCTACATCTGCTTATTATGTTATGTGCAAGTTTATCCCATTGGAAAATTGCACTTTTGATCCCACAGGACATGACGTGTTGTACTTTTGGTCCCATTGTTTACAGGCTCAACACTTTTGGTCCCACAAGTACCAAAAGTGTTGCACTTTTGGTCCCATCGTCGTTAAAGGTGTTAACTTATGGATGGAAAACCACTTTTGAAAGTCAAATGTGATTTTCTATAGTTTAAAATCACTAAAATTCATAAAGGTGGTATTTTTTCAAATTTTGACCCCAATTTGAATATTCTCACTATATAAAATGTATTTTAATAACTTAATTTAACTAAAATTATGTAAATTTGATACATTATAATCTCAATTTTATAATGATATTATTATAAATGAAATGTTAAATTATGTGATTGTAAAATTATAATAACTACAAAAAAAAAATATTGCAAAATTAAAAGCAAAAAACGAACTGATTGCATTAAACGGGAAATATTAATTGTTTGCAATATACATATTGAGCTATGTTTTTCCCTTGCCAATTATGCACATATATGCAATTGCACTTCACAAAAGAATTGCCAATGTTTGCAATTGCCAAAAAATTGCAAATTTGCCCAAAAATTTGATTACATCCCAAAAACTTGATTACATCCCAAAAAACTTAACAATACCAAAAAACTGATTATATTTCAATTGTTCGGCTGAAAAAAGGATTACATCCCCAGATATGAACTCCTGACTTTGCAATATAGGAGTTGAAATGGTCCTTTTCCTTGCCTGAAAAAAGAAAATATATAAATTAGAAGAACATAACATTGAATTTGGAGTAAAACATTAACGGCCGTTAGGCGATGGGACCAAAAGTGCAACACTTTTGGTTCCTGTAGGACCAAAAGTGTTGAGCCCGTAAACAATGGGACCAAAAGTGCAACAGACTATATCCTGTGGGACTAAAAGTACAATTTTCCCTTATCCCATGTGTCATGGTTTTGTGCCTTTGCTGAAGCATTATTTTTTGTGCTTTTATTTTATTTAACTGCAAATTTTTAGATACATGACATTAATTTTTGCCGGAGGTGGAAAATTTGAAAAACATCCCAAACTTAGATATGTAGGAGGACATAAGAAAGTATTTGAGAAAGTTGACATAGTATCTTAGTCTACTTGAATTAGGAGGAATGTATGAAAAACGTAGGGGGGAGGGGGAGGGAGTACTTGCTTAAAGTTTATTATAAAGATCCTACCCGACCATTGGATGGGGGCATAAGACAAATTAAAGAAGAATGTCCTAACATTTGTATGGTTGATTTGCAAAATAGTTATAGAGGCTAAGATGTTCCAGTAGAGCTTTATGTAGAGGAAGACGATGTTGAACCTCTTCAAGTCATAAATAGTCAAGGTAATACTATTGAAAAAGAGCAAGAGGAAGAGATTAGATACTTACTAGAGGGAATAAACTTTGAGGAGTTGGATGGGGCTGAGATTGAGGGGGTTGGTTTGAGGAAGGACTATGAGGGACAGGGTATGGGTTGGGGTGGGGGGTTGAGTTTGAGGTGGCTGAAATGAGGAAGGGCTATGAGGGGCAGGATTTAGAGGGGCATGACTATGAGGGGCAAGGGGGAATTGGGAGGGTGATGAGAATTTGACTAATACGTTTAACAATGAGCCAGAATATTTGGCTAAACATATAACTGAGAATTTCACTGAAATTCCAGTTCAAAATGTTTTTGAAAAAGTCAAAAGGAAACTGTATGAAATATTTTGAATAAGTCCTCATTAGAGTTTGATGGTTCATCTGATGAGGACTATGTACAATCTAATGAGGAAAGTGATAGTGAGGCCCTAGTGTGGTTTTAGAAGATATTGAATGTGAATCTTATGATGATATTTTCTTGACAAAAAGTCTAAGTAAAAAAGAATTGATGATGAAACAGAAAACGGTTATGAATGATTAAATGAAAACAAAAATGCCTGAAACATTGCTTGAACTGGGAACATGAATGGGATAGTGATTAATGATGGCAATGGGGCGGGTTTGGTACGGGTTCACCCGGACCCGAGATCCACCCCAATTATCAATATTTTTTGTGCTCATTTTTTCATTTCTTAAACACAAGAAATTAAAACATACTTTCATGCATAACATTCTTAAATTATTACAAACCAAGAAAAATAAAAAAACCATCATAATAAAACGTAACCCATCAGTACTAAAATTCACAAGAACATAAAAACTAACAAGTTTGAAATCCACATAGCTGACATAAAAAATAACAAGTCTGAAATCCACATAGTTAAACACATATTGATGCTCCGTGATACATCAATTATGCTTCTTTACTCGTTATTACGATCGTCTTGGTCATCTTCTTCATCAAGCATCAACGGAAAAATTTGTATATCATCACTTGGAACAAGTATCTAACAGGAAAAAAAAAAAAAAAACAGAAGAGAGAATAAAATAAGTATAGTATTTGTTATAGTTTAATATAATAAAAAAAACGTTAATTAATTTTTCTTACTATTCACTTCGTTCCACAACCAACGATGAGAACACATCAATGCCTCTAAAATAGTGTGATGGAGCTTATTACGATGAGGATTAATCAACTTCCCGCTACTACTAAATGTAGACTCGGATGCAACGGTCACTACAAGAAAAACACTCAATAGCAACGAAAAACAATCAGCTTCGAGCTAATTAACAAGTAAAATTCTCGTTGTTAATATATTATTTTAATATAAGAAATATACTTGCTAACAAATTTAGCAATGAAAATTTTACTTGCTAACAAATTTAACAACAAATTGTTTAAAATATATATTAAGTAGTGTAGATTAGCAATGAGAATTTTACTTACTAATTAGTTCGATGTTGATTTCAGCAACAAATTTTTTCGTTACTATTTAGCTATTTTCTTGTAGTGGGTAGAAACAGGAATAGCTAAATATCTCTAGCCATCTTCTGCAGAGTAGGAAACTTAACTCCATTTGTCTTCCACCAGTTTAAGATATCAAAATCACGAGTTCTTGGCTAGAGACTTTCTTCTAAATACGTGTCCAACTCCAAAGTCACACGCACATTAGTAGTAGAAGTTGTTTTTGAAACCATAAATTCTTCAAACTCATCAAGACTTTCATCCAAATTAACAGTACTGTCAACAGCAGACGACATTGTATTTTCCAGACCGCCAATGCTTGAACTACTTTCATTCAAAGTACAACATCTAGATTGATAGTCAAGCCACAAATCATAGCAATTCTGCCGAACCTCATCAATCTTAAACATTGCACTTTCATGATAAATTTTGCGAAAGAAAAACTCAACCAAATTCATCTTGAAACGAGGATCTAAAACAACAGCAACACCCATCAAGATATGACAAACATCCCAATATTTATCATATTTTCCCAATATCCTTAAAGCTATATCTTGAATCAAAGTATTTGGACTTTTCACCCAATCATCTAATTTCGCTTTGATATCACAAATTTTTGAAAAATAAATGTTCGAAGTAGGATAAAGAGTCCCAGAAAACATCTCTGTTACCTGATGAAAAAGTTTCAACTTTCCACAAATTTCAATTGCATTCACCCAATCTTCTTCAGTTGGTAGACTTTTATAATTTCTTTCTCGGACTTTAAGGCGTGGGAACACATCTTTGTAGATAATAGTAGTTTCTAACATTAGATAAGTTGAGTTCCAACGTGTCTTACAATCCAGACTTAGTTTCTTGGTGCAATTAGCATGAAAATGACGAGCGGTTTCCTCAAACTTTTCGACTCTACTAGGTGAAGCAGTCCAATATACAACACTATCACGTATTTTTTCAATTGAACTACCAATAACATCCATTCCATCCTTCACAATCAAATTAAGAATGTGTGCACAACAACGCATGTGAAGTACCTTTCCACCGAGAGGCATTTCATTCTTGGGAAGCTTGTCTAGGAGATGATTAATCATGGCATAATTTGTTGTGCAATTATCAACTGTGATTGTTGACAGTTTTCAATCGATATTCCAATCCATTAATGCATCGACAAGCGTATCAGCTAGCACTTCTGCTGTATGTGGAGCTGGAACATATGCAAACCTATAAAAACAAACATATATAATACATTACAATACATATCAAATTGCATTAATGTAATATATCTAAAACGTCAATTTAAAGAAAATACCTCAAAATGAAATTCTGTAATATCCAATTGTCATCAATGAAATGTGCAGTCACTTCCATAAAACCTTTGGTGTTGTTACTTGAAGTCCACATGTCAGTTGTAACGGCAATGTGGCACTTAAGCTTCTCTAACAAGTTGTAATACTTTTTCCTCTCATCTTTGTAAATCTTTAAAACATCACCTTTCAGAGTGTTTCTTGAGATCATGTTAAAACAAGGCTGAAGATAAGTAGAATATCTTCTAAAACCAATATGATAAACCACACTAAGTGGATAATCATGCAAAATAACCATCGAAGCTAGCTCACGTCTTGCCTCTTCTTAATTGAAGATATGCGTTCCCAACTCTTGGCCACCACCAATTTTCTGATTTGCCTTTAGAAAACTCTGATGGATATCTATTTTTCTAGGTTTTTTTTACAAACCCTATCATAATGTTTGTGCAAATGAGTGGTGCCATAATCTGTTGGAGCTTTGAGGAGGGTTTTGCAATAATTACACTCCGCATATTGAATACCGTCAACTTTAATTCTCTTGAAGTGGTCCCATGCTACAGATGTTCGCTTCCTCTTGCTATTGTCTTGAGATGTTTCCTCAATCCCAACTTTATCTTTACTCATTTCTATTGCTGTATTGTTTTCCATAACATTATTGCTTTCTCTAGCAGATGGTTGAGGAGTACCTCCCGATTGAGATGGTTGAGAAGTACCTCTCGGTTGAGATTCCATCTATTAGAAAAAAAAAAAAAGAAAGATCAATGTCAAGCAATAAATAACAAATATCAAAATAAAACTTAAAACTGAAAAAGTCATGAAGCACAAAGTCTATGATCATCAAATCATATGATATGAACCACACTGCAAAATCAAACACTACACTGGGCTTCACATGCATAAGACACTGCACTCTTAGCATACCATATGAACCACATTGTAACAAAGCCATAAAACTCTTAAGTTCAATTCTACTACTGGCAGGACATCTGCAATCTAAGACTCCGACCCCCGAAACAGCATAAATTCCTCAAACAATCTCCCATATAAAGAATCATAAAACAAGAACCGACACTTATAGGTACCCCTCCTCTAAAAAGTGCCAAGTCAAGCTTCCAAACCAAGTCACTTTTTAAAGAAGATTATTTGATAAGAAATTTCAAATTAAGAAACTTGCCTGTGAGTTTTTCTACAAAAAGGGCAAGAGCATAAGTAGTATACCTAAAAAGAAAAACTAGAGACCTAATAGCCCACTCCATAATTTGGTAACACATTTCATAACAAGCACGATTACTATATACAAAATTCTAAACAATTAAGGCAAAAAAGTTAAAAATGGAAACATTACAGTGCGAAATTGACTCTCCAAAACTACTAAACTCCACCAGCGCTTGAAATAAAAAAAAACGTACCTGGCAAGCGAGGAATCTTTTATAATTGAGAAGGCAGTGGGAGAAGGAAATGCAGGCGGGATTACGAAAACGCGCAGCGTGCAAGTCAACGACGATGGCGAAGTGAAAGAGAAAGAAAAAAAATTTAGTTGCTTTGGGGCTAGAGTTTAGAGATTTGGTGAGAAAAAGATGGTGAAGTGAAAGAGAAAGAAAGATAAAGCAATAAGAGAAACAAAGAATCGGTGATATTAAAGAGAAAAAAAGAGAAATAATATTAAATTTTATTATTAAAAGAAATATATTAAATTTTTTAATTTAATTTGAATAATATGTTACATTTTTTAATATTAAATATATAATATAATATTTTAATTTATTGTTATAAATATAAACTACTAATTAGTTTAGTAGCAATATAATTAGTAAAATATACTAAAAAATAAAAAAAATCACATTGAACAATTTAATATTGTAGAAAATATCCATTTTCTGGAATAATGCAATTGAAATATATAAAAATATTTATAGTTGAGATTGATATATGATCACAATATGCAATAAATTTGTATATTTATAAATATTAGTATTATATTGTTGAACAACATGGGTAATCAAACCGTTAAATTCAGGTCAAACCGTTAGATATGATCAAACTTACAGAAAAATACATTTGGTAAAGTTTTAGATTTATTGGGTATACAGATGTTGATATATCGTACTCAGAACAAAAGAGTAATAATTTAAGACGGTGTATCGTTGAATCAGGTCATGTGATTTTAAATCATACCATCTAACACAGACTTATATGTATTAAATTAATTTGGTATGAATTGGGTGGCTGGATTTTAAGACATCGTAATTATTAATTAAACATTTTGATCTCATTATATATATATATCTAAAATGAATTGTTTAAGACAAAGAATATGTTAATCTAAATTATTAATCTTCTCTTCAAGTAATATCATTTTATGATGTACAATAAATTATGTTATACAAAGAATACATTAAACTAATATTTTATTTTTTAATAAATAATACCAATTTAGATTTAAATAAATTAATATAGACTATGTAGTTTTCAATTTAAAATTTAAAATAATCATTAAATTTCTTATCAACTAATCTTTAATTTTTTTTTTTATTTTCTTATATAGAGTTGGGTACATGAAAAACTTATTTATGATTTGTATATAACACTATAATTTTTTATTTATAATATATATTAATAATATATAATAAAAAAGAGGCGGGGTCAGGGCGACGCCGGGGCGGGGACAGGACCCGTACCCCGCCCTAGACTCGGCCGGGGCACGTTTTTGATGCCCCAAACCCGCCCCGGCCCTGAAAAATTGTGTCCCAAACCCGCTCCATACAGGTCGGGTCCAGGTTGGGTTTTCTGGGCCTCGACTGAAATTGCCATCTCTAATAGTGATGATGGGGATGAAATTAAAAAAATGCTACAAAATTTAGGGATGTTTTGAGGGACTGGAACATAAAAAATAGGGTTGACGTTGAGTTCATTAGAAACGAGGCTGTAAGGGTAACTGCAAAATGTAAAGTAGAGGGTTGTGAATGGAGGATCCATGCTTCACCAATACAGGGTGGACCTACATTCCAAATTAAAATATTAAAGGACAATCATACATATGCAAGGGCCTATGAAAACAGGCTTGCAAATGCATCATATCTTGCAAAAAGAATTGAAAAGGCAATAAGAGGTCATCCTACAATTCCTGTTCACCAGCTGAAAAATAGAATTCTTTCAAAATGCAATCACTACAAAAAAACATGCCCATGGCCACATAATTTTTGCCACGGAACCAATATGGAAAATTTGCCACGGACTTTGCAACGAATTCTAAAAGAATTGAATTTTCATGGCAAAATTCGTGGCAAAACAACAATACAATTTTGCAATGGACCGATCATTGTATAAAGTCGGTACAAAAATAGGTCAACTTTAAGGTGACCCTCTTTCGTTGCAAGTCATTGCAAAATTCGTGGCAAATCTGTTGCTAATTTGCAAGGATTTCGCAATAGTTCACACTACAAAAAAATGCGGGAATAGGAACGGTAAGGTATGACCGTTCCAGGTACCGTTCCACGTAGGAACGGTTGTAGGAACTATTGTGGAACGGTAAACCGTTGATGACGTCAGAGTCGTGCTAATTGTAATACAAATTAATAGGAACGGTGGGACCGTTCCTATTAGAGTGCCAAAAATAGCGTGCCAATTTGTACACCTATAACCGTTCCTAAAGGGGACCTGATATATTTTGGACCTCAATTTGGAACACATGTGTGAGATTTGGAACGGTAGGCCAACCGGGAACACCGACCGTTACTGTATGTGTTCCAAAGACCGTGTCAACTTTGGACCGGTGGGCTGACCGTTCCAATATGTAGTCCTACAGGAGGCCCTTTTACGCCATGGGAAAAAATGTGATGCAATTACCGTTCCAAATTACGGGTATATAGTAAGTGAAACTATGTTACAAGTACCGGTCCAAAATGTACTCCAAGTAGGAACGGTCCTTTTTTGTTGTGCCTGATACCGTTCCTAATATGCGCTAACGGCTATATTACAACGGTAACTTTACCGTTCCTGTTTCCTTTCCTGAGGCCGTTCCTAAAGCTGGAACAACGGCTATATTTTAACGGCTAGTTTTGTGTTCCAAATAGTATTCCAATGACCGTTCCAATGATTTCTATATATATGTCCCCCTTCTTTGTCATTGTTCTTATACTTACTCTCCAACTCATTTTGTATTTGCAACTCCCCCCCTTGATTCTTTATATGGAAAATCGAACATATCAACTACCGAGCGCGAATTTTGGATTGATATTGATAGGTGTTTTGCTCAGGTAAGTATGCAAAATTCTGTTATTTTTGCATATATATATATATATAATTTACTCTCGTCATTTAATTGTTGTTGTGAATCATACGTAGGACCAATCATGTTAAGACAGTTGAGAAAATGGATGTATGATCGAGACGTCCTGGGTGTGACGCCGGAGTTTGAGGATGGTGTTACAACATTTTTAGAATGGGCCCAGTCTCAGCGTGCATATATGGACGGGGACAAGATTAAGTATCCCTGCCGGAAGTGCAAAAACGAACGATTCAAAACACCAGACGAGGTAAATTTTGATTTGTGTATGAAAAGGTTTATGCCAGAGTATTACAATTGGACTTCGCATGGTGAAGAGAGGGTGCAGGAATACTTTGAAGCATTGACAGCGCCCCCTGTGCAGCAGCAACAAACGCCACCCGTTCAGGAGGAGGGTAGTTTGTATTGGGGTGATGCGGCTCAGATGGATTGGGCGCAGAGGATGGTATTCGATGCCGCCGGGCCGTCATTCTGGTCTTTGTACAACCAGGAGGGACCGACTAATGATGGTACTCGGTATTGTCCATCTGATGTGGGTCCTAGTTCATATTACGATTCGGGGCCCTATGATTATGTGTCTGGCTTGTTAGACCTTTTTTTTTATGTAGTTCATGCTGCGGACCAACCTTTGTGGAATGGCTGCACCACCTCTCAATTGGCGTCAATTGCCTCTTTGGTGAATATCAAGGCCGAAGGGGGTTTTTTCCGAGCATACATATGATCGGTTATGCCAGTGGGCTGATAATGTAATGCCCCGCGATCACACTTTCCCCGCCGATTATTACAATACGAAGAAATTGATAAGAGAATTGGGTTTACCAGTTCAGAAGATTGATGCTTGCAAAAACGGTTGCATGTTGTACTAGAAGGACGATATTGATTTGGAATATTGCAAGTTTTGTGGAGACGCTAGGTACAAGCCCACGAGGGACAGAAATCCTAAACGCAAGAAGTCCCCGTATGCCATTCTTAGGTATCTACCGATTACCCTTCGACTGCAGAGGTTGTATGCGTCGGAGGTCACAGCAGAGCATATGACTTGGCATGCGAGCCATCAGACGGAGGAAGGATCCATGTGTCATCCGTCAGATGCAGAGGTTTGGAAGCATTTTGACTGGACGTATCCTGATTTTTCAGCTGAACCAAGGAATGTTAGACTTGGGTTGTGCACGGATGGGTTTGCACCGCACGGTCAGTATGGTAAAACTTACTCCTGTTGGCCCGTGATACTTACACCGTACAATCTCCCACGGGGAATGTGCATGAAGTCTGAGTATATATTCCTAACGATGGTGATCCCTGGCCCATCGAATCCCAAACATCTTATCGATGTCTACTTGGAGCCGTTGATCGAGGAGTTGCAGAATTTATGGCATGTGGGTGTACGTACGCACGATACTGCGACAAACCAGGCATTCATGATGCATGTCGCATTGATGTGGACAGTGAACGACCTTCTTGCTTAGGGTATGGCATCTGAATGGAGTACCGCCGGTGTTATGAGGTGTCCAGTTTGTATGGAGGACACACGGACATTCTATTTACAGCACGGTTGGAAGGCATGCTATTTTGACTGCCACAGGCAATTCCTACCACCGAGTCATCCTTATCGCAGGAACAAGAAAGCCTTCACTAAAAATCGAATAGAGAGGAAGGTTGCACGTCCGAGGCTGATTGGAGAACAGATCCGAACCCGTCTCGATGCATTTAGTGTTGCTGTCGAACAACCGTTGAGTGAACTAGAAGGCTACGGCGTCGACCATAAGTGGACGAAGAAAAGCATATTCTGGGAGTTTGAATACTTGGGGGGCGCATCTGATACGACACAATCTTGATGTCATGCATATTGAGAAGAATGTGTTCAATAATATATTCAACACTGTGATGGACATCAAGGGAAAAACGAAGGACAATCTGAATGCACGGAAGGATCTGAAGATCATATGTAATCGTCTAGAGCTTGAGGTGGACGAAAGGAGACCGAACGTGATGCCCAAGGCGGTATATACACTGACGAAGGAGCAAAAGAAGAAGATATATGAGTGGATTCGTTGTCTTAGGTTTCCTGATGGGTATGCCTCTAACTTGGCCCGTTGCATCGACCTGAAGGAGTTGAGGATGCACGGCATGAAGAGCCATGATTGTCATGTTTTCATGCAGAAATTGATTCTGGTTGCTTTCCGTGAAATGCTTCCAGAGCACGTGTGGGGGGCCTTGACGGAAGTCAGCCTTCTATTCCAGATCCTATGCTCAACAACACTAAATGTGGCCAAGATAAAAGAATTGGAAGATAGTGTAGCCGTCATCATGTGCAACCTCGAGAAAATTTTTCCTCCTTCCTTTTTCGACTCAATGGAGCATCTAATTGTTCACCTTCCATATGAGGCGCGCGTTGGGGGGCCCGTGCAATACAGGTGGATGTACCCATTTGAAAGGTAATTAAATAATTAATACTATTAATTATATACTTATTATTTGCATTTTAATAAATTGTCATATGAATAGATTCCTACGCGATTTGAAGAAAAAGGTGAAAAACAAAGCACACGTCGAGGCGTCAATTGTAGAGGCTTATATTGTTGAAGAAATCGGACTTTTCTCCTCGCACTGCTTTGAACCGCACATTCTGTGCAAGCGAAACAGACCCGGTCGGAACGATGATCTCACGAGCAACGACGATCGAATTATTCGGTCCATTTTCAATTACCTAGGCCGAGCAAGTGGAGCCTCGAAGAAGAGATGGCTGAGTGGGGAGGAACTTCATGCTATCGAGACATACGTCTTGTGTAATTGTGAAGTAGTTGCACCGTACTACGAGTAAGTGTCTTATACAAACGTAATTATCTCGTACGAATCATTTCAATTTCAATTACATGTATATTTATAACTATCAGTTTTACTATGACAAGTCATTCCTGAATGAACTGTTCGAGCAACACAATTCGGAGGACCCGATAATTGATCAACTAGTGGTGACACAATTCAAGGATTGGTTCAAGGCTCGTGTAAGTATCATCGATTTCTTGTAAATGCGATATGCACAATTCAAGGTTCAATTACTATATATATCATTAATTGCAAGTGAAACCCGAATTGAATCACACAAACGAGGAATTGTTGAAGTTGCATTATTGGGGGCCAAGAGCAGAAGTGACGACATACCCATCTTACTTCGTCAATGGCTTCAATTTCCACACTGAACGTCACAATGTTGGGAAGTCAACAATGAATTGTGGTGTTTGTGTCAAAAGCTCATCATATACAGACACGGATTCTAACTTCTATGGAATTTTGGAAGAGATAGTTCAGCTAGATTACCCACTAATTCCGAACATGCACATTGTACTGTTTAATTGTCGTTGGGTCGATCCGGTCAGAGGCATGAAGATACACCCTCATTATCACGTCGTTGATGTCAACTTCAAAAAGCTCTACCAAAAGAATGAACCATTCATACTGGCACAACAAGCAGTACAAGTATACTACGCGGATTACCCGAGCACGAAGAAGGACAAAGTCGACTGGAAAGTTGTTTACAAAATCAAGGCTTGAAGAGTTATCGATGACTCGTGATGGACCAAGGTCGCCTATCAGATGGATGAAGTCGTACCTAATCCAGATGTTGTAATAGATAACCAAATATTTGAACTGCATGACCCAACGGGGTTACAATTGGTCGTTGATCATGGAGCAGGGTGATGGGTGTCGAAACCACCAAAAATAATTCCTACAATTACTTTCTTGTGAAAGCGGCAAGTAGGGTCGAATCCGCAGGGATCGGCGATAAGTTGATTTCTTAAAAGAAATAAAAAAGGGGGGGGGGGGGAGGGGAGATTCAGATTTTTAGCTTTTAAAAGAAAATAACAAAGTATAAATAAAAGCGGAAGTTTAATAGATGAGAAGGCTTTCCGGTTAAAGTGGGTTCATGCTTGATTCTTCCCGTTGATCATTGATGCAAATATAACAATTATTAAAACACGTAGATTAGTTATGGTCGTTGGTACGACCTAACAACCTCACCCTTCCTTACCTTTTCGTTAGCCAAGGAACGTCCGTTGGCTAGATCTCTAATCAATAAACAACTCCGGGAACGTCCACGAGATTTAATTTATTAACAACATTAAGAATTAGAAGGGCCTGATCCTAACCAATAAATTCCTACGAGGATTCATTTAAATTAGATCATGCATTCACCATAACATAACTAACCACTTTGACACGATTAATCATGAAATGTTGCTACTAATTATTGAACTAAACAAACATTTACGAATTTGTAAGTTCAAATAGCTAAACAAACCATCTTGATAATGAACAACTCGTCACATTATTCAAAAATCAGACGTTTGTAAAAGAGCGCAGAGAATAACATGAATACGGATTTTAATAAAAGAATTAAGCACTATTAGATCTCACAACGTTTTAGGAATCAAGCATTCACCATACTTTAACCGGAAAATTAAGAACTTAGCCTAACATGATAATGGAAGAACACACTAGAAAGTGGAATTCCATTAGCAATTGGGCAACGTAATAAAATAAAAGAAGATAGAAGAAGTAGAATAATGGATTAAACTCTAAGAATCAATGTAAAACAAGAGATGGTTTGTAGGTTGTGAGGTGCCTCCTATTTATACTATTAGCACCTCACGAACCTAGACAAGAAAAGGGGTAGATACATGATTGTTAATAAACATGTTAACAACCTAATTCCTAGCAATCTAAAGGATGAATTTCGGATCTTCAAGAGTATGTTCAGCATTCATTCCTTCTCCCTTCAACAAAATCCGCAGCTTTCCTTTTTCTCCTAAATTGACTACAGCGTTAAGCGTGGGCACGCTTAGTGGAAACTTTGAATCTGTCTCTCTTTTCTACTTCTTCCCTTGAATGCCTCCAAATGCCATTCTTGGCTTCATTTCACCAACCTTTACTCCTTTCAAGGTGTAGTTTCTAAAAATATACTAAATCCACATGATTAGGAGTAATTAATCTTTACAATAAGGCATTTACAGGCATCAAATCATGACAGATTATATACTTATCAAATATCCCCACACTTATCTTTTTGCTAGTCCTCGAGCAGAATATTTGGCGATTAGAATCCTTTTCATAATTGAACACACTCAAGTTAGGTTGCAACATGTGCAATGAGAATGACATATCACATGAAAAGATAATTCAACATGCCTTCAAACAAGTTCTCACTCAATGCCCATCATCAAAAACCAATCACACAAAACTAGTGGACTTTTGCTCACCGCTTTCCAAACCCTCAAGTGTATATGGCATAAGTGTATCCCTCGATGCATTGCTACAACAATGTTTCACCATAAGCTTGCTTATACACCACATCTCCACTACTTTAAAAATATTCATACACAAGGATCAAAAGGTCTTCGATTTTGGTTGTAATGGGGCTTTGGTTTGGGGGTAGGAATTTTATGGATAAAGAAGTTAAGTTCCAAGAGATTAGAGCACCAAAAAAATTAAGTGAACAATAATTCAAAGCTCTCAATTCAATTCCCCAAACCAATCTTTTGACAATTTCTTGAACTATGCATTTTCGTTTCTTTTGAGAGAGAATTTTCTTCTTTTTTATGGCAAGAATTTTCTTTCTTTTGCCAACTTTTTTTTTTTTTTTTTCATTTGTTTCTCTCTTTTTTTTTCAATAGGCATAGAACAAGGTAACAATAAGCTCTCACAAAATATGAGACCACAATTTGAAACCCCCACACTTATTTTGAGATACACCCTTTAGAGCATGAAATAGCAACGTTTCAATTTCCTTATTTTGTTTTGAGAACCATTCTTTAAGAAAGACACTCATTTTCCTTGATGCTCTAATGATTCTTGGAAGGGTCCAAATCAAGGTTAAAGAATGACGGTTTAGGCTCATAGTTAACGGTTCATATCAACAAAACAAGGCTAAAAAGGCTCAAGTGCATACTAGGGTCAACATGTAATGGGATAGTCAATTTAGGCCAAAGTGGTTTAAATCCTAATGCCTTTGTCATATCCAATTGCATGCACATTTATGTAGCCTCGACGTGGTTCAAAGCAAGTTCTAGGAATACAAAGTCATAGAAGCATCTTTCACTCAAGAAAGGATGAAAATTTTCATCAATGTGTTTAGGCTCAAAAGCTCACAAGGTTTTGTCAAGTCCACTAATTCCACATAAGAGAATTTTCAATTCAAGTTATTGAGACAAAAACAAGTTGTCAAGCCATGAATTACCTAAAGCACAAGACATGTATCGTTTTGCACATAATGCTTCCAACTCAAGAGTAGTCCAAAATTGATGAGGAATTCATCAAGCCAATTTTTTTTTCAAAATCTCCACAAAAGCATTTCACAACCAACAAAAATTATCCATCGATGCAAAAAATTATCCTGCCAATCTCAACAAGCATAAGCTCTCATCAAGTACAACAAGCATAATCATACCCCCACACTTAAAATTCACATTGTCCTCAATGTGGACACATGCATGCAACTCAAGAACGGTAAAAAATTAGAGATAAGGGAAGAGAACGTCCTTGAGTGCATGCGGTCGACGATGGCGGCGGCGAGTTCTTGGGCAAAAGGAGGGTGGGTTCCTTTGAATTGCTGAAATAGAGATGACAGGGTGAGGAAAAGTGTGCCCTAGTTCCCTTATAGGAAACTTCCCTTTTCGAATTTTCTGATTTTTTTATTTTTTTTAAATGAAAAAAAAGGAATAAAAGAAAATAGAAAATTTGAAAAAAAACGAGTTCTACAAGTGTGGATTGACAGATTTGTTTGATCCACTAGACGTGGGCACGTCCAGTGACTTAAACAAATCTGTAATTGAGAAGGTTCCTTAAGGCGTGGGCACGTTCAAACACAATCAACGAATCTGAATATTTGGACAGATTTGGTTGATCTTTTAAGCGTGGGCACGTCTAATGAACTGATTTATAGACTTCGTTTTTCACAAAATTCAAATAAATAGAACTAAAAATATAGTAAAGAAGGGTAGAGAAAGCGTGGGTTGCCTCCCACGTAGCGCCTTCCTTTAACGTCTTTGGCTAGACGTTGTGCCTCAACTTGAATAAGTTGGACACTCTAAGTCCTCTTCTTCAATGTAATACACCCGACGACGATGTGGACCTAGGAAAACTTTGAGGTTCATGAGAGAATTCTTCCTTGAACTTATCTTGTCGTGAAAAGCTTTATTTTTGTAAGTTCTTGAACTCAATCCTTTGATGTCGACAATAATCCACCCAATGGTCTCTCGAAACTTTTGAACTGTATGAGCTCCCTTTTCTTCTTTCAAGGTAATGAGCATGCTAAAGGTGATTACCGCTGATGTGTCGTCCTCCCCTAAGTAGGCATATTTGTGGTGTTCAGGTAACTCTTTCAATTCCGGTGTTGGTGCCGTGTTCTCCTCTAAAATTCACACTTGTACTGACGTGAGGCTTTCTTTTAGTGCTGACTTTATGTGATTCTCCCCATTGCTTGCTAAAACTTTCTTCGAATGATTCTCTTTGGTTGAATCAGGCTCGTCGGCTTGTTTTTGTGGAATCTCAATTTCCTGCTCTGATTCACCGTGCTAGACATGCCCACGCTTAGTGCTATTTTCGTCTTTGTTTGATTGCAGCTCTTTATCACTGCATAAGACAGTAGCACTAGCATTTTGGTTACGATCAATCACAGTTTGAGACGGTAGCTTACCTTGAGATTCCAATCTATTGACAGATGAAGCCAATTGACTGATTTGAGACTCCAAGTTCTGAATACTCGTTTGGGTATTATGTTGGAATTGTTGAGTATTCTGCTGGAGTTGCTGGAGCTGTTGTTCAGTATTCTGCTGGATTTGTTGAGCAAAGTGATAAATGACTTTATTATATCTTCGAGAGACGTGCCTTGTTTGGGATTAGGTGGAGGAGGTGGTGGGCAACTTTGAGGTTGAGAATCATAACTAAGGTCGAGATGATCCCCCCATCCTGGATTGTACATGTCGAAATAGGAGTCATATCTCCTTTGCGATGGTCCGAAGAATCCTCCTACGGCACCATCGTGTTCGGCGGGTGCTTCTTGGAAAGCAGGGCACAAATCGATCGGATGACCGGTGGAATTGCAGACTCCACAAGCCTTCACTCCTTGGAACTTTTCTGCAGCAATTATTTGAACAAGGGATGTAAGTTCGTCCAGACGATCAACTAAGGAATCCATATTGACCTCATGTAACCGAAAAGAAATTAACTTAAAGGACACCAATCCCCGGCAACGGCGCCAAAATTTGATAGGTGTCGAAACCACCAAAAATAATTCCTACAATTACTTTCTTGCGAAAGCGGCAAGTAGGGTCGAATCCCCAGGGATCGGCCATAAGTTGATTTCTTAAAAGAAATAAAAAGGGGGGGGGGGATTCAGATTTTTAGCTTTTAAAAGAAAATAACAAAGTATAAATAAAAGCGGAAGTTTAATAGATGAGAAGGCTTTCCGGTTAAAGTGGGTTCATGCTTGATTCTTCCCGTTGATCATTGATGCAAATATAATAATTATTAAAACACGTAGATCAGTTATGGTCGTTGGTACGACCTAACAACCTCACCCTTCCTTACCTTTTCGTTAGCCAAGGAACGTCCGTTGGCTAGATCTCTAATCAATAAACAACTCCGGGAACGTCCACGAGATTTAATTTATTAACAACATTAAGAATTAGAAGGGCCTGATCCTAACCAATAAATTCCTACGAGGATTCATTTAAATCAGATCATGCATTCACCATAACATAACTAACCACTTTGACACGATTAATCATGAAATGTTGCTACTAATTATTGAACTAAACAAACAATTACGGATTTGTAAGTTCAAATAGCTAAACAAACCATCTTGATAATGAATAACTCGTCACATTATTCAAAAATCAGACGTTTGTAAAAGAGCGCAGAGAATAACATGAATACGGATTTTAATAAAAGAATTAAGCACTATTAGATCTCACAACGTTTTAGGAATCAAGCATTCACCATACTTTAATCGGAAAATTAAGAACTTAGCCTAACATGCTAATGGAAGAACACACTAGAAAGTGGAATTCCATTAGCAATTGGGCAACGTAATAAAATAAAAGAAGATAGAAGAAGTAGAATAATGGATTAAACTCTAAGAATCAATGTAAAACAAGAGATGGTTTGTAGGTTGTGAGGTGCCTCCTATTTATACTATTAGCACCTCACGAACCTAGACAAGAAAAGGGGTAGATACATGATTGTTAATAAAGATGTTAACAACCTAATTCCTAGCAATCTAAAGGATGAATTTCGGATCTTCAAGAGTATGTTCAGCATTCATTCCTTCTCCCTTCAACAAAATCCGTAGCTTTCCTTTTTCTCCTAAATTGACTGCAGCGTTAAGCGTGGGCACGCTTAATGGAAACTTTGAATCTGTCTCTCTTTTCTACTTGTTCTCTTGAATGCCTCCAAATGCCATTCTTGGCTTCATTTCACCAACCTTTACTCCTTTCAAGGTGTAGTTTCTGAAAATATACTAAATCCACATGATTAGGAGTAATTAATCCTTACAATAAGGCATTTACAGGCATCAAATCATGACAGATTATATACTTATCACAGGGCCATCGCGCTCGCCAGACAGTGAATCCGAAGATGAAGATGAAGATAGCTTTGACGAGGGTGAGTCCGATGAAGAGACTTTTTGAATTTTCCAAAAAATTTTCTGTAATTTTTTTATCATAGTTATTATTAATATTTCAAATATGACGGCTACTTTAAAAAAAAATCGACGAAAATTTGAATTAGGAATGGTACTAATTTATAATTACCGTTCCTATTTGAGGTACAATATTTCAAAAAATGGCGGATAATTGAAAAAAAATGAGGGAATTTGAATTAGGAACGGTACTAATTTATACTTACTGTTCCTAGTTGAGGTACAATATTTCATAAAATGGCGGATAATTGAAAAAAAATGAGGGAAATTTGAATTAGGAACGGTACATAGGACCGTTCCTTTTTGAGGTACAATATTTCAAATATGGCGGCTAATTAAAAAAATATGGGAAATTTGAATTAGTGCTTCAAAACGACATCATTCTCTATCGTAGGAACGGTATTAGGACCACAACTGTCTATTAGGTGCCCGTTCCTAGTATTAGAACTCCAACCAATTTGTCCGATATCTCAACATCCGTCAGTCGGATCGACACCATTTTTTAACACGTACAAGGTTATGGATATGAATTGATGTCCAACGGTCGGATTTCCAATCAGTAACCCAGATTTAAGGATACATCTGTTTTTGTAACGATGAATATTGACCGGATACGATAACTCGAGATCCGCACACCGAAATATTTCAAAACGACATATAATGTATTCTTTTGTGTGTTATATCATATCTAACGGTCTGATTGGAATTTTGACGGTCTGATTATGCCGTGCAGTACAACAATATAGGATGTTAGTTACATCTGTGAAATACTAACAAAAAAATGTTTACAAATTCTCTTCATATTGTGAATGTGTGTCTATTTTTTGGAAATTATTATAGATTTTTATAATCTTTAAACATCCAATTGTATACATTTATTTAATAAAACAAGTGTTCGGAACGTGTTTTTCTTAATTTATTTTTATTATCTAAGAAGATAAAAAAACAATTGCAATACATATAGGAACGGT
Organism: Sesamum alatum; assembly: GCA_034509735.1. NCBI lineage: Eukaryota > Viridiplantae > Streptophyta > Magnoliopsida > Lamiales > Pedaliaceae > Sesamum > Sesamum alatum. The sequence goes on along the minus strand of JACGWO010000007.1, from coordinate 8,868,309 downwards.
AATGTATAAAATTAGGAATGCTAACTATATGCACGTCTACAAACGACCTCGTTTCTTTAATTAGGAACGGGGTTGGGATCAGCTGTTGTATTATAAGACCGTTCCTGTTAGTACAATTCCATGTACTAAGTATTTGGAATTAATGTAGGAACGGTAGATTTTTATTCAGGAACGGTTAATTATGGGAACAGTTAGTGGACTGGCTCTATTACTAAGTGGCCGTTCCTATTTAGGTCAACGACATAAAACGACATCGTATTGTGTGTAATACGACGTCGTTTTGTTTTGGTAGGATCGGTAATAGGAACGGTAAGGGAAAAAAAGACCGTTCCAAAATGTTATATAAATTAAACCCTTGGCTGAATTTTTTTCACTTTCGCCTCCCTCACTCTCTCTCTCTCTCTCTCTCAGAAAGCCTCTTTCCCTCCCTGTGTTTCTCTTCCTCCGCCTCTCCCCTCCCTCAGCCTCCCTCCCTCCGCCTCTCGCCGTCCGCCTCTCTCCCTCACCATTTTCCCTCCGCCGTTCTCCCTCCGCCTCTCTCCCTCCGCCGTCCACCGTCCGCCGTCCGCCGCATCTGCCACCGTCGACGCCATCCGCCGCCTCAGCCTCGACGCCCGCTGACGTGCACCACCACCCTCCGCCTCTGCCACCACTAACGCGCACCACCACCACCATCGTCCACCGCCTCCGTTGCCACCCACCGTCCGCGAGCCTCAACTACCAAGTAGGGTCTGTAGAAACCCTCTTTATTTTTTATTTCATTAAAATTTTTGTATAATTTTTTTTGAAATTTATATATAGTTACGGTGTTTTTATGTAATTTCTGTTAGTTAGGATATTTAGTTGTAATTTCTGTTAGTTAGGATGTTTAGTTGTAATTTCCGTAATTATTCTGTAATGTATTTTGCTGGAATTAATTTGTAATTGTCATGTATTTTCTGTATTTCCTGTTAATTAGTATAATGTAGTTGTAATTTTTGGTGTAATTTGACTGTTGTTAATTTCTGAAATTTCTGTAATTTTATGAAAATTCTGAAAATTTTCTGTAATTTTAAAAAAATTTCTGATTTTTCTGTAATTTTATGTAATTTTAAAAAAGAAATTATGATATTCCTGTAATTTTTTATAAATATTTAAAATCTGGAATTTCAAATATTTAAATCTGGAATTTCAAATATTTAAAAATCTGGAAATTTAAAATATTTAAAATCTGTAATTTTTTATAAATATTTAAAATCTGTAATTTTTTATAAATATTTAAAATCTGGAATTTTAAAATATTTTAAATCTGGAATTTCAAATATTTATAATCTGGAATTTTTTTAAAAATCTGGAAATTCAAAATATTTAAAATCTGGAATTTTGAATTTTTTAAAAATCTGAAATTTTTAATTTTTTTAAAAATCTGGAATTTTTAATTTTTTAAAAATCTGTAAATTCAAAATATTTAAAATCAAGAATTTTGAATTTTTTAAAAATCTGAAATTTTTAATTTTTTAAAAATCTGGAATTTTTATTTTTATAATAATCTGGAAATTTTAATTTTTCTATAAATTCTATAATTAAAAATATGATAATTTGAAGGAATTAGTGCAATTTTAGGGTAAAATTATGGTATTTATATGTACAGTTGTAGAATTTAGTTTGCATATATATTAAATACATTAGAAAATCTTCATTATTTAAATAAATTGATACTTATGTGTTTTTTTCAGATAATGTTTGGTCGGGATTTTCCACCCCGAGGAGGTGGCCGTGGCCGTGGTCGTGGCCGCGGTCGCGGCGAACCGGCTATATCGCCGGCCGGTGTTGCTTCCTAGAATGGGGAAGCAGTTTTTCGACCACCACCACCACCGGCAGAGCAGGCACCCCGCACCACCTGCGCCGGCAGATCCGGCACCCGCACCACCTGTGCCAGATCAGCAGCCCGGACCGTCTACTGCTGCGCCGGATCAGCAGCCCGGACCATCCACTACCGCACCGGCGGTCGATCCGGCTCGTCCATGGGCTGCCCCACCACCACCACCCCACCGGCCCCACCAGTCCCACCACCATCCGCGCGCCAGTACATCACACTCGCCGATGCGAGGTAATACGACTATTGTTATTTTTTTTTGTAATTTAAATTAATATTTTTATGACATACTAATTATTTTGTAATTTCAGTCGTGATCGGAAGATCCACGAGCGCATGTACGCGGTCGTGCGAGGACACTATCCCCACCCTTGGGGCTGTTTGCGCCAGGTGCCGCTAGAGCACCAGCATTTTTGGTTCGAGAGCTTGAAGGTAACATGACTTAATTTTATTTTTTAAATATTTTAACAATCTAAGTTAAAATATATATATATATATATATATTTTAATATAGATGACGTACTGGTGGGACGCCGACGACGAGTCGATGTTCAAGATCTTCCATGTCTGGGTGGGGGAGTTCTTGAGGAAGAAGTTCGTCCTCGCCAGACAGTTGCTGCAGAAGCCTCTATGGCTGGCGAATGAGGTATGGCGGCAGCTCCTCCTGTACTGGGCTTCCCCGGAGTTCCAGAAGGAGTGCGAGAAGAACAAAGCGAACCGGAATGCCAACCCAGCCGCATCCACTACTGTGTACCGGGGGGGATCTGTCTCCGTCGGTATGCACAAGCGGAAAATGGTAAGTTATCTAATGTTATTTCAATTATTTATTACTATTAAATTAAAATTGTAATAACTATTTGCCATTTCTTTTTACAGGAGGAGCAGCTCGGCCGGCCAGTGAAGCAGATGGAGTTATTCTCCAGATGCTACAAGAAGAAGACCGACGGCGGCTGGAGCGTGTCGAGGGCAGCGGAGGTGGCGGTAAGTTGTAATTAATATATTCCACAGTATTTTTTTAAATATTTTAAAATTTTCTAATTTATTGTAATTATTTTTGCAGGAGATGTTCCAGAAGATGATGGAGGATCATCAGTCTCAGGCTCCTGAGGATCCTGCTTCCGAATCAGAGGCCTCAATGGCGCAACAGACCAAGCAGCAGATGTGGCTGAGCTACGTCGGGGGCAAGAACAAGGGCCGGGTATTTGGTCTTGGTTCTGAGGCCTGGCGCTCAGCCAAGCCGTTACCTCGCCATCACCACCGCCCGCGCCAGAGCCAGCGCCTCCGTCAAACATGGAGGGTCGGTTGGGCCGCCTCGAGGAGATGATGGCGGACCTGATGGGCATGGTCAAGGACATGCAGACCAGTCGCTTCGGCGCTGGCCCGTCACGGCCTCCTAGAGATATTGACGAGATGGACGAGGCCGATGGGGACGAAGAGTAAATTATGTATTTTTTTTTCTTTTGTAATCAAATCGGATAATATTCGTATTTAATATATTTTTTTTTCTAAATTATGCATTTTTTCATATTTAAATATATAATCAAAATATTATTATTAATTTAAATGATAAAAACTATTAATAAAAAAAATAAATCATAAATTAGGAACGGTACTTTAGACGGTCCATATAAGCAACCTACAGTTCCTATGTTTGACTCTTTCAAGAGAATTACTGTTCCTAATGTCGATTACAAAAACCATTCCAACTCTACACGTGCACCGTTCCTAAGAGACGGAACCTACCGTGCCTAATTATATTCCAAAATGAATCCTTTCGTGATTAAGCTTTTGTTCTAAAGACAATACCAAAAACTGGTCCAAAAGGTCATTCCAAAGTTTGAGTGCAAATACCGTTCCTAATTGTCGCGACAAAAATATATTCCAGCTACCGGTCCTAATCTCTACAATATACCGTTCCTATATGTATTCCAGAAACCATGCTAAATTCTATCTACAACATAATCAGACTGTTCCAAACAAAGTTCTAACCACCGTTCCTAATTGCGCGATTTATTTTCGATTGTACCGTTCCTACTGTTTATAAGTGTTCCAAATGCAAAAAAAATCAAAATTATACGTACAAAGGTAATTAGGAACGGTACAATCACATAGTGCCAAACACCGTTCCCAAATAGGAACGGTAATCTCGTCACCATTCCTAATAATTAGGACCGTCTCTTATTGCCATGGATAGCCTCCCGTTCCTGAACCGTTCCTAATTGCAATCCAAAAGGTTCAAATTAATTATTTACCATTCCAAATAATAAAAAAAACCGTTCCTGTTACCATCCCAATCACCGGTCTTTTTTGTAGTGTTATATCCGTGGCACCATTTGCAACGGATTTTTAAAATATATCTGTTGCTAATGACTTGCAATGAATTTGCAGCAGATGTGCGGTTCATGGCAAAATCCGTGGCAAAATCCGCTGCAAATAATTAATAAAAGAATACTTACACCCTTCTTCATTCTTATTTCTTATCCGTTTTCACCTATTCTTTCTACTAATTTATTTTACTCTACTGAAAATCTAATCTTCTATGCGCGATTTAACTGTTTGTCATCAAGCTGGTGCAACAAATCACACATTTGGAGGTTCAGCTAACTTACTTTAAGGTATGTACAAAATTTTTTTGCTAGTGTATCTATATATATAGTCATTTTAAATTTTTATTTTATTCTCTATGTATGTTATTGAATGTATATATATATATATATTTGTTAGTTTTAGAATAAACATGTTAAGAGAGCTGAGAGAGATGAGAAAATGGATGTATGAGAAGAATCTACTCCGTCATGTTGGTCTTAGAAAAGAACTTCGAGACAGAGTGACAGACTTTATAAATTGGCACAACATGCTTTTATGGATAAAAGAGAAAATTCATTGTCCATGTAGTATAAGAACGGTAAATACAAATCCACAGAGGAGGTCACATTCGACCTTCTTAGAAAAGGCTTTGTAGAAAATTACTACAATCGAACATCTCATGATGAGCCAAAATATGAGCCTTCTATGTTGGAAAATACATTGCCAAATCAAACGACATATTGGAATAACTATGAGCAATGAATTGAGATCAGAGAATGGTGGTTGATGCAGCTGGTCTTGTAATCCCTCCACAATATATTGATCATGGATATCATAATTATGGGGATAGCTTCAATGAACTGACATTTGTTAGTCATCAGTTACATGAGAACGAGGTTGGTGTGGGTTCTAACAATGGGGTAAAGTACAATACTGATAATTTAGCAACATTGTCTGAAATATTTTTTGATGTTGTAAGCGTTGCAGATCAACCGTTTACTGTGGGAGCGAGAGCCACTCTCAATTATCTGTGGTGGCGAGGCTAGTAAACATCAAATCTGAATACAACCTACCGCAGAGTTGTTATGAAGAAATATCACAACTAATAGGGGAATTGCTGCCATGAGATCACACGTTACCAAAGGATTATTATAGTACAAAAAAGTTGATAAGAAAGTTGGGATTACCTGTTGAGAACATTAACGCGTTTAAGGTTGGTTATATGTTATTCTGGAAAGATGACAAACATTTGGAATTTTGCAAGTTTTTGCGTGCATGCTAGGTATAATCAGGGAAAGGGTCCGAAACCTCATCGAAAAAAATCTGCATATGCTATACTGTGATATTTGCTGCTAACTCCCCGATTGTAGAGATTGTATGCTTCCAATACTACTGCTGAGCACATGAGTTTGAATGCCACTCACGAGACAGAGAATGGGGTTATGTGTCATCCATTTGATGCAGAGGCTTGGAAACATTTCGATGAGACACATCCAGATTTTGTTTCAAAATATTGGGATGTTTATCTTGGTTTTTGTGCTGATGGTTTTGCCCCTCATGGACAACATGGTAAATCATATTCGTGTTGGCCAGTTATCATTATACCATACAACTTTCCTCCAAGGATGTGTATGAAATATGAGCATATGTTCTTGTCATTAATTATACTTGATCTTGCTAATCCCAAATGACTTATTGATGTATACTTCCAGCCTTTGATTGAGGAATTGGTCCAGTTGTGGTAAGTAGGTGCACAAACGTATAATGCATCTAAAAAAGATTTTTTCATGATGAGGGCAACACTTATGTGGACCATTAATGGCTTTCCAGCATGTGGGATGTTGTCGAATTTATCACTGCTGGGATTATAGTTTGCCCAATATGTATGGATAATACAAGGGCATTTCACCTTCAACATGGCAGGAAAGCAAGTTACTTTTATTGTCAATGACAGTTTTTAAGAGCAGAACATCCATATAGGAGAAATAAGAAGGTTTCACCAAGGGTAGAGTTGAGAAGAATGAAGCTCCACCTAGAGCAAATGGCGAGGAAATATGATACTGTGCGTCGTTTTAAATCTGCTATTGAGGACCCTCGAAATTACCCTCCTGGTTATGGAACTGAACACAAGTGGACAAAGAACAATATATTTTGGGATCTCTCGTATTGGACCACAAACATGATTTGACACAATCTTGATATCATCCACATAGAGAAAAATGTGTTTGGCAATATATTCAACACTGTAATGAACATCAAATGGAAAACTAAGGATAATTTTAACACGCAATAAAAGATGTTGAGATTATTTGCAACTAACCAAAAATTGTTTTGAGTGAAGACCGACTAGGAAGCATGGCTAAAGCAGTGTATACATTGGATAGAGTTCAGAAAGAAAAATATTTTAGTGGATTAAAAGTTTGAGGTTTCCGGATGGGTATACTTCTAATCTTGGCAGATGTGTTGACTTAAACGAATTAAAGTTGCATGGGATAAAGAGTCATGACGTCCAAGTCTTCATGGAGAGGCTCATACTGATAATATTTAGAGAAATATTGCCAGAATTTTTTTGGAATGCATTAACAGAAGTAAGCCTCTTGTTCCAAGACATGAGCTCCGCTACACTAGATATAAATAAAGTGAAGGAATTGGAGGAGATTGTACCTATAATTATATGAAATTTGGAGAAAATATTCCCTCCTACATTTTCCGATTCAGTGGAGCATCTCTTGGTCCACTTGCCGTATGAGGATCGAGTAGGAGGTCCAGTACAATACAGATGGATGTATTCATTTGAAAGGTATTATTATTCTTGAATTTTTTTTAGCATCTATGTAATTATATGTATCAAATTATTTTATGCCATTATATTTTCTTCTTTGCAATAGGTTCCTCCGTAATTTGAAGGGAAAGGTAAAGAACAAAGCTGTTATAGAGGTTTCAATTTGTGAAGGCTACATTGTTGAGGAAATCTCGACATTCACCACTTATTATTTTGAACCTGATGTCATTTGCAAAAGGCGTAGACCTGGGAGGAAGGATGATGGTTTAAATTACAATGAGAGCATTGGACACATGTCCATTTTCAATCATCCTGGTCATCCCTATGGTGCTTCAAAAATGAGGTATATCATTGGTAAAGAAATACATGTTGCTGAGATTTATATAGTAGCCAATTGTCTAGATGCGCATCCATACTATGAGTAAGTACTAATTTTGTTTATTAATTAACATATTTTTTAGATGACTAACTAAATATATTCGGTACTATTGTAGGGCCTTTTTGCAAGATTTGTATGAGCGGCACGATGTTGATACAGTTGACGTTGATGGCATCGTTGTAATACAATTTCTTCCATGGTGCAAAACTTATTAAGTTATTTTATAAAGGTAAGACGGTTGAATCTGCCCAATATATTCACTTTTTTTTTTGGTAGTAGGTTATAGATCCCAGTAATCAAGTTACTGATCCAATTCTGAAGTTATATCAAGTACTTACATGGCTATCTTATTTTGTTAATAGATACAATTTCCAGACTTTAGCCCATGGAGAAGGGAAGTCTACTATGAACAGTGGCGTTTGTGTCAGAAGCTCAAGTTACACGGACTTTGATACTGATTTTTTTGGATGGTTGGATGAGGTAATAAAATTTGAATATGAATTTGAAGATCAGAATATACATGTTTTATTCAAGTGTAGGTGGGTTGATCCTATCAAAGAAATAAAGATTCATCCGAAATATCATTTGGTTGATGTTCACCGAAAACGCCTGTACCAAAAAATAAGTCATTTATCCTCACACAACAAGCTATTCAAGTGTACTACGCTCAATATCCGAGTTTAAGATGAGATAAAATTGATTGGATGACTGTATGTAGAACAAAAGTTAGACGAATTGTTGAGTCAAGGTGGACTGAGGCAGCATTTCAGGAAGATGAGGTCGGATCTGTTCCAGTGGTTACTGCTGAAAATGAAATTCAACCTCTACATGCCATAAACGGTATAACTGATAATGATAAATTTGATAATGAAGAAGAAGAAGAAGAAGAAGAAGAAGAAGAAGATGGCTTTGAAGATGAGGAAATGGGTGATGATAATGATGATGATGATTGATGATAGAACACAATGTGCCTCATTTAATTTTTTGATCATGATTATTGATGATTGAACACAATAAGCCTCATTTAATTTTTTTTATAAGGGATAAATTTATTATATAAATATACAAATAAGGGATAAATTTATTATATTTTTTTTGAAAAGAGGATAAATTTATTATATAAAGATATATGTTTTAATTTTTTATAAATAAGAGAAAAGATATAAATTAAATTAAGTAGATAAAAAAATGTATATTTTTTTCATATAACATATATAAATAAAATATAAATTATTTAATTTTAATAAAAGAATTAACACCATTTTCCATAATCATTTTCCCCAATTTCAGATTGGGCACATCCCCCTCTCCCATTTCCTCCCCCTTTTTCCCTTGTTTCCCCTTCCCCACCTCCCATTTTTTCACTTCTTTCCCCCTCCCCCATTTTCTCCCCCTTTTTCCCTTGTCCCCCCCCCCCTTCCCCCTTTTTCATTTTGTTTCTGACAGCTCCCCATCTACTGTCGGAAACTCCTCACCGCTGATAAGGTCCAAAATATGTTGTTCAACATGAAGTTCTTTTGTGATATGGTTATAGGACACACCAGAAAAACTTAAAATCCATGAGAATGAAAGGAGTCGATTAAACAAAAACCTTAATCTGGATTCATAGAAACCATAATCGAAAGACTATCCGTGTTCTCTATTGGTTTAGCGCATTGCTTGGTGTACAAAATAAGAATCTGGGTAACCTGGCTCATCATGACCGATGTAATCTGATCGAGAAGAGTGTCCATGAAGATTTTTTCCATTTCAACGGTCCCGTTAGTGTTGTAAAACACTCTACGTTGCAATGTAGTGGCATCCATCCCCATTTTTCAGGTAGAATAGTTTCAAAGTGAATTCGTATATACTACCACAAGATAATGGAATATATATATACTTGGAAATAAATAGTGAAACATGAATTGTCATGACTACCAACTATTAAAAAAATGAGAGAAATGTTCACGTGAAAGAACCAGTCCAAAATGTATATGCTTGACAAAAAAAAAGAAAAAAGGTTGCCACATTGAAATTCACTTTTCATACAACGTAAGGATGAGAAATGGAATATATTCCATTACGAAGTTAATAAGTAATCCTCATAACAAAAGTTACACCATAGTACACATCTACTGCTACAAGCGTGCATGAGTTTTAGAACAGAGCAACCAGCAAACTTATTTTCTTCTGTCGTAAGGCCTTCCACAGTTCACCTCGTAGCATTGACATTTCAGCCTCCTTCTCGTGAGCATATATTTTTTTTAAACCAGGAATTATAGCAACAGAACGATTTCACATCGGGGGTCCATCCCTTCGAAAATACCACAGTAACGATCCTGAAATGTTGACACGTTAGGTAGGTAAAGAGAAAACGGAATTAGGATAAGAAAAAAAACCATACATTTGTGTCGGAGCAACCACCAAAGCGACGCCCTAGATTTGCGTTAGTCCAAGATGTTTCTGTGACGACGATATTTTCACTTAGCGTAACTCGGTACATCCGCGAACATTACAAGCCGTGCGGGTACTAAAATTCACAAAATTAGCATTAGTTCTAGATGTACTTCGGCTGTTTGATATTTTTTAGTGGAAGCTGTAAAATAATTTGTAAAAGGATGCTATAACTTCACTTCAAAATTGAAGGCCAATTAAAAAATTTCGCAAATTAAAAGGAAATTAGAAACTCGATAAAAACCAATACGAAAGAAAGAAATAAATTTCGTAAATTAAAACAAAAAATTGCAAATTTTCACATAATCCAAAACAAAAAATTCAAAATTAAAAAAAAAATCCAACCCCATTTCGCAAACCACAAGCAAAAACCCGAAAGAAAGAAAAGAAAATAAAAAAATAAAATTTTTTCACATGAAATACAAACAACACATTAAAGTAGAGCAAAGAATCGAAAAACAATTACCTATATTTGCACTAACTGAAAGAAGGGGCTTATTTTGTGAACAAGAGAAGCAGAACAACTAAATACCTGATTTGAATAAGGGTTTTTTTTTTTGGCAATGTGGGGCGGGGGGGGGGGGGGGTGTGAAATTGCTTGCCTCTATATTTTAATTAGTGAGGGCTAATAGGTAATTTTTCCATCCAATATAAGTAAATACAACAAAGTAAACACTACACAGATTATATCAGAATTTAGTACTACATGTAAGTAAACACCTTACAATTTATACATGGTTTTTTTTTCTATCATTCATTCAGTTTAAGATAATCCCATCACTCATTTAATTTCTTCCTCAAAGTAAACGGGCCTTAGGTTACTGTGTCAAAAAAAAAAATTCTCGCAATAACTTTGAGAGAAAGAAAATCGTTCCCACCTAGGGAAATTGCTTTTCCCTCCAAAGTAATATTCTCTTATGTTTAGGCCACATTTACATTGATGTATAAGCCTAAATAAAAAATTTACTTTGTTGAATGGGGGTTCGGTATAAAACCAAGATCCTGTATTAGTCACTGTTCCATTAGGATAAGTTATACCACCAAAGGAGGTGGTATATATCACATGAATAATACAACCACAAAGCCTCAATCTAAATGTCCAATTTACCTTCGGTTGGTAGCTGGGAAACAATCAATGAACCCATTTACCTTTTCAGACATTAAGCTCCAGGGATGGCCCCGGCTGTTCAAAAAATTATTGTATATAAGTTACACTTGTTATTTTTCTCCCATTTTCCCCTCTCCCCTCTCACACATTTGCCCTAGCCGCCACCCCTCCCCCCCCCCCCCCCCTTGCCCTAGCTCGCCGCCGCCCCTTGTTTTGCCGCCACCTGCCGCTGCCACCACCCACCGCAGCCCGCCTCCCTCCTCTCGCTTACCGCCCGCCGTGTCCTCACCACCCACCTCTTCCCTCTCTTCCATGTAAGTAAATTCTGAATTTTGTTAAATTTTTAGAAAAAAATTATGCATATTTTCTATTTTTATTGGATATATTTGTTAGATATTTTGTGTTTTTATTAGGTATATTTGTTGGATATTTTCTATTTTTATTGGGTATATTTGTTGGAATGTATGATGCTTATTGGGTCTATTTGTTGTGTATATTTGTTGAATTGTTGGGTATATTTGTTGGAGTGTTGAAGTGCTGGAAAATAATTTTCTGTAATTATAAAAAAAATCTAAATTTTTTTCCTATTTTTTTGAATTCTTCTGTAATTTTATGTGTAATTTCTGTAATTTTTTTTAAAAAAAGTAAGTTTTTTTTAATTTTGGAAAATAATTTTCTGTAATTATAAAAGAAAATTGAAAGTTTTTCCTAATTTTTTGAATTTTTATGTGTAATTTCTGTAATTTAAAAAAAAATAAAAAAGTTTTTTCTAATTTTGGAAAAAAAAATTCTGTAATTATACAAAAAATTGAACTCTTTTTTTTTTTGTATTTTTTTGAATTTTTCTATAATTTTAAGTGTAATTTCTATAAGTTAAAAAAAATAAGTAAGTTTTTCATAATTTTGGAAATAATTTTCTTTAATTATAAAAAAATCTGAATTATTTTTTTGGTAATTGGGATTTTAATGCAAATTTTAGGAATTGGAAAAAAAAGGATTGTAATTTTACGAATTGGAACTTTAGTGGAAAATTTAGGAAAGTAATGGAGATTAGGATAATTAAGGAATTTAATACAACTTTTGGGAAATTTGGGACTTTAATGCTATTTTAAAAAAAATATAGATCCATGACTATCAGTGCTCCGGCTCCCTGCCTCCAGCTAATCCCCCGACAACCGACAACGAGAACGAGGAAGACACTGTTGACGGGGAGACTTGTTTAGTTTACGATTTTTTTTTGTAAAAATGCAATGTATAAATAATATTTTTTTTGTTAATTAACTTATATTTATTTTCTTTCTATATTATTTATATTTTGTATATAATATTTCACATTTAAGAAATTAAACTACATATATAATAAATAATTCAATAATTTATTTATACAAAAAATTAATATTAAATAAAAAATTAAACTAAATTAAATTAAATAAAGAATATAAATTTTAATGTTGTAACGGCTTTTATAACGGCTTTTAGAATACTTCTACACATCATAGAATTACAAAGCCATTCCAAAGACCGTGCATAAGATTCTTATCCATTTTAAAAAAGCCGGCCTAAAAATCGGTACAAAAACAAAAAAGAAACAGTAACAAATGCAGTTACAAAAACGGTCACAAAAAGCGTTACAAAGGCCGTTACAAATGTTATGAAAAAAGTAATTACAAATACCAAAATACAGTTGTTACAAAAGTAATGACAAGTCGTTACGAAAAGCATGCAAACAACTGTTCCAAATTGGAATCCAACCCATTACTGTGTGGTTACAATGGACATTCCAAAAATAAATATAATAAAGTTACATTGGTCGTTCCAAAAACAGGTCTAAATTCATTTTCTCCATCCGGTCAAGCATTGTAACGGTCGATGCAGACCGGTGCAAAAGCCGTTCCAAATTGTAACGCCTTCAATTAAACCGTTATAAATTTTTTGTAACTAATAAAAAAGCCACGGATTACGTGGCAGTTACAAAAGCCGTTACAAAGTCCAAAAATTGTTCCAAATTAATTATTTCGCCGTTACTATAAAATAATTTTTTTGTATTGTAAGACCAACGGTTTAATCAGGAATGCTCGTGGAAATTAGGTCATAGTGCCCAAATTTGGGGGAAATTCTTGTTTCTATAGATTTTGTACTAAAAGGTTGAAATGTAATTTTTCTGTAAAAGACATGTGTATATATCAAAGTAAAAGTTCACATAATTTATCTATATCTAGTAAACATGTAAGTAAACACCTTAAAATTAATATAGGGCTTTTTTTTATCATTTATTTAGTTCAAAATAATCCTATCACCCATTTAATACGATACACGAAGTAAAGGGGCCTTAGTGTTTTTTGTTATTGTTTTTTCATAATTTATGTGAGGAGTTTAACATATTGTATTTTAATTGTAATTCAATAAAATTGTATTTTTATGTCTTAGTTCTTTTTTAGTTTCTAAGTATTTTTTAATATATGGACAGATTCTCTACATATTAATGCCAAAGGGAAATATATTTAATTTAAATATATAAACATTTTATAAGAAAAAAAGAAATATAATTCATACAATAAAAAATAAATAATAACAAAAATATGAAAAAGATCTGCCAAACATCCCTTTTCTTTTTGTCATCAAACCTCTTCTCCTTACCGACCAAAACTTAAAAGGTATTTATTTCTTCTCCTATATAAGTTTTTGAAAGAAGAATTGGTGAAGATTCAAGGATTTATTTCCTCTCTCTGATTGTTACTGTAACGATATGTGGATCGTCCCGGGAGGAAGCGCGAATGCGGAAGCATGATAATTAAAAACAAGAAACGTAAATCATGCTTAAATTACGGAATTTAAAGAACTCGTTCAAGGGGTGTTCCCTTGAACCTCTTGGGCGTTCGGTGTATCTCATGAATAAAAGAAAAGCATGTAGTATTCATGGAGGACATAGGGTTGTAACGAAGAGACCAAAGAAACGAGACTTGCCCGTTGTAGTCTTTTTTCGTACTGCTACATGCGTTGTTCCACGTTTTGCCATCGAGATCCAAAGTAAGAACCCTTTAAATCGTCCATGCAATTCACCGGATCTTGATTTCCCGTGCTAGCAAGAGATCAAGAAGAATAAGGGAGGAGATATCAACCTAGCCTTATGAATTAACGTGATCGATTCGTCTAGTGTTCCCTTGTATCAAAAACAAGGATACAAGGCTTTCTTGGAGTAAAGAGAGGAGAGGGGACAAGTTTGAGAGGGAGGGTGGTCGGCCGTGTGTTTGTGTGTGTGTATGTGAGATGAGTGTAGAGATTAGTGTGTGTGTGTGTGTGTGTGTGTTTCGAGTACTTATAGGAAAAGAGTTTTCCTATTCCTACTCAAACTCTCCTAAGAGAGGCACACTTGACTAGGATTTTAACCTAGTCAAATCCTAGTCAACTTAGGCTATGATTAAGTCAAACTTAATCATAGCCCTTCAACTCATCAAACCCTCTAGAATCAATCTCGTCCTTCCATCTTTAGATGGGCTTTATGGAATATTTTAAATCCTATTTAAAATAGTCCATTAGGCTTCTAATAAATATCAAATAAATATTTGAGCCCCATTCCCCAATTCCATAAATCCTATTATGAGTCAAGTCTATTTAATCTAATTAAAGACTTGACACTCCAAGAAGAGAACTAATTTAATCTAATTAAATTGTTTGATCTCCCAGAACTAATCCCAAATTAATTCCTCCGTTACCGGTGAATTGTGTGTGACTCTTTAGGTTCACTCTCAGCTAGACTTGGCCGAATTTCCAATCATCATATGATGGGAATTCGTCCGTCACCATGGGTGGCCGTCTAGCAATAGTCCATGGCACTAGAGACTAGGTGAAGTTTTTGGCGTGAACATTCAGGCTCTTGAGCACGTATGTCCTTCCGTTTACTACCTCACAACCATAGTCTAGGGTATGGACTTTGGATGTCGGTTCCCATTCTTGACTTAAGCTCGTCCACATTAAACGTCACTGGGATCCCATCCCACTGTTCAGTCACTGTGGGCACAGATTTATGGAGGACGAGTCTCAGAGTATAAGTGAACACTACTGTCAATCATTTAACAGGAGACAGATTCTATCTTGGGACCTACTGTCCACGCTACACATCTTGACTGCACTAGATAGGGCTTATAGCAACCACGTCTCTCGACTTGGTAGCCTCTTGCCAAACCTAAGATACAGGTATGGTGTGTATGTGAGCACAGTAGTCCCACAAGCCGAGGACCAATCTCGTACTATTGGAACCAGGAATCCAAGTCATACCGACCAACCTACTCAAGGTTTCCCATATGATGATTCCCACGAGCCACCTCAGTCAGCCGGCACGGAGCTGGCTAACCCACTAGTATTGCATGGACGACTCTCATCACTCGTCTATGAAATGCGACTGCAATCACTTAGTGCAAGTCTCAAATGGACCTTCGATACCCTATCTCGAGGTCATTTGACTTGGAGTATTTCAGACTGATCCACAAAAACTGATTTTATGACTTGCCATCCTATGCGCAATCCAGTTTCTTGGATTAACCTTTCGGTCTGTGGTTTGGTTGTGTATTGAACAGTTATACATATCAAAGCAATAAGTGAACACAATCAAAATATTAATATCGTAACTGAACATCACTTTTATTTAGAATGAACTTTATTGAAACACCTAATGTCAGAAATAGGTTACATAAGACTAACAAGATTGGCTTCACGATCACCTATTCTAACAGTTACGTTTTTCTTTTTGGCCTCTATAACAAAGGCAAATAGAGGTACGTTTTGCTTCATGTTTTGCGTCTGCTAACTATGGCATGTGTAACAGAGGCAAATTGCTTCTATTATAGAGGTAAATTTTGCCCCATTCAGAGGCTTTTGCCTCTGTAGAACATAGGGAAATATGCTTGTGTAACACTTCAAAATTGAAGATATGTCTCTGTATGTAAATAAGAAATGTATATTTTCTGATGTCTTGTTTGTTCAGAGACCTTTTGATGTTTAGAGCAAGGAAAAATTTCAACTGCATGCTGCAATTTTGTGGACTATGAGTGGCAATTCTGGGTATGGTTCCGTACCCACTTGGATGACAAATGGCTATATCGCATGTCCTGCTTTTACCAAAGCCACTCGAGGAGGTTAAGAGCAAAACTTACTTTATGGGACATTGATGTTATCTGGGAAAAGTCATGCATAGTGCAAGAACAAAAATACTTTTAATGGGGGAACAAGAACATCGATCAAACGGTAGGAAATTGTTTGCTGATGATGTGCTACAGTGGCTAGATAGCTTATTTGATGTGTTCCCAAAACCTGAAAAACATCCAATAATAAATATAAAAAGGAAGTGAAGTTCTCAATACGCAAATTAGGTTCAGAAAAGTATTTTCTTTGAGTTACCATATTGAAATAAATTGATGATCAAGCATAATCTTGATGTGATGGGTATTGAGAAAAATAGGCTTGAATATATCTTTGGTCCTGTAATTTTGGTACTTTGGCATTTTTATCCTTTATCTTTCTAAAATTGCAAAAGAGTCCTGTAACTTTTTGATATTTTGCAATTTGGTCCTTATGGTGTCGGATTTTGCAAAAGGCCCCGGAAAAAATAATGTGCACTTCACGTGGTTCATTTAAATAGGGAATAATGTTCTGACTGGTTTACTTTTGCCAACAAGGATGAAAAATTCAAAAAAAAAAAAAGAATGATGTGACACATGATTATTCCGACAACTTTTGCAAAATTCGGCACCAGAAGGGCCAAAATTGCTAATGTCGAAACATTACAGGACTCTTTTGCAACCCCTAGAAAGATAAAGGATAAAATGTCAAAATCGCGAGGGACACATGATTTATTCCGGCAGCTTTTGCAAAATCCGACACCGAAAGGACCAAAAATGCGAAATGTCAAAATGTTACAAGACTATTTTGCAACCTAAAGGATACAAATGCCAAAGGGTCAAAAAATTATAGGATCAAAAATGTATTTAAGCCAGAAAAATATATGTGATAATGTTCCGGGACATTGCTTGATATTAAGGGCGAAACAAAGGACACTAAAAATGCACGGGGAGATTTGCGAGACACAGAAATTAGAGATGAGTTGCACGTTAAAGTTCATTCTATTGGCAATAACTTAATAAAACCAGTTCCATGTTATACAATGTTTGTCAATGAAAAGAATTTATTTTCGTAAAGAATATGTTGCAAACACAAGATGTGTAAAGATAAACAAGATATCGAGTTTTTAGGTAGCTTTAGTCCTATAAGTATACCCTTTATTTATTTAGTCCTGTAAGTTACCAAAATGATGACAAATAGTCCTCCGCTTGTTGGGATTTTAGTTTCTGGCCCGGAAGATGACATGGTAGCCGAGTTGGACAATTTTTTGGGGGATTTTAATCCTATGTGGCTTTGGACATGAGTTGGAAGGCATGTTGGATATGTTCTGGAGGAAAGGAAAATTTAACAAATTTTGAATTAGCCCCCCACCCATGCCTCCCCTCCCTCCCACCCCGTCGTTGCCGCCTACCACCGTTCCCCTCCCCTTCTCCATCCTCACCAATGTGAAATTGTGTCGCCTATAAAACCACTTAATAAAGCTCCAACCCCAACACCATTTGCTCACCAAACACCAAACCCATCCCTGGAGCTAGACGCTACAACACAGGCACCGCCACCCTCTCATTCTCCATCCCATCTTCAGCAGCGGAAATCCATTATACCTCTTTCAGACCACAATCTCATTCTCCATCCCCTTCTTCGGCGGCTAAAACCCCAATCAATGAGTCACCCATCGAGCCTCCTCTCATTCACTCTCACCATCTCCAGCAACTGAAACTCCGTCAAACCATGTTGGACCACATTCTGATTCTCCGTCTGCTTTCCCAATGACAAAAACCCCATTTGCCCCCAGAGGTGGAGGACAACGGCGTGGTTTTCACCCTCCGCTGCGGTGGGAGACGACGGTCACCCAAATAATAACAAATCGGCGCGACGCTGTCGCCCAGAGGTGACGAGGCTGTGGAGGCTGTCGTCATCTTCACCACCATTTAAAGGAAAAATAAAAGTTCATTAATTTTATTAAAAGTAATTAAAGAAGTATTAAGAAAAAAAACAAGTATTTAAAAGAAAGTTATAAAATATTTTAAAATTTTAAGAAAATTGATTTACTTTTTAAAATTTATAAATAATATAAAAAAATTAATATTATTTAAGTAAATAATATGATTTATTAAAATATGTTTTTTTTAAATACACTTTCATAACACGTGGACATACATGTGGATAAGTTGACGGACATTTCAACAAGTATCTGCCACGTGTGCAATTTTCGACTTAAATTCAAAATGATGCCAGAAAATTCAATACAAAACCCTAAATCTGACTTAATTTCACCAATTTCAAACTTACAGGACTAAAAGTAATAGAGGGTAAAATTAACTAAGGAAAAAAATAATTTTTCCCATTTTTTAATCATATAACTGCCATCTTCTTTTTTTAACGACGTATTTCTACAAGAATAAGTGGTTATATATGTAAGGAAGTAAATGAACTTTTGTTCGAGCTTGTTAAGTTGTTTAAAGAATTGTGTTCAAAAGCATTGAATGTGGAGAGGTTGGAAAAATATCTCCCATTGTGTAAGCTAGAGAAAATATTTTATCCTACACTTTTTACATGTTAGATGATGTTGATGAAGAGAATAAATGAAGATAAAGATAGTACAGAACAAGATGAGACCGATGATGATGATTGTGATGTATATCTTGTAAATGGATGAATTTGCAATTTTTTACTTGCTTGGCACTTTTACATGTATTTGAATAAAAAGCATGCGAAGTAGTATAAGTAGGGGTAAAGCCAGAAACTTGGCTTAGTCCAATCAAAATTTAATAGTCATCGCAAGTTCATCCAAAAAGTTAAATTACTATAATTCATCATTCTAAATTAAATACATATCATGATATAAGTACAGCTAATTCCTATCACTATTACTCTGCCAAGGGGCAAGTTGAAATTTATGAGTTTGCATGTTTTGGAAATGCTGCAAAATCACTTCATCATCGATACCAACAAATATCTTCCACTTAATATAACACATCATCAAGTCATTCAACCATTCATCACCTACTTTATTTCGCAATTTAGTTTTGACGATATTCATTGCTGAAAAAGCTCTTTGTACAGATGTTGCCATTGGTAATATCAACGCCAGCTGAATACAGCGATACACCAATAGAAAAATCACATGTTTTCTAGTTTCAACCATTTTGACAGCAAGACTTGAAAGATCATGACAACTTCAGAACTTCGCCTCATATAAAAAATATATGTTTCGAGTTGGTCTTTCAATAAAACAATATCACAAGAAGAGAAATCATCAGAATAAATCTCAGCAAGGCAAATGAGTATCTCACAGTCGAATTTGGCAAAGGAGTTTTTGGAGTCGAGACATGACATGCATCTGAGTAGTTCTGTAGATGCCTCACTAGATTGATTATTGATTTCAACAGTAATTAAATCAATAACTACAAGAAAAATCTCAGCATGAAAATGGTGATAAAAAGTTACCCGTTGCCCATCACGCCTTAGACGACCTCGGATAGTTATATTATCCTCTATCTTAGAAACTAGAATAAAGTTTTTTACCACAAAACATCTCAACTTCTTTTACGAATGCCTCCCATCCATTATCTCTCAAGTGTTGTAAGCGATCATTGATGGTGACATTGAACCCCATTCCAGTAACAATATTTTGATCTTTCTATTGTAAGGCATTAGATAATTCATTTGTCATTACCAACACTCTTATTATCAAATGCAAGATAAAAAAAAAAAAAAATTCAAAACTCTCCATTTTCTCAATCAAGTATGATGTTGTTCCCTTATGTTGCAAAATAGTTCCATCGTCACATACATATTGCAATATCTCCAACACAAACTAGAGTTTTATGATGAGAACCACAACGTGTATCACCTGGTCTAGCAATATTGGTCTCTTGATGTTTGCCTCTTCGTGAAATAATCTTACCTTTTTCTAATTCTCTACTGGTGGGCAAAACAGTGGAGGTAAAAGGCATATGGATTTTCCTTCTGAATTACTATCTTCAACCATGAAATTGACCTCTCCTATTTGATGCACCATCATATCCTTGACCTCTTGATCTAGAAATAGATAAACCGTACCAAGCAAACATACCGTCTATAGTTGCTTTTATATAAGGAGCTGAAGTATCGCTAACATATTCAACACCAAGAAATTTGTCAATAAATTGTTCCTTTTTATTCACAAACCTCACAATCACTGCCAATCTGCTCCTTTATTGATTTATCTCAGGACTCATCAACAAGAAGAGAAAAATAACTATCTGCAACCTTATTCAATATATGTGACGTGGTCTCTGCTGCACAAGCTCTCACCAAATCTTTTTGTATCTGTGAAGAAGTCATTTGATTATTTTCGGGTGCATTTCCTTTAAGTACACTCCCAACACTATCAACCCTCTTCCCATACCAATTAAGTATCTCAAGAAATTTTTTCCTATTTTTGGAGGTGACCGACTCATCATGACCACAAAAAGTAAGACCTTGCATCAATAAAAGTCTCACAACATGTAAAACAACTATAATTTGAGTTCGATAAGCTTCTCTATCTTTTTGATCATGACATGAAAATACATAAGATACACTCTAGTTTTGGTTAATAAAATCCTCTACTTGTCGCCTTGCATAATTGAGAGAACTACCAACCCCGTCAACATGTTCTTTAAGGCATCAACTGCCCTCTTCCATGGCTAAGCCAGGGCATCACCCCCACGTTTTGTACTTTTTCTTAATTGTTCGAAAAGATAACAATACAAGCAAAATGCTGCATTTTTTGCTATGCTATACTCCAACCAATTATTGTTTTTGAATCACGTAGCTCTAAATCCCCTCCATTTTTTCCATATTATTTTTTAGCAAAATTTTGTCTAGTTGGTTGACAAGCACCTTTTAGAAAATACTCTCTCCTAACCCTATGTGACGTTCACAAATTTTTATACGTAATTATGGAATTAATTGATAATTATTTAAGAAATTTAGTTAATTACTAAATAAAATATAGGTCAAAATTCGAATATATTAGAATTTCAAGGGATGTGATTGGAACATATTAAAGTTTTTCAGGGTGAATTACGTATATTTAAAAGTGAAGGGATCAGATTGTAATATTATAAAAAGTTATAAAAGAAGATAATAAACAATAAAAATGGAGGGGAGAGGGGGATGAGGATATTCTTTAGTTGGGCACGTGTGCCTTGACTACAAATGCATATTACTTATATATATATAATATAAGAGGAATGAGAGTGATGCTTGTCCTCATTCAATTTATAAGCAGAATAGTGGCGTCTTTTTATTCTTTTCATTGTCAACAGTTGGTTGAGTTAATATAGGTAAGAAATAATATTTTAAAATTATTATTTAATTCGAGTATTTATATTATTTGATTAGTGCATTTATTAAATATATTTATATTATTCGATTTAGTATTTAACCAAAAAAATTTATGAATTTGAGTATTTATAAATTATTGATTAGTTAAATATCTCAATTGAATTAGGGTTGTTATCGTTAATGACTTAAACTACTTAATTTAGTAAACTTAATTATTTCTATAATAGATTTGCTCAATTTAGTCTAGTTGAAAGTTATATTTGGGAAATTGATAGAAAAATAGATAGACATATTACAAAATTATATTTGAGAAATATTAGAATGTTACATTTGAAAGTATTATATTTAGTAGAAAGGAATTTAAGAGTTTGAGACAATGAAATTCAAGAATTGTTATTGAGAATGGAAACTATAATAAGATAAGGGGTTTAATGAAAGATTGAGAAACTGATGAAAATATATAAATATTATTTAATATTCTATTTAGAATTATCATTTTAGATATTGATTATATGCATTATAACTTATTATAGGACATGGTGAATAAAGTAGAGGACTGAACAACACCTTATTTACTAGTTAAATCAGTGTAAGATCGAGGTAAATAAATAATCAGTGTTGCCTATATATGATCTTTTTCCCTATTTGATGTCCCCACAGAATCCACTGGGCCAGCCCAAGAGCTAGGAGTAGGCCTCCAGGTTAGGGAGCCCAGCATACCAGGCCATCAAGCCCAAAACAGTAAGGCTTTTTATGCATAAACATAGTTTTTATGCACTAACCTGACAGACCCACGGAAAAGGCCCGTACAGCAAGCCTAGTCATCAAACAGCTCCGATTTCATGTCACAGAGCTGGCCAACACATGGGGCCACGTCATACTGAAAAATCTCATCCAAATTCCAGTAGATTGGCCAGAATCTGGATGTTTCTCAGCATGTAATTGCCTTTTTGGAAAACATGACGGATATGGCAGGATAGACTCAAACGACTATATCTTCACCAATTCAACTCCGATTCTTATGCAGTTTGTTGGGTTCAGAAGCTGACTTCCCAAGGTTTCCAACGGTGTATGAGACTCAGCTTAATTACTCCGGAATCAGGTTCAACACCATATATAAAAAGGCACACTATGCAATCATTTGGAACAACTTACCACTTACAACTTACAAGTAACATCTCTACTCTCTTGACACTCACACTAACACAGATTTTCGTCTATTTTTCAGTCATTTTCAACACATTTTCACACGAACTATTATTAAAACATATCACTTTACCACTTTTCTCACTTTATTCAAGTTTTCACTTTATTTCATTCAGTCAAACATTACTGATTTAAGCATCGGAGTGGTAACCCCTCTCTGCAGGTTAGTCTCCCCTACAATCTTGGGAATTTTGTGAAGATCCCTCGATATTTTGTGGTGCTGCTGGACTTCGGTACGCATCATTGGCGATGTCTGAGGGAAACTTTGAGCTTTGGCTTGAGAAATGGCCGATTCAGATAAGGTTGGATCTTTCTCGGGAGATGCCTCTCTCCCTGCTACCGTAGGATCCACCATCCTACCTTCTGAACAGATGAGGAGCACTATCAGCGTCCCCATTCCAACTAGTGACCCAGCTTCAGCTGGTGGCCTCCCAGTTCCAGTTGTCAATTGCCCCGCTCCAGCTGTGGCTTCCCTGCTCTAGTTGGTGCCTTCCCTACGCCCGTTGGTGCCTTCCGTGCTCCAACCGGTGCCGCTGCTGCTCAGGGTGGCGACCTTACAACCCTTGTGTCCAACCGTGTCGCTGCTCCTGCCATCTTGGATCTGCTACTGTACGAGTGCCTCTGCCAATTCATAATGGAGACCATTCACTCAGCCTTCCGTGGCTCTCAAGCAAGTGGCGCAGGACCCTCTTTCCAGCGAGAGCGAGGAGGAATGCCAGGAAGTCAACCGATGGATGAACAGACACCTGCTGGACAACAGCAAGACAGATCTGAAAGCCTGTGAGAGGCGTGTGGATCGTCCCAGGAAATAGCGCGAATACGGAAGCGCGGGATAAATTTAAATTACAGAATTAAAACATGCTTTATACGTAAAAATAAAGAACACGTTCAAGGGTGTGCCCTTGAAGTTCCCGGGTGTTTGGTGTATCTCATGAATTAAAACGCATACAAGCAATCATGGAGGCCATAGGATTCGAAAATAAAAGAAGAGACGAAAACATAAAAAGGGAATTACCGGTTCGTCGTTTTCCTCTTCTAACCGGTACTCGCGTTGTTCCCCGATTTGCACCAAAATCTCGTATGTGAGATTCTCTAAATCATGACACGCAATCCGCCCATGTATCTTGCACGTCGTGCTAGCGAACGAACAAGTATTTATTTGGAGAGGACGGATCAATCACACGTTATTACTTAACGGGATTAATTCTCCTTTTGTTCAATTGTTAAAACAAAAGAACAAAGCTTGGAGAGAGAGAGAGAGTGGCGGACGAGAGAGAGGAAACCGAGAGAGAGTGTGTGTTATGTGTGTGTTGGAGTTTCATCATCTCTCTTATGGTGAGGGGCTAGGACTATATATAGAGGAGGAGTTTAATCCTCTTCAAACTCCAACTCTAAAGAAGACCAATTTGACTAGGATTTTGACCTAGTCAAAGTCCTAGTCAAAGTAGTAATTTGACCTAGTCAAATTAATCCTAGCCATCGATCTCTCCTTTTAATCTCAACCATTAATTTAATTTAATGGAATATTTAAAACCTATTTAAATATTCCAAAGGCAATAAATAAATATAATAAATATAAATATTTATTCTAGGCCCATTAAATTAATTTTCTAATAAATCTAATTTATTAGATTAATCCCTTTTATCTAATAAAAGGAATTAATTCTCTCCAAGAAAATTAAGGACCTGATTAAATCCAATTTAATCATTCCATTTCTCCAAATATTTAATTCTAAATTAAATACTTAATGCCTATTTAAATATTCCAAGGGCAATAAATAAATATAATAAATATAAATATTTATTCTAGGCCCATTAAATTAATTTTCTAATAAATCTAATTTATTAGATTAATCCCTTTTATCTAATAAAAGGAATTAATTCTCTCCAAGAAAATTAAGGACCTCATTAAATCCAATTTAATCATTCCATTTCTCCAAATATTTAATTCTAAATTAAATACTTAATGTGTGCGGATTGTGTGTGACTCTTTAGGTTCACCTTTCAGCTAGACTTGGTCGGATTCCTAGAATCCGCCCGTTATCATGGGTGGTCATCTAGCAACGGTCCATGGCACTAGAGACTAGGTGAATATTCGGGGATGAACATTTAGGCTCTAACAGTACACTTGTCCTTCCGTCTACGGTCTCACCACTTAGGGTCTAGGGCACGAAAAATGCAGGTACCCATTATGGACCTAAGTGTCAGTCTGTCCTTACTAAACGCCGCAAGGGAAACCTTTCCTTCTGTTCAGTTACTGTGGCCACAGATTTTAGGGACAAGACACAGAGCATATGTGAGACTCGGTTGTCAATACCTTTTGACAGGAGACAGATCTTTTCTTGGAAGCTACTGTCACTCTGTACACTGGAGCTGCACTAGACATGGCTTATGACTACTCAACTGCTACTTGGCTATCTCTCACCATATATAAGATACAGCCCTGACATACAGGTAAACTCAGTAGTTCCTCAAGTCAAAGGACTTGACCTGTTGGAACCGGGAACAAACGTCATACCTTGCCAACCCTACTCAAGGTCCTCCGTAAGACGGTTCCCGCGAGTCACCTCAGTCAGCTGCTCCCTAGCAGGCTAACCCACTAACACTGTTTAGATGACCTTCGTCATCCGTCGATGAAATACGATAGCAGATGCTTAGTGCAAGTCTCATGGGGAATCTCGGTACCCATTTTTCGAGATTCCTCGACTTGGAGATTTTCGGACTGATTCAGCGGAACTGATTTCATGGACCTACCTCTAAGCGTAGTCCCAGTCCCCAAAATATGTTTTCAGTCCATGGGCTTTGTTTGCGTAGTGAACAGATATGTGTAAAGCAGATAAAGTGAACACAACAAAGTAATGCCAAATGAATTTCACTTCTTTATTCATTAATGATTTATCAAATCCCTGAAATTGTCTAGACATAGGTTACATTTTTCCTGCCAAGATTGGCTACATGATCACCTATTCTAACAAGATCTCTCCTTAATGGCTCCGCCAACAAGGAGGCAACCCCTTTTCAGCCTCTTGAAATTTGCAAGATCTCAGGAAGGAGATGGTCGAGCTTCCCCAGCAGGTAACCAAAGATACTTTGCCGACAGATCGTGGCATTCCTTTCAGCGAGGACATCATGGCGAAAGAGCTCCCTGGTCACTTTCAAGCACCTTCCCATCTACCTGCTTATAGTGGCACTACTGACCCGGTTGAACATACGCATAAGTTCGAAAATACAACCCTGCTGCACAAGTATACCGATGGTATTAAATGTCTTGTTTTCCTTACTACACTAACAGATTTTACTCAACAATGGTTCGACCAGCTCCCCCAGCTGGATCAAATAGATCTATCACAGAATTTAGCTCCCTTTTCCTACACCATTTTGCTAGTAGCAAGAAGTACCGAAAATCGGCTATCAGCCTTTTCCGAGTCAAGCAGGAGGAAAATGAGACACTAAGAGCCTATATGGAACATTTCAACAATGTTGTCCTGGAAGTCCTTACTGCTCAACAAGAGGTGCTGATCAGCGCATTCACCCAGGGACTCCGAGTAGGACCAGGTCTTTGAATCCTTGGCAAAGAAACTTGCGGCCAATTTCCATGAGGTACTGGGTCGTGCCCGGCTGGTCAGAAAGTGGGATAGTAAGGACTAAAAGAGAGAAGGAGAATCCTCCTCTATTCGGCGAAGCAGAGGGGAGCCCCGAGGACGGTTCAACCCCCTCGACCCAAAGAATGAGCACTACACCCAGTTGATCACCAGCCCAGCAGGAATGCTGATGGTCGTAGATCATCATCCTGCCTTACAATGGTCCAAAAGCTCGGAGGAGGGCCCTCAGCAGCCTAAATCTAGATATTTTTGCAGCTACCACAGGGAGTACAGACACGACAGTTGAGGCAAGAAATGAAACAACTCATCCAAGTCGGTTACCTGAAAGACCACGTCAACAAGGACCGACGTCGTGAACAGAAGGAGTTGCGCTCCCTCCATCGCGTCGACAAGGATTGAAACACAATAATAACGTGTGGATCGTCGCGGGAGGAGCGCGATATAAAATAAAAAACATGAAATTAAGCATGTTTTGTACAAAAACATAACACACGTTCAAGGGGTGTTCCCTTGAACCTCCCGGTGTTTGGTGTATCTCATGATTAAACTAAACATCCAATTATCATGGTGGCCATAGGGTTTGAAAGAAAAAACACAATTAAAAAGAACCTACCCGGTTGTAGTTTTTGTTTTCGTACCGCTACACGTGTTGTTCCACGTTTTGCCACCAAGATCCCAATAATAGGAATCCTCTAAATCGTCCACGCAACCCTACAGGTTCTTGATCCCCGTGCTAGCAAGACCAACAGAATATTTAGGGAGGATGAATCGACCTAGCGTTATTAATTAACGTGATCAATCGTCTAAAGTCCACTTGTATTAAACAAGGAACTTGAAATTTTCTTCGAGGAATAGGGAAGGGGACAAGAGAGAGAGAGAGAGAGAGAGAGAGAGACACGACCGAGTGTGGTGTGTGTGTGTGTTGTGTGCTCACAAGTTGATCATGCATCTAATGTGTGCTTCTAGGAGTATTTATAGAAGTGGAATCCTATTCCTCTTCAAACTCCAATTTAATGAAGCATACTGAACATCCCTTTTGATAGGAGATGGATCCTTTCTTAGCACCTACTGTCCACACTACACATCTTGACTGCACTAGATAGGGCTTATGACAACCGAGTCACTTGACTTGGTATCCTCTTGCCAAATCTAAGATACAGGCACGGTGTGTAGGTGATCTCAGTTGTCCCTTAAGTCTGAGGATCAAATCCGTACTGTTGGAACCGGGAATACAAGTCATACCAACCGACCCTACTCAAGGTCTTCCATATGACGGTTCCCATGAGTCACCTCAGTCAACTGGCACCTAGCTGGCTGACCCACTAACATTGCATGGACGATCCTCGTCACTTGTCGATGAAACGCGACTGCAATTGCTTAGTGCAAGTCTAAACGAATTCTCGATACTCTATCTCGAGATTCCTTGACTTGGAGTGTTTTAGACTGATCTACAGAACCTGATTTCATGAACTGTCATCCAATGCGCATTTCCAGTTTCTTGAAATGTCATTTCGGTCTGTGGACTTTGCTTGTGCAGCGAACAGTAAATATAAAGGAGTAAGTGGACACAAACAAAGTATTAAGCCAAATGAATATCACTTTCTTATTCGTGATAATTATTAATACACCGAAACTGTTCAGACATAGGTTACACAGGTGTCGTCAATTGAGGCAAGATATAAAACGGCTCATCCAAGCCGATTACCTGAAAGACCAAGTCGACAAGGACCAACATCAACAGAAGGAGTAGCGCTCCCGCCATCGCGGTTCCCGCAACAGTGAGGAGCAGGTCGCTGATCCCCCCAAAAGGAAGCATAAAAAAGAAAAATTCCCGACTAAAAAGCGAAGCCTAGAGAACACCCCTGCCAAGAGGGTAATTCATATGATTGCAGGAGGACCTACTGATGGGGACTCCGGCAGAGCCAGGCGCGCCCACGCCCGTGCTGCTAGAGCAGTGATGAAGCTTGACCACAAACAACCAGCAGGGGATCTTATGATCCATTTCAGACCTGCTGACATATAGGGAGTTCATTTACCTCATAATGATGCACTTGTAATTTTTGCCACTCTTGCCAACTACATTGTTCAATGTATTTTTGTGGATTCTAGCAGTTCTGCAAATATCCTCTTCTATGAGGTCTATCGGCAGATAGAGCTTGGTAATATCCCGCTGGAGCCGGTAGACACTTCACTGTATGGCTTTGCAGTGGAGGTTGTGCATCCCCTGGGACAGATCCTACTTCCCCTATCCTTGGGGGTAAAGCCCAACAGGAAGACCAAAATGATCCGCTTCCTCATAATGGACATGGCCTCAGCTTACAACGTCATTCTAGAACAATTCGCTCTGAACGCCTTTCAAGTTGTTGTCTCCACTTACCACATGAAGTTGAAATTCATTACCGGAGCAGGAGTAGGAGAAGTCACTGGTGACCAATATATTACTCGGAAATGTTACATCGAATCCGTAAAAGGAGGCAGCTGGAAAGACATGGAGATAGACCTTTCTCAACCCAGCAAGGAGAAAGGGAAAAGACCTATGCAACATGATGAGCAACGAAACAAAATTCCTGCTCGAGTTCAGCCCACCGAGGAGCTGTTGAGTATTCAGCTAGTATATGGAGAGTTGGACAAAACCACCAGCATCGGCTCCCAGCTGAGCCCTGATCTAGCAAGGCAATTAACCACCTTATCGCAGAAAAAAAAGAAATGGATGTCTTCGCATGAAAAACCCAGGATTTAGTGGGTATTAACCCCAGCATCGTCGTGCACAACTTGAACTTGGATCCAACTTTCCCTCCTGTGAAGTAGAAGAAAAGACATTTCAATTTTGAGAAGGACAAGGTCATCCAAGAGGAGGTAAGCAAGCTCTACATCAATGAGATCCAATTCCCCCAGTGATTATCCAATGTGGTACTTGTCCCTAATCCAGGTAATAAATGGTGCATGTGTGTTGATCTCCGAGATGTGAATAAGGCATATCCTAAGGATTTCTATCCCTTACCTCGTATAGACCAACTGGTGGATTCCACCTCTGGTCATGAACTGTTAAGTCTAGTGGATACCTTGCAGGGTTACCACCAGATTATGCTTAACCCCATTGACCAGAAGCAAGTAAGCTTCATCACATCAAGGGGAACATATTACTATATTGACATACCCTCCGGGCTGAAAAATGTAGGTGCTACATACCAACGCTTGGTGGACCGAATGTTCCAAGAACAGCTCGGATGCAATATGGAAGTGTATGTGGACGACATGCTAGTGAAGAGCCGGCAGACAGACCAGCACATCACAGACCTTACTGAAACCTTCAGCATTCTCAGAAAATACCATGTGCATCTGAACCCGGCCAAATGTGCATTTGATGTTCGAAGTGGTCGATTCCTCGGCTACATGGTGACAGAGAAGGTATCGAGGTCAACCCGGACAAAATACGAGCAATCCAGGAGATGAAACCTCCCACCAACCTTAATAAAGTGCAGAAACTTGTTGGTCGCATTGCTGCCCTCAGCAGGTTCATATCCCGCTCTGCTGAGCACAGCCTTCCTTTCTTCAAAGCTCTACGGAAGGCCAAGGACTTTGCCTGGGATGAAGCTTGCCAACAAGCTTTCGTGGACCTGGAGGCTTACCTGGTCGAGCTGCCTTTACTCATCAAACCCTCACCCGGTGAGACATTATACTTATACCTTGTTTCAGGTAAGCACGCTATGAGTTCCGTGCTCATCAAGGATGAGGACGGAGTACAGAAACCTATATACTACGTCAGCAAGGTATTACATGGCGCTGAACAGCGCTACCCTGAGGTAGAAAAGCTGGCATTTGCTTTGGTAACAACTGCTAGAGAAATTATGCCCTTACTTTCTATTATATTCTATTACTGTGCGCACTAAACACTCCCCTATGAGCTACACTGGGGAAAGTTGAGACTTCTTGCAAGATGGTTAATGTGCTATTGAGCTCAGCGAGTATGACATTTCCTATCTGCCTAGGACGGCTATCAAAACCCAGGCCCTCGCTGACTTCATGACTGAAACTCCACCAGCCGAAGAAGATGAAGTAACGTGGCTACTCCATGTGAATGGCTCCTCCACCTATACGGGCAATGGAGCAGGTATTGTGCTGATTAGCCCGGAGGGAGACGAGTTGGAATACGCCTTGAGATTCGACTTCAAGGCCTCGAACAATGAGGCCGGGTATGAAGTTCTCATAGCAGGCATCAAGATGGCACTCGATGTAGGAGCAAGGCGTGTAACCGCCTACTCCGACTCCCAACTGGTAACCGATCAGGTAGGGAGCACCTACGATGTCAAAGAAGACAACATGAAGGGATACCTCCAGGAAGTAAGCAACCTTAAGAGCAGGTTGAAAAGCTTCCAAATCCATCAGATCCCTGGCATCGAGAACACCAAGGTAAATTCTCTTGCCTAGTTGGCTCGCTCCTTAGCCGACTAGAGCACTCATACCATCACTGTAAGGACCCTTACTAAGGTTACTCCTGACACTAACGTGTATGTCTTGCAGATCAGCACAGACCGAAGGAAACCCCTCCTCGATTACCTATAGAAAGAAATCCTTCCTACTGACAAAAACGAAGCAGCACGCCTCATAAGCCAAGCAGCTAGGTTTACCTTGCTGGGAGGAATCCTCTACAAGCGTAGCTTCTCCCAGGTCTACCTTCGATGGCTGTTAGGTGAGGAGGGCAAAACCGTGCTCCAAGAAATTCAAGAAGGATCTTGCGAATCCCATATAGGTGGGATGACCTTGCAGGAAAAGCTTCAAGATCTGAATATTTCTGGCCTACTCTCAAGAAAGACGCAATAAACTGGGTGAGGAGGTGTGGGTAGTGCCAAAAGCACGCCCCACTCATCTATGTGCCAGCTGAGCCCTTCAAAGCCCTTGCAGCACCTTGCCCATTTTCCCAATGGGGGATGGACATAGTGGGTCCCTTCCCAGTCGCACAAGGACAACACAAATTCCTGTTAGTAACAATGGACTATTTCAGCAAGTGGGTGGAAGCAGAATCCCTTGCAAAAATCACAGAGGATGAAGTGATTAATTTTTTATGGAAAAATATCATATGCAGGTATAGCTTACCCCGTGCTCTTATTTCTAACAATGGTCGCCAGTTTCAGGGCTGGAAGGTTCAGGACTTGTGTGCCGACTTGGGCATCAGCAACGCTTCACTTCAATAGCCTACCCCCAAGCTAACAGGCATGTAGAAGTTACAAATAGGATCCTAGTGCAAGGTATCAAGACCAGGTTGAAGCAAGCAGGAGAGCAGTAGATAGACACCCTGCCCAACGTGCTATGGTCTTATAGGACCACTCCCAGATCAACCACAGGAAAGACTGGAATCTTCCAGGATACAACATTACAAACAGGAGAACAACGATGCCCTACTGCGTACCAACCTGGACCTCATTGACAAAATCTGAGAGGATGCTCAAACTTGCATGGAAAGATACAAACAGAAAGTAGTCAACGCTTACAACAGAATGGTGAAGAAAAGAGAGTTCCAGATGGGAGATCTCGTGCTAAGACGAGTCAGCGCCTTAAAACCAGTAGGAAAACTGGCTCCCAACTAGGAGGGTCCCTGTAGAATGGGCCGGATTGTCAAATTCGGGTCCTATGAACTGTAAGATGTAGATGGCAGAAAGCTCTCCCGACCTTGGAATGCATACAACCTCAGGAAGTTTTACTCCTGAACACCCTGCTTTATACTTATTACCTTACTACCTGCTTAATCAGCACTTACTACTTGAATACAAGAGTAATTCCTGCTCCTTTGCTATACTCTGCTTTATCAACAGGTTAATCACCTTCCTGGCTCCTAGCCCGCATAAACCGCCTAGCTGGCGCATACAATTAATAAGCCGCCCTTGCTGGCACACTCTTACTGGCCTTCAGCCCTGGTATGCTGCCTTGCTGGCCATTTTTACTGGCTTCGAGCCCTTATAAGCCGCCCTGGTGGCGCACTCTTACTGGTTTCGACCTCTGATAAGTCGCCCTGCTGGCGCACTCGTATTGGTTGCGAAACCTCTAATAAGTCTCCCATGAAAGGGCACATCCTTGCTCACTTCACAGACTGAAGATCTTTAAATAATTTTCCTTCAACAGACATACTTATCTGGCTATGATAGCTCATACATAATGGCATGCATATGGTCCATAACTGTTTGGATCTTGTTTCTACTTGCTTTTTCTAGCACTTGCTTACTACCTATTGCAACAGGTCTTGCTTTGCTCCCGCTAATGCAGCAAGGGATCTCAAAGCGCGTCTAGCGCAGGAGTCATTTACCCTGCTGATGACAGGAAATTGCTAATCAACCTGCTCCACTAGCAGGGGCACTATACATAAAAAGGCCATTATATTGGCCAACATTCAGGCCTGCTACCTTACTACAGCAGATGTTTTCCTACTTAAGCTAGAAACCTCCTAACATATTATATCATTCTTGTACCTGCATGTATTCCTCGTGTAAGACATCTTTTTTCTGATAACTTGGTTTGTGTCAAACCTTTGCTTACAACAATCAGTACGAATGGCAACTTGCCATGCTTATCATAAGGAGCATAGCAATAAGCACATTCAAAATGAGCAAACAACTTCTGCAGGAAAGCAAAAATATTAATAAAAGCAAGGAGGGGGCGAAGCAGAATCCTTGGCATCAAAGTGCCAGCAAAATAAAGCAAAAATATCCAAAGCCCACACTTGGGCACTTGCAAACCCCACGCATGAGGTATCAAATATTCAACAGAAAAAGTAAAATTGTTATTCTCTCAAGGGGAGGGACATATTCATTTACCAATAGGGGGAGGCACTCTTCCTTCACCAGCTACATCAAGAGGCTCCAATCTCAAGGGGCCCGTATCCTCTACCACTTGCCTATAAGGTCCAGAGACATGGGTCATCCTCAACAGAAGGAACCTCTAGCACTGGAGCATTTCCATCATCATCTGGGTCCACAGCTGTTGCCAGGCCAACATTCTAATACAGAAAGGAGGCATCAGAACTGGTAGGAGGATAACCAGCTGCAGCAAACTGCTAAACACAGGTCTGGAATCCGTGATAGTAGTATTTTAGAGCCTTATCCACCAGCAGGCTCTGAAACTCTGGAGTCTTGGTATAACCATCCCGGTGACTCCGCTAAGTACCCTTCAGCATGTCTCGACCTTCCTCAGTTTCGAGGTACTGACAGATCAGCTCCTTCCTTTCCCTCTTAGCCTGTAGGACCGTCTGCTCCAAGCGGGTATGCAGGGTCGTAACCTCATCCCTCATATGTCGCAGGCTGGCAGCATCCTCCTGGTGCATCTCATCCCTCTTTTGGATGGCCTCCCTCAGCCTGCGCTTAGCTTCCTCCAGTTCTTCCACCCTCTTAAGGGAGCCCTCGAACAAAGGACCTCCCTGGTCCAGCCACCTGAACAAGCTGCCCCCTAACACACATGCCTGCACGGCAAAACAAAAGAATTAGGTTACATCATTTTCTCAATTACTACTATGCACTAACATGCTTGATACAGGAACTTACCCTGCTAAGGTGAGTAGCAAATAGGCCTAGGGCCTAAGCTCGGGGCAGGTTGTCCGCAAACGTTTTGTCCTTGAATGGCCTGATCCCCTTCAAAAATTCACCAGATTGGCTAGGCTCCCTTCATCTAGCAGCAGGGAGTAGTCCTCCTACAAGGTCCAGTCGGGAGAAAGCTTCCTTCTTGCTATCCTCTCTTCAGTAGGGCGGGGAGTTCCCGGTCATGTGGCGGGGCGAGGAACAGGAGGTGCTAAGGCACAAGGCTGACCCTTACCCTTCTTGGTGGGAGCCGGGATGGGGTCAGCAGGGCGCTTGCCTTTGGGATCCCCAGTAGAAGTTGAGCTTGCAGGGGTGGAAGGGGGACTCTTGATCAAGGTTCGCCGTGCAGAGGAGCCAGCACTAGGGGTCGCCTCCGCCTTATCTTGCAACAGTTTCTAAAACATCCTTACTGCACACGACAGGTAAATGCAAGAAAATATATCAATAAACATTTTTAATCATTCATTTGCAGCAAGTAAGCAATAATCAAAGCAGGCTGCAAGAGCATATACCAGCAACAGGATCCATGCTTGCCACCTAAGGGCTTAGGCCAAATTGGTGAAGAATAACATGGTGTACTATCTTGCGGGGATCAAAAGGAGAAGCATTTAAGTGTTCTAGCAAGGCCTAGAAGGCAACAGGTCAATTGTGGACAGAATATTTTAATTGCTCACGGGGATTCACAACCTACACCTGAGGAAAACGCCAGGGCTAGGGAGACGAGATGAAGAAATAATCTCGTTGCCAATCCTTCACTGAGGACTCGATGGATAGAAATTGAGCTTCTCCTCGGGAGGTGAAATAAAATAGGCCTGGACCCGCTCTCTTAAGCATGAAAAAGGAATGGAATTGGGCAGCGAAAGGGGTCTCCCCTCGATTTTTCACCAGAATGTAAAAGCCAGATAACAAGCTAAAAGATTTCGGAACCAGCAGGTTTAGAGGGATATTAAACAAAGTGGCCATCTCACAGAAAAAATGAGGGATAGGAAAGCAAAGGCCTGCTTCTAGTTAAGCAAGGTAAAAACACAGAAAACCAATGGGAGGGAACGAGCAGCAGAAGCAGGGACATGGATCACATGATCACCAGGTATCTAGTTCTTACTCCGGACCCCCACCAGGTCCTCCTCCGTCAGGCTAGACCTATATATGCAGAAGGCATCAGCCTCAGTCACAACCAGGAGATCCTTCGTCCGCTTCCTGTTCCCCTCCTCCTTACTATTTCCCTTCTCCTCGCTCTCACCCCATGGTGGGTGGCAGAGTCAGAGGCCGTGGGATTATCATCACCTTCATCCCCAGAAGGTTCTATCAAATCAATATGGACGTCCTCAATCGTGTCCCTATCTCTGCTACCCGTAGACATGACTACTAGAAAATAAAGGGGAGCAGGGAAGCGTACCTAGACACAAGCAGGAGAAAGCAAGGAATTACGGAGAAAAGCCTTAGAAATCGAGAACTTGCAAGGCAAAAATCTGTTTCAGAAAATTTCTTGTAGAAGAAAGATGGAGATTTTTTTCAAAAGAGGAAGAAGACTTACTCAGGAAACTCGGAGATGGTGAAAAAGTAACTTCCCAAAGAAGGTCTTTATACCCTAGCAGCTGAATAGTCCCATCAGCATTGGACTCGGCTTCTCTGTTCCTCGCTTGGCGGCCACGCACCAATCACAGGACGCATGCGCTGACAACGCACGGTAAAACCTTCCTCCCTTTTCCTACTTTTTTTTGAATAATTACCCCGCCATATCCTCTGTAGATAAGTTCAAATCTTTTCAAAAATCCGCTTACTAACCTACAAAGTACTTGAGTATGTGGGATGGTCTTGCATACGTCAAGGGACTAGTGGGAGATAAACTAGAGTGGTAGTTTGGTGCAGGTTATTGGTTATCCAAAAGGAAATTAGATTTCAGAGGATAATTGACGTGAGAAGTAGCTCAGCAGGATACAACAAACAACATTTGTAACTGATCTTTCCCACTAATGATATTCTGGTCCTCCGAGAGTCGACCAAAACACCCTAATTACCTGAGAGGTACGGGTCTCTGAGTCTGATCATTACATTGGATTACGATCCAAAGACATAAAGAGTAGCGATGTTAGACATTGATTTGGATAAGTGGCTTAAAGCCATGAGATCCGAGATGGAGTTCAAACTAGATTTGAACCGTCCTACATCTAGAATATTCATTTTGACGAGGTCACACGAGAATATGACTCTATCAAGAAAGAGCCTGACCCTAGTATATACAAGAAGGTTAGTGGGAGCATGTTCCTAGTATTTTAGATGTGTAACATGTTGCTCATTTAGAATGAGGACTAAAGAAGTGTTCTTGATGCATGGTAATGGAGAGTTGATTTGGGAAGGTTTTGGCGATACTAGCTTCTAGTTAGATGCGAATGGTGTCTAGTCTCGATTCAACTGTGTATTCAGACCTAATGATGATGTGGTTTCTTGGAAAGGTTCCAAGCGAGATACCAAAATAAATTTCGCCATGGAAGTCGAATATATTGGCTTTTGAAGTTGCTCAAGAATTGATTTGGATGAAAAACCACAATCAATAGTTGGGTGTGCTACCTAGCACTGCTGAGCTAGTAGTTACATTAGAGGATAAAAACAGGGCTATGGCACAAGGTAAAGGACTGAGATCTTATCACAAATCCAAGAAAAATTCTTAGATGCCACCATCTATTTGGAGCGATGGTAGATAAGTTTGAGGAATCGGTACAAGCCTGGGACGTTAAATGAGCAAATAAAGCGATACATAAAATAATAAACGGAATCATATCCCACGTCAACCAAGCTACTTGTGCACTTGCACACTAACTAGTTGATGTGAGTTCAAGGTAAATACTACTTTGAGAGAAATGGAGTGTCGTAGCTTCAAAAGCTCTCCTCCAACAATGGTTTCTTACTTTCTTCACACAAGAGCAAAGTTATGCTCTCTCTAGCAAGTCCACACAAAACACCAACTTGTGTCTCTTTGAGCCTTTTTCTAGAAACGCAAGAGAGTGGGACTAGAACAACACTTTTATGAAGTAGAAAGTGTTATAGGTTTCTTAAGAAAACTTTGAATGAATTTCAAGCTCTTAAGAAAAGGATGAAACGATAAACTTTTGAGAAAAAGAGATATACATGAGAGAAAATGAAGTAAGAGATATACATGAGAGAGGTATACAGGATATATATATATATATATATTAAGATTGACCAAGACTCCAACATGCTTTATATATAGATGTGGTGCTTCATTCAAGTCAATGGTAGATAAGCTCTACTCATGAGGATGTAAACTGATCAATTTATACTTTTATTACAAAAAAAAAAAGAAATTACTTTACAAAAATGTGGTCTCGCGATCGGCCTTTTTTATTATTATTTTAATACGTCGGTCGCTACCCCAGCTCACGACCAGTGGTTGCTAACCCAAACATCGACTCTTGGTCACTACCTGGGGTAGCAACCCATTTTTATTAATTTTTTTTAAAATTTTTGTTAATTTATTTTAATCGTTCATTCATTTAATTAATTTATTAATTACTAAATATAATTAAGTTAATTAATATTTTTAAAAGTTTATTTTTTATTTAAATTCTACAAAAATTTTAAAATTATTAATTAACCTAATTATAATTAGTAAATTAATAAATTAATTAAATGAATATACGATTAAAATAAATTAACAAAATATATATAAAAAAAAATGGGTCTCTACCCCAGGCAGCTACTGGTGGTCGTTGCCTGAGCTTACGACCGGCGGTCGCGAGCAGGTAGCGGCCGGTGTATGAAATAATAAAAAAAAAAGACCGGCTCGCGACTGGTCACATTTTTGTAAAGTGTACCGCTGACGCAATACACTTATAATTAATTTTTTTGTAATAAAAATATAAATTGGCCGATATAAACCCCTAAACAAGGGTATTTAATACATGTTTTTTTAAGGAAATCCGCCCCAGCGAGGCGGGGGGTTTGACAGGACCCCTACCGGTAAATTAAATAGCGGAAGAATCTGTACAGGGCAAAAAGCTATAAAATTATAAAGAAAACCCTATACACCCCATATATGTCCTATCTACGAAAGCTAGGAAAAATATTGTCCAAGTGAATCAGTGCAGCCAGACGTCCTTGAGCCATAGGCACCATTGCTGATGATTGAGACGAGCAAGCCTGATTCGCTAAATAGTCCACCGGCTGATTGGCCTCTCGGAAGACATAAGTGAACCTCGTCTGCATCCCTCGACGAAGACACTGGATGCAAGTGAGTAGCGGCTGGAGCTCCCAATGGCCCGTCCCCCGCGAAACAATGTGAATAACTGCCAAGGCGTCAAGTTCCACCCAGACGTCGCGGCAACCTAGCTCACGAGCCAAACTCAGCCCCCTCATAACTGCAAATAACTCCGCATACGTATTCGTCCGTTCTCCAATATAATCAAAAAATCCCGTAATCATAAGACCGTTGTGATCACGTAGGATACCCCCTGCCCCCGTCGGGCCGGGATTCCCTTTCGAGGCACCGTCACAATTGAGCTTGAGCCAGCCCTCAGGGGGCACCTTCCATCTCACCAGTTTGGGCAGACGCTGCAGAGGGCACGCAAGCGCAAGACCCAGTCGAGCAGCTACATCTGAGTCCCCATGCCAATTCGGTCGGTCAAAACCTCCTGCCTTGTGGATCAAAACAAGATGGGACAGTACTCGTCAGATAATCATGCGAGTCGAGAACCGGATGCCATTGAACTTTGCTTCATTCCGCATGTGCCAAGTAAACTAGAGTATCAAGATGGGAATCAAAATACGCACGTGTCCCCGGTGGACAGATGGGGCAGACGCTATCCAAGAGTGGAGCATGGTGGTAACATGAGTTGTGATCGGCGGTGCCCAGCTGAAAAGGGACCCAAAGTGTTGCCATACCTCTCGGGTCACCGGGCTCGTTAGGAAAAGATGAGGCACTGTCTCTAACGCAGAACAACATTGGCATATTGAGACAATAGCCAAGCCCTTCCTTCGCATTCGCTCATCAATAGGTAGGAAATCATGCACCAAGCGCCACATGAAGATCGAAATGGATGGAGAGATAGTTGTATGCCAGAAATGCGCCAGTAGGGGGCGCTGAATGCTGCTCTAACGAACACAACTCCAAGCAGCCTTGGTACTGAACAAGCCATCTTGGCTCCCCTTCCAGGAAGCCGCATCCGGGACCTCTCCATCAAACGGAATGAGCACAATTCTTGATACCACAGAGGCGGGGAGGACCTTCCCTAACTTCTCCAGGTTCCATTGATTCCCTTCCCAATAGTAGTTGATGCGTTCGTGCAGCGAGAAACGGGGCTGAACTAAGTCTGAGAGGGAGCCATCGCCCAGCCAATTGTCATGCCAAAAGCAGCACAGACCACTGCCGAGTGACCAGACAATATAAGGTTCGGCTCGCTCCCGGGCGCGCTGCAGCCTTCGCCATTGCGGAGAGGCATTCGAAAGTGTAGTGGATGCTGAGCAGGAACGTTTGCAATATTTCCGACGAAGGAAATCAGCCCACATACAAGATTGGGTGCGGAACCGCCACCATAGCTTCATAGAGAAGGCTACAACGATGTTCGATATGCTTCGAACGCCTAAGCCTCCTTCGCGAAGAGGAAAGCAAAGCCACTACCACGAAGACCAATATAGGCGTTTCACCGTTCCCGTAGAGCCCCAAAAAAATTTGTTGAGCATCCTGCAAATCCGAATTAGAACACCTTGAGGGGGGTTCACAACGGCCGCCAGGTGTAAAGGCATAGCTAACAGAACTGATTTGATTAACTGAAGGCGACCACCGAAGGACAGGAATTTCTTTTCCCATCCGCCGATTTTTGAGGCCATGGAGTCCACGACGCGATCAAATAACTGAATCCTAGCCCGTCCGACGAAGATTGGCGCGCCTAGATACGTGAATGGGAGATCTTTGTGGGCGAAGCCCGTGCGAAGCTTGATCCGCCGCTTGACCAACAGTGGTGCCCGAGGAGAAACTATTAAGGAGCTTTTGGCTATGTTCAGACATTGGCCTGAGGCCAATTCGAACTCCCGCAGGAAGGACATAATGGTCCTTAGGCTCGATTCCTTCGCATTCATGAAGATGAGGACGTCATCAGCATACGCCAAGTGGGATATATCTTGGCTGCCAACGAACTGCATGG
Source organism: Sesamum alatum (assembly GCA_034509735.1). Taxonomy (NCBI): domain Eukaryota; kingdom Viridiplantae; phylum Streptophyta; class Magnoliopsida; order Lamiales; family Pedaliaceae; genus Sesamum; species Sesamum alatum. The sequence continues at coordinate 8,828,486 of JACGWO010000007.1, read as the reverse complement.
ACCTATCCAACGTCATTAGGGAATTTAGAGACCAAGCAAAAAACTTGGATGCTAACACAAAGAGCGACGGCGAGAGTGGATTCCCCTGACGCAGGCCTCTCGAGGACTGAAAAGAAGCCACACAGCGAACCATTTATAAGGACCGAAAACCAACAATGCCGGGGTGCAATTGCGAACAAGCTTAGTCCACGGTTCTGGGAACCTAAGACGAAGGAGGACCGCCTCCAAGAAGGTCCAATCTACGCGATCATATGCCTTAGCCATGTCGAGCTTGAGAGCCACATTCCATTCGTTGCTTCGGGCTGAAATGGAGTGTATGAGTTCTTGGGCAAGTAGAATATTATCTGCGATGTGCCGGCCCGGAACGAAGCCACTTTGGTTTGGAACAATAATGCTCGGCAAGAGACCCTTAAGTCTGTCATTGAGTAGTTTAGTGAGTATTTTGTTGGACGTGTTGCAGAGGCTTACGGGCCGGTACTCGCTCCACTGCGAGGGATTCTTGACTTTTGGAATGAGGGCCAGTGAGGTGGCCGTGAAGCTCGTCGGCAAGAGAGCACCGGTCAGGAATTCATCAACAGCAGTGAGCACGTCCCACTTGATAATTTCCCAGCAAGACTGATAGAAAATGGCATTGAAGCCATCGGGGCCGGCGGCGCTATCTGTGGACATACCAAATACCACACGGGAGACCTCTTCCAGGTCCGTCTATTGGTAGAGTATGGGCGCCTTGTCAGTAGGAACAAGACGCGGGACATGCTCCAGCAAAAAGGACGTTGGTCGCCGACTTTCCACCGCTAATAGAGAGCTGAAATATCATGCACCGGAGGCTGCGATCTCTGCCGGATTAGTGATTGTGCGACCGTCCTCTGAGATCGAAGAAATTAGATAGCGGGCACGCTTCTTTCGAACCAGCTAATGGAAGAACCGGGTGTTGCGATTCCCCTCTAACACCCACTTGCAGGAGGATTTTTGTTTCCAATAGTCTTCCTTAATCGAGAGAGCCAATTGCAGCTCTGTCGTGCCCTGCTTCATAGCTATCAGATTGGCGTCCGTGGGGGAGTCGTCATAAGCGCGTTTGGCCCTTTGGATTGCCTGCTCGGATTCTCGCAACCGCACAAAGATATCCCCAAATGTCACCTTATTCCATTCTTTAAGCTTGTGTTTTAATCGTTTCAACTTCGCGGCAAGCCTCTCCATGCCAGATACGCCCGTGGGATAGGACCAGTTCCGGGCAACCTCAGTTAAGAAATCCGGGTGGCGCAGCTACATATTCTGAAAGCGGAATGAGGTAGGGCTGGCTGTAACCTGGGGGCGGACCGATATTAGTAAGGGGCAATGATCTGAAGAGGAGCGCAGTAGATGACGGACCGATGTGTGTGGGATAGCGTCTACCCATTCGCTAGAGAAGAGAACTCTGTCAAGTCGCTGCCAAAGTCGGAAATCCGTCCAGGTGTATCTGTTGTCCTCAAAGCCCAAATCAATCAGTCCACTGTCGAAGATCGCCTCACTAAACTCCTCAATCGAGTGATGAGCAAGATAGGACCCATTTGAGCGCTCAAAAGTGGAGATCACCGAATTGAAATCCCCTCCAATAAACCATGGGTCCGATAGGTCGCCCATGCTCCTCATGAAGTCCCAAATGGCCTCTCGCGCAGGGCGCGAACATTTCCCGTAAACTATAGTACACAGCATCGGTGACTCGGAGCAAGGAGCCTGAAGACGGAGATGTAGGAACTGTTCGTCATCACGGAGAACCTCATACTCAATGCCCTCAGCTAAGAGACACCATATCCGATTGTTACAATTTTTAACCACTGTCTCAAAGCCCAGTCGACGGTGGGTGAGAAACTCATCCCATTGAACTCTAGGGTCTATAAGGCCCACTAGTGACAGGTTGTATTGTTTACAGAAACGTCTGATGATTCGAAGCTTGTTTCCAACACCACGAGCATTCCAAATCAGCGCATTCATTGGTGAATGTTGGAAGAGACGGACCGAGCACGTGTGTGGCTTCGGGTCATGACCCGATCCAATCGTACCATGGAGCAACCTCGGCGGTGCCAGCCCCTAGCCTTAACTTCCACAAACTCCCCCTCGTCTGCCGCAAGATCAATAGCAGCCTCTGCCAGTGGAAGGTTCCCCGTCGACCCCTCATGATCAACATCCAAATGGGCGAGGGCCCGTGCTCGATCACTTCTTTCCGCTGACGGCTCAAAGACACATATTGTTTTGATGGGGTTTCGTTCAGCCTGCTCAGAGGCAGAATCAGGAGGCTCCACAGGCTTCTTGAGGTTCACAGATCGATCTCGGGCCTCCTCGATAGTTTCTAGGCTTGGCATGCTTTCTGTATCACTGTCGGAGTCGACGACGCCCCCGACAACCCCTGGGCGCTGTCCTTCTGGCCCGACAGCACTGGTGTGGGACGTCCCCGCATGTCGGTAATTATTCCTCCCAGGGTCCGCATTGGAGGCCGCATCTACTGCGGCTGAAGGGGTGCCGGCAGGTCCATCAGGTAGGACCGGATCTTGCCCCATCGGTGCCTGTTTCCGGGCTCTCCTATCAATGATATTTCGAAGGTCACCAGTCTCCTTCTCCACAGTCGGGTCTTGTATTTTTCCCTCACGACAGTCCTCTAGGCCATGGCCAAGATGGAGGCACCGCGAACAATACTTCGGACAATGTTCGTAGTAGACAGGTTGGGGGATGTAACGGCCTTCGGTGCCAATCCAAATAGAGTCTGGTCGCTGCTTCAGGAGATCCTACTCGACACAGACATGGGCGACGCTAGGCCTAAGACCATTCGTTGTTGCCTCGTCCAACTTCAAAGGTGTACCCACTAGGCCAGCGATACCAAAAAGTGCTTTTTTGTGGAACAGGTGCAGCAGCAGTTTCGGTAGCCGTATCCAGACTGGGACTACCGGGGACTCAATCTTCGGGTTGAAATCATAGGACCACTTGAAAATCCGCATCGGAAACCCCTCGATGAATAATATTTGTTTCAGCCAAAGTCGGGAGAAGTCCTCTTCGTTGTGGAGTTTGATAATGATGTGCTTCACGTTGATGACGCCAATAGTATAAGCCCCTCGCAGCCCGAAGCGCAAAAAGTAAGCGCGTATCGCCTGCATGCTCGGGTAACCATGGGAGAATTTCCCGACCAGAGCGAAACGCAAAGGTGCAGCTAGTCGCTCTGTCTCGTCCATGGAAAAATTAATGGCACAGCCTCCCCGATGGAGGCATGGCTTGCCATAGTAGTCTTCGGAATCGGAGAAGACCTTCTTTGCTGCTCGGGGCATAAGTGTTTAGCCAGCGCTGGCCCCTCTTGCGTGAGAGCAGCCAAAAACGTGCGTCGCCGATCCGGAGGTTCAGGCGGAGGCACATCGGCGATCGGGGAAGGGTTTGGAGGAATCGCAGAGGACATGGACTCTAGAGAGAATTCTGGCGAGTGTTGGAAAGTTCTTTTCGAGAAGAGACACACACTAGAGGGGGGTATTTAATACATGGTAGGTCCTTATGGTCCTTATGGCGCTTTTCTGGCATACAACTATCTCTCCATCCATTTCGATCTTCATGTGGCGCTTGGTGCATGATTTCCTACCTATTGATGAGCGAATGCGAAGGAAGGGCTTGGCTATTGTCTCAAGATGCCAATGTTGTTCTGCGTTAGAGACAGTCCTCATCTTTTCCTAACGAGCCCGATGATCCGAGAGGTATGGCAACACTTTAGGTCCTTTTTCAGCTGGGCACCGCTGATCACAACTCATGTTACCACCATGCTCCACTCTTGGATGGCGTCTGCCCCGTCCGTCCGCCGGGGACACGTGCGTATTTTGATTCCCATCTTGATACTCTGGTTTACTTAGCGCATGCGGAATGAAGCAAAGTTCAATGGCATCCGGTTCTCGGCTTGCATGATTATCTGACGAGTACTGTCCCATCTTGTATTGATCCACAAGGTAGGAGGTTTTGACCGAACGAACTAACGCGTGGACTCGGATGTGGCTGCTCGACTGGGTCTTGCGCTTGCGTGCCCTCTGCAGTGTATGCCCAAACTGGTGAGATGGAAGGTGCCCCCTGAGGGCTGGCTCAAGGTCAATTGTGACGGTGTCTCGAAAGGGAATCCCAGCCCGGCGGGGGCAGGGGTATCCTACGTGATCACAACGGTCTTATGATTACGGGATTGTTTTATTATATTGGAGAACGGACGAATACGTATGCAAAGTTATTTGCAGTTATGAGGGGGCTGAGTTTGGCTCGTGAGCTAGGCTGTCGCGACGTCTGGGTGGAACTTGACGCCCAAGGGTATTTAATACATGGTAGGTCCTTATGGTCCTTTGAGGGTTCCTTGAGGGTTGACCACAATTTGAATTAAACACACTTTGACTTTGGATTAGTAATTAATCAATCCAATCAATTAATTTCAATCCACATCAAATCTCTATTTTATTCTTAGACCTAAAATTAATTAATCCAATTAATTAACTCTTTGGGGTTTCTATCACATAGGACCTCAATTGAATAATCCAATTATTCAAATGATTAATTTAAACTCCTTTAAATTAATACCCTCTGTTTTTAGGAATCAATTCAATATTTAATTCCCATCTGAAATTAATTTCCTATAATACTATTAGTGTTTTTCTGTGTGACACTTATAGGTCCACCTTCAGCTAGAATTGGACTTGTATCACATATATAATTTAATCCAGCAACTAACTTACTATAGATTTAATTAAATCATATTCAATTAATCACTCTTGATTAACTCATTAATTCAAGAGTACCCATTACCATGGGTGGCCGCCTAGCAACAGACCATGGCACTAGAGAATAAGTGAATTTACTGTGAATAGTTAACTGCGTTTACTGTGCAGATACGATCTTTCCATCAAGCTATCTCCCGATCAAAGCCTAGGGCACGAAATTCTAAATCGGTTCCCATACTTGACTTCGCTAACTATGTATTCGTTCATAATTGTGTTTCTTGTTAATCAACATGGAAAACTATTTTCCTATTTGATTAACAATTGTGCTATAGAGATGAACACAGTTTAGAGGACATAAGAGATCGCCATCATCTCATGATGGCGGATGAATTCCTTCTTGGAATGCACTAACCTCCATGTATATTCTGATTGCACTGGTGCAGGACTTTTGGCAACCATGTAATAACGCAGTTACATCAACTAGGACCAAAATACAACCGCCCCATACACAAGGCTACTATGACTCCTCAGGTCAGAAGACTAACTTCCGTACTATCGCAGCTAAGAAGTTCCAATGAACTTCATTGGAGGTAATTTGAAATTTAAATTTGGAATTCATTTTACTTACAACTACAAACAACATTTTTCACCTGAAACTCTTGCATGCTCTCACGGCCAACCAATTTTTCTTAGCGAAAAAGATAATTTTTCTTCTTCACTAATTCTCCTTTGAATGTTCTACTTGAACTAGGTTGAGGCGTAGAACTTGAACAACCCAAATACACTAATAGGTAGTGTTTCTTTTGGATTTGTTTCTTCCCTTATTAAACTTCTATCTAATTATAGAGTTAGACTCTAATCCATAGTGGTGTGCAGACAACATAGAGGAATCCTAGGTTTGATTCTAGAAGTGAACAAAAAGGAATGAAAAAGGAACAACGCTGGTTGTCGTTCCTCAAACGTAGACGAAAATGTAATGTTCCAATTAAATACTTGTACTTTTTCGTTTTCTCCTCTAGCCACTTATTCATGCATGTTTATTTTATGTTATGATGTGTTTGGAAACACCGAACACTCGAAAATTCAAAGAAAACACCCCTTCAAAATTTAATTTAATTTCTATTATTTTACATTTTCATCACATTTCCGGACCGTACCAATTCTTGCAACTCTCTCCTGGTGTAAGGAACCTACGTACTCTAAATAGGATGACCCACAATTGTTCCCTATCAGAGTAAGGGAACTGCATGACGCCACAAAAAAGGACAGGTCCAAACAACCCAGAATGGAGAGAGGCCCAAGAGCATGGAGGAGTTGCTCCCCAAGGTAGGTACAAAGCTGCGACCCAGAAGGAGGTCTCTCGAGGACCGGGCAAGCCCCAAGGGACTCATTAGCCGACACACGTGGCTGTTAGATTGTCCTCTGGCGAAAAGAAGGCGACATGGCCAGTTCATTGCTCAGGGAAGATAGAGGACAGATTAGGTGTTCACCAGGTAATCACGAGCTTTAAAGATCCCTGGATGGAAGGATCCACCTAACCACCTAGCTTGAAGGAAGGAATTCACTTTATTCGTAAGGAGATCCTTATTCATAAGAAACCACCCCTTAGAAAAGGGTAGCTCAACCTAGGAAGGACTCCAACTCCTCCCCGAGTCTGCTAGAGGAAGGACTCTTTCTCACGAGTAAGAATCTCGTTTATAAATAGGTCTTCCAACCCTTGAAAGAGGGTACGTCTCTTGAACACGCAGAGAAGCTCTACAAGCATACTCACTCTTACAGTATTTTTTGATTTCTACGCTTTTGTGATTAGTTATTAACTTGAGCATCAAAATACAACGTAATTTTTGCTGGTCACATTTTTAAAATTTGCAGAAATCAAGGCCTGTGAACAAATCACAGGTTGGACTATTTTGAAACAAGCAACTTTATGCTCATGTCACAATAAACTGACAATTCAAATAAAAACTTGTAACTCATAAATTCAAAACTAAAATTTGAACATAACCAAAAACAATATGTACATGTAAATTCTCCAAAAACTAAAAATATCCACCTTCAATGGCCGATACTTTAAAAAAGTTAAAAGAGAAACTCAAAGCGGAAAGAAGCAGAGGTGGACCATATATTAATGGTGAAGCGGGGCGCGGGAGCCCACCCACACAAAAGCCACAGCAGTCCAACTAGCTCCGGCTCCTCCGCCAGCTTCCGCCACCGCTCGTGGCGGCGATCTTCATCTGAACATTCTCCAACTCGGATATCGGGCAAGGAATCTGGATCCCACCAGGTTGATTGAACCCATAAACCTTCTCAGCCTCTCTTAACAACTCAGCAAACAAGGGGTGATTAAAATATATAACAGGCACCAGAACTCGGCAAGCATCCTTCTCCTTATCCCCCACGTACACCGCCAGGTGCCCTTTCGGCACACTCGCCGGCAACTTCGGCTGCTCAAATTCTTGCCCGGCCCGAATGTAACCCGAATCTCTTTTCCCAGAACACAGGCTCCTAGCTCCTCGTCTCAACGATTGAACCCATCTGGAGAGCTTCGAAAAGGGCCCTGCCGTAGAGCTCGGCTTCTGCAGCCGCTCGTAGGTGGGGCTCCGCCGTGTGCGGCGGTGAATGCACCACTTGAAGACTTTGACCACCCTGTGTCCGAGCCTGAAGCCCCTTGTTCTTCCCATTGTATAGAATTGATAAAGTTTCTGAAAGAGCGTTTTCAGCTTAAATAGATGGATTAAAGACGAGTAATAATGGTTCTGAGTCAGATTTTAAGGATGTCATAAAACGTCTGAGCTGTTTGTTGCTTGGTTTTCCGTGCAGATGTATTGTATGTAGTGTAGTGGAGGGAGGGAGTGAGATTTTCTTGGAGTGGAAGAAGTCAGAATTCCTTGAACGGTGTGGTGGGGGCTAGCTGGAATCCTTTATATATAGGCTGAGCCGAAGAAATGAAGGAATAATATTGAGGGCGTGGCCGTGTGGGGCGGCGTGGGTGGTCGGCACACGGACATACTCACGTGTGAGACTAGTGATCCAAACATGTCCGATAAACATGAGTAATTTTCATAAAAATAACTAAGAGATTTTTATCAAAAATAATGATAATTTTAACACACTATTTATAATTATTAAAATTATAAAATTTATTATTGTCCTAAATTAAAAAAATCTCGCTAAATATATATTAATGACAATATTAATAGTTTTTGTTTTTGTTTTTGTCGCACTGGAATAAGTATGACTTTGCGCTGTGGTTAATTACCAAACTGGAAAAGCAAAATCATCTTGAATATTAATTAGTATATTATGCAAAAATTATTAGCCTTTATTTCTGTAAGTGATGTCTAAATATTAACTACAATTAAAGACTATAACAAATATTATTATTATAGATAAAATCATGATGAATGTTGATTATCTGTGATTAAAACATAAGTTTTTCATCAATTTTGTGTAACCGTGGCAAATAATATTGATTTAACATAATTTTTAAACTGTAGTAATTTATAGTGTCGGGAATTATTCAATTATTTATAGAGTTGTCAATCAATACAAGAAAATATGATATTAGTGGCAAAATATTAAATAATAATTTTAAAGTTGTCACTAAAAATATATATTAAGTGACAACATTTTTTATCTTGTCACTATATAATTATCAGTAACAAAATTATGTATAAGTTGTCACTAAATACAATTAGTGACTCATCTATAGTGACAACTTAGTGACAACACAATATGGTGACAATAATTATTTATTATCACTAGGTTATCACTATACATAAGTCACTAATTGTATTTTAGTGACAACTTTGTGCATATCTTTTTGTCACTAATAATATTTTTTATAAAATAAAAGTAATTATTAAAATTATAAAATTCATCATTGTGACAACATTATCACTTGATTTTTAATCTTGTATTTTTCTTGTAGTGAATCTTTTTCTATTTGTAGCGTGTTCAATAACAATTTAGTAAATTCGTATTGTATAAATCAAAGTTGCTTTATTATTAGACATTTTTAATAAAACAGTAGAAATAGAATATATATATATATAGTAATTCAATTACGGAATTTAATTAATTAGTTTCAATTGGATTCTATATAAACCTTAAATTTAAGGTCCATGATTTATATTTTATTTACACAAATTATCTCTTTTGAAAAATTACATATACACTCATCAAAACGTCTATATTATTTATATGAACCACCTCTAATTTTTTAAATAAATACACATACATCCCCAAAATCGTCAACAACATTACATAAACTATTCCCACTTTTTGACTGCAAGGTATCTACTGTAATTACACAAAAAATCAAAAATAACTTGTGTAAATGAGTTATAGATAAAAGTATGTAATATAATTATTCCTAAATTTAATTTGATTAAAATCCACATTTGGGGGAGACAGGCTGTCGGAACATAGTATTTTTAAGCAAAATTAATTAAGGAACGTTTAATGAAAAGAATGTAGGAGGTGAGTTTCGTGGCCATATCACGTTTCAAGGTCAAGAACTGAGAAACCTCATAAACAAAAGCCAATTGGGAACTTAAGACAAAACAACATAATTAACTAGTTCCTGAATTGAAGGCTTCGAACTAGTTATTTTCTAATTGTGGTGGATCTCAATGAAGGTAAGGTTTTTATATTTCAATGGAGTACGTTCCTTGCTACTTCCTCTTACTTTGATACCAGAAATTGTGGCACTCAATATCTACGCACATTATGTTTAATAATTTTTTTTATGGTACACAGTATTTGTGCACATAATTTTAGTAACACTTTTTATGATATTAAAACTCATAATTTGTTCATGTATTTTAAAGTTTATCATTGCTTTACGATTTTACATATAAAATCTGTCTGATAACTTTTTCTAATGCATTAATTATTAGTACAATATTTTACACAAATTAAATTAAAAATTAAAATTTTGTAGAATATTTGTTACATTGGTAATTGGTAATGATGATTATATGTACATGCAACACAAATACCAATATATTATTTTTATTTCAATTAACAATAAACCTAAACAAAATAAGAGTAAATTTAATTTTTTAGTATATGTAATTACATGAAATTAATTTTCTAAAGGAACTTAATTGAGTAGTTAATACAATTACATGTATTTAGAAAGTTAAATGGCACTTTTGGTATTATAATAATTTGGTGTAGTGGTATAAAAACTACCATTTTGTATCTATAAGACCCATTCTCTTTATAATAGTATTAGCTGTCTTGGCATGCCGTTCCTATGTGCATATAATAAATAATTGTTTATTCTTTAAAATATATTATAAATAAGAGTAAAATATATAAACTAATACATTACATTAAAAAAAAAAGAAAAGAAAGAAAAAATTATAAAATTTGAAAAGTTGAATAAAGTAATTTTCTTATCAGTTGAGAGTTATTTTTGACATTACAAAAAAGCAGTGTGGTAGTGTCATTAACTGCCATTTGTGAATAAAAAAAGGATTTTATTTTTTATATAATAGTATAGATAGATACAAAAGTATTTTTTTTTTATTTTTTTTTTTCGTTTTTCTATGTATAACGAGTTTAATATATAGTTGCCAGAAAGGTGAAACATGTCGAGACGTCCGCCTTCTGTAAAACAAGCTTTCTTCCAGTTTGTTCGTCTTTGAGAAATTTAGACTTGTTTGATTTGTCAAAAATAATGTAAAATATATTTTACTTTTCAAACTTTTTTCTCAAAAAAGCTATATTGGAAAAAGTCTAATTATATATTTACTTTCTATCATATAATTTTACATCCATCTTTGTAGGTTTAATTGTATTTTTAGGCACATAATTGTTTGTACCCCTTTAGACTTATAATTTGTTAGGGTCGTAAAATTAATAATGCTTCATCTCTTTTAATTTCATGGTTTTTAGGATAAAAATTGGTTGGAAAGGACATCATAATTTCGACAAACTTTAAAAATTCTAGCTAATTTTGTCCAAAAATCATGAAATTAAAAGGTCCTGAAAACAAAAAAATATATCAATTTTGCAATGAAAGTTTTTCACACAAGAAGCAAGATTTTCCTCACATTAGCTTAAGGTGAGAAAAAAATCTTCATCACAAGCTCTTCACAAGTAGGCCCTCGCATTAGGCTTAATGTAAAATAATATGACGAAACGTAATTCCTCACATATATAAATTGTGAGGAAAATAATATCTTCACAAATAAATAGTGTATGTAACGAACATATCCTAATTCTCCTAGAAAAAGATTATAAGCTACTAAATATGATCAAATACATTGTCACATTAGACTAGTTTTAAAAAAATTCAACGACATGTGACGATAATTTTACATTAGAATTATTCAAAATTAATTTTAAAAAACTAAAAATTAGTTTGTGATAAAAAATTCCTCACCTTATATATATGTATATATATAGTTTTACCTCAAGTAGATACATTTTTACTTGTGGTTAATATTTCCTCAATTAACATTCTAATGTGACATTATTTATTCATCACAAAAGTTATTAATTGCAATTTTAACATAAAATTAGCATTTAACAAGATTCATATATATTGTCATCCCTATATATTAACCTAGTATAATAAAATTTCGCTCCTCAATGGCATTTGCCTCTAAACTAATTCCATATAATATATTGTCGAGGTTTGGGGGGTGCGTCGACAATTCAGAAACTTCGGGACTGTGTCCGTCATTCTTCCCCTCTTCTAATTTTTCTTTCTGAAACAAAGTGTGGACATTTTAAAACAGAAAGTATTCGGGATAATCTTGGTATGTTTGGTTTAGCTGTGCCTGCAGTCGGTCTGTCTAAAGGTCTGGCGCTTTTCTGGAGGAAAGATACAGTTGTGCAGTTGAGATCATTCTCTAAAAATCATATAGATGTTGATGTGATGTCTAGTGTGAATGGGGCAAATTGGAGATTTACGGGTTTTTATGGTGAGCCGGAAGCTTATCGGAGAAAGGAAGTTTGGGAAAAGCTGGTTCGGTTGGATTCTCAATCAGACGCGCCGTGGCTGTGTGCTGGGGACTTCAATGAAGTGGTGGAGCAACATGAAAAAACAGGGTTGCCGAGACCTCGATGGCTGATTGAAGATTTCAGGGGTTCATTAGGTAGCGCTGATTTATGCGATCTGGGCTTTTGTGGGAGTAAGTACACATGGTGTAATTGTAGGCGACATCCGGACACGGTATGGGCTAGGCTCGATAGGGCTTGTGGGAATTCGAAGTGGTGTGTGCGGTTTCCTTCTACGACTGTTAGACATAGGTGTACTCCATGCTCTGACCATGCTATTTTAGAGATTCAATGGGACCCTGGAGGAGATGCTCAACGTCGATGTCGGAAGTATCAATTCAGATTTGTGGCGAAGTGGCTGCAGTTGGAGGATTGTGGTAGGGTGGTAGCAGATTCATGGACGGCTAATGTGGGAACTGATCCGGGGAGCAAATTGTTCGGCCGAATTCAGAATTGTAGGTTTCGTCTGCTTCAATGGAATAGGGAGAATGTTATTGTGCCGAAACAGCAAGTGAGGGAGATGGAGGATCGCTATGCTCAATTGGAAAAGGGTCTGTTGGGAGATGAGGAACATCAGGAGATGATTCTGCTAGATAAGCAAATTGAGGATTTCCATACTAGAGAGATGTTGAGTTGGCAGCAGCGTAGCAAAGTACATTAGCTTAGAGAAGGTGATGGGAATACCAAATTTTTCCACTCCTCAGCTTCAGCCCATCAACGACATAATTGGATTTCCTGTCTGAAGGATGAAGGGGGTGTTTGGAGGAACGGGGATGAGGAAATTCAGGGTATACTGCTGTGGTATTTTAGATCTATCTTTTCATCCTCTCGACCGGCTGATCCGTGTATTGAGGAGGTGTTGTCTTCTATTCAGCCGCGGGTTACTTCTGACATGAACCACTCACTTGTCGCCCCTTTCACTGCCGAGGAGGTCAAACAGGCTGCTTTTGGTATGTTCCTTCTTAAGTCCCCCGGCCCTGATGGCATGCCCCCTTTATTTTTTCCAAAAGTTTTGGCATATTGTTCAGTCTGATGTGGTAGCTACGGTCCTTAGAATTCTTAATGAGCATATTCTTCTGCATAAGTTCAATTATACACATATTGTGCTCATTCTTAAGTGTGAATCATCGGAGTCGGTAGGGCAACTTCGTCCTATAAGTCTTTGCAATGTCATTATTGAAATTGCGTCTAAATGTGTTGCTAACCGAATGCGATCTATTCTTGATCATGTTGTGTCTTATTCACAGTCCGCATTTATTCCGGGACGGTTGATCAGTGATAATGTCTTGTTAGCTTTTGAGCTTAATCATCATATCAAAACCACATCCTGTTTGCATAGTGCATGTGTGGCTTTAAAATTGGATATGAGCAAAGCATACGATAGGGTCGAGTGGTCCTTTCTCAGGGGTGTTTTGATTAGGATTGGGTTCCATCATCGTTTTGTTGATCTTATTATGTTGCTGGTTACGACAATTTCCTATTCTTTAACATTGAATGGTGAACCCTTTGGGTATTTTAGGCCTGAGAGGGGTATTCGGCAGGGTGACCCTCTGTCTCCATATTTGTTTATTCTGTGCGCCGAGGGTTTCTCTAGCTTGATTGAAGCAGCGAAACGGGAGGGTAGGGTTGTGGGGGTCAAGATTGCGCCCCGTGCGCCTCAGGTGTCTCATCTTTTGTTTGCAGATGATACTCTAGTGTTCTGTGAGGCTAAGGAAGAGCAGCTGAGGGAGATTAGGAGGATTTTAGAGGTTTATGCGAGGGCTTCGGGCCAAGAGATAAACCTCCAAAAGTCAAGCATGGTGGTGAGTGGGGGGTCGGGGGTTGGGGGAGAGTGTTAGAAGACATCTTGTTGCGGTGCTGGGGGGTTAGGTTAGTGTCTAATCATGATAGGTATTTAGGACTGCCAGCGGTGGGGGGGAGGTCGAGGGGTGCTTTGTCCAATTATTTAAAGGATAGGGTGTGGGATAGAACTAAGGGGTGGAATGATAAAACGTTGTCTCAAGCAGGGAAGGGGATTTTGATTAAGTCGGTGTTGCAGTCTATTCCAACTTATGCTATGTCGTGTTTTCAGCTTCCTAATTATTTGTTGAAACAGTTGGAATCGGCTGTTGCGAATTTTTGGTGGCATAATAGGGGAGATAGGCATTCATTGGTTGGCTTGGGATAAGTTGTGTCGTCCTTTGTCTAAGGGTGGTTTGGGCTTTCGTTGTTTACGTGAGTTAATTTGGCTCTTCTTGCTAAACAAGGGTGGCGTATTCTATCTCGTCCGGAGTCTCTTCTTAGTAGGGCTTTGAGTGCTAAGTATTTCCAGCATGGGAATTTCTTTGAGGGTGCGTTGGGGTCTCGTCCTTCTTGGACTTGGCAGCATTGTGGCGGCGCTGGGGCTGTTACGTGATGGGTGTGAGTGGGTGAGGGGGCATGGTGGGGAAGGAAGGGGGGATGGAGATGGCAGCTTCATAAGTCGGGTCTTATTACGGTTAAAAGTGCTTATAGACAGATTATGAGTATGCGTGAGAGGAGTACTCCATTATCTTCGAGGTTAGGCTTCGGTGGGGGGGAGGGTAACGGCTTGTCGTGGTCAGTGGTGTGGGATAATAATGTGCCTCCAAAGGTTAGGGTGTTCATGTGAAGGTTGTGTATGAAAGTGCTACCGTCGATGGATAGGATAGCACGACATAAGCAAGGAGTGGATACATGCTGTTTGGTGTGTGGTGTTGAATTGGAGTCGTTGCGGCATGTCTTTCTTGAACGTCCGGCAGCAAGGCAATTGTGGGCTTTATCTTCCTTACCTTGACAGGTTATATCATTCTGGAATGCTGGAGTTGCTGATTGGGTGGTACATGTTATTCAACAGGTTGTTGAAGCCGATAAATGCAAGTTCTTGGTATTGTGCTGGGCGATTTGGAATCGGCGGTGTAAGAGGGTCATGGAAGGGAAATGCCTCGACTCTCTGGATGTTTGTAGAAGAGCTCTTCGATGGCTGGATAATTTTCAACAAGTGCAGAGACGCATGAGGAGCAGATATTGAGCTTCTGACAGATGGTTTCTAGTGCATAGTTTTATTTATTCTGTTGCGCAGAGTTTCCTGCTCTGTTTTGTGTTTTAATTGCTAGCTAAAAGTTTTGGTGCTTTACTTTGTTTGGTCTGTAGTTAGTCTCTGTTCTTAGGCTTATTTTGTATTTGTGTTGTGCTTGTTGTTGGTTGTTTTTTTGTAAGACTTTTGGCTGTGGCCGATTTTAAGTTTATGAAATCTCATCGCTTGAAAATCAAAAATAAAAAATAAAAATTGCAAGACATTCCTGCATTAGTCAAAGAAATGATAAGAATCATACATTATAGAAAGCCAAGATAAAATATCCGAATATAAAAGATACTTGACATGGTAAAATATTTGAGTAGTTTTCAAAATCCTGTTTTTTATCAATTCCTGAATAGTAAAAGATACCCTTTAAAAGGAGACCAATATATCTTCATCCAAGATGCCATACCAACAAAATGTCTCATTATTTGACATATTCGAACCTCAAGCAGAATCATGGTTTAAAATTTCCATGCGTTTTCATCAAAACTATGAAAACGTTTCCATTTTCGATGTCATGGAAACAAAAATACATGGTAGTTTTGAAATTATATAGTTTCCTTCGAAACACTTCATTTTCTTAATTTTCCTTCGAAATCTTTGAGTTTCCTAAGAAACATTTTATTTTTCCTAATTTTTCCGCAAAACTTTTGTATCGTACTTTTAGCTACAAGTATATAAATTCTTGTGTCATATATAAGTATTTCATTTAATGATAATAAATTTAATATTACGCTATATTAGTAATGTTATACGTCCAAATATCAACATAATATAGATATTTTATAACACATAGTTAAAAATAAATATTATTATATCATTTGTTGTCAATAGCAACTACATCAATTAATAACTCCAAATACATAATTATACTACATAAAAATAATGTTAATTGGCTATATGATACAAAATTAATCTAGATATATTTGAATACAAAAGAGAAAGGTAATATTTTTAATTTTTTCTATAACTATTATTTATGTTTCTTTAATTTTACGATTTTTTTGTAGCGTTTTCGAAACGTTTCCGAAAAGTTTCTAATATTTATAAACTCGAAACATGTGTTAGAAACAAAACTTTAATCCATGAGCAGAATTATCTTTCATTGTACAATCTATTAAAAAAGAATTTATATTAAAAAAGCAAAGAAACACAAAAGTATTAGTGCATAAAAAATCATAAAATACTCAAAAACAAGAATAATAATCTATTGCAACATTCAATATTAATTTTGCTTTAATTTACCAACTGTGAAAACTAAAAATGCATATTTGTACCACTTAGACTCCAAATTTACCATCAATTAGCACGAAAAGAGACATTGAATTATCAAATGCCAAAAGTTCGCTTGTGTTCAGTTGCAAGTAAACGATCAATAACAATACCACGCACCTTTGTTTCACCAAAATGAGGCTCTTTCTCAATTATATCACCGCCTCTGTAACAAAGAAACAACTTAAGTTTCTCTATCATCATGTTAAATCAGTAACAATCACAAATTTTTTGGGAAAAATACAATTTACTTCCCTGTGTTATCAAAAAAGACCAAAAAACTCCCTGTGAAAAAAAAAAGAGCAATATACCTCCATTGTGTTTCTTAAAACAAATCAAACCCCCTCTCCCCCCTCCCCAAGAGATGTGGTGTAACACACGTGTATTTGTTGCCAATTTTTATAATTTTTAAGGTAAAATTAGTGCCTTATATATATAAATATTATATAATATTAATATTTATACCGCCACCCCCTCCCCCGCCAAAGACCTCCTCCTCCCCTTCAGTTATCACGCCGCCCTCCCCCCGCCCCTGCCCACCCGTCACCTTCCCTTTCATGGTGCGCCATCGCCAGTCCACCTCCCCCTTACCTTTCAGTCGCGTGCCACCGCATCGCTGCTCCCTTGCCCGTCCCCTCCCCTAGCCGCCTGCTCCCCCTACCCCCCTTTAAATCCTGTCGCCGCCCGCTTCCCCCTCCCCATTTTCTTCCAGTCCTCGCCTGTTCCCCCTACCCCTTTAGATCTTATCGCCAGCCTCCCTCCCTCCAGCGCCATCGCCGCCCCTCCCCTCCCTCCAACGCTATCGCCGACTCCCCCCCCCCCCCCCATCTCTCTCTCTCTCTCTATATATATATATATATATATATATATTATATATCATTTTAATTAAATATATATAATTTAAATTATATATTATATAAATATTTATATATTATATTATAATTTTGAATCTCAACCCAACAATTTCTAAATGAATATTTACATATAATTTTAGAATTAAAAATTAAAAAAATTAAAAAAAAGGGCGCGTGTAGCTCACACACTCGCGTGAGGGGCCTTTTTGCTTCATTTTGAGAAGCTTATGGGGTAAATTACTGGGTTTTTTTTCCCAGGGGGTTTTCGGTTCTTTTGGTTCACACGGGGGAGGGGGGGGGGGGGTAAATTGCATTAAACCCCAAAATTAAATATGTTATTGATTAGCGCAGTTTTACCAGCAAACGTATTAGGAGGAACGCTAGAACTTTTGTGAAAATTATTGTATTTGTACTATTTAACTATGCAAGATATCTATCTTTTCTAAATATGTCTTGTTTATGTTAATCTAATAATATTTTTTGTTCCTTATATGCTCTAGGCTCTAGTAAGGTTGATAATATTATCATCGGTTCGGCCCAACTCTGGTAAATTTTCCTTCAATTCTGCTCGGCCAACGACACTTGAGTAGGACTTTGTGTTTTTAACTACCTCAACTACATTCTCTATTCTTTTTACACACCCTGACCTACAACCTAATGCAGACTTCGAACTTGCATCTTTAGAAGGTTGCTCTTCATTTTCATCAATAAGCTGACTTTGCATAACAATGCATATGTAAAATAATTAGTCAAATATGTTTTTTTTTAATAAATAAAATTAGAGTGTAAATACTGATATGTGTAGATTGACCAATAGAATTCACAAAATCGCCACATTTTTTCTTATTTATGTGAACATCCATCCATAAAGAAATTTTACATGTCTTTTCCTTCATATGGAAAGTTAATTTGTCAAGTTATTAGAACGTACGTCTTATGTATATATATATATATATATATATTAAAAAAACCTAATATACAATTTTCATAGAGTAGGAAAGTAACGTTGTCTTTTAAAAAATGTGGTTAAATGACAGTTTGAAACAGTTTTGTGAATTAATGTGTGACTTTTCCTACAATATCACACAATTAAATATTAAAATAATAAAAAATTAACTATTACCAAGAAAAGAAATACTAGAAATGTTATGACATATTCTATGTAAATAATATCTCAATAGATTATTTTATCAAATATCACCTGCTATTCCTCATTTTCAATAATAAATTATCAATATAGTCTAATATTCATTTCTTTTTTCTTTTTATCCAATGATGTATTACCTAAAGATTGTGTATTATTATTAAGCGATGTTTTAAATCCAACATGTGATTGTGCTCCTAATGGGGCTGATGTGTGAGAACAGAAATGACAATCTTGGGGCAAAATGCTTTCTTGGTCCTGTAAGTTGAGGGCATTATTTGTTTTGGTATCACAACTTAAGTAGGTGATTGTTTTAGTCCCATAAAATAAGTTTTTCAGTTTTTTTGGTCCAAAATGTCATGTGCCTTGCACATGGGACATGACATTTTGGGACCAAAAAAATTGAAAAACGTGACATTTTGGGACCAAAAAAATTAAAAAAACTTTTACTAAGATTTCTATTTGTTATATAAATTGTATGTGATGAGAAAAAACCAATTAGCCAGACTCTAATCATATAACTACCTGTATTTGTCATTAAGTAGTCAAGAGAAGATTGAAGCACACCTTCCAATCGAGTTTGTGCTGCTAATACATGATAGGTGTAATATTAGTGAATAAGGGTGTAATAATATTCCCCTTTTGGAAACCAATTACTTATGTGGGGCTCATATTATCATGCACCCTTTCGGGACACATTCTTGGCGTGCAGTTAGGATTAAAAACAGAAAATGTACCTAATCAAATTCAAATTTAATTCATCGTCTTCTCTCTTTGTGTTTGTTTTTGACTGTGATGAAATCAAATGTCGTGAAAATTATTGACAACCACGTACAAATCAGACAGAAAAAGCAATGTTAAGAGATGAATGAAGACGACAGTTGTGAGGGTAATTGTGTAGGATGTTAGAAGTGTAAGAAACAAGCGGACAGTTGGGTTCGGATGGACCAGTTTTGTCTTGCCTTCACCATGCGGCGGAGATCTTCAAACTTGAATAAATTAAATACACTGTTAAGTACTCAATTAATATTCGTTTACTTCACAAAAGAGCAGTATAATTAATAAATACTTAATTAATATTCGTTTACTTGACGAAAGAGCAGTATAATAAATGTGTTTGAACGCACGGGTACAGATATATACATGAAAACAGAATAGTTGTTCGGAAGTCGACAACATTTGAGGATCAGCTGCTTCCTCGAAAGTCATTTCTCCAACTCTTGATAAGAAGGAATCCTTTACATGTCCTACTCTCTCTCTCTCTCTCTCTCTCTCTCTCTCTCTCTCTCTCTCTCTCTCTCTCTGCAGTAATCGTGATGATTTAACAATTATGATTCGATAATTTATTTAAGGTAAAATTATATTTTTAGCCTTATAACTTTAGATTGTTAGCACTTTTGGTCCTATAACTTACTTTGTTTACACATTTTTTTTTTTTTTTTTTTGACAAATTTAGTCCAACACATATTTGTTTTGGTCCTTTTTTACCAAATTTAGTCCCCTGTTGACAAATTTGGTCTTGATGACATATAATTATAAGACCAAAAATGAGATCTACTCAAGTGAGAATAGGACCAAAATTGTCAACACAGAACTATATAAATTTGCCAAATAAAAAAAAACCAAATGTTAGATGTTAAGAACCAAATTCGTAAAAAAAAAAGAATAAATGTATAGATAAAGTAAAATTACAGAACCAAAAGTGTTAACGACCTATAGTTACAGGACCAAAAATATAATTTTACCTTTATTTAAAATTAATAATCAATTATCAAATAAAATACTTAATAAAAATATATAAGTAATTCTAGACCTCATCTTTGCCACCAGAAAATAGTTTTCTTGGCCTAATTCTTTTTCAGATCATCCCAAAATAAAATGAGTGTAAAACCATTGTACCCCCAGGATTAAAAGTATCAATTTACCTTCCTATTATTTCAAAAATGAATCAAAAAAGCCCCTTCACGCGCGAGGCGTACTATAGCCATTTTTTTTTCTCTATTTTACCTTTTTAATTATAAAATAATATTTAGACCCTTATCTAAAAATTATTAGATTTTGATCAATATAAATTTGTGATTTAAATTTGTTCATTTAAATCTATGGCTCAAATTTCATCAATCCAATGAAAAGGCCCACCCAATCAAAACTTCCCCCAACCCTTCCCCCTGCCCTGCTGCCTCACCCTGCCCCCACCCCCTACGGTCTTCTTCCCCTTGCCCCGGGGCGGCGACGGGAGTTGGGAAGAGAGGGGGTTTGGGGTTAATTTTACTTTTTTTTAATTAAAAATCTATTATAAAAATATTATATATTATATATAAAATAGTATTTTTATTTTTAATAAATATTTATTTATATAATATAAAAAAAATCTTAAATCTATGCCATTCGTTGAAATCAGGAAAATTAGATTGTTGATTTATACACAACACAAGAGAAAAAATCGCACCAAGGATGCGTGTACAATACAACAAATTAATTTCAAGGGCTTTTTTGATTTATTTTTGAAATCACATGGAAGTAAATTAATATTTATTTTTTTTTACAAAGGATTTTTCGAACAGTATTTATAACACAAGAAGTAAATCCCCAAAATAAATAAGACTTGTTATTTCTATTTAAAATATTTTTCTATTAATTCCTTAAAGTATTAAAGTTTCTATTCATCGAAAGCAGTAATTTTGTTGCTTAAAGTTTTTATTGGTCATTCAATAAACATACACAATATTATTATTTTGTTTGACTATTAATGTAGCAAGCGTCCCACATCGATCGCAAACGCAGAGTTTGAGTGGCTTATAAGCTCTAATGCCTCCTCTCCCTAGCGAAATGCCTTTTTAGAACAAAATTGTGAGACTCATACAAAATCAAAACGAACAATACCACGCGCAACGGGGCATCGATCAATTCGCAAGCCACCTCAACTATCATACAAAATTCTGTACCAAATGAAATGAGACTCATTTGTTCATTAATTTTTCTCCCTGTCCTTTCCTGTTTTAAGTCTTTGTTTCCTCCATCAATTTTTTTTTTATCCGAACCAGAGATCTGGCTGAACATCCTTAACTGTGTTAAGCGTTTGTTGTGCAAGCAGCTACCTAGACAGCAGAAGTGAATCGAACATCCCTGACCAAATTTTATTGTCCGTACTATTTGACTACTCATCTATTTAATTATACAGATCTAATCTATCTATCTATATATATATATATAGATATATTTGAGACATGAGTGCTCTTTCATGTCCGTTTGCTTCTATAAGCATGGACATTAGGCAGACAGTATAGGTTTTTGACCTGCAGAATCGGACGGATTAAATTTAAAAAGAGTAAATTATTATAAAAATTCATTTCTTGGATCCTTGGCTGTTTGTGTCTTTCTTCTTACAACTAGTTAATTATGTGGGTGTCAGCAGCACTGAGCGGCTGATAACTGACCACAAAGTCAATGAAAAGTGATATGGACATCTTAGCAAAGAATCTAGGTTAACTCACCTAAGTGTATAAATTTTGGTGTAAAAAATGTTTTATTCGGCCTATTTATATTTTTATTATTAAAAAACAAATTATACATATATATCGCCAATGTGGTCTACTTTGTGAAAATATGATTGGTCACGATCTGGTCGCAATCATTTTTTTTTAAAAATTTTTATTGACCAGTCACAACCTGGAATTGTGATCGACAATTATTCTTAATTGTTTATATGGATCGCGAGACCGAAGGTCGTGAGCTGATTCATTTGCTTGTTTCTTTTATTTTTCTTTTTTTTTGTTTTTAATTTAATTATTTATTATTTATTAATTAAAATTTAATTATATATAATTAATTATTAATTTAATAGTTAATATTAATTAATTGGTATTTTAAAATATTAAATTTAAATTTATAATTATTATTTAATAATATATTAATTATTTTACTAAATAAATATAATATAGTTTTCAAAAATTAATAAATATATTGCCTAATACATGAGTCAAACTCAAATACTTTTTTTTTTCTATAACTAATGGAATTGAGCGTGAACCAGCTTGGAAACATATCGAACAAAAATTTCTTTTGTACAAATTTTGTTTGTTAAATTTAATAAATCAATTTCAAATGAGCTTATCGATTCTTTTTATACTTTTTTATCTAGTTATGTTCTTGTTTTAATTTGTCATACGAACTAGATCAGACCAGTTTGCGACCAAATTTTTCATTGAAAAAAGGTCACAAATAGTGTACATGTGTAATTTTCACTGCAAAATCTCAAATTTGATTCATTTTTTTAGGAGTATACCGTGCATGTCTTATAATAAAAAATGAAATTCAACATATAATTTAACAAATTCATGAGTGACTTTTTAGGAATAAGGAAGATTCTTACACATTTACGCTGCATGTGATGATTTTTTGGTGAAAAATAGCAAGTAGTCTGAGGTGATAATTATATTGCATAACGCGTATAATTGATATGGCAAAATAAAAAAAATTATTTAGGTAGCAAAGTACAAAAATATTTATAGTTCGTAGGGCAAAATATTCACTACAGAAAAGACAATATTTTTAACCGAATTTTTGGAACTAGTGGACGGGTTTTTTAATGGGCAACTACCCGTCCGTGTTGTTAGCGTTACTAAAATTTTGTAACGGCTTTAAACAAATCCGTTACAAATTTGAAACGTACTTGGAATGGGTGTCTATAACCGTTACAAATGATGTTCGATTACAAATATTAGTTAAATTAAATCTATAGCGGGATTATGACGAAGTTTGGAACGGTTTTCTATTTACATGTCATCTTTTGTTACGATGTTCGTTACAAAATTCGTTACAAATTTATTTTATTATTTTGTTAAATTTAATTAATTAATTAATTAATTTTTAATTATTTTAATTTTAATTTTAATTTAATTCATTTCTAAATTTTAACTTTGATAATTATAATTTCATATTATAATAAATTATTTCAATTTTAGTTCATATTTTTGTAAATTCTATGAATTCAAATATTAATTAAATTAGAATGCAATTAAATATTAAAAACACATTTAATAAAAAATATATATATTCAATAATAGTAAGAAAATACAAATTCTAATTCTAAATATTTTATATTAATTTCTTACAGTATTGAAGTTATATTCATCGAAAGCAGTATTTTTGTTGCTTAAAGCTTCTATTCGTCATAAAGTAAACATATATACACAATATTTTTTATTTTTTTAACTATCATACAGAATTTCGTACCAAATGAAATGGGACGCATTAATTAATATTTTCATTTTTCTCCATCCTCCTTTTCTTTTTAAGTTTTTTTACTCCATTTAAATTTTCTTTAATTATCCAAATTAGATCTGTTAAATATTCCATAAATGTGTTAAAGAGCTTGTTGTGGAGCACATACCTACACAACAAAAGTGAATCAAACATCCCTGACCAAATTTTATTGTATCCTCTTTTGACCATATTTTTTGAGTTCTCGTCTATTTATTTAGGGAAAATAGTATTCTTTTGTTCCGTAATTTAGGATTTTTTTCACTTTTGGTTTCATTAGTTATAAAATTATCACTTTTTGTATGATAATTTGTAAAAAGTAACACTTTGGGTCCCATGACACATTTCCATTAAATATTTAACGGAAAATGCCACGTGACCATTAAGTACATGAAACAAAAAGTGCTATTTTTTAAAAACCTATTGGACCAAAAGTGAGAATTATGTAACATATGGGACCAATAATGTAAAGACTCTAACGGCAAAACATTCAGAGATCACACTGGATCTTTCATCTTGGATTTTTATATGACAACTGGTTGGAACACAAATTCCCCTGCAGAATTATGGGCTCTACGACATGGATTAACCCTTACCTGAGAGAAAGGTTTCGCGCACTAACACTGATAGGGTGAAATTCGGGAAAAATGTAGCCTAAGCACGTGCACCAAACGAATACAAGAAGCTTAACAAAAACAAGAAAGTAAGAAGTGAACTTGCAATATTCATTAAGAAGTATCCCAAATAATAAGATTCACCCCCTATTTATAGTAAATTCTAGGGGGTGAAATTACAATGTTGTCCCTTAATCCTACGGCCTAGATTAAATAGACGAGGGCGTTTCCGTCATTTCCTAGACCCCACTTTCTTTTCAACTTCCACCTCTTCAACCTCCTTCAACTTCCCTTTAACTTCCATTAAGGGCTCTAGTGTAATTATTTATAAAATTTGGGGCCTTCTCGTAAATTCTCTCTTTTAGTTATTCTTCTCCACATTAGTAGCCCCCCAACTTCCAAATGCTTCTGAAAATTTTGAAAGTTCTAACAGATAATTTGATTCTGATTCATCTTCCTCTTCTTGATAATGTTCCCTTTTGATGTAGAGTTTTTTTCTCCTGGGATTCCTCTTGGCCCCAATCCTTCTTCTACTGGAGCTCTGTTTCCTTCTTGTTCCTTCTGCTTCTGCCACGGGTTTCTTCCTTCTTGGGACCCTTCTTCATATAGACTCTTTCTCTTTCGAGACTGCTCTTGGTTCAACTCATTCCCTGGCTGGGATTCCCTGTCTTCTATGTATACACTTGGTGGGGTATTCTGACTTTCTTCCTCTTGTTTTGTTAGGTCTGTCTACTTGGTCTCCGCCACATTCCAGAAAGATGTCGAAACGAGTTGGCTCGAGTATATGGCTCTTCATCTCTTTCCTTGCAGTAGTTTTCGTTGTTCGACTTCCAAAAGTCATCATTCGTTAATCTAGAAGAAACAGAAATAATTTGCCAGTCCGAAAGATTTTTAGGATGTCACGCACTTCAAGAAAATGTCCAATGAGGAGTCGTCAGGGGTCCGTCAATGGCGGATCCGTCGATGGTGTCGGCCGGAAGCTGGCCGAGGCACACGCCTCGGTCGGATTTTAGTTGAGGGTGTATTGTTGCCCCTCCTTCTTCCTCTCTTGCTTGCTGAAGTGGTCGATTTCGATCACAAAGTGATTTCGGTTCAGGGCACCAGGAACGTTCATCTGATTTGCTAGATATTTCCAGAAATTAGAGTCAGAAAAAAGTTGACAACTCCTCGATTTCCTTCGATAGCGCAAGCCCCCCGCTTCAAACCTCGAGGTCGCATGTCAGCCACTCCGCTCCTTATCCTTTCGCGTACTTCGAAGAGTTTCTTTCGGCGTTTGCGGAATCTTGGTGCCACTTCCTCTCTTGTGGCTTTTCGATATTTTGTTCATCCTTGGGAGAGTTGTTAAGAACTCGTTCTTCTATCCCTTCCTCTCCATAGTTGAAAATGTTTTTTTTCCTAGAGGCTTGGTGTGTTGTTTTTACAAGCGCAATTCGCGAGTCTGTTCTCGCCTTTCGTCAAGGAAGGGAGATGTGGTTGCTCGCTCCTTCATCCTCTGTCACCTCGTATGCCGCCTGTGGAGGCGAGGGGGACTTTGCCCCTTTGATGGTTATTGTAATTGTGTTGCGTTCCGTCACATTTAGATCACCTCGGGTCACGACGCATCATGTTGATTTCTTCGAAAGCTTTGTAGGAGTTCCCTTGGTTGGGACACTTTGTAATTTCGCGGGAGTTCTTTGTCATTTGAGGAACTTCTTAAGAGTTCATCTTATCAAAATATTTTTGGAATTTCGCAGGGGTTCTTTTTTACTATGTTATCAAATTCTGTTTCTCTATTGCTTATTACGTTAAGTTACTTCTTTTTAAGCTACATATCAATGTGTGGGGCAATCCCCCTTTTATAAATAAAATATCAAAACTAAATACCTTATAAGCGAAGTGTTGAGCTAACTAAATATTAAGGGTAACCCCCCCTCTTTTTGAATCAAATTTCAATTTGAGGGCAATCCCCCTCTTTCAGATAGAATGTTAATGTGAGGGGCCATCCCCCTGTTTCAGATAGAACTTCAATGTGAGGGGCAGTCCCCCTCTTTTTGATAGAATGTTAATGTGAGGGGCCTTCCCCCTCTTTCAGATAGAATTTCAGTGTGAGGGGCAATCCCCCTCTTTTAGATAGAGTGTTAATGTGAGGGGCCATCCCCCTCTCGTGGACAGAATTTCAATTTGAGGGGCAATCCCCCTCTTTCAGATAGTGTTTTCGACATTAGGGGCAATCCCCCTATGAGAGGCAATGCCTCTCGTGACAGCTGGGCATTTACGTGGGGCAATCCCCCTTTTATCAATAATACTTATATGTGAAGGGCCATCCCCTTCTTGCAAAAAATAAAACACAGAAGCGAAAAAAAACTTGTCAAAAAGATATTTCATTATCATAATAAGAGGTACAAGAAACTCTTACACTACAACTTCATACAAATCTTAAAACGGGAAAATTTATACAAAATACTTCTTTAAGTTGACCACGTTCCATGCACGCGGTACTTCTTTTCCATCCAACTTTTGCAGGCGATAAGTTCATTCTCCCACAATCTTAATTACTTGATATGGTCCAACCATTTGGCGTCGAGCTTCCCAATGTTACCTGTGGCATCAACCCTCATTAACACGAGGTCGCCCACTTGGAAGCCTCGATGTCTAACTCTGTCATTGTAAGCTCTCGCCATCAATGTTTTATATGCTTCAGTCCTGACATTCGCGCTGCTCCTTAGCTCCTCCAGAAAATCCAGGTCGACTCTCATTTCACTTTCGTTGCTAGTCGGCTCGTAGCACTTCACTCTGACTGTCTCTTCTCCAATCTCCACTGGGATAACGGCTTTCGTCCTGTAGACCAGACTAAACGGGGTTTCCCTCATGCTTTGACGTGGGGTGGTTCGATATGCCCATAGGACTCCCGGAAGCTCCTGTATCCAATTGCCTTTGGCATCTTCTAGCCTCGTCTTCAAATTTTGGAAGACTACCCTGCTGATTACTTCCGCCTGCCCGTCCGAACGGGATGTTGCGAAGGTCCATACTTCCCGCTAGGGCGTGAATGATGTCGGCATGCTCCTGGCATCCGTAGAATCTTTCACTAAGTTCCATGCATCCTTACGCTCTGTAGGCCAGAGGTGTCCTTGCTTCGGGGCCTGGCATCCTAACACTCTACCTCTGGAATGATTACGTAGCCTTCCTCTTCCTACTCTGCTTAATCCTCGCCGACGTATCCAAGATGTGGTTTGCAAAAAGCCTCTCTTATGCAGCTTACTTCCAATTACCATGAGCTCTGCTGACCTAGCTTGACTTACCCTTGCTTCCTTGAGGTTCCTTGGGGTTATTTGGACACTTGAAGCAAAATCCCAAATTCCCAATCTTCTTTCAAACCTTCTTCCCAGCTTGATGAAACGCTCTTCACCGTCAAGGCTTCTTCCCACACTACGTCCACTTCGTGTCGCTCTTGACTCAGTAGGGTTATTCTCTCGCTCTCCGAAGGAGGCAATGAGCTGGCTGATTTAATGAGTCCGTTCGTATCTTCCTTGCATGACCACGGGATTTATTCTAGGGTGAACTCACCGAACTTCCTTCTTAATGCTTGGATGTTTGGTAAGTACTTGGTCATCTGCTCCCTAGCTTCGCAGCCTCCCTCCTAGTGCTTGACCACAAGTTGGAAGTTGCTATCTGCCTTCACATATGCCACTCCTGCTTTCACCCCTTGCTCAGCGCATCACACTCCGACTTGTTTTTGGATCTGCTGGCGACACTGCTGCTTTCTCGCCAAACATGATACGGTTTGGCATCGCGTCCTATTGCTCTCACCGCAACTCCTTCAGCTTGCCTTGCTCTCTGAGCGACTCTTGCTTGCTCTCACCACAACTCCTTCAGCTTGCCTTGCTCTCTGAGCGACTCTTGTTTCGTATCTCTTCTTATTGGGCTTCCCGAGGTAACCCTCATAACTCAAGCAGTTGGGAGGCTGTCCCTGCTAGCTCATTCTGTTTCCTGCTTCACTCCCACATACCACGTACCTGTGTCCAGAAGCGGTTTCCGTAAGCTCTTGTTTCATTTGTCCCACGAATTCTCGTAATTAATCTCTTCGGATCAACTCCTCGATCTCCTTCTCCAAGTAGTGGCATTCCTCCGAGCTAAAGTCTCGATCCCATTCCTTGTTGCTTGGCTGCATCGAGCATTTGAGTCCGCGAGGTCCGGGGTGTATTGAGTTAAATCCCCCGGGGGCACATGTCCGCGTTCATGCTTACTTCCTTCTGCCCTAAGGGGACCCTTTATCTTCCTCTATGGCCCTTCCGGCGGCTTGGCGGCTATGGTGGATGCATCCTCCACCAACTGGCGAAGAGCCTCGAGAGTTATCTGAATAACTGGGGGTGGAGGTGGAGCCTCGACCTCTTCCTGCCTCTCCTCTTCCTGGATGCGCAGGTGGATTCTCCAAGGCATGGGCCTTGCTCCTGCTGGGGGGGAGCCTCGCTCTCTGCCTGCCTCTCCTCCTCCTGGGTGCGCAGGTGGATTCTCCAAGGCGTGGGCCTCGCTCCTGCTGGGGGGAGCCTCGACCTCTTCCTGCCTCTCCTCCTCCCGGGTGCGCAAGTGGACTCTCCGAGGCGTGGGCCTTGACCTCTTCCTTCCCCTCCTTCTCCTGGCGGTGCGCCGGTGGACTCTCTGAGGCGTGGGCCTCGACCTCTTCCTGCCTCTCCTCCTCCTGGAGGTGCGCCGGTGGACTCTCCGAGGCGTGGGCCTCGACCTCTTCCTGCCTCTCCTCCTCTTGGCGGTGCGCTGGTGGACTCTCTGAGGCGTGGGTCTCGACCTCTTCCTGCCTCTCCTTCTCCTGGCGGTGTGCCGGTGGACTCTCCGAGGCGTGGGCCTCGACCTCTTCCTTCCTCTCCTCCTCCTGGCGGTGCGCCGGTGGACTCTCCGAGGCGCGGGCCTCGACCTCTTCCTCTCGATCTTCTTTCCTTTGCGCTCGCACTCCTTGCTCTTGAACGAGTGTTCATCTTCGATGCCTAGACTAGTTTACCACAGACGGCGCCAAGCTGATGGGGTGAAATTCGGGAAAAACGTAGCCTAAACACGTGCACCAAACGAATACAAGAAGCTTAACAAAAACAAGAAAGTAAGAAGTTGCAATATTCATTAAGAAGTATCCCAAATAATAAGATTCACCCCCTATTTATAGTAAATTCTAGGGGGTGAAATTACAATGTTGTCCCTTAATCCTACGGCCTAGATTAAATAGACGAGGGCGTTTTTGTCATTTCCTAGACCCCACTTTCTTTTCAACTTCAACCTCTTCAACCAAATTTATATAATTTGGGGCCTTTTCGTAAATTCTCTCGTTTAGTTATTCTTCTCCACATCAAACACATAGAAACTGATTCACTTAAGATTGTTAATCTTCTCCGTAGAGATTCAACGCGGCGAAACATCTGGCAACGGTCTGCAATTTTTTTCCTAAGCTAAGAAGGTGGAGATGAAGATAGAGGAGGCTGCTAAGAAGAAACTAGGGGAAGAAGGGAATACTCTTTCATTGCTTGCCTTTTCAGGAATTACATTGAGCTATTTATAGCTAAGTCTAAGACAATAACCCTAATAGTTTTGTAATAAATAACTATTTAATTGAATATAAATATATAGGAAATAACAAAGTAGGAAGGTGGAGCTGAAAGATGCTTAATTCTGCCATGGAAGTGCGCAGTGAGGTGGTTAGTATCTAACAGCTCGAGCATTGTGGTCTGTTGGATGTGAGAAATTGTGACCATAGGATTTAGGGTGGATTTAGCTTGAAATGGTGTCGTCGCCACTCAAGTGAGATTCCCCCTTTTCATTGAAAACATCGTCGCTTGGGAAATTAATTGGGCCCTTAATCCTACGGCTATATTTAGATGTGGATGGAGGGTCAGGATTGTGTCTTCCTCCAGATGTTCTGTGACATTGCCCCTTGGTAAAGGGGACCCTTGTCCTTGAGGGTCCAGGAAATCCGGGAATTTGGAGGCAATACTGTAGTAGTCCTCCTAGGTCGCATTATCTTCGAAATAATTTTCCTATTGAATGACGACTTGTGGGACTGCATTATGGCGCCTGGAGATTAGACAGCGAGATAAACTTTTGGCTGGAAAAACCCTGCTGATGCCCCTTCCCAAGAGCTAGGAGTAGGCCTCCAGACCGAGCAACCCAACAGGCTAGGGCCATCAGACCTATAATGGTAAGATTTTTATGCATGAGCCTAGTTTTAAATACTAATCTGGCAAGAACATGGAAAGCGCTCGTACAGAAAGCCTAGTCATCAAACAACTCGGATTCCACGTCACACAGCTGGACAACACCTAGGGCTACATCATACTAAAAAATCTCATCCAGATTCCCAGTAGATTGGCCATAATCTGCATCCTTCTTAGCAAGTAACTGCTTTCTCGAAAAATTTGGCAGATGTGTCAGGGTCAACTTAAACGGCTATATCTTCACCAATTCAACTCCGATTCATACGCGTTTGTTGGGTTGAGAAGCTAACCTCTCCGGGTTTCTAACGGTATATGGAACTCAACCAAACTTCTCCAAAATCGGGTTCAACACCAGCTATAAAAGGAGCATATTATGCAGTCATTTGGGACAACTTGCATCTTGCATTTTTGGCAACTCTCAAGTAACATCTACTCTATTTTGCACACAAATTTCTCTCTTTTTCAGCATATTCTCACAAGAATCATCATACATCGCATTACTTTACCATTATTCTCACCCTCTTCAAGTTTCCCTATATTTTATTCAAGTCGAACATTACTGACTTAAGCATCGGAGTGCTAACCCCTCTCTGCAGGTTAGTCTCCCCTACAATCTTAGGACTTTTGCGATGATCCCTCGACATCTTGTGGTGCTGTTGGACCCCGGTCGCATCACTTGCAAAGACCATTGTTATAAAAAAAATAGGTAATTCAAGTGTTGGTGTGTGCTTGTGACCAATTTTTTGTTTGATTAGAGAGACATGGAAGACAGGGTGGATATTTGAAGTGGGGGTAGTTTCAGCCTATAAGCAACCTCGCCTATCTTCTCTACAACTTGAAAAGGGCTTTAGTATTTTGGGGCTAATTTCAAGTTCCTTCTCAGCTGTAAGGAAGCCTGTCTGTAGGGTTGAAGCCTCAGATATACGAAGTCCCTAACCGAAAAACTTCTCTCACTGC
This sequence comes from Sesamum alatum, assembly GCA_034509735.1. Lineage (NCBI taxonomy): Eukaryota > Viridiplantae > Streptophyta > Magnoliopsida > Lamiales > Pedaliaceae > Sesamum > Sesamum alatum. Next base: position 8,797,393 of record JACGWO010000007.1, on the reverse strand, counting down.
AATACTTGTCTGCATAAATCTTCATTCGGTTCTGGGCTTCAGACAGGTCGAGCTTGTGCATTTTCAACAATGTCGCCCGCTCAAGTAAATATTCTTCCACTTCAGTCTGGGGTGTATCAATATAAGGATCAATAACCAATGGCCCAACAGTGTACCCATACAGAGCCTGGAAAGAAGTGAGCTTGAGGTTGGTATGGAAGTTGGTGTTATACTAGTACTCAGCTAAAGAGAGCCAACGATTCCTAGTATTTGGGTCTACGATAGCACATAAAACAGAGATAGTTTTCAACATACTGATTGGCGCGTTCTATTTTGCCATCAGTCTGTGGGTGATAGGTGGAGAGATTGAGAGTAGTGCCCAAAAGAAGAAATAATTCCTTCCAAATATTCCCAGTGAAGCTCTTATCTCTATCGAAGATAATATTAACAGAGAGGCCATGTAACTTATGGATATGATCCATGAAAATTCAAGCTACCATTAATAAAGGGATGAGTCATTGCTACGAAGTGGACATACTTAGTGAGACGGTCAACTATCACGAGAATGCAGTCTTTGCCTTCTGATTTAGGGAGCCCTTCCACAAAGCCCATGGATATCGAGGACTAAGCTTCACTAGGGATGGAGAGTGGCTGTAGTAGGCCTGGGTAGGGAACGTGTTCAGCCTTTGCCTTTTGGCCAACATCACAAGCTTGGATCCAAGTGGTGACATCTTCCCGTAATTTAGGCCAATAAAACATGTTTCACACAAGTTGATAAGTACCCTTAATGCCAGAATAGCCCCCAATGACTGAATAATGTAGCATTTGAATTATCTTTTCCCTTAAGGTCGTGTTCTAACCAACACAGATGCGGTTCCCTTTTATGAGAATCACACTTTTCAGACTGTAAGTAGGGTAGGCTGTATCCTTGACGGTTTTAGCTTGGATAACAAGTAACAACTCATCATCTTGTTCATAGCTCCTTTGAATGTCTGTCACCCAGTTGGGAATGATGATAGAGATAGAGTCATATTCCCCATGTTCCCTATGAGATAGGGCGTCAGCTGCTTTATTGTCCCTCCCCTTCTTATAATGTACTTCATAAACTAAGCCAAGAAGCTTAGAAATCCATTTCTATTGGAGTGCGGTGTCAACTTTTTGTTCTAATATTTATTTGAGGCTCTACTGATCTATTTTGATGATGAAATGGTGCCCAATAAGGTAGTGCTTCCACTTGGCTACAACTTGCAAAATAACCAAGAATTCCTTCTCATATACTGATAGCCCTTGGTTCCTTGGACTAAGGGTCTTGTTAAGATAGGCAATAGGCCTATGCTCCTGCATAAGAACAACCCCAATTCCACTATCACAAGCATTATTCTCAATAATGAAAGGCTTAGAGAAGTCTGGTAATGCTAAAACAGGGGAAGAAGTCCTGGCATCCTTTAATTGTTCAAAGGCAGTTGTAACAGTCGGTGACCATATGAAATTATCCTTCTTTAATAGCTTAGTCAAGGGCTTATTGATTAGCCCATACCCTTTTATAAATTTTCTATAACAACCTGTTAATCGAAGAAATCCCCTCAAGCATTTAACATCCTTGGGTACTGGCCAGTTTTTCATACAATCTACTTTATTTGGATCAGTAGCCACCCCCTCCACAGATATAATGTGACCTAAGTATATCGATTGACGTCTTCCCAAAATCACATTTACTTTGTTCGGCATACAACTGATTTTGTCTGAACAGGTCTAAGGTAATCTGAAGCTGTTGTAAATGCTCTTCCCAGCTCTTGCTATACACAAGTATATCATCAAAAAAGACTAGAATGAACTTCCTCAAGTAGGGTGCAAATACTAAGTTCATTAGTAACTGGAATGTAGATGGTGCATTACATAAGCCAAAGGGCATCACCAAAAATTCGTAGTGCCCTTGGTGAGTTACAAAACTTGTTTTACACACATATTCTTGTCCCATACTTATCTGGAAAAACCCGAACCGCAAATCAATTTTTGAGAAAAAGCAGGCCCCATGTAACTTATCCAACAATTCATCTATGATAGGGATTGGGAAGTTGTGTTTGACAGCGAGAGTGTTTAAATGTCTGTAATCTACAAACATATGCCAAGTCCCATATTTCTTTTTCACTAAGAGGACTGGGGACCCAAAGGGGCTTTGGCTATGCCTGATTATGCTATCCTTAAGCATAGATTTCACAATAGTTTCAATCTCTCCCTTTTGAGTAAATGAATACCTGTAAGGCTGCATTTTTGTGGGAACAACATCAGGTTTTAGCACAATTTGGTGCTCTATGCCTCGACTGGGGGGGCAAGGGGCTCTTGGAATATCCACATAAGATTGTAAGAACCTGTTGAGATCAAGGACAGAAATGGTGCCAAATGATGTAGTGGTAGAAATAGAGTGCAGCTGGCCTACAAAACCGTAGGCCCCCTCATTAACTAGTTTGGACATCCCTTTAACACAGATGAAATGCAGCTCAGATTGTGGGGCCAAAGCCTTTATTCCCAGTTTTTTCCCATCTTTAGAACTGTGACTATCATAGCTTTATAGTCAAATTTAATAGGGCTATATTGCCTTAACCAATCACCCCCCAAAACCATCTGGCAACGCCATAATTTGAGAGTTCTGATAGGGTATCGAAAACGATGACCTTGGATTTCCCATGTAAATACTGGGCAGTATAACTGCCTTACCAATTTTCGACCATCAGCCACACTTACCCCCATTGGAGTGATGAACTCCAAAGGGCATCCCAACTCACCAGATGTGTCTTCATCCAGGAAGCAGTGTGTACTTCCCCCATCAATAAGTAGCTGGATTTCCCTTCCATAGGCCTTCCCTTTTACCTTGAATGTGTTGAAGTCAGTGGTGCCATTGATGGCGTGTAATGGGACATTCATATCTCTTCGTTTTCTCACACTTCGTCATGTGGCTCTTGTTCTCGCTTGTGGTCATGGAAGTTTCCTCTTCAGTGAGTATGCAGTACATAAACTGTTGTTTACACTTGTGACCAGGATTGAAAATTTCATCACAGTTGTAGCACAAATTTTTGCTACGTCTCGCCCGCACTTCAGCTTCGGTTAATATTTTACGGATAGGGATTTGGTCTTCAAGTTTTTTGTCGAAGGGTTGTGTTTGGTTGTAGTGGTTTTGCTGAGGTTTCTGGGCATATGGAGTAGTATGGGGGAAATTGGGTTTAGGTAGGGTAAGTTTTAGTGTTTGGCCAGGGGAGTCTAGCATAAGGGTTGGCTAGTTTAAGGATGGCTCCAACAGTGTTTTCCTTGTGTTTGACTAGTGCGACTGCTTCATGGAGTCTAGTAGGTTTGAGTGATAGGACTGCTCCCTTGAGATCAGGTCTTAGCCCATTGATAAAACATATAACAAAATAGGATTCTAAGAATTCACTATGAAAAATCAGCACCGGGGATTTCAACTCTTCAAAACTTTCCAGATACTAATCCACTATGTTGGATCCTTGCTGCAAAGTATTGAATTCTCCTATTATCGTTCCTAGATCCACTCCTTCGAATCTTTCATAAACACTTTCAATGAACTATTTCCATGTAGGTAAGTCTTACCTTCAACTAGGCCGTGAAACCATAGCTCTGCCTTGCCATCGAGGTGGATAGAGGCTAAGAAGAGCTTCTGTTCTTCAGGTATGGTGTATACCACCTGAAAGTACCATTGGCACTTCTGTATCCATCATCTAGGTTCTTCCCATTAAATACGTGGAATTCAATGTTGGAGATAAGGGAAAACGCCCATGTGTTCCTGATGAGCTAGAATCGTTAGGAGATTGAGGAACCTTTGTGAGGGTTTGGAGGTTCGCCTAAAATAGACTTGCCTCTGTTCAAATTTTGCATTTATTCCATGAGGCCTTGTAACTACAGCTGGATTGACTTCTGTACATCTACTAGCTGCGTATACGAATTTTGCAATCCTGCTTGGATGTTCATCATACTATCAAACTGAGCCTGAACTTGCTGCTCGTTGACTTGCCTTTTTGATCTTTCATCCATCAATAACTCTTGCTTTTTTTGAACATCCATCATTTCTTTCATACGAGTGCCATCTGCCATTTTCTCTGAATTTTTCTTTCTGAATTCTGTGAGTTTTTTTTTTTTTCCTTCTAGAGCGTGTAAGGCCGAGGACAACCCTGCTCTGGATACGTATTTTGCTATCGGAGGACAGTCGTCACCCTGCTGTAACTTCTTGCTGTAGCTTATTTGTCTGAAGCGAAAATTGCCTACACGAATAAGCGTGTTAGTGCACTAATAATCTTGCAGAAAATTAAGCCAATGAAAAAGCATTTAAGAGTTGAACTTTGTTCAGGCTGCTTTAATGAGTGAATGCGTAGCTAAAACTGCAGATTTAATTTGATATTTCAAAATGAGTGAATGTGTAGCTAAAATTGCATATTTAATTTGATATTTCAGTCGGCCTTTAATCCTTGGATGTGGAATTAAAGGCAAGCGGATAGGCCTTGTACATTATGGATATTTACTGGATGTTTTATTTTAGACACGGCTTCGTTGGACCGGCTATCCACTTTTTTTTTTTTTTTTTTATTATGTCTGTATATCTTAAGTATTTTTGTAATTAATTTTATCAATGCTTGATATTATAAAATTTCTGGTTTGTAATATTATATAGTAATTTATGGAGTTTTATTGTTTTTATAATTTTACTATTTTTTTCGAATTTTTTTAGCATTGTATACCATACTTGGTTCGTATCACCCGATAATATTTCGATACGCCGCGACCGATATGAAACAATGCCCACTGATATTATCACTGATACCGCAACTTTAAATCATGGACTGAACTCCAGGAATACAACCTTAACTTTTGCTATCGGAGGTGAATCAGGCAATGGATCTACTCGCCAAACAAGCTACAACAAGTTCCTTTTGTCTTTTTTTATTTTTTTTAACAGTAAAAAGATGTATTTTATTATCTACGGCTGCTTGAATTGGGAAGTACATGATTGTTTCATTTTCCTGGAGTACATAACAGTTTTGTCTTCTGACAAAACTTTGAACAAAAAAACCGGACATGATTGATACATTAGAGTTTCAAAAGATCCAAAAAGAGTTTCAGCAGCCATCTTTGCCAAAATGTCCGTTGTCCGATTTGCTTCCCTTAGACAAAAAACCAGCTTGACTTCATGTAGTTCAGTTGACCTCCTCTTACACTCCAAAAGAGCTTGCATTAAGTACTTGGGCGGAGCTGTTCCCCTGCAGATGAGATTAAAAACAAACATGGAATTAGTTTCAATAATTAGGTGTGTTATCCCAATCTCCTTAGCCACTTTAATCATTTTATAACAGCCTGAATATTTGCAATCAATATGGTTTACGAAAGTTGCCCATCTTTTTTGTATGAAATCTTGCAGAATGACATTTTTTGTAAATTCGCAAGATATATTTCACCTCATTGTACGAACCTTTGGCAGCGGTAGTATATAAATAAAGTTTCCTTTTGCTCAAAAAAAAAAAAAAAAAAAAAAAAAAAGTGATATGGACAACTTATAAGCAAAGTGTTTAGATTAACTGAATAAAGGAAATTATATCAAATTACTAAGACTTGGGTATGTATAGTTAATTAAATTAAGATTTTGCATAATTATGGATATCTCTTCGTTGTTTTAATAATTATAAATACCCCACTAAAATTTGTAACCGTCTCACAAATAACTTATTTTCATTCATTTTATGGTGTATCAAAATATCTTTATGCAAATTGAATTATTTTTTAAATTTTTAAAAAAAATTTTTAGAAAAAAATACGCACGGAGAAGTTTCTTATGTTTTTTACACAGCGGAGCAATAATGTAATTTGCCTCGGATGATTTTTCTATAATTTTTTTAATAAAAAATCAAGGATAAAATGGACCATTTCAGGCCATTGATTAAAAAATACAAATCTCGTAGGGTATTTATAATTATTAAAATAACAAGGAGATATCTGTAATTATACTAAAATTTTAGTGGAGGTAATTGTAATTCACCCTAAATTCAATGATAATGTACACTACTGTTTTATTTATCATTTAGAGGGTGTTTGGCTAAGCTTAAAAGCTCTTCAAAACATCTTATAAGATGTTTGAAATCGTTTGGCAATTTTTTTTAAAAGAGCTTATAAGATCTCAAAATAAGATGTTTTGGAGCTTATAAGATCTTTTAAAAAAAGTTAACTTTCCTAACTTTTTTTTAAAAGATCTTATAACCTCTATGCAATTAATAATTGATAAGACAAAAATAACCTTATTAATTTATTATATTTTAATTTTACCCTTAACATAATACACACTTTTTTAACAACAAAAGATTCTCTCTCTCTTCCCCCCTCCAAGCATATCTACACGTCCCCCCCCCCTCCCCCCTCTCTCTATATATATACACAATTTTATATATGATCTCTTTCTCATATAACTATGACACTAATTACATAATTAATATTAATTTTTAATTATAATAATTATGTAAAAAAATTGCTATAGATGTTATATTTACTAAGAAAAATAAAATTTCAAGACAAGTTAAATTATAATATGGCTAAAAGTAGTCATTGGAATTAAAAATATATATCAATTATATATTTATGTTATTATTTGACTAGCATGAATGTTAATATTATTTCGATGCAAAATTTTACAAATAATAATTGGTCAATTTTTTATTTTTATAAAAAAAATAACTATTAAATTTTTATCTGGAGTTAATTAACGTATACTATTTATGAAAGTATTTTAAAAATATTTAAATACAAATATGTCAAAAATAGTAACTTATTTGATTTTAATAGTATAAAGTCCTTTTTAGTCATTTTACCAATCAAAAGATCTTATAATGCCAAACACCCTAACATCTTATAAGATGTGAAAACATTTTCTAAGTTTTAACATCTTATTTTATCCAAACACTTTATGAGCTTATTTTCAAAATAAGATCCAACAACTTATAAGCTCTTAAAACATCTTATAAGATGTAGGAGCTTATAAGATGTTTTAAAAAAACTTAGCCAAACACCCTCTTAATCAATTAACGAAAAAAGGAACGATTGAAAGAAAAAGTACTCGAACCCTTATGAATAAAGAGCAAATTTTAAAATATTTATTCAAAGAAAAACTGACCAATTTCAAAATAATGGAAGTTTCGCCTATCTGCTGCTTCACTAGTTTGCTACTTTTGGATTCAGGAATATTTACATACATTATTATGTTTGGTTCTTGAATTGTAGGCATGATCAGGGTAATTAATCCTATTTTGAGAAAATTCTTTCACTTCAAAATTTACAGTACTAGTTTTTTACTTTTTGTTCTTTTCTCAATAAAATGAAAAGTCCAAAGATAGCATAAAGTAGAGTGAAAATAAAAGGTGAATTCAAGAAAAAGAAAACACAGAACATGAGAAATGCTTTCCTTTTAGGAAAAAGTTTATCAATCTTAAACATTTTTTTTTTTTCGGATTAAAACCATTTTTGATTTCATAATTTAGATCATTTGGTGTTTGTGACTTGACTTCCTCGAATAGGATTTTGTGTTGCATCTTTTCAGTTTGGTGATTTCAGTCCTTTTTCTTATCGATAGTTCATCTCCACCGGCGACAAGGGTGAACTTCGATGAAAAAAATATTGAAATCGCAAGAATTTAAAAGATGCAGGACTAAAATGCTAACCTAGAAAGTTAAGGGACAAAAATGCTTGCAAAAGTGACCAAATAGGAATAGTAGCCTCCATTTTAAAATATCACGTGAGATACAAATACATTTTTTCAACGAGAAGGGTGAACTACAACGCAAAAAAGGATTGAAATCGCGAAAATTGAAACGACGCAGAACCAAAATACTACCTTAGAAAGTTAAAAAAATAAAAATGCTAAATTACCTAAGTTACAAGACCAAAGTTACATTTAAGCCACTATATAAAGTACAATACTTTAAGCATATATTAATGTGTAGGTTTATAACTTTAAAAATGTTGAATTAAATGCTTAGTAGTAACATTGAATGTTGTGGGGTCCATTACTCCTAAGTCGTCGGCTGAACACATCTACATACTTGTAGCCATCGATGATAGGGTGAGAATCGGGAAGCAATTGATCCAAACACAATCACACAATAAGCAATCACAAGTCAAGAACTTGAGAGTTTCTTCTCAAGAATATATTTCTAAAAATAGTAATCAAGTGCCCTTTACAATGGATTTAGTGTCCTATTTATAGTAAATGAGGAGGGGCATATGACAATTTTACCCTCCAACCGCCCCTCATTTAACGACTATAATTTAATCACTAGGGGCATCTTAGTAATTGACTCCGCCCCGCTAACTTACAGGAAAATAACTACCCTGTGGCACTTTGGTAATTACATGCATGCTTGGGGGTATTTCGGTAATTCGGCACATCAATTTATTTCAACTCCATCAGCAGCTCCCCAACTTCCAAATGCATCGGGAAAATTTGGAAGTTTCAATATGCAGTCTGTATTTGATGCAGCTTCTTCTTTTGATAGTTTACTTCTGCTATGAATTCCTTCCCTCTTAGGACTCTTCTTGATATAAGTTCTTTCTCCATCAGGACTCTTCTTGATATAAACCCTTCCTTTGCTAGGATTCTTTTTGTCTTCTTTATAAACTCTGTAGAATGTTTTGATTTCTTCATTCTATTTTTGTTTTGTCTATCTTCCTGGTCTCAGCCACAATCCAAAAAATGTCGAAATATGTCGGTTCGGGTGTATAGCTCTTCGTCCCTTCTTGCCTTTCTTTTTATAGCACTTTGTTTATAGAACTCAAGAGGTCATTCAAACGTTAGTTCGAAAAAAAAAGAATGTCTAGTGATCAAGGAATTGCACAATGATGTGCAGCCGGGGTTTCGGTGGTGGTGGGTCGAGGCAACGCGCCTCGACCCGGGGTTGGTCGAGGCACCTTGCCTCGGCCAGAACCTAGCCGAGGCGATACGCCTCGGCCTGGCCGGCCGAGGCTCCCTCATCTTTCCTGCCACCCCTCCTGCTCGTCCCGACATCGTAGACTTTGATCACAAGGTGATTGAAGTAATTAGAAATTTACCCAGGTGTCCTTCAAATTCGTTAAGTTTTTTCCATAGGGTCTAGCTCTAATGAGATTGCCCCACTTCTCTCTCCCCTCGAGGATGATTTAGATGGGTCTGGTATTGATGGAACCGGGTGTTCGTCAGCCCCCCAATCCAGGTCTCGTTGTCGCATCATGGATGTTAAAAATTGCCATAATTGCGTGAGTCCTGAGGAGTTTCATATCATTGAGAGTAAAATCAATCCCTCCTCCAAGTTCACCATTCTTCTCCCTAATGTCGATGATAGGATCAAGCATCCTCCCTTGGGATTCTTCACAGCCTATTTGTCTTTCTTTGCCTCAGGCTTCGCACTTCCCCCTCACCATCTATTGTTAGAGATCATCACACCCACTACTCTGAGCATTAGCCAGTTTACCCCCAACTCCTTCATCTGCTTCGAGGGGTTCCTTCAACGCTTTAGGGATCTCTACTTGACCCTCTCCTTCGAGGCTTTCTACACTCTATTTACACTTAGGAAGGTCCCCAATGACTCCTACTTCTACTTCTATCCACGAGGTGGCTGTAAATTTCTGGAGGGTGGTGCTTCCACGAAGGGTCCCTGGAAGGAAAAATTTCTATATGTAAAAGACCTAAACTGGGGGTTGGCGACTCCTTGGGGGGAGTCGCCCCTTGTGCCTCATCCTGTCTATGATCTCCGTATGTCATTTATTCGGGCAGGGTTGTTTGACCAACTCTTTGATGTCAAATCTTTAATGTCTACTGGTACTTGATTTTGTCTTTTGTTATCTCTTGCTTTTCCATTTTTCTTTTTCTTGTCGTCTCACTCTCTCTTTGTGGCCCTTGCAGGAAAGAAAGTTAATCTTCACGATGTTCATCGCTTTAAGACTGACCGTGAGAGGGAAAATGCTCGTGAAATGGAGAATGCTCAAAGATCTCGTAATCCTCCTTCGCCCCTTTCGAGGAGGGGGAAAGTGGTCGTCGACGTTCTCCTCCTGCTCGAGCCAGGGATCCTCCTGGTGGCTTGGGACGAAGTGAAGGATGTTCCTCCCCCCCTTGCGGAGGCAGTGGCTCTAAATATCCCCGAGAGGGTGAAGTTGATCCTCCTCGTTATGGGGCAGGGAAAGGACTCTTCACATACGGGACTAACTGGCAAGGAGAGATTTCATCCTTCTGGGATAGTGTTGATTGCGACATTGCCTATGAGAAATCGAGGGATCTTGTGAGCCCCTATGATGTATCCCGCCTCAGTGCTCTTTCCAGTGGTACTCTCACTAGGTTACTTCAGGCCGAAGCAGCTAGGGTTCGTATTCTTCCTTATACTTTGTTCCTTACGTAGCTTCTTCAGTTTTTGAGGTCTTTGCTGAAGGGTTTCCATTTTCTTAGGTGATAAATCTTTCGGAAGCGACTGAGATGCCCTTAGGAGTCTATGATAAGGACATCCAACAATTGAAGGACGCCCTTGAGGATGTGAAAAAAGACCTAAGTCGCTGCCAAGAAGATCTTAAAGTTGCCTCAGCCGAGCAGGTTAAGTGGAAAGATAGCTTCAACCAGGAGGTTGCTTCGGGGCAGACGTTCTTGAAGTCAGAGGCCGGCAAGATTTACTTGGACTGTGTGTGGAATGACTTCAAGGAGAAGTACGTGGGCTTGATGAATTCGACTAAGCCGTCCTTGGCAAAGCGAGCGAGATTTACGACCAGGTGATTAGACAGTGTCACGCCACTTTGAGGAATAGTTGTCGTTATGGCAATGAAGACTTCATGTTCCTCGATCCCAAGGTTCCAGATAAGGATGGAGATTAAGATGGGGAGGTCAAGGTAGCTTACGAGATTCCTGTCAATGGGGCTCCTACTTCTGCAGTGGAAAAGAATTAGAATTTTCCCTTACATATGTTCAAATGTTAGGACCGTTTTATTTCATAGTTTGAATTTTTAGGATGTTTTTCCTCATTTATGTTTTTTATGTTATCAAACTTTGTTTTTTGCTGTGTTGTCAGACGTTGTTTCTCTATTGCTTATTATGCTAAGTTGCTTCTTTTAAACATAATATCAATGTGAGGGGCAATCCCCCTCTTTTAAACAAAATATCAGTGTGAGGGGCAATCCCCCTCTTTTAAACAAAATATCAATGCGAGGGGCAATCCCCATCTCTTAAACAAAATACCAATGTGAGGGGCAATCCCCCTCTCTTAAACAAAATACCAATGTGAGGGGCAATCCTCCTCTTTTAAACAAGATATCAATTGTGAGGGAAAATCCCCCTCTTTTAAATAAAATACCAATGTGAGGGGCAATCCCCCTCTTTTAAACAAGATATTAATTGTGAGGGGCAATCTCCCTCTTTTGTACAATGCGGTATTAGTAATGAACTTATCATTAGTAAACAAAACAAGATCATTTCATTTCCATGACTTAGTGTTACAAAGTGTTCAAACAAAATATACAACATTAAGCAAAATATCTCTTGAGGTTAGCAATGTTCCGTGTGCGCGGTACTTCCTTTCCATCTATCTTCTGCAGGCGGTAAGTTCCTTTTCCTATTATCTCGACTATTTGGTATGGTCCTACCCATTTGTCATCGAGTTTCCCAATGTTTCATGTTGCGTCAGCTCTTCTCAACACCAGGTCGCCAAACCTGGAAATCTCGACGCCGTACTTTATCATTGTAGGCTCTCGCTATCAACGCCTTGTAAGCTTTCATCCTAGCATTGGCGTTGCTCCTAAACTCCTCTAGAAAATCCAGGTCAACCTGCCTTTCATAGTCATTACCAGTCAACTCATATTGTCGTCCCCTGAGTGTTTCCTCCCTTATCTCCACCAAGATGACAGCTTCTAGCGTAAACTAGACTAAATGGGGTTTCTCTCGTGCCTCATCGCGGCGTGGTCCGATATGCCCATAGGACTCCCAGGAGCTCTTCCACCCAATTTCCTTTGGCTTCTTCCAGCCTTGTCTTCAAATTCTGGAGGATTATTGTATTGGTCACCTCTGCTTGCCCGTTAGACTGGGGTGTCACGACCGAGGTATAACACTGCTTAATCTTCAACTCCTGGCACCACTGCCGAAATTTGACTCCCTGAAATTGCGTGCCATTATCTATCACAAAGGCTCTTGGAACGCCAAAGCAGCATATGATGCTCTTCCACACGAACCTTATGACTCTCTTTTCTGTGATCCTACTCAGTGCCTCTGTCTCTACCCACTTCGAGAAGTAGTCCACGGCAACCACTAAGTACTCTCGCTGGCCTGTCTCTCGGGGGAGTTTTCCCCACGATATCCATCCACCACTGATAAAATGGGCAGGGGCTCTGCAACGGTTGCATGTCTGTCGCTGGGACGTGAGTGATGTTGGCATGCTCTTGGCACTTACGACATCTTTTTACTAATGTCAGAGCATCATCATGCATGATCGGCCAGAAGTATCCTTGCGCAGGGGCCTTGCGTGCTAACGCCCTTTCCCCAGAATGATTGCCACAGCTTCCTTTATGGATCTCTCTTAGGACATATTCTGCTCTATCCCTGTCCACACACCTAAGATATGGTTGCGAAAAACCTCTCTTATATAACTCTCCTCCAATCAGTGTGAACCTAACGGCCCTTGCGCGAATTGCCCTTGCTTCCTTAGGGTCTTGAGGCAAAGCTCCAAACTTTAAGTACACCTCCAAACCTTCCTTCCAGCTTGGTGAGGCTCCCTTCATTGAAAAAATCTTCCTCCCCGTCAACATCCACATCGGGTCGTTTTTGGCTTAATAAGACTATTCTTCTACTCTTTTAATGGATCTAATGAACTAGCTAATTTAGCAAGTTGATCCGCTTCTTCATTGCTTGACCATGGGACTTGTTCCAAGGTGAACTCCTTAAACTTCCTTCTCACTGCTTGAATATTTGCTAAGTATTGGCCATCTGCTCCCCCTTAGCTTCGAAGTCTCCATTTACCTGCTTGGCCACAAGTTGGGAATCGCTATACGCCTTTACGCACTTTGCTCCGGCCGTGAAGGCCATTTTTCCTCCCGCGATTAACGCCTCATACTCTGACTCATTGTTGGAGGCCACGAAGCTAAGTCTGATGGCATAACGCAGTGTATCTCCTTGTGAGCTCTTAATCACAATGCCCGCCCTGCTGCCTTGGGATGTGGATGATCCGCCCACGAACATTTTCCACCATTTGTTTCTTTGCACTACATTATTCTCTATGAGTTCAGTGATTGGGGGAAATTATACAACTTATTCCTATATTTACCCTCATTTTATCTCTATATGATGCTTATTCTTAGGTACATTTGTGGTTTTTAGGAACTTTAGTAGACAAAAGGGCAAGTGCAAGAAAAGAGTCCAGACATAGAAAGAAGAGTCAAAATTCTGCAGAAATGACTACAAGTTAGCCCGTACGGGCTATCAGAGATGCGATTTTAGAAACGCAGGAAGCATAACCCGTGACCTACGGGTTATCAGACATTCACTGGGCGGACATTGGCAGACGAGTTGACTTGTAAAAAACGAAAATTCTGATTTTTGGTACTAAAAAAGAAGTCCTATTTCCTTTGTAATCTACCTTAGAGTCTTGGTAAGAATAGGACTAGAAAAGGAAAAGAGTTTTATGTTAAATAGAGTCCTATTCCTCTCCTTAATTAGGATTCTCCCTCTATATAAAGAAGGAAGGAGGAGAAGAAGATATCACTTTTTTCCAGTAATTTTTTGCATCTTTTTCTTGTGTTTTTGCTAGAAGTAGGATGAACTAATTTTCTTTTTGTGCTAAGGCTTCTGGAAAGCCTAATTGATACTATGTGTTAAATATTTTTTGGATTAATCTAAGTGTTATTTTCGCATATCCATGAGTTATTGTATTTATTGCTATTATCTAAGAGCTTGATCACCTCTTAGATTTTCTTAATTATGTTAATAAACCGAGAGGGAATTTAGCATAGTGGAAAGAGTAATTCATGGTGTGGATTGAATGATGTGTAGACATACACAGACATGATCTATCTGGTTCCATAGGTTTTTCATAAATCTTCATGCATTATTATCACGAGTCTTGGAGAGGAGAGATCTCTAATTCCTTGATAGTAATAGGTTCGGTATAGCTCGAGAGAGTATATTGGATTAAAATAGGAAAAACCTCAGTATCCGAAAATACTTGTTTGCTTGATTGATCTGTTAATATTGAATGCGTTATATTGATTAGGTGGACCTATAGCCGTAGCACTTCTTCCTAAATCTGCGTTTTTCCTTCACCATAATTACTTTCTATAGTTGATTTTATTGCCTTTTAGTAGTTTCATAAATCATTCAAATTCTCGATTGTCCAAATAATTAGGGATTAGTCATAGTTGTGGTAATTATTTCATTAAACCCCCGTGGGTTCGACATTCTTTATACTACTTGATAGTTAGTACACTTGCTAGTATATATTTTTGCAATCATTCGGAAATAAAATTTGCTAAAGCTTGAGCCTTGATTGCTGGTTTAGGTTGATACTTAATCCCATGCTCACTTAACTCAACTGATCATTTACCATCCTTCCTGATATGTTTGGATCTGCCAGAACCTTCTTCGAGGGTTGGTTCGTTAATACGGCCACAGGATGTGATTGGAAATAAGGTCTCAACTTCCTAGTTGCTGTTACCAAAGCCAGTGCCACCTTCTCTATTTGGGCATATCTCTCTTCTGGCCCTTGAAGGGCTTTGCTAGCGTAATATATGGGTCGGTGTTCGCGCCCCTCTTCTCTCACAAGAACTGCACTTACCGCCCCTTCCGACACTGCTAAATACACAAACAGGGTCTCCCCGTGCTCTGGCTTTGTTAAAAGAGGTCGCGAAGTAAGATACTTTTTCAGATCCTCGAAAGCAGCCTGACATTGTTCTATCCAAAAAGAAACTCTCTATCTTCTTTAAGACCTTGAAGAAAGGGAGACCTCTGTCTGAGGACTTCCAGATGAAGCGATTGAGGGCCGCCATCCGCCCCTGTTAACTTTTGAACTTCCTTAATCGTTTTGGAGGCTGCATCTTCATGATAGCTTCGATCTTTTCTGGATTGGCCTCTATCCCTTCTTCTCAGAGACCATGAACCCCAAGAACTTCCCTCCTTGAACTCCAAATGTACATTTTGTGGGGTTTAGTTTCATCCCAAATTTCCTCAAAGTGTCGAAACATTCTGCGAGGTCCTTTACATGATCTTCCTTTCTGCGGCTTTTGACCAGCATATCATCTATATACACCTCCATATTCCTTCCTATCTGCTCTCGGAACATGCTGTTCACCAACCTCTGATATGTGGCTCCCACATTTTGTAGTCCAAAAGGCATGACCTTATAGCAATATGTCCCTTGCTCGGTGATAAAACTAGTTTTCTCTTGATCCTCACGTGCTAATCGAATTTGATTATATCCTTGGAAGGCGTCCAGGAAACTCATCAGCTCACATCTCGAAGTTGAGTCAATGAGCGCGTCAATCCTTGGCAGGGGATATGAGTCTTTGGGGCAGGCTCGAGTGAGGTCAGTGAAATCAATACACATCCTCCACTTCCCATTACTTTTTGGGATTAAGACCACATTGGCCAACCACTCAGGATAGTACACAGGTCGAATGTAGTCGACTTGAAGCAACTTCTCCACTTCTTCTTTTATTACTTTATTTCTCTCTATTCCGAATGCCCTCCTCTTCTGCCTCACTGGTTTTGCTTCAGGATTTATGTTAAGTCTGTGGACCATCACCTCGGAGCTTATTCCTCTCATATCCGACATCTCCCACGCAAATACATCGGCACAATCTTGCAGAAAGCTGACTATAACGTGCTCTAGTTGTGGACCCAACAATGTTCCAATCTTAACTGTTTTTAGCGGATCCTCCAGGAGCTACACCATTTTTACCTCATCAAAGGCCTCCATTCGCTCCTTTTCAACTCTCCTTTTTTTGGCTTCTCTTCGAGGCACCTCCCCCAGCCCTTCTTGGGAGCTCCCCTTTGCGGCTCACAGGGCTCCAACTTGGGCGACCCTTTTGAATTCATTGAATTTACGCTGCTCTCTATCTTCCTCTCAGAAACAATTACCGGTTTTCTCAATATGCTAGCATAGCACTCTCTCCCCTGCTTCCTGTCACCGACCTCTTCCCCCACCCCTTCAGGTGTCGGCAACTTCATTTTCATGTGATAGATAGATACCACGGCCTGAAATAGATTTAGACTAGGCCTCCCGAGGATGGCGTTGTAAGCAGAAGGTGTATCTACTACCAGAAATTTCACAAACTTTGTCACTCGCCTTGGGTACGTCCCTATCGACATAGGCAACGTAACTTCCCCCAGTGGCTCAAGTACATCTCTGCTTACAACTGGCCAATGGCGTATTGACTCGTGTGAGTTGCGCATTATCAATCCTCATTTGAGAAAAAGCTTTGTAAAAAAGGATGTCCGCGGAGCTTCCACTATCAACTAAGATCTTCTTTACCCAGAAGTTTGATATCGAGGCAGTTAATACTATTGCGTCGTTGTAGGAGGGAAGGCTTTCCTCCATGTCTTGGTCATTAAAGACTATCTCACCTGCAGGATATACTCGAGGCGCTGTTGTGACCTCACTATAAGCGACGTGGCTGACAGCATATCCCGTTGCTCTCGCTGCAGCCTTTCTAGCTCGCCCCGAGTCTCCTCCTGCTGGGCCTCCCAATATAACCCCAATCACACCAGCGGTTGGGAGGTTATCCTTGCTCTGGTTCCAATTTCACCCCCATCTCGATACGGGTGCCATGTGCTTGCTTTCAGGGGCGGCCTCTTGATGGTCCCGCTTCCTTTTCCCCATGAATTCCTTTAAATAACCTCTCCGAATCAACTTCTCGATCTCGTTCCTCAAGTGGTGCATTCTTCAGTGTTGTGGCCTCGATCACTATGGAAGTGAAAATACTTGTCTGACTTCATTCTTTGTGGGTAGTCCTTCCTCGGGTAAAGCCATCTCACCAACCCTTGTTGTTTGGCCATAGCGAGAACGTGAGTTTGCGGAGCATTCAAAGGGGTGAATCGAGCCAAATCCCCGGGTAGCATGTGCATGGGTTCACACTTAATTCCCTCTGTCCTAGGAGGAGCCCCCTTCTCCTCCTCATTTACCCTCCGTTTGAGGGGATTTATTGATCGCACACCTGTGGTCTCTTCAATTCTTATATATTTCTCCGCTCTTAACAGCAACTCTTCTTGAGATGAGGGAGGCTTCCCAGCAATCAATTCCTTAAACCGACCTCTCCTCAGATTTTGTTGCATGATGCTTGCCAAAAGTTCGGGGTTTATGTGGGGAGTTCCAAAACTGCTTCCGAGAAGCGCTGCATGTACTCCCTCAAACTTTCATTCTCTTGCTGGATTATCGTACAAAAACAAATACGAGGCAGTCTTGGGATATCGCCTATTTATCACGAAATGGTACAAGAAGCACTAGGAGAGTTTATTCGAATGACTCAATAGCCTTGGGGATAACTGGTTAAACCACGCCATCGTCTTCCCTGAGAGGGTAGTCCGAAACAACTTGTAATAGGCCGCATCGCTAATGACTAGCAAATCAGCCCTGGCCAAGAAGCAATCTAAATGGTCTTGAGGATCTCCTACTCCGTTATACTCGCTGTGGCTTAGGATCTTGACCCCCGGATGAATGGCTTCTGCAAGAATGTGGGGGGCGAATGGACTCCGTCGCTGGGCGCCACTGTCAAAGGTTACGCTGGGTACCCTGGAGGTCCCAAGGGATTCGGAAAACCAGGTAAGGGAGGCATTGTTCTGCCCATCTCTTGATATACTCCTTCCCACACCGGCGGTACCTCCTCTGGGTGTGGAAGGTGAAAGTAATTGTCTTCAGGCCCCCCCTGTGGAAGCGTTGGGAAATAGTCTTCACGTCCTCCCTAGGGAGGAGGTGGGAAGTAGTCTTTTTCGCCTACATATCTGCGAGGAGGTGAAGGGAAATAGTTGTCCTCTGGCTGCGTGGCCCTACTGTTGACTTTCTCCTCGTAGTTTAAACCTTCGTGGGCGCCCCCGGGCCTCTGCTCGCCTCCCTCGTGGGCCAAGGGAGTGTCTTGGCCTCTGCGAGGATAGCGAGGGGGTCGTGGGGGTAACGTCTGTCCTACTATGTATTGGACCACTACCCTCTCTGCTGCTTGGGCAAACGCATCTTCCACCAATTAGCGAAGTGTCTCTGGAGTTAACTGAATGACTGGGGGCGGAGGTGGAGCCTCGGCATCTTTTTGCCTCTCGTTCTGCAGGTCGTGAGCGGGTGGATGCTCGGGGACGTGATCTTGGACGTGATTCTCCCCTCCTCTCGAGTTCTTCTTGCCCCACGTTCACACTCCTGACTCTTGACCGGGTGTTCATCCTCAATGCTTGGATCAGGTTTCCCACAGACGGCGCCAAGCTGATGGGTTGAGAATCGGGAAGTAATTGATCCAAGCACAGTCACACAATAAGTAGTCACAAGTCAAGAACTTGAAAGTTCTCAAGAATATATTTCTAAAATAGTAATCAAGTTCCCTTTACAATGAATTTAGTGTCCTATTTATAGTAAATGAGGAGGGGCATAAAGATAATTTTACCCTCCAATCGTCCCTCATCTAACGACTACAATTTAATCACTAGGGGCATCTTAGTAATTGATTCTGCCGCACTAACTTATAGGAAAATAACTACCCTGTGGCACTTTGATAATTACATGCATGCTTGGGGGTATTTCGGTAATTCGGCACATGAATTTATTTCAACTCCAGCAACCGACTATTTTTCGAAGTGGGCTGAAGCAGTTCCACTCAAACAAGTGAAGAAAAAAACTGTAGTGGACTTTCATCCACGTTAACATCATCTTTTGATATGTGGCTCCTTGGTACATCATCACTGACAATAGAAGACCTTTCTACAACAAGTCAATGGACAAGTTATGCACACAATTCAGCTTCAAGCAACATAAAACTCTTCAATGACAATGCAGTGGTGAATGGATTGGTGGAAGTATTCAATAAGACTCTTTGCAACTTCTTGAAGAAGGTTGTGTTGAAGTCGAAGAGGGACTACCACAAGAAGATAGACGAATCACTGTGAGTGTATCGGATAACACATCGGACTGCTACCCAAGCTACTCCATATTCCTTGGTCTATGTATTGGACCGTTCTCTCCTTGGAGAGTTAAATACCTTCGCCTAGTATCATGATACAAAAAGGACTCACTGTCAAGGACAATGCTTGTTTGAGATTGGAAGAATTAGAAGCGTTAGATGAGAAAAGATTTGACGCTCAACAACAACTCCAATGCAATCAAGCCCACATGAAAAGAGCGTTCAACAAGAAAGTTCCACCTCAAAGATTTCAAGTCGAAGATTCAGTCCTGATAGTAAGACGGCCAAGCACCCTTACTCATTGAATGGGAAACAAGTTCATGTCAAAGTGAGACAGCTCCTATGTGGTGAAAGAAGCCTACACAAATGGTGCTTACAAGTTGGTCGACAAAATGGCATGTAGGCTGGTCCCATAAACGGCAAATTCTTGAAGCGTTACAATCTATGAAGAACATACTCCACGACACACGAGCTTAAACTGCATGTTACTCCTGGCCCGCAATGAGTATAAACTGTATACGACATCCACACTGTTAAACAAAAAAATGAAGGAAAATTCAAATTTCTTTGAACTACATTTTGATTTGATCCCTTCATGGGGTACGTAGGCAGCTTAGGTATATTCGCTCAAGTTTAATCATATTTTCAAACAATTCTTTGTTGACTTCTGCCAAAAAAAAAAAAAAAAAAGAAGAAGAAGAAGAAAAGAAAAGAAAACACGCCCTATCTCTTTAATGAAAGAGAGAGGAGTAATGCATATGCTAGCCAATTTCCCCACTGAATTAATGTTTTGGAGTTTCGATTTATTGTATGACGCACGTTGCAATTGTTCGTAGCAAAGACAATGTAAAAAAAGAATATGAAGCTTTGAGGATACATAAAGGATTCCGTAAAAGAAGTATTGTTATTGCATTAAGGAGATTCGTCCACCTTGAAGGAAATGAAATGATGAAACGAAGATAAACACTAGATCTTAAAGATTCAAGCAAATCAACTAAAATTTTCTAAGTTTCTCTTTGACTCCTCGGAAAGTGCCTCCATCTTCTCCAAAGCTTCAACTTCATTTTCGAAAAGTTAAGGGGTAGTTTTGAAAAAAAACTCTTTGATGATATGATTGTTGTTGACCCTCTTTATAGTGATGCAGATAGGATTATGAAGAGTAAAACCAAGGCCTACTCGAGAATTTTGAATTCCGTGTCCCGTTTCCTTTAATATCACTTAGGTAGCATTGAGTCCAAGGAGCTTCTTGCAGGTGGGTTCAGGAGGAAGATTTGCAAGGGCCAACCTTTGTTGTGGGTTATATCCAGCTTTAACAATAAATTTGAAGTATCTAGCATCAAATCCTTTTCCATCTATGGTCAATGCCTCATGTCCTCTTTCTTTCTCTTGCGTTGAGGGCACAAATCCTTTGAGTGGAGGATTAGATGGCTGCTTCATGTCGATTTGAGTCGAAAGTTAAGTGAACTTTTTTGATAATTTAGCTTCAATATCAAGGGGACTTAATATTTTCTTTTGAGCAGAGCTCATTCTTTCTCACTCTTTGATCTCCATGCGACTTTGGTTTGTCAAAGGGCAAAACTTCTCTTCCTTTTCTGGAATCTTCAATATAGTATTTAGCGTCAACAAAGTGCGATTTGGCTTCGGTAAAAGGCTTGTTATCACCAAACATCTTTTCCACTATGTTATTGTGACAATATTTGAAGCATTGATATCATGTTCAGGGAACCACGAAATTTCATGTAACCAGGGGCTACCATGAAGCATGTTATGAACCAGCCTCATTATACCAATCAATTGTGCTTCAGTGGTTGATAACCAATTGACATCTTCAAGCTGTCAATCCTTTGGGTGTAAGACTCGAAATAAGTAAAGGATGATTTAGAGCTTTCTCTCCATCTTTCTTCTAATGGTTCCTTCAATTAATTCTTTTAATTGATTCACAAGATTCAAACCATCAGATAAAACTTAAAACTCATTCACATACTTATCCTTCTCAGTGTATCGTTGCTTTGTGGATGTCTCTACTTCATCATGAGTCTCAACTTGTTTTCCCATGACATGGCTTGTATCTACATTATCTACCTTGTTGATCAATCTAGCAATTTGAGCATCTTTCTTTTAAACGTGCTTTATAAGCCCCTCAAAAGCTCTAGTTAGATTTGTAATTTGCTCTTCTGTAGTTGTGGTGTTCGTCACCATAACAGGAGCCACATTTGTTGTGAAATAGTAGCTGGACATGGAGTGAGGAGAGGATGGACGAGATTTGTTTCCATCATCTTTACTTGCGTTGGTAGGTTGGATCAATTAGTCCATTTTTAAGTTTCTTCGACATATACTCCTTGTAGTGATACCAACACATCTTGGTAATGGAGCATGAAGATTTGAAGGTACTGAGTTTGTAATTCACCATCTTCAAAGCTTTCCTTCGAATATCCATTTAAGTGCTTCAGTTTTTGATGTAAGATGAGAGGTAGAAACCGTTCCACTAGGCATGCCAAAATTTGTGAACACAATTTATCTTGTCTGAAAATAAAGTTGTCACAAATGAAATACACACACACACATATATATATATATATATATATTTGAGTAAATTCAAAGGAGTACAATCTCTACTCTATCCCACGATTCTTCTCTCCAAAAGTAATATTTGTAAACTTGACAACTTCAAAGGTAAAATCTCCACGTAAATCTCCTTTAGACTTGGATTTGAATACTTGTAACATTGATTCGAGGGTTTTGCAACTATAATCCCCAATTAAACACTATAGTCTTGACCTTGGATTTGGGGATCAAAAGTGGATTTACAACCTAGATCTCCTTGAGAATTTATTTGGATATTTTTAAAGTTAATGCAAGGGCATGGCGCATGTAATATTGAATTAAATGCTATAATTAGTTGTGCACCTTTGAGGAATGACTCGGTCCCCGCCTGAGCGTTTTGAATATTTTTGAACTCAAGGAACTTCATGGAGAGAATTCTTTAGGCTTTCTTATCTAGTTTTACCTTTCGTTCTTCGTATGTGTCTATTGAATGAACTTCAAGGACTTTATTATATAGGTGTCAAAGAGGTAAAATTGTAATGTACTTGAACACCTCTAGTATTATATCTTTATAGTTTTAATTGAAGGAGATAGACACATTAAGTATTTAGAATGATATGATTGGTTCATTTTGACATTATCTCTTTAATATTTGTATTTTTCTAAAGAGATACATATCAAAATTATTTGTCCTAATTTGATTGGAACGTACATGCAGTCATTCTACATGGACTCGTCTGATTGGCTAGAATCGTTGACTCCAAAACATGATTGACTAGCCGAAATGCTTCAATTTTGACATTTGTCAGGCATTGATTTGATAACAATATATATATATATATATATATATTAAAATATCAATTAAATTAACTATTTATACTAGGAATTAATTTGGTATATTTTTCAAAATATAAATTAAAAAATATAACTGATAATTAATATATTATTTGGCACTTGTTGTAACTTGATTAGGGACAAAATTAATTTGTCTACAGCTACTCCTCAACCTGAACAATTAGAATTAAAATAACAAGCATAAAACATCCAATTCACAAAATAAAGTAGCTGTACAGAAAATACAAATCACCATAAAACAATGTGAAAAAGAAAAAGTGAGACAATTGATCTGATGTGCATTAAAATAATTGGCCCAAAGTAGCTCCAATGGTCCAAAAGAAGGAGATTGATCGCACGAGTCCATAGGAATACAAAACTCAAAGTGCCCTCCAAGGGGACCAATTCGTGCCCCAGGCAGAAGGAAGGACCAAACAAGGCCCCCCCAATCAGATAGCAGGCCAGGTCCAGACGAGGAGAAAAGGCTTAGCTTGGCTCGTGAAGCAAAGTCCAATAAAGAAGACCTTTGGCCAGCCCAAGGAAATGAACGAACTAGGCTCCCAGAAGAATTTGGATATGAAGCAAAGGCCCAGGAGGCCCCGCGATGGAAGACCGAGAAGAGGGGGCCCACCCCTGACAGAAGGCTCAAAAATGGAGCTTTGACCCTGATGTCGATACGGATTATTCAAAGCACTCTCCTTATCCATGCAAGATCCCCTCAACCACCTCCTGCGGATCGGGGGGGATCCTCAACCACCTCCTACCAATCAGGAGAGATCCACAACCGCCTCCCTAAAGATCCAGGAAGGCATCCAAGATTCTCTCTCAACTATCTCTAGCCTTTTAGAAGACCCCTCTTGTCGTGACTTTGGGGAGACTTACAACCGCCTTCCTGAAGTTAAGGAGGACGAGAGTCCTACCCTAGTTCAGAGATCCCTTTTTATAAATACCATCCCTCTTGGCTGGTAGGGGAGGACGAATTTTCTACCCTCTCAAGCTCAATAACTTTTTTCTACTTTCTAAGCTCACGGGTTCTTCTCTCAATTTACACTAAGCACACTTTGTGCTCGCTCTACACATATTCTCATTATTTTCATATTTCATTCAAGTTTATTTTATCATAATTGCTTACTGACTTGAGCATCGGAGTTCTAAAGCTTTTTTTGCAGGTTTCCTTCTCTGACTTGTAGAAAATAAAGTCCACTCCCCTCGAGCTCAAGAAAATCAACCTGATTGAACTCTTTCAGCTTACATCAATTTGCACCGTCTGTGGGAACACAAAACTAAGGCGTGAGGAGAATGAAAACCCCAACAGCGGGCTAGACAAGCTGAAAGCTGCCGGAGGCGCCACCTACCCTCAGGCGTTGCAAGTGGTGGAGGCACCCCTCTGACCCCCTCGGGGCATACTGAGATAGGACCTTCTGGTCTATCTGATCCACTGTCAGGTGCCCTCACGTGATAACTCCTCCTCAGACACCTTTTTCCAATAGGGTAGTCCCTGATGTTGTTGTCACTTCTGCAATACGGACACAACTGGCCGTTGTGGTGGCCTCCACTCCCCTGGCGACCAGAGCCTCAGCACCTCTGGTGGCCCCCTTTCAGCGAATGCACCAAGGGGCGGCAATGAAGCCCCCCCTGCTCGAGGACCACCAGGACCCCTTCTAAGGGATCCAACTCCGCCCCCTTGGGCATGTGATGAGGCTCCCCCTCGTTGGGAGGCTCGAATAGAGTGTTTGAAAAAGGGTCCAACATCGAGTAATGGGAGTCCAGCTCGAAGAACAATGAGGTATCCCTTTTAGCGAGGAAGTCATGACTGATAACTTCCCTCCTAACTGTCGGACATTGGCCATAGTGGAATATGATGGTACTACTGATCCGCAGGAACACCTGCTCTGTTTTGAGAATGTTGCTCTCCTACACAAGTACATAGACTGAATCAGGTGTAGGGTTTTCATTACCACTTTCGCCTAGGCGTCAGAACAGTGATTCAATCAATTGCCCGCAAGATCTGTGAGGAGCTTCCAGGAGTTCTGTTCATTATTCCTACATCAGTTCGCTAGTAGCAAGGAGCACTGCAAGACCCCACTTAGTCTCTTGAATGTCCGTCAAAATGATTCTCAATCCTTGAGGGACTACTTGCACAGGTTCAACACCACGACCCTAGAGGTCCCTATGTCCACACATGAGGTCAAGGCTAGTGCCTTCTCTCAAAGGCTTCTGGACGGGGTCTTCAGGTGCCTGGCCAAGAAGCCGACACCAGACTTTGATAGACTCTTGGCTAGAAAGCTAAAATACATCAACATGAAAGAAGCTCAGGCCTTTAAGAAGGAAGGATGGGGAGAGGAGCAAAAAGATACTAGGAAAGAGGGAGCCATCGCAAAGACATTTTCTTGCACCTAGACAGAGGCCTCCTCGAAATAAATCTTGCCCTAGGCAGGAGCCCTCGCAAAGACATTTTCCTGCCCCCTGATAGGGGCCTCCTTAAATAAATCCTGCCCCCAGGTAGGAACCCTCGCGAAGATATTTTCCGACCTCCTGGCAGGAGCCTCCCCAAAATAAATCCTGTCCCCTGGTAGGACCCCTAGGAAGGGACATTTTCCTACCCCCCTAGGCATGAACCTTCTCAAAAATAAGTCCTGCCCTAAAATACATCAACATGAAAGAAGCTCAGGCCTTAAAAGATATAAGATATTACTTCCACAAGTAACTCTGCTTCTTGGAAAGAATTCTCAAATGCAAATATCTATACTTATTCTTTTTGCTCTTTGCAAGAAGACATTTATAAAGCCTTGCTCCACAGTAGGCATCCCCTAAAGACAAGCCCTGTTTCACAGCAGGCATTCCATAAAGAGAAGTCCTGTTCCACAGTAAGCATTCTCTAAATACAAGACCTGCTTCAAGCAGGCACCACATCCTTGTAGAAAAGAGTAAAAGCCCTATCTTCCACACAGGCACATAGGCCCTCCTCCGCGGAGGCATCCAAGTCCTCCTTCGGGCAGGTACCTAGGCACTTCTCTAGGGGACGTTTAAGCTTTGTCTCATGCAAGCACCTAAGCCATCCTCTGCAAAGGCACCTAAGCCCTACTTCGAGCGGGCACCTTATCCTCCCTCCGGTGAGGCCCCTAAGTCTTGTTAGTGGTGGGCGCTCTCAAATAAAGCCCTCTTTCGTGGAGAGATAGAAACCTTGCTCTAAGCATGCACCTTCTGAAAAGCTTGCTCTCTGCAAGCACGAAGTAAGATCTTCTCTTTCTATGCATGTCTGTGCTACTAAAATTTCTTGCAGGAAAGTGCAAAATAATAAATGGCTCCTTCTAGTAAGTGACAAAGTCTCGAGGATCCAAGCCCGTTTGTGGCCCCTTAGAGTGGGGGGCACTGGGCCAAATAAGCCCAAATGGTCCAAAAGAACGAAATACATTGCACGAGTCTAAAGAAATACAAGACTTAACGTACCCTCCGAAGGGGCCCAATTCGTGCCCCGAGGCCCATGGAAGGACCAAACCAAGCGCCCCCCTACCCCCACCCCGCCGGACAATCAGATAGTACACTAGTTCCAAACAAGGATAAGAGACTTGGCTTGGCCCCTGAAGTAAAGTCCAACAAAGAAAACCTTAGGTTAGCCCAAGGGAACGAGCGAACTAAGCTCCCAGAAGAATTCGGCCCAGGAGGCCCCGCGATGAGAGGCCTAAAAGAGGGGGCCCGCCCCAGATTGAAGGCTCAGAAAAGGAGCTCCAACCCTGAAGTCTGGAGTAAGGATTACCCTTGAAGATTCGGGAAGGCATCCAAGATTCTCTCTCAACTGTCTTCAACCTCTTAGAAGACCCCTCTTCTCGTGACTTTGGGGAGACCTACAACCCCCTTTCCAAAGTTAAGGGGGACGAGAGTCCTCCCCCAAGTTAGAGATCTCCCTCTATAATACCAACCCCTTTGACTAGTATGGGGAGGATAAATTTTCTACCATCTCAAGCTCAATAATGTTTTTTACTCTCTAAACTCACAAATTATTCTCTCAATTTACACAAGGACGCTTTGTGCTCACTCTACACGAATTCTCATTGTTTTCGTATTTCATTCAAGTTTATTCTCTCATAATTACTTACTGACTTGAGCGTTGGAATGATAACGCTTTTTTTTTGTAGATCTCCTTCCCTGATTTGTAGAAAAAGAGTCCACTCTCCTCGAGCCCAAAAAAATGAACCTGATTGATCTCTTTTAGCTCACATCAACCATAAAACAACGTGAATGAGACAACTGATTTGAGTGGCAAATTCTTCAAGAACACCTTCTCTGTTGATGCCTTGCTCGAGCTGAAATTGCTTCCAGAACTCTATTGCGATCTAATCGAGAGAATGGCCTCTAATCCAAATACTCTTGAGTGGAGGTTTTGATAGGGGCAAAAGATAGAGAAGTTTTCAGAAGAGCTCCCAGCCAGAAAGTGAGAGTTTTGAAGAAGTTTAATATTTAAAACAATACTTTTGAGAATATATAAAATTGGGTTAAATTCATTTTGACCCCCTGTGATATGAAAAAATATCAAAAATCCCCTATGAAAATTTAAATATAAAAAATCACCCTTATGCTGTCAACAAATACCCACACTGTCCTCTGGTCAACTTAGAAGTATCTTTTTAGAGATAATGACTAAAATACCCCTCATACATACCTATAAATTACCTATAATATACTTATTATTAGATTTATATTTATAAGAATTATTTAAAAATAATAATAATTAACACCCTCCACCCACCCCACCGCCCTACCCCCACCTCCACCCGCACGACCGCCTCCCCCCCCTCCCCCACCCCCCTGCCGCCCCCTGCAGAGGGGGCAGCGACGCCGGCGCCCCGTCGCCCTCGAGGCGAGGGCAAAACTAAGCCTCCGCCTCTGGGCGATGCCGTCGCCCTCGAATCCGGTGACCGTGTCGCCTTTCTGGGCAATGGGCGTCGCCTATCACGGCAAGGGCGACGGCATTGCCCCTCCGCCTCTGGGCAACCACCTCGCCTAGGGGCCACACAGAAGCCGCTGCCGCTGTATTTTTTAAAATAATTTAAATTAAAAATATTATTACAATTATATATATTTACATATATAATAATATTATATAATTAATAAAATATTTATATATTATTTTAAGATTTATTAAATTATATATATTATATTTATTAGATTGGTCATGCAATAGGAGATAAAAGGGCAAAAATGTCAAGAAAAGTCACTTTTCAGACCACCAACTAGAGTCAAAGCACGTGTGACACCAACTCTCACCTCAGGGGGTTTTTTAAATTTTGTTTCATATCACAGGGGGTGTAATTGATATTTTAATTTTCATAAGGAATTTTTTGAACATTTCCAATATCACTGGGGGGTCCTTGTATTTTTTCCAATAAAATTGGTATGAGAAGTTGAGAACGGTAAAAAAATAAGTTAAAGTTAGACCAATACTTATTACATTATTATTATTATATTATATAACTAATGAAAACATTTATATATTATTTTAAAATTTATTAAATTATATATATTATATATATTAGATTGATCATGCAATAGGAGATAGCAGGGCAAAAATGACAACTTTCAAAATTATTTTTTCAATTTTCCTGAAAAAGATCAAGAAAGTATACATATGTGAACAACTTTCAACATGATCTATTTTAAAAAGGTCGACGAAGTTATAGAAATTAATGTTAAAAACACTAAATGCCACACGACATTAAGAATATACCAAAAAGATAGAATTTATATAAATACAAAAAATTGTTAATGCAAGATTTTAAACAATACAAAAATTAATAGAAGTTTTAAAAGAATTCTAAATATAAGTTAAAAACTATTCGGACATGATTGGTATGTAGGAATAAAATTGAGTAGGAACAGGATGAAGTTAGGAATGGAATAAAAGTAGGAATGGAATAATTTTAGTATGTCATTCCTATGTTTGGTATACCAAGAGATGAAAAGGGAAATTGAATCAAAACTTTTCAAATTATTCATCTATATGTTTGGTAAATAATAAAACTTAAAAATTAAAATAAAAAATAACGAAGCTACGCCTTATTAATGACATAAGAAATATTATTTTGAAATGTTAAATTAATTATAAGTTTATAATATCTATTGTTGGATGCTTTCATATATTTAAATATTTCTAATAATACTTATTATCTGGTAAAATGCATATACTTGTAAAATGCGTATAAAGATGTTAATAACTTTATATTATATTTAATAAAATATTTAAAACATAATTTTTTTAATTATATATTTTTTTATTTTGTTAACACATACTTAAATATATTATATTGATATTCATTTTACTTAATGTATTCAAAACAATATATAATTTTGTGACTATAAAACTTGCAACTATAATTTTATTAAAATTATTTTAGCAATATAAAAAATAATTTATTTCCAATTTATTGGGAATAGCTAAAGCCATAAGGGTATGATTGGTATGAGGAATGGATTAGGAATGGAATGAATATTCCTAATCTTATTCCAAATATATGTTTGGTATAACTTAGGAATAATAATAACCATTCCTTGGGAATGCCTATTCCCATAAGTATGGGATTAGGCATTCCCCCACTTACCCATGGTTTTAGCTATTCCCAATAGATTGGGAATAAATTTTTTATTTTATTGCTAAAATAACTTTAATAAAATTATAGTTGCAAGATTTATTATCACAAAATTATATATTATTTTGAATACATTAAATAAAATAAATATCAATATAAAATATTTAAATATGTGTGACCAAAATATAAAATATATAATATGAAAAAAATTCTTAAATTTATATTAAATATAATATAAAATTATTAACATCTTTATACGCATTTTACCAAATATTACTATAAATATGAGCATTTACCAAATAATAAGTATTTATCAAAAGAATTTAATTAAATATATGAAAACGTCCAACAATATTATATATAAACTTATAATTAATTTAACTTTTTAAAATAATATTTCTTATGTCATTAATGAGATGTAGCTTAGTTATTTTTATTTAATTTTTAAGTTTCATTATTTAGAAAATATATAAATAAGTAATTTGGAAAGTTTTGATTCAATTCCATATTCCATTCCTTTGGTATACCAAGCATAGGAGTGAATCATGCCCTAATTGGTATGAGGTAATGGGGTGGGAATGGAATTCGCATTCCCAAGTTAATTCCTATTCATGTGATTGGTATAAGTAAGGAAATGAATTGGTCATTCCATAAGAATTCTTATTCCTTTAGGAAAGGGATTAGTGATACATCCCTACACCATGGTATTACGTATTCCTATTATGTTGGGAATGAAATTTTTTTTTCCATAACAAAATTATCTTTATAAACCAAAATAAAACCTATGTCTATCATCATATTCTTATGAACGTCTTCTCTATCTTCCAATTTCTCTCATTGTCTTCTTCATCTTTTAGTTTCTCTCATTGTCTTCTTCAAGTCGTAACTATCAAGATTACCAGGTAGATTTTATATGCTCTCACTTTTTCTATATCTTCTTGTATGATTATTCATTAATTTCTTTTTTCGTGCATATGGGAATACTACTGTTGAATAAAAAATCATATGATTATAATAAAACCACGTAAAATAGCATATAAAAACAACTAAAACGATCTGAAAAACCACCCAATATCAGTTCATTTTGTTAGTCGGTTTCGGCGCCCCACCATGTTTTGTTAAGAATTCATCCCCCCCTCTGACCATTAGTTGTTTTCACTCGTTTTCATCCAATAAAAATTGATACTATACATTCAGAATGAGGAGTAATCAAATTGGAGTTATGTATTTCTGCATGTTTTTATTGCTTAATTATTTAAGTATTATGCAAATTTTTATACGTACATACCACAAATTTTCTGAAAATTATATTATATTATTATTAAATATGAATCTCATTGAAGGTAGCTCATTTGCTTGCCAAGTTCGTTATGGGTTTTGTTGAGGAAATGCTTCCCTCAGATTATTTTCAGTATTGGAGCGGATAACCAAATTGATCAATATACTCGTTGATTTTTCCAAATTGATAGGTATTTTAGTTTCTATGTGATTTTGGAGGATAATAAGTTTTTAGAGTGAATTTCTATGTGATTTTCCCACATTTGTGCATATTGTATATTGTTTGGACTCTCAATTTTGTTTAGACTCGCATAATTTATTAAATTGTATGTGTCGTTTTATTACTCTAATTTATTTTAGTTTTTTTATTTTTTAATTTTAATTTTTATGTCATTAATATGAATTCTTGATATTAAATTGCAGTTATGGCACGACTAAGCTTAGCAACGAGAAAATTAGCAAGGAGAAAGAAATACATGACAATGTTATCAATTTGGTTGAACATAATGCAATTAGTAAATTGATTTTGGCTCATTGTTCTTAGATTTATAGAATATAATAACGAATCTATTAGCTTAAGACCAATATATGAATATAATTTTTTTGAAAAGAGAAAATACATTCAAAAATTAATTTATGAGAGTGATAGCAAATACAAAAACACAGTTAGGATGGAATCAATTAAGGAATGATAATTCTATTGCCCTCTTTCTTGAATATACCAATTATAGGAATGCTATTCAAATATGATTCATTTTCCATCCTTATTCCATTTCTAACTTCATTCCATTGTCGTTGAATTTCATTCTTTCACATCAATCATGCCCTAAATAAGGAGAGAATGACTAATCCCATACTTATGGCAATAGGTATTCCTAAAGGAACGGGTATTAATATTCCTAATTTATACTAAACATGTGTTTAGAATTAAATTAAAAATATTCATTCTAGTACTGACCCATCCCCTCCTACTAATCATAGCCTTATAGTAGTTAAAAATATTTTTAAACTTTTGGGAACTTCCCTCCGCACCATAATAGTTAAACATTATGACTGAACTTCATCATTCATTTCGAAAGGCAAATAAATACTTGTATCAGAAATAATTTTATTAAAATGTTTTACTTCTTTAGATATTATTCAAAAATGAAGAACCAAAAAACAATAAAATTAAAAATTATGCATAGCCCGTCCTTGGATTTTACCAGCCTATATCCATAAGTATCAAAAAGGAGAAATTCATACAAGTCTATATCCAAAAGTTTCATAAAGGAGAAATTCAATACAGGTAAAGCTACGGGAAGCACACGTTCTGCTTATATGACTGTTTAACAATGCAAATAAGTTTATGCATACTTCTATATATACACATATCTCAACATTTCTAGGCACTGTAACCTCTAATTAAAGGACTCCAGCCAACAAGGTCACGCCCGCTGCAGGCCGTCATACACGCATCCTCCATATCGGCCGGTGAGACGCCACTGTTGCATATATTTGCGAACGCCCGCATGTGTTTCATGCCGTATTGAGTCAACGAACCACAATGTGCCTCAAACAACCGAACCTGAAGATTGGCCCGAATTAGAGATAGTACAAGAGATTTGCAAGAAGCAATTCAATAAGCAAAATCTAGTATCGACGAGAGCTAACCATTGATTTTAAGCAATCCCAGTCGTCGGCCAAGGGCAAGCCCCTGTCTCTAACGGATTTTAGGATCGAAGGACCATTTTCCGGGCCAAATAAGAACAAACCGATAATGTCTATGCTGTCATCCACATGCTTTCTATGTAGCATTGTATCGGTTATCAGCTTGAAGAGTTCTGATTTCTCTTTTGCCCTGCCATCCAATCTCTTGTACTGCAACAAGGAATCACACAATGAAACGATGTAATTTGATGTAACACGAAACATGGATCATGTGACCGACTCTGATGTTTTATCAACTGTAACATAAAGATGTAACGCTATTAACCGACCCTTTCCCATAGGAAGAGAAGATCCGCATCCCTCTGGTTGACGACATCCATGTGAGGTTTCAAGTGGTTTCCGTTTGGAGGCATGTTTTCGTTTGCCGGGTCAAAACCTTGGTACAAGTAGAGCTTTTCGGATTTGATGCTCTTGTTTCCATATTCCATAACGTGCGATCCAGCATTGTAAGTATTGAAGTTGGACGTTCGATCTTTCACCTGCATAAAGTTATAATTCACCACAAATTTACAGAGAGATTCGTTATGTGCTTTTTTCATATGAGCATTTGCTTAGGATTAGCACCTGTTGATATTGCTGCTCTACAGTTTCTCTTTTGAGATTGTGACATTCGCTGCAGATAAAAGTAAACAAGATTGTCAAGCCCAAAGTTAATTGCTGCTAAAATTGTTCGGATAGTATCCAAGATTATTATGAATTTCTAGGACTATCATACTTGGATGAAACTCAACGCATTTATCGTACTATAGAACAAGCGTACCTGTCCTCCATCCAAGCGACGCTATATAAATCTCCAAGACATGTTATGTACTCGGGCGGTGGTGGAGGGTCCATCCCCGGACAGTACGTTCCCCAGCTACTCTCCTCCGCATTTGATGCTGTCGTCACATAGATGTTTAGATCATCGGGCATGAGACCCTCGAATACACTTCCGCTCTCACACGCTTCAACATATAAAACCTACAAAATGCACCACCGGAACGACAACTTGACAACTTGCATCCTAAAAGCACAAAAAATGTAGGCAAAAGAAGAGTAACTTACCATCTCTTTGTAGGTGCCAGATGCATGCTTCTTTTTCAGAACTTCAATGAAGTCTTTTGCATAAAGGTAAGGCATGTTTGGCATCCCTGAAACAGAAAACGAATCCTTGATGACCTCGAACCTCAGACATATTTTTTTCATGGAAGAAGTTAAAAGAACATATGAAAAAATGCTAGAATAGTGCTCTTTTAAACGGGAAAAACGACACAAATGTTATTCAAGTGACTCACCAAGCACTCCCGGCCCACCATGATCAGAATAGTATATAAAAATCCTGTCATTGGGCTTACTGTCAACAACTTTTCCGCTACCACCTTTGACAGCATTTTTGTCACCCAGGATCACAGCGTAAAGGTTCTCGGCCGTTACTTGCTCACCAGTGTAATCCTATGACAAACAACGACAATGGAATGTTCAATGTAGATCAAGAACAAGTCATCTTAACTCATTCATAACACAAAACCAAAAATATCTACTGATATTTGCATTCATGGGAAGAATTGTAACTCAAGACCACGCCATGAACCTCTTCTCCTCTTTAGAACACATTCCACTAGCACAAGAATCTGAATATTCATATTTATTGGACCGAATCGGCCTAGGAATGAGTTCATATCCCAACTAAACATTTGATAGTTCAAAAACTCGTCTGTACGCTTTTTATAACAAATCAACATTCGCCATTAGACTGTAAAGATTGACATGGCCTGTCTACATTTGCTGAGAATCACAGAAATCAAAGGCAACCAGTAAGCATAACCCAACAGTAATTGTAGTGCAAAGAAGTGCAGAATACGAGATGTTACCTTCGGAACACCAGCGTAGACATCCCCACCTGTCGGATGGTTGATTATAACTCCCTTTCTTGGATTTAGCTCATTCATCGCAATGTCATCGTACATGAAAACTATAATGTTTTCGTCTTTCAGCCCTCCCTTCTTAAGTATTTGGTATGCATGGCAAACATCAGCCTACGTAATCCACATTATTGAGTATAAATCACAGTATCACACCGGGGGGTGAAGAAATTACAACTGGAACTGGAAAATTGTAAGACTGAATTTTCAATTCAGTATCCTGTTGTATCTTTTACTTCATTTAATATAAATTCTAATCCATTCCATATATACAACTGGAACTAGAAAATAAAAGACTAAGAGGGTGTTTGGCTGAGCTTATAAGCTCCTCAAAACATCTTATAAGATGTTTGACAGCTTATAAGCTCTTAAAAATGGTTTGGCCAATTTTTATTTTTTCTAAAGAACTTATAACATCCTAAATAAAGATGTTTTGGATCTTTAAAGAAAAGTTAAGATCACCCAACTTCTTTTAAAACATCAAATTATAAGCTCATTAATCTTCAGATCCATTACACTTAATTTTGTTCATATTTCACTTTTAGCTTTCATGTAATTGAAAGTTTTCCTCAAAACAAAATTGTCTTTTAAATTCTAATAGTTCGGTGATATTTTTGTCATTATTACGAGATGAAGAGCTTATTATGCTAAACACTCTAACATCTTGTAAATTCTAACGTCTTATTTATCCAAACACTTTAAGAGCGGAAAAATATTTTTTTAATCCCATAAGATTATGTCATTATTTTTATTTTTATTTTTTGTACCACAACTTAAGCAGGTGACGATTTCAGTCCCATAAAATATAAATTCAGGTATTTTTAGTTCCAAAAAATTATGTACTCTGCACATGTCTGTTAATAGCCGTTAACTTGGAACTAAAAAAACTTAAAATCATGGTATTAAAAATACCTAAATCATGTTTTATGGGACTAAAAATACATAAAATCATGATCACGTTCGTGAATTTTGGGACTAAAAATACCTAAAATCATGCTTTACTGGACTAAAACCGTACCTGTCTAAGTTGTGATACCAAACAAAATAATGACCTAATCTTATGGGACTAAAAAAAATTTAAATCCTTTAAGAGCTTCGTTTTAAAATAAAATTCAACATCTTTAAGCTATTAAAAGATCTGATAGCCAAACAACCTCTAAATTTTCTATTCCATATCATTGGATTGGATGGACTATTCCATTTCTACTCCATTTAATATATACAACACGAGTTGAGCTTGCTTAGTTCTTATTCCTTTTACAATTAAAATCTAAGATTTGGACATACAATACTCTAATCTTGGAAAGGAATTGTTTGATTAGGCAGAGAATTCAAAATTAAAAAATAAAAATAAATTACGTTGGATGTTGATCATCTAAAAGATCGAGTGAGAGTCAGCAAGGCAAAACCATGATTTGACTAACAACCTCTTTGACAAGTTCCTGTGAGGTTTACTGATATTTTTAAGTCGGGAAAAATGCAATTACCTTCCCTGTGATATGCAAAATATGCAAAAACTCCCTGTAAAAAAACAAATAGCAATTTACTCTGTGTTTTAAAAAATAGAACAAAAAACTCACTAAAAACGGAGCAAAATACCCCCTATGAGGGGTTGTTTGCTGGATTTTGAATAACACAAGGGGTAAATTGCTAGTTATTTTTTTATAGGGGTAATTGCTTTTTTTGGTTAACACATTGGGCAAATTTCATTTAACTCTTTTTAAGTTTCTTATGTTAATTTCCAAGATGATAACAATGTCTAACAATTATGGATGACAACGGGACGAGTTTGATACAAAACTCGAGACCCACCTTGGGTGGGATGGATGACAACGAGACGGGTTTGGTACAAAACTCGAGACCCACCTTGGACCCACCCGGGTCCAAATTCATTGGACCGGAACCAACCGAACCCGCTAAAAAAGGTACCAAATCCACCCCAACAGGGGCGGGAGCGGGCTGCCCCAGTGGGATTGCCAGCCCTAGGCAACAATCTGTTTTCTATGGTGAACCCACACTATGTCTTGTACAGTTTCATCGACCTTAGATTGATGATTTTATAGGTGCTACCAAGTACCAAGAACCTATCTATAAAGTGAAATTCAAGTAATTAACGATTTATAGAATTTGACAGAACACAAAATTGATCTCAAAGAAGAATGCCAAAATTAATTGACAAAAAAAAAAGTAACCAAAACGCGCTTTCACATGCAAGAATCAGCAAATCAGTCTGATTTCACTTCACAGCTCTCACCTGATGCCGATAATTCCCAAACCCATTCGAGCCCGCCACCAGCACCGCCCATCTGGTGGCGTTAACCTCCGTTTCACGGCGGTCCAGCGGCCACCGGATTATTGGATCCCAAGGGCCGCCCCGCCTTCCTCCTCCGGCCGCAAACGGCAGCGCCACCACTACACAGAGTACCAAGATCATCATCATCAGCCGGCCCGCAACACAAGGAAAACCCATTCTGGAAATACACACAGTGAAGTGTATGAGTGTGGATACAAACATATAAAGCAGGCGGTATGCAGCCATGCAAAACAGGAGAGCGACACCTATGAGAGCAGAAGAGCAGCGGTGGGGCCATAGCTGGAGAATGATTAACAGGTGGAAATCCAATGTATTAAATACTCTTTTGCAGATTGTCACAGCTTCCTTGCAGTGAATTTCTCTTTTAACTCGGGTTTTCGGCGGATTTTATGGTAAAAGAGAAGTTGAGAAAAATATGAACATTGATGATGAAGGTTGAAAAATATCCCCAGGTCAAACTGCTTTCATTTATGATTACTTACAGCGATAAACCATGTAATTTTATTTTTGTTAATTTAGTGAGAAGATCACTTAGGGTCCGTTTGGAAGGGGGATTTGGGCCTTATGAGTTTCAAATTAATTTTGGTTGTTTGGCCTGTATTACTGGCCCAATTTATGAGGGATTTAAAATTCACTAACAAAATTAATAATCTTAAATCAACTTTTCTTTGTCTTGTATTTAATTAATAGTGTTTTTTTTTTCCACGGTTAATACTTATTTGTGCTATGTAGAATGCTTTTTGTGCCCTCTCAAATACTTTTCTCAAGTCTAAAGTTAAGGAGGTGGGCCCTATTGAGTAGCCCAGTAGGCCTAACCCTGTTGGTCTAAGCAAGTCTGGCTCTGCTGACCCATGAAGCAAGATATCCAACCCATAGCCTGTTATTACTAACTTGACAGGCCCAAAAATGAGTTCAAAACAACAGGATGATTCAGCATACAATAAAGACGACATGGCACATGTATTTACAGCATCATAAGACACATTATATCAGAAAATCACCAACAAACACCTCCTAGACCGCAGTCGACTAGCCTGGTTGCAGCAAGTAAAACGAAACCCGCTAAAGTCGAACTGACTGGCAAGACTCATTCAAACAATCATACTTTTTTTTAGATAAGTCCAAATCGCATTCCCTTTTTTTTTGTTAGTTAGCTATCTCACGTAGCTTTCTAACGGTATATCACAATTTCAACTATTTCTGGGATCCACTCTCTAGCGGCTTATAAATAGAGGCCTTTGTGCAGTCATATTGGTAACACGTATCTCACACACTCTTTTCTCTCTTGTCTTTCAACTATCTTTTAGCGCATTTTTGTACTCCACATGACTTTTATCACTTTGTATCATAGAATTTCATTAATGATCCTTCGACTATTCTGGTACTGTTGGACTCCGATACGCATCAGTTATAATACAATTTTTGTTGTTGATGTATAAAATTGTTGTTGTTATTAATTTTATATTACATATATCATATATATATAATTATATAATTTTTTTAATAATAATAATAAAAATTATATATTGTATTATTATTAGTTATTGTAAAAAAAGGCCATGTCTATTAGCCCATATTGGATTGTCCCGTATTATAGAAGGGGTATACTATTATCAATATTCATCTCTATAATATTATCTCATCCAATGTTTACATTGCATGCATTATACATTGGATTATATGGATACATAACTTGCCCATGGTTTACTATCTTCTACTCCCAACATGATTACCCCTTAATTTACCTATTTGCCCATACAAATACTAGGCCACTTTCCTCACTCTCTCTCCTCCATTCTCATCTCTGCGAAAGACTTGTGTGAGAACTCTTGGGTTTTTTTCCCCTACAAGCTTAACTTTTTTGTTGAATGTAATTAGCGGCGGAATCATCCAAGTCGAGATCGGAGGTTGTCGTGAGAAGAGGCCGGTGAAGGAGGATGGAGATGTGGTGACGGAGATCGCGACGAACTGTGGCTTGTCTATTGTCAAATCACCTTTGCAAAATAATTCGATAGTGGAACACTCACCTCATCTTCAATCTCTTTGGCCAAATTCCGAAAGCCTTTACCCTGAAGATTTATCGTCTTGTGATTCCAAAAGCCTTTCGAAAGCCTTTACCCAAACAACAAGATTATGATTCTCTCCCTTCCATGGTTATTCATGCTGTAGGATTAATTTTTATCTACTTACATTAATCATTAATTCTTCTTTGGTAGAACTTGTTGGTATTCACACTTCCAAACATTTTCTAAAAATGCAAAAACCCTCCTAAATTCCGGCCTACTAAATAAACCCTGATGTCCACTCCGGACGAAAGCCTAAATAGAACGCGAGAAAGATGATTTCAACTTATTTTGAATAATATAGATGAAGCTGGTAATTGGACGTCATATAAATTGCCTAAAACAAAGAGGGAGAGGAAGCATCAAGGTAGAGGGTGCGAGAAGACATATATGGAGGAGAGAGAAATCATTAACAATACATTTAATTTAACCTACTTTCTGTCAACTCATTAATGAAAGGTGAAGTGAAATTTGGTTGACAACTGTGGGCAAAATAGACTAATGTGGGTGAGTTACAAGGACAAAGAAGAAAAAAGTTAGTGTGAGTTTGAAGTGGGCCCTACATATTGTTAATATCATGTCCCAAGCCATATTGTTGTAGAGGTGCGGGTATGGGTTAATAGAGGGTTGGCTAGCTTAGTAGCGGGCCGCTAAAATTTTCTGTAAACGCCAGACTCTCCCATATTAGGCACTTTATCTTGCTTAGTAGGGAACGGTAAACACGGCCTAAAAAAATAAGAGAAGATTGGAGGTTTAAAATGTTTTAGAATCATTAGCCAAATTATAATGAATGATGCCCCAAAAATACGCCCAACCCAAGAAGGAGTCGGACTCGAATAAGGCCCAAAAATGCACAAGGCTCGAGGGGGACTCCCGGCCTAAAGCCATTGGAAGTATCCGTTGAGATAGAAGGTTTGTAAAAGAGGCCCGAGGACACCCCAGTAAGCCCAAGGGAAGGGGTGACTTGGCAGCCACTGCAACAGGGTGTTCTCACGCACAAATGGTAGGAGGCCATTAGGCCACTTGGAAGAATGATAGCCATACAATTAATTGATGAAGTCCAGAGATCTAAGCAAATCACTAAGCTCTCTCTAACTACCCCTAGGAATTTAGGAACATATATTGTGAGAGGGCTTACCTGATCGAGAGTCCCCAATGACTGAAAGCCTTTCCTCCAGATTTTTTGGAAGCTTAAGGGACTACACTTCATCAACTGGCAGGGGGCTGAGGCTATAAATAGGCCCCTCTCCTTCGGGTAAAAGGTAACACATCTTTACAACACTTATATGCACACGAGGGCTTCTCTCTGCTCTGATTCACCACCCGGATAGGTTTGGAGAGAGAATCGCTGGTTCCAAACCAGAGCGGGACCTACTTCAGCTCCTTTCTCTTCCGCGCCTATCCTTTTATCCAGTATGGAGCCATCGTCGCGTTGGTCAGCGTGTCCTTGTGCTCGCCCTTTGAATCGATATTCCCTAACAAAACACTAAGGGCGTGTTTACTATGTGTGATAGGATTAGAGGGCCAAATATTAATTTGGGATTGTTTATGTGATTATAGGTTACATGATTATTTAGTAACAAATTTACTGGTTGTGTTTGTTTTGGGGTATAGTTTGTGAGTTACTTTTGTCCTCTGTTTACTATGTTGGATTGTTGTGTGTATTATATAGGTCAATTACCATTTTGGTCATGAATAAGACAAAATGTCCTATCATCGCACATTAGCAATTGCTTAGGTTATGGAAAAAAGCAGACGTTGCTTCTATCTGCCCTTCTCTCTACAATTTTTCCAAATTGGGAGATTTGCAGTACAGACGACGGAGGCTATCACGAACCAGTGTCCCACCTCCGGCCGATTACCGGAGACAATAGCCGTGAAATACTGCAACCAGGTAATACTATCGTTTTGTCCTCGCTACTGAAAACGGCATCCGAATATCCCACATTTTCATTATTGTCGTTAGGTACATTTGGATTACCCGAAACTCCCAAAAATTAGGGATTTTTTTGTTGTTTGGTGCATCCTGTAATTGACTGCATCTCCATTCCGATCCTGAATTTTGAAAGGGCAACTTGCTTCCTATTTCTTCCATATGAAGAGGTGTTATCTCTAATACGATCACTCGAACTACTCATTTTTAGTCAAATTTTGTTACTGCGCTTTGTTATACTAGCATAATCTCGAGTATTGCAGGTGTGTATAACCTACCATGACCATTGGTTTTGTGTTTCGTCGGTTTCTTTTAGTTTAATTTTAATCATGTGTTTCTGGTGAACTCGATAAAGCTCTGTATCCCATAAATTAATTTATAAAAAAAAGGTAAAAATTATATACTAATTTAGATCAAATTTTGGCATGTATTTTAATAAGTTGTAATATGTTTCTCTTATCACACACACTTGTAAACGCGACTGGGACTGGGCTGAGGATGAATAGAGGTAAGAACTGGCTTATAATGTTTCCACAGTATTTGAAAGACCAAGATTCACCACTCTCTCGAATGATCTGGTTATTTTTGCTCTGTTTTATGTGCTCACCTAAAACTTTGGGATCTACATAGATTGTATTCGCAAAACACTATTTATGAGGTTAGCGGCTCTCGTTCTTCTCCGACCCGCAATAAGTCCACTACTTCGAACCAATCCTATACACCAACACAGGACTCATGTAATTCAGATTCACACATTCGTATCTATGATTGTGGGAAGCAGGTTGTTACGAGGACTTCTTGGACTCGTGCAAACCCTAGCAGTCGTTTTCGGGGTTGTCCCGGTAACAATGTGAGATATCCATATGTGAAACTTACACATTTATAAACC
Source organism: Sesamum alatum (assembly GCA_034509735.1). NCBI lineage: Eukaryota > Viridiplantae > Streptophyta > Magnoliopsida > Lamiales > Pedaliaceae > Sesamum > Sesamum alatum. The sequence goes on along the minus strand of JACGWO010000007.1, from coordinate 8,756,233 downwards.
ATACCGGCGTGTAAATCTTCGTTGCTTATTATAAGAAACTACATCAAATAACCGTCTTTGTTAATTGATGGTTATGCAGGGGTGTTACTGCAGAACATTTGAGTGGATTGACCCCCCATGTATGTGAACGTTGTGTTGAAGTTATACCGGGTTTACTAAGGAGATTGTCTCATTCGACTGCGAATGAAAAAGACTATGAAGATCGGATACGATCACTAGAACGGGCTCTACGCAGTCTCAAGAGGAAGATGTATGTCATAATGATAGGTGTTGTAATTACTGTATGCGCTGTCCTTGCTTCGTGTCGTAGTCATTGAAGAATTATCAAGCGCAATTATGTGGTGATCTAGGCTAGTCAAGTATTTTGTAACCTGTGACCCTAACTTTCAGCCGCTTATAATATAGTGGTTCACGTACTAAATTCCCACATTCGTCATGTATTCTAACATGTAATGGCTTCCAACTTCTTAAATGTTGCGCTACTGTCATGCTTTGTATATGTATTACATGATTCTTAAGTTATGTTTTTTACGTTACTTAAGGTTAAACCTCTCAGATACCCTGAGTACGCTATTATATGTTACGTTTAGGAATGCACAATATAAGTAATCACATTCGAAGTGGATGGTGAAGTATATCCCAAATTGACTTCAGACTGGTATGCATCACAAATGATTTTGATAAAATCAGTCTACTGGTGTTGCAGTCCACGTATAGGTTTCAGAGCCATCTACCAATCACTATTAATGCTATCCAACATATTGTTGCCTATATATTGGTTCTTCTTCGAACTGTTTGGAACATAAGTAACATAAACATAGCTTTCAAATTCCCCATAATGCTCTCTTGTTATGAGAGCTGAAAAATTCTAGAAGAGAAGACAGCAATTGCCCTCCTCAGAAGTATTTTTTCTATTGCAGGCACTTCACAAAGGAAATGGAGCGTTGTTTCATTCGTGAGCTTGTGCGTAAGGTTGAATTTGGTTGCATAGAAAACGGACAACCAAGTGACGTTGTCGTTCGAGCTGCAGTAAGTGCTGTCAACGTTGTGTTTGGTACCCGCTTCGCCATCAATGTTGGCCATTCCAGACTAAATCACCTAAGAGAACGATATGACACCTTCACTTGGATCACCAATCGTCCTGGAGTACGTTGGATCCCAAGGCCTAAGCTTGTCCTCGTTAATGAAGCGTTATGGGATGACATACAACAGGTAATTACATTATAAACTATTCTGTTATACATAAGTGATGTAAATCTTACAAATTCTTCTTGATTTGCTGTTTTAGGATAAGCCTTTCGCTTGAGCTTACCGGTGGGATACCGAACCTGCTTGGGACGAGCTGAAGATTATCTTTGGCCAACCACAACAAGAGCCCATACATCCAAGTGATGACGAGTTATACCACCCCCTGAAAGTAACCGGGAAGAGATTGTGGTTCGTGTGCCTTCTGATCATAACTGTAGTTCTTAAACTATAGGATGTTGTTAACACCGTATATATGATGACCATGACGCAATGGTCGTCGTTATTCGAGTCTATTATGTACCATATCTCCCATTAAGTCATTGTGTTTGGCCTTAATCCTGTTTTTAAGTCTTGTTAATTATGTACTGGTAAAAGATTTCCATGTGTACATTCCTTAATTCCTGTATTCCGTTTTATGCGGGTCATTGACTCAATGTTTTTTCAATTGTGAAGTTAATGCAGACAAGAATTTCCTGTAGCGTACCATTGCCTTAAAAAAACTTACTTCACTTCTATAAGCTTCAATATATGTTGAGCACTTTACATGAGCACAAATTTAAGAGTGTAGTTTTTTCTAATTCTGACTTCGACCAGCTTAGTTAAAATATAGTTTTTTCATGCGGTATTTCATAAAAATAAATTTTGATAATCGAATTTAAATGCGTAGTACCTATCATACGATGTGTATCGTTCGAATATCGCGTAGAAAAAGTTCGTACTTATATTTTAAGTTAACAAATAACTAGAAAATAAAGTCTAATTCGGGCATTTATTTATTCGTAATCGAGCTTAATAAACTGACCCTAATGCATGTCCTGTGATATTAAAATCTTTGTACTCATCCTATACTTCATTTACATAAAATTAGCATATATGTTTCGGAGTAATAGTAAGCGAATTTCATATTTTTCTACAGGTTGTAAAAAGGATCAGCTTTTCTTAATTATACCTCACCTACTCAAATAAAGAGAAGCCACATTTTACATTTATTAAGGGGGAGTGTTGTACTCTATTTTCTAGTAATTACGCTGACAACGTCGATTAAATGCATTGCAGCAATTCATCAATTACGCATTGGGACTTGTCTAGATTAATTATGCTGCATTTATAAACTTTGTCTCCTCTTCAGCCGCTAATTGACTAAAACAGTGGTTCAACTTGCTATTATTCAATTCCAACCACCGCCTTAAATACACGACTAAATGGGTTGGCAAGGCAGATGGCATTTATATCTCTATCAAATTGACGCACAATGAATGCAATTTGTGGAGAGTTGTATGTACACATGGCTCGCCACTGTACTCCTCAATCTGTTGCTTAGAGTAGCATTTCACCACAATTCACATAAATTAATTCACCTTAAAATGATATAAGTGCTTTTCTCACCACAAGTGTTTTTCATGATTAAACTAACAGTTTAATTACGTCCCTCCACTATTTTTGTGTCGTCTATTCATAAGTAACATTAAAGAAGTGCAGTAAAAATAATTACAAGATTACCGACCACATAAATTACACATAATTTTAAATAGGTCTAAACACGGTATAGCATACTAAGGCAATTTATGTCCATAATGTTTTATTAAATATGTAGTTAAAAAAAGGGCTTCGAATTTTATGGAAATATGCAATTCATCTATTCTATTATAATGTAAAAGACCTAAGGAAAAATATATAGTTTGTATTCTTATGTACCTTCATGTTTCCATACTTTCAACCACCAAAGAAAATAAATTTTAATGTTTTATCCACAAACGAGAGTGGTGATTAACAACACTTAATGGTGCCATTGTGTTTAATTTATGTATGTCAATGCAGGTACTACATTGGTCATTATATGAACTTGCAATGATGTAGCTATGGATAGGATTCTACCATGTGTCCCTACTAACTTGTTCCATCTTATAATTAAGGTGACACAAGAAAATCTTTGGGAGAAGATTTTCATGGCACTTCACGTTCTCCTTTGCATGGAAAAATTGCACCCACTTTGCCTATAAATACCACATACACTCACGTTGTCTTCTCATCAACACCTTGCAATAATCTCATCAACACTTGTATCAACAAGATGGTTTTCCAGGATGGGTATTTCTATCAACGTCGATTGTTCTATAGCACTAAGTGGTCGAAGGAGACAGAAGCCACATTTGTCGCTTTCCTCGTTGAACATAAGAAACACGACAACTTCAAGCGCAATGGCGTAAATTTTCATGCTGTTATGTCCGCCATTTACGATGTCAACAAGGACCACTGCACTAGGCACTCGTACGCGACGGGGGATAACAAGCTCCGAAAATTGAAAGAGCGATATGTTGTTTTCTCTTAGATCCCGAAGGTGTCTGGGGTTTTTGTGAATAAGATTGGCCGCTACGTCTTGGCTGATGACGCTATTTGAGAAATGATCATAAAGGTACAGAAGAACATTGTTCAATTTGCTAATGCACTTACTGATTCGAAAACCCATTTATTATTATGCTTTGCATGTTTCAACTAAACCGCTTATTAATGGCGTGTGTATTTTGTATTTGTTACATACAGGAAAGGGTTTTGGGAAAGTGTTACGTAAATGCTTATGAAGACTTCTACGAGAGCCTTTGTATTTTGTTTGATGCCGATAACCCTGATGAGGAAACCCTTGTTACCGAGGATGAAGAAGTCGACTCTATTACGTCGTTTGCTCTCCCCACATGTTAGGTGGATGACAGTCCCCTCACATTTTATAACAACATCATGTTGGCTCACATTCATAAGCTCGATACCACATCGGTTGACTCAACTTCGCTTTGGCGTTTTTTAGAAGAGTATTATACCTCTGATGAGGAAGATGAAGTGAACTCGTTGCTTGCGGTTCCTGCTGCTCCACCTCCGTCACCTGATCCAAGCTATGTCTCCGTTGAGCACACTAGCTCTTCTGCATCTAATGAGATCAACAAGTCCGACTAAGCTCAAACTTATGCTTATATATATATATATATATATATTTATGAAGTATGTACGGTGTCCTTAATATGTAGTATGTTGCCACTACATAATGTAGGTTCTACTATTTTGCTTAGGATGTGTATGGTATGTGAAGGGTCCCAACTAGTATTGCTCATTTTGGTACTAACAACTTGGTATTTTCAGAGCCATCTCCGGTTTGGTATCTTGGCTTCTTAATGTGTAGAACGAAGAAGCATCTAGGCAGTTCATGCAAATGAATGGATTTGAAGATGTGCAATGAGTTATGTTTGCGGATGTATTAGTGGCAAAATGTACGTGTGTGTTTATTTTAAATGTCAACCTAAATTATTTATGTGGTCGAGTTATTTGTCTCTCGTTTTATATAATTTTATTTTTACAAAAATCGTAGAAGCATTATTTATAAATTATTGAAATAGTGTAGTAATTTGTATCAATAGTTAAAGGTAATTTTGAGTTTTACTAACACACCTTGCAATTTATGTCCATAAGGTTTTATTAAATATATAGTTAAAAAAAATGTCTTCGATTTTCTTATTGTTCGAGGAACCAAATTTATATGGTTTACTGTAAAACGTCACTTTAATAATATATTAAATATATAGTTAAAAAAATAGCTTCGATTTTGCTCTTGTTCGATGAACCAAATTTATATGGTTTACTATAAAACGTCACAGTAATAGTATATTACTTATATAGTTCAAAAAATCGATTCGATTCCCAGCATTGCAGGAACGATAGAACTTAATAATTTTAATGAACAAACCATTTTAATAACGTGCCAGAAATATGTAATTTTATAGCATAAAATATGTAATGATTAATTACTCAAAATATGGCAATATGTTACTAAACAGTTCAAGCGTTAATGAATGGTGTATATAAAAATATATTACACAGATAATTCATAAATAAATTCACAAATTTTTTTCCATAGTTAGAAAAAATAGGTAATGAAAGCTTTGCAGTATCATTTATTGAACCTGCTATTCTCCAAAAAATACCCTGTGAATGCAGAAGTTGCAAGTAGACGACAGTCAGAACAAGAAGATAAATTCAGAAATTTTTCTTCTTATCTCCAACATTTTGTTTGTCTCATTGGTTGGGGTTTCACTATTACTTTCACCTATATTCACATAACCAATGCAGTCATCATTTGCTCAATTAAAAAAAACATAAAATCTTCTAATTTTCCGACGTGGCAGGACAGCATTGGGTGATAATCTATGAGCATATCTTAGTAATAGCTGATGAAGGGATATTGTATGTGACCCTTCATCTCCACCCTTCCATCTTTTTCAAACTTGATATGATTGTCTCTCCTTAAATGTTCCCTGGTGATGCGTCTTTTGCCTTCCATAATCAACCTCACATCTCATTTCGTTCACGCTTCCCTACCAAAGTTGCTGCTTTCACTGGCAGTTCCACCATGGCCCCTCCACCACAACAACGCCCCCAGAAACGCCATTTTTACTCCGGCCGATGGGATGTCGCAAATAACATTGTTCATGCTCCGTATGATGCCTGGGTCGCACTGAGAAAGGTAACTATAATCCATTTCAACCGCTTTTTAAATTTGTACAATTTTTGATAAACAATTAACTATATAATGGCTTTATTTCCCATTAAAGGCCAATCCCTTTGCCGATGCTTACATTAAGCGTGGAGAGCCTCAATGGGGAAGTTTGAAACACATATTCGATCCGAACAAGGAATGTCGCTGGGGCAATGAGCATGAAATTGTTACATATCCAGCGGAGATGAAGCCGACGATGAAGGTTATGGCAGCGAATCCTTTTCCGAAGAAGACATCCCAAATAAGGACTCGGTTATTGATTTGGCAAGTACGGACAGTGAATGAATGCACTTTAAGGGGTCGATTGTAATGTTGTGTTGTGTTGTTAATTATAAGTGATTTCTCAAACTTTAGGATGTATGTCGAAATGGTGGGTTGGGATCTTGGTTTTGATTGCAGAATGTTGCTGTGTAGTATTTTTTGGTCAACCTTGAAAGAAATTGGGAGTTAGGGTATTTCTGTATGCTTGTTAGGTTTGTGGGAAGTGGACGTTGTGCTTATTTCATGTATATGTTACATGTTTATTAAAAATCGACCCCAAAATCGTACAAAATTTATATATGTGTGCACTATAATTATGTTGCGTGATTCGTGTTCATACATAGATGTTCGTACATAGAATTCGCAAAATTGTTTCCAAGTACAAAAACGTAGGATGAATGATGTTCATTCTACTCATTTTAATTATGCATTCTACAACATACTCGTATTAACAAATTTTTATGATATTCTTATGTATCAAATCAACTTATATGAATATCTAAATTTTTATCATATTTTCAAAAGTAAGATTATAAATTAATTATAATCTACTAATATTATCGTATTCCGAAGAAATTACAATTTAATAAATTAGTGAGATCAATTACGTTGGCAGGTACTTTTATGACCCTGTTCTGTGGTTTCATTTACTTTTGCATTTAATGAATGATAATTAAATAAAATATATATAGATGAATTACATTGGTATATTTTTTATGAACATTTTGTATTGTTTAATTTGGTTTTTTTTCTTTGTTACATTATGTAGGTGGGTATTGTATGTTTTAGTAGACTAGTCTGACAAAATGTGATTTTATTTTAAATTTGTACACAACATTTACACCAGTACTGAGCAAGTAACAAGTGTTAGTTGAACATATTTCAATTCTACAATTGCACCACACTGTAACTAAAAGTGTAATGTTGTTTGTTCCATATATCTACATGTTTGCAAATATATGGACGAGGTATAGTCAATTTACAAATCTTAAACATTCATAAACATTAGAGACATGGAATTAAATAGGTCATAACAATAGATATTTGTCCTAAGCACCAATCACATACAATAATGTTCCTAATCATCAATTACCGAATGTTTGAAATAAAGCGCTAAAAAACAGGCCACCTCCATGTGAAGTACATAGCATGTTCGGAAGGGGCATGGCCATGAAGGCCGAGTTCAAGGAGCACTCAACAATACGCAAAATAAATCGGTCTAATTATGAAATGTTAAATTCTTAAAAATTAGAACCTACCCTCCAACATCAATTTAACCAATCGACCACGCTTATGAGCGGCGAGCGAGAAGAACAACTCCATATCCTTTGGGTTGTTGTGGAGTCGTTGGACAATAACTAGTTGTTCATTTTCATCAAGTCCTTCTATTTTCGCCACTGCATCATCAACCAACGACCTAGTTTCCAGATTCCCAAACTCGATTTGTAAGACCCTTGTCAACGTGCCGATTCGATTGTTAGCATCTTCACAAAATAAACTAACCATTTCAACCCATCTTTCCTCGGCGCCCACCCCCACACGTTTATGTTTCTTTGCACTCCCACCACTACCCATGGGTACACTAGAAGATGTAGCAGTTGGTTCAACATTAGCGTTCGATGTTTGCCCTTGGGTCCTGTCATTAGTAGCAAAGCCTGTATCTGGATTCCAATCCCCAGTAGGGACGTAGTAATCTTGTGTTTCGGGAATCACTTCCTCTCGAGCTGCATCACCGGCGTCATTTATATCCTCGTCTGCATCACCGCCTGCTCTGTCTTTGCCGAATATCTCTTGCCACGCCGGATAGTAGGGTCATATTTTATACCGCATTGACTTTGCGCTAGGATCTACCTGTGTAAAAGAACAAAGAACAAGAATTGGTGTAGTGAAATATTTCAATAGTTAATATTGACCCTTGATCAGGGAATTCACTGACCTTTACGTATTCATCCCAAATGCTATTCTCATCGACAATTATCATGTGCCTGTTGTCGTCCCATCCGAAACTACTACGCAATATCATAGTACTTAGTGTTGCAAACTGTTTCTTCCAAACGTGAATCTTTGAGTTGATGTGGGGCTCCGCCTCAATATCACTATTTGGAAAAGCATTAAGTATGTGCCCCTCTAGCTGCATTAAATAACTGTTACAGAACCCATTCTCATACTTCCAACCTCTAGTTACCAAGGAACGAAGACCATGAATAAGAACTTCCTCCTCCCTTGTGCTCCATGTCCGACAGGAACCGCCCTTCTCCTTTGGCGCTCCACGTCTACGCATATTGCTATTACCTTCATCGTCTAGACGACTCATGAGGAACACTAAAAGAGTATTTACCTACAAATGTGTGATTCAATAATAACATTTTTTAGGAATGTGTGATTCAGTAATAACATTTTTTAACAGATTTATATGGTTTAACGCGTAGGCATCACAATTTAGATAACAAGAAATGAAGAACATTTACATACAGATTTTAAGATCTGTAGCATGACCCGAGACAAACCAAATGAAGTCCAACATTCGAAGAATATGTTTAACCAGTTTACAAACACAACAGAAATACAAAATACTCGAAACAAACAGTTCAAACATGAAAGACGATACATTCAAACAGAAAATTCATGCAGTGCGGTTCAACCATTCGTTGTACATAGAAGTAGCCAATTCATCTGGCCAATTAGTCCAAGCCGCGCTTGTATCTATGGTGGAAACATATTCGCCCATAGGTTCATTCGGCAGTTCACTAGAGTCGGCCATTTCAAGCTCAATGGGATCATCTGGCATCTCATTACGAATAAAATTGTGAAGTAAGCAATAAGCCATGAGTATTCTATTCTGTACTTTTATAGGGTAGAAAGAAAGACTTCTCAATATCGCCCAACGCACTTTCAACAATCCAAAAGTACGCTCGATTACATTTCTAGCAGACGAATGCTTAAGGTTGAAAAACTCTTCTTTATTTTGTGGTCCGGCGGCACCACGATCCCACTCCTTTAGCTGATATCTAACTCCTCTATACGGTGTCAGAAAACCTTCGTCGTTCGTATATCCATTGTCACACAAATAATAATTCCCTATCAAACAAGGGATGAGGCAAGGAGTTATTGCAGCTGTACCACTTATAAATGTTACAAGCCACAATTCTATTATCTATTTACCTGTGGGTACTTTCAGTCCATTTGGTCTGTGTATTGCATCACGTAAAACTCTGCTATCTGACGCGCTTCCTTCGCAACCGGCTAGGACGTAAATGAATTGCATGTTCTTGTTACATACACCCAGTATATTAACTGAAATGTGGCCTTTCCTGTTTCGATAGCGTCCTTTATCCGCATCTACCACCCTAACGTCAACTTATGTTCCATCTAGTGCATCCAAACAACCCTAAATGTGTAATAATTTAATTTATAATGAATGTAAGCATTTTCCTATATGCAACATTGAAAAAGTTTAACCATGAATTTTTATTAGTAGATTACCTTAAACCACCTCCATCTTGGGTTGCTGCAATCTTCGGGAATGGGTTCGGGTCTAGCGAGTAATGTTCGGTTGGTTCTAAGTACCGCCATAAGTACCCAATGAAAACATCTACTGATTGTTCGACCAGAACGCATGAAATCGTGTTTTACAACCCAATTTTTCTTGTGATGAAATATTATGCTTAGAAAAATTGCTACTTGTTCACTCACGGTAATGCTTTGATTATCGGTCAACCCGGAGTAATGTTCCAACAAATAACACAAATGACCAAAAGCGTTACGATTCATTCGTAGATTTCTTAAACATGCCTCATCATTGTCGATTACTAGCCTACGGAGATGGTTCACCTGATCAGGGATCCTACTATTTATGGTGTAGCGTTTTGAACGTTGACGTCTATGATTCCGATGTAGTCTTTTTAGTTGGTGGTAAACAGACACAAAGATGGTTAGGGCAACGACTATTTCGGTAATTATCTGTTGCACCGCGATTACAGCTAGTATTCTTGGTGTGAAACCATCCTATTGTAAACGACCAAATGACATAATAAAGAAACAAATCAATATTACAATAATAAATCATGTTAAACAATTTAAACGGTGTAAAAGTGGATTAGGTTATAGGCCATAACTGTTCTTAATGACTGATTCATAAAAGAAAAAAAAAAGATTAACAAACGATCCCACACAGCACGATGCTTTTACATAGGCATTAAATCTCAGCAGAAGCAGAAGATATGTAGTAGAGCTGCACTGTCATATAGTAAGCAAGTACGTGATGCACATAGTACACCATTACGGGACATTGCATGACGGTAATGGCAACATACTTAAGAGATTAATCCTAATTTTAGTTTTTTAGCAAACAATCAACAAACTTGCACAGTACCCCATTCAGCATCACTATAAATATAGGATCTCGAAAACGAAACAGATTGGTGATGTAATTAAATATACGCAAGAAAATGAGTTTTATTTCACTTCAGAATAAACAAACCTGAGCTATTTTTTATTCAATCCTCCCAGATATCTTCAACACAAGGACGTCCGATTCTACAAAGCACAAGTCATTTACAAGTAAAATCAGTAATTATTTGGAAATAAAGAATAAAAAATGTATAAAAGAAGGACAGAGCAGATTATGGAGAAATGTGCTAGAACAGACCGGTAATGTAAATCAGGAACTAGAGATCTTCCTTGCCGCACTGCGAGTGAAAACCTCAAAAAACCTAAATAAATGAAGAAGAAGAAGCCATTTTTTGCAATTGTTGAGAGAGGATACTGCAATTCGAACAAATAAATTTTGAAGAAGAAGATGAAATAGTAAAGCAATAAATGTGTCAAGTGCAATTAATGCACCTGACACGGCAGAGAGTAAATTCCACAACTTCTGATGGCATAATAAACATTTGGCTTAAAAAATTGAGGGTATTTTCGAAAACAAATGAACTTTCCAATCCGCCTCTGGTTTGTGACAAGCTAGTCAACCCCAAAAAGGCCTTAACTAGATTGTCACGAAACAGTACGTTTATAACAAGCCGTCTGCCAAAACTCACGGGGCGTCGATTTTGCTAGTGAACATTCGATTGAGCTAGATTAAATGTGATATCCTGGCTAGTATGTCATAGCAAACACGCCCTAATAGTCTAAACATTTTCCTACTACGTTGTCACTATATATTGCTTTACTTTACTCAGTTTCTATTTTTCATAACTGCTTACTGACTTGAGCGTCGGAGTGCTAACATGTTCTTTATAGGTTCCCGTTTCAAGACTTGTGAAAAATCAGGCCAAAAGATCTCAAGTTGGAAATACTTCCAAACGAACAGCTTTTTGCTCGCATCAGTATTGTTATTAGTTATTGTAGAATAAAAAGGTAAGAGAAGATTACGATTTGAAATGCTTTAGAATCATTAACGAAAATAATGAATTTGAAATCATTGACACATGTTCCTTATAATTCCAAATAAAATATTTCAAATATATGGATTTGAAATCCATTCATATAAAATTCTTAGCCAAATACAAGTTCGTCGTTCCAAACGCAACCTGAGTTAATTACGGGAGTGTTGGTGAAACATTAAATTAAGTGCTTTTGTATTATAGCTTAAATTGAATTAAATCAAGGTATTTGTAAATATAAATTTGTAAAGTTAGATTTACCAAATATCGGCCCGAAGTACCGAAAAAAATTCGATAATTATCGAAACCAAATTTGTAAAGCATTTTGGCGTTCTTGAATTGATGGTAAGACTTGGTTTTGATATAAGAATTGTGTCTTGTATTATGGATTGTTTTTTGTTCATGTCTTTTTCCTTTATTTTCAATGGGAAGCAGTTTGGTCTTGTCCATCCTAAATGGGGCCTCCGACAAGGGGATCCTCTTTCTCCTTATCTTTTCATTTTTTGTGCAGGAGATCTTATCTGTTTAATCCAACGGAAGCAAGATGATGGTGTGTTTGAAGGATTGACCATTTGCAGGCGGGCTCCCACTATCTCCAACCTCTTGTTTGTAGATGACACGGTGTTGGTTTGTTGTACCAAGGAGTGGGTGGCCGCGGTTGTTTCTCATGTGTTGGGAAGGTATGATGTAGTTTCCGACCAATAAATCAACCCGTTTAAGTCCACGGTCCAATTTAGTCCTAAATGTGTTTATAGATAAGGCCATCGAATTGCTACAATTATTGGGGTACGCCAAGACCCTCATGCGAGTCATTATTTGAGGCCGCAGGTGGCAATGGGACATTCAAAGAAGATGATGTTTGCCTACATCCAAGAGCGATTTTGGGACGGATAAAGCGGTGGAAAGCCAAGAGTTTGTCCCAGACGGGGAAGGAGACCTTGCTGAAGGTAGTCATGCAATCCATCCCAATTTTTGTTATGAGGTGTTTTCGACTACCTGCTAGTTTATTGAAGGAGATTGAAGCAATGATGGCCAACTTTTTTTGCGATAACCGGGAACGAGGGCGGACACATTGATTGGCTTGATCAAGGTTATGCGTGGGGAAAAAATAAGGAGGTATTGGATTTCAACGACTTAGAGCATTTAACAACGTGATGTTGGCAAAACAAGTTTGGGGGGTGCTTCAAAGTCCGATTTCGGTGTTGCGTTGGCTCTTGAAGGAATGGTACTTCCCTCGGTCGTCCATACTTGGGGCGAGTCCGTGCTTTCGGTCGTCACCCACATGGAGGAGCATTCAAAGCAATGTTGTTCGACCCGGACCAGGCTGACCGGTTCGACCGGTCCAAGCGGAAAATGGTCAAGTGTCCGGCCCGGGTCAATGGTGCAAAACTAGTGCCAAATGGACCGATGTGAACCAGTTGACCCGATTTTGCTAATTTTTTTTTAAAAAAATTAATAATATATATTCCACTAAAAAATAATATAGTAAAATATACAAAAAGAGAAGAAAATAAATGTCAATGAAAATAAATAGGCAATTTCTTCATGGATAATCATTCAAACAAACTATGACCATATTTATAGTGTAAATAGCTTAAGTTTGCCTTATGCTTTTCCAATATGAGACAAATGAAAAAGTGTTTAATCTTGATTTATACTTTTTCAATGTGGGACAATGAACATTCTAATAGTCAATAGAGTTTTTCTTTCCTTCATAATCTATTTCTTTCTCATTTTCTCTATGCTTCTCCAAATTTTTTGGATTTTTTAAAAGAATTATCTGAAGGCAATGGTTGCTAAAATATTGTTATAAATTGCATTTATTTAATCAATTCATATATATTATGTATTTGGGGGGGGGGGGGGGTTCAATTTTAATTTCATTTGCTTCCTCCAAGAGGTTGTTGGCTTTTTATTGTTAAATTATTACAGATTGTATTCATTTATAAATTGTACCATTTTATAAAAATATTGTTATAAATGTATATTTAATCTATTGATATATAGATATGCTACATATATATATAATAAGGCCCGAGTCAACCGGTTTTTTTAATTCGATCGGACCGATCGGACCATTGACCCAGTAGTTTGACCGCTACGATCTCTGGTCCGATTTTGAAAACATTGATTCAAAGTGCTAATTTTTTGGTCAATGTGGGCATGCAATGGCGCATTGCTAAAGGAACAGAGGCTCGGATTGGTGTAGATAGGTGCATCCCTCGTCGGGTGAGTTTCAAACCGGTCAACCTGGTGCCATTCCTATTGAAGCACACTCCAGTTGCTACTATAACTAACCAAAATTTGCAGCAGTGGAACGAGCAGCGGGTTAAGAGATATTTTGGGAGGAAGACGAAGTCACACACATCCTCAGCATTCCTATTGCTGAGAATGGTGTGGAGAAAATACAGTGTGGCACTATACAAGGAATGGTAAGTATAACACCAAGAGTGGCTATCATCTAACATCAACTTTGAGGGAGGACAGCTCATCCTTTAGGGTGGAACTTCATTTGGAAAGCAGCGGTTCCTCCTAAAACGAAATTGTTTGCAGCAGGGGAATCCTACCAACTAGAAGCAAGCTGATTATGTACGTTGTTGTGGATATGAGGAATCAACCATGCATGCCCTTCGAGATTGCATCTTTGCTCACAAGACTTGGCTGTTATCCAACATTCGTTGGTCGGTCATTTATTGTCAAGTGGGTGGGGATGAAGACTTGCTATGCCATCTCAACATAACACTTTCTCAAGAGGATTACGAGTTGTCCTTGGTGTTGTGTTGGACAATTTGGTGGCAACGAAATTATGTGCTCATAGCGAGGAGGCCTAGGAGAGTGTTTTTAACCCAGACTGGACCGGACCAGTCCGATCGAGAATCGGACCCATGACCGATCCGGACATGAGTATTAAAATCGGGGTGGTCAAACCCGGTATGAATCGGTCAAAACCATTGAAAATCGGCCAATTTTAGAACCGGTCCACTCGTTTAAATTTTAAAAAAAAACAAAAAAGAAGAAGAAATGAGATGAGTTGACGAAGTGCTCTATCGACGAACAGAATGGGGGCTTGACGCCTTGTTCTTGGCCGAGTTGCTGATGATGGGGGAGAGTGCAAGCAACCGCCGTGAGGTGAGTTGTTGGGGAGAAAAGAATGAAATTGTTGGGCGGAAAAGGAAGAAGAAGAGGATATATACTAATTATAAGAGAGAAGACACTTTCGTGTCTAAAGTGGAAGTTTTGTTGTGATTTTTACAAATTTTGCCCTTTACTTTTTGCATAATTCTCTCATTCTATATTTATGCAAAATGAATTAATTAATTTTTAGAGGATAAAAATGGAAATTCAACAAATTTTTGATAGTTCTCGTACCAATTTTCTACACTACCAAAAATACCCTTTTGCATTAAACGTTTGAAACTCTCATCTCTCTGTCTCTAGACCCCCACGTCATACACGTTCCCAGAACCCTCATTCTCCCTCTCGCCCTCTCTTGGAACCCAACCAAAAACTGCTATCAAAAGTATGTTGACCTCACAGATTCACACATTTTCAAAAAAAAATTCCACAGAAGAAGGAAAAAATTGGTCGCTGGACTCGCTGGTCTTCTCATCGCCTGACAAATTTGTTTCAGAAATGAGATGGGAAATTAGAGAGAAACAGAGGTGAGAGAGTTTCTGGAGAATAAGAAAAATACTTCATTCATAATCCCTAATTTTCAGTTTCCATCTACATTTAACCCCAGTACATTTATGATTTCTTCATGAAAACGATAGCTAAGCAAAAAGGAGATATCCTAGCTTCAGCCATAAACTCTACTTTTTCTAAGCTCATGTCTCTCAAATGTTTGAATTTCTACAGCAAAAAGGTGTTCTCCAGCAACAGGTCTAGGTTCACCCTCATACGCCATTCCTCGGCTCCCCCATGTCACTTCTGTCGACCCAATTGAGGAATCGAAAGCAACTCTCCAATCCACAGTTCCTTCCTTAATTAGGGATTGCCCTAATTCTCCCGAGACGGCGATTGTCCGAACTTGCAGATTTCAATTCACCCCTAATCTTCATTGAGCTCTCAACTGGACGGCTCAGATTTGCTCTCCTCATCGCACGGTCAGCATACCTAAAACATCTTCAGAAAAGCGATCGGTATGGTAACCTTAATAGTTAATGCTTGCCCTTAGTTTTTGATTATTTTTAGTACCAGTTTCAATTTCTGATTGTTTTCTCGCTATTTTTGTCGATTTCCAACGAGTTATTGTTATTGTGTTGTAATAATATTGATCAAATATGTTTACAGCACAAATATGTTTTCAGGAGGTAAGAATGAAAAATATGTGAACACGAGATGTCATATATTAGTCGGTGTTTAGACTCTGTTTCCTTCAGATACTACTAGAGGCTCCTTTATTTGGTCATTCCAAGCATATAAGTATTAATGAGAGGATTTTATTGTCCTTTATTAGCATGTCTTTTTCCTTTAGTTGCATCCTTCTATGATGATACTAATAGCCACATAATTTGGTGAAAGATGGTTTTTATTTGGCACTAGGTAGGTCATGTGATTTAGCTGTGGGAGCTATATAGATATGCTTCATTCATTTCAAATTTCAAGAATTAATTCTGCTTCTCTGTAGTTGCTCAAGACTTTTTACAAGCACTAGATTAATCTTAAAGTTTGGAGAAATATCACTTTTTGATAAATTGGATTTAGTTATGCTATTCACAATGACAGACTTTCTACAAGCACTAGATTAATCTTAAAAGGGTGGAGGAATATCACTTTTGATAAATTGGACTTTGTTATGCTATTGACAATGATATACTACAGATTTTCTTCTTCTGTTGTTTAATCACTAAAATTGGCCAAATTATAGACATTTATTGGAGACTCAGTTTCTTTTCCCCTGTTAAAAGTGAGTTTGTTTATGTCTAATTTACTCATTTTATTAATCACTATACTATAACTATTGTGAACTCAAAGTGGCCCATAAAATAAAGGCACTTTGGAAAATCTATAAGTGAAATGCTATACTACTAGGTCAAAGCCATTTTGTTTTTACGCCTGAATCTATATTTGCTACTCTAAAGAAAATTATGCTTCACTAAGCCTCTTTCTGACTTCCTTCTCTGTTTGACTTTTCTCTCATACACTTGTTATTTTGTTCAAATTTAGGGAATTTTGGTGAATTTGTTAGTTCAAGTTGTGTTTTGGCATTTGGGTTTGCAGTGATTGGTCTGTTATTCTTTGCATATTTTTCTAAGTTGGCTTCGGAATTTATATGGGGTGTAGGGTGGAACTTGTTTAATTGTTATTTTAGTTACTTTGAGTTTTGTTGTGATTTTTTCTTTTTTGGTTTTATTTGAATGGCTATTTCGGTGAATATTTATGCATTCTCTTGCACACTTCATCAACATACTTTCTTGTGCTTTTTCCATGAACAAACGATTAAAGGCATGGATGTAAGTTTATCCACTACTTCATATGTAATTTCTTTTTGGAATTAATTTATATTTTTGTTTTATGTTGAACGACTCTTTTAGAACATTACATTTTTTATTGAGTGGGTAGTGAACATGGAGGGACTATTCTTAATGTCTGAGTTGAATTATCAAGGCCTCATTTTGAACTAATATTTTAGTCATCGTTTAACTTAATTGATCCAATTGTGGTGGTTAATTTTTATACAGCAGGACACCCTCATGCCACTGGAAACTTGGCATATCTATGCTGCATATGCTCCTAAGCCCTATTTTTAAGTAAGTTTATATCATATTGGTATTTGGATTCCTAACAACAATGTTAATTATTATTGGGTGTTTATTTGGTGTAAAGTTGAAATTATGAACATTTTACAAAGATCTTGACACGAAAATGGCTTGCATATTTTAATCTGTCCAACATTTAAGTAGCACGTGGACAAGCTGATATTGAAATCACAAGAGATACGTATGATATTTATTTTTTTATACGGCATAACAACAAAATTTTTCTCTGCACCTTATAGTGATTTATACCATCTTGAATTGAATTTGAATCATATATCATGGATGTGCAACTGCATAGCAGATGATATATTTTTTGTTGTTTAATCTGTTCTTCTTTTTTAAAGGAAAGAGTTCAATCAGGCGATTGATGCAGAATATATAATTGTGAAGATTGCTCATTGAACTTCGGCCAGAGGTTTGTAATTTCCTCAATATCGAAGATCAGAAGAAATACTACATCTAAAGTTTATCAATTGCAAGGAAGTGTATTAGATCGGAGAATTTCAGTCCATGAGTTGATTTTATTTGAAGGACCAATAATTAGACATGTACTTGACTCCTACGTATAAGATAAAGTGTAAAAATGATGCATTTTGTAGATACAATATTCCACTTTCAAATTCCATCAAATTGAGCATATATTTTAGATATATCTCCATATCAGTAATTACACATTCATACACTATGTTTATGCCCTGGTCGCTATTTATTGGACAACTTTATTTTATTTTTTTATTAGAGAATTTCGCATATATTTGATTTACGTGGAAATCACGTGTAATACCTACTAGACATGTTAACATACCTACTTGAGAGTTTTAATGTGATTATTGAGTCAATCAAATTAATGCTCAAGTACCAAAGATCAAAAGAAGCTACGTGTATCTATGTTTATCTTTAGTTTTTTTCTTTTGAAATATTTAGTGCTTTTATATTGAACAATTTTTAAATGTGGTTTTCATTAGTTTATGTTATGAGTTATTAGTTAAGCTTATATCCAATTGATATGCGATATTATAAGTGATGATATATTAGTTCATCAAATGAGTTAGAATTGAATGCATATGTAATGTCTACACTCGAATTGAAAATATCAATTTTATTTTGTTTACAATTTAAATAAGTATTTTGCTTATTTAAATTTACACTTAAAAATATTATGCTTTCGAGAACCGCGTGTGAGAGAAGCTAGTAAAGAAAAAAAAAAACGTGGGAAGGAGGATGAAAGAAAAGGATTTGGTGGGATGGGGTCCATGGGGTTGGTTAAAAGGTGCTTTTATTTTTTAAATAATTTTTTCAAATTCAACTTTGTCAAACACTTTTATAATCAGTTTTTTTTAAGTGACTTTTATAATCAATTTTTAATTTGGTAAAATTGATTCTTAATTTTTAGTAGAGTTAAATCTCATTGCATTCTTTTTATAAATTATGATAAATAAATTATAACACTTTATATATTGTTGTAACAAATTGTATTTATTTTATAAATTATCGAATTTATTTTTGTATTTTTTTGTTAAATTTTGTTGAGAATTATTATTGTTGTTAATTGAATGAAATATACTCCAAAACTTTCTAAACATTCTTATTTAAATATATTGTCGTTTAACTTAATTAATATATATATATAATGTGTAATAATATGTTATATATATAATACATATATATATAGTATGTCCGAGTCAATTGATTTTTTCGAGCCGGTCCAATCAGTTGAATCAATGACCTAGTAATTTATCCGATTCGATTTTGAAAACATTGTTCCAGGGTCCTTTGCATACTGCTGGGTTTGCTCAACAGTATCTTCTAGCTTTTAGGCAGGTGTGGGAAAGGGGTTCCATTGATCAGTAGTTGCGTTTGTTCTGATTGCCCTTGTTCTTCTGTGCATGGTCTTTGTATTCTTGATCTGTATAATGAAATCTGTTTTTATTTCAATTAAAAAAAATGGAAACCAAATTTGTTGAGTATTTTAGCGCACTGAAATTTTGATTCGATTCAATTCCACCAAATAAAACCCTGCATTGGAATTTTGTCATTCACCAAAACAAATGTGCATAACTCCTTTGAAAGATTACAACCTCGTCAAAATAACAATTTGCATCTGACCAATACAATCCGAGATGCAGCCCAGCAAGATTTATCAAAATGCACGAATCCATCTAACCGAATTATACGATTTCAATGTAAATAATCATACTTGGCAAACAACACCCAATCCATCCTCTTCCTGCAGATCACTTCCAAATAGAGAGCACAGAAAGAAGATCAATGGAATGTACAAAAGCCTCACTAAACGGTCATTAATTCGTTTCACAAAACATCTCAAGTAGGACAGAACCAATGAAGTTCACAAGAAGATGAAAACACCACATAATCCATCCTCAAGGCTCCCGTTCGCACAAGATAAAGATTGAAGTCCTTATTGTTCTAATCAGGTGGAGAAGTTCTGAACCCTCCAAGAAACAATTTCCATTTACAGCCAGCATGCAAAATGATTCTGAAAGAGATGCACAAGTGTTAAAGGCAGCTTCTGCTAATTGATATAGGCCTGTGGTAGAAGGCGTTTAGAATCAAACCTTACCAGCTCGTGGGATATAATTTCATTCATCTGTTGATACAAAATTCATAACCATAATATGCTTGCATTGAGGATTTTATTCAAGAAAAGCAAAATGCTGTTAGCAGAATTCTGAAAAACTCTCCACGTTTCTCCTGAACATGGAATTTCATTATGAAAGGGAAATTCCCCATGACCAGGAAAGTTAGCCTCGCATATAACAGTTTTCAGTATTTCCGTCTCCATGAATACCACTTCAGTTTCAACTGGAACCACAAAGGAAGAACCCCTAATATGCCACGTGTGAGTCTTTGATCAAAGACATCAAATTGCACCCGACTTAAGGTGTCCAGGATAACTTGTGTCGGTACAGCTGGCAGCAGGACTGGATGAGCCTCAGCAGGCACTGTTCCAGCCAGTGCACGGGCTTTCTGCAAATGTGAATTGGCGACAGATGCCATCTCAAAAACAGCACTGCATAGCCCCTCACGGGAGTCGATACGAATTTCAGGTTGCCCACCCTGGTCTTTTACCAGCAGCCCATGTTTTTCTGCCACTTCAATGGGTATATAAGGAAAATGACGGTTTCGGCTGGCATGGTAGGGCAGAGATCTAAGAAGCAACACAAGGCCGCTTGCCTTGCCAATATGCGACGCAGCATGGTCCGCTGCAGTAGACCTAATACCACCAGCTTGAAGTGTCGAGTACAAAATGGTTGACATGGTGTCCTCGGCATATCTCTCCAACTCTTCCACAGTTTCTGGAATATCACTAACCTCTCTTTTGGCATCATTGATCCGAGCCTCGACGGAGCGTTTCAGCCAGCTCTTGCTGACTTTATGCTCAGATATTACGGAAGCAAGTGCCTGCGCTACTGGATGCTCGATTAACTTTTTGGAAAAGATCTTGTCAATCGCTTCTTGCCACCAAAGCAGGCGCATGAGACCAATTCTAGGATCAGAAGCAACATCCATAGCTCTTGCCGTTTCAACATTAAAAGCTCGGAGGGCAAAAGCAGATTTCCGCATGTTTGGCGGAAGTTCAAGAAGGCAAAGATAGTGGTGATAATCATAACTTCGTACTTGTTGGACACAATATGAGAAAGCTGTTCGTACACCACTAGATGAGGAAGCACCACTCATCGATTTAATATATTTTCCCTCTGCAATAAAGGAAATGTTGTAATTAGGAGAATAAAATCAGATGCACTTTTGCTCTTGCTCTCGTTATAGCACTTCCAGATTTATCCATTTTGGGCCTTGGCCTGTTGTACTTAATGCATGAATGTCTAATGATCCTAAAGAAAAGCAAATGTACATTTTCCCCACAGGTCATACACCAAAATGCAAGTCAGGTAAGGTTTTAACTGACGAACACAAGAAATCAATCATGAACGTTTGCATAGCAAGAACTGCCCCTCTTGAGAGAAGGAAGCTGAAATACCATCACATGGTATTCTACACAACATAAGTAGCATTTCAAAATCCACAACTATCACTTCTAGTTAGTCACTCATTTGATTAACAAAGCAAGTTTTCAAAATAATGAAACTAAGTATCACTTGCACACCATTCATCTTCTTGCTGTAAACCCTTTATATAAGTACCAATCAACCGAGTTCCCAATCAAGAGAAAGAGTTACTATACCTAGTAAGACAAATTAACTTGCATTTCCTACAAATTATCCAATCATCCTCCTCATCTGGAGAATGAACTACACCAAGATGCCACTTTCTTCAAAAATATGTAGTTATACAAAGGCATAGTCCGATCAGTATAGCTTGTTCTCAGGAATCTGATTTCTCATTTGGTTTCATTTACAATATCTCATAACTCAGTCACATTGGGTGCTTAGTTTGCACGCTCTGTAAAAGCAAGCAGTCAATCACAACTACAATGAACTGAAGCAACAGAGAGTATACTGGATAAAATGGGAATCTTTCTTACATGAATCACGCACAATGTATCCCCCACTACTAACCCCGCTTGATCCACTTTTATTTTATACTATAATACTAGATTTCAAAGTTTCCTAAAAAGTTAATCAAAACTTTAGAAAAATGCAAAAATTTCAAACCAAATACACAGAAATTTTGACGAACCACCTCAGAAGATTCACAGAGTTTACAAATGAAACAAGATATTACAAGAAATTTAAAAAATTTACGAAATTAACAATAAATTCATAGAAAATAGAAACTTAAAAAGAACAACAACAATCACATTTCACACAGTTTCAGCAATTGCGTCTCAACCCCAAACATCAAACCAAAAATCACCGACATTTCAACAATCAATTCGAATGACAGTGTTGCTATAATTTTTTTGTTTAAAAGAAAAAAGAGAAAGGTTTATCAAAGCTCAGCCGCACCTACCTCGCTGCTAGAGCTTCGTAATTGGAGTAGGTTGCGACCGTTGGCAGGGTCCCTTTGCTTGCGGCGGCGGCGGCAGCGGGTTCCTTTGAAGCTTCAGGTGGTGTCAGGGGTTGGGGAAGGAGGGGGGACAGGGTGGGGCAATGGGGGATTAGGGCTTGGAGAAGATTAAAAAGAGGGGGCTGGGCGATCTTCGAAGAGAAGAGGGGAAGCGGTCGTTGAAAACGCTAAGGTGCAGTCAGCTTTGGTTGTGTTCTCATTTTCACTTTTCCATTACTCAAACAGTAATAGTTTTCATTAAAAATATTTTATTATTATTTTCATCTCAATTATTATATTTACATATATATTTTTTTCAATCATTAATTTTATAAACTAAACATATTATTTTCGTTATACTTTCATAGGACATCATAACTAATTCTTAGTTAAAAAAAAAATACAACTATTGGTTTCATTTAAATAAAAAAACATATTTATTTCAATACCACGAACAATAAAAAAATAAAATTATTATTTTTATCAAATAAATAATATATTAATTTGACACTGCTAATAATATGAAAACAATCTCTTTAATTAATTTAAATACATTCTGATTTCACACAAAAATTATTATAAATTGAAAACACGTATTTTTTAATGAACATTGAGAATGAAAACACAACCAAACATGGGTCTATTAATTTATTAGATAAATTATTTGCATTCAACAAAATATTGGACTTAATTAAAATTAATCAAATTATCCCTTTTTTTTCTCTCTCTATGAGAGCACCTCCCTCACCTGGGGGGTTTTCCTTAGCCGATTAGGGCTCTTTCCTTCCATCCTTGTGGGTTTGGAAGATCTCCAGAGACAATCAAATGCCTTACTAATTTCGTGGTTTGGGAGCGATGGCACTCGTCCTCCCCTGCTCTTGTTTCTGCATTAGTTTGGTTTAGTTTATGCGGTTTTTTTGTTTTGTGCAGCTTTTGTTTTCCTTCTACCTCTCTTGTGCTCTCTTTGGGCTGTTTTCGTTTTTCTTTCCTACTCTCATCGCCATCTCTTCCTCTGTGGACAGGTTGGGCGAGGTCTGAACGGCTGTGAGGGGCTCTGTTGGGTGGTGTCTTGCCGTTGGTTCAGGGCCTGCCGTTGAGTCGAATGACGCGCGAAATGGTTGTTTTCATTGGGAATCGACTAGGCCGTTTTGTGGACTTGGATACTAGTGGTGTTGGGAGCTTGTGGGGTGACTAGCTACGACTCCGAGTTGCTATTGATGTCAGGAAACCTCTCCGCTGTCTCCTGAAAATTCGTACAATGATGGGTGATGAGCAAGTGCTGCATTTCCGGTATGAAAGGCTGCCAAATTTTTGCTATTCGTGCGGGTGTTTGGGGAACATCTCCAAGTTTTATGAACTCCAATTCCAAGAAAGCTTTGTTGATCCGAGAGATGCCACACCCTTTGGTCCTTGGTTGCGTGCTTCCCCCTCTCCCCCCCCCCCCTTTTGGGAGCTCGTGCAATTTTGGTTCGATGCCTGCCGTAGTGGCCCACCCCCCTCTGTTCGTTTATGCTATGCGCAAGTCTTCTTCAGGGGGAGGTGGTTGTAGGGGTCTGGTTCTACCATATTTGGTTTCTCCTCGGGTCCGTCGGAGAAGACTGTTTTGGTGACCCCATGCCTGAGTCGTCCGCCCCTGACCCTGCCCACCCACCCTCCATAGACCCCCATCCTGAAACCTCAGATTTAAACCCCCCTTTACCTGCCCATACTCCTCTGTCCTCCCCTGTCCTAAGTCCTACGCCCATCATCCCACTCCCAGCTGATGCCCCCTCCTCACATACTCCCCTAGCCGATCATCTCATCACGGTCCCTCTCACCTTTTCCACCCTAGCTCCTACTCCCAAAACTTCCCTTAGCGGCTGCCGCAAAACAAAGGCCCCTGCCCCACGACCTTCCCCCGCAAAACCTGCCACCTCCCTCAAACGGAAAATGTCTGATCCTCCCTCCCTTGCCCTTGATGAGCCAGCCCACCGTGACAAAAAATCCAACCTTTCATCTCGTCCCTTGTCTGATATTACAAACTCTTCAGCGGAGACTACTTTGCAGTCCCGTCAGGCGCCATGAGTGTTTTATGTTGGAACTGCCAGGGTATAGGGGGCCCTGGCAAGTTTCGTGGGCTAGAGGAGCTAGTCTGTGTGCACCACCTTTCCTTGGTTTTCTAGGCCGAAATCAAGTGTACTGTTGGCCGTTTTGAGTACCTAAAAAGAACACTGGATTGCTTTGGTATTGGGGTGCCTTCAAAGGGGAAAAGTGGTGGTTTGGCGCTATTATGGGACAAAGGGGTATCAGTTCAGGCTCAGTCCTTTTCAGATCGGCATATTGATGTTACAGTACAGTGTGCGGCTTCAGTGGATTATTGGCGATTCATTGGGATTTATGGCGAGCCGGAGGCGCCGGACATGGTCATTACTATCTAGGCTAGCTGCTCAGTCACAACGCCCCTGGTTTTGTGCCGTGGATTTTAACGAGATACTAGCATAATGGGAGAAACAAGGAGGATTAGATAGACCGCAATAGCAGATTCAGCAGTTCCGGGGGGCGCTTCAATCAGCAGGGCTTCATGATTTGGGTTATGTGATGCCTCCCACTTTAAATGACACTCACACATCCTTATCCCAAAGTGTCGTAAACCAGAATCCCTAGCCCAGTGCCAACCCATTAGCCTGTGCAATGTGATATACAAGGTCGCCTCTAAATCCATTGCAAATCGAATCAAGCCTTTCCTTGATTCGATCATCTCCCCTACCCAAGCTGCTTTTGTTTCGGGTCGGCTTATAACGGATAACATCCTAGTGGCCTATGAGCTAAACCATTTTATGAGAAATAAAACATGGGGAAAAAGGGACACATAGCTCTAAAGTTTGACATTAGTAAGGCTTATGACAAGGTCGAATGGAATTTTCTCAAGCATGTCTTACTTAGATTAGGCTCCCCCCCTCCCCCCCTCTCTTGTTGAGCTTTTCATGTTGTGTGTGTCTTCCGTTCGGTATTCTTTTCTTGTGAATGGTGTGGAATTTGGTGCTATTACCCCACAACAAGGCCTCCATCAGGGGGACCTGTTATCACCCTATCTGTTTCTCCTTTGTACAGAGGCCCTTAGCTCATTGATTGGTGGATGGAGTCGAGGGGCAATTTACAAGGGGTGCAGATCTATAGAGGGCTCCTTCTGTTTCTCATATATTATTCGCTGATGATACACTCATTTTCAGTCAGGCGAAGGAGACTTCTATGCGAGGGATTGCTCGGATGTTGGAGGTGTACGCTCGGGCCTCGGGGCAAGCTATAAATGTGGGCAAGTCTTCCGTGGTTTTCAGCCGGAATGTGGATGGCCCGACCTAGGAGCAGGTGGTCTTGGAGTCCGGCGGGTAGCTCAACACAATCTTTATTTGGGTCTACCCGCACTTGTAGGGAAATCTCAACAGGTTGTTTTTAACTCTCTCCGGTATTGAATTTGGAGTCGGATTTGTGGGTGGAATGAAAGGTTGCTCTCTCAGGCGGGGAAAGGGATTCTTATCAAAGCGGTTCTCCAATCAGTGTATTTAGGCTCTTAGAAGGGGTAATTCGGGATATACAGTCTTTATGTGCGTACTTTTGGTGGCACAACCGTGGACACTGGAAGGTTCATTGGCTCACTTAGCCAAAGCTTTGTGCTCGTACCTTAGTTGCTGGGATGGGTTTCCGTGAACTCCGGGCGTTCAACCAAGCAATGCTTGCAAAATAGTGTTGGCGCATCCTCACCTCCCCGGACAACCTACTTAGCCGCTTGTTGAAGGCCCGGTATTTTCCTTCCTCATCCTTTCTTGAGGTTTCTCTCTCTTCTCGATCGTCTCTTACGTGGCGAAGTTTATTGTATGCTAGACCCCTGTTGGAGGCTGGAATTCGTTGGAGAGTGGCGAGGGGAGAGTCGATCAAAGTGTGGTCCTCGCCATGGCTGCCACGGGGGACCTCTTTCCGTCCAATCACCCCTTTGGCTGAATATGACCCGGAACTGTTAGTCTATGCTCTTATTGACCGAAACCGTGGGCAATGGTGTGTGGCAAAGCTAAGGGAGCTGTTCGTTTTGGCAGATGTGGAGCTGATCCGAACCATACCTTTGGGCCGGACTGATCAGCCCGACTTGTTGAGCTGGCACTTTACAGTGGACGGTCGTTTCTCAGTTCGGAGTGCGTACCACTTGGCCTTCTCCTTGCCTACGTGGGCAACATCAACATCCACAGGATCCCATTCATGGAGTTTTATTTGGGGAGTAAGGGGCCCTCCTAAGGTACGTTTACTTGCCTGGAAAGCCTGTCAAAATGCCCTCCCTACTTCTATGAACTTGCAACGTCGTGTTGGTGGGTTTTTGGGGGCTGTCCGTTGTGTGGATTGGGGGTTGAGGATGTCTTACATGTGCTTGTATACTGTCGCTTTGCTCGTTAATGTTGGGCTCTCACCCATATTCAGTGGGAGGTGGTGAGCAACACTAGAGGGAGTGTGGAGGATTGGTTGAGATATATGTGGGAGGTCTTGCCTAGAGAAGAGTTTTGCCGCTGTTTGATGCTTTGTTGGGGTTTATGGAAGAACCAAAACGGGGTCCTCATGTGGGCTGAACACCAACAACCCCACGAGGTGCTGAGGGGTACTTTTCGTTTCCTCGCTGATTTTCAAAGATCCCCAATACCGGCTATCTCGAGAGGGGAATGTCTACCGAAGCGCTGGACTCCTCCTTGTGAAGGTTAGGTGAAGCTAAATTTTGATGGGGCAACTTTTGAGGGAGGGGCTGAGGGGGGCTGGGGTGTGGTGGCGCGGTCCAGTTCCGGAGAGTGTCTAGGATGGGCTTCCTATCGCGTCCGACAACCGGTTACAGTAGAATAGATTGAAGCTATTGTTGCTCGGGAAGCGGTGTGTCTAGTAAGCCGATGTGGTTGGCGGGCGGTCATTGTCGAAGGTGATTGTGCATCCCTTTTACTCAAACTGCAATCCAGTGAGGTGGATCTTTCTTATATAGGTCCAATTGTTAGAGACATTAAAATGATAGGTTCCTCCTTTTTGTATCGTTTTTCTTTTGTTCGACGTTCTGAAAACAGGGTGGCTCATGTTATAGCCCGATCGGCTGGAGCCTTTACAGTGGGATCCTTTGTCCCTCGGATCTCGGTTGTTGAGCTTTTGAAGTCCGACTTGAATGAATGAATGAGATCTTTTCCTTTCAAAAAATTAAAATTAATCAAATTGAGGCTAAGGCCCAATTTCTAGTCAAACCCATGTAAAATGGGGGCTTCCTTGAATTAATTAAAGATGAACGGTGGTGGAATAATTTACAAGAAAACTAGTCATTATTGTCCAACTTAATTAATCCAATCAGAGTAGGGTAAGATTAAAGTGTCGGTAAATCTGATTTTTTATCCCATAAATTAGCCCCAATTCAATTTTGATATCAATCATTATAAAAATCTTAATTTCAAAATAATATCTTTCAGTTTACCTCAAATTTGGTCCCAACGTCAAAATTTGACGAAAACTGTTAACTTCCGTTAAAATTAGGCACGTGCCCCTCACATGGTTCGTATAGTTTGCGTATTTGGAGAAAAACCACAGATTTGTAACCCTAATTTCTTCCCCAAATTCCTGCCCTTTCCTATGCATAAAGCTCTTGTAAGCCCTTCTTTTTTCTGAATCTTCCATCGAAAAAGTGAAAGAGCAGTAGATTGTTGCGAGAAGAATGAGCCTTCGAGACCCAAAGTTCAATGATTTTCCCCACCCAATTACCGTAAGTTTTTCCTCTTTTCTATTTAGAAAAATCTGTCATTGATTGCCGAAATTTAAAAAAAAAATGATGTGGATTCGTGTTAAAGATACCTTTGTACCACAATAACATATGAGAGATCTTTGGGTAGAAGACGAATCACTTGTCGACTCCATTTCTCAGAGATGGAAGCGAAAAAATCGTGTATGAACCCTAATTTGAGATTTTTTCCTCTTTTTTTGTCATTACATGTATATATTTTCCCAAAATACAAACCATGTGAGGGACATGTGTCTCATTTTAATGGAAGTTAACGTTTTTCGTCAATTTCTAACGTTGGGACCAAAATTGAGACAAATCGAAAGATATTATCTTGAAATTGAGATTTCTATAATGATTGGAACCAAAATTGAAATGGGGCTAATATATGGGACCAAAAATGAGATTTACCCATTAAAGTCTCATGAATAAGTTTAAGGTCATGTGTTTAAATTATATCAAATGGGTGGATGTTTGTCCCATTTAAGTGAGTTGTAATAGGTGTTTGTCTCACTTAATGTGAATTTTTTTTTGAAATATCAGTTTATTGTACTATAAATTTATCAATCGAATCGATATATTTGTCAAATTGAGATAATATATAATCACCGTCTTTATAATTTTTTTTAACCCAATCAAGTTATATTTGAGTTCCCTTTTATCTTTGTCTAAGTAGTTCTAAAGCAAAGATGTGATAATCTATTAATTTATAATGGTTGATATGTTTTATATAATAGTACAGATTAAAAGAAAGAGAGAAGAGGCTATAATGTAAGTGGATGCAACTATAATATCTTTTTCTTCCAATAAAGGACTGCGTTCACAATGCAAATAGATATATATACATTCTCAATAAAGATGTATTTTAGTTATCATTAACTAATTATAATTGTCAAGTTAAAATTAAAAATCACACCACGCATTCTCTTGGTAACATTAGTATCCCACACAAAATTAATAATCGAGAGAAAGAAACAATTAATGCAACAGATAGAATAAATGACAAAAAAATTGTTTGTAAAATTCATTTGCACACATGTACAAAAGAAATATAATTTTTTACTATTGTTAATTCTATAGTTAAAAGTAAAAATTATGGCTAATACCAAATAACCACGGCCAATGGCGAAGTCAGAAATTTGGCTTAATCCTGTCAAAATCTAATAGTTAGTACAAATTCATAAAAAAATTAAATTACTATAATTCACTATTGCAAGTTAAATACATATCTTGATACTACAAAAAATATGACATTTAACCATGGCTAATTGCCATTGTTAATACTAAATAATCGTAGCGAATAGTCATTGACTACGGCCACGCTACGGTTGTCGGCCGTGGTTTTTGTGAGGTTGGCTAAAACATTTGTCATGGCTAAAAGTCATGGCGAAAGTTTTTACCACTGCTAAAAACCGTGGTAAATAAGTTTTTTATGATGGAAAAACTAGTTTTTGCTTCAATTTTTATTTAATCGTAGTTAATAATAGTTATTTATCATGATTTTTAGTCATGGTCATTAAAAATTTAACTAATATTAATTTTTTTTCTAGTGACATAAATACAATTAACTCTTATAATTATTACCCCAACAATGAAGGTTGAGTTGACATCTAGGACTATGCATGTTTCAAATATGTTGCAAAATCACTTCATTATTAATATCAATAAATATCTCCCGCTTAATCTAATAAATTATTAAGACATAAAAATAAAAGCAATAAAATTTTTTGACAAAATTATAATCTGGTATTTAGAAGATTACAAGATGAACCAACTTTTCTTCTTGGTTGAGTAGGAAATGAAACTATGTGGTTCTAATCGGTGGAGAGCGACTATTTAAAAATGAGAAGATGGAAAAAAAAATTACTTTTTGCACGGGTTAAAGTTGTGAGTTTTTTTTTCCTTGTAAGATTGTGTTCAGCTTCTTCAAAGCGCGTGACTGAATCACAAAGTCCTTGTTTAAAACAGCTTCATGAGCCCTTTTTATTTTGGTCTCTTTCTTTAGTCTTTACCATGGGCCATAGTCTATGGCCCATGAAAAAATTAAAGAAAGTTCAACCTATTTATTTATGTGGGTTAGATGGCCATAGAATTTAAATACTGTCAAATTCTAGCCACTTATATACAAAGAAAAAAAAAAAAAAAGGGGGCGGGGGAGGGGGGGGGGGGTGTTCAATAGCCTAAGGGGCAAGGCTTAGGTGAAGTCCTGCTGGCCGCATGGGCTTAATAGGGTTTGGCATTATCTTTGACCACAACTGTACAACGGTTATTAATCGTTGTTTTTATAGATAAAAATGAAAATATTAACTACAGTTGAAAATATGATAAATATTTTGATCAGACTATGACAAATGTTGATCAATCATAGCAAAAACTTAAGTTTTGCGTCAATTTTATTTGATCGTGATAAATAATATTAATTTATTATGATTTTTAAACCATAGTGAATTGTAGAGAGAATAATCAATTATTTTGTATTGATATTAATAACAAGCTCATGATATATCTATATAATATTCGTTTATCATATTTTCCTGAAAAAGAATAATTATTGTTAATAATTTCCATTTTCAACACGCAATTGTAAAAAATAATGATATATATAATATTCGTTTATCATATTTTCCTGAAAAAGAATAGTTATTGTTAATAATTTCCATTTTCAACACGCAATTGTAAAAATATTGATAAAATACTCAAAGGAAAGTACTCAAAGCAAATAAATCCCAATACAGAATGCAAATAAGCTGGCAAAACAATTGCAACTAAAGAATACATAGAACTGCATCCTAAAATTTAAAAATCTCATAATCGCCTATTTAGGTACACATTTATATTACATTGTTATCATATACCACACATTAAACTTACTATTATGAAATGCATATTTTCAAGATTGATTTTTATCATCAATAATGCTTTTTTTTTCAACATCAAACATAGTTAGAATCATGGAAATTTTTGGGTTATGTGTCCCCTTTGGAAATCATGGCTATTCAAAGTACCCACTTTGCATGTTAAAATTCGGATGGATTTTCTTTTTCAATTTTTTTTTGCATTCTATGTTTTATGTATATATATATATATATATATACATTGTGTGTATAAAATTTTTCATTGATTAAAATAAATAACTGATGGGGTGAAAATCGAGAAGCGTTTGATCAAAACACAATCACACGTCACAAGCCAAGAACTCAAGAACTTGAGAATTCTTCTCAAGAGTTTTATTTCAAGAAATAGTGAAGTGTCTTTTACAATGAATTTGAGGCCCTATTTATAGCAAATGAGGAAGGGAAAAAAGACAACTTTACCCTCCAACCGCCTCTAACCTAACGGCTACAATTTGATCTTCAGGGGCGCTTTGGTAATTTGGCTCAAACCCACTAATTATTAACAATAACAACCTTGGATGGCATTTCGGTAAATACATGTACCTTTTGGGGTATTTTGGTAATTTTGCTAATCTAATTTATTTTACTCCATTAGCAGCCCCCCAACTTCCAAATGCCTCTGGAAAATTTGGAAGTTCCAATAAACAATTTGTATTTGGTGCAACTTCTTTTCTTCACCTTCTTCCTCTGCTATGAATTCCTTCCCTCTTAGGACCCTTCTTGATAAAAGTTCTTTCTCCTTCGGTCTCTTCTTGAATATAAATCCTTCCTCTTCTAGGATTCTTTTTGTCTTATTTATAAACTCTGTGGAACATTCTGATTTCTTCATTATGCTTTTGTTTTGTCTGTCTTCATGATCTCGGTCATATTCCCAAAAATGTTGAAACGTGTTGGTTCGGGTACACAGCTCTTTGTCCCTTCTTTTTTCTCGTAGTAATTTCATTTATAGAACTCACGAGGTCACTCAACGTTAGTCCAAAAAAAAAAAAAGATATCTAGTGACGATGGGAGAAAGCTAAGGTGCGCCACTGGGGGCACGGTGGTGGCGGGTCGAGGCGCGCGAATCTGGTTGAGGCATGTTGCCTCGACCAAGACCTTGCCCGAGGCGAGGTGTGCCGCCTCGGCCAGGATCTGGCCGAACGCGCCTCGACCAGGCTCTGGCCGAGGCGAGGTGCCTCGGCCGGCCTCTTCACACTTTCGCCTACTTTGGCGGGTTGCTTCCGACGCTTCGGGATCTTGGTGTAACTCCCTCTCTTGAGGCTTTCGATATTTTGCTTATCCTTAGGAAGGTCGTCAAGGGCTCATACTTCTAATTTTTCTTCTCAGTGGTTGTAAATTATTAGTGGGATCCGCTCTTTCAACAATCCTTGTAGCGAGAAGCTTTGTTGGGGTCTTTCAACAATCTTTGTAGCGAGAAACTTTGTTGGGGATTACTGTGATCCCAAGCATGATTCGCAAGTCCGTCCTCGTCTTCTGTTAAGGAAGGAGGACAAGTTTTACTTGCTCTCTCCTCCTCTGCAACCTCACAAGTCGCCGGGGGGGGGCTAGCACATCCTATGGTTGTCGTAATTGTGTTACGTTGCATCACATTTGAATCACCTCGCGTTGCGACGCGTCATGTTGAATTTGCGTCGCGCCACGTTTGAATCTCCTCGCATCGCGACGCGTCATTGTATCGCGTCACGTCGAACTACACCGCGTTGCGATGCGTCACTTTGAGTTCTTCGAAAGCTTTATAGAAGCTCCTTTGGTTAAAACACTCTGGAACTTCGTGGGAGTTCTTTGTTGTTTGGGGAACTTCTTAAGAGTTCCTTTTGTCAAAATATTTTAAAACTTCGCAGGAGTTCCTTGTCGTATGGGAACTTGGTAGGAGTTCCTTTTTACTATGTTATCAGACTTTGTTTCTCTATTTTTATTATGTTAAGTTGCTTCCTTTAAACTAAACATCAACCCTCTTATAAGCAAAATATCAATATGAGGGGCAATCCCCCTCTTTCAAACAAAATATCAATGGGAGGGGCAATCCCCCTCTTATAGACAAAACATCAATGTGAGGGGTAATCCCCCTCTTTCAAATAAAATATCAGTGTGAGGGGGTTATCCCCCTCTTTTAGACAAAATATCAGTGTGAGGGGCCATCCCCCTCTTCTAGACAAAATATTAATGTGAGGGGCCATCCCCCTCTTTTAGAAAAAATATTAATGTGAGGGGTCATCCCCCTCTTTTAGACAAAATATTAATGCGAGGGGTCATCCCCCTCTTTTAAACAAGATATCATTGTGAGGGGCAATCTCCCTCTTTTAAGCAAAAACATCAATGTGAGGGGCAATCCCCCTCTTTTACTAAATAAAGTTTTAATGTGAGGGGAGGGGCCATCCCCCCCTCTTGCTAAATAAAGTATTAATGTGAGCCCACAACAAATAGGTAAAAAGGTGGATATTTCATTACCGTAATTTTGGGTTACAAGGTGTTTGAAAAGAAATATGAAGTATTACGTAAATTGTCTCTTGAGGCTAGCAATATTCCACGTGTGTGGTACTTTCTTCCCGTTCATCCTCTGCACGCGATAAGTTCCACTTCCTGCTATCTCCACGACTTGATACGGTCCTACCGATTTGACGTCCAGTTTGACAATGTTTCTTGTTGTGTCAGTTTTCCTTAGTACCCAATCTCCGACCTGGAACTCGCGACGCCGTACTTTGACATCGCGGGCCTATGCTATTAATGCTTTGTAGGCTCCCTTACTTGCATTCGCGCCACTCCTAAACTCCTTCAGAAATCCAGGTCGGCTCGCCTTTCTTCGTCATTGCCGGTTGGCTCCTATTGTCACATCCTGAGTGTCTCCTCCCTTATGTCCATCGGGACGACCACATTTGTCCTATTGACTAGATTGAACGGGGATTCTCTTGTGCCTCGCCGCGAGGTTGTTCAATATGCCCTTAGGACTCCCGGGCATCCTTCCGCCCAACTTCCTTTAGCTTCCTCCAGCCTCGTCCTCAAATATTGGAAGACTTTCCTGCTGGTTACTTCCGCTTGCCCGTCAGAACGGGGTGTTGAACTTCCTTCTTAACGCTTGGATATTTACTAAGCACTTGGTCATCTGCTCCTCCAGCTTCTTAATCTCCATTCTCTTGTTTGACCACAAGTTGGGAGTCGCTATCCGCCCTCACATACGTCGCTCCCGCAGCGAAAGCCAGCTTTCCACCTGCGCTTAGTGCTTCCTACTCCGACTCATTCTTGGATCTGCTAGTGACACTGCTGCGACCTCACTAAAAATGACGCGGTTGGCATTGCATCCCGCTGCTCTCCCAGCAGCCTCTCCAGCTTGCCTCGAGTCCCCTCTTACTGGGCCTCCCGAGATAACCTTAATGACTCCCGCGGTCGAGAGGTTTTCCTTGGTAGCTTGCTCCGCCTCCTGTTTTACTCCCCTTCCTGGACGGGGTGCCATGTGCCTACCTCCAAAGGCAGTCTCCTGGGGCTCTTGTTTCCTTTGCTCCACGAATTCTTGTAAGTAACCTCTTCGGATCAACTCCTCGACCTCATTCTTCAAGTGGTGGCATTCCTCAGTGTTGTGGCCCCGATACCGACCCTTGTCACTTGGCTGCATCAAGCACTTGAGTTCGCGAGGCGTTCAGAGGGGTGTACTGAGCCAAATCCCCCAGGAGCACACGCCTGCGTTCACGCTTACTTCCTTCTGTTCTACGGGGAACCCCTTTCTCCTCAGTGGCCCTCCGTTTTAATGAATTTGGTGGTCGCGAAAATGCTGACTCCTCAATTCTTATATACTTCTCCGCTCTTAGCAATAACTCCTCTTGGGAGAAGGGGGGCTTTCCAGCAGTCAACCTCTTATTAGATTCTGCTGCATGATGCTTGCCAAAAGTTTTGGGTTCACGTGGGGGACTTCCAGAACAACCTCCGAGAAGCGTCGTACGTACTCCCTCAGGCTCTCGTTCTCTTGTTGGATTATTGTAAACAAGTACGATGCGGTTCTAGGACATTGCCTATTAATCGTGAAGTGGTGTAAGAAGCATTGAAAAGCTGCTCGAATGACTCGATGGTTCCCGGGGGTAGCTGGTTAAACCACGCCATTGCCTTTCTCGAGAGGGTAGTCCGAAACAACTTGCAATAAGCCGCGTCGCTAATATCTAACAAATCGGCTCTGGCCAGGAAAAAGTCCAAGTGATCTTGAGGATCCCCCACTCTGTTGAACTCGCTAAGGCTTGGGATCTTGATTCCCGGATGAATGGCTTATGCTAAAACGTGAGGGGCGAATGGACTCCAATGCGGGGGTGCTATTACCAAAGGTCGCGCTGGGCACCCAGGGGGTCGCAAGGGATTCGAGAACCTGGGTGGAGGAGGCGTATGGCTGTCCATCCATCGATACGCCTGATAAGTTTTCGTGTTTCTGATGAAGTGTAAATCTGAGGTTTTTGAACATTTTCAAAAATGGAAAGTCTTGGTTGAAAATCAAACCGGAAAAACTTTGAAAGCTCTGCACATTGATAATGGTTTGGAATTTTGCAATCAAAGTTTTTCTGAGTTATGTGACAAATATGGTATAAAAAGGCACAAAACAAATCCTTACACACCTCAGCAAAATGGTGTTGGTGAACGAATGAACAGAACCCTTCTAGAAAATGTAAGATGCATGATTGAGTTCTGGTGTGCCTAAGTCTTTCTGGGGTGAAGCAGTGTTGACTGCAGTTCACCTAATAAACAAATCTCCTTTTGTTCCTTTGAATGGTAAGATTCCTGAATCTATGTGGTCGGGTAAACCAGTTGATTTATCTGCTTTACTTGTTTTTGGATGTGATGCATTTGTTCATCAAAGCATTGATAAACTTGAACCTAGATCACAAAAATATATTTTTATTAGATATCCTGATGGGGTCAAGGGTTATAGTCTGTGGCTTAGAAGCCAACCTGGGTTTAGGGTTCTGATTGGTAAGAATGTGATCTTTAATGAATCAGATATGCCCTGTCTCTCTAAGATCCCAGATGAAAAAGAACCCTTATTAAAACCGAATTTCATTTAGGTAGAGGAAATTCCGGGGATAACCAACAGGTAGAGGGAAGCTTAGAAGAACATACTGATAACTCGAACCCTGGTGATGACTTAAATGACTACATGTTGGCTAGGGATAGAAACAGACGTGTACTTAGGCTCTCCTCTAAGTATAGTGATTTCCATGTTGCCTTAAACACCGAATCTAGAGAACCTGGCACTCCTGAAGAAGCTCTAAAATCTGAAGATTCAGAAAAGTGGTTAAATGCAATGAAAGATGAAATGAAATCTTTAAGAAATAATAAAACCTGGATTCTGGTCCCAAAGCCCAGTAGTGGGTCGGTCATTGGGTGTAAATGGATTTTGAAAATCAAATAGGAAGAAAACTCAAAAAGGTTTAAAGCTAGACTAGTTGCTAAAGGGTTCACTCAAAAGGAAGGTATTAATTACACTGAAGTGTTTTCTCCTATTGTTAAGTATACTACTGTTCGCATCCTGCTTGCCTTATCTGCTCATTTTGATTGGGAGTTGAAACAAATGGATGTGAAAACTGCATTTTTGCATGGTGACTTAGATGAGAACATTTACATGCATCAACCCACTGGTTTCATTGACAAATCCAAACCCGATTATGTATGTCTGTTAAAGAAATCATTATATGGGTTGAAACAGTCTCCGGGACAGTGGAACAAGAAATTTGATACCTTAATGCAGTCATTAAAGTACACTAGAAACAATTATGATCACTGTCTGTACTTTAAATATGATGGCAATATCCTTGTATTTCTTGTTCTGTATGTGGATGATATGCTCATAGCTAGTTCCAGCATGTTGTATGTTAAAAATCTTCAAAATAGTCTTAGCAAGAATTTTGACATGAAAGATCTTGGCGATGTTAAGAAAATATTAGGCATGACTATTGAAAGAGATAGAAAGAACTCTACTATTGTGTTAAATCAAAGTGCATACATTCTGTCCATGCTGGAAAAGTTTTCCGTGTTATGAATCAAAAGCAACTTCGGTTCCTCTTTCATCCAATTTTCAACTTAGTAAAGATCAATGCCCCAAAACTGACAAAGATAGGGAGAAAATGGAAAAGGTCCCATACTCAAATGCGATTGGTTCTATTATGTTCTTGATGGTATGTTCCAGGCCTGACATTGAATATGCCACAAGTTGTCTTAGCCGATATATGTCTAACACTAGTCCTCCCCACTGAGAAGCCATGAAATGGTTATTAAGATATCTTAAAGGCTATGTTAAAAATGACATTAAATTTACTAAGTGTTCGGATGGAGTAAAACTTGTTGGATATGTTGATTCTAACTATTTTAATGACAAGTATAGTAGGAAATCCACTACTTCATATATCTTTACTTTGTGTGGGTCTTGTATTAGTTGGAAATCTCAACTCCAACAGATTGTCGCTTTATCTACCACTGAAGCTGAGTACATTGCTGCTACAGAAGCATTTAAAGAAATATGTTTTCTGAGTCAAAAAGTTAGTGTTTTCTTTTATAGCTAGTCTGTTATCCAACTTTGCAAAAATTCTGTTTTCCATGATAGAACAAAGGATATAGACGTTAGGTATCATTTCATCAGAGACATAGTCGGAAAGGAACTCATTCATCTTGATAAAATTGATTTTGAGTCTAATCCTTCTGACATGGGAATTAAGTGTTTAAGTGTTGAAGAATTTACCAACTGTTTGGATATTTTAAACTTGCGATAAACTGTTCCCTGTCACCGTTTCTTTCTTTTGCAGGTACCAAAGAATAAAAGGCGATGATGATAGTCAACGATCCGGGCTTGGTATCAGTCACCCGCACGGGTCCTGGTCCAAGGTAGAGTATGTTGGAATTGGCCCATGACCCATTTGGGTAGGCCCAACTCACGGCCCTTGACTCCCACTACCAGGAAGGCTTCACCACCACTCACTGGCTCAATCCCCTTAGGCCCACTCCTTGTGCGGTCCAGCCTACAACCCAACCGGCCCATCCACTTACCTTTATAACTGTTGCCCTAGTTGACTTGGTCAGTCGTGATCCTTCCTTCCGCCGCTTCCTCTCTGTTCTCTCTCGACCTCTGAAATGCCTCTTTGGGTTCTCACCCCGTTTTCCCTTTTCCGATGGCCTCGAAACCAGCCTTCACTGCCATCCACCTCCTCTGATTCCTCACCTGTGTGTCGTATAAAAGGGCATCTATCCCTTTGTATACGACACAGGCTGATTGTGAGAATATGCTCCTTCCTCTCTTCTGTTCTTGACCTTCCCTGCTTCCATACATTGTGAGTTTTGTGTGTCCTAAGTGGACAAGGGCCTTTATGGTGATTGAGTAACCGGTGGTGGGAGCCGGCCTTGTGAGTGGCCGTGAGTTCTCCCGGATCTTGACTCCCTGTGCCTTAGATATTGTTAGGATTTACTCTTACTGTTTCGATTGTAATTTTGAAGTTGTAATTAGTAGTTCTAAGTTATAATCGGTCTGTAATAATAATTAATTCCTTTGTTTCCACTGATGAATCTCAACCCAACATTATTTTTAATATAAAATTTAATATCTTATAAACTCATATTTTAAATAAATTGAGCCCAACAGCTCCTATACAAATATTGAAAAGCCAAGGTCTGCTCAATAATGACAAGCCAAGTTATCTTCAATAATATAAATCACATTGCAAAAATAGAAAACAAGTTGTTCAAATTATATACTGCAATAATTTCCCACTTAATGCGGCGGGAATATCGACCTGTGTTCTCCGCAAGTCCCCATACTTGACCTAAAGTCAAAGGCATCTTTGTACTACATTGTATTATATTATGCTTCTAAATTGGGAAAAATATGATTTTTATTTAATTTATTTTATAATATAAGTAAATTTAATAAATTTTAATAAATAAAGATATTTATTTGTTAAAAGGAAATAAATGTTAGAAATATTAAATTTAATTTTTCAAGCTACAAAAAATTTATATGTAATTAGGTGGCGTAATTATCCCAAAATATTTCATTTGTTTTAACCGAATAAAAATCAAAAGAGTTCATAATTGAGGTGTAATTGTTCCTATCTCCAATCCTAAGATGGAACATTAAAGTAATAGTTTGAGAAACTTCAACCGCAAACGCAATCCGACCACATACAAAAAATTACATGTGACAGAAATTATCTTAATACTATAGAACTAGGTTTGGTTGAGCTACCCCAAATAAATTATATAGTAATATATTATATTTATAATAATTTTATAAATTGATGTACACTACATATTTTAAAAATAATTTAGTTATAAAAAATGATACCACTTACCAATGATCCCTTGTCTGAGTGGTGAGGTTGAGATCCCACAACCAAGAGGTCGTGGGTTCGAGTACTACGTATGTAAAGGGAGTTGTTTAATTTGTTAGATGTTTGTATTGTTTCTTTGATTGGTGTTTGTACCGTGGACTGGATAGATGTTATATTGTGCAATGAATATTGTAATAGAAATTGGCCGCTTTAGAATTGTTGTACGTTCAAATTAATAGTTCATTGCTCATTATAAAAAAAAAAAACTAGGTTATATTTTTTTTTCTTTTTGCATAATTAACAAGTCTAAATAACTCTTGAATGCAAAGAAATGAGTGATAAATAAATAAATAAATAATAAAACATTTTACTTCAAAAAATTAATTATTGTAATTTCAAATTCACACACACATAACATAAAGTTCATATTCCTTATTTGATGAATTTAAAGAGAGACGATTTTACATTTTTTTTTCTCTAATTTAATAATGTTTTTTTACTTTTTAAGAAAAAAAAGGAAAACCATTTTTTGAGACCATGGTTACTGTTCATACAAACTTCGAGTCAACAAAATATAATTACGAGACATATATGGATAAATAAAATTTTATCTGGATCAAATTCATTAGAAATGCATAAGACCCATATTTCATATGAGTTTATTGTGAATTTGTCATCTTGAAAATACGCAAAGCCCAAAGTGTAGACCACTATATCCCGTGGATAAAAATGCACAATATGAGGGTCTATACTTTTGGTTCCAAAATTAGATTTTTTCAACACATTGAGTCCTAAGAACCACTTTTTCACTAAAAATAACAGTCACGTGCAGGATATGTGATCTTGCCATCTATGCTTTTACGATAGTTGAGAGGCTAAATATATCGAAAAAATTACAAAAAATATTGGCTTCATATATTGTAGAACTAAAATTACAATTTTGTCTATATGTGCACATGACATATATTAACATACTAGAAAAAATATTACCATTGTCTATGATTTTATTAGTTATGGACTAAAGTCGTGGTAAATAATTATTATTGGTAAACAAAATTCGATGCAAATACTTAACTTATCCAATATGAAAATGATTTTTGTCATAACTTTTAGCCATGACAACCATGCTGGCAAAAATTACAGCCAACAACTATTGTATATTCGTGATTATTAACTTTTTAGTGTAATTATTTAGTTTTAATCATAATAATTAGTCACAATTAAATGTTATATTTCTTCGGATGACATGACAATTCAATAATAGGATATGAACTAGAAACTTCAGTTAAACTGCATACAACATTAAGCAGTAATTAAAACTGACAATTTATACATAGATTTGGACAGGCTAAGGATGTTAACTACAAACATTTACAGCACACACTACTCTTTATTTTATTGCACAGACAACATGTGTGTGTGTGTGTGTTTAAGGCAAGTTAGCAGTTTCCTCTGATGATGCACCAACTTTATGCCTTGCAGCAAAGCGATGAACCAACACAAGTGCATTGCTCGTGACCTGTTCGCAATCAGTGACCCTCCTCGTTACAGCAACCTTAACATTTCCATCCATCATCGGATTCCCAAAACCATCAAGACACGTGTGTTCGAAGGTTAGAGCAGCGCCGACCCACGACTCGACGTTGCCTACGTGCCAGTCGAAGTCCTGGCCTGCCCGGCTGAGCTCCTGCACGGACTGGTTGAGCTGATCAACTGTGTTAGCCATGTTGTCTATGCAGTCTTTGATGGCCCGGTATTCTGTCGGCCTCAAGCCCCTCATCCTAGCCAACTTGGATACGAAGATCGCCACGGACTGAGCCCGGGACAAGCTGACTGACAGGGCGGCTTCGGCCAGCCGCTTCTGGCTCTGCTGGATTGTGCTGGAGTAAGTGGAGAGACACTGGACGCATAAAGCCGGGAACCGAGTGGCTCGGCATTCGGCTTTGATGAAATCAGTGAAATCAGGGGAAGATTTTGCTGTGGAGAGCATATAAGGGAAAGTTAAGAGAACAAGAAAGAAAGTGTTGAATTTCGCCATTGTGGTTTTTTAAGTGTTGTAATGTAGTGGGAATGGTGTGTTAGGTTTCAAGTGAAGTGAATATGTGTAGCTTATAAGGAACTTTATATAGAGTAGTGAATAATTCACTTTACACTATCCATCTGAATCTTTTATCACATTTTCGTGTCACACATTAGAATAACATTGATTAGGGCTGGACATATATTTTTTTTATAATGTAAATTACATTGACACTTCTTGAGTCTAGATCCAATTACACAAATACCGTTTGTCTTTTGCATAATTACAGCTACACCTCCTGAGAAGTGTTAGTGTAATATTTTTTAGGGGATATTAGTGTAAACTTTGCCTTTGTATAAGGGATGTTTGTGTATTTTGGTCTAACCTCAAGGGGTATCACTGTAATTTTCCCTTTTTTAATTTCAAAGAGTTTAAATTAAAGTATAATTAAAAAATAAGACTGCATATAACACACGCAACTACAACAAATTATGCTAATAGCTGTGCAAATTAGAAAGGAGGGTAAATATGTTGGTAATTGCCAATGAATTTCGTAAGCACAAGAATTTTAAGTTCTCGTGATTTCAAAATTAACATTAGAAACGAAATATTTCCTTGCTATTATTAGAAATGAACTTTAATGTTGCAAAACTCCGTAGCTATCCTCGGCAATGTTTTTGAAAAGTTTCCCCCAAAATTTTACCAACAATAGTAAAATTTCTAACAAATTCAACAAAAAAAAATTCAATGCTAAAATCAACAACGAGCTTTACCAAGTAATTTTATTTTTTAGCAAACTTGTTGCCATTGTAATTTAACTATGAATCCCACTATTTCACAAGAAATTTGTATTATTGCTAATGATATTATTTCTTATAGTGCCCGTTGGAATAATACCATGGTACGTCACACAGATATGTGATAGAAGA
Organism: Sesamum alatum; assembly: GCA_034509735.1. NCBI lineage: Eukaryota > Viridiplantae > Streptophyta > Magnoliopsida > Lamiales > Pedaliaceae > Sesamum > Sesamum alatum. The sequence continues at coordinate 8,714,178 of JACGWO010000007.1, read as the reverse complement.
TTTTTTACTCCCTATCTCTCTTCTAATTTAATATAACCATTAAGTAATTGTAGAATATTGCAAGTTGAGGTGATCTTCCTTGTTACCTCTCGTTGGGATTATCCTCATCATCAGCAATTGGATAGAGATCATGTGGCTAACTTTATGTTAAAGCAATGGATGTCTAACTCTATTTACTATTTATAATGTGAGCGTGCGTGCAAATACATATATTTTTGTGAAGGAATTAAAAGCCAGGAACATCACTTGCAGATGAAGTAATAATTACATAATTTGTCTATCAAATATCAAATTCATACATTTCAAACAGCAAAAATCTGGTCTAGGATGCCAACTGATTAGACATGCACGGAGTTTTGGATTTAGGTTTGGCTAAACCGAAATTGATAAAAATATTTTGTGTTTGGACGAGCTTAACACTATAAGAAAATGACTTAATATAGCTATGAAAATATTTTATTCCAAAATCAATATTGAGCTAATTAGCAAGTAAAATTTTCGTCGCTAATTTATAATATTAATATATATTTTTAATAATTTATTGTTAAAAATTCATTAATTAAGTATATTTCTTGTAATAAAAATATAGATTAGCAATGAGAATTATACTTACTAATAGCTCAATGCTGATTTTTTTTTTTTTTTTTGTAGCTATTTAGCCATTTTCTTGTAGTGTAAGAGCTTATAAGCTATAAAAAATAGATATCATGAACTTACAAGCTCTTTAAAAAAAAAGTAAGAAGTTGCTAACTTATTTCGAAGATATTAATAATTTTTTTAAAATTAATTATAAATTTGTCATTTCTTACCTCTTATAAGTTTCATGAATTTATTTTATCCAAACACGTTATGAATTTATTTTTAAAATAAAATTTAATATTTTAGAAGTTTTAAAAACATCATATATATGAACTTATAAGATCTTTTAAATAAATTTAGCGAATCACCCTCCTGTCACGTACCGTCATATTTATAATCTAGACCAGAGCAATTATTATCGTACATATAATAAAGTTAATAATACAATGCCTCTAGAGATTGATGATGACTCGGGCTCGATGAGTTTGTCAGAACTGGAAACTCGATGTTGCCAAAGTTTTTGTAGAAATTATAGACTGAATTTTGATGGATTGGACTCTTGGACCTCACCCGATCCATTTTGCAATTTTAAGTATATTTTAAAAATTATCTTCATAGTTTTTTTGAGTAGGTGAAAATAATATTATCAGTCAAAAAATAAAGGAATAATTACACTTACCTCCTCTGATGTTTGATGTAATTACACGCAAACCTCCCGTGGTTTAAAAAATTACATTTAGTATCTCTGAGGTTTGCTTCTTTCTAACAAATAGGTCCCTCCAGTAGTTAAAATTCACCTAATTTGTTGATATTAACAAAAAATCTGAATAAAAATCGATATTTACCCTCACTTGACTTATTAATGACTTAATGTAGGCCAAAGAAAATCTTTTATGACTAAATTACCCTTATAACGATAAAGATATACCTCCTCTTATGAATTAACGTGTGACGATATATATTGGTAGTTTGATCATAAAAAGATTTGTTTGACATACAATAAGTCGGTAATAAGTCAATCGATGGTAAATCTCACATTTAATTCAATTTCTTTTGTAATATCAACAAATTCAGTGAATTTTGACTGATGGAGGAACCTATTTGTTAGATAAAAATAAACCTTAGGGGTAGTAGATTTAATTTCTCAAACCTCAGGAGATATACATATAATTACAACCTCAAGAAAAGGGAGTGTAATTATCCCAAAAATAAATGATTGTACATTTATGGATTTTCTAGTCTTCGAATTGGACTTGGACACACTGAAAGTATAATATTATTCAATAATTTTACATTTTTATTTTAATTTTATAAAACTATTATATTATATTACACAAATACATACAACATAAATAAATATATAATACTTAAATTAAATGGAGCCCAACTTGTCACTCGTTTATAAAATTCTATCCAAAACCATTACCACCCCTTTGTTTTTCCTCTTTAATACTAGTTGCGCAGCCAAGTGTTAAGAGATTGAATTTTTTAGTGCAAATTTTATTACATCGATCTTATATTATATTTAATATCTATTAGTAACACTGGTTAAAAATAAAACAAATAATATAGTTTGTATAAACACAATATGTATGTATATAAATAAAATTAGAAAAAATACCGTAAAATTGACAATAAAAGTTTCAAACAAGGAAAAGACTAGTTAAATCACACTTCCAGAACTCGAATGTTACATTATTAGGCCCATTAGAAGTCAACTAGTGCCACAACATTAATGCAAGTAAATGATGATAGGTACGAAGTGTCTAAGTCAATATATCTCGATAATTGTGATAGAACCGTGGCTAAGTAATTAAATATTAGTGTAAATTACACCAACCCCTTAAGGTAAAGCTTTTATTAAATCACATTTACACCTCTTGAATGGGTGTATAATATATCGGGTTAAATACACTTTGCACCCTGAACTATGCATGCAGTCGCATTTAGGCCCCTAAAGTATAAAGTATAACAAAAAGACCCCTCATGATATGGATTAATTTTTTTATGACGAAAATGTCCTTATTGTTCCCACCCCTAAAATATGTTTATTTGAATCATTCCCCTAAAACATAATCTGAATTATTATAAAAATTATATTTAACATAAACACTATCCAAAAGTTATTATTTTTATAATTAGTATAGAATCTATATAAACTCTATAAATTTACAGTCCTTATATTTTTTTACATAACTGTTTAAAAATTTACATAATTTTTGCTTGTATTGTTATATATATGTTGAACGTTTTTTAAAATAAAATTATTGATGCAATTTCAAAATATTCCATCGAATATAATGCACTATAAAATATGCAAATCTATAATATAATTAATTTATAATATTTTGAGTAATGATATAACATAATTTAATAATGCGTACATAAAAAAAAGTATGTAATATAATCCATAAATTTTATTCAGTACTGTAAATTTATAGAGTTTATATAGATTCTATACTAATTATAAAAATAATAAACTTTGGATAGTGTTTATGTTAAATATAATTTTTATAATAATTCAAATTATGTTTTAGGGAAATGATTCAAATAAACATATTTTAGGGGTGAAAATAATAAGGACATTTTCGTCATAAAAAAAATTAATCCTTATTATGAGGGGTCTTTTTGTTACCTTTCATACTTTAGGGGCCTAAATGCGACTACATACATAGTTCAGGGGTGCAAAGTGTATTTAACCCTAATATATCTAAAGCGTATTTATGTAAAGTTCCATTATTGAATAGGGGTGACTTATAATTACAACTACATTTTTAAGGGATGTATTTATAATTTAATAAAAAGTATGGGGTATTTGTGTATTTGTAATTACAGCTATAATTTCAAAAAATGCATTTATAAAATAGAAAATATTTGTATAATTAAATCTAATTTTTTAAACATGTCAATATAATATATCCTAAATATTATTACATATATAGAGGCAATGTGATGTTAGTCAATTCTAGAAAAGCAATTAAAGTATACGGGTAAGATTTGAACCAAGCACGAAGGTGTGACTTCGAAGCAAAAGACCTTCTTGTTTTTTAATTGTAAACATTGCAAATATAAACCCATGTCCGAGGATAGGATGAAAATTTCAATAGTGTCAAGCTGAACTTGGATCTCCGCTGATGATTTTAGACTGTTCTTAATTATTAAATTCAAGATTGTAATTACTAAAAGCAACACTTTAACATCTTTTAATTGCCAACAGAAATAACTAATATAAACTAAATTTGATTTATTTTACGTTGCTTCGTATCTAATCTACTAATTTCTTCATTATTTGTAACAGTTATTGATTTGAATTACGTGTTGCATGGTAATAAATTGAACTATATAGTAATTAATGGGTAGGTTAGATCCATACCCCGTGAAGTCTAACAACAAAACATTTAGATTGAAAATTACAATTATCATATTTGAGATTTGTTCCGTCTTGCATATAATTCCACCAATAAAGTGCAACGAATTTAACATATGATGTTCCAAAATAACCACTTATACAATTTTGACTATAACTACAAGAAAATAGGGTTTCAAAGAGGGATTTTTTCGTATTTGAAATCACAATTATCGTAGTTAAAAATAAATAGTGTGAAAAGATCCATCGCGACATTTGTTGCCGAAGGCCCCTATGCGTAAATTTTAGAGACAGAAAAATTTCGTCTTTGATTCTAAGACGGGAATGTTCTATCTAATTATGTTAAAAATAACAAACAAATAGAATAATCCATATCTATTTTTTGTGGATATTTCGTCTATGATTCCATGATAAAGGCAAAGTACTTTTCATTCCATTTGTATTTACGTCACTAATTTATCTCTAAGACCAAAGTTTCTAATTTTGTTATATTTTCTATTTTCTTCATCAAAATTTCTATGAGTTGTGATAATCACATGTTATTCATAGACACATGTCAATCGGAACAAATAAGAAGATAATGCAGGAGTTAAATCACTCATTGCAAAAATAGATCGATCTTCTCATAATTCATCAAGACGTATCAATGTGCAGCTTTCATCTTATTGTCATCAAGATATCAAATTGCATTCTAGAACCAACTGGTTGTCCAGGATGTGTAGAAAATACTCTCACTAGAATCTTCCATTCCTCCATTATTATTTCATCGAACCTGATTTGATTGGGACTTCCATGTGATTCAAAGGATGAAGAGCAAAATGTTGAAACTTCTTCAATTATATATGCCTCAACAATTGATGTTTCTATTCGAGCTCGAAGACCAACCTTTTTCTTCAAGTGGTATAAAAACCTAGAAGTTGTTAAACTTTTAATTAGCTCAAGCTAACTTGTAGTTTGTAGTTAAATTAGATAGTTAAACATAGAAAAAATACCTTTCAAATGGATACGTCCACCGATATTGTACAGGCCCACCAACCTTAGCTTCATATGCAAAGTGAATTGTTAAGTGTTCATGGAATCAAAGAAGCTTGGGAAAAAAATCATCTCATATTTATACAATATCTTAACAATTAATGTTATTTTCAAGTTGTTGTATGTGTTCCACACAAACACAATTGCAAAATACATCCTTAAACATTTAAGTCCTAAATTGCACGAGAAAATTTGCATATTGCAACTTGGTTTGCTTTGAAGACGGATTTGGCGAGCTTACTCTCCAGGTAAATATATTTTTTTATTCTATATTGTAATTAATGTGTATTACCTTTTCCATTCTTGAATTATAATACATTTTTTTCAATCTGTCCTATTTTGTCAGTTATTTTTTTGCTACATGTTTAGATGAAGGATTGGGAAAAACTTTAGAAAATTTGTTTAACATTTTCCACTAGCTTAAGGTCAGTTATACTTCAAAGTTGGGATTTTTGTTACAGCTTTATCTAAAATCCCAAACGCATGAAGTAGTGATTGGTCGGGGAGCTATGATTCTATTGGAAGAACTAGGAATAGTCATGGCATGCACGACTTCGAATGTCCAACAATGGACTGAGTTGTGTTTGTGTGGCAATGCCATTGTGACTAAAACGTCTTGGACCAACGCGAACTCAGGCCATCGGTTCCAATGTTGCTCTGGCGCAAATGTATAATGTTATTTTTTTATTTTTATTTTTTTGGAAATTTGAGTTTATAAATTTCATTCTTGGACCGTTATTTTCCTAGTTTGCTAATATGAATTATTTATTTATGTTCAACGTGGTTATTGTGATATTTTCTAATGGATAGACTTCCCGATGTGTGATCGTAGTGTAGCTATAATTTCTGATTTACCGAAGAAGACCAATTCTGACAAGAAGGAGGTTGCTGAAATTGAAATGCTACGAACCAAACTAAGAAAGGCCAACCAACATAAGAAATTTATTTTAGGTTTTGCTATGTTCCTCTTTTTAATCATTGCCACAATGATATTTTTTGTGAGATTGGTAAACTTGGGAAGCAAACAAATATGTTGCAGGCAGGGGCTTGAAAAGAACACTCATGCATGTTGGGAATAAGATGCTAGTACTTTGTTGTAGTGTGTGTTAGCATTAGGCATGCACTTTTGCAATTGAATATATTCCATGAAAATGCAGCCTTGTATCTCTTGTCAATCATATCTATTGTTTGCTAGTTGAATCACATTAAAGACTCTCCAAATTTTCTGTTTGTAAGACTTGACAATTCATATTCCACTCTATATTTCACATTGTCTAGATGAGCCCGGGTATTTGGATTCTTATTCCATCCTCCAGGGAATACGTGAAACCAACAAAGAACATGGTCTATCGTTCGATTAGGCCTCGTTGCTTGACATTGTTATTTAAGTGATAAGATAAACCTGAATTAAATGTATGATTAAAAAGCCCTGTATTAATTATAAGCAGTTTATTTTGGTGTTTTTTAATGTAATGTAAAAACTCAATCCTATGTTTACTTGGATGTATTATCAATTATTTCAGTGACATTTACCCGAATACCCTCTCTTACAAAATTTAATCACCCAAATTCACTTATAGCCCTAGCTATTGAAATTGATGTAAAACTCCTCTCTCCGCGAATTCGTAGGTGCAAAATTAAGTGGGAAATATTTAAGGGGAAAATTGGTCGCCAGGTAAGTCAAATACTTAGCTAGTAAACTTGTTTATCTATTTTTGTTTCTTCCAATTTTCGTAAAGTTGTATGTGTTTGAGGAATTTTTGCGAGCTATAAATCATTTTCCCTAGATCGTCGTTTGCGATATTGTTCTAGATTTGTGCGAGCCATAAATCGTTTCTCCATGTCCTTATTGACGAAAATCTCCAAGTCCTGATTGTTCTGATTCTTGTAATGGTATGATCTTGCTTTGGATATACCCATTTGTACGTATTTTAGAGGTCCTTTGTATTGTTGTGATATTTCACGTGATATTTCAATCCGTATCTGAACATGCAACGTTGTAGTTGAAGGGTTGAGTACAAGGTCATGCATTGCTTTACGTGACGACTTGACAATTCATTGATACAAATCTTGTACTAATGATCTTTATTAAATAATGGAGCTGCTAGTTCTTGTCCTATATGCATACTATAGTGTATTTATTCGGATATGTATTGTTGCATGTAGTTTGTAATATCCTTACATAGCTGATATGGCTTCAAGTGTAGAGAATTTACAACGTAGAAGGTTCTATACGATAACTAGACAAAGGAAATGAAGATAACATTTTTGGATGTGCTTGTTCAACAAATTCGAGTGGGGGTTGATTAACCTGGATATCCGGAAGAGTACTCAATAAGGGTTGGTATGCTAGAGGTAAATCAAACTTATGGCACCTATCATGAATACAACTTCTTTGAGGCCTCGTTTACTTTGAGGCATTAGCCTGAATAAGAAAATTAATATAGGATAATATGTTGTTTACTTTCATGTATGGAGGCCCTGTACAATTTCAGGGCCCGATGTTCACCTACCACCATTATACCAACAACACAAACCCATAACCATTTTTCCTTCGGCTGGAACAAACACAGAGGGCAAAAGGAAAAAAATTCAGGTGAGGTCTTCATCTTTGTCCTCTTCTTGTTGGACTCCATTTTTATTTTAAAGTTCATACTAGTTTTTTTTTTCGATAGACAAAGCTAGCAGATTACATGAGGTCATGGGGGATAGAAGCCCAACCATCCAAATAAAAAGCTGCTTTCCTGGCAAAGAGAATGCGCAAGAGAGTTACACTCTCGTGGAACAAAAATGGCCAAACAGGTAGGAATGGTTCGCATGAGGCTTCTGATGTTGTAAATAACAGGGCCACAAGGAGAGTCATCCGGGTCATTAGAGTGTAGTCTGTCAATAATAGCCTTACAATCTCCTTCCAATATAACTTTGTGCCAACCTTCCTGTTGGGCCAATTCCATCGTTGAACGAGCTGCCAATGATTCAGCAAGGGCAACGTCGGCTGCATGAGTAAAAAGTCTAGTTCTCCAAGCCAAGACAGAGCCTTCTCCATTCCTAGCAACGATCCCAGCTCCCATGGCATTCTGAGCAGAAAACACGGCACCGTCGAAGTTGATTTTGACAAAATCCATAGGGGGGGTTGCCACTGCTGTTCCGCCTGTTGTTGAGATTGAGAATTCCCAACACGCCTCGTAATGATGGTGAACTCGTGGAGGCTCCTGTCAGCGAAATTCACCACCTGAAGAGGGTGTTGAGCTTTGCCTTCCATTAGGAGTGAGTTGCGGCATTTCCAAATTGTCCAACATAGCATAAGGAAGCGATCAGAATCAGCCTGGGATAGCTCAGAACAGACACCTCTCATCCACTCCTCGGCACAGACCATTGGCGCGGAGATGATTCGCCAAGAAAGGTGAGAGAGGGCCCAGACTTGCCGAGCAAATGAGCAATAAACCAAGAGGTGCTCGAGCGTTTCACCGTCGTGGGAACAGAGCAGACAGTGGTTGGGGACCTCAACCCTCCGACGTGCCAGATTGTCGAAGGTAGGTAAAGCATTCCGACATATCTTCCAGCCAAAAATTTTAACTTTGTTGGGTACCTTTCATTGCCACAAGAATTTCCAGTCAATCGAAGTATCATCGGAAGAGGAGGGGAGGCTGTTAGCCGAAAGTTGAAGAGCCAAATGATGTGCACTCTTCACAGAAAATCGGCCTCGAGCATCAGGGTGCCAAATCAGTGTATCCGGGGTGCCGTGACGACCAAGCGGAATAGCGAGGATGAGGTTTACGTCCATTGGATGAAAGGTTTCCATAATAACATTAGTCTTCCAAGAATGGCTAGAAGGATCAATAAGGGAGGAGACTTTCAAATCATCATGGGGATGGGATACCTGGATAGTTCGGAAGGTTGGTGCACGGGGTAGCCATCCATCTTTCCAAGCATGAATCCGCTCTCCATTTCCTACCCTCCATCTCGAACCTGCAAGATTAAGGTCTCGGGTGCCAAGGATACTACGCCACGTAAGAGAGGGTCGCCCGCCAAGCGTGGCATGGAAGTAGTCGGAATTCCGGTAGTATTTGGCTTTGAAGACTTGACTAACAAGCGAGTCGGGGTGTTGGATGATCCGCCAAGCCTGTTTAGCAAGGAGAGCGTCGTTGAATGTGGCAAGTTGCCGAAAGCCCATTCCCCCCTGCCCCTTTTTGGTACACATTCTCTTCCATGCAATCCAATGTGTATGGTGTCGCCTTTATTGTTCCACCAGAAGTCCGCGAACATACTCTCCAGTTGTTTAATGAAGTTCGCCGGAAGTTTGAAACTGGACATCGCATATGAAGGTATGGCTTGGAGAACTGCTTTGATAAGCACTTCCTTCCCTCCTTGGCTCAACAACTTGGAATTCCATCCCTGGATGCGGTTCAGAATTTTCTACCGGATGCCATCGAACATTTCTCCTTTGGATTTGCCTCCCACCGATTTATCTCGTGAACCACTGGGACCATAAGTATTTTTATTTTTAGAAGTACTTAGCTTACATTCTTGAAAGATAGCTCGTAGTGCATTAAAATTTGGGTCACCAACATGCTCATACGCCTTAAATAGTGGAAACCTCTACACGATGGAAATAAAAAACCAAATAATGAGCAATCAGGTTTCATAACTATAAGAAATACGTTTACACCTAAAAGTGAAATACCTCACAAACATCCTCCAAAAATTCTGTAGGAGCATGGAGTGTGTTTTTTCCGTCGATCCGAGTATACCTCTGGACAAGAAATTAGATAGCTGAAAGTTTCAAACCACTCCCACAGTTGTATGTATCGATTATAATTAGCCTCTACAGTGAAAACCTCTTTCATAACAAGATTTACAACTTGAGTGGCACGCTTGGTGGTGAAAGATTGTTCATATTTATTTCATCCATTACGATCTCCGTTAACACGATTCTGTATATTGATTTCATCATCTTCGGAGTCTTCTCGAGTTGGATTACAAAACACGATTACCATTGATTCCTAAAAAGGATGGGGAAGATTAACGTACACCCTTGCATTCCGAGTTTTGTGAAAGCTAAATTATATCACAAATGAACCAATAATTTACATTAAAATAATTCATAAAGTTAGTTCCATCTGCCTCAATGATAAGGTCCAAACATATTGTTCAGCATAAAGCTCTTTTGTGGTACGGTGATAGGACACACCAGAAAAACTTAAAATCCATGAGAATGAAAGGAATCGATTAAACAAACGCCTTAATCTGGATTCATAAAAACTACAATCGAAAGACAAACTGTGTTCTCTATTGGTTTCGCGCGTTGCTTGTCCTGGTGTAGTACTGATGGCGTTGTTTGACAACATATATATTATGAAGATTATTTTGCTTAATTATGCAATAGCTTGGACATCTTTAATTATGCACCGAGAACCTCAATCATGACGAGCAGAAATAGACATGTATGTCTTGAACTTGTCGAAAAAAATATAGTCGTGTCCCATTAAAATTATATCCAACAATCAGTAAGCCTCAAGTCTCAAATCAAGTCACAATAGTTTTTTTTCCATGAACACATGCTCACAACCTCAAGGAAACACAAACAATTGAAAACAACCACATGACCAAAACAAGAGCTCATTCAATGCACCGATTACACATGGTATTTAATTGAGCAATTATTTGAATTAAAATGGGAAAAACTGAGGAAAACAAAAATAATTGAAGGGCAAACTAACCGTTTTATTGACCAATGTATAATTAATAGACAAATACTGAAATGTTTAGCAATATTTGTAGTTCACCAAAGCTAATATCAACGGACCAACATGTTCACAACAGTTAATTAGGATGCACCTTGATGCTGTGAAATTACATTCCGATGTACGGAGAAAAGACGCAAAAAGAGTTCCACCTTTTCCTGCATATTTCACATGAAACGAGCTCCAGAACGATTTCCTTACACACACAAAATAATTATAGCTTCAACAGCATATGTAGCATACATGCGCCAAAATATTTACTACACGGCAAATAGTCCCAACCTTTACCTGAATTTGTAGCACAAATTAGACCTTCCCAGCTATTAACATTTTTACAAATGTTTCTTTCACCGTAGGTGGCATAGTAAGGAACAAGTTGAGATCCACTTTGTTGTTGACTAGCTATCTAGAAACAAAGCACTTGTTTTCCATCGTCTAATCGGGAATTGCTTTAATCACAAACCATAATTGCTTTCGTGAATTTGATCTCGGCCTCTTCACCAAAATGTTCAGCAATATCACCTAGTCTTGCATCAGTAACAGTCACGAAAGCATCAAATTTATCATCAAGTTGAAAACTTTGGACTGTGTTTGGGTCTGTTTTTGGGACCCAATGTTTGGTAACTTCTTTGAAAAATTATTTTGGCCCATTTTGTCATTTAAATTCTGTTTTGAGTTAACTATTCATTTGTTTTTGTTTTTTGTGTCTGATTGTTTTTTGGTCTTATGTTATATCTTGTCAGATTTTAGTGCTCCCACATGATGTACCATTTCATTTTGCTTTAATTAAAAGGCCCACCGTCTTGTCATGTACTGCTGCTCCGACTTGTCAATTTCCTTTTGACCATACAATACACACTATATCTAATATAATATTACTGTTTGCAACCTTTCGTGATGTCTATTTTCAAGTGTATTGTTGGCAGCCTTTTTTTTTTTTACAAATTTTATTACCACGTGACCATCATGTTTGCTGATTTTGAAGTCCTTGTTTCAGATTTTATCATCCACTATACTGTTCAATTTCCTTTTGCAGAAGGAAATTAGACTTAAATTAAATAGGAAATTAAAAAAAAAAAGATTGACCCCACTAGATTTTTTGACTTCTGTATAAATAGCCGGTAGTTCCTCCCACATCATTCATTTTCTGAGTTTTAAGCTCAACTAGGTAGTCCCTCCCATACATCAACTTCTTACATATCTATGTTGTTTGTTATCGATGAGTGTCTTTGTTTTAATGTATGATATAAAAATTTTATTACATCTTGTAGAGCATTTCGTGGCTGCACTTGGAGCATTTGTGCTACTGAGGTCCTGCCTCTTCCTTGCTGCTTAACTTCACCATCTCCACTTGATTTTAGCAAGGTACCTCACTTAGCCCTTTCTTGCTTAAGATATTTTCTTATAAATTTGAGTATACTATACTTTGGTTGATATTGTATGTTAATGAGTATTTCAGTGCTGTTTAAAAGTCTGTTTCCATCATATTTAGTCAACGATCTCATCAATATCTATCACCACCGATTTATCTCGTGAACCACTGGGGCCACAAGTATTTTTATTTTTAAAAGTACTTAGCTTACATTCTTGAAAGATAGCTCGTAGTGCATTAAAATTTGGGTCACCAACATGCTCATACGCCTTACATAGTGGAAACCTCTACACGATGGAAATAAAAAACCAAATAATGAGCAATCAGGTTTCATAACTATAAGAAATACGTTTACACCTAAAAGTGAAATACCATGCAAACATTCTTCCAAAATTCCATAGGAGCATGGAGTGTGTTTTCCACTCGATCCGAGTGTACCTCCAGACAAGAAATTAGATAGCTAAAAGTTTCAAACCACTCCCGCAGTTTTATGTATCGATTATAATTAGCCGCTACAGTGAAAACCTCTTTCATAACAAGATTTACAACTTGAGTGGCATGCTTGGTGCTTTAACATTTGAGAGGGATTCGACATTGTGGGTGCCATCTATGGCTTTATCCCATAGGGCGTCAATGAAATATTGGTCGCGTGTCGGGGTCCATACGGGGATATACAGATGTTTTTGTTGACTAGTAGGTGAAGGTGGAGGTTTGAGGACATAATTCCAACACATGTTGGTTACGACTTTGTGAAGAGTAGAAGGGTTTGAGTGCGTCATTGTCTACAACATTTGAATACAAGAAAAATTAAAGATCGCCTTCACAAGAGTTTGGAATTTGATGAAAATGGTTTACCAAAATTTACATTCTATTGTGGTCAGTTATAAAGGCACCAAAGGAATATACACCGTACAATATTCCAATGTGAAAGAGGACAACATGAAAAGGCCAACTTTGCACTATTCTTACACTATGGCATGCTTGAATCATGTCTTCTTTTGCACATTCCCAAGGCTGCCAAAGGCTGAAATTTTACCTTCTCAGTCGATATGACTTGAAAAAATAAATGTTTGGAGTAGAAGCTCATTTCATAAGTGAAAAAAAGATAATGAAATGGTCTAAAAAATTTGACAACATGATCCGAATAAATAAAAGGACATTACATAAAAATGACATTAATTAAAATGATCCTTACATAACATCGACATTAATTAAATGGTCCTTGCAATATCGATGAAAATACGGACAAAGGGAAATTTGACATTAACATACATACCATCCATTAATTTTTAATTACACATCCGACTTATTATCTGAAGGGGGTGAAAGATTGTTCACATCCATTTCATCATTACGATCTTAGTTACCACAATTCTGTATATTGATTTCATCATCTTCGAAGTCTTCTCGAGCTGGATTACGAAACACGATTACCATTGATTCCCAAGAAGGATGGGGAAGATTGACGTACACCCTTGCATTCCGAGTTTTGTGAAAGCTAATTTATGTCACAAATGAACTAATATTTGACATTAAAATAATTCAAAAAGTTAGTTCCATCTACCTCAATGATAAGGTCCAAACATGTTGTTCAGCATGAAGTTCTTTTGTGGTACGGTTATAGGACACACCAGAATAACTTATAATCCAAGAGAATGAAAGGAATCGATTAAACAAACGCCTTAATCTGGATTCATAGAAACCACAATCGAAAGACAAACTGTGTTTTCTATTGGTTTCGCGCATTGCTTGTCCTGGTGTAGTACTGATGGCGTTGTTTGACAACATATTATGAAGAATATTTTGCTTAATTATGCAGTAGCTTGGACATATTTAATTATGCACCGAGAAACTCAACCATCACGAGTAGAAACAGACATGTATGTCTTGAACTTGTCGAAGCAAATGTAGTCGTGTCCCATTAAAATTATATCCAACAATTAGTAAGCCTCAAGTCTCAAATCAAGTCACAATAGCTTTTGTTTTGATGAACACATGCTCGCAACCTCGAGGAAACACAAACAATTGGAAACAACCACATGACCAAAACATGATTTAATTCAATGCACCGATTACACATGGTATTTAATTGAGCAATTATTTGAATTAAAATGGGCAAAACTGAGGACAATAAAAATAATTAAATGCCAAACAAACCGTTTAATTGACCAATGTATAATTATTATACAAACACTGAAATGTTCAGCAATATTTGTAGTGCACAAAAGCTAATGTCAACAGACGAATATGTTCAGAACAGTTAATTAGGAAGCACCTTAATGCTGTGAAATTACATTTCGATGTACGGAGAAAAGACGCAAAAAGACTTTCACCTTTGCCTGCGTATTTCACATGAAACAAGCTCGAAAATGATTTCATTACACACACAAAACACTTCTAGCTTCAACAGCATATGTAGCATTCATGCGCCAAAATATTTGCTACACGGTAAATAGTCCCAACCTTTACCTGAATTTGTAGCACAAATTAGACCTTCCCGGCTATTAATATTTTTACAAATATTTCTTTCGCCGTAGGTGGCATAGTAAGGAACAAGTTGAGATCCACTTTGTTGTTGACTAGCTATCTAGAAACAAAGCACTTCTCGTCCATTGTCAAATTGGGAATTGCTTTTGTGTGTTTGATTCCTCGGCCTCTACACGAAAATGTTCAGCAATATCACCTAGTCTTGCATCAGTAACAGTCACGAAAGCATCAAACTGCGTTGGAGCGCTTTGACAGTCACAACTACTCACACCATTTTCTTGAAATTGACTGTAAAAAATAAACTTCATTGGCTACAATCATTGGCAAAGCTAAACTAACTATATTTGCCTCGATTTATGTATGCTCTAGCCCTTTGATCATGCAGTTGGAAATTTACTATGTTTTTGTTGGCAGCAAAACTCGTAAACAAATTGTTTGTACTATGTTTTAAACTATTATAATATTGTGTGTGGATCATGACTTTACAATATTCTATGTGGAATCTTTCTCACATTTTGTTGGCTTATATATACTCGATTGCTTTTTTGTTTTTGAAAGAGTCGACGTCGCTACAACCGGCCATAGCCTTGTCCCAAAGTGCATCAATGAAACATTGGTCATGAGCCAGAGTCCAAACGGGAGAGTATAAATACTTTTGTTGAATAGGTGGACTAATTGCCGGCTTAGGGACATAATTCCAGCAAACCTTCGTAACGGCCTTTGCACGAGGGGAGGGGTTTGAACGAGTCATATCGACTAAACAAAATCTGAATTTGGAAAAACGCTTTAGCTAGGGAAGGATGGAAATTTTCAAGTTGGCTGAAAATAGAGGCCATTTCACGGTTTTATAGGCTGCAAATGTTATTGATTTTGGTCTTCTTTTTTTTTTTTTTTTTTTTTTACCATTTGGCCTCATGTGTGTAATGGTGTGTAGCATGATAAGACTACACCTTCAAAGAATATTACAACTTCCAACAAGTAAAAGAAAAAGTTACTTTCAACTTTATAATAAATTCAAAGATTCACATGCATATATAATTAGATTCCTATTCTGTATTTTTCACTATTTTTAGAGTACAAATGAAGTTGTATATATTTCGTACTCATAGTGCTGTATGCCTGAATGTTATATAGTGCTATAGTGCACTATACTTGTATAGTGCAGGCTGAAGAATGTTATAGTGCTGAATAGTGCAATATACTTCTATATTGCTGTATTGAATGTTATATAATTCGTATTGTATATATAGAGCTATATACTTCACCATGTGTTGTTTTAAATGTTATATAATTCGTATGTATAGTACTTCGTAAAGTGTTAAGTTATATAAGAACAATCATACATAAAACACGGTCGTGTAAGCGGCCACACGACCGTGTAACACACTGTTACAACAAACACGGAATGCCTAAAAATAAACGCGGTCGTGCTATAAGGGGACACGACCGTGTAACTGACTGCCTCCAAATGATATCTAAAAATACATATGTAAACTACGATACCTAGGCATACGAAGCACATAAAAAACTACTAGATCAACATGATACATAATCAATCCGAATTATTATCAGAGTTAGGACACAGGCTAATAACGTATGTTGCATCATCAACTGCATTCTCAGGTGCGTGGACATTATCGTCTTGGACTTTGTAATAGGGCAGTACAAAACACCCGAAAGACACAACACTTTCGAAAATCCAAGGAATCGTTCACATAATCGACGAACCTTACTTTCAAAGAAGTTGTAATCGTAAAAGGTGTCATAAGTCTGATTGACTTCTAACATACCAACCCTTATTGCGTAAGTGTCAGGATATCCGGGTTCAGCAACACCCATCGTAATTTGTTGCACAAGAACACCCAAAAACATGGACTCCATTGCTACCATCCAATTTTCGTTGTAGAACCGTCTCCGTTGCAATTCATCTGCACTTGGAGCCATATTCGCTATGTAAATCACAAATTATATGGGCATACACTTAGATGTATAAATATCCGATAGTATGCATATATGACAAGAAATGGGAACCTCTATTATTGAATATGGATCATTTCAACCAAAAAGGTGCAGTACTTGCTTTGAGAAGTCTTCATGTAAAGTGTGTACGATCTATGCATGGCAATGTTTAAAAAAAAACAAGCAATGATCTATCTTGTCAAATAATACATCAATGCCAAGGAATATATTCCTCTACAATACATACAAATGTGTACTTCCAAGAAATATATAGAAGTTAAGTTGTAATATAATAAAAATAAATTTTGCAACGTGATATGTACGCTAAGTTGTGTACTTCCAAAAATAAAAATTTTGGAACATGATATTAAATAGGGTAAATTACATTAACACCCCTTGAGGTTAGGTTCAGTTACACAAACACCCCATGTCTTTTGCATAATTACAGCTACACCCCTTGAGGGGTGTTAGTGTAATATTTTCAGGGGTATTAGTGTAAGCTTTGTATTTGAATAAGGGTGTAGTTGTAATACAATTATAACATCAGAGGGTGTAGCTGTAATTTTGCAAAACACAGGGGGTGTTTGTGTATTTTGGTCTAACCTCAAGGGGCGTCACTGTAATTTATCATATTAAATAATAATTTTGCAATGTGATATATTTTGCAACAATGTGTACTTTCAAAAAATAAAATTTTGCAATATAATAATTTATGCGCTAAATAGATAGAATAATATATATATATATATATTATACATATGTATATACAATTAAGCCTTATACAATGTATATGGTATCAAAAAACTAAAAACCTTCATGTATGAAAACTATAATATATATATATATATATATATATTATCGTGTAATAATAATATAATTATATAATTTTTATATAGAATGTGTATGTAGAGTTAGATTTTATTAGATCTTAATATTGTATAAAATAAAAAATCTTTGAGTAAATGAAAATAAAAGATACCTAACAACTTTCATATCTATATATATATATATATGCACATATACATACACAACTTTTCATGATGTGATATAAAATAGTATTTTATTCAACAAGAAAAACAAATCTAAACATACAACAACATATCTCAATATTCTACTTTATCTCCAAAACAAATCCAAACATACTACGAACTTCCAAAATATACCCACTTATCTTCCAATTTCTCTCTCTACTTTTACAAAACAAGACAAATCATCTAAAAAGTGGATCCAAAAAAGCCTTGGTTTTTAGGGAAACAAAAATTTGATCATGGATTACATAAAATATCGTAGAAAACAACTGAGGTCACATGTCTAGTCATAAACTATCACCCTTCGAGTTCGCACATACTTCCTTTACCACCACTTATTGGTCCCAAGTAGAAAAAATAGATCTAGAGAGCAGTCGTGTTAATAGAACCTAACAAACAGCTTGACCTTACATCAATAGCAACTAAGCTATTCGTCCAATGATAACCATGTACTATCCAATCGACTCTTAATGTATTATGGAGAAAAACTTATTGATTTGGTGTTTACTTGACTCGTCTTACACTAGGCTTTTGTAACACTTGTTATTATGCTTTTCCGTTGTCTATTTAATGCCAATTATTGATTGTTAGATTATTTCCTATAAATTTAGAGACTTGGCATGATCTTATTTGAGAAAACATTTGAGTATATGATTCACCAACAAGGTAAAGGGACTTTCGGTTTTTAATTTATTTTTGTGAGGATGATAACTATATTATATCTCTAGATTATGGTTGGGTCAGCATTGCCGAGTTTATCCTCATTAAGTAATGAATCTGCCAACTATAACATCATTCATGATACCAACCACAATAAACTTACGAAACGCAAGACATGCATTTTCAAAATTCTTGGAACTAATGAAAAAATATATTTTCCTCCTATTTTGATCTCATAATTATGATGCTTTGTACTCTTGTAATTTGAATAGTCCACCATTCATTATTATATAATCAAGAAATTGCAACTATATGAACATCGACAATTATGGAAAAATATATGTCAGGTGTAGTACGGATAAACGCTCTTATTATTAGCATATAACATACTTTTTATATAATTCCTCCAAAAGAGGAAATACATCTTCCATTTACAACAATAATATATTTGGGATTTGAATGACATGCAAGAAGTATGACATTAGAGTTGTTATATTAAGGATTACATTAGTTAAGAAATTCTATATAAAGTATAATTGCGGTTTGAACATCACATGAAACATATAAGAATTTCTTCTTCCTAGTTAGTGCTTCATTTTAAAGAAAAGAACTTGTATGTAAAGATGTAAATAATTAAATTACAAGTATCTGCTTCTAAAGATGTTCTTTCATCTTCCTGTCTCTTTTTTTTCATATGTAATGCGTCAATCAACATTGATATATTCGTCATTTGAATGACATGCAAGAAGTATGGCATTTGAATGATATGAAGTTTTTATATTAAGGATTACACTGGCTAAGAAATTTTATATGGAGTATAATCATAGTTTGAACATCAAATTAAACATGTAGAAAATACATCTTGCTAGTTAGTTAGTGATTCATTTTAAAGAAAAGCACTTGTGTGCAAAGATGTCAATATCCATGAATTCCTTGATATCAAATTTGACTCCAACCTTATAGACTTTGGAGTCTGCCATGTTCTCTCTTCTTTGTAAAGTTCATGCAATATGAACATTAGGAATTGCAAAATGATGGAGATAGAAACCTAGTTTGTTAATGCATACACTGGTTTCCTTGAAGAGTGCCCACTCCTCTCCCCTAAAAAAAAATAACGTTGAAACTGCTGCCACATAGCAACATTGCTTGCAACTAAACCAGTTCCGCAAGTAGAATAAGAACAAAGCATGAAACGTACTTATTGCCAAGACTACCTTGGCACATCTCTTGGTCTCAAGCGACCCGAAATAATATTCGCATTATTGACCTGCTTTCTCATTATTTTACATCCCGTTTTGATATACCACCTACGTCCCCTGTAGAGCCTCAAAATAAGTTTGAATGGGAGGACAACCTTGTTGTTGCTCTGTAACCAAATGAGTTCCCTATGCATTATTAAACTCGCTAGGTTTGTTGGATGCCAGGTTTTCCGCATCCCTTCCACTCCATTCCATATGGGAAAGATTACTGAATGCAACATCAACAAGTGAAGTTCCCTCGAATTGATATCTACCTTGGTTTCTATCCATTGGTAGCATTTCTTCAGCTATGACATCTCAAATCCAAAATAAAATATCATTGCAAATACAATAGAAGTACAAATACAAGCTAATATCAGTGTATCACCTATACGAAAATGAGGAAATGCGTTATAGTAACAGTAATGCAAAAGACGACATGGTTAACCTAACTGAAGCATAAGGCATCCTAATTTATTTTGACACCACTAGAACATGTGTGCAATTTGAAATTGAGTATCAACCATGACATCAAACAAAAGATAAAGAAAGTAAAACTTGCATCATTCATAGGAGTATGGTTCCCATCTGTTGGCTGCCTTTCTTTAGCTATGATATATCAAAATAATATAAAATGTTATTGAAAATAGAAGAAACGCAATAAATTAAGTATTAAAATGACTAATACATTCAAGTATTACCTGCAACATCCACAAAAGTATACCAACATTGACCACGTCCAGTCTATGCAGTCACAAATGGAACATGTACCACAGTTTTCCACTTCTGTTCTGCACCTCTGAGTGGCCTGTACTTGCCCTTAACATCGTGTTTGTGATGACGTTTTATATAATTGAATCTTATAGTTATGAGGATTATCGGATGAAGTAAGCCACTCCAGCTAGCGACTGTTGGATCATGAAGGACTACATTCTCCATGCATAGAAGTGATGTGAACGAATGTTCCATTTAGACTTTCTCATAGAAGTGATGTGAACGAATGTTCCATTTAGACTTGTCGAGAAAGTGGCCACAGCAAGTAATTTGGAGGAAACCGACCATAAAAGTTACTTTCAATCTGTTAACATCAAGACAAGAAAAAATAACAATTAAAAATATAATTTGAAAGAGTTAGACCATTATTAGAAAGAATAACGTCAATTCATTTACCTAATCCAGTGTTAAAAGTATGAAAAAGTTGTTTCCAAGATTCAATTGTTTTTACAGGATATCTATCCTCGAGGGCTTAAGCAGGTTCTTGTGTCAGCCCTTAAACATAGGAAAACTCAATTGGATAATCAGTCTTATCCTGCTCTACAACAACACTTATCTTATTACACTTATGAAGGACAACTCCAATATAACCATCTACAAGAAAGGAAAAATAAATTGTTAAACTTACTGATATAAAGAGAAAAACTCCTACTACTAAACTTACCGTCAGAAAATGAGCATTGATAACTATAGTTCTCTAAGGTTTACTCTCAGGTTTAAAATTAGGATTAACATTCTCCAAGGCCCGGTAGACAATTGCCAGCATCGCTGTATAATCTTTTATCTTGTCAATGTCCTTCAAAACAGTAGAAAACAACAATGTACTTTATCATAACTCGAGAGCACTATAATAGTCCCAATAATATAAAGGACTAAGACATAGAGGTAGAGAGCAAACTCCTCCGGTTCACTAATTTTTTCTTTTGTCTTGTTGCCAAATTTTCTGTGTCGCCAAGACAAAAGAATGCATGCATCGACTTGATCTTGGGCTTGATTTTCCCTTACTATGCAAGAATTGGTCCTAAGTAAATTTTTGCGCAAAACAACAAAATCAACACCTTTTAAGTGTTCAATAACTGATTCACCATTTATTGATAAACTGGTTATCCTCAATACAGTCCTGAGAGTGATAGGGACTCTTATTGCCCTTCCTTCTACTTTTGGGTCATCACCCTCTAAAGTTTCATTGACCCCAAATCTAAAGCAGTGATTCTCAACTTGTTAGAAGGGCACCAATGCTGATACGAGTTCTGAAAAGTGGTCCACTGGATCAGTCATATCTAACAGGTTATAAAAAATGTGCCTTTAAGTCTTACCATGGTTGTACTGTGAACATTAAATTCATTGTGTTTAAAATTATGTGTAGAGTTGACGATATTGTAAACTAACCTGCCAAAATTGTTTCCAAAAAGAAAATTATCGAAAAGTAAAAAAAAAAAAAAAAGACAAGTTACAAAATGATAAGTGGACAAAAAAGGGGACTGCTGAATGGAAATGGTAGCTTACTCCGTCATGGATTTAGGGTTTGAATCAAACAATTGTTGAACTCAATTAGGGTTGTCACCTGCAATAATACAAAACCTGTTTCCTCAAATTCATGGTTATTCCAGACCATTTTTTAAGACAGTAATACAAAATACATTAAACTTGTGACTGTTACTAAGCCCTATAAAAGTACCCTATATACAAGCTTCACTGCTATTGTATCAAATTATTCTCACAATAAATCACAAAATATTTTGCATATTGCATCTCAGAGGGCCAAAAGACAGAGAAAAGAACACGAGAACTAAGATCAAGAATACATGCATATCAAAGAAAATAGGATTGACAAAAGGGTAAATAATAGAAATATAAAACTCACCTCCTTATGCTGTCGAGAGGTAAGAGAGGAGAGCTGCCAAAAGACCTAGTTTTACGAATGCTTAAATAAAATCAAAGTAGAACATTTTGAACTCAAAAGAAATGTTAAAAACCTTTAAAGAAACCGATTTGAAAAGTTTTTTTTCTCTCCCCCAAAAGATTTCTTATGTTCTCCCCCCCCCCCCCCCCCCCACCCAAAAAAATGCCCATCAATAACATCCTAACCAAAATAATCCTGAGCCCAAAAAAATTGGGTGATTGGGCTTAATATTATAACCAAAAGAATATATGATATTTATATTATTTTAGTAGTTGAAGTAAATGGTTTATAATATTGATGAATTATGATTATGGTGATCTATAAATTATGATATATATATATATATTATGCATATATATAAAGCAATACAATGATACTTTCAACTTCTTATATTATCCATTATAACTTTCCAAGCATTACTAACCATATGTTGAAAACTCTCACATTTCAGCCAATGATTAAAGAATTTAAAAGGTTTAGAGCTCCAATTAATACAATCAACATCAATGCAAATTGGTTGGGATCAGATATAGGCTTCGTTTTAACTTTAAGTTGTAAGCTTCGAAACTGAATCAAAATTTTTAGATGGACGAGGAATCGATCTAATCTACTAAAAGAACCTTGCCCAATTCGATTATTTCTTCTAGGCTATTACCATAAATCCTTTAATGACTTCAAAATTTTTCTTTGTTTCAATAAATCTGGAGCCATGTTTCAAGAAGAAATTTTCTGTAGATGGATCAGACATTTGGATAAAGCCATGTAAAGGAGCAGCCAATTCTTCACCAAGAACTACTTGGCCAAAGAAAGGTACCCATGACGAACTCTTTCTTGAAAGCCAAGTCATAACTAATAATATGCAATAGTCCATATTCTCGTAGGAGCAAGTCAAGTTCCCACTCAATCATATTCTCATATTCTCCTTTTGTATATTTTGAATAATGCGATGGCATCTTAAACGTATTAATATCATTTGTTCGACAATACTACTTATCTTGTTTTCCATATTTTCCACTGACTTCTTATTGACCGTTACTGGTTTTGTGAGTTCCATGATTGTCGAGGTTTCATTCTGTTCTTCATCCATGAAAAGATAAGTTATCCCACCTTTCACCATCTTGCCAATAATTTTGGAAAAATTAAAAAACTTGCACGTACGTTCAACTATATATATATATATATATATATAAGAAAAAAAATAATAAAACACAAAGCCCTTGTATATTCATGCCTTACTTTCATTCCTTCCCCTATACCATATTTCTTGGCCCTATGAAAATTTATTGTTATCAATGTCTACAATATAACATTGAATAGTTGAATCCATATTTAGTCTAGAAGAAATTAATGACGACAAGAATCAGAACAAAGCAAATTAGGAATCGGCAACATGTATATTATGCTAAGTTTTATAAATTTAAGAGGTCAGAAAAAATCATCAATAGAACATCATGAGAAACAAAAACTAAAGAAACAAAAATTATATAGTTGACTAAAAAGAGTGAACCTGATGTAATTTTCGTCTTCTTTTCAATAAAAACATCTATCAGCACAGTCTTGGAATGCAGAGACATTTTCAGCAATTTCATAGTCCATAGCAGAAAGCATGTTCAAGTTAGCCAAAATCTTCAAGACTTCAACAATGACTATAATTTACAAGGAAATAGGACATGCATATATGTATGTATCAGCTCCCAAATTAATGACTATTTCTTCAAGAACTCCTACTTCATAGAAAATGGGTATGGGAGAACCACAAGAATCACAACATCAAATAAAAGCAGGAGAACATGAAACTGATAGGGTGCATTTCATCTCTCATATGCTTGCTTAACTCGTATGGTTTTTAAAGGTTTCATTTACATTTTTAGCCGAGTTATGCAGGTTTGAATGAATAATCGAGATTCACCCGTTGTGAAGAAAAGGAGTTAAAAAGCCCAAATAAAGACAGAAAAGTGATCAAAGTGCAAAACAACAATATGCAGACTTCAACAAGCATCAGGGCGTGATCACGCCCTATCCGACATCCGAGTCTACGCGGGAAGATAAGGAGACTTTTGAATGGGCAGACTTGAACAACCTCTAAGGCGTGATCACGCCTTAACCGACATCCAGATTTGCGCGAGGACTCCGAAGTTGGCATAAAGAAGGACTCTGAAATTGACACAAAAGAGGACTCTGAAGCTGCATAGGGAAGGGATTCTCAGCTATAAAAAGGAGACTAGAGCACAGAGAAAATCCATCTTTGGATCATCGTGTTCTCTCTCTGTCTTTGAATTATGCTTTCATCTAGAATATTTTGTTTAGCTATCAACATGTTTAGTAGCTAGTTTTTTCTATTCCGATTCAAGGGAAACGTTAAACCCTATTGTTATGTTTTGAGATCTTGAATTTATCTGATTTCGCCAAGTATTTCTCGTCTTGATTTACTGTTAACGGAATGATTATTATGGATAGATCTGACAATTCGATTCAATATTGATTATTCTATTGCTATCCATGAGTTCAGTGATCCGTAATTGTCATGAATTAGTGGTATGAGTAGCAAGCAAATTTATTATGTGCTTTGCATGATTTATTTGTAGGGACGAGAAAACTAGGTTAAATAATTGCAGCTATCTCGGTTATTTGATCTAGATTCAACTGTTTTCATTGATGCAAATGCTATTATTGATGAGATATGGAACGATATCGTGCCCAGTCTTGATATAATAAGTTTGGATTTAGATGCTTGAGTCAAATCCACTACGATAGGAAAACAGGGATTTGTTACGGCTATCCTAATAAATTCCAGAGTTGAATACTTGGTTATGGAATTAACCATTAGTGATCCATGATAAACATAACAATTGGTGAGACGAATCCCCTTGAATTGGACTTTTTCATCTATAATCTCTTCTCAGTTGTTTAACTCTTGCTTTTGTTAATTTAGTTCATTTATAATTAGTACTTAATTCATACCCCCCCTTTTTGGTTACTACATCTAGATCGAGAAATTAATCGATAGTTCCCTTGGGATTCGACCTGGTTCCACGACTACTACAGTTTAGAATCAGTATTTATATTTGACGGCTTCGACAACCGATCAAATTTTGGCGCCGTTGCCGGGGAATTATTTTAATTTTCTTGATCTTGTTGTGCTCATCCTAATTTGTTGATCTCTTTGCTTTTTATGCCGCGTTCTTCTCAAACAGGTGAATTACAGTTCAACCAGAAATCGAGAAGACAGCGCGTCGACTTAGGAAAGAGACCCGGCAAAAGAGGACTCGGGCGAGACTCGAAGCAGAATCAATTCTTGGAGGAGAATCTACTTTTGACGAAACTGAGATCGAGATGGCGGTTAATAACCGGAGAACCATAAAGGAGATTAATGCACCAAATCCTGATCAACAACCTTTGTGCATTCCTTTTCATGATGATGATGCTGATTTTGAGTTAAAATCCGGACTAATCCACTTGCTTCCTTCTTTTCATGGTCTTGCAGGAGAAGACCCACACAAGCACTTGAAAGAATTCCATGTGGTATGCTTAGGAATGAAACCCCACGGAGTCACAGCCGAACAAGTGAGACTAAGAGCTTTTCCGTTCTCGCTGAAGGACAAGGCTAAAGATTGGCTGTACTATCTTCCCTCAGCATCCATTCAGACATGGGCAGACATGCAATCACAGTTCTTGCAGAAATTCTTTCCAGCGTCTAAAGCCACTCATATTCGGAAGGAAATTTGCGGAATTAGACAGTTGAATGGCGAATCCTTGTATGAATATTGGGAGAGATTCAAGGAGCTTGTCGCGAGTTACCCCAACCACCAGATTACCGAACCACTCCTTATTCAATACTTTTATGAAGGGCTTTCTGGGAATGATAGAGGGATGGTGGATGCCGCAAGCGGTGGAGCCCTAGTTGACAAGACCCCAGACGAGGCACGCCGTTTAATCTCTACCATGGCAGAAACGTATAGGCAATTTGGCTACCACACGGGGGGAGGCGTCTCCAAGGTTAATGAGGTAAGCACCAACGAATTAGCAGGGAAACTCTCTGAACTAACTATTCTTGTACAACAAATGGCTGCAAAAAAGGGTCAAGAGGCAATGGTTTGTGGAATATGCTCGGGGCATGGGCATCCGACCGACGCATGCCCATCGTTGCAACAAGGAGTGTTGCCAGAAGTGAATGCCGTAGGAGGATTTCCCGGAAAACCTCATCGGAAATATGATCCTTACTCCAATTTCTACAACCCGGGGTGGAAAGACCATCCAAACTTCAGCTATAGGAGTCATGAGGAGCAACCAAGGCAACAACCACAATTCTTCAACCGACTTCTGCCGGCACCTACACAAGCCCCACCTCAAGCATCAAATTCCGGCATGAGTTTAGAGGATATCGTCAAATCCCTAGCTATTTCTACTCAGCAGTTTCAAGAAAAAGCAGAGGCCAGCTTTCAACACTTGGGGAACCAAGTCACACAGTTAGCGACTTCAGTGAGTAGGTTGGAAGCTCAAGCATCCGGGAAGCTCCCATCACAAACAGAGACAAATCCAAAGGCGAATGTTAGTGCGATAACACTTCGGAGTGGTAAAGAGCTTGAACCAATTGAACCAACATAAAAGAAAGCTTAAAGAGATGAGGAGACGATTGAAGACACCGGAGGCGAAAGCCAGCAGGTAAATCTGATTTAACTACACCCTCGTCGTCTAATCCTTGTCCTCTTCCTTTTCCCTACAGGTCGTCCAAGTCAAAGGAAGATGAGCATGAGAAGACAATTTTGGACACCTTCAAAAAGGTGGAGATCAACATACCACTGTTGGATGCAATCAAACAGATCCCAAAGTATGCCAAATTTCTGAAGGAACTGTGCACTAACAAGAGAAAGTTGAAAGACAAGGAGAGGGTGATTTTCGGTAAGAATGTCTCAGCTGTTATCAATCGTAAGTTACCGGAAAAATGCAAGGATCCAGGTATGTTCACACTCCCTTGCACGATTGGTAGTAGAGAAATCGAGCGTGCTATGCTCGACTTAGGAGCTTCCATTAATGTCATGCCGTATTCTCTTTACCAAGCTTTGAACTTGAGCACTCTTCAAGAAACGAATGTGATAATTCAGTTAGCCGATCGTTCCTATGTGCGTCCCATTGGTATTGTTGAGGATGTGTTAGTAAAAGTGAATGATTTACTATTTCCGGTAGATTTTACATCTTGAAAATGGGGGCCGAGGGGCTTAATAACTCTGCATCTATCTTGTTGGGGCGACCGTTCATGAAAACTGCAAAACAAAGATTGATGTAGATGATGGCACTTTATCTGTCGAATTTGATGGGGAAATTGTAAAATTTAATATCTTTGAGGCTATGAAATACCCTAACGAGTTGCATGCGCTCTGTCATGTTGATATGATCGATTCAGTGGTACATGATGTGTTTGATGAAGAGAATGTTGGTACTGAACTTGACTTAATCATGGAATTGGATGAAGGTGAAGATGATGATGACTTTGTTGAGTCACTTAGTGAAGTATTGAATCCTTCACCCTCTAATGAATCAAGCATTTCTCCCACGCACACTAAGTTACTTCCTTCTGTTTTGCAGGCACCCAAGCTAGAGTTGAAACCCTTGCCGAAACACTTGAAGTACATCTACTTGGGAGACGGAGAAACCTTGCCTGCCATCATATCCAATCAATTGCCGGAAGAACACGAAGAGAGGTTGGTGACGCTTCTCCGAGAACATCGAACCGCGATAGGATGGACGTTAGCCGACATTAGGGGTATAAGCCCGGTAATGTGCATGCACCGAATCCACTTGGAAGATGATACCAAACCATCACGGCAGCCACAGAGGAGACTCAATCCAACACTAAAAGAAGTGGTAATGAAAGAAATCCTAAAGCTTTTGGATGCAGGTAT
Source organism: Sesamum alatum (assembly GCA_034509735.1). Classification (NCBI taxonomy): domain Eukaryota; kingdom Viridiplantae; phylum Streptophyta; class Magnoliopsida; order Lamiales; family Pedaliaceae; genus Sesamum; species Sesamum alatum. The sequence goes on along the minus strand of JACGWO010000007.1, from coordinate 8,686,135 downwards.
AATATTTCCTATCTCTGATAGTGCTTGGGTGAGTCTGGTGCACGTGGTACCAAAGAAAACAGGTATGACGGTGGTGAAAAATCAAAATGACGAGTTGGTGCCGATGAGAGTGCAAAATGCTTGGCGTATGTGTATAGACTTTAGGAGGCTAAATCTAGCAACACGCAAGGATCACTTCCCGCTACCCTTCATGGACCAAATGTTAGAACGGCTTGCGGGAAAATCTTACTTTTGTTTTCTTGATGGGTTTTCAGGATATTATCAAATTGCCATAGCTCAAGAGGATCAAGAAAAGACAACCTTTACATGTCCCTTCGGTACCTTCGCATTTAGACGAATGCCTTTCGGGTTGTGCAATGCCCCAGGTACGTTCCAAAGGTGTATGATGAGTATCTTTTCGGAATACATTGAGAAATGCATTGAAGTATTCATGGATGATTTTACTGTGTATGGTGGTTCATTTGATGAATGTTTGGGTCACCTTGCGAAGGTCCTTCGGAGGTGCACAGAAACTAACTTGGTTCTTAATTTTGAAAAGTGTCACTTTATGGTAGACCAAGGCATTGTTCTAGGGCATGTGATATCTGCAAGAGGCATTGAGGTAGATAAAGCAAAAATTGATTTGATTGTGAACTTACCTTACCCTACGTGTGTTAGGGAAGTTCGTTCGTTTCTTGGACATGCAGGTTTCTATCGAAGATTCATAAAAGACTTTGCAAAGATCACCCGACCTCTGTCTCGGCTACTGCAAAAAGATGCACAATTCGACTTTGGTCAAGACTGTCAAGAGGCATTTGACGAGTTGAAAAGAGCTTTAACAAGCACTCCCATCATTCAACCACCGGATTGGAACCTACCATTTGAAGTCATGTGCGATGCCAGCAATTATGCGGTGGGCGCTGTTTTAGGGCAGCGGTTTGGACAAGGGCATCATGTGATCTACTACACCTCAAAGACTTTGGACGCGGCACAGTGCAACTACTCCACGACAGAAAAAGAGCTTCTAGCTATTGTTTTTGCACTGGATAAATTCTGGTCTTATTTACTTGGTTCTAAAATCGTGGTGTTTTCTGACCATGCAGCGCTCAAATACTTACTATCCAAGAAGGAATCTAAACCTCGATTGATCCGGTGGATCCTGTTACTTCAAGAATTCGACGTGACCATAAAAGACCGTAAGGGCTCGGAAAACTCGGTTGCCGACCACCTAAGTCGATTGGTAAGAAGGGAGGATGATGTACCCATCTCCGACTCTTTTCCTGACGAGCATTTATTCAAGGTGCAAGGTATGGTCCCTTGGTACTCTATCATTGTCAACTATTTAGTCGCTCGTGCACTACCCCCTGATCTTAGTCGTGCTCAGATAGATAAAGTCAAAAGTGAGGCAAAATATTATGTATGGGATGATCCTTATCTATGGCGTTTTTGTTCGGATCAAGTGATAAGGCGTTGTGTACCTAATGATGAGCATCACTCTGTCTTAAGTTTCTGTCATGATTTTGCATGCGGAGGTCACTTTGGTCCTAAACGCACGGCTAGGAAAGTATTGGATTGTGGGTTATATTGGAATACCTTGTTCAAAGATGCTTATGACTTCTGTAAACGGTGTGAAAGATGCCAACGTACGGGAACGGTGTCTCATCGGAATGAAATACCCCAAACTCCAATTTTGATTGTTGAAATTTTTTATGTTTGGGGTATTGATTTTATGGGTCCGTTTCCATCATCTTGTGGGTTTTCTTACATACTTTTGGCTATTGATTATGTTTCGAAATGGGTGGAAGCAAAGGCCACCCGGACTGATGATTCTACTACTGTCATAGGTTTTGTCAAAACCCATATTTTTAACAGGTTTGGTGTCCCACGAGCAATGATCAGTGATCAAGGGAGTCATTTCTGCAATCGAGCAGTGAGGGCCTTGTTCAAGAAGTATGGCGTTCACCATCGTGTGGCAACCGCCTATCACCCACAGACGAATGGCCAAGCAGAAGTGTCAAATCGGGAAGTGAAGTCTATTTTGGAGAAAACAGTGAGTCCCGGAAGGAAGGATTGGAGCTTACGCTTGGATGATGCTTTATGGGCATACAGGACGGCGTATAAAACTCCCATAGGGATGTCCCCCTATCGATTGGTGTTTGGTAAGGCATGTCACTTACCCGTAGAGATCGAACACAAAGCATATTGGGCAGTGCAAAAATATAACTTGTATATGAGCAAGGCCGGGATGGAGCGTAAGCTTCAGTTGCAAGAGCTAGAGGAACTACGTTTGGACGCGTATGAAAATACGCGGATTTATAAGGAGAAGACAAAGGCATTTCATGATAATGAAATCCTACGAAAACACTTTCACGTGGGTCAGAAGGTCCTCCTTTACAACTCTCGGCTGAAACTAATGCCAGGTAAGCTGCGTTCACGTTGGATTGGTCCTTTTGAGGTATCTAATATTTTTCCTTATGGTGCAGTGGAAATTCAAAGTTTGGATACGAGAAAAATCTTCAAGGTAAATGGCCATCGTTTGAAACCATTCCTCCGAGGTGATGACTTAGGTAACCCCGTGGATATTGCATTGGCGTCACCCCCGAAGTCCCAGCAAGGATAATGAGCTCTTCCGTCGAGCATGACGACGTTAAACAATTGCGCTTGTCGGGAGGCAACCCGGCGTTTTATATGCTTTATTTTTGAACTTTTTGTTTAGGATCTTTTCCTTCTCACCTCCACAGATTTGACCTTCGTATAAGGCGTGGTCACGCCCCATTTGATGCCAGAAGCAACACCGTGTTCATTAGGTCGATAGACTTCACAACGAGATAAGGCGTGATCACGCCCTATCCCACTGTCTCTTCTGTCTGAAGCAAACGACAAATTCGGCGATTTCCACCTGGCGTACAGACTTGAGGAGGTGTTTAGGTGTGATCACGCCTAAAAAAGGGGAAAAATCTGCATTCTCTTTATTTTATCTATTTTTATAATAAAAATAAACATAAAAAAAAAACATAAAAATATACATATATGTTTATATGTTTGGCAAAACCTCACTTTCCTCTTATCAAACCCTAATCTCTCACCCCTCTTACAGCCGCCGCCGCCCCCCGCACCGTTGCTGCCGCCGCCGCTGACACGACCACGCCGCCGACGCCGGCCGCTGCTACTTCTCTCGTGGTCCACCCTCTTCCTAACTCGCTTTGCCGTCACCACATATTTCAGGGATGCTTTCTAATTCTCTCTCTCTTTTCATTTCCTTGTTATATGTGGTTTTATGTGCATACATTGGGGACAATGTATGTACTTGGTGTGGGGGAGGTTTGTGCATGATTTGGTGGTGACTGTGGTTATGAGCCTGATAATTCTTGTAATTATGTGCTGTTGGTATTGCTGAATATTTTTTTTGGGGATTAATCTTTGTGGATGCAATTTCTGGGTGAAATTGTTGTTTTGGTACTGCTTATATGTCATGAACACCATAATTTGTGCTTGAAATGAGTTGATCTTGAAACGAAATGTGTGGGTTGTCCTGTAATTTGAACTAAATTCCTTGCATGTTGTTTTGTGTTGTCCCTGAAGTCAATAGGAATTTATGGTTTAGGTTGAGATTAGTAGGCGGAACGAACTCTAGTGGCATAAAAAAATATTGTGTGTGAAAGATGTCCCATTGATTGCATTAGACGAACAACGTTCAAGAATCAACACTAAAACCCTTTATGTGAGCTTTTGAGCCAAAGCACTTGCATTCAAATAGTGCTCATATATTTCTTTCAATTGAGGGCATCGGACTTAGTGTGTGCATTCTAGAACTTGCTTGTGTAATACATTTCGAGGTCACATTTTTGCATATCGGTGTATGAAAATGATAAGGGCACTTAGGAATAGCCATTAACCTTGAAAAGAGCCTACCGAAAACTCACCCTTAGAAAACCCATTTGAGCCTTGGCCTTTATTTTCTTGGTTAAACCGCATTTCTAGCCGATTATCCCTTTCTTGGTTATTGCCTGCAGAGATTTTTGAACCCTGTCAAGGGGATGATGTTAATATGGTTGCTTGTAAGTCAATGAAAAAAAAAAATAAAAAATAAAAAAAAGCTAGAGAAGTTCAAGGGGGCATATGGGAGACATGTTGCTAGACCCAAAAAGAAAAATAAAATGAAAAGGGATGCAATGAAAAAAAAAACAAAGAGAGAAAAAAAAAGAGAGAACCAAAGACTTTGATGAATGAACGAGTCTTTGACGAAAGATAAATGAGAAAAAAAAAAAGAAAGGAACCAAGGAAAAGGATCAAAGAGGAAAGTGAATTTGAAAAAAAAAAAAAATCATGTTCGGAAGTGTACAACCTTCAAACACTTGGATGTGGAAAAAAAAAAAAAGCAATGAGCTGAGCAATACAAGCAACTAAGTTAACATCATCCTTTTGAATTCCTGAGCTACAATTTGACCTCTCTTGACACACCTTGACCCTAGCCCCATTACAACCGTGTTAAGACCCTTTGATTTATGCACTGATAAGCATTTTGCAGTGGTGGAGATTTGATTCACAAACAAGCCTATGGCAATGGCACTCTAATGACTATAATTTACAAGGAAATAGGACATGCATATATGTATGTATCAGCTCCCAAATTAATGACTATTTCTTCAAGAACTCCTACTTCATAGAAAAATGGGTATGGGAGAACCACAAGAATCACAACGTCAAATAAAAGCAGGAGAACATGAAACTGATAGGGTGCATTTCATCTCTCAATGCTTGCTTAACTCGTATGGTTTTTAAAGGTTTCATTTACATTTTTAGCCGAGTTATGCAGGTTTGAATGAATAATCGAGATTCACCCGTTGTGAAGAAAAGGAGTTAAAAAGCCCAAATAAAGACAGAAAAGTGATCAAAGTGCAAAACAGCAATATGCAGACTTCAACAAGCATCAGGGCGTGATCACGCCCTATCCGACATCCGAGTCTGCGCGGGAAGATAAGGAGACTTTTGAATGGGCAGACTTGAACAACCTCTAAGGCGTGATCACGCCTTAACCGACATCCAGATTTGCGCGAGGACTCCGAAGTTGGCATAAAGAAGGACTCTGAAATTGACACAAAGAGGACTCTGAAGCTGCATAGGGAAGGGATTCTCAGCTATAAAAAGGAGACTAGAGCACAGAGAAAATCCATCTTTGGATCATCGTGTTCTCTCTCTGTCTTTGAATTATGCTTTCATCTAGAATATTTTGTTTAGCTATCAACATGTTTAGTAGCTAGTTTTTCTATTCCGATTCAAGGGAAACGTTAAACCCTATTGTTATGTTTTGAGATCTTGAATTTATCTGATTTCGCCAAGTATTTCTCGTCTTGATTTACTGTTAACGAAATGATTATTATTGATAGATCTGACAATTCGATTCAATATTGATTATTCTATTGCTATCCATGAGTTCAGTGATCCGTAATTGTCATGAATTAGTGGTATGAGTAGCAAGCAAATTTGTTATGTGCTTTGCATGATTTATTTGTAGGGACGAGAAAACTAGGTTAAATAATTGCAGCTATCTCAGTTATTTGATCTAGATTCAACTGTTTTCATTGATGCAAATGCTATTATTGATGAGATATGGAACGCTATCGTGCCCAGTCTTGATATAATAAGTTTGGATTTAGATGCTTGAGTCAAATCCACTACGATAGGAAAACAGGGATTTGTTACGGCTATCCTAATAAATTCCAGAGTTGAATACTTGGTTATGGAATTAACCATTAGTGATCCATGATAAACATAATAATTGGTGAGACGAATCCCCTTGAATTGGACTTTTTCATCTATAATCTCTTCTCAGTTGTTTAAATCTTGCTTTTGTTAATTTAGTTCATTTATAATTAGTACTTAATTCATACCCCCCTTTTTTGGTTACTACATCTAGATCGAGAAATTAATCGATAGTTCCCTTGGGATTCGACCTGGTTCTACGACTACTACAGTTTAGAATCAGTATTTATATTTGACGGCTTCGACAACCGATCAGAAACAAAAACTTAAAATGGGAGATCTGAAAATGCATGACAACATCCATACTTGATTAGAAGAAGGATCAGAGGAGAGGGGAGATGGGTACCGGATGTGGTGGTTGAAATGGTTCGTAGTGTAGATGGAAGACATGTGGAAGGGATGAGTGTACTTTTCTTTCAAGAAGTAGGCTATGATTTGCTACTTTTATTTCAATTTTGTAGTACGCTAAGTTGAAGATTTCCATGAGCAATTTTACAACAAATTTTCTTCATGTGTTCAGATTTATTCCGAACCAGAGCTAACCAAGGCATAATGTATTTATTTATTACATTAACCCAAACATCATAATGCTTCCTCTTGTGCCATCAGAATTATGGACTACAAGAAAATTAAAAATGAGTTTTTTTCACATCAAGAGAAAAAAAAAAGTAGGAATTGAAGGGTAATTAAGAGAAGATAAAAAAGACTAAAAATAGTCTAGAAATAGTTGTTCCTCATTTGATCCACTCTAATTAATGCAGATGTGACAATGATGTGTTGCTTTGCCTCCTTTCATTAGTTTTGTTTTATTTTCTTCGTCCGAACCTCCTTCATTCTCTTTCTCATTCTATTTTTTTTCTCAATTCATTCTCTACTCCCAATTTTATTCTCTACTCTCTCCCTTAGTTTTCATTACTTTTCATATGGATTCATTGAAAGCAGCTTTAGTCGCATTGTACAGTTTAACTTTATGGTGTTGGGGGCAAACAGCTACCCTGTGGATTTGGAAAAAGAAGAAGACTACTTGAGTTTTGATGTACTCTAGCTCAATTTCTTTGGTAGCAATGCAATCTCGAATAAATAAAACTTGCATCAATATGCTTACTTCGATTATGAAACACAGGATTCTTAGCAAGAGCAATAGTTGATTTATTGTCCACCATAATTTTAGTTCTTCCATCTTGCGCAAAATAAAGTTCACCTAGCAATCTTCTCAGCCAAATTACATGGCATGTTTCCACAGTTGTGGCAACATACTCCGACTCGCATATTGATAAAGTTCACAATTGGTTGCTTCCTTGAACACCATGCAATAACATTTTCTCCAAAAAAAAAACACAAATCCGATAGTGTTTTTCTGATCATCACTATTGCCGGCATAATGACTATCACAATATCCTCTTAACCGGTCATTATTAGAAGAAGTGTAGAAAATGTCATAATCAAGAGTACCTTTTAGGTATCGAAAAATTCTCTTTGCAACATTCATGTGTTCTTCACTTGGATTCTCCATGAACCGGCTCATTAATTCCACTGCAAGTAGTATGTCAGATCTAAGACATGTTAAGTACCTTAAACTCCCCATAAAACATCGAAATGTAGTTGAAACAACTTTTCCTGCTCCATCCTCTTTGGAGAGTTTTACTCCATACTCCATTGGAGTATTCACCGGATTGCATTCCATCATTTTGAACTTTTTCATGACATCCCTTGCATACACCTCTCAAGAAATGAAGATTCCATCACTTTGTTGCTTCACTTCTATTCCCAAATAATATGACACAAGTCAAATTCACTCATCTCAAATTCTTGCGACATTGCCTTCTTGAAGTTGTCGTACGTACGTGGATTATTTCCCGTAAGAATGAGATCATCCACATAAATTCATACGCATAGAATATGACCTTTCTCCTTCACATAAAGAGCATACTGATGAAGACATCTAGAACTTGGTGTTGAGGGGTTGAATTCTCACCTTCAACTTCTTGATCCTCATTCTCTTCTTCTTCTAGATGTGGAAAAAAATAATACTTCTCTCCTCTTTGGATGTTCCAATTCCATGAGGCGTCTTCTTCGAACTCTACATCTCTACTAATCACGACCTTCTTATCAATAGGATCAAACAATTCATACCCCTTAGTGTATGATTGGTATGAGGGAATGAGTTAGGAATTGAATGAAAATTTCTAACCTCATCCCAGACACATGTTTGGTAAAACTCAAAAACAGCAATACCCATTCCTTGGGAATGCCCATTCCCAAAAGTATGGGATTATGTATTCCCCCACTTACCCATGGTTCTAGCTATTCCCAATAGATTGGGAATAGATTTTTTTATATACAAAATATAAAATATATAATATAAAACATTTAAATTTTTAAGTATTTTTTATTATATATATAATATAAATTTATTAAAATCTTTATATGCATTTTACCAAATATTACTATAGGTATAATATTATATAATAGCACATACACCATATTGTTGTATTCTATACTTTCTATATGTATGCTAAAGTGTGCAAATAATAAATATTTATTAAAAAAATTAAATATATGAAAACATCCAACTATATATTTTATAAATTTATAATCAATTTAGCATTTTTAAATAATATTTCTTATGTCAATACGGAAATGTTGCTTAGTCATTTTTTATTTTTAATTTTTAAGTTTTATTATTTACAAAACGTATAAATGAGTAATTTGAAAAGTTTTGGTTCAATTCCCTTTTTCATTCCTTTGGTATACCAAACATAGGAATTATATACTAAAATCATTCCATTCCTAATTTTATTCCTTTCCTAAATTTATTCTATTCCCCCAAAATTCATTCCTACATACCAATCACCCCCTTAGAGTTCTCGTCATAGCCAAGAAACACCATCTTTTTACTCCAGTGATTAAGTTTTGTTCTTTGTTGTTTCGACAAATGAACATAGCATATAGAGTCAAAAATTCTTAAATACTTAACATTTGACTTCCATCCACTCCATGCTTCTTGTGGAGTTATTTTCTTGAAACTTATTGTTGGTGATAGCTCTGAAAAATAAATAGCACATACACCTACTTTCGCCCAAAATTTTGTCTTACTTTTCAGCGTCGTCCTCACCATGTTTAGGACCGTTCTATGTTTTCTTTCCGCAGTGCCATTCTTTTGTGGTGTTCTTGGGACTGTCATAAGGCGTCAAATTCCATGATTTCATAAAAAGTTTTGAATTCATTAGAATTAACTCGCCACCTCTATTGGTCCTTAGAGTTTAGAGTTAAAAGCCATTTTCTTTCTCAACATGAGTTTTGAACCTTTTAAATGACTCAAAAACTTTGCTCGTGTTTCAGAAAATAAACCCATGTCTTCCTTGTAAAATCATCGATAAAGTGTATAAAGTATGAACTCATTCCCATTGATTGTTAGTTGAAAGGACCACATACATCCACATGCATAAGTTGTAGAGGTCTACTTGCTCATGAAAGTGACTCATTTGAGAAGCTTTTCCTTGCATGCTTGTCAAGTAGACATGCCTCACATTATTGATTTGGGTGATTGATTTTGGGAACTCCTCCCATTATATTGTTTTCTCCTAGCATTCTTAAGCCCTTCAAAGTTGAGATGTTTGAATCTCATATGCCATATCCATGAAGAATAATTTACACAAGATTGTAAGCACTTTGCTTCGACCATATTCACATTTAGCTTAAATATTCGATTACTTATCATGGCAACTTCTGCGACAAGCCTATCATCTCGATTTCAAAGCTATAGATATTTATCCTCCATCATCACTTTGTGTCCACTCTCCAAAGGTTGATCGATACTCATAATATTATGTTCCATTTTTGGAATGTTCTATATCTTGTCATGTTGTTGCTTCCATCATTGTTAAGATACCATGTGACATCATTTTCTATAGTGCGTTTCTTTTGAGAAAGCAAGATGGTGTCACCATTTTCCTCCTTATGTTCGGTAAGATTTGTCTCTTCCACATTAGTTTTAGATTGACACTCCCATGATTAGTGTCTGGTTCTTCCACATTCATAACACTCAATATGATTTTCATCATGTTTTTTCTCCAATTGTTGTTGTTTCTTCCTCAACAACAGCCTCTTTGAAAACTCCTATTTGCACCATCTTGGGGTGAGTCTTTTTCACCTTTTCCTTGATCTCGGCCTTCTACTCTTTCTTGACTGCGATCATAGTCGTGCCAATAACCTCGACCTCTACCATGAGCTTGACTTCTTACTCCCCTATCAAAAGAATTTCCTTTAAGATTAAAGGAAAGCGTCGGTGCAAGACTTGCTCCACTGACACTTGTTAACTTCTTTTCAATCTTTCTTCATGAGCTATTAAAGATCTATTTAGCTCATCAATAAACATAGATTCTATGTCCGTAGCTTGTTCAATAGCCACCACCACATGATTGCATTTTCGCATTAAGAGAGCATAGAATCTTCTCTACTACTCTCACATCCGTAATTTTTTCACCGACCCGCTTCATTTGATTCACCACCACTAAAGCTCGAGTCAAATAATCCATAATGGATTCGTTCTCCTTAATCAAAAGTGACTCAAACTCAGCCATTAGAGTTTGGAGTCGTATCTGCTTCACTTAATCAACTCCAACCACAGAATTCTTTAGAATGTCCTATACATCCTGGTCTACTAATTGGCGATTTTCTCAAATATCTCGTCATCCAATTCTTGATGGACATTGCTGACAACACTTTGATCTCCACTCCTCCTTTTCCGTAAGGCAGCTAGTTCAACTCCAGACAGAGCACCCTCATCAACGGATTCATTATACCTGGTCTCAATAATATTCTACAAGTCATGAGCATCAAGAATAGCTTTCATTCTGATTGACCATTGATCATAATTGGTTTCTGAATATTGGTGGGAGATACTTGGAATTTTGGTGGTCATTGTAACAAGGGTCTTGATACCATTTGTTGGAAGCTATAGTGGGTTCAATGTTTATGTCTATACTTTTGGGCCCCGTTTACTTTGATTCATTAGCCTAACTAAGAAAATTAGTATAAGTCAATACAGACTTTACTTTGTTTTATGGGGGTCCAGTATAAAACTAGTGCCTTGTATTATTTACTGTTACGGTTGCATAACTTATACCACCAAAGGAGATGATATAACTTATCCTAAGAATAATACAATCATTCTAGCTTGAGCCAAATGTCCTTTTACCCCCATTGTGGTAGATGACATTATTGGAGAACTCACCTACCAAAATCAGACAAATCAAGTTCACTTTCCTCATTTTCTTTTTCCTTCTCAAGCAGTCAGATGAGAGAAAGAGCTTCGGCCTAGGTGAGTATGGTGGTTTCTTCTTCTTCCTTTTCACTTTCCTTACTAAGTACGAAGCTTCAGTCAACAAATCTTACCGATTATTTGAGCCTATTTTGTACGTTGAATGTGCCTTTTTTATTTTTATTTTTATTTTTTTGGGGGGGGCGAGGGGGGGATTTATTAACACAATATCTTGAAATGCAGGGGGTATATTGTTGCAAATCTGAGCTCCATTTGAAGGTATCTTCAAAATTAATATTTTTTTTCATTTTTCAAAATTTTCAAATGCTCTATCTTTATCATCTCCTTCCTTGAATCTTTAACTTATCTTGTGTATTGTGAGGTCCAAACACTATATTTCATTTTTACAAGTATTATTATTCTTTGTGGATTCTTTTGGATTATGTTAATGGCTAAAACAGTGTGTATATTCATCATTGTTCATAAATATACATAAATCAAAAGCTCAGCCTATTAATCAGTTGTGATGACAAGAAGTTTCTATGATTAATGTTAATTATAGTCTGTGTTAGATTGTGAATATGAACTATTTGGTCATGTGAATGTGTGCTTTATATTATTTTGCATAATTTTACCATCTATATTTAATAGGCAGTGATTTGTATTGTTTTTGTAAACTTTTCATGTCAGTACATTTAAAATTTTAATGGTAGGATACGGTTTCAAGAGAAAATAGAGGCTTTTGGTGCAATCCAAGAATTTTTTATCGATGCCTTGAAGATGTTAAGGTTGTTTCATCGGTGGTATCGGCATCGGAGGTCTCAATTAGAATTTAATAGAGCTAGACGAATACTAAGCTATATAAAGCCTAGAGTTATGGCACAAGTACACGTAATGCGACGCTTAGTTGAAATTAGTGACACATCTTGCATTGATAATCGAATGAGTGGAAACATGTTTGGAAGGTTGTGTCTCATATTAAAAAACCAAGGGGGTTTGAAAGACACTAAACGTGTTTCTATCAGTGAACAAATTACTATTTTTGAAGTGTTCTAGCACATCATAAGAAAAACCGAACGGTTAAACACGACTTTATTCGGTCTTCATGCACCGTAAGTCAACATTTTCATCACGTACTAAATGCCGTTTTGAGACTCTATCAACTGTTACTGTCCAAAGCTACACCCGTTCCAAAGGACAGCACTTACCCTAGAAGAAAGTGGTTTGAGGTTAAAACCATTTACTTATTTTATGATCAATTCCTTAACTTTTGAAGCATCACATTTGGAATTCTAATACTTGAATTCGATTACTCTAATTATTGTGATAGGGATGTTTGGGGCCCTTAGATGGCACATACATTGACGTACGTGTTCATCATGAAGATAAAGCTCGATATCGAACACGTAAAGGATTTGTTGCGGTGAATGTGTTTGGTGTGTGCGATAGGGACATGCGGTTAATATACATTTTAACTCGGTAGGAGGGTAGTGTGGCTAATGGTAGAGTTCTTCGAGACGCCATAAGTAGACCAATGGGGCTGAAAATCCCAAGAGGTAACAAGTAGTTACCAATTATGGTTTAGTATATGTGATAGGGTGCATTTCATCTCTCATATGCATGCTTAACTCGAATGATTTTTAAAGGTTTTCTTCATATTTCTTATCGAGTTATGCAGTTTTGAATAAAAGATTGAGATTCACCCGTTTTGAAGAAAAGGAGTTAAAAAGCCCAAATAAAGACAGAAAAGTGATCAAGAACAAAACAGCAATGTGCAGACTTGAACAACCATTAGGGCGTGATCACGCCTTGTCCGACACCCGAGTCTGCGCGGGATGAAAAGAAGAGTTTTGAGCCAGCAGACTTAAACAACCTCTAAGGCGTGATCACGCCTTATCCGACATCCAGATCTGCGCGGGTTTAGAAGTTGGCACAAAAGAGGACTCTAGTGTTGGCACGAAAAGAAGACTCTGAAGTTGCATAGGAAGAGGACTCTCAACTATAAAAAGGAGATTAGAACACAGAGAAAAATCATCTGCTCATCATCGTTTTTCTCTCTTCCTCTGAATTTATGCTTTTATTTAGTAGCTAATTTTCTATTCCGATTCAAGGAAAACGTTAAACCCTATTGTTATGTTTTGAGGTCTTGAATTTATCTGATTTCGCCAAGTATTTCTCATCTTGATTTACTGTGAACGGAATGATTATTATTGATAGATCTGACAATTCGATTCGATATTAATTATTCTATTGCTATCCATGAGTTCAGTGATCCGTAATTGTCATGAATGAGTAGTATGAGTAGCGAGCAAATTTATTATGTGCTTTGCATGATTTATTTTTGGGGACGAGAAAACTAGATTAGATAATTGCAGCTATCTCGGTTATTTGATCTAGATTCAACTGTTTTCATTGATGCAAATGCTTTTATTGATGTGATATGGAACGCTATCGTGCCCAGTCTTGATATAATAAGTTTGGATTTAGATGCTTGAGTCAAATCCACTACGATAGGAAAATGGAATTTGTTACGGCTATCCTAATGAATTCCAGAGTTGAATGCTTGGTTAGTGATCTATGATAAACATAACGATTGGTGAGACGAACCCCCTTGAATTGGACTTTTTCATCTATAATCTCATCTTAGTTATTTTACTCTTTCTTTTGTTAATTTAGTTCATTCATAATTAGTACTCAATTCAAACCCCCCTTTTTGGTTACTACATCTAGATCGAGAAATTAATCGATAGTTCCCTTGGGATTCGACCTGGTTCCACGACTATTACAGTTTAGAATCAGTTTTTATATTTGACGGCTTCGACAACCGATCAATATGTCATACTTAACAAAACAGATTTTGAAAAGACTCTTTTACCGTTTTATTTTGTAGGTTATTATTACTTGGTTGATAACGGATATAGTAATGGCAAAGGGTTCTATCACCATACCGGGGAGTGAGGTACCATTTAAAAGAATGGAAATCTGATCGTAATGCACCACAAAATCATGAAGAATACTTCAATATGAAGCATGTTGCAGCCCTTAATGTTATTCAGAGGACTTTTGGTTTACTTAAACCTCGATGGGCGATCCTGCGTAGCCCGGCTTTCTATTATATTAAAGTGCAGAATTGCATTATCATGGCATGTTGTCTCTTGCATAAGTATGTACGAATGGAAATGATTGTTGCTGCAATTGAACACATGTTGAATGAGGAGTTGGTTAGCGAAGATGACGAGAGTACTTATTACTTAGGGACCGTAGATTCTAACTCGATTTGGAATACTTAGAGGGATGATATTGCAATGAGAATGTACAATGCTTGGCGTGAGAGTCATGAATGATTAGTTGTTTAATCTTGTTGATTTGTGTTTGTATTTTTCTTATATTGGATTATTTCATTGTTATTGAATGTTTGATGAAGTCTTTGAGCTTAGTTTGTAATTGTTACTGGACGCTTTGTTGTTGGTTTGTCGGTGTACCTTATTTTCGACTGAAATTTATAGTGTATTTGGTTAGTTCCATCATCTTGTGTATCATTCATTCTTTGATTATACAATTGTGATCATTAATAATTTTTTGTGTACTATTTTTGTTGGCTTTAGTGATCCATAGAAGACGATGAAATCACTTTGGGTCGCTGCCGAGAGGGGGGGGAAACTGCGGTAAGGGTACCAGGTGTGTTTGGTCATGTACGGAAGAGGAGGTATTGCTTGATTGTTTTATGTGAGATAGTTCTCAATGGTTGGAAGTGCGATAATGGGTTTCGAACTGAGTACTTTGGAGTCTTAAAACAAATAATTCGTAAGCAATTACCGAAAAGTAGGTTGTAATCTAAACCTCACAGCAGCTCGAAGATACATGTATGGAAACGGACATAATGGCAGTATTTCTGATATGCTTGCCAGATCTGGGGTCGGGTGGAATGATACTTCGCACATGATCAAGCTCTTGGACTCCATATTTAAGAACTATGAGAGGTTAGTTGCTACTTTCTACAAGAGAAATATTTCTTTCAAAATTGATCATCAAACGGGTATTAACATTTTGCCTTTGCATTGTAAATGTTAGGTTGATCCTTTCGTGAAGACGATGTGTTTCAAGTTGTTTCCATACTATCCACTATGGTGTGAGATTTTTGGAAAGGATCGAGCTACAAGACAATATGTTGAGGACTGCGACGGTGCATCCAACAATGTAAGTAATGAACCTGTTTCTACTTCACCAGAGTACTACACTCCTAGCCCTGACCCAAACCTATTTGCTGACGATACGGACTTCATGAACTCTTTTGCTTTTGCCACAGCAAACCTCAATGCTACACCTAGTGATAACGAACGTGTTTCACCAAAGAAACGGAGGTCATCAACTACTACAGTTGATGAAAAATTAGATCAGAAATTTGTTGCTTTTGTTAAAGTAACTGACAACCATTTGGGTGATATTGCTAAACATTTTGGGATAGAATCAGATGAGTCACATGCACCCCAAGTTTGGAGCGCTATTGCGGTAATGACTGAATTGACGTTGAAAGAGAAATGTTGGGCATTTAGGAAACTTGGCAACAATAAGGCTGATCTTGATTTATTCTTAACAATGCCTAGGGTTGCTAGAGTTGCATTTGTGAAGATGATAGTGGACGGGAAAGTATGAATTTATAGGTATATTCAGAGATATACCTTTTTTGTGAATGCATAAACAATTAACCTACTAGTTATTTTTTTGCATCATATGTGGGTGAATGCATTCAGTAGGACATGATTATCTAACTATTTGGCTAAGAAGGGTATGTAATATTTTGCGGAATGCTTCAAACTCACCGTATATGTGTGAAACAATCATGTATAATTTTGGGTGTCGAATTATCCTTTAAATCACTTATGAAGTGTAGTTTAAATATCGTGTTATCTTATATTATATATGTTCAGATTAGTAAATGGTTTTGTTGCACAACATTTCGTATTGAAGATATGGTGATAATTTAATATTTTAGCGTTTGGATATTGCAAGTGTATTTATTGTGCGTTTGGGCTTGTAGATCGTTAGCATTCTCAAATGAAATGGCAAATGGAATGTCTTCTTGGAATAGAGTCTACATTATTCTCAGATATTATTCTACTTTCGAACATGAAAAAGGACTACATATGGATGTAACCCACGAAGTCGAGTTGACCACTTATGCAAAGAATTCACAAGACATGGTCAGGCTTTCAAATGGAAGATATTTCTGCATTTTTTAATTCCATTCAGTGGTCTACTCGAAACTACAGAAAAATTTAGCATTGTAATTAGTTTGTTTATAAAAGCAAATACATAGTAGTAAAATAGAAGAAGTACAAATAGAACAAGATTGTACATTAATAATCGTGTCGATTAAACAATAAAAATATAGCAAGAACAAATGATAAAAGGCAAAAAACAAAACAACAAACCGAGAAAGACAAATCATTTTTCATGTGAATGACGACACACTCCATATTCCAATATTGCTAGCATGCTCAATAGACAAAATGAAGAATTTTGGCAGCCTTTTACACCTTTTCAACACATGACATAAAGGTGGCAAATTTTCTTGCCAATGAACATGACTTATAAAAACAAATAATGGCTCGGACGTTACAACATAACGTGACAAAATAGGACAATAAGGTTGCCTTCGATATTGAAATTGATTGACTTTAATTCCATCACATTACACACAGTCTTAAAGAAAAATTACATCCATACGACCGAATTAGGGGGAATTAAAACATTCACATTAAAATACATACTTAGCATAAACTACACAGATCAACGCCCATGAAATGATAATTATTCCGAACTATTGTCAGAGGGAGGTGAAAGATTATTGACATCCATTTATTCGTTAGGGCCTACATTGGCACACAGTGTATCCCCTTCAGCATCTTCTGGTTCATCACGTACATGATTCCTAAATACGATTACCATAGACTCTCATGAAGGATCCAAGAGATTGACATACACTCTTGCATTGCGAGACATCTAAAAGAAAAGATTTGTTATTAACCAAACTAGTGTTAATATACATATACAGCCTGATTTAAGTCAGATGAAATAAGCTCAATGATAAGATCCCAGACATGTTGATCAGCAAACGGTTCCTTTATGGTACAATTATAAGACACACCAGAAAAATTTAAAATCCATAAAAATGAAAGGAATCGATTAAACAAATGCCTTACTCTTGATTCGTAGAAACTATAATCAAACGATACACCATGTTCTCTGTTGGTTTCACGCATTCCTTGACGGATGGAATAAGAATTCGGGTATCCAGGCTCATTAGACCGATTGAAATTTGTTCCACCAGAGTGTCCATGAAGGTTTTCTCCATTTCTATGGTCCAATTTGTGTTGTACAACATTCTACGTTGCAATGTAATGGCATCCTAACCCATTTTTAGCAGATTAGATTCAAAATAAATGTGTATATACAACCAGAAGATAATAGCAAATATATAAATTTGAAAATGAATAGTGTAAGATGAATTGTCATGTCTTGCAACTATTAAGATTTTGGAGAGTTGTTCATGTGAAACAACTAGCAAACAATATATATGATTGACAAGATACAAGGTTGCATTGAAAAATATAATATATTTCATTACAAAAGATCCTACATAATGCTACCAACACAAAACTACTACATATTAAACCACTTTTGCTACAAGCATGCATGAGTTTTCTTTTCATGCACATCTATTGAAAAAAAAACTCACTGCTTACAAATTTTAATTATCTCAAAACATATAACTGTGACAAGAATTAAAAAATAAGAAGATAGCAACCAGTAAACTTAATTTCTTCTATCGTAAGACCTCCCTCAGTTGACCTCAAAGCAATTCAATTTCAACATCCTTATTCTCGTGAAAATTGATCTTCTTCAGTAACCCAGGAATTATAGCAACACTACAATCACACATCGGGGGTCCATCCATTCGAAAATATCACCATTACTACCTTGAATATTCACAGATTAATTATGTAAGCAAACAATAAAATTACGACCAAGTAAAGAAATTTACACTATAAAAATTCTCAAAAAAAAAAAAAAAACAAAGGCCACCACACCTTTAGGCCAGAGCAATGAAAGCGAAGCCTTGAATTTTGCGTTGGTCCAAGATGTTTTAGTGACAATGGGATTGCCACACATGCACAACTCAATAATCCCACAAACATTCGAACTCGTTCGGCGATGAATATTCCTAGTCCCTAAATTGGAATCATTGCTTGAAGACCAATCACTGTTTTGAGAATTTGACATTTAATATGAAGCTGTAATATAAAATACAAGATGAGTATTATAACTTCATCTTAAGATTCAAGAAAATTTTTAGCTAATAACAAAATTGATGAATGTAGAAACCCAATTGTGGAAAAAAAAAACAAAAATCAAACCAAAAAATATAAAAAAAAAAATTCCAACCGAAATTCAAAGGAAATGAAAATAAAATTAAAATAGAACAAAGAATATAAAAAATTACCTATTTTGCACTCCACATTCCAATTCTGTTTCCTCACCAAAAATGCACAGTAGTATCTTCAAAATTGTAGAGTGAATTAGGGCATAACAATTGGGGAGAAAATAATTGTTTCTATAGTTTGTAGTAAAAGAGCTAATGTGTAATTTTACCATAAAAAGCAAGTATATACATCAAAGCAAACACTTGACAAATATTTATCCAATTTTAGTAATATATGTAAGTAAACACCTTACAATTAATACCGAACTCTTTTATCATTCATTTAGTTCAAAATAATCCTATCAATCATTTAATACGTCCTCAAAGTAAACGGAGGGTTGGACAAAGAAAAGAGGAGTATATCTTAGAATCTTGTACTCTTAATTGTTCCTCTCTATTCACTTAATATAATCATATTACAAGTACTTTTATAGGCCTAAATACCAGCTAATATACACAAAATATCGTACATAGAATAAATGCAAAACAGAATCCTAAAATATCACACTCTATTTCTGGTAGTTCTTGGTAAAACAGTCATACTTTCTGCAGAAATTTTCACTAGACTTGAAAACTTGGACCATTTAAAAGTAGACTCACAGAAATTTAATTCCATATAATATTCACCCTGAATGATAACTGTTTGCATTCTGAAAAATGCGTCTGTAAGTCTACTGAAAAATTGTGCCTGCTAAACTAGAAGGGCAAGTTTAATTCTTTGAGGAGTTCTCAACATACTCTTCATCTTTCCCCTCGACCTCACACCAAACTAATTTAAACATCGAATAATCTTAGTTTGGGATCTTCGGGCGAACCTAACGTACACACATTTTCTCAGGTTCCAACCATTTGTCCGAATTGGATTAACCTTTGAGGTCCTAGTGACCCCCAACTCAAATCACATACATTTTATTATTTATTAAAGGTCAAATCTCTTCTTTAGTCCCTCGCCTTCCCATTTCATCCCATTTTAGTCCCTCATCTCTCAAATGTACCATAATAACCCTCATCTTGTAAATAGATCTCACTATGATTATTGACCGTTAAATTTAACAGAATATATTAAAATGGAAGGAATATTCCACTAATTAGGGGTTAAAAAATTCATTTACTTTAATAATTTTTCATTATTAAAAATACCATATTATAACTAAACAAAAATTATATATTAATAAGACAACTACTAATTATTCAAAAAGAAAATCAAATGCAATAAATATATTTTATGTTTGGGTATTAAAATGAAAAATATAAAATAAAAAGAATTTGCATGAAATCTCAATCACCATATTCTTTTTCATTATAATTATAACTAATGATTTTTCTTTTTCACTTATCAAACTTGATTATAATATTTTTGTTATTTTGTTATTTTCCACCATTTTTATTTCTCAATGTTTATGAGAAATTCACTTTTTAGTAACTTATATTCAAAGTCAAATTAAAAATGCATTGCAAAATTTAAAAGATATATTCAACTTGCATTTACTAAAATTAATTGTTGTTTCATTGGTACTTCTATTTCGTTTAGTTATAAAAAATCATATTATTGGAATACATGATATTTTAATTATTATTAAATTATTATAATATATGAGTTTTTTCAATTTTACTTCTCATTAGTGGAATATTCCATTCAATTTAATTAGATTCCGTTAAAACTTAACGGTTAGGGATCATAGTGAGATCTTTTTAAAAGATGAGGGACTACTACGGTGCATTTAAGAGTTGAAGGACTAAAGTGGGACGAAAAATAAAAATAAGAGACTAATAAAGAGATTTGACCTTTATTAAACATAAAATATTAATAAAGTCATTAATGCTTTGTCACTTAATTGTCTATATAAATAGATAGGGACAATTATATTTACGTCTCCTAACCTATGGTCTGTTTATACAAATTACCCCTACCTTTTGAATAATTATACATACACCCATTAGAAATATAAGCATCATTTACACAAACTACCCCTATTTTTTAGAAAATTATTTGCTATTAAGAGTGATTTTTATAATTATGTAAAAAACAAGGGTAATTTATGTAAATAGAATATAAATATAATTATCCCTAGATACGGTGTTGAGATATACGAACAAGATGATATAAAAACTTCATATCATTTCATAATTATTATTTTATATTAATTCTCTTTTACAATCATTTAGATGAGCCAAACTGTAACTAATCTTGATAAATCTTTACAATCTTGACGCTTCCTATAGATTGGGGATAAATTATTACAATTTTCACCAAAAATAAAGTATTACTTGTCACATCAATGTTTAGAGGTTATATAATTATTTTTTTTATTTTTCAAATAATGATGGAATATTCGTAATTATGTTAAATCTCAGATAAAATAATTGTAATTTGCCCGCATATTTAATACTAAAGTTGAAATCAATTTCTTTTCCTAAAGATACAGTAGGGAAAATAATACTTTTCGTTCTATAACTTAGGGCCTTCCTACTTTTGATCCCATTGATTCCGGGATTCTCACTTTTGATCCCGTAACTTCTAAAAAGTAGTACTTTTGGTCCACGCCACCTTTTCGTTAAATTTTTTAACGGAAAACACAACGTGCTTAGCAAGTGACCATTAGGGCCTTTACACTTTTGGTCCAATATGTTATGGGATTCTCACTTTTGGTCCACTATGTTATGAAATTTTCACTTTAGTCCCATAACTTTCAAAAAGTAACACTTTTGGTCTCATGCACTTAACGACTACGTGGCACTTTCCGTTAAATATCTAACAGAAAGTGTCATGTGCTCGAAGTGCTACTTTTTGAAAGTTACAAGACCAAAAGTAAGAATCTTGTATCCAATGGGACCAAAAGTGAAAAGGCCATAAGTTATGAAATCAAAAATGTTATTTCCCCGATACAGTACAAAGTTAATGTTGAAGTTGGCCCATGACCCAAAGCAAAAATGGCCCAGCAAACCATGGATGGCCCTAAGCCAAGACTTGGGGGGGCCCAACCCATCTTTCGCACCACCCGACCCGGTCCAGTTTGGTGAGATATAAATTTACCCCCAAACCCTAATCCTAATTGTCACTCTCATAATTTCTCTCTGCGCCTCTGATATTCTCTCTCCCTTCTTCCCTTTCTCTGATATGGATCTGATTCTCTTGCCTTTCCTCCACGCTCTTCCCTTCTATACTACATATCCTTTCTTTCCTTGTTCCGATCACACAACTCTATAAATGGCTTCCCCTTTTTCCATTCGAGACATAACAGTCTTTGCCTTCTTCATTCTCCTGATAACACTTTTGTGTGTTGGTAAAATCCTCAGTAGAAACCTGTGGTGGTGTGGTTGGACTGACTATTCGGTACCAGTCTTGGCTTGTGGTGCAATCGGTTGCTGAGTGCCGACTTGTTGTAGTCGTGCTTGCTCATTCCGGTTCTTTGGCTATCTGAGCCTGAACAAAAAGGATCTACTCCTACGAAGTTTTTTAACACTACTCTTTTATTTCAGTTCTGTATTATTTTTTCCCGATTGGTTTGTAATTAAGGGTCTTGAACCTATCCCCTCTTGTAATTCGTTATTATTTTCTGAGATCTTGGTGATCCATTGTGGTGTGTCTACTCAATAGTGGTATCAGAGCCGATTCTACACCGATTATGTCACGCTTGACCTAACGGTAAAACTCCTCTAACTCCTCTACTTAACTATTGTTGTGTGCTAAATAGAACCATCTGTTGGTTGATATTTTCTGGCTTAGTGCGTACATCCTGCTTTGTGCTATACTCAGTATTCTGTTTATTCTTATATTTTACCCTCTAATCCCTCACTTGGTCGGGTCCCGTGAGACCGCCGGCTATCTGGTTGAGGTTCAGAGGAGGCTCTGATCTGTTATTTTTATCTATCTCGTAATCTGCTTTTGTGTGATATTATCTTATCTTGTCTTCTATGGCTAGTTATAATTTGCTTCTGTTTGATGGTAAGTCTGATTTCTCTACATGGCAACAGAAAATGAAAGGCATTTTAATCCAACAAAAAGTTTTTAAGGCTATTGATGGTAGATATTCTGAAATTGTTACTAATGATAAGAAATTAGAAGATGATGAGTATGCATATTCCTCCATTATATTAAACCTGTCTGACTTTGTGATTAGAAAGGTAGGAAAACAGAACACGGCTAAAGAACTATGGGATAGGTTAGAAGAACTCTACACGAAAACATCATTACCCAGTAAACTCTTTCTGTTGGAAAATCTTTTTAGGTATAAACTAGACATCTCTAAAAACATAGATGAGAATATTGATGACTTCACTAAGCTAATCCAAGATATAAAACTCACTGGGGATAAAAACATAGATGATTACACTACCATTGTCTTACTGAATGCCATTCCAGATAATTACAGTGACGTAAAATCAGCAATAAAATATGGTAGAGATAATGTGAACCTTGACACTGTTATAAATGGTTTAAAAAGCAAGGAAATGGACCTTAAGACTATATGCCAACTCAACCTCATAATGAAGTTAACTCTGTAAGAGGAAGAACTATTAATCGTAATTCAGACTACAAGTATAGAAGACATAGCAGGGGTAGAAGTAGGAGTAGGAGTAGGAGCATGAGTAAATTCAGACCTATAGATAATAATAATCAGGATAATAAGGTAAAAGAACGAAGGTGTTATAATTGTGGGAATAAGGGACACTATATAAAAGATTGCAGAAAACCTAGGAAGGACAATAGGGATAATAATAATAATAATAATAATAACTACAACAAAGAAGATGCAAACCCGATTACTATTGATAACTCTGGTGATGTGTTCATAGTCTGTGATATTAATAATTTGAATGATCTTAGTATGCATGAATGGCTGATTGATTCTGGTTGTACTTTCCATATGAGTCCTTTCAAAATAATTTTTACTAATTTTGAATCTGGTAACGTTGGGTTTGTCCCAATGGCTAATGAGAAACGATGTGAAATCAAGGGTCTTGGTGACGTATGCTTATCTTTTGAAAATGGGTATAAATTCACTTTGAAAACTGTCAGATTTGTTCCTGACTTAAGTCACAACTTGATATCATGTGTTGTTTTAGAAGAAGAAGGTTTTGAAGGTAGATGGGGTAGAGGTGTTATGAAAATCATGAAAGGGTCTTTAACTTCTTTTAAAGCTGAAAGAAAAAGGAATCTTTATATTTGTCGTGTTAATTATGATATGCTTGTTGCCTCTATGACTAATACTGATAAAACGTCTTTGTGGCATAAAAAGACTAGGGCATACTAGTTTAAAAGGCCTCAAGCTTCTTAAAAAGGAAGGTGTTCTTCATGATAAGATTGAAAGGCTAAAATTTTGTGATGAATGTGTCATGGGTAAACAACACAAAGTACACTTTCCTGTTTCACCATACCCTGCCCCCTTATCATCCATTTGCATTCTTGACTATGTTCTCGCTGATGTATGGGGTCCTTCTACTACACCCACTCACGGTGGGAATAGGTATTTTCTTTCCATTATTAATAATTTCTCCATAAAAGTGTTTTTTCTTTTCTTAACAAAAAACAAGTCTGATGGTTTTGATGGTCTTTACTAATTTTGAAAATGTTAAAGATAATAGGTATTAATTCTTGTTAAAAATCAAACTAGGAAAATGTTAAAAGCCTTACGGACTGATAATGGTCTAGAACTTTGCAACCAAAATTTTTCTGATTTATGTAATGAATTTGGTATCAAACGTCATAAAACAAATCCCTACACCCCCAGCAGAATGGTGTTGCTGAACGCATAAATAGAACTATTCTAGATAAGGTCAGATGTATGCTTGTGAGTTCTGATTTATCTAAATCGTTTTGGGGTGAGGCTGTTTTAACTGTTGTGCATTTGATCAATAGATCCGCATCTGTTCCTTTATATGGAAAAATTCCTGAATTTGTTTGGCTGGATAAAAGTGTTGATATCTCATATCTGCGTTTGTTTGGCTGTTCTGCTTTCTTACATCAAACTCTGACAAGCTCGAACCTAGACCCTTGAAATGTGTTTTCATAGGGTATCCTGAAGAGGTTAAAGGATATAGATTGTGGCTTAGAAGCCAACCAGGTTTTAAAGTGCATATTAGTAAAGACGTTACTTTTAATGAAGAAGAAATTCCATGCTTGTCTGGCCCTCAGAAAGAAAACAACCCAAACTTAGGACCAATCTTCAATCAGGTAGAGGAAAGTTTAGAAGAAAATGAGTAGGTAGAGGAAAACACAGGAGAAATTCCAGAGACACTAGTCCTGAAACAAGTCTAGAAAACTACCAACTAGCAAGAGATAGGATTAGAAGAGAGTCTAGAGTTCCCTCCAGACTTAAGGACTATCACATTGCCCTAAACACTAAATCAGGTGAACCTAGTACGATTGAAGAAGCCTTAAAATTTGAGAATTCCGATAAATGGCTTAGTGCTATGAACGAAGAAATGAAATCCCTAAAGGAAAATAAAACTTGGGTGTTAGTGCCAGAACCCTCAAACTATTCCATCATAAGTTGTAAATGGGTATATAAAATCAAACAGGAAGAAAAGTCCAGAAGATTCAAAGCTAGGTTAGTAGCAAAGGGATTCACCCAAAAAGAAGGTTTAGACTATGCTGAAGTATTTTCTCCTGTCGTGAAATACACCACTATTCGTATTCTGCTTGCTCTTTCTGCCCATTTTGATTGGGAACTAAACAAATTGATGTAAAAACTGCTTTTTGCATGGTGATTTGGAGGAAAATATTTATATGCATCAACCAACTGGGTTCATTGATAAAACAAAACCTGATCATGTATGCTTACTAAAGAAATCGTTGTATGGTCTAAAACAGTTCCCTAGACAATGGAACAAGAAGTTTGATATGTTCATGCATTAATTAGGCTACACTAGAAGCAAATATGATCATTGTCTCTACTTTAAGCATGATGTGAACATTCCTGTGTTTCTTGTTTTATATGTGGATGATATGCTAATTGCTAGCCCTAGCTCACAGCACGTTAAAAATGCTCCAAAACAACCTATGCAAAAAACTTTGATATGAAAGACCTAGGGGATGTCAAGAAAATCCTTGGAATGACTAGTAAGAGAAACAGAAAAGACTCCACTATCTTCTTAAACCAAAGTTCCTAAACCCTAAAACTGAAAAGGAGAAAGAGAAAATGGAAAAGGTTCCCTATCCTAATGCTATTGGTTCTATTATGTTCTTAATGGTATGCACTAGACCTAATATTGCTTACGCCATTAGTTGTCTCAGCAGGTATATGTCTAATGTTGGACCTCCTCATTGGGAGGCCCTTAAGTGGCTTTTAAGATACTTGAAAGGTTTTGTTAACCGTGGTATTATGTTTTCTAAATGCCCGAATGATGTTAATCTTGTTGGGTACGTTGACTCCAATTATGTTAATGATAGAAATAGTCGTAAATCCACTACATCATATGTTTTCACTTTGTGTGGGTCATGTATAAGTTGGAAATCCCAACTCCAGCATATTGTAGCACTGTCAACTACTGAAGTAGAGTATATAGCAGCAATAGAAGCCTTTAAAGAAGCCCTTTGGCTAGAGGGACTCGTAAAAGAAATTGGTTTTCTAAAACAAAAAGTCATAATTTACTCCGATAGTCAATATGCTATACAGCTTTGTAAAAAACCCGATTTTTCATGATAGAACAAAACATATAGATGTTCGATATCATTTCATTAGAGACACGTGGGTAAAGATCTTATAAATCTTGAAAACATAGACTCTGATTCAAATCCTTCTGATATGGGGACTAAGT
The DNA here is from genome assembly GCA_034509735.1 of Sesamum alatum. Taxonomy (NCBI): domain Eukaryota; kingdom Viridiplantae; phylum Streptophyta; class Magnoliopsida; order Lamiales; family Pedaliaceae; genus Sesamum; species Sesamum alatum. The sequence goes on along the minus strand of JACGWO010000007.1, from coordinate 8,659,886 downwards.
TGCCTTCTAATAAATTCAATCATTGTTTAAAAATTTTGAGACTTGCTTGATTCACTCCTCTAACAATATATGCAAGTGTTTTTTTGTGTCTTATGCAGGTACCACGAAAGGAAGACTAAGGCAATGATGAACGCCAAAACCGGACTTGGGCCAAGCTACTCCTTTGGGTCTTGGTCCAAGGTAGAGAATGTTGAAGTTGGCCCATAAACCAAAGCAAAAATGGCCCAGCAAACCATGGATGGCCCAAAGCCAAGACTCGGGGGGCCCAACCCATCTTTCACACCACCCGACCTAATCCAATTTGGTGAGATATATATTTACCCCCAAACCCTAATCCTAATCGTCACTCTCATAATCCCTCTTTGCGCCTCTGATACTCTCTCTCCCTTCTTCCCTTTCTCTGATACGGATCTTATTCTCTTGCCTTTCCCTCCACCCTCTTCCCTTCTATACTACATATCCTTCCCTTCCTTGTTCTGATCACACAACTCTATAAATGGCTTCCCCTTTTTCCATTCAAGACATAACAGTCTTTGCCTTCTTCATCCTCCTGATAACACTTCTGTGTGTTGGTAAAATCCTCAGTGGAAACCTGTGGTGGTGTGGTTGGACTAACTATTGGGTACCAGTCTTGGCTTGTGGTGCAATCGGTTGCTGAGTGCCGACTTGTTGTGGTCATGCCTGCTCACTTTGGTTCTTTGGCTATCTGAGCCTGAACAAAAAGGATAAGTTCCTACAAAGTTTTTTAACACTACTCTTTTATTTTAGTTCTGTATTATTTTTCCCCGATTGGTTTGTAATTAAAGGTCTTGAACCCATCCCCTATTGTAATTCGTTATTATTTTCTGAGATCATGGTGATCCATTGTGGTGTGACCACTCAACAGTTAATTACTTAAATTTTTTATAATTTGGTAGTTTTAAAACTTTCGAGCTCCCACTAATAAATTAGTTTAATATGATCACACTAGAAAAAACTTAACATTTAATCATGGCTAATTGCCATGGTTAAAAATAAATAGCCGTAGTGAATAGCCATTCACCATGGTTATACAACGGTAATCAACCGTGGTATTTGCGAGTGTGGCTAAAATATTTTTCATGACTAAAAACCATGGCAAAAATATTTGCTATGGCTCATAACTATAGCAAAATGAGTTTTCATGGTGGATAATATAGGTTTTTGCAATGATTTTTATTTAACCATGGTTAATAATAATTATTTACCATGATTTTAGTCCATAGCCAATAAATTTATAGCTAATAATGAATTTTCTTCTAGTGTCACTATTTAAAAGCACTATACGAACAATCATCTATACCATCAGTAAAGCCTCCAAGTTTATTCGTGTTTTTTTTATATATTGACAAATTAACCCTATTTAAAGATAATACAAAATTAGTTTTCCCTCTCTCTTTTTCTTTTGTTATTTTTAAATTCTGAAAATATAATTTTTTAGGTTTATTTTTTATTTTTTAATAAAATTTATATGGATTTTAAATTTATATATTACCATATATATCATATATGAATCTAGACCACTGATCAAGAGATAAGATTTCGACCGTAGATTTAAATATTCAATATGAGATCCTTGGACCATCATATCTATACTGCCAGTGGTCAAGATTCAAAAGTTTTTAAATAAGGATCCAAACAATTAAAAATATGAAAAAATAAAACAAAATAGAGTGTGTAACCAATCTATAGCCGAGGAAGCCTAGTTTAGTTGGCGAAACTGAGACCCTATGATCATAGAGGTCATGGGTTCGAACCCCTTCGTGGGTTGATGTTATTTCTACTGTATAATAGGTATGATTTGTTGCTGTAATAGCTAGGTATTAGTTTATGTGATATTATTGATTTGATTGTTTATAATTGTCTCTGTTCGATATTGATAGCTAATCGGACTGAATGTAATCACTTTACTTTCGATTAATAAAATTCATCGCTTCCAATTTATAAAGCATACCAATCTATAAGGAGGTTTTTTGCAAAAAATAGAAGGGTTTAATTTGTATTTTTTATCACAAGAAGTTTTTTGTCATAAAATAAGATTCGATTCATTATTATATTATCCAATATATTCAAACTCAAATATTAATTTAATACATTAATATTTTTAAATAAACAGACATATTCAAAGTAAACAAACAGATAATAAACTACTTTTTAAAAATTAAACTATAAATTCACATTCGTAAAACTTGAACCCCACAACTTCTTGATTGCGAGAACTCTATTCATCACTCAATCAAAACTTCATTCCTATGTTGTAACACTTTAATGTTATGTATTGATCTGTTACTAATATGTGATTGACAAGTCGTTGTAACAATATTTCATGTCATTGTTGCACCCCTGTTTTTGCTAAGATGGTGTCTTATTCTTAGTTTATGATTAAGGCGTGTTTGTGTATATCATTTTTTCTCCTTTGTTGTATAGTGTTTCATTTTACTTTGGGACAATTATATTGTCATTTTCTGAAGTTTGGTATAATTGCACGTAAATTTTCTATAGTTCTATCACTCTTAATATTTGTTTTTATCTAACAAATAGATTCCCGTTAGTCAAACTTCACTGAATTTGTTGATATTGGGAAAAAAAATAATATAAAATTATGTTTTGCCCGATTGACAAATTTTTTTCCTGACCAAACTACCCTTATAAGAATGAATATGTACCTCTCCACATGCATTAGTACGTGAAGATGTAAAGAATAGTTTGATCAGAAAATGATTTGATTGACCTTTGATAAGTCAATTGGGGGAAGTTATGGATTTTCATTCAATTTTTTCTCTGATATCGGCAAAATCAATGAATTTTAACTAACGAATGAATTTTTTTGTTAGACGGAAATAAACCTCGAGGGTGTTAGACGTAATTTCTCAAACTACAAAAAACCTATTTATAATTACATTAAATTTTAAGGAGAACGGTGTAATTATCCCTTTTATTTTTCTATTAGTTAGTATTGGGGGGCCAGATGAGTTGGCGCCAAGTCATGCTTGCTTGCTTCATGTATATAACACTCTTTAAGTAACATTTCATTCAGTTTTGAGAAAGATAGTTTTAAGAAATTTCCCAAAATTGGTTCTCTCCTCCCTCTCAAACTGACAAAAGGATGAATTATTTTGCTGAATTTGCTCACAACTCACAAGTGTCGTCCTTTTTGAGAATTTAAAAAATATAATAAACTAAATTATAAGAATATATTACATCGAGTTTCCCTAAAATTTGGCATAATTAATATATGAATACTCTCTTATTATTTTGAAAACTATCAATACATTGCGTATGATGAAATTATGTAATCATTGAATGGGGGTTTGGAATTATCAACTTTGTCCTTAATATATATTTTTCATTTTAAAAAAAATGAAAACTAGTAAAAACTCAAACGAAGCGCATAGAAAATTTTGAAAAAAAAAAATTATCCACTTAGTTCATAAAAAAATTTCGAATTTTTTTAAAAAATAAGTAAAATCGCTATTCATGATTTACAAGAGTATTTAGGTCAGCTCACCGTAAAAAAATAATAAAAACCTAATAGAAATTAAAATTTGGCTAGTTTTTGGATGGTCTTTAAAACCAGGGAGTATTGGTATTTTTTACAAACAATGATGAGGTATTTGTAATTATACCAAATCTAAAAAAAGCTCGTCGTAATTTACCCTTAAAAATATTGTACCCACGTAAAATCATCAAATAAAACCAAAACAAAATAAAGAATCCAGCACATCTCAATCCGGCCTATTCCTTTCAATGTGAAATATAGAGTATGTCTGTTGGAATTTTAAGTGGGAACTTGAAAATTTTAGGTTGGTCGCGTCTTAATTCCAATGATTATCTAATTATACAAGTCTACTAAAGCAGACATATGCGACTTTCTTTATTTCCAAACTCTTTCACTAACTTCTTGATCGAAAGCGACATTGGAGCAATATGAACTCGTGGAAGTGCGAGTTTTCAATGAATCATAGTCCAGAACATTCTTTAGTGCAATAATGTTGCTAAAATTTTAATAAAATAGGCTATATGACGTGAGGTATCACCTGAAGCTCTTGAACGCACTAAACGCTTCCAACTCTTTTATTAATTATAAAACAAGAACGATGTCAGTACTGGTCTGATTCAGATCCGAGTACTTACGAACTCATGTTGATCGTCTGATTATTCTTTAATGTGTTACTCAAATGAATTTGTACAATTATGAAAATTTATAAATACTAATCCTACATGTTCTAGGTACAACTTTTGTTACCTATTCATTTTTTTATGGGTATGTTTACTATTTTTTATGTGATTACGATGTGATAAATTAATGAATGATATTATTTAGGATAAATAGTTATAGGTTAATATAATATTTTGTTTACTTAGTATGCTATGTTGTAGAATTGTAGGCTAATATAAACTGACTCTAGGAGAAAATTTTAATATTTTCTACACTTGAGAATATTAAATAAATATAATACTCAATAGAAGGGCTATATGGACCAATGCACAAATTATAACTTGGCCCAATTTTCGGATGATTTGAATACCATCACAAAGTGGTATTCAAATTATGAATTTATCATTTATTATAGCGGGCCCATACTTTTTCAAGTAAACATAAATTTAGGAGTGATTGGGCTATAAATTAAGCCTAATCATGAATAGTAAACATGCCCTATAAATTTATATTTATCACGTGCGACTTTAACTGAAGTACGTATAGGAATGTTATAATTGGAGCCCTCCCGGTATGATTCTTACTAATTTTTGCCTTGACGGTCACTTATATGAGGAATCAAGGTTTACCTAAATTATATTGGACCTTTACTTACGGATTTGACGGACTTCCGGATCTAACGATTAAATACGCAAATTACTATTAAACTCTCAAACTAACACGTTAGGGTTTTATAAATTCCTATATATATATATATATATAAATTTGGAGTTTATCTTTAATATCTTAACAAACTATATATGTGTGTAACATTTAGATGATTATGGTAGTTCAGCCAACGCAATTATGATCTAAGGATCAATTATATATAATCTCAAAAGGAAAAAGATCACACATTTATCGGATTTACTTATATGAAAATTAAAATTTAACACAACTTTTCTAGTTATGACGCTTGATTTCACCATCTATATCTTTATATAATTAATTGAAAAGCATTCTTACAATGTGTTCCATTTCTTTTGTCCGTCATTTATTATATTTTAATTATTTTATTAGTCTCATTTTTGTTTCTTTCTTTCAACTTCCACATCTTTTTCCCTCTCGCACTTTTTTCAATAATTTCTCATATTTTTTATTTTAATAATTTTTATTTATCCAATTAATATAAATTAAATAATATATTAATTTTTAAATTTAAAATTAAGTTATGCACACGTTTAAGTGCACCGCATATACTAGTCTACACTATGATTCTTTGGCAATTTGGCATGCACGGCAAGTTCTTAATTAATGGAATATTAGAAATTATTGCTAAATGCAACAAAGGAGCTCAAGAAAGAATATTAGTAAATGTCTTGATTTTTCATAAAAGAAAATAACTTTTATTAAGTTTTAAATGAAAATTCTTTATTTCAAGTTTCCTATTTGATATTGCACAAATAATAATTTAAATAATAGTCAATTGAACATTAAATGATTTGTTTATTAATCAGAAGGTGGATACAATCACCGATATGTTACAATTGAGCTTATATTTATACTATCGATCTAAATACAACAAGTATCAATCTTTGACTACTTTGCCCTTCATCCCTTTGGCAATGGGTATATATGGAAATCTTTTGAAATGTCTAAATAGTCTTTTTCTTGGTCCTTCATTAATGCTAGAGCGAGCTCTAATTGCTAAAATCTCTCCTTGATTCCTATAATTCCTCCTTAGATTAGCCCATTGATGGGGCATGCATAAATGTTGGTTAACCATTATCAACTGCCCCCAAGTTCCAAATAGATGGGAAGGGAATAATTGGAACTTGGTAACTGGAATCTACCTCGTTTAGAAAGTCCTTCCTTTGGGAAGGGGATAATTGGAACTTGGTAACTGGAATCCTCCTTGTTTGGAAAGTCCTACTTCCTCATCATCTATATATATGTGTGTTATTCGTGCGGTTTAGAACTTTTGAGCTCATTAGTCTTTGAATCCTTCTTGTCTCGTGATTCCTCTTAGGTTCTGCCGATCTCGTTCCCCAACCATTCTTCTAATGTCAAACCAAAAAAGTACTTTTAAATCGAAAGCGCACTTTGGATTTTGTTTTATATTTTTTTTCTCGTTGCTCCGTTTGTTTTTTATTTGCGTTGTTGATTGCTTCTCCTCATTTGCGCCATAGTTTCAATGTGCGATAACAACCGTGTGGAGTCATGGAGTCGCCTTCTAGGTCTAGGGAGATTTTCCTTGGCCGGGGGGGGGGGGGGAGGGGGGGGGTTGAGGCAGAGACCGACCTGCTGGCCGAGAGGGGGGTGGAGGCAGAGACGGCGATGTTGGCCGAGAGAGCCTCAGCCAGCAGGTCGGTCGATGCATAGGCCTCGACCGCCCTGCTGGTCGAGGCAAGGCCCTTGGCCAGCTCGACCGAGGTGATGGCTTCGGCCAATCTGGTCGAGGCATTGGCCTCGACCTACCTAGTCGAAGCGTTTGCCTCGGCCAGTCAGCTGGTCGAGGCAAGCCCGATCGCAGGGGCTGAGGCAGTTTGCCTCGGCTCGGCAGTCGGGGGTCCTCCTCTCGCTTCTATTCTTTCTTCGGGCGAAGGGTCGACGCGTTGTCCTTTTTCCTTTCCTCGTTCCTCTGATGTAATAGTTCTAGATGGAGATGATGACTGTTTCACCTTAGATGTTATTGAGGCCATACGTAATCTTCCCGATTGTCCGGCTGATTCTTTAGATGTTTCTTTTGAGTCTACTTCGTCTTTTCCAAAGGGGGTAGGTTCCATGGTTCGTTTCACTGTCTCCGGCAATTTAGGGGGAGATTGTTCTTCAGCTCCTAGGTCTCGCTGTAGGGTCATGGACGTAGATGTGTGTGATAGTGTTTTAAGTCTAGAGGAGTTTCGTTATTTGGAGGATAATTATAACTCTTCCTTCCCGGTGGAACTTCTTTTTCCTTCTTTCGGAGATCGAGTCAAATTTCCCCCCTCCGGGTTCTTCACGGTCTACTCTGTGTATTTTTCCTCGGGCTTTACTCTTCCTCCTCATCCCTTTTTAATGGAGATTATCCGAAGTGTTGGCCTTAGTGTGAGTCAACTTACCCCGAATGCCTTTTATGTTTTTCTTGGGATTTCTCCATCATTTTGGCGAGCTAGACTTATCCCCTTCCTTAGAAGCTTTCCACACTCTTTTTCACAGTCAAGAAGGTAGTGAACGACTCGTTTTTCTTCTTTTATCCTCGCAACGGTTGTAAATTTTTGGAGGGTTGTACCTCGTCTCGGGGCTTATGGAAGGAATGGTTCTTTTATGTTTGAGATTCTAATTGGGGTTTGTGCGCTCCTTGGGTTGATTCTTCTCATGATTTGCCCCCGATTCATGACCTCAAGATGTCTTTCATTGGGGCTAGTCTATTTGATCAAGTTTTCAGTGATAGGTTAGTTCTCCGATGGTATCTCCTTTTAACTTTCATTTGTCTTGCTTGTTATTTTTTCTTATTCTTATTTTTCTGTTATTTACGGTTTTTTTTTTTTTTTTTTTTTGCTATTGTTTTCAGGAAAAAAAATTGTCTTTGGAGGATGTTTGTTGATTTAAGGCTTCTCGGGAGAATGGGCCTTCTGGGACTTCAGCTCAAGCCCGTCCTCCTCCTTGGTCGCCGCCTCCACATGGCAAAGACGAAAGGCTGGGCTCTAGTCCTTCACGAGCAAGGGATGCTTCTAGTGGACGACGTTCCCCTCTTCCTAGTTCTGGGGGGAGTGGCTCCAAACGCCTTTGGGATGCCTCTTCTGACACTGCCCCCCACGGTATCGGGAAGAGATACTTCACCTATGGGGCCAATTGTCGTGGAGATGTTTTTTCATACTGGGACACCGCTGATGTCCAAGCGAGAGAGAAACTTCGGCCTACGATAAGCGAGTTTGATGTGTCCAAGTTTTCCTCTCTTTTAGATGATGGTTTTGTAAGCATGCTTTGTGGGGAGTCCGCAAGGGTACGTATTTTCTTCTTTTTCCATTCTTAGTCTGAGGTTTTTGTTGTTTTTATTATTTTTCATCTTGGTTTTTTCTTGGTAGGTAAACACTTTGGCTAAGGTTCCTTCTAAACGCTTCGAGAAGTACCAAGGCGAAATTAGTCGTCTGACTTCGGCCTTGGCTAGGTCCAACAAGGCTAAGGAACACTTGGAAAGGGAGCTTGTTGATGTTATTGTGTTGGGAAAGGAGCTTAGAGACTTGCTTAACCATGAAGTTGCCTCGGGTTCTCAATTCCGTAAGTCTGAAGCGGGGAAAATTTACTTGGAGTGTATTAAGGCTGACTTCAGAGAGGAATTTGAGAAGTCCGGTTATTTTGAGCTAGCGGCGCTTGCCAAGGCCGAGGAGGTGTATGACCAGACTATTCGGGAGTGTCGCACTACTTTGCGTTCCAACGGTCGTTTCCCGGGAGAAGAGTTCTTATTTCTTGATCCCTCAGTGGCGGAGCTAGGAGGATCAGAGAAGGCGGCGGGGGCGTTGTTCCTATGAACGAGGAGGCCACGGCTGCGCAAGCTAACGCACCCGCCACCAATGGACCATAGTTGACAAGACTTCATATTTTTACTCCCTTCATCTCTATATGGTTTTTTTATTCCGTATTTGTTGGTACTATGGAGATTTTCCCTTTACGTTTGAATTTAACTTTGTTAGTATTATGGAGATTTTCCCTTTACGTTTGTTTTTATATGCTAGTGCTCGCATTGAAGTTCATTCATTTTTCTTTTTGACTTAAGATTTTACTTGAGGAATCCCCATACTATGGAATTCTCTTTTCGTACGAAGGATCTTTAGCCTTTTACTCTGGCGGGGGGAGGGGGGTATCTCCCCTCATGGTAGCATTTTGGCTCTCATTTCCAGGTTAACATATCATGATCAGCCTTTCGGAGTTTTCTGTTTCGACCAATAATATCATGTAACAGTGATAAGAAATACCATGCAACAGTAATTGAAAATTAATATATGGAGAATCATCACAATAAATCCAAGAATAATATGGATCTTTTATTTGAGATGGATGAAATAGTTACATGTATTTTTTTCAAGTTCTTGACATTCGAGGGAGTAGCTTCCATCTTCCCTCATCAATCTATATGTTGTCGGCCCTACTACTTCAGTTACTATGTAAGGGATCCCACTTGGCATCTAGTTTTCCTATTGGTTCGGTTCTGGCTTTCACAATACCAGCTCCCCTTTTTGAAAACCGCGGTAGCATACTTTGTTGTCATACGCTTTGCTCATCAAACGTTTGTATGCTTGGGTTCTTTTCTTTGTTGCCTCCCTTATCTCCTGAATCAGGTCTAAATCTTCTCTTCTTGCTTGAAAGTTTACTTCTTTGTCATAAACTTTCACCCTCCAAGTTTCCTCCCCTATTTCTGTCGGGAGTACAACTTCCGTCCCGTAACCAGATTGAATGGAGATTCTTTGGTCGATTTTCTGGGCGTGGTGTGATATGCCCATAGAACTCCAGGAAGTTTGTGCGCTCAATTTCCTTTGGCCTCTCCCAAACGTGTTTTCAACTAATGAAGGATGGTTCGATTGGTCACCTCTGCTTGGCCATTTGCTTAGGGATTATGCATTGATGTGAATAGTTGCTTTATTTTCAACTCTTCTAGCCAATTCCTCATTTTGCCTCCTTTGAACTGAGCCCCATTGTCCATGACTATTGCTCTAGGAGTGCCAAATCGTCAGATGATATTTTTCCGGACAAATTTGATTACGTTTTTTTCGTTGATGTTTGCTAGAGGCTCTGCCTCCACCCACTTGGTAAAGTAATCAACTGCTATGATTAGGTATTCCTTCTATCCGATCGCGTGAGGTAACTTCCCCACTATATCCATCTTCCACATGTCGCACGGGCAAGGACTCCCAAGGTTTTCATGAATGCAACGGGGTTATGCAATGGTTAGCGTGCTTCTAGCAGAGAGAGCATTTGCGTACCAGGGTTGATGCATCTTTTAACAAAGTCGGCTAATAGTATCCTTGCCTCAAGAACTTCTTAGCCAAGGAGCAAGCCCCCGAATGATTTCCACAACTGCTTTCATGTATTTTCCGAAGGACATACTTTGCTCGTTCGCGGTATAAACATTTTAGCAATAGGGTGGATAATCATCTCTTGTAAAGTTTGCCGTCTATTAGGGTGAATCTCGTAGAGCGCATCTTTATCTTCTGTGCTTCTTTATGGTCTGGAGGTAGGATTTCCTCTGTGAGGAATCGGATAATGGGAGTTTTCCATTGAGTGGTCGCGTTATCCCTACGAGGACCTCTTTTCTTTCCTCATCCTCCTTTTCCCCTTGACTGATTTCTGATTGCATAGCTAACAGCAAGGTTATATTTCGTCCTTTTGTAAAGTGAACCAAACTAGCCAATTTAGCTAATTGGTTAGCTATCGAATTCTCCCCTTTGGGATTTGTTTGATGCTAAATTCTTGGAATTTCTATTTTTCTTCCTGAAGTTTCAACAAGTATTTAGTCATTTTTTCTCGCCGCACCTCATATTCTCCCCCTGCTTGACTTACCACGATTTGGGAGTCACTGAACACGTGCACCCGTCGGGCTCTCGCCGCGTGGATCAACTTGATTCCAATCAAGACTGTCTCATATTCAGCTTCATTATTTGAAGTAGGAAAGGCGAGTGTGACAACGTATTCTATGAAGTCTGCCTTGAGGCTTTCGATAATTATTCTGACCCCATTTCCCGTCCAGGTAGATGAACCATCTATGAACATTCTCCACAGCTCCTGCCTCTCTACGCCTTCTCTCCCTGTTAGCTCTGAAATGAAGTCTGCAAGGACCTACGGCTTTATGGCGGGTCGCAGTTGGAACTCTATTCCATATTCACTCAATTCTACCGTCCATTTGATCATTCTTCCCGAGGTGTTTGGGCTTGCCAGAATATGCCTCAAAGAGTGGTTTGTCAGCACCACTACCTGGTGGGATTGAAAATAAGGACGTAACTTCCTTGAAGCCATCACTAAGGCCAATGCCAATTTTTTAATCGAGGGATACCTTGGTTCCGCCCCCTGTAATATTTTGCTGATGTATTAAATGGGTTGATGTTCTCTCCCTGCATTCTTACTAATACCGCACTTACTGCGTCATCAGGTGCTGCCAGGTATAAGTACATGCACTCTCCTTGCTGAGGTTTGGTCAACAACGGAGGGGCAGACAAATATTTTTTCAAGTTATCAAATGTTTCTTGGCATTCCTCGTTCCAAGAAAATCCCTCTACCTTTTCTGAGAGTCTTGAAAAAGGGAAGTCCTTTCTCGGCTCCTCGCGACATAAACTTGCTTAACGCTGCCATTTTTCCTGTCAAATTTTGGACTTTCTTTCTTGCTTCTCGGGAGGCTCATTTCTTGTATGGTTCTGATTTTTTCAGGGTTCGCCTCAATTCCCCTATGTAAGACTAGGTATCCCAAAAATTTTCCTCCCTTTACTCCAAAGTGCATTTTGAGGGATTGAGTTTCATCCTTAGTCGTTGTATGATGGTGAAACATTCTCATAGGTCTTGAACGTGGTTTTCCTTTCAAAGGCTCTTCACCAACATATCGTCAATATACACCTCCATATTTCATCCTATCATTTGTTTGAATGCTTTGTTCACCAGTCTTTGATAGGTTGCTCCAGCATTTTTTAATCCGAATGGCATCACTCTGTGACAAAAGATACCTTGTTCTGTAATGAAACTCGTCTTTTCCTGGTCTTCTGGTTCGAGGGCGATTTGATTATACCCCTGAAAGGCATCCATGAAACTCATCATCTCACATCTTGCTGTCGAGTCGACCAGAGCATCTATTCTTGGGAGGGGGAATGAATCTTTGGGGCATGCCCTGTTCAAATCCGTAAAGTCAATGCATATTCTTCATTTCTTGTTTGTCTTGGGAACCATCACTACATTGGCCAACCATTCAGGGTACTGTACAGGGTGGATGTATTCGGCTGCCAACAACTTCTCCACTCCCTCTTTTATTATTCCGTTTCTTTCTGGACCGAAATTTCGCTTTTTTGTTTCACCGCATGAACTTTCGGGTCAACATTCAACCGATGGACTATGACTTCCTGGTCTATTCCTTCTAGGTCTTGGACACTCCAGGCAAACGTGCCAGAGTGGTCTCAAAGGAATTGCACTAGTTTTTGCTCCTGATCTGGCTCCATGGATGTTCTTATCGAGGTGACCTTTTCTGGTCTCAAAGGAATTGCACTAGTTCGTCGTCTACCAACTGAACATTTTTCATTTTCTCTGCTGCAATAAGCATTTCGTCTTCCACTTTCCTCATCTTTTGGTCTTCGTCATGCCCTTCTGAGAAGGGGTGTGTTGGGGAGAACTCGATGACCGTTCTTTTCGAAACTTTCTCTGTTTGCGAGGGTCGAATGCTTATTCTTTTTGTTGGATTCATTCCTTCCCGGAGGATGTTGGCATGGAATTCTCTGGCTAGGCGACAGTTTCCAATCTCTTCTCCTATTCCTCTGTAAGTAGGAAATTTAACTTCATGTGAAATGTTGAGGCAACCTCTCTGAAAGAATTAATTCTTTGGCCTCCCATTATTATATTCTAGGATGATAGCACATCTGCTATTAAAAACTTTATCATCCGGGTGGCTCTGTGGGGAGTAGTCCCTATTGAGAGGGGCAAGGTTATTTCCCCAAAAGGCTCCACTACGCTTCCATTGAAACCCACTAGCAGAGCGTTGACCTTTTTCAACATGTTGTCATCGATTCCCATTTGTGAGAGTGCTTCGTAGAACAGAATGTCGGTCGCGCTTCCGGTGTCAAACAACACTTTTTTTACCAGAAAGTTGGATACGATGGTAGAGATTACCAAAGCGTCGTTGTGTGGTGGTATCCCCTTCTCTAGGTCTTGTGTGCTGAAGGTTTCTTCTTTAGGAGTTTTGGCAAGGGTCATCTCTTCGTAAATGTAGATGTTGTGGGAAAGATCGGCTGCTCTGATTAGTGCTTTTCGTGCCCGCGCAGAATCTCCTCCCGTGGGTCCTCCTGTTACTATCCCTATTATCCCTGCGGTTGGGAGATTCTCAATTCCTTTCCTTTCCGGCGAGAAGCGCATTCGAAATCTTGATCGAGCCTTTTTGTATCGGGGGTGACCCTCGTTGATGAGAGTGTCCTTCCACATATTCTTAATACCCTATCTGAATCAACTTCTCAATTTTATTTTTTAGGTGATAGCAGTCTTTAGTGCTATGTCCTCTATCCTTGTGAAATCGACAGTACTTGTCCGACTTCAATCGCTTGGGATTGTCTTTCATTTTCCTTGGCCATTGAACTATCCCTTGTTGTTCAGCTATGACCAGGATTTCAGCTCTCGTTGCTTTGAGGGGGGTGTATTTTGTGAAGCTAGCCGGGGGCATGTGTCTCTGTCCTTCTCATTGTCCCTCTCCGGTGGTCTTTCTTTTCCCTTCTCGAACCTTTCGCTTGCTCGTTGTTTCCATCCTTGGTTTTCCAACTTCCTCAATTCGGATGTGTTTAGCGGCTCCCTTCATCAGCTCGTCTAACGTTGATGGGGTTTTTCCTGCGATAGATTCTCTTAAGCCTCTCCGCAATCCTTGTTATAGTATGCTCGCTAGCAATTCGTGATTTAGGTGGGGAACTTCGACGATGGCTCCCGAAAATCTCTATACATAATCTCTCAAATTCTTCGGTTCTTGTTGTACTATTGTGAAAAGGTATGCGACGGTCTTTGGGTGACTCTTATTAATTAAAAAATGATGTAGGAACCGTTGGGAGAGCTATTTGAAGTTTTCGGTGGTGTATGCTGGAAGTTGGTTAAACCATACCATGGCCTTTCCCACTAAAGTGGTGCGGAATACCTTGCAATACCCCGCATCGCTCATATCAAGCAAATCAGCCTTCGCCAAAAATTTGTTTAAATGATCTTCGGGGTCAGTCGTTCTATGAAAAATAATGATATCAATAAAAAAAATCATCAATAGAAAACTCTCTTTTCCATGTATTGACTGATTCAAAAGGGCTTCACAATTTCATCAAAACCAAGTTATATGTATTTAAATCTCCATATACTTTTAGTTTACATAAAAGTAAACCCCTTACGTCTATGAAATTATATTCTTCTCTCCCTTTAATTCCTTTGATAAAATTAATACATTTTATGATATTAATAAATGAATTTGAACTGATTTTAATTAAAATTGATAGTATCTAGAAAAATTTATTATAAATGTCTCTTATATTTAATTCTATCAATTATATTTTATATCAAGCTTATGGGCACAAAAAAAAAAAATCAATCGACTATTTATGTGCAAGAGTCCCTTTTTAGAAGATATCTTTAGGGCCATAAACAAGTCTAATTGAGTCCATCGTATTATTGCTCGAATTTATTTGAATTATTATCAGTTTCAACTGTGTTTGAGTTTAATTTGATTAATAGTCAAATGAGCCCAAATGAACTTTAATTAAATCAAACACGAGTTGAGCTCAAGCTAATTAATTTTTTTTGAAACATATATATATATATATTAGTAATTTAAGCAAGCTCGACCCAGGCAACCTTGAATGTTTATCAAACGAAAATAATGAAATTCAACTTTGATTTGTTAACTAACGAATAGTCTAAACCTACGTTTGAATAGTGAATAGGCCTAATTTTTTGTTATTTTGGACATTTGAGATTTGACTTGGCCAACGATCAGAAATACTTTGAAATGTTTAAAATAACTTTTACTAATTATTTTATTAAATTAAAACACATGTGATCTAACTCGAAAGTGTAAACATTTTATCAAAGAATATAATTGCAATGTAATATTTTTTCTAAAAAAATCATTTGTCATGGAGACAAATTAATTTTATTTGTGTAATTTTTAACAAGCAAATATAATAATTTAATAAAACTTTCATTGTTTTTAAGAACATAAATTAATTCAAAGAAAATGAATATAGTTTCAAAAACTTCAGAGAGTGCGTCAGCAATTAGGCCTAAACGTTAATATAAATAAAATAAAGAATATAATATTCCCTTTATTTTTGTTATCACATGAGAATTTAGGCAAATTTGAGGCCTATAGAGTTAGCACATGGCTCGGTTAGGAAACTTCTAAAGCATTACTTCAATATTCACTAAAGTTTAATTAATTTATTTTCAATTGTATTTGGTGGATGCATGTGGGGTATTATATAAGTGGACTCTAAGATAATTATCGATAAAAATTTGTAATATAATCCAACCCAACGCGAGATGCTTTTTCTCTAACGAATTTTCATTTTCATATACCAAAAATTAATAATTATATTTCAATGTTCAAAGCCAAGAAACAAGTCAAGATGTTTACACTTAACAATCTATATATAAACCAAGTCTAGAAGATCTTGAATAATACATATTTGTAATAAACCAATTATGGTTGAATGGTTCATTAATATATCGACACATCGAATTGATTTTTTTATTTTATATACAGGAGTTGTTTTGACTCAACATTTTATGTAAATAACACACTTTAATTATTATTATCATCCTTCCAGACGAGTCCAAGCTATGAGCCTAGTAACGACTGACCTCCTAATCGAAGGGCAGGAGTGAGCGGGAGGGGTTTGTTTGTGTTCGGCAGTGAGTGACTGTCTAGCTGGTACTAGTAGGAACAAGAGAGTGGGGAGTGCCTTAATTGTTACTTACTGAGCTCGCCTTATATTGGTACCCAATATATGCCATATACCTTTATCCTATCTCAATGATGAATTCTAAAGTTATCAAGCTTCTTGGATTCTTTTTGTGTGGAGCCATCTTCTTCACCCGACATAACCATCACCTTTCGGTAATGAACGGTGTTCCACGAGCTCCCGATGGCTTACATTTCTAGCCCTATTTTTTATTTTATTTAATATTGACGTGAGGATAATCTCTTGAAGGTCATACACAAACTTAATACCCCGACTCTATTTCAAACTGTGGACAGACCAAGATCTTGGCCTTTTTATTCCGGTCGCTCCGATCCGAAACTGGTCCGATCCAAATCCCAGTGGACTCTTGGTGACCAACCAATCCGATCCAAATCCTAGTGTGCATGGACTCATGGCGACCAACCAATCATTCTTAACTCTAGATTCATGTGAATTTTGTACAATTCGAAAATTTATAAATATCTCTCTTCCATGCCCAAGTGCAACTTTTGCTATTCTAATATTTCTTACGATCTTAAGCATTTCTCCTCTATGAATTGTTTAATTTAGGCATCGAAAGATTATAGTGAATCTTTCTGGTATAGATTTTACAATTTTCTGTCTTGTAAATCTACTATTAGAAGGAATTTGGGAAGCATATTCCTTTTAGTGACATAAATACAAATTAAGATTAAAATATGCACATCAAATCTATATAGGTTAGTTATACAAAATTATATTATTTATTTTAATTAAAAAAATATACACCTAATGTGTATATATTAAATAAAACAAAAATAAAATAGAACTATCAAGTCAATAGATTCGTCTTGGTCAATAGCTACACTAATTCTTGCGCAAAGTACAAACGTTTCCTTGCACTTTCCTACCTTCTAATGTGAATGTTAATGCCGTGTCTACACATTTACGTAGACGAATTGTTTATCTAAAACTGAAAGTGTGGTTTGACTGCTTCCCATATTATTTCCATTTTTTCTAGAATTTTTAAAATATTAAATTTTATTTTTAATAAATGTGTGAAGTGTTAGTGTAAAATGACATTTTTGGAGTTTATGAATAATGCACTCATGTTAATTTTTTATAAATTAAGGTACAGTTTGATACGGCGATTTTGTAATTAATTATATTATAATTGATTATCAGTAATTGATTTTGAAATTATTGATCTTAGAAATATGAGGGATTAGGTCGTTTGAATTCGTAGTTTTATAATTATATATACAGAAAACAAATTACAGTTAACTTTTGAAGTTTTTTTTTTTTTTTTTTTTTTGAAGTTATTGAAGGGATTAAATAAACATAGAAGATTTGTTGGGAGATTAGAAACTATAATATGTAACTTTTACAATAACGTAATTTTAATAAAATTCAATCTCAAAAGTGATTATCGAAAAAGGAACCAACATAAAAAATTATGTTTGCTCTCACGACAGGGATTTAATATGTATAATCGGGAAAAATTGTATTTTACATTCCATAATTTATACCGTTTGCGATTTTGGTCCCATTAATTTTTGACGTAGCAATTTTAGTCTCATAAGTCCACAAACATTGCAATTTTAGTCCCATGGACAGATTCCGTTAAAATCTTAACGGATGGAGACGTGCTCCGAGTCAAACACGGGTTAAGTTAACAGAGCACGTGCCATCCATCCGTTAAGATTTTAAAGGAATATATCAGTGGGACTAAAATTGCAACGTTTGTGGACTTATAGGACTAAAATTGCTACGTCGAAAATTAATGGGACCAAAATCACAAACAGTGTAAGTTATGAAATATAAAATGCAATTTTTCCTATTTAATCGCATAACCAAACAGACACTAAACAAATTTTAAGTAAGGAGCCCCACTACAAGAAAATAGAAGATTAGCGACAAAAAAAACAAAATGATAATTTTAATATTATCACTAATTATATATATTTAGTGATAAGAATATTTATTTTATCACAATAATGAATTTTATGATTTTAATAATTATTATTATTTTGTAAAAATTGTTATTAGTGACAAAAAGATGTGTACAAAGTTGTCACTAAATACAATTAGTAACTCATGTATAGTGACAACCTAGTGACAATAAATAATTGTTATCACTATATTGTATTGTCACTAAGTTGTCACTATAGATGTGTCACTAATTGTATTTAGTGACAATTTTATACACAATTTTTAAATTATCATTTGATTTTTTATCACTAATATCATATTTTCTTGTAGTGTCCGTTGAAACTGTAAAATAAGTCATTTTCTTTTTGTACATTAAAAAAGAAATAATAATAAAACATCTTATAAACTACAAATATATATGATAAGATATTTTTAAAAACATAAGCTCGATAAATTACTTATTAACAGTATTTTTATAGAAATGAGAATTACATAATTTATAGCAATATTAATTAACTGATAAATATATTAATTCGATCAATCAACTCCGCATTATAACAACACACCTTAAGTGAGACAAATACTCATTGTAATAAAGAGATAACTACACTCCCCTCCGTTGAGGTTTAGTGTAATTACACGTAGACACCCAATGGTTTAGAAAATTATATTTAGTACCCCTGAGTTTTGCTTCCGTCTAACAAATAGGGTCCTCCGTTAGTCAAAATTCACTGAATGTGTTGATATTAACAAAAAAAAAATTAAATAAAAATCGATATTTAACCTCAATTGACTTATTGCAGGTCAAATAATTTTTTTCCGGATTAAACTACCCTCATAATGGTGGATATATAATCACCCATGAAGTATCCATCCCACATCATTACTCCCTGAAGTATTCAAACCTTCAAAAAACCCCATAACCTTCTAACTCCTTTAATTTTTAAGTATAAAAAGTTCATTTTATCCTTATTAAAATTGTTTTCTGAACAAAAAAAAAAAAAAAAAAGGATTTCTACAATACTAAAATTACCTTTTTCTCGAAAGTCTATATAATTGTAGTTTCACTTGTTCATCGAAATCTTTTTATTTTCATAATCTTAAAGTACTTAAAATTCATTTTTATTTTAGTTTCATATGTGTGTCAAACCATATTAAAAATAACTTTATACATGCATATATATTTATATATTTACTTAAACAAACATACAATTAATAAAACCGAAAGGGCTGATGAGCTAATAAGAAAATATATAATTAATATATATATATATATATTGGGTAATTATATAAATATGGTAATTATATGCATGTATAAATTTATTTTTAAGTTGGTTTGATAAATAAGTGAAATTAAAATAAAATAAGCTCCAAATACTTTAGAATTATGAAAATAAAAAGAGCTCGATGAACAAGTGAATTAGAATTAGACAAAGTTTTAAAAAAGAGTGGTTTTGGTATTTTAAAAATCCTTTTAATTTTTTTTTTCAGAAATCAGTTTTTAGTAAGGGTAAAATGAATTTTTCAAATTTCAAAATTAAATAAATTAGAAGGTCTGGAATTTTTTTATAAAAAAAATTAATACTTTAAAAAATAATTGATGTAGGATGAATATTTTAGAGGTGATAACTGTATGTAACCCTTATTTTTATAATGCACACTTCAATTACCCCGATTCTCACAACTACTGCAAGTATAAATTTGAGCCTTGGGACCACGTGGATATGACAAAATGACCCCTCAACTTTACCCATTTTCCAATCCCAGCTGTCCGACATCAAATAATTAATAGATATCTGTTGTACGTACATTTGTGTCAAGTCGCAAGGTTATAATTTTTATTATTATTGCTTATTTTAAAATTATTAATTTTTTTCCATTTTGAATATTAAGCATATAATTTGACCTGACCCGAATTTTGAGCTAAAGTTTGAAAACAAAATTTTTCATTATTTTATATAATATTGTAGTTAAAAAACTAATAATATCAAATTATAATTTTTCATAAAATAATTTTTTTTAAAAAAACAAAAGATATTATATCAGAGGTCTTAAAAAGTAAAATTATAAATTTAACAAGAAAGAAATAATAATATACACACACCTACAAGAGGGTGTATGCCTAAATTTATCATATTTTATAAGCTCGTATATTTTATGCTTGTAGAACTTACAAAATGTCAAGTCTTATTATCAAAACAAAATTTTGGAACTTTCAGATAACATAATTTCAAATTAGTAATCAATTCTAAGAATTTGTTAAAATTTAAAAAATAAGCAAAAAGTATTTAGCCTTTCCAAACGAGTTTATAAGCTCATAATATTTTATTTTTGAAGCTAATAAACTCTTCTTCTCTTATAGAAATTCTATCCAATTTATTGTAACATCTTATAAATTTTTGGTTTATTAAACTGATCTCCCCTGCTACTATAGGAATATATAAATTCCTCTGTTTTACTATGAAAATTATAAATTGCCCCCTCTGACTAACATGTGTTAGTCAAATTTAACGGTATATATTTAAATGACCATTTTGCCCTCATTTATAAAACTAAAAATAATTCAACAAACTTGAAAATAGAAGTGGACCAAAATATCTTCAAGTCTTCTTTATTTCCAAAATATAAGCTTTATTTTCTATAAAATAATATAATTTCAATAAAATTTACAAGCTTTAATGATTATTAGGAATAGAAATTAACGTCATAACCTACACATACATAATACGTGATTAAGAAAATATTTCTAAAATAATCTACTAAAAGTTACAAATATACACCCTTTTTAAATTTATAAATAACAAATTATTTTTAAGGGGTATTTAAATCATAAAAAATAGAGTTATTCAGATTGAGGGTATTATAGGAAGTTTAGTCCAATTTTTTTTAGGACATCAGCAAAATCCATTAAGTTGACTAATGGAAGGGGCAATTTGTAAGGTGGATATATTTGGAAGAAAAATTTATATAATTTTGATAGTAAAAGGGAGAAATTTGTATATTCTCATAGTAATAGGGGGATTAGTGTAATTAATCCTAAATTTTTAGACATTGTTTACAGTCAGTTAAAATAAGCATTTATCGGTTTATTAATGAATATAAATTATAAAAAGTATCTTTTGTTTAAGTTTAAGTTTTTTTTTTAATTCTCTCAATTTTTACTATTATTTAATTTATAATTATTTTTACAATTTATTTTCATTCTAAAATAGAAATTATTATATACGACCTATGTCAGTCACGGTTTATTTCCTCTCTTTTAGTTTTTGTGTTCCCTTTTCCGGTTCCCACAAACACACGCCACCTGGAAACACAAATATAAATAACAGCTCTAATCCCCAAAACCACCACCATCTCGCCAACACACATAAAACCTGCACCTCACCCGATCCCCATACGAAATGGCATTCTCCTCCACGATCGCGGCGGTTCTAACGGTGGCGCTGTTGGTAGCTGCCTCCGGAGTGGCGAAGGGGCAGTCAGACTGCGTCTCCAAGCTGGTGCCCTGCGCAGAATACTTGAACTCAACAAATCCATCGGCGACCTGCTGCAACGCCATCAAAGAAGTGGTGTCAACTCAGCTCGACTGTCTCTGCCGCCTGTACAACAATCCGGCGCTTCTCGGCGGGATTAATATCACTCAAGCGCTTCTGCTCCCCAAATACTGTAATCTTCCTGGTGATGTCAGCGCCTGTAACGGTATGTGAATGAATTTTGCGTTGATCGGTTGTAAATTGAACTGTTTTTCCGTTTTGTTTTGCTTTTGTGGTGGTTGGAGTGGTTTTAGAGCGCCGATTCTCAGCTCAATTTTGCCAATGTTTATTTCATTTGGGGGTTTTCTGATGAGAAATTTAGCTTAGAGAGTTCGGATTTGAAGTCCTTAAAATACAGATGTTTTTTGTGTTGATGAAGATTGGGGACTCAGTCAGTTCACTCGGAACTGATGTTATGACTTCACTTTATTTTATTTTATTTTTCCTATTTAAAAAAAGAATTAAGGAAATTTCTTTTCCAGGTGCTTCTTTGAGTGGGGATCGGGGGAAACTATTATTTTTGTAGATTAAAATTTATTTATTTGGTCTGTTAAAATATTTTAAAAATTAGTGAAAATTGTGTTTTTATTTTTTAGTAATTCAAATTCTTGGGAGTTATTTCCAGGTTAGCAGATTGAATTTTTCAATAAACCGTGAAGTTTCAGTTTGAATAAATTTATTACATTTTGGAGCATGTTTTTTTCTTTCCAAAAAGAAATATTCCTACCGTTTCAAATCAATCTTTGATTATTACCCTTTTTACTATATTTATATACAAATCTTGATTTTTGTGTTGTTCATCGTCAACAGCTTTGGCGCCGAATCCCTCATCTGTTCCCCCTCCAGGTAACTATTTACCTCTTCCATCTTATATCTTTGAACTTCTCCTGAGTAATTTATTTAATGATAAATAGACAAAAATCCACATATTCCACGGGTGGAATTCTACTGAATTTTTTTCTATATAAATCGGGCGTTAGAACACTAAAAATTGCGGATCATATCATGTCAGCAGTAAATTTAATATTATGCTGATATTATACGATCAGGGTTTGATATTTTCAATCTTGATTCATATAGAAAATAATTAATTTGACCTTAAGTTTTTTTTCCTCTTTTTTTTTTTTTTTGGAAAAAGAGTAAACAAATTACCATAACTCATTTTAATGTGACTAAGTACATTAAATAAATTTCAATCAATCCATCAATATTTACTAATAACAGTAAACTAATTCCAATACTTTATATAAAGTAAGACAAATACTAACATAAAGCGAGACAAATACCTATACGTTTGGTGGAATTTGAATCCATAACGTATGGAATTTGAACCCATTACCTCGAACTTGTTTATAGAATCTCAGTCTTTAAAACAATTATTATATTAATGATCAAGTTGCCACAACATTTTAGAAAAAAATGTCAAATCATTATCTCCATAATATAGTTAAGATCTTAAACATTAAATTGTTATCTTCTCTAAAAGTTTAAGTTTTTGAATGAGATATTGTTTAATATGGTATCAAAGTTAAGTCAAATAAAAAGTCATGGTTTAAATTTTATTGTCACTTATTTATAAAAGAAAGATTTTAACATGAAGAGTTTGCACATGAAGATGGTGCATTAAGATATTAAATATGAAATAATTTTCTTTAATAATTAAATTTTTTAAATAAGTCGGTCATTTGATCAAATATAGCATTTTAGTCTAAGTGGATCGTTGGTTAAAATTATTGGGTTAGGCAAATAATCATTGCACCATGTATCCGTCAATCATACGTACAGTTTTCTTAAAAGTTCCATGTGAAAGGGTGGTGGGAAATAATGAAGTTGTTGGTGGTGGACTCCATTAAATTAGATGTGCAAGAGACGACCGTCACTTTGGCAATTTCACGCGGTTTGGGTGCCCCCAAAGTTGACCATAAGTGTGTAATGGATGTTTGGAAAAAGAAATTTAAACCCTGGTTTAAAAGTAAAGAAATAATTACAATCCCCTCTTTTGAGATTTTGATGTAATTACATGTAACGCTCTTATAGTTTAGAAAATTATATTTAGTACTTTTAATATTTGTTTTTGCCTAATAAATAGATCATTCGTCAGTTAAAATTCATCGAATGTGATATTAGCAAAACACTGAATGAAAGTCGATATTTACCATCTATTCACTTACTACTAACTTATTATAAGTCAAATAAATAGTTTTATGACCAAACTACCCTTATATATCTTCATACGTTAATGCATGAGGATGTATATATCAATCGTTATAAGGGTAGTTTAGTCATAAAATATTTGATTGGTCTTCACTAAGTCATTAATACGTCAAATCGATGGTAAATATCGATTTTCGTTTAGTTTTTTTTTGTTAATATCGATATTCAGTGAATTTTGACTAATGAAGGGACTTATTTGTTAGACTAAAATAAACATCGAAGGTACTAAATGTAATTTTTCAAACTACGGAGTATATGTGTAATTATATCATACCTTAGGTAAGGAGTGTGTAATCATCACAAAAGTAAAATTTTACGTATGACCTCTTGACAAAATTAAAAAGGGTAATAACCTGTAGTGTTTTAAAGAGGGCAAAATGGGACTTTTAAGTTTAATAATTTACTTGAATTAGAAAATAAGTTACATGCCTCTTTTTTTTCTAAAAAAAAAAAATACCAACGTGTCCTTGTATGTGTGTGTGTAACATATGTAGGGTTTTACTTTGCTTATTATAATCGTCATTCAATGCATTCGTGAAGTTTTAATATATAGAGGTTATTTGCGTTCACTTCCACGAGGTTTTGGTTGGTTTTTTACTGCTAATTTATATTTTTATTATTAAAAAAATAAATAAATACATTTATACTGTCGAAAATGGTACACTTATAAAAATATGTTCGATCGCTAGCTTAACTAGCGATCGAATATTTTTTTAGTAATTTTTAAGTAGGATTGTGACTTGGACTCGCGACCCTCGGTCGTGAGCCCAAGTCACGGCCATCAATTATCATTATTTTTTTTAAAAAATTTAATTATTTAATAATTATTAATTAAGATTTTAAATAATAATTAATACTTAATTATATAATTAATAATTAATATAATTAAATTTTAAAATATAAATTTTAAATTATAATTTAATAATATTAATTGTTTTTATTAAATAAATATATTTAAATTTTTAAATATTAATAAATATATTTATTAATTTAATATGATCTAGTAATATTACATTTTGTTCGAAAAAATAAATTATTATAAAATTAGTGATAATTCTAATTTATAATAATGACCACTAGTAGTTTTATAAGTATGGCGTTGGCATTAGTATCGAGATTTTTTTCTCTCACCTATTAGTTCTATTGGCTCATTTATCTTTATAAACTATGATTAACAACTATATTATTAAATTTTTAATAGTTAATATATATATATATTAATTAAAAATGACCTATATTATTATATTGTGTACAAATAAAATTTAATAAAAAATGAATAAAATTATGATAAAATTAATAATAATTATAAATTCTGATGATGCCCCCAATCTCACAAGTACGCCAGTGGAATCTTATTATCATATACTCTAAACGAGCATATAGAATTGATAGGTGAAAAAAAAAATTCTCGACATTAATGTCAACGTCATATTTATGGGACCGGTGATCATTATTATAATGATGAATTACGGCTACCTCCCCTAAAGTTTAACATAATTATAAATATACACTCGTTATTTAAAAAAACCTTCCTGGGGTTTGAAATTTTTAATCAAAAGCATGAAATTGACCATTATATTCTTGATTTTTTTTGAAATTATGAAAAATTAGTCGATGCAATTTTACATGGAGGAGCAATAATGCAATAGGTGAGAAAAGAAAAAGATCTCGATACTACTGCCAACGCCATACTTATGAGACTACTAGTGGTCATTATTATAATTTATAATTATCACTAATTTTTTAATAATATTTATTTTTTCGTTCAAAATGTAATATTACTAGATCATATTGAATTAATAAATATAATTATTAAATTTTAAAAATTTAAATATATTTATTTAATAAAAATAATTAATATTATTAAATTATAATTTAAAATTTTATATTTTAAAATAATTAATTATATTAATTATTAGTTATATAATAAGTATTAATTATTATTTAAAATTTTAATTTATAATTATTAAATAATTAAATTAAAAAAAAACTAATTGATGGCTGTGACTTGGGATTGCGACTGAGGGTCGCGAGTCAAAGTCACAATCTTACTTAAAAATTAATAAAAAAATATCCGATCGCTAATTGAGCTAGCGATCGAACATATTTTTATAATTGTATCATTTTATGACGATATAAGTGTATTTATTTATTTATTTAATAATAAAAATATAAATTGACCGGTTTTTTTCCCCTTCTAAAAATATGAAATTACATTTTCTCTCAAAGAAGTTCCAAAATTATATTTACATCATCTTTAAAAATTCACCGTTTACACTTGACCTTCGTTCGTTAGGGTATGGACGGAAAATGTTGATGTTAGCAAAAAAAATTGCATAAATTTTCAATTTGACCCTTCATTAAATATTTCTATGTAATAATTTTGTACTTGTAAGGAGAAAAATGTAATGATGTTGACCTCATTTCATATATATATATATATATATATATTATATTTATTCCTTTATAAGTACAAAAATATACAAGGAATATTAAATGAGAGAAAACTTAAAAAATTTATGGAATATGTTTTGTTGATATCAACATTTACTGTCCAATCCTTAACGGAAAGAGCTTAAGTGTAAACTGAGAATATTCAGAGGGGGTATAAGTATAATTTTAAAATTTTTTTAGGGAAAGTGCAATTTCATATTTTTAGAGGGGATTAAGTATACTTAACCCTAGATTTTAAATATCCGACTAAGATCTCCCTTTTTCTAGTTTTTGATCAAATCAGGATAAAATATGGATTACAATTCAGCCCATTTTGGGCGGATTTGTAATTCGGCCATGCCATGTGTGAGGGATCAAAAATCCCTTGCCCATTATGTCGCCATGTGCAATGTTCATTTGGTCTTGTTTTGGGTATTTTGGTAAAAAGCCTAAACAAACATTGTTTATCCAATTCTAATCATAATTTTTATTATCCTAAGTAAATAAAGGATAAAATTATCATTCCAAACAAATCCCTATTTTAGTCCAACTCAACCTTTTATCGTCTCCTATTTCAAAAGCAAGGCCTAAGGGCATATTTACTTTTCGGGATGAGATAATTGGATGGTTCGATTGAGTGACATTAAATGTATGATATGATTATTTGGGATGAGATAATTGGATGGTTCGATTGAGTGACATTAAATGTATGATATGATTATTTGATAAGACGTATTTCTTGTTTACTTTAATATTTTAAAAATGGAATAAAAAATGCGATTATCTAAAAGGCTCCAGTAGGGGGATAAAATATTAGTTAATACATTAAAATTTTAAGTACTAACCTCGTTTACTTTGTGTGATGGGATTAAGATTGTATAGATTAATAAATGATAAAATTTAGGATAATAATGATAGGATTTTATAATACTATGTTTACTTTATCATATCAAATATTGGATTATTGTGTGATAATTTTATTACTTGTTTACTAACAAATCATTCATTTGGGATAAAATTACAAAATACCAAAATTATCCATGTAATAAGACAAAATGGTTATTATAAAGAAAAAAAAAATCAGCAAACTTTGTCTTTGTAATTTTGGACACAAGTAAGGACAAACATGTAAAATGGCAGGGGATAGGTAAGGGCAATATGGGCTGACGGAAGTTAATCACATTTTCACTTCATGATCCAGATTACAATACCACCACCTTAGATGGTATTATAATATGGGTCTTATCACAAACAATGACGGGCTAAGAAAATAATACCGGGCCCAAAAGAAAGGAAGTAAACGTCCTACTATTAAGGATTGCTCCAGATATCCTTAACAATACCAACAAGTAAACGCGGCCTAAGTATAATATGGTTTGGCTTGCATTCACTCATGGGGCGTCACATTTTTATCAAAAGTTACATGGCTTTTAACTTTAATTCCAAAATCATATAATTTTAATTTTTACCATATTATACCTATGCACCTAACTATATGACATGAATATTTTGACAGCCGTACCTGGTGGTGGTGGTGCCGGTGGCAATGCTGCAGGCAGGATTTCATGGATGGGGATGCCGGCCCTTCTCTTGGTGTCAGCGCTCTCCTTTTTCTATTAAGCGATAGCTTCACGTATAGTTGAAGAAACGACTGATCGATCTTGACCTATTTTCGCACGTAGTGGGATCCCCACAGTATGGTTGAGAGCTTATACGATTGCATCGATGATTATTTCCTTGCTCATTTATTGAGTCCATTGTTTCTTTTCTGTATTTGAGATGAATTTCGCGATGCTGAGACTTCATATGTATCCTATTGTACCGTATTCTCTCCTTGTGTGACATGATTACGCTATGTAGGTTTTTTTTGTATGTATGATTATTTCATGGATGGCTTATATATTTATAAATTTCTCTGTTGAAATTCCAAGGAGATTATATGGGCTGTTGAATTGATCATGTGTGCAGGACTTCAAAAATTGTTGGAGATTAATGTCTTTTTTATGTCATGTGATTATTTGAAGTGATATGTAGTCAAAATTCTCGAATTGCCCCTTTTAAAAAAAAAAAAAATCCAAAAAGAGAAATTGGTAATAAATTAAAATAGTAGAGATTAAATGGATATTTTCATTTGAAGCCCAGCAAGTTGCAAAAGATGGGGCTGAGGAGGCTTAGCTTAGTTGGCGAAGTTGAGACCATATGATCCTAAAGGTCATGGGTATGAATCCTCCGTGGGTTAATGTTATTTCTATTGTATAGTAGATATGATTTGCTGCAGTAATAGCTAGGTGTTAGTTTATGTGATATTATTGATTTGATTGTTTGTAATTGTCTATGTTCAATATTGATAGCCAACAGGATTGAATGCAATCACTTTACTTTCGATTAATAAAATTCATCGCTTTCAATTCAAAAGAAGTTGCAAGAGGTGGAATTGGGTTTCATAGTAAAATTTAGTATAAATAGTAGTGGGCTTCAGTGTAATGAAGAGCCGATATAGGTTAGTCCAATGAAATAAATATGTCATAAGGGATTGTAATGCCACCAAAATTTGCGGGATTGCAAATCCTTCAAGCCCACCAAACTGGATTAAATTTTTCTTGTTACTTTTGTTAACTTTTGGGCTAAAAATAACCTAAATGTCATCCCCACAATTAGGGCTTATTTGGTTTGGATAAAATGGTTGATAGAGTCTGACTAAATTTTTTGTCGGATATGATAAATTAATAAAACTTATAACTTGTTTACTTGATTAGTCCAAGTAATGGATGAAAAAGTCGTAATAGTCAAAATATAGTATACTTTGATGGATAAAAAGAGAGATAAATGGTTGTAATTACATTACTGGCCTTTTCTTGAAATGTGGATTAAATAGAAAGCAAAAACAAACGTATAGCCATAACCCTGTGTTGTGGATAAAAAATCAGTGCGTATTGGGGTTCTTTCTAGGGGTGGCAACGAGTCGAGCTCGATCATTTTTGGCAGGCTCGAGCTCGAGCTCGATTTTGAAGGGTATGGCTCGAGCTCGTACAGTTCGAGCTCGAGCTCGAGTTTGTAGTTATTTGTATAATTTTTTTTATATTTTTTAATTATTGGTATAATTTTTTAATAAAATTATATTATTATAAATTATAATAGTATAGAATATGTATATTCTATATATATATAAATTAATTGTTAGGACTTGTTAATTTAAAAAATTAGAAGAGATTACAAATAAATATTAAAATACAACATAGAATTTATATGTGTCATATTAAAAAAATATTAAAACTTACTAATTATTGATTAAGCTTGTTGATTTCATTATTATTATTATTATTATTATTATTATTATTATTATTATTATTATTATGATCGTCATCATCATCATCTTTAGGTTAATTCATGGGAATCACTAAGTTTTAACATAAATTTATATGTGTCATATTAAATAATTATTTTTAAAAAATATTATAATTTACTAACTTATTGATTAAGTTTATTTTTATATAAACTATAAAAGTTAAATGTATAAATGTATAAACATATAAAAATTTTAAAAATAAAAAATATACAAAAAAAATTAAAAAAAAAAAAGGAAAAGCTCGCGAACGGCTCGCGAGCTTAACAAACAGTCTATATTGAGCTCGAGCTCGAGCTCGAATTTTTCGAGCTCGAGTCGAGCTCAAAATCAAGCCGGCTCGCGAAGCTCGCGAGCCGGCTTGACTCGCCTGCCACCCCTAGTTCTTTCTCCTCTCCGGCCACAAAGTGAGAGTTATTTTTCGGTGGTGATTTACGCAATTAAACGGGAATAACTTATGTGGCAAAGTGACAAATAACGTAATAAAGATTTATTCGACATCAGTAATAATTCGTAATTCGGGTATGATACAAAAGCAAGCGAAAAAATATCATTGAGTGAACCAAATTTGAAGTATTGTTTGAGCATAAATCGGGTAAAATTTGTTAATATATTATTTTATTGAAATTCCCTATTTTTTATTTTCTAAAAGGTTGAATATATAAAATTTTGATTTATGTGTTATTCTGAATTTTAACTAATATATACTTATTTATACTCTGTATAAATGTGTGAATACTCATCTATACTCTATATAAATGTGTGAATACTCAAGTTGTTTGTTCCCCATTGTGAAAAGATAAATATACCCTCATTTAAATATTATTAATTATTATATTACAGATTCTGAAATTTTTAATAATTTAGAATTCTAAATATTCTAATCCTCCTTATAAATTTAGGATAAAACACCTAAATCATAATCATGAATTAATCTAATTATACAGAATTTTAATAACCTGCTTCTAATCGTGAATCATGAATGAGCCCATTACACAGACCTGTCACGCATCAAATTTTAATAACATTCATAGAAAATTATATTATAAAATTACTTATAGAAAAAATAAAATTCTATAAGAAGAATGTTTAAGAGTCTTAATTGCTCTAAACTATTTAGAGAATGAATAACATATTCAACTAAAAAAAATTAATATGCCAAATAATATTTCAACACAATTACTTTGCTAGAAGAAAATCTTAATTATATTAAGAAAGTTTTAATTTACCATGATACATTAAAATTTAAAATAAACTATACATGAATAATATATAAAATACTAATCCAAACTTAAATATATATATAATAATGAATAAATATCAAAATTTAATTATAAATTAAAATTGATATATGGATATGATATTATTAAACTGAAATTGCTTGTGAAAATTCAACTATTGAGTTAATCTCTTAGTACTTGATTTTTTTAGTACTAGATAATCCTGAATGCTTTACTTTTACATCTATTGTTTTTTTATATTAATTAATAGAATAAAAGTATTACAACAACAAATGTGACATAAAAAATTAAGTTGTAACATAATATATTATTGAATAAGAAATAGATTATACCAATCGGTGCATAAGAAGTTAAACTAAAAACATATAGAATTAAAAATTATAATATAAAAGCAAAAAATAAAATTTTATACAATAATATTCAAAATGTAGAAGGTAATAAAGCATGTAAATAATACTTTGACAATATTTAAAAGTTAATACTGAAATATAATTAACATTAGGATCTTAGAATACAAAATATTGGTAATATTGTCCAATTAAATTATAATTTTCTAATAATAGTCAATAAATAATTAGTTTGTAATCATTTAGTGTAAATACATTAAAAATCAACGACATTCAAAATATAGTAAATGAAAATATATTACATACACATGTATAATATAGCAAAATCAAACAATAGTAAAGAGACACAATAACACCTACGAATAAAAATTGATCAATTTTATTAAAAAGGAATTTCTTCTAAAATGGAATAATGAATAAGTATCAAAATTTAATTACAAATAAAAATTATTTTAATATTAATAGGCTAGAAACGCCATGTCCCCCTCCCCCTACACCCCCAAGACATTGGCATTGAAGAAGAGTATAAATAGTAATATAATAAATAATTTAATTTATGACCATATCTTATTGAGTAGTAAATTACTAACATAATTGTAGGTCCTAACGAGACAAATATAACTATTATTATGCTTTAAGAGGTGCATAAAATTTGTAAAATTTGGTCCCCTTGTATTATTGTACACTTAACGTCGGCATGGCATTTTCTTTTGAATATCCAGAGGGAAAGATGTTATGAAACCAAATTGCTACTTTTTAATATTTACGGGACCGAAAGTGAGAATCCCAAAATAAAGGGACCAAATTAAAATGAAAACCTAAGTTACTGATTGAAAAATGCTATTTTCCCTTATGAAAATAAAAAAAGTCAAATGGTGAGTAAACATTAACACAATGACAATTAAAAATATAAAATTTTAAAATAATTATATACTAACACATTAGTATAATTACATTTTCATATTAAGAAAATTAATAAATTTTGAGAATAAACTTAGTACAATAAAATAATAAATAAATATTGAGTTAATTATGTAGAAATTAGAAAAAAGATGCTAAATAAATAAGCCAATGAGATTAATATATTTTTTCAGTAATATATTTTTAAAAATTACTTAAAAGTTTAAAAAGCATGAGTACAAAAGAGAATAAAAATTGATATATGAATAGAACATTATTAAATTGAAATTGCTTATGAAAATTCAACTATTAATGAATGAATCTCTTAGCACTTGATTTTTTTAGTATTAGATAATTCTGAATATTTTACTTTTACATCTATTGTTTCTTTATAAAGGTGAAAAATAAAATTTTATACACTAAAATTTCAAAATTTAGAAGCTAATAAAACATGTAAATAATGCTTCGACAATATAAAAAAAGTTGATACTGAAATATGATTAACATACATTATAGGATTTTACAATACATATTGGTACTATGGTCCAATTTTATTATAGTTTTATAACAATAGTCAATAAATAATTAGTTTGTAATAGTATCGATAAATTAAAAATAAATGACATTCAAATATAGTAGTAAAAGAAAACATACAATACACACATACAAAATATAACAAAAAATAAAATAACATTAAATAACATAAAATAGGCATAATAAAACCAACAAATAAATTGATCAATTTATTTTATTAAATTGGAATTTCTTCTATCCAAGTTAAGGAGCTTTGACTATTTTTTTTATTGTAATATTAATTTTTCCAATATTATTATTTTATATTTTCATATAATTGGTTTGATACATGATAATAAAACAATCATTAGTGAATATACGAAATACAAAATTTCAATTTTGGGGAATATCTTTTTATTCAATAGTACCAATTAAATTTATAAAGTGAATTACAAATAATAGAATTGAATAGTTTTTTTATCAATTTAAATAATTATTATCAATTTATTTGAAAATATAATTTTATAATACTAATGTTTCAATGAAAAAAAAATGAATAATATCATGAACTTAACATAAATGATATATTTACTTCTAAAAATATATTTGTACACATGCATCGCACATCATGCTTTCTAGTTGTAAAAAAAAGACAAATATAGACCAAACAAAAAATTCAAATATTTTAATTTATAATGAATTATATCTTAATATATAGCTTCAATTGCATGATGAAAAATCAAAATGCTAATAAGAAAAAATAAATCTAAAACTTGAACTATTCTCAAGGAATAAAAAGAAACATAATAAAATTAAAAACAATCTAGTAAAGTAAAACTAATCAAAAGTAAGTTGAAAGTCACTTTGATTTCTGAATCCCCACTTGAAGACAACGAAGATGACGAAGCATTGTCATTCGGTTCTCCTTCATTACAGTAAAACCAATCCAACTCCTCAAATGCATCTATCTTCTCGAGGGATATGGGCGTTGTGTCATTGAGTTCCTTATTCTTTGAAGTTTTTTTCATGTGCAAATTCATACGCACAAATACCAAATTATGAAGATTTTTTGGTTCCAACCTATTTTTTTTCTTCGTATGAGCAGCTTCAAATGCACTCGAATTTCGTTTACAAGCTGATGCACTACATGGTTGGCTAGGTATTCTGACAGCTCATTTCTGCAAGGTTGGAATTTCTGCTCCAAATAGCTCCCACCATATCCCTATTAAATTTTTTTTTTA
Organism: Sesamum alatum; assembly: GCA_034509735.1. Taxonomy (NCBI): domain Eukaryota; kingdom Viridiplantae; phylum Streptophyta; class Magnoliopsida; order Lamiales; family Pedaliaceae; genus Sesamum; species Sesamum alatum. Next base: position 8,626,406 of record JACGWO010000007.1, on the reverse strand, counting down.
AGACTATTTTAAAAAATGATTAAAAATCTTAAGGCGTAGAATGCTTTTTGAAAAAAAAAAAAAAGTAATAAAATATCAAATATAAAAATTATCAAACACTTACTTGGATGTGCATCATTCAAGTCATTTACTGCAAACTCTGTGAATATATCTGGCTTTCGACCAACATATTGCAAGAGCTCTAAAGTTAAATTTTTTCGAGTGTCAGCACTGGGCACCTTTTTTTGAATTATTCTTTCAAATACTGGTTTTATTTCTTTATCCACTACAACATGCTTAGAGTAAAACAAGCTTGGATTTAAGACAGTCACAGCAACATACAAGTCATTGTACAAATTTTTATCCCATCTATCATTGATTATTTTCCAGTAAGGCATAAACTTCTCAACATTATTATTGTAGTATGCCTTGATGGCCTCCTGTGCTTTATTCAACGCAGCGTATAGATAGCTAATAGTAGACCCATCTCCATCAACCATCCTTAGTACTTTGACAAGCACTACAAAAAAAAAATAAAAGACATTGTTGGGGCAGAATTTTGGGACGGCCAACATTTGTCCCAATAGTCGTCCCACTTTGGCACCATATTGGGACGATTTAGGACGGACTTGAAACGGAACGTCTTATGCCAACGAGTATCGTCCCAAAATAAATTGTTCGTCCCAAATTCTGTCCGAATATAGCACTAAAAAAGTAACTGTCCCAAAATCGTCCCAAATGTCGTCCCAATAATTTTTGTAGGAAATAGTTTGCGACGAAGTTTGGGACGACATGTGCTCCCTCCCAACTTAGGCACAACATTTGGGACGACCGAAATTTAATTGGAACGGTAGGGTGATGATCCTTTTTTGCAACAAACTGTAGTCCCAATAGCCGCCCCAATTTTCATCCCAACAATATAACGGCTACTTTATAGCGACTATATGATTTCGTCCCAAATGTAGTCCCAAATACTGTCCCAAATCTTAACGGTTACATTTAAACGGCTATATTACAACGGATCTTTTCCGTCCCAAATTCCATCCCAAGATCTGCCCAAAAAATATCTATAAATAGTTGTGCTCCATCTCATTTGCATTGCCATTCAATTGCATTCTTCTTATTTGTGAAACTTATCAAGCTCTAAAAATATCTATTTTGTCGTCGATCATTGCTTTCTGAAAAATTGAGGTGGTGGAGGTGCTTCATTATACAGGTACTAAATAATGTGACCATTTAAATTGTGATGTTGTTCTTGTTCTTAATATATTATCAATAAACTTTTAGGTGTTTGCAATTAATATATGTTGTATTTTTATATAGTTAGGTAAATATGTTAAGACAAACGAGGAGGTGGATGTATGAGAAGTGCCTGTCGGGAAATTTAGCGGCTTGGCAGGAGTTTGTGGATGGTGTTCGGGAATTCGTAAATTGGGCTAAAGATCAGAAAGCATATATGAACCGCGAGAAAATTAAGTGCCCGTGTCGTAAGTGCAGAAATTGTGTGTTCAAAACGACGGACGAGGTTATGTACGACTTGTGTATGAAAGGATTTATGGAGGGATCTACAATTGGACTGCTCAGGGCGAGGCTCAAGTGTTAGAGTATTATGATGATCCGCCTGCACCAGTTTCTATGGAGAGTTCTGTTACACCTGACATGGCGACGCATTGGAGTGATTATGAGCAAATGAATTGGGACCAGCGGATGGTTTATGATGCTGCTGGGCCGCACTTTTTCTCGGGGCCTCCTGAGCCTGAACTTGTGGGAACCTGCAATTCTTTTCCTTCCGATGGTGGTGAGGCCGGCCCTAGTTCGTATGGCTATGATGTGTCCAAATTATCGGACCGATTTTTCGATGTAGTGCGCACAGCCAATCAACCATTGTACGATGGTTGGATGAATCCTAGTTGTCGGCGGTTGCCCGGTTGGTTAACATCAAGGCCGAGAATAACATGTCTGAGAGATGCTACGATCAGGTGTCCCAGTGGGCTAGTGACCTATTACCCCGCGATCACACCCTCTCCTCTGATTACTACAACACAAAAAAATTGATACGAGATTAGGGTTTGCCTGTGGAGAAGATTCATGCATGTAAGAATGGTTGCATGCTGTATTGGAAGAATGATATTGATCTAAATTATTGCAAGTTCTGTGAGGATTCGCGGTACAAACCGACTAGGGACCGAAACCCCCAACGGAAGAAGTCTCTGTATGCCGTCCTTAGGTACTTGCTACTGACTCCTCGACTGCAAAGGTTGTATGCTTCACCAGCGATGGCTGTGCCACGTCATCTAAGCACATGACGTGGCATGCTTGTCATCAAATCAAGGAGGGCTCCATGTGCCATCCTTTTGATGCTGAGGCATGGAGGCTTTTTGACCAGTCATACCCTAATTTTGCAGTTGAGCCTCGTAATGTTAGATTGGGTCTGTGCACCGATAGGTTTGCACTATACGGGCAATATGGCCACACATATTCATGTTGGCCAGTTATCCTGACACCATACAATCTCCCACCCGGGATGTGTATGAAGTCCGAATATATGTTCTTGACGATGCTGATCCCTGGCCCGTCCAATCTGAAACGTCTTATTGATGTGTACCTAGAGCCCTTGATCGAGGAGCTACTTCAATTGTGGCATGTAGGTGTATTGACTCACGACCACGCTACAAACCAGGCGTTCATGATGTGTGCGGCCTTGATGTGGACCATCAATGACTTGCCTGCCTATGGGATGACGTCTGGATGGAGTACCGCGGGTATTATGGGATGCCCTGTTTGTATGGAGGATACACGGGCATTTTATCTACAACATGGGAGGAAGGCATGCTATTTTGATTGTCACAGACAGTTTCTGCCCCACGACCATTTGTATAGGAGGAACAAGAGATCATTCACCAAAAATCAACAGGAAAGGAAGATTGCACGGCCGAGGCTGACAGGAGAGGAGATTCGTCGTAGGGTCGAGTACTATAGTACTGTAGTTGAAGAACCGTTAACACACCCATCAGGTTACGGCAATGTCCACAAGTGGACTAAGAAAAGTGAAAGCCTGAGAAAGGCGTGTGGATCGTCCCGGGAAATAGCGCGAATGCGGAAGCGCGGTATAAATGTAAATTGCAAAATTTAAACATGCATTATTCGTATAAAATTAAAACACGTTCAAGGGGTGTACCCTTGAAGTTCCCGGGTGTTTGGTGTATCTCATGAATTAAAACATACATGCAATCATGGAGGCCATAGGATTAAAAAATAGAAGAGGACGAAAACGTAAAAGAGTCCTACCGGTTCGTCGTTTTCCTCTTCTAACCGGTACTCGCGTTGTTCCCCGATTGCTCCAAAATCTTGTATGTGAGATCCTCTAAATTATGACACGCAATCCGTCCACGTATCTTGTACGTCGTGCTAGCGAACGAACAAGTATTTTATTTGGAGAGGACGGATCAATCACACGTTATTGTTTAACGGGATTAATCCTCCTTATGTTCAATTGTTAACACAAAAAAACAAGGAGTATTTTCTTGGAGAGAAAAGGAGGGAGAGGGCGGACGAGAGAGGAGAGATCGAGAGAGTGTGTGTGTGTGTGTGTGTGTGTTTAAGTCTTCATCGTCTCTCTAAAGGTGAAGGACTAGGAGTATTTATAGAGGAGGAGTTTAATCCTCTTCAAACTCCAACTCTAGAAGACTAATTTGACTAGGATTTTGACCTAGTCAAAGTCCTAGTCAAAGTAGTAATTTGACCTAGTCAAATTAATCCTAGCCAATCCATCTTCTCCTTTTAATCTCAACCATTAATTTAATTTAATGGAATATTTAAAACCTATTTAAATATTCCAAGGGCAATAAATAAATATAATAAATGTAAATATTTATTCTAGGCCCATTAAATTAATTTTCTAATAAATCTAATTTATTAGATAAATCCCTTTTATCCAATAAAAGGAATTAATTCTTTCCAAGAAAATTAAGGACCAGATTAAATCTAATTTAATCATTCCATTTCTCCAAATATTTAATTCCAAATTAAATACTTTATGTGTGCGGATTGTGTGTAACTCTTTAGTTTCACTTTTCAGCTAGCTTGGTCGGATTCCTAGAATCCGCCCGTTACCATGGGTGGTCATCTAGCAACGGTCCATGGCACTAGAGACTAGGTGAATTTGAGGGGATGAACATTTAGGCTCTAACAGTACACTTGTCCTTTTGTCTACGGTCTCACCACTTAGGGTCTAGGGCACGGAAAATGCAGGAACCCATTTTGGACCTAAGTGTCGGTCTGTCTTTTACTAAACGCCGCAAGGGAAACCTTCCCTTCTGTTCAGTTACTGTGGCCTCAGATTTTTGGGATAAGATACAGAGCATTTGTGAGACTCAACTGTCAATGCCTTTTGACAGGAGATAGATCCTTTCTTGAAAACTACTGTCACTCTGTACACCGGAGCTGCACTAGATATGGCTTATGACTACTCAAGTGCTTCTTGGCAATCTCTCACCATATCTAAGATATAACCCTGATATACAGGTAAACTCAGTAGTTCCTCAAGTCAAAGGACTTGACCTGTACTGTTGGAACCGGGAACACACGTCATACCTGGCCGACCCTACTCAAGGTCCTCCGTAAGACGGTTCCCGCGAGTCACCTCAGTTAGCTGCTCCCTAGCAGGCTAACCCACTAACACTGCTTAGACGACCTTCGTCACCCGTCGATGAAATACGACAGCAGATACTTAGTGCAAGTCTCAAGGGGAATCTCGGTACCCATTTTTGAGATTCTTTGACTTGGAGATTTCCGGACTGATTCGGCGGGACTGATTTCATGGACCTACCTCCAAGCGTAGTCCCGGTCCCCAAAATACGTTTTCAGTCCGTGGGCTTTGTTTGTGTAGTGAACAGATATATAAAGCAGATAAAGTGAACACAAACAAAATAATGCCAAATGAATATCACTTCTTATTCATTAATAATTTATCAAATGCTACAAAATAAATATTAATAACAACTAAAAGCCATAGTACTCACTAAATTACGCCTACGAAATACCTAATTTTAAACAATTTCTTGTAGAAAAGTATTATCCGATACACAGGAAATAGGTACGAACAAGGAGAATGAGCTTTGTACTTGGATGGGGCGACGAAATTCGAATCCGGATGTGAGCTGATCACGAGGCTATTTAAGCAGTGTTATGCTTATAGAATAACACCCTCCATCGAAGCCGAAAAGGGAATAAATTACCAAAGAACAAGGCTGAAGGAGATATACATGAGTAGTAGGTGATGTGTTTGGAGAGAGGAATGTGATGCGACTTCATGTCCTATTATGGGGCAAAAGAGTAAATGAAGTTCACAATACATATTTTTATCCATACAAGTGAACGAATCATTAGAATAGCAGGGTGTTTGTCCTGAAGATAATTGTAGTAAGTAAACAAACCACTAAATAGTCAATAAACTTGTCCCTAACATTATCTCAAATTAATATTAGCTATCTCACCCCCCATAGTAAACACACCTTTCTTGGGTATTGAAGTTGTTCATAACAAACAGGGAATTTTCTTGTCCAAAGGAAATATGCTTGTGATCTTCTTCAAAAAATTGGTCTGCTAGGTACTGAGCCAGTGGATAATCCTATGGACTTGAACTTTGATTTTTGGAATGATGATGGTAATTATTTGGAGGACAAAGTGAATTATAGACGACTTGTGAGGAATTTATTTAAACGGAACTAAAAGAGAGAAATATCATAGGATGATGGGTCTTTCAAAAGATGGGAGGAGCTTATGGGGGCATTGCTGCTTCTTGAAGGTTTAATTATAGCCACGATAGAGATAAAAATCCCAGGGGGCCCAACAAAATATATAGAGAGATAAAAAAAGGCAAAAAGAAAAATCTTTAATTTAGTCATAAAAGATTTATTTAGCCTAGAATAAGTCATTAATAAGTCAATCGAGGGTAAATATTAATTTTTATTCAGTTTTTATTTTGTTAATTAATATCCACAAATTCGGTGAATTTTGACTAACGAAGGGACCTATTTGTTAGACAAAAACAAACCTCAAGGTACTAGATGTAATTTTTCAAATTATAGGGAGTCTATGTATAATCACACTAAACCTCAGGAGATGGGTGTTATTATCCCTAAGAATTATGCATGATAGTAAATTCTATCCGGCATAATCTCACAAATAAAGGAAGGCCTATATAAATTGATAAACAGAAAGGTATATACATATATATATATATATATATACTAGTCCTTATGAAAGAGTATAAATATATTTTCATAATGGAAACAAACATTATCGTGATTCACACTGTAATTGTAGTATAATATAATACAATATATATATATATATAATAAAATAGTACTTAATATTTATTGAAGTTTTAGCTTAATATTTATATATACAACTCATTTAGAGTTTTACCTTCAAATGTTATCATATATAACCTAACAAAATATTTTTAAAAAAAATATTTAAACTATATCCTGACAAATTAATTGAATTGAGAAAATATTTAATTTTTCATTTTGTTTGCAATTCTTGTAGCTAGTTAAGTGTTGGTTAAATGCATCATGACCAGTTTCTCTTTTTCTTTGACTACACATTAATAAGCAATTCACACACACACACACACACATACTATATATATTTATATTACTATGACTATTAGTATTATTATTCTCACCTATTTATCGGTCATCTTTCTCTACATTTAAAATAATACTCCAGTAAAAGTACCCATATACATGCATCTTTAGGAATACTATTTAACATTTGTAATCGACTAAACTATCCTTTGTTAAATTATAAGTAATAATCATAAAAGTACAGTAAAACATATAAACATTCCTATCACTCCAAGTTCTATCAGTTGAAGAAGTTACTCTAAAAAAAGATACAATTTGTGGATAACAAAAATGATATCTTCTACAGTTATAAACTTATGTTAGTAATTTCTATCACAACTGTTAGAATTTGAAATTATTATGATTGTCTATATTTTTTTAGTATACTTTTATGATTGTTACTATAATTAAATAGGGGGTAGTTTAGTCATCGCAAATATTAAAATATATGAAAATGGAATCATTATTATTTCCAAAGTACTGCACCACTGTGTATGTATAGAGAGTTTACTTACGTCTGTCACATATTTAATCTTTTTTAATTAAGTGTACTTAAAATTACAAAATAAAATAAAATCAATAAGAATTTAATAAGTATGATTGGACAATTGTTTATTTAAATTTTGATATGTGTCAAGTTAATAATTCTTATATCTATGTTAATAACTTATTGAATGACCTACTTAATAATCGTTTTTAAAATACCTATTACAATTTTACTAGTGACTATATTAATAGAATTATAAATATAATATAAAAAGATTAGAAGATCTTTTGAATCATTCACACTTTTTTATAATAGTATAGACGATGTTTATCAATGACTATCTGCCCATTTTCTCTTTTTTTTTCTCTCTATTTTTTTTTTTGAAAAACGAATATATGTGGTGATGGTTTAGGAGTAAAATTATACCTTTTAATATTTTTTTACAATGAGTGTAACACCCCATATTTACTATAATAAATATTAAATATCATACTTAACAAATTATTTTATTATCATCTACGAGGTTTATTCTTTTTTCCCTGTCTCTTGTTAAGATTTGTTCACGAGAAGTTTGTTTGAGTTAAGGTTTTATAAAGAAAGAAATTAATGAAACTTAATTAATTAATTGATACGAATTGAAAATCTCAAATTGACTAGGGAATAAATTATTGGGTATAGTTCAAATATATTGAAATTTTAAAGGACTAAATCGAAACTTCATAAAAAATTTTGGGGTTAAATAATATAAGTCTAAAATTAAGGAACTAAATCATAAATTATATAAATTAATCCAAAAAAGAAAAAAAAGGGAAGAAAGATGAAAATTGGAGTGGCAGCATGTGGCTGCCCTTACTATCATGCTACCACCAACCTTACTGCCACTCCAATTTTCACCTTTTATGCACCTTTTACAGCATAAAAATAGTTATATATGTCTCGTTAGGGCCTACAATTATGTTAGTTAATTTACTACTTTATAAGATAAGGTATTAAATTAAATTATTTATTATATTACTATTTATTCAAGATTATCTAATACTAAAAAACATCAAGTATTAAGAGATTCACTCAATAGTTGAATTTTCACAAATAATTTTAATTTAATAATATCATATCCATAAATCAATTTTAATTTATAATTAAATTTTGATATTTATTCATTATTGTATATATATATATAAGTTTAGATTAGTATTTTATATATTATTCATGTGTAGTTTATTTTAAATTTTAACGTGTCATGGTAAATTAAAACTTTCTTAATATTATTAAAATTTCTTCTAGCAAAGTAATTGTGTTGAAATATTATTTGGAATATTAATTTCTTTTTGTTGAATATGTTATTCATTCTCTAAGTAGTTTAAAGGAATTAAGACTCTTAAACATTTTTCTTATTGAATTTTATTTTTTCAATAACTGATTTTATAATATAATTTTCTGTGAATGTTATTAAAATTTATTGCGTGACAGGGCTGTGTAATTAGGCTCATTCATGCTTCACGATTAGAAGCAGGTTATTAAAATTCTGTGTAATTGGATTCATTCATGATTCACGATTTAGATTTTTTTATCCTAAATTTATATGGAGGAGGTTTAGAATATTTAGAATTCTAAATTGTTAAAAATTCTAGAATCTGTAATATAATAATTAATAATATTTAAATGAGGGTATATTTGTCTTTTCACAATAGGGAACAAACAATTTGAGTATTCACACATTTATATAGAGTATAGATATATTATATAATAAAATTAAAAGTAAATTACATTGACACCCCCCTAAGGTAGGTCAAATAGAAATACACTCATTGTCTTTTATAAAATTACAGCTACATCCCTAAGATTATAGTTGTAATTACAATTACACCACCTATTTAAAGAAAACTTGCAAAAGCATCCCCTGAAAAATATTACACTAACACTATATAGCCTTAATTTTATAAAAAAATTAATCCTCGCGGTACGCCGTCCCTACATGCATATTATAAATAATCTTTCACGTTTTAAAATATTACAAAGAAGAAAAAAATATATTAATTGGATAGTTAAAAGTTAATGTAAAACTTAAAAAGTTAAATAAGTTAGTTATTTTGATCAGTTGAAGGGTACTTTTGGGATTATAAAAAATTATTGTTGAAAATTACAAAAGGGATATGTTAGAAAATTTAAAAAATTAGTGTTGCGGTGTAAGTAACCACTCTTTGTGAATAAAAATAGAACTTTCTTTTTATATACTAGCTATCATGGCATGCCGTCTCTGCGTGTATATAAAATAATATTTCACATTTTAAAATTATTGTAAATAAAATATATATATATAAATCAATACATTTCATTTCAAAAAAAAAATGAAAGAAAAAAATTAAAGAAAATTAATTTAATGGTATTATCGGCATAACCAAAAAAATTAATATTTCAATCATAAATCGTGGTTTTTGAGTGAGGAAAGACTTTTTTTTTAATATTAATATAGATATAGATAAAGAGTATTTGTGTAATTTGTACAATTCAAAAATATGGATGTAATTTAGCCTAAAATGAATCCAAACACAGCCCACAATTTCCTAATAGGAGAAGCTACGAGAAGGAGAAAATGAGTTGGCCGAAGGCCTCAAAATGATTATTATATCGAAAAACCCAAACAGAAGAAGGTACTAGAAGGCCTGTCAATCGCAAGTCCAGTACTTCAACGCTGCTTCTCTCTTCTGTTCTTCACTTTTCAGAATCGAATAAGCTTTTTCGAACCCCACCATTTCCTCGCATTTCTACTCAGCAGAGGTGTTTCGGAAATCGCAAAGAGAGACAATTCGTTGCAATGGACGCAGCGAAGGTGAATCAACTGAAGCAATTCATCGACCTGTGCAAGTCCAATCCCTCCATCCTCTCGGATCCCTCCCTCTCTTTCTTTCGTGATTACGTTGAGAGGTATGAATGAATGCAACTCTTTGTGTGTGTCACTTCTTATATTGCATTGTTTCTGCGTTTATATTGTCTGTGGGTGTCCACTTTAAGTAGTGCGTTTTAGTGTTCCTTGATGATTACTCGAGTTTAATTGTCTTGGGTTTTTCTATTTAATCTTTTTTTTGGATAATTTTTCAGCCTTGGAGGCAAGATTCCGTTATCTGGGGGAGATTACAAAGCGGTATGTTCTAGACTAAATTCATTACATCCTGCTTTTTTTTTTTTTTTTTGTTTTGGTTTCAATTTGTTTGATCTGCTTTGATAATCACTAATGTGGGGAAACCATAGTGGTGATTGGTTTCATGTTTCTTTTACGTGTGTGTGTGCGTGAGCGGGTGGGTGATGGGTGGGAGGTTTCAGTGAGACTTGAAGCCTTTGGTATGCTTTTCTGCTCTCAAATTTGCACAAAATTTGGTTCCTCGAAAGTTGGCATGAATTTCTTCTGTTATTTCAATTACCTGGATTTGTTGCAGAAGTAGAATTCTTGTAAGGTTCTTAGCCCTCAAGTTTGGTAATTAGGGTTTAAGGTCTATCATGTAAAAATGAAACATTCCTCTTATATTGCATGTCTGACCTTTTCTGTTTTAGGAGAAGTATTACTTAAGTTTCTTTTGTCTTTTAATGGATTACAGAAGTCTCATGTGGTGGATGAGAGTGATGAGGATATGGATGACATAGAGGAGGAGCCTCGCCCACCTCAAGAAGAAGAAGAGCCCGAGATAGTGGAGTCTGATATTGAACTTGATGAGAGTGATGTTGTGGAACCTGATAATGATCCCCCACAGAAGGTATAACAGCCCACATTTCCGGCGTTGTTTTGATTTGATTATGTCTTTTGTATTTCTGTGGTGTAGTAAGATTTTGGGCAATTGAATTTATAGATGGGAGACCCCTCAGTCGAGGTTAGTGAAGAGAACCGGGATGCGTCTCAGGAGGCTAAGATACAGGCCATGGAAGCACTTTCTGAAGGTTCTTTACATACTTACCTCTGGGATAGCAAGATATTTCAGCTGAAATTAATTTTTCGTGCTATTCATTAAATTCCGTATTTGTTTATCAGGTAAGCTTGAAGAAGCGATTGAACATCTCACCAAGGCTATTACCCTGAACCCTACATCAGCAATTATGTATGGAACACGAGGTAGATTACCTATTTCTTCTTCTCTGTGTTCTTAACTGTCTTATGTGATTATATTCATGCTTTCTTATCTGACCATTTTGTATGTGAATTTGGTTGTTGTTGACTTACAGCTAGTGTTTACATCAAAATGAAGAAACCAAATGCTGCTATTCGGGATGCCACCGCAGCTCTGGAGGTCGTACCCTCTTTTCTTAATTGGCTTGTTCTTGAATGATTATTGTTGCCTTTTTATGTTAATAAAATACTCCAGGCTCATGCATGGTAATATCTTAGTTTCTTTGAAAAAGTGCATCTCGTGTTGTGCTGTGGCCATGCGTGGCACAGTTGCTATCCGACATAATAATAAAGAGAATCTAGCATCAGCGCCTGTAATCACAGATCAATATTTGTTCCATGTAGTTAGTTATGTTTGCGCTGCTGCATGTAGTGTTGGCATAGCTATCATCACCATAAATCTTCTCAAATTTCAAATTCTTCTTTTGGCAAGTCGCAGTGTTGTGTACAGTGGTGTGATACAAAACATTTTTGGACAACTGAATTCACATATATAATAAATTTTATCCAGATCAATCCAGATTCTGCCAAAGGGTACAAATCACGTGGCATAGCACGGGCAATGCTTGGGCAATGGGAAGAGGCTGCTAAGGATCTTCACTTGGCCTCAAAGCTAGACTATGATGAGGAAATCAATGCTGTACTTAAGAAGGTTGGTCTTTAAATATCTTTGTCGTCATGTGCATATTGTTGCATCTTTCTCATAAATTTTAGTTGTGTCAGTACGTGTGGCAACACAATTAGGTCGAGAAATGCTGCTTCAGAATATTGCTCATAATTAGTTTGAAAAGGTGGAATTTGGAATTATGATGATGATCCTTTCCTTTTTCATTCTTTTTATAGGTCGAACCCAATGTGCATAAGATTGAGGAACATCGTAGGAAATATGACAGGCTGCGGAAAGAGAGAGAAGACAGCAAGATTGAGCGTGAGCGACAACGTCGTAAAGCTGAAGCTCAGGTAAACCATCTTTCTGTATCATCCAATTATTTTTGGTTGTCTACACATGATCTAATTTTCCCTTTGCATTTTCTAAGGCTGCGTATGAGAAGGCCAAGAAGCAAGAGGAGTCATCTTCAAGTAGAAGAGCAGGAGGCATGCCAGGCGGATTCCCAGGTGGAATGCCTGGAGGCTTTCCTGGTGGTATGCCTGGAGGATTTCCTGGGAGCATGCCTGGTGGTATGCCCGGGAATGTTGATTACAGCAAAATACTGAATGTGAGAATTTCTTCTATTTCTAATTCTGATAAAGTACAGACTTTCCATTTTGCGTTGGAGGAGTTATAGTTGCTGTTTAAAAGACCTTAATGGTCTTGTGTGCTTTTCAGTAGAGCAGGTCATAATTATCTTATTATTCCAAAATCACACTCGACAATTTGCTTAATATGATTGATGCAGGATCCTGAGTTGATGGCAGCATTCAAAGACCCTGAAGTCATGGCTGCACTCCAAGATGGTATGTGTCTCCTTGTTCGCTAACATATGTTTCATCATGTTTGAGAATATGTGCATTTACATGAACTCTCGTTGTTGTTGGTAGAGATTACTTTTGGTTTGCTACAGAGCCAGGAAATTTTAGTTTACATGTCTTCCTGCTTTGATTATGTTGTACCTGTTTTTGCTTTTGCTGTTCCACACTTTTCAAGATCATAGTGAAGATAAAATTTTGAGAATGATGTGGCATGGCGACAAAGATTTAACAATGTAGTTATTTATTGTCCTCATACTCTTGTGCGTTTGGTGTTTTTACTCGTACAGTATTGTTTTTCTCTTTCTAAGTTTGTGGTTGAGTAAGTATATTAAATTACTGTCCCCTATTAGAATTACAGAATGTTAGAAGGAAAGTGCAGTTGGAAGATTAAATAAATAAACCTCTGTATCTCCTCGCATAATGGTCCGACTGTCGGAAGCTTTCACAGAGAAGTAATGTAGATGGCCCACTTAATAACTAAAACACTGCTGAATACATGATATTATTGTGGAAACGCCTAGCCTATATTATTGCATATTGGATGTGGAAAATGTTTAGTTGAGCCCACTAGCCCATAATACCAATTAAGCTTGTCGGATTAGAGATGATCATTGGTAAGAACAATGTGCCGTGCAAATTTTTTCTACCAATGTATAGTTTAACAGACAAGATAAATTAAACTGTGCCCAAAGGTTTTCTAGTTTCTTCTTCAGGCAAGAGGACTTGCCTTGTACTGATGCTAGTTTGTCTACCTCTGCTACCTACCTCGATGATGTTCACGTACAATGTTCAAGTGAAATTACAGTTGCTTTGAGCTCATTGTTGAACCCGATCGATCCTAATTTTTTTTTATACAACATTTCAATTGTTGGAAGTTGTTAATGAACCATTTACTTGCGCCTTACGTTGGATGAAACACTGTGCCTTCCCTTTTAAGATCAACCTGCCGATGGCTTTAAGAAGAATGATGCTGCTTTTCTCACTTGAAGTATATTATGTGGTGCAAAACTAGGTGCTGCAATGGCTCCTATCTCTGATTCACTGGTTGTGTTTTGCAGTAATGAAGAACCCTGCTAACCTGGCCAAACATCAATCGAATCCAAAGGTGGCTCCAATTATTGCAAAAATGATGAGTAAATTTGCTGGACCAAAGTGACAATGTAAGCTGAGATCCCGAACTTCTATTGCTTTAAGAGTCAAATATGATCACTTCATGCTTAGAGTCTGTGGTATATGCTTATTTCATTGTGTCTTGAATCTATAGACTAACAGGAAGCAAATTACTCCAATGGATGTTGACATGTACAGATTGTTTTGCCATCTTTATTGTGTTCTCAGTTTTGTGACATTGTTTTATACTGCTGTAATGGCTCGAATTCTTCTCTTGATATGGCTTTTGTGATTCCGACCGTCGTGAGTGCAATTTTCGGAACCTTAACCTGCTTCATATGGTTGTCAATGTTCAGAACTTGGCCCAGATGCTAATAAATCATGCTATCTATTCTTCACCTAAGAGTTGTTAGATTCGTTGTTATTGCACAGCAAAGAATTCCTTGTGTGCAAGATCGGATTTGCATTTCTGCAATAGTAATTTAGATTCGATCCTAACTCGTAAATGCAATTGGAATTGGAAAGGGGCACACTAACATCCCAAGAACTAATACTATTGCATTAGTTTTTGTTTGTCTTATTGTTCATGTGATCTGATTTAAAATTAGGGCGAATTATATTATTAGGCATTGAACTCTGATCTAATTACACAAATCATTTGTATTTTTTAAAAATTATATGTACATTCATAAAAAACGGTAACATTATTACACCAATATTCCCTCTCCCGCTTTCTGGCTTGGAAATTTAGGTTAAATTATATTTTTTGTTTCTGTACTTAGGGCCAAAATAGACTTTGGTCTACGCAATTTTGGTATTTAATCTTTTCAAATTGTATAATTTTGGTCTAATAGTTAATATTGATATTACGGTTAACGGAGCTGGGAATATGGTTGTGTTCTACGTACCACGGTCGTGCAGTGCAATGTTGCGCAACAAGGAAATAATAATGATTGAGAGAAAGCAATAAAACTGAAAATAAAATATTATGAAAATAAAATATTAGAGATAATAATAAAATAGATATAAAAGACTAAAAAAAGAAAAGAAAATAGAAATAAAAAATCAGAGAAATTAATATAAATGAAAATAAAAGCTTAGGGAAAGGGAAAGTAATAAAAATGGAAGGAAAAAGATTAGAGAAATTAATAAAAATAGAAATAAAAGATTAGAGAATGTAATAAAATAGGAATAAAAGATTAGAAAACGTAATAAAGATGGAAATAAAATATTAAAGAAAGTAACAAAAATAGAACTAAAATATTAGAGAAATAAAAGATTATGGAAATAAAAATTATTTTCTCTAATCTTTTATTTCCATTTTATTACTTTCTCTAATCCATTTTAATTTTCTTGTTGTACAACACGCCCGTGCTGTGTTCCCAGTTTTATTAATTTTAACTTCAATTTTAATCATTGGATCAAAATTGTAATAATTTGAAAAGATTATAAATCAAAATCGCGTCTGAAAATATTCTGGAACTAAAATCAACTTTGGCCCTAAATGTAGAGATAAAAAATGTAATTTACTCAAAAATTAATGATGTTAGCAAAAAATATCAATGAAACCCAAAAATGCTCCATTGACCTAGTCCAACATAAATTTATTTTTTCATGGACAGAAATGCCCCTAGAAGATGTTTCTAATCACTTAAAGGCAAAGGGTATCATAGTAATGTTTGTGGAGATGATAATGTGGTCTCATATATTTTTTATTTGACTAAACTTAATATCCTTAAATTCTAAAGATTAAAAGATTATAATGAATTCTTTTAACATTAAACGAATATAATTAAAATTCTTAAAGTTAAAAGAGTATAAGTAAAATTCTAAATTATACTTATCTTCTATTTTTTTATATATAATTAAATTTTATTAAATATCTAGTTATTAAATTATTTTAAATTACCCTCACCATCGCGCGCTGCCCCCACCCTCGCCCAAACTGCGCCCAGCCCTGTCTCCATCACCGCCCTCTGCTTTGTCGACCTACCCTTTGAAATTTGAAAAGGTGAGAAGTGTTTAATTTGAAATTTCAAACAAAGGGGAAATTGGTTTGTACACTTAGTCTATTTTTAAGTGATTTCGTTTTTTTTTTTTTTTTTTTTTTTTTTTTTTTTTTTTTTTTTTCCTTTTTAGGCTTTCACCTTAGGAGTAAATAAGTCTTTTTACATCTTTCGACCACCTTTTTAATTGATAGGATGGTTTTTATAATTATTAGTTAACAATGCACACGGTTCTCGCGAGTATATAAAAAAGAATTGTGATATGAGATGAAAAGAAAAAAATTATGAAGGAATGAGAAAAAAAAAGTTAGTAAGATAAAAAAACACATGGAGTGGGGTGAGTGAAACGGGGAGTAGTGGGTTGAGAGGAAAATAATAAAATTACTTTTCGTACCAATAATTTTTTTTAAAGAAAGAAATGATATGTAGGGCAAATTTGGGCATTCAAAAGTTGGTACGCCAAAAGATTTCTTTTACAATAGTATAGATTTAAAAGACATGAGAATTTGTGTAAATAGACCATATGCAAAAGGGTAAAATGTCATTGTTCCTTAAAATTATTAATTATCTATTTATACTAAATATAAAAAGAAAACACATTTTTTACTAAGAGGGAATGGTTACTTACTCTGTGAAATCAATTTTTTATTATGCCAATAATACTACTAAGTTTGATGTGAGCAAAAAGTGTTCAATCAAAGTTGTCTTCCTGGACTCAAGCGTAATGAGCTTGGATTTTGAAAACTTGGAACAGGGAATCTGCAAACAAAACGTTAACACTCCGACGCTCAAGTTAGTAAGCAGTTTTGGAATTAATAAGCTTGAATGCAAGAAGAATTTAATGAGAATCAAGGGCATAAAAGTATGCTAAGTGCGATGGGTAGAGAAAGTTGTGTATTCAGAGTGTAAAAAGACGTTACTCATCCAGCCAAGGGGGCTGGTATTTATAGGAAACATTCCTTGAGGTAGAGGAGTTCTAGGGGAGGTAGGACTCCTCGGGGATTGGCTGGAGCCTCCCTATTTGGATGGGCTTGGCGTCGACTTCCCTTAGATGAGCTAAGGGCTGTTGGGTTACTTTTTTTCAGGGCTCGCCTCTTGGAGATGGGTCCTTCTAACCTTTGGATCGTATATATGGCCGTGCCGACTATTTTATGCATACCAATCAGTCCCCCTACTCTGTGGAGGGGGGGGGGGGGGAAGGGGAGAATATCTCTTACTCCCCGTAAGATTAGGAGTCTTCCTGAAGGCCCCTTGGGGGTCTTTCTTCCCTGGGGGCGAAACTACCCCGATCTTCTTTGACCTTCTGCATTCTAAGAATGTCAGCCTTCCTTCCTTGGAATAACAAGCGTCCTTCGCTTTTAAGAAAGGGTTGTCAGCCTTCGCAAACTTCGAGGCCATGGCCGTAGCCCAGTAATATGGCTAGGGCTTGATTTGATTTTTCTGGCGCCCAAATTCCTTGGGGCGTGGGCGTGTGGTTCTACTCGTTCTGCATAAGAGGGCAGTTTTTGATAACTGCCCATGTCGGTATTGTAACCGCCCAATGGGGGGTGGTTATATGCATGTTCGCCCAGGTAACCGCATCCTTCCCCTCTCGCCCCTGTAACCGCGCCCATAAGGGTCTCCTTTCACCTTCACCCTCTCTCTCCCTCGCCATTTGAAAGGAAGAAACTTTAAAGTCCACCCAAGAATTGTAAGTTCATCTTTTCTTTTAAGTCTACTTTTCTTTCTTAGCGTCTTAGCCATGTCTTCTTCTTCTACCCCTTCTAATGAATCAGTGTGATGTGTGGGAGCGAGATATGTGGGCGACGATCCCTTTGAGGCCATCTCTGGGGGTGCCGACCGTGGTTCGGCGGCCCCAGTGACAATCGGAGGTGGAGCTTTAGGCAACTGGCACACCCTGCTAGACGTTTGGTAGATGAGCTAGAGGAGGGAAGTGAGGGAGAGTAAGAAGAGGAGGATTTTGAGGGTTATGAGGGGGAGAGTTTGGTGAGAGACGAGGCGGAGGGTTCTTCCCTCGGCGAGGTGGGAATTATGTCGGAGCTTGAGGAGATGGGCTTGGCGGAGGCAGGTAGGTCTGCCTCCTCTCCCAATGTGGCCACCCTGAGGGAGGAGTTTGGCATCCCCTAGACTTTAGTATTTATACCCCCTCTTCCATGGATGTGTCGGAGCACCTCCGAGAGGTTGTTTAAGCTTTTTCATAGCCCTACTGCAAGCGGACCTTAGCTTTCCTGTGCCTGTCTTCTACCAGGATGTGTCTAACTATAGGTCCCCTTGAACCAGTTGAGTCCCAATTCCTTTAGTTGTTTAGCCAGTTTTGTTATGACCTTGAGTCATAGTGATCTGCCCGTCACAACCGACCATTTCTTGTTTTGTTTTCGCCTGAAGAGGTATGAACCGGGGGTTTTTCACTTCTTCCCCCCCTCCCCCAAGTGTAAGTTTTCTGCTAGCCCCTAGTGCCCCTAAGCACTGGAAAGGGACCTTTGTTTATGTCCCCCCCCATGCCTTGGTCTTTCCCAGCCAGTGGATCATGGATCTTCTTACTGTCCCTTCTTTTTCGACAAAGGATCATCCAACCGCCTTCTCGTCCGCCCTGGCTGAATTGAATCGACACCCTTATGCCATTCGAGACATGATTGATGAGAGGCTCCTCTCTTGGTTTGGGCTGAGTCTCAGGAGGTCCCTCTGGAGGAGCCCCTGGGTATTCTTTTAATATTTTTGTTGCCATTGTTTAGATTGATGTGGGTCGTATTTGACTGTTGATTTCCTTTTATGACAGAGGTTATCATATTTGGGAAGCGCTTGCAAGACAGTGCCCAAGGCATCCCTGCAGGGACGACTTCCATCGCTCGGACCCTTGAGGGGACCCTTATCGAGGCTAAGGGGAAATGACCGTTTGACTCCTCCACCGCCAGGGGGTTCTTCCAAGAGGACTGAGGGGCTTCCTCCAGCCAGCCTTCTTCGGGAGGCTTTCAGAGGGCATCCACTCGTTCCACCACAGGGCCCCCTCCTCCGCCTCTCCCTCAGGGGGTTCGTCTCCTCGCCGCCAACGCTTCATCCCGAATTCGGAGGTATCCATCAGTCCGTCCTGAAGGAGCGAGAAGTGAATCAGGACTCTACACGAAGCTCCAAGGAGGGATGGTGCTCCCAACGGACAGGCGGGCCATGGATTCCTACTCTTAGGAGGATCTGGCCAAGGCTCTAGCCTGCCATGCCTCCAAGATTGTGCATTTCATAGTCTTTCTTGGATTTTCTTTGTAAGCCTGCTTGGTGGCTGATATTCTTTTATTTGACGTAGGTGTCAACTTTGGTGGGGGGCTTGCTGGGTCGCCCCCAGGAGATGCCCTTCCCCCCTGTGGACGGGCAGAAGAAGAAGCTGAAGGACTGTCTGGAGAGGCTGGCTGCTGAAGTGACGAAGCTGAAAGGATCGAGGAAGGAGGCTTGGGAGAAGTTCCATGAGTACGAAAGGGAAAGAAGAAACTTCACCAAGACTTCCTGGCCTTGTCAAAAGATCAAGCGGATGCCTTGGCCCAGGCAGCGGATCAGGCCTGATGGGAATTCCTCAATTCCAAAGAGGGGCAAAACTTCCTGGCCACCTACTGGGAGAGCCGCCTCAAGGCTTATAAGAATTCTGATGATTATCAGTAGGAGGTGGCCGATATTGTTGGGTCGTTTCTGTGCTATGGATTCCAGGGCTGCCGAAAGCAATTTGTGGCCAATGGTTACCCTCCAGAGGGGACGGAGCCCTCCTTTTTGGACTTTGATGTTGCCCAGTAGAATGCCCAGTTCGCACCTCCTCTCTCCACCGAGCCAGGTAATAGAATTACCATGCTGACTTCTGTATTGTCCAACGTCTTTAAGTTATTAAATGATATGGCGGGGAAATTCCTTGCAGAAGGTGCTTGGACCACTTGCTGGACACTGTGATGGAGAAGGTTAGGGCCCCTCGGGAGGAAGGCACAAGGGCGGAGGCCCTCGAGGAAAAGCCTTTTGAGGCAACACTGGCCCCCCCTTCAGGTCCGACGGAGGCTGATCCCCCCTCCGCAGAGTCAGCCCATGGAAGAAGCTGAAAAGACCTCGCTTGGGGGGAAACAAGAATGATTTGTACCACCTCTCCTTTGAAAATAATTTCTTTGGTTGCGTACCCCCTGTGCTAGGGATGAAACAATTTACTTGCTTTCCTTCTTTTTTTTTTTTTTTTTCCTATTTTGAATGATGCTTCCCCGCGGGACTGGTTTGGCCAGGGGGTTTTCAATGCTAATTTTTCCTTTGTTCGCATATTTTGAATGCTTTTGCTGCTAAGGGCTTGCCGCTCTGTTTTATGGGTTGGGCCCCATGCCCCCTTGCATGTTTCTTATATTTATGTTAAGGGTTTGTACCCTTTTGGACTTGTGAACATATAGTAGTTCTTAGGAAGATATGATTTTTTGGAAGTACCTGTTGAGAGGAGTAAATGCCTTGTACTTTTTGAAGATGAATGCTAGATGTGCCTGTGTATGAATAGGGCTTGTTGGGGGACAGGGCCTATTTGGGAACAGGGTTTATCTTCCTGGAAAATGTGATGCCTATGGGAGAACAAAACTTTTTCCAGATTTGAGGATGGTTGTGGTGGAACAGGCTTATGATTTTGGAGGGTGCCTGTTTGGAAGACAGGGCTTTGCAATTTTGAGAATGCCTATTTGGAAAACAGGGCTTTAGAATTTTGAAGATGCCTGTTTGGAAGAAAGGGCTTTGGAATTTTGAAAATACCTGTTTGGAAAACAGGGCTTTAAAATTTTGAAGGTGTCTGTTTGGAAGACAGGACTTATGAGTATCTTCCTATGCTAAGGACAGGAGGTATAAGTGGAAGCCATCCTTTGGTAGGAGGATCTTATTTTATCTGCCAATGTTTGGAGGAAGCCTCCTGCCCGGCTGGAGGGCTTTACTCATGAAGGCTTTATTTTGCACAGTCTGGCCAGGGTGCGTACGTTTGTTTTCTGGGGGAGTGCTCTATGTAGGGGGCAGATGTTACGTGAAGAATTTTCATAAGTTGTGAACATTCCAGGGGCGAGGCAGAGGACGCCCACCCCCAACTTCTAGTTCGTAGGCTCCATGGCCTAACATCCCCCTAACCTTGTAAGGTCCTTCCCAAGTGGGATCAAGTTTTCCTACGGGTTCCCAGGCCTCCACTTTTCGGAGCACCAGGTCTCCCACTTGTAGCTCGCGAGGTCTTACTTGTTTGTTGTATGCATTAAGAATTAAACTTTTGTATCATTGCATGCGGAGGAATGCTTGTTCACGTAATTCCTTTATGAAATCAAGGCTTTCTTTGAGCAGGTTGTTATTTCTGTCTTCAGCGTAACAAATTATTCGATGGGAAGGCATGCTCACTTCAACAGGTATCACTGCCTCCCTTCCATATATAAGGGAAAAAGGGCTTTCTCCCATGGAATTTCTAACGGAGTTCCGGTAAGCCAGAGGACGCTTGAGAGCTCTTTTGCCCAATTGTCCACTGCCTTCTTGAGTCTCCTCTTCATTCCTTGTAGGAGGGTACGATTAGTAACTTCCACTTGACCATTAGCCTGAGGATGCACGACGGAGGTAAACCTTTGTTTAATTTGCAAACCTTTGCACCATTTTTGGATTTTGTTCCCCCAAACTTGCCTTCCATTGTCTGAGATTATTTCTCGAGGGAGTCTAAAACGATAGATGATGTTCTTCTAGAGGAATTTCATGACATCCCCCTCGGTAATGCATGAGAGGGGTTCGGATTCCACCCATTTGGTGAAGTAGTCGATGGCTACTAGTGGGAACTTCCTTTGTCAAGGGCTATGGGGAAAGGTCACAATGTCTATGCCCCACTGAGCGTAGGGGCAAGGAGCCAACATAGTGGTTAATGGCTTGGCTGGTTGATGCAGTAAGGAGGAATGCCTCTGATATATTTCACAATGCCTTACCAATGTCTTGGCATCTTGTTTGATTGTAGGCCAAAAGTATCCGACCCTGAGGGACTTGTTGGCCAGAGCCAGGGCCCTTATATGGGACCCACAACATTCGCCGTGGATTTCTTTGAGGACGTGCATCCCTTCCTCCTTAGACAGGCATTTCAGCAATGGATGAGTGAATGATTTCTTGTAGAGCGTGCTTCCCATGAGGAGGAATTGCACTGCCCGCTTCTCCAGATGGGGCAGTCTCCCATTTGTCGGAGGGGAGGCGCCCTTCTCTGAGCCAATCTAGGATTGGTTGCCTCCTGTCCCCCCAGGGAGTATAGTCTAGACCTCTAGGGAGGCTTCGGGTTTTGCTATGTTGTATGGTAATTTGCCGAGTCTGACAGTCTTCTGTAGTGCTAGCCAATTTAGACAAGTAATCAGCTTTGTTGTTTTCCTCTCTCGGATTTGGACAATCCAGAAGTCCTCAATTTCAACTTCCATTCTGCGATCCTTTGGAGGTATTGCTTCATGCTTTCCTCCTTGGCCTCATAGATTCCTTCTGTTTGTTTGACGATGAGTTGGGAATCAGAGTAGGCTATCAGGCGTCTGGCCCCAGCCTCTCATGCCTAAGGTAAGGGCTTCATACTCCGCCTCATTATTAGAGGCATTAAATCCAAATTTGATTGTGAATTCTAAGTCTACCATTTCTGGGATGGTGAGAACTATTCTCGCCCTACTCCCTTGGGCCGTGGAGATCCGTCCACATGTAACAACCACACCCCCCTCGCGGGAGGGGGGAGAGGTAGTTTCTGATATAAAGTCCACCAAAGCCTGGGCTTTGATGGCAGTGCGAGGGAGGTACGAGATATCGTATTCACTGAGTTCTATGGCCCACTTGATCAGCTGCCTCAAGGTTTTGGGCTTTCCCAGGACCTGCTTAAGGGGATGATTGATAAGTGTGTAATCTGCCATGTTTTGACGCTTGTAATGCCTTATTTTAAGGACTAATTACTCCTAATCATGTGGATTTATTATATTTTCAGGAAATACGTCTTGTAAGGAGTAAAAGATGGTGAATTGAATCTAAGAATGACATTTGAAGGCATTTAAGGGAACAAGTGGAAAAAAGTGGCAGATTCGAAGTTTCCACTTAGCGTGCCCATACTTAACGCTGTAGTCAACCCAGGAAGAAAAGGAAACCTGCGGATTTTGTTGAAGGAAGAAGGAATGATTGTTGAAATACCTCTTGAGGATCCGAAAATTGCCCATTAGATTGCTAGGAATTAAGTTATTAACAATTTTATTATCAATCATGTATCTATCTCTTTTCATGTCTAGGTTCGTGAGGTGCTAATAGTATAAATAGGCGACACCTCACAACTCAAAAACTATCTTTTGTTTACGTCGAATTCTATAGTTTATTTCATTATTCCTCTTCATCTATCTCTTTTTATTTTTATACGTTGCCCAATTGCTAATGGAATTCCACTCTTTAGTGTGTTCTTCCATTAGCATGTTAGCCTAATTTCTTAATTTTTCGGTTAAAGTACGGTGAATTCTTGATTCGTAGAATGTTGTGAGATCTAATAAGTGCTTACTACCTTTGTTAAAATCTATATTCATGTTATTCTCCGCGCTCTTTTTACAAAAGTCTGATTTTTGACTAATATAATCAGTTGTTCATTATCAAGAAGGTTTGTTAGCTATTTGAATTTACAAATCTGTAATTGTTTGTTTAGTTCAATAATTAGTAGCAACATAGCATGGTTAATCATGTCAAAGTAGTTAGTTTTGTTATGGGAATGCATGATCTAATCTAAATGAATCCTCGTAGGAATTTGTTCTTTAGGATCAGGCCCTTCTAGTTCTTAATGCTGTTGATGAATTAAATCTTGTGGAAGTTCCCGGGGTTGTTCATTGATTAAGGGATCTAGCCAACGGACGTTCCTTGGCTAAAGAAAAGGTAAGGAAGGGTGAGGTTGTTCGGTCGTACCAATGACCATAACTTATCTACGTGTTTTAATAATTGTTACATTTGCATCGATGATCAACTAACGGAATCAAGCGTGAACTCACTTTAACCGGGAAAGCTTTCTTATCAATTAATCTTCCCCTTTTAAATCGTCCTTTGTTATTTTCTTTTAAAAACTAAAAATCTAAACACCCATTTTTATTTCTTTTAGAAATCAACTTACGCCGATCCCTGTGGATTCGACCCTACTTACCGCTTTCGCAAGAAAGTAATCGTAGGAATTATTTTTGGTGGTTTCGACGGCCATCAAATTTTGGCGCCGTTGCCGGGGATTGGTATTTTTAAGTCGATTTCTTCTTCACTTAATTTATGCTATTATTGATGCCAAGGTCCTCGTACAGGTGAACTGAAATTCGACCTCGAGATCGAGAAGACTGCGCGAAGATTTCGTTGGGAGACCAAACAACAAACCAAAGAGGCATCAACTTCTTACGAGGACGGGAAGGATATAACATTAGAATTCACAGAATCCTCCAGAGAATCTGAAGAAGAAGAAGTCATGGCTATAGTTCTGGAGAGATCAATCAAAGATATGACTTCGCTGGATCTGAACCAGCAACCACTCTGCATAGAATATCCGAATTTAGAGGTAAATTTTGAATTAAAGTCTGGTTTAATTCATTTACTTCCTACTTTCGCGGTCTTGCAAGAGAAGATCCGCATAAGCACTTGATGGAATTCCATGTGGTATGTTCCGGAATGCGACCACAAGGAGTCACCGAAAAGCAGGTTAAACTTAGGGCCTTTCCTGTCTCTCTCGCCGACCAAGCGAAAGATTGGCTGTATTTTCTACCTTCGGGATCCATCACGACTTGGAACGATCTCAAGAGACAGTTTCTTGAGAAATATTTTCCTGCTTCACGAGCCACAACAATCCGAAAACAGATCAGTGGAATTCACCAATTCGCAGGAGAAAGTCTTTTTGAGTACTGAGGTAGATTCAATCAGTTGGTGAAAAGCTGCCATCACCACCAGATTCCAGACCACCTCTTGATCCAGTACTTCTATGAAGGTCTTTCAGACATGGACAGAAAATTAATCGACACAGCTAATGGAGGCGCATTCTTCAATAAAACCCTAACCGAGGCTCGTAATTTGATTTCAATCATGGCGTCCAATACACAACAGTTCGGAATCAGACACAATGACCCACTAAAATGGGGTAATGAGGTAAGTATGGCAATTTTTAATGATCGATTGAATGAGCTCACATCTCTTGTTAAAAAAAATTTCATAGAGAAGCATCAACATGTCAAGGTTTGTGGTATATGCACTTCGATGGAGCACCCCGCCGATGCGTGCCCAACACTTCAAGAACCACCAACCGAACAAATTGATGCCATAGGGGGAGTTCCTGGATAGCAGCAAAGGAGATACGACCCATTCTCCAACACTTACAACCCCGGATGGAAGGATCACCCGAACCTGAGCTATGGAACTCAGCCACAAAATTTTCAGAGACCGCAATACAGACCGCCTGTGCAACCCCCTCTACCTAATCCCAAACAAAGCACATCACTTGAAGACATTCATCACCAATGCTCAACAAATTCAACAGAATACTCAACAGCAGATCCAACAACTTCAGCAGAACCAACATAACACCCAAGCGAGTATTCAGAACTTGGAATCCCAAATCAGTCAATTGGCTTCATCTGTCAGTAGAATGGAATTTCAAGGTAAGCTACCGTCTCAAATTGTGATTAATCCTAAACAAAATGCTACTGCTATTATTTTACGCAGTGGAAAAAGGTTGAAGCCGAACAACGATGAAAATAGCACTAAGCTTGGCCACACCCAGGAGGACGAATCAGAACAGGAAATTGAGGTTCCACAACAGCAAGTGGACGAGCATGAATCAGCCAAGGAGGACCAACCAAAGGTGCTAGTGACGAAACCCCCCTTCCCAGAGAGGTTTGCCAAGTTAAAAAAAGAGGAAGAACAAAAAGAGATCCTAGAGACATTTCGCAAAGTTGAGGCCCCATTGATCGATGCAATCAAGCAAATACCCCGATACGCGAAATTTCTCAAGGAATTATGCACTAGGAAGGAAAAGTTAAAGGGCAACGAATGGGTAAGCATGGATGAAAGTGTGTCTGCAATTCTCTAACGTAAATTGCCGCAAAAATACAAAGACCCAGGTACATTTTTCATCCCATGTAAAATCGATTTGATTTGTATAAAAAGGGCAATGTGCGATTTAGGTGCTTCCATTAATGTAACGCCTCTCACTATTTTCGAGTCCTTACACGTTGGCCCTTTGAAGAAACAGGAGTAGTGATCCAACTTGCGGATCGTTCAGTTGTGTACCCGAAGGGGTTTTAGAAGATGTGTTGGTACAAGTAAACGAGTTGGTTTTTTCTGCCGATTTCTATGTTTTAGATATGAGGGAGGACAATTCCCCCAATTCCACATCTATTTTGTTGGGAAGACCTTTCCTCAAAACTGCTAGGACAAAAGTCGACGTGCATAAGGGTACTTTAACCATGGAATTTGATGGTGAAATAATACGATTCAATATTTACGATTCCATGAGGTATCCTAGTGATGTCCCAACTGCTGTGCTTGTAGATATTTTTGACCCTTTTGTGCAGGAATTTTCGAAGAACAATGCCGATGACCACGTGAAGTTGGCATTAGAGGAAGGCCTCACACCGTCACGAGTACAAACATTAGAAGACAATATGGTTGTTGATCCCGAAATTGGTGCGCCTATTCTAGAGTTAAAGGAAACGCTGGACCATCTTAAGTATGCCTTCCTAGGCGAGAACAACACATTGCCGGTGATTATCTCGAGCAAACTCTCCACCTTGAAAGAAGAAAAGTTAGCTCATTTGCTTCGAGAGTTTAGAGGGGCCATCGGATGGACTGTTGGCAACGTCAAAGTTCTTGAGTCCAAGAACTTACAACAACAAAGGTATTCATGAAACGATAAGTTCGAGGAAGAATTCTCTCATGGACCTTAAAAATTTTTCCTAGGTCCACACCATCGTCGGTGCACTACATTGAAGAAGTGGACCTAGAGTGCTCTAATTGTTCAAGGTGAGGCACAACGTCTAGCCAAAGACATTAAAGAAAGGCTCTACGTGGGAGGCAACCCACTTTTCTCTACCCCTCTTTGCTATATTTTTAGTTTTATTCATTTGAATGTCGTGAAAAAATGAAGTCTATACGTATGTTCATTAGACGTGCCCACACCTAGCAGATCGAACAAATTTGTCCAAATCTTCAGATTTGACTGACTCGCTAGCTCTGTTAAGCGTGCCCACATCTAACGGACCATCTCAATTACCGATTTGTAAGAATCACTAGACGTGCCCACATCTAGCAAATCAAAAAAATCTGTAAATCCATCATTCTAAGACTCATTTTTACACATTTTCTATTTTTTTTTCAAAAAAAAAAATCCAAACCAAAAATTCGAAAAAAATGAAGTTTCCTATAAGGAAATTAGGGCACACCTTTCCTCACCCTTTCATCTCTATTTCAGCAATTCAAAGGAACCCATCCCCTTATGCCCAAGAACTCGCCGCTGCCGAATCTGCTCAACCCGCCGCTTTTCTGTCAACATTGTCACACGGCTACTACCCCTGCTGAACCTACTCCGCCGTTGTTGCCTGCCGAAACCGCAACTCGCCGCTGTCGTCGACTGCATGCACTTAGAGACGTTCTCTTCCCTTATCTCTATTTTTTTTCGTTCTTGAGTTGCATGCATGTGTCCATATTGAGGACAATGCGGATTTTAAGTGTGGGGGTATGATTATGCTTGTTGTGTTGTGCTTGATGAGATGTTATGCTTGTTGAGATTGGCGGATAATATTTTGCATCGTTGGATAATTTTTGTTGGTTGTGAAATATTTTTGTGGAGATTCTGAAAAAAATTTTGGCTTGATGAAATCCTTCCCATTTTTTGGAGTACTCTTGATTTGGAAGCATTATGTGCAAAAGGATACATGTTTCATGCTTTAGGTAACTCATGGCTTGACAACTTGTTTTTGTCTCAATAACTTGAAGTAAAAATTCTTTTGTATGGAATTAGTGGACTAGACAAAACCTTGTCAGCTTTTGAGCCTAAACACATTGATGAAATATTCCATCCTTTCTTGAGAGAAAAATGCTTCTATGACTTTGTGTTATTAGAAATTGCTTTGAAACCGCATCGATGCTACATAAATGTGCATGCATTTGGATATGATAAAGGCACTAGGATTGAAACTACTTTGGCTTAAATTGACCACTACATTACATGTTGACCCTAGTAAACCCACTTGAGCCTTTTTAGCCTTGTTTTGTTGATATGAGCCGTTAACTATGAGCCTAACCCATCATTCTTTAACCTTGATTTGAACCCTCCCAAGAATCATTAGAGCATCAAGGAAAATGAATGTTTATCCTAAAGAAAGGTTCTCAAAACAAGGTGAGGAATTGAACCATTGCCATTTTGTGCGCTAAGGGTATATCTCAAAATGAGTGTGGGGGTTTCAAATTGTGGTTGCATACTTTGTGGGAGCTAACATTGTTACCTTGTTCTATGCTTATTGCAAAAAAGAGAGAAAAAAAAAAAGAAAAGAAGAAAAAAGTTGGCAAAAGAAAGAATATTCCTGCCACAAAAAAAAAAAAAAGAGAAGGAAGAAAAAAAAAATCTGTTTCAAAAGAAACGAGAAGGCCTTCAAGAAGTTGTCAAAAAAATAGTTGGGGAATTGAATTACTCTTGAGAGCTTTGAATTGTTGTTCACTTAAAATCTTGATGCTCTAATTGAGTCTCTTGGAACTTAACCTCTTTATCCATAAATCCCTACCCCCAAACCAAAGCCCCATTACAACCAAAATTGAAGACCTTTTGATCCTTGTGTAGCATATTTCAAAGTGGTGGAGATGTGGTGTATAAGCAAGCTTATGGTGAAACATTGTTGTAGCAAAGCATCGAGGGATACACTTGAGCCATATACACTTGAGAGTTTGGAAAGCGGTGAGCAAAAGTCCACTAGTTTTGTATGACTGAATTTTGATGATGGACATTGAATAAGGACTTGTTTGAAGGCATGTTGAATTACCTTTTCATGTGATATGTCATTCCCATTGCACATGTTGCAACCTAACTTGAGTGTGTTCAATTGTGAAGAGGGTTCTAATTGCCAATTTGATCTTAATTTTGCTCGAGGACTAGCAAAAAGTTAAGTGTGGGGGTATTTGATAAGTGTATAATCTGCCATATTTTGATGCTTGTAATGCCTTATTTTAAGGACTAATTACTCCTAATCATGTGGATTTATTATATTTTCAAGAAATACGTCTTATAAGGAGTAAAAGATGGTGAATTGAAGCTAAGAATGACATTTGAAGGCATTTAAGGGAACAAGTGGAACAGAGTGGCAGATTCGAAGTCCCCACTAAGTGTGCCCACGCTTAACACTGCAGTCAACCCAGGAAGAAAAGGAAAGCTGCGGATTTTGTTAAAGGAAGAAGGAATGATTGCTGAAATACCTCTTGAGGGTCCGAAAATTGCTCATTAGATTGCTAGGATTTAAGTTATTAACATTTTTACTAGCAATCATGTATCTATCTCTTTTCATGTCTAGGTTCGTGAGGTGCTAATAGTATAAATAGGAGGCACCTCACAACTGATAAACTATCTCTTGTTTACATCGAATTCTATAGTTTATTTCATTATTCCTCTTCATCTATCTCTTTTTATTTTTATACATTGCCCAATTGCTAATGGAATTCCACTCTTTAGTGTGTTCTTCCATTAGCTTGTTAGGCTAATTTCTTAATTTTTTGGTTAAAGTATGGTGAATGCTTGATTCGTAGAATGTTGTGAGATCTAATAAGTGCTTACCACATTTGTTAAAATCTATATTCATGTTATTCTCTGCGCTCTTTTTACAAAAGTTTGATTTTTAAATAATATGATAAGTTGTTCATTATCAAGAAGGTTTGTTTAGCTATTTGAACTTACAAATCTTTAATTGTTTGTTTAGTTCAATAATTAGTAGCAACGTAGCATGATAATCATGTCAAAGTGGTTAGTTTTGTTATGGGGGAATGCATGATCTAATCTAAATGAATCCTCGTGGAATTTGTTCGTTAGGATCAGGCCCTTATAGTTCTTAATGCTGTTGATGAATTAAATCTTGTGGACGTTCCCGGGGTTGTTCATTGATTAAGGGATCTAGCGAACGAACGTTCCTTGGCTAACGAAAAGGTAAGGAAGGGTAAGGTTGTTCAGTCATACCAATGACCATAACTGATCTACGTGTTTTAATAACTGTTATATTTGCATCGATGATCAACTGACGGAATCAAGCATGAACTCACTTTAACCAAAAAGCTTTCTTATCTATTAATCTTCCCCTTTTAAATCGTCCTTTGTTATTTTTTTTTAAAAACTAAAAATCTAAATCCCCATTTTTATTTCTTTTAGAAGTCAACTTATCGCCGATCCCTGTAGATTCGACCCTACTTACCGCTTTCTCAAGAAAGTAATCGTAGGAATTATTTTTGGTGGTTTCAACGGCCATCAATGATTGGTGCGAACCCCTACCGGGTGGGACAAGAAGTAGGGGCGCAATCTCCGAGCGGTGACAACTAGGGCGAAGGACACTTTTTTCTATGGGGCTGTATCGTCCCTCAACTCCATTGAGGACTTTGCTGATGTAGTATATGGGCATTTGGTGCCCACCTTTCTCCTGTAGGAGGACTGAGCTTACCGCCCGAGAGGTGGCCGCTAGGTAAATATACAAGGTATCTCCAGGTATGGGTTTAACCAGCAAGGGGAGGCCAGCTAAGTATTTCTTAAGTTCATCGAAGGCTGTGTGGCATTCTTTCCCCCACTCGAAATCTTTGGCCTTCCTTAGAACTTTAAATAAGGGCAGACTTTCCTCGGCTGACTTAGTTATGAACCAGCCAAGTGCGGCTATCCTTCTTTTGAGGCGTTGCACTTCGTCAACATTGGTGGGAGCCTTTATATCCAGGATTTCCTTGATATTGAGGGATTGACTTCTATCCCCCTTTTTGTTACCATGAAGCCCAGGAAGCATCCCCCTCGCACCCCAAAGGCGCACTTAGCGGGGTTAAGCTTCAGGCGGTAGTTCCGAAGGACGCTGAAGGTCTCCTCCAAGTCTCCGACATGATCCTTCGCTTTTTTCTCTTGACGAGCATATCATCCTCGTATTTTTCAATATTCCATCCTAGCTGGCGGGGAATATCTTGTCCACTAGGCGCTGGTAGGTGGCGCCTTTGTTTTTTAGCCCAAAGGGCATAGCTACGTAGCAGAAAGTTCCTGCTGAGGTGATGAAGCTGACTCTCTTACGGTCTTACAGAGCCAACATGATCTGGTGATACCCTTGCGAGGCATCCATCATGCTTAGGAGCTCACATTCTGAGGTGGAATCCACTAACTGATCGATGCGTGGGTGAGGGTAGAAGTCCTTTGGGCAAGCTTTGTTGAGATCCTAAAAGTCAACGCACATTCTCCATTTTCCTCCTAGTTTGGGAATGAGGACCACATTTTGATAACCATTCTGGGAACTGGATTTTCTAGATATGGCCAACCTCTACTAATTTTTCTATTTCGGCTTGAATTGTTTTATCTTTTTCTAGGCCGAAGTGCCTTTTCTTCTGCTTGACGGGTCTCACGGCAGGATCAATGTTGAGGTGGTGCATGATGATTTCGAGATTTCTTCCTTGTATATCACGAGGAGACCAGGCGAATACATCCATGTTCGTTGTAGGCATTGTATCAGGCTTTCCCTGAGGGGTCGTCGTAGCTAAGACCTTATGCGGGGGGTTTTACCTGGGTTTCTCGGGCAAAGCTCGATGGTTAACAGCTCTTCTGTGGGTTGAACCTTAGCAGGGTTGTCCTCCTCCAAGGGAGCTTCCTCTTGGGGAGCCCTGGATTCTGCTGGCTCCTTCCCCTTGGAGGGGCCCCTTCCTTGTCTTTTACGTACTTCTTCTGGGAGCAATTCCATGGGCCCCCACTTTTGATCCTTAAGAACAACATCCATAGCATTTCAGGGATTGCTGCTGATCTCCATTGACTTCGCCTATTCCTCTAGGTACGGGGAATTTTATCTTCATATAAAGGTAGATATGACGGATTGGAAGGCATTCAGGGTTGGCCTCCCAAGGATGATGTTATACGCCGAGAGAGTGTTGACTATCAGGAATTTGACCAGGCAAGTCCTTCTTAGCGATCCTTGTCCTAATCAGAGTGGGAGGGTGATTACTCCCCTCGGGTGAACCACTTCTCCTGCGAATCCACACAGGGAGGTATCTACTTTTTTCGGGGGGCTCCCCCCAGCTACATTTGATCGTAGGCCTCCCCAAAGAGAATGTCAGTTGAGCTCCCAGAATCTATGAAGACTCTGTTCACTTCATAATTGGCTACCGTAGCGGTGATCACCAGTGCGTCATTATGGGGAAGCAGGATCCCCCTTTTCTCGCTGGGCCCAAATTGTATAATGGGCTTCCCTTCCACCGCATCCACATCCAGTACTTCCTCCGGGGGAAGGTCTCAAGCTTCCCGGGCTAGATTTCTATGAGACCTATGGCAGTCTCCCCCCATGGGTCCTCCTGATATCATCCGAATGACTCAGGGGGTTCGAGTCTCTCCCCAACCCCGAGGGGGCAGAAATGCGACCTTCTGCTCTAGGTGGGCCAGGGCTGGATTCCACAGGGCTTTCCCCTGGTGTTGATCCCTCTTCTGATAGGGCTTGTGCCTTGAATTTTCTCGCGACACACGAACTCCTATAAATATCCATTCTGGACCAATCGTTCGATTTCGTACTTTAGGTGTCGTATTCTTCTGTGGAATGGCCGTAGTCATTATGGAGTGGACAAGGTTGCGTTTGAGGAATGAAGTATGTGGGAAGTAACGGCCTTGAGGAGTCGGCCAAGGAGGCTGTGTGGGGCACTAAAGATCCGCCAACACTAGTTTGCAAGCATGGTCTGATTGAAGGCCCTAAGCTCCTGAAAACCCAAGCCCCCTCAGCCGAACGGATGCACAACTTGGACCACGCTAACCAGTATGCCTTCCGGTGTCCTCGATTGTGCCACCAGAAATCAGCACATAACGATTGGATGTCCCAAATAACCCCCTCCGACAGGCGAAACACGCCCATGGCATACATCGGAATAGCTGGAGCATTGCTTTGATAAGAATTCCCTTCCTTGCCTCGGAAAGCATCCTCTCATCCCACCTGCTGATCCTACTCCAAACTCTGTCACGCAAAGAATTGAACACCGCCCTTTAAGACTTTCCCACTATACCGGCAAGCCCAAGTAGAGATCATGCTGATTTGGCTTCCGAAGACCCAAAATGCTCGACAAATGTTCCTGTAAAGCCCCCTCCACGTTCCGCTGAAAACTACTGAGGACATGGTGAAGTTAATAGCCTGGCCGGAAGCTTGGGCGTAGACTTCCACCATCCGAGCAATCCCCCTCATTGCCTCTTTGCTGTCTTTGCTGAATAAGAGGGTATTGTCGGCAAATATCAAGTGTGAGATTGGAGGTTCCCCCGACAGATTGCCACCCCCCTCAATGTCCTAACCGCTTCCAGCCTACCAATTAAGGAACTAAGAGCCTCTGTGCACAAAAGAAACATATAAGGTGACAGTGGGTCCCCTTGACGGAGGCCCCGTTGGGGGGTAAGGGATCCAAAAACATGTCCATTCACTAAGAAAGAATAACGAACAGTAGAAACACACAACATAATGAGCTCAACAAAGCGGGAAGGGAAGCCTAATCTAAGCAAGACATACTTTAGAAAATTCCATTCGACCTTGTCATAAGCCTTGCTAATGTCGAGTTTTAGAGCCATGTGTCCCAGTTTACCCCAATTCCTAGTCCTCATATAATGATTAAGTTCATAGGCTACCAAGATATTGATCGTAATGAGCCGGGCCGCCACAAAAGCAGCTTGGGTAGGGGATATAACAAACTCAAGGAAAGGCTTAAGCCGATTAGCAATTCTTTTGGAAGCAACCTTATAAAGAACATTGCCCAGACTAATAAGCCGGCATTGGGAGAGGGATTCGGGCTTACGACATTTAGGAATTAACATGATGTGAGTATAATTTAACAAGGGGGGGGGGGGTATCACATGATTATTCAATAAAGACAATACACAATGCACAACATCTAATTTCACCGACTTCTAGAAACGCTGAAAAAATAAAGGCGGCATACCATCTGGTCTCGGGGACATCAATGGGGCGATTTGAAATAATGCTCACGCCACCTCCTCCTCGGTGAATGGTTGGGCCAGTGCTTGGGCGGTCCCGTAGTCAATCTTGCAGGGAAGGTGCTCCGTGCCCCTCTCAATTTCCGCTACTGATGGATAATCTGATGCAAACACCTTTGAGAAGTGACACTCAATCAGACTTTGGAGAGCAGTCAGGTCATCAACCCACCTCCTTTCCTCATCCCGTAACCGGCTGATATCATTCACCCTCCGCCTAAGACTCGCCTTCGCGTGGAAAAAGAAAGTGTTATGATCTCCCTCCCGAAGCCAATGGATTTTACTGTGCTGATGCCAGTATGAATCCTACCGCGATAAAATGGAGTTAAACTTTTGACGGAGTTGTGCTTCCTGTTCACGGGAGGCTCCTAAAATCACACCACCCTTTAGCCTCAGAATCTGTGCATCAATGAACTGAACCTGTTTCCTGTCAAGATGGGGTAGGGACCGACTCCATGAAGTTAACCAATCTCTGCAGGCTAACAGTTTGCTCAACACCCCTGAGTCCCCCGAACAACCTCCACCCCTGCCTGCCTTATTTGGACTACCGTTTCATAGTCGGTTCCTAAATCCAGTGAGCTTTGAACCTCCAAGGCCGAGGCCTCTGCTGCTGAATCGCTGGAGAGCCAACTGTAGAGACAAAGATTGAGGCATGATCAGAAAGTGCCGACTCAATGTGAGAAATAGAGGTCTCCGCATAAAGCTGAGTCCAAAGGGGATTCCCACGTGCGCGGTCTAAGCGAACCCAAATTATATCAGGAGCAGCATGATTGTTACACCAAGTGAAGGCCGATCCAACCACAAAACCAAAGTCATGGAGGTCTACAGCCTGAAGCGCCAAACGAAAGTGTTGGATTTGCCACTGTGGCTGGTCCAACCCACCCTATTTCTCATCCTGCCGCAAGATCTTGTTGAAATCACCAACACATAACCAAGGTCGGCGAGACTGAGCGGCAAGCAGAGATAAAAGAGACCAAGTACGAGTTCGGTTCCCGCCTCAGGCGCACCATAAATGCCTGTAAACCGTCAACTGTGCTCGGCATCCTCTAGTTGGACTGAAGCTGAACAGAAACATATTTATCCCAAAGCAAGGCGAGGCCACCACTCTTCCCATGCGAAGGCACTCCAACACCCAAATAACCCAGTTTATTTTTAATGAACTCAATACGACCAAAGTTACACTTGGTTTCGGCCAAGAAAACCAAGGAGGGCTGGTGCATGCGAACCAAATCCTGCAGTCCGTGAAACTTGCCAAGGCCCCCTACACCCTGACAATTCCAGCAAAGCACACTTTTGTCCCCCGGCGGGACTGCCCCGCCGTCTCCGCCGAGAAGTTGGTAATATCCGCTAAGGGATGGGAATGGCTATTGCCTTTTTTTTTGTTTTTTTTTTTTTATCAATGTGTGAAGGCTTTGCAGGACAAGCGGATCCGTCCGGGAGTGCGAGCGGAAGCGAGAAAGTGAGAAAATGGTACGTAAATTTAAATTTAATTTAAATAAATGAATCCCAAGGGGTGTACCCTTGGGTGCTCAACCGGGCGTTCGATGTAGGATGTGTAAATATTAGATATGTATATTAAACACATAGGGCATAGATATATATAAATCAATCAAAGCGTAATAAAATCGTTACCTTTGATTGTTTAGCGTGTGCTCCCGGCTACTTGCGTTGTTCCTTCTCCGGAATGCTCATGAAATCCAAACGTATGGATTCTCCAAAGGTGATCCACACCACACCAGAAGAAACACACGTTCTTCTTGCTAGAAAAGAACAGGTTTAAAAAAGAATCGGTTTAAGAGAAGAACACTATGAATTAGTGCTCTTTTAAACTTACTTTGTTCTTCTTCTTGATTCATAACCAAGTGAAGAAACACAAGTGAAAGGCAGGAGGAGAAAACCGAGAGTTAGAGAGGGAGAGGAGATCCGATTTTTCTCTTCTTCTTTTTCCTAGAAAAAGATGAATAATGAATCACTTATGCTTGGTGTAGTATATTCTAATATATATACATAATTAATGTGATTATTGGAATATGTCTAGGTTCATCCAAGGATGTCTAGATTCATTCCAATTAATCACCATCAATTCTTCAATCAAGCCTACCAAAATTTATGGTATGATCAAATCATACCGAAAGGGAAGAGCTTGATTGGAGTTGATTTGTCTCTTTCCAAAAGAGATAAGTCAACTCCAATCTAGCATGAAACATGGCTGATTTTGCTTCCTCCAAGGGAGCATCTCGGCCATGTTTAATTAAGGGAAGAAGTCCAACTTCTTCCTATTCCAAAATAGGAATTATTTCTCCTCTCGGGTAAAATTTAACGGACCGGGCTTTATCGTAATCCAATTACGATGAACCCAACATTAAATCCAATTTAATGTCTATTTAAATTATTTCCATTGATCTTTTAATCTAATTAAAAGATCCAACGTCTCAACGTCTCAACTTTTCA
Source organism: Sesamum alatum (assembly GCA_034509735.1). NCBI lineage: Eukaryota > Viridiplantae > Streptophyta > Magnoliopsida > Lamiales > Pedaliaceae > Sesamum > Sesamum alatum. The sequence goes on along the minus strand of JACGWO010000007.1, from coordinate 8,589,937 downwards.
TATTTAATCGAAAATCCAATTTACCGATTAAACGAAGGCCCGATACAATATCGGCCCGTCCATCCAATGGACTTTCCCTTAAGTAATCCAATTACTTATTTATCCTATGAGATTGACTCCAAGTCGCTCTCTGAACCTCCTCGGTGATTTGTGTGTGACCCTTTAGGTTCACCCTCAGCTAGACTTGGGCCCGTGTCCCATAAGGGCCCGTTACCATGGGTGGCCATCTAGCAACGGTCCATGGCACTAGAGACTAGGTGAATTGGCGTGAACATTTAGGCGCCGATTCCGTACGGGTAGGATCCTTCCGTCTACCGTCTCCCGGCCTTAGTCTAGGGTATGGAATTGGGCGTTGGTTCCTATCCTTGACTAGGCATCTATGCTTAATACTCGAGACCACGTATGCTTCATTGCGTCGACAAAGGAAACCATTCGCTGTTCGACCAACCACTGTGGCCACAGCTTCAAACAGCATGAACGTGTCTCCAAGTGCATAGGAGATACCTCTGTCACATACTGACAGGGGACGGATCCTCTTCTTAGAATCCACCGTCCTCGCTACACATTCCGACTGCATTGGACAAGACTTATGATGATATCTTACAGAATGATCACCTCTCGCCATATCCAAGATACAGCCGTGCTGTGCAAGCGATTGCCATGATTCCTCAAGTCTGAGGCTTACTCCCGTACTATCGGAATCGGGTAAAATCAATCATACCGACCAAGCCTCCAAGGCTTCCATATGATGATCCCCGCGAGTCAGTCCAGTCGGCTCGACCCCAGTCGACCAACCCATTAAGATCGTGTAGGCGTCCCACGCTTGTCGCCGATGAAACACGACACTCATCCAATGAACACGACTTTTGACGCAAGTCTCAATAGGACTCTCGATGCCCTGTCACGAGGTCCTCGACTTGGAACGTTTCAGACCCAACTCTTAATCAGTTGGTTTCATGACCACCATCCAATGCGTGGCCCAACTTCACGAGTTGTTATCCATGGTCTGTGGGCTTTGTTGCGATATAAGTTAAACACCGTTTTAACAAATGTGAAATGAGCGCAACAAAGTAAGTATAATAGGTTATTCATCACATAATAATATTACATTTACATCGAGTTGTATAATAGGTTACAAATCGTCAAACCTATTGACTTTCTGGTCACCTATTCTAACAATCTCCCACTTGATCTAAAGCCAATCACCCATTTGACCTCAAACCTCTTATCCAGATGGTGAGTATGGCAACTTGCGACATGGCTTAGCAAGTGGATCTGCTATGTTTTCTGCAGAGCTGACTCGGTCCAACCGAACGTCACTCCTGCTATCCATCTCTCTAAGCAGATGGTAGCGTCTAAGAATATGCTTGGATCGTGATGAGATCTCGGTTCCTTTGCTAGCGCTATCGCCCTGTTGTTATCATAAAAGATAATTACAGGCTTAGCAATGCTAGGTACTACATCTAACCCTTGGATGTAGCTCATCAACCAAACCACTCCTTAGCAGCTTCCAAAGCTGCTATGTATTCAAAACGCTATGGTGGAGACCGCTGTGGTAGCCTGCTTGGAACCCTTCCAAGTAACCACGCCACCATTAAGTCTGAACACATAACCAGACTTAGACTTGGCATCATCGTCATCCGACTGGAAGCTAGCGTCGCTATAGCCTTCCAGTATCAACTCTCTACCACCGTAGATCAAGAACATGTCCTTATTCATTTTCAGGTACTTCAGGATAGTCTTGACTGCACTCCAGTGCGCCTCTCCGGCACACGACTGATATCGACTTGTTACGCTCAAAGCGAAAGCCACATCAGGTCTAGTGCACTGAACAACATACTGTATGCTGCCTACGACTGAAGCATAGGGGATGTTCAACATCAGTTTAAGCTCCTCATCAGTCTTAGGAGACTGCTTCTTGGATAACTTAATTCCATGCCTCATAAGAAAGAATCCTCGTTTTGAGTTCTCCATCTTGAATTTCTTTCAAGACTTTTCTCAATATACGAGGACTGGGCCATTCCTAACATCCTTCTAGATCTATCCCTGTAGATCTTGATGCCCAGGATGTAGGATGCCTCGCCCATATCCTTCATGGAGAATTGCGTTGACAACCAAGCTTTAGTGATACCCAACATCTTAGTATCATTCCCAATGAGCAAGAAGTCATCCACGTAAAGCACCAAAAATGCAACTGAGCTTCCACTGATCTTCTTGTATACACAAGGATCGGACTCGTTCTTGATGAAATCATATCCCCGTATGACTTCATCAAAACGTATGTTCCAGCTTCAGGAAGCCTGTTTGAGGCCATAGATGGACCTTTGGAGACGGCAGACCTTCTGCTCTTCTCCAACAGTTGTGAAACCTTCCGGCTGATCCATATAGATCTCTTCCTCTACGAAACCGTTGAGGAAGGCCATTTTCACATCCATCTACCATATTTCATAGTTATACCATACTGCTATGGAAAGTAGTATCCGAATGGACTTTGGCCATTGCTACGGGCGAGTAGGTTTCCTCAAAATCGACCCCAGGTCGTTGAGTGTAACCTTTCGCCACAAGCCTGGCTTTGAAGGTTGTAACCTCCCCGTCAGCTCCAAGCATACGTTTGTAGACCCATTTACACCCTACGGGTTTTACCCCTTTGGGTGGATCTACTAGGGTCCAAACCTGGTTTGTACCCATCGAGTCCATCTCAGATTTCATGGCCTCAAGCTACTTATCTGAATCGATGTCCGACATCGCTTCTCCGTATGTCTTTGGATCATTATCCAACTGACCGGTCAGGCCCAGAAATCCATACCTATCAGGTGCATGGGATACTCTGGCCGACCTATGGAGGACTGGAACAATATTAGTGGGAACTACTGGCTCAGATGTCACTGTCGCCTCATGGGGTACCTCACTTGATTCCTCAAGGAGCACCTCATCGCGTCGACTATCCGATGGAAAACCCTTTTCCAAGAATATTGCGTTTCGCGAGACCAAAACCTTTTGTTGGAGGATCATAGAAATAATACCCCCCAGTCTCTTTGGATAGCCGATGAACCTGCATAAACTACACCTTGAGTGCAGTTTATCTTCCACTAATCTCTTGACATATGCGGGGCAACCCCACACTTTCAAGTATTTGTACGAGGCAAGCTTGCCATGCCATATCTCATATGGCGTCTGGGATACTTTTTTAGATGGTGCCAAGTTCAAAACTTTGGCCGCCGTCTCAAGAGCGTATCCCCAGAAGGAAAGGGGGAGTTCGGTAAAACTCATCATGGATCGGACCATGTCCAACAAGGTCCGATTCCTCATTTCATACACACTATTAAGCTGTGGTGTTCCAGGAGGGGTCCACTGAGAGAGAATCCCATTCTCTTTTAGATAATCAGTAAACTCTCCACTTAAATACTCTCCACTTAAATACTCTCCACCTCGGTCCGACCGAAGGGCTTTGATCTTTTGACCGATTTGGTTCTCTACTTCAAGTCTGTATTCCTTAAACCTTCCAAAGGCTTCAGACTTGTACCTCATCAGGTAAATATAACCATACCGTGAGTGATCATCGTAAAGGTTATGAAGTACGAGTACCCACTTTAGCCTGAGTATTTAATGGGCTACAGACATCCGTATGGATCAAATCCAACAGACCACTGACTAGCGTGCTTTGTCCAACAAAGGGTTTCTTGGTCATCTTTCCCTTCAGACAGGATTTGCAGGTCGGTAGGTTGTCCAAATCGTCTATTTCTGGACTCTTTGAGTCCACCAACCTTCTTATCCTATCTTTTAGAGATATGACCTAACCTCGCATGCCACATCTGTGCGGTATTATGATCATCGCATTTTCGTTTGTGTTCTGCAGTCATAATCCAATTAGACTGTTGAAGTATGTACAAACCGTTGACCAATGTACCAAGGAGATGAGAAATACCATATTTAATAATGAAAAAATCATTTTTATTGATGGTAAATTCTCCTTATCAAGGACCGGGATGGAAATAATATTTTTAATCATGTTAGGTACATAGAAACTGTCGTTCAGTATAATCCTAACATGACTACTAATGGCTAACTCTAGTGATCCTACGGCCTCCGCAGCAACGGCCTTGCCATCGCCTAGCCTCAGGATCATCTCATCCTTGGTTAGCCTTCTGCTTCTTTGCAGTGCCTGCAAATCATTGCAGATGTGAGCACCACACCCGGTATCCAATACCCATGAAGCAGAATTAGTAATCATATTTACTTCAACCTCAAACATACCTGGGTTGGAGAGGAGTTGTGGGCACTCCCTCTTCCAATGCCCTTTCTCTTGGCAATGCATGCAGACATCATTTGCCTCGGACCGCTGAGAACCATGGGCCTTCCCTTTCTCTTTGCTCGGTCCAACCGGAGCAACAGGGACGCCCAGAGCATGAGCAGGGGCCGCAACCGTCTTCCCTTTGGCCTTCTTCCTCTTCCAGCGTCCGGCCCTCTTGCCATTCGCCTTGGGGGTCGAAGCCTCTCCTATCAATACCGCCAGCGCCGACTTGTGGGTCGTTGCCTCGTATTGGACCAGCATGTTGATCAACTCATGAATAGACTTCTCAAGTCCGTTCATGTTGTAGTTTACAACAAACGGGTCATAGGATGGAGGAAGCGACTGGAGGATCACGTTAATGTACGTGTCATTGTTAAGCTCAGCTTTAATGTCCTCGAGTTTCTCCACTAGGGAGAGCATCTTGACCCCATGACTTTGTACAGACGCTCCTTCAGCAAGCTTGGTGCAAAAGAATGCTTTTGTGGCGGCATATCTAATATGCCTATCCGGAACCGCATAAACCTCGTTCAGGCGGAGCATTATGGCGGAGACGTTGTCTAGCCTCTCATACTGCTTCTGTGTTAGAATAAGTGACCATGTAAGCCAATTTTGGCAGGAATATGTAACCTATGTCTAGACAATTCTTTGGTGTTTGATAAAAACATTTATGAATAAAGAAGTGAAAATTCATATGGCAATACTTTGTTTACGTTCACTTATCTGCATTTACGTTTCTGTTCACTATGCAAACAAAGCCCACGGACTGAGAAACGATTTCGGGGACTGGGACTACGCTTGGAGGTAGGTCCATGAAATCAGTCTCACCGAATCAGTCTGGAAATCTCCAAGTCAAGGAATCCCGAAAATGGGTACCGGGATTCCCCTTGAGACTTGCACTAAGCATCTGCTGTCGTATTTCATCGACGGGTGACGAAGGTCGTCTAAGCAGTGTTAGTGGGTCAGCGTGCTAGGAAGCAGCTGACCGAGGTGACTCGCGGGAATCGTCTTACGGAGGACCTTGAGTATGGTCAGCAAGGTATGACGTGTATTCCCGGTTCCAACAGTACAGGCCAAGTCCTTTGACTTGAGGAACTGCTGAGTTTACCTGTGCATCAGGTCTGTATCTTAGATATGGTGAAAGATTGCCAAAATACTCTTGAGTAGTCAGAAGCCATGTCTAGTGCAGCTCGGGTGTACAAAGTGACAGTAGTTTCCAAGAAAGGATCTGTCTCCTGTTAAAAGGTGTTGACAGTTGAGTCTCATATATGCTTTGTGTCTTGTCCCTGAAATCTGTGGCCACAGTGACTGAATAGAAGGGAAAAGGTTCCCTTGCGGCGTTTAGTGAGGACAGACCGACACTTAGATCCAAAATGGGTACCTGCATTTCCGTGCCCTAGACCCTAAGTGATGAGACCGAAGACAGAAGGACAAGTGTACTGTTAGAGCATAAATGTGAAAGAAAATCCGGTGGATCATCCCGGGAATTGCGCGAATGCGGAAGCGCGGTAAAAATAAACATATTAAAATAAAAGGCATGCTTTTAATTTAAAGAACACGCTCAAGGGGTGTGCCCTTGAGGTTCCCGAGCGTTCGGTGTATCTCATGATCATAAAACAATTAAAGGAATCATGGAGGCCATAGAGTTAAAAATAAAGAGGGACGAAAATCTTAAACAAGACCTACCCGTTGTCGTTTTCGTCTTCAACTGCTACTCGCGTTGTTCCCCGTTTTGCACCAAGACCTCGTTCTTGAGATCCTCCAAATCGTGACACACGATCCACCCACGTATCTTGCACGTCGTGCTAGCAACGAACAAGTATTATTTTTGGAGTGGACGAATCAATAACTCGTTATCAATTAACGGTATTGGTTCGTCTAAGTTCTTGATGTTCCAAGAACAAAAAGAACTTAAGGAAAAATATTTCTTGCTAGAGAAAGAGAGAGGGGGCGGACGAGAGGTAGGAGAGGGAGAGTGTGTGTTGTGTGTGTTTTCAAGAATCATCATCAATCTTAAAATGTTGGAAGCTAGAGGTTTATATAGAGGAAGAGTTTAATCCTCTTTAAACTCAAACTCTTAGTAACCTAATTTGACTAGGATTTTGACCTAGTCAAAGTCCTAGTCAAACTAGTGTTTGACCTAGTCAAACGAATCCTAGCCTTCCATCTCCCCTTTCCATCTCAACCGTTGATTTAATTTAATGGAATATTTAAATCCTATTAAATATTCCAAAAGGCTAAAAGAATGAATATAATATAATAAATAAATATTATAATTTATTCTAAGCCCATTAAATCAACCCTTTTAATAAATCCTATTTATTAATTTAATTCCCTTTATCAAATAGAAGGAATTAATTTCTCCAAGAAAATATAGGACCCGATTAAATCTAATTTAATCATTCCTTTACTCCAATATTTAATTCTAAATTAAATACTAAGTGTGTGTGTGGATAGTGTGTGACTCTTTAGGTTCACCATTCAGCTAGACTTGGTCGGATTCCTAGAATCCGTCCGTTACCATGGGTGGCCATCTAGCAACGGTCCATGGCACTAGAGACTAGGTGAAATTTTCGGGATGAACATTTAGGCTCTAACAGTACACTTGTCCTTCTGTCTTCGGTCTCATCACTTAGGGTCTAGGGCCGGAAAATGCAGGTACCCCATCTTGGACCTAAGTGTCGGTCTGTCCTCACCAAACGCCGCAAGGGAAACCTTTTCCCTTCTGTTCAGTCACTGTGGCCACAGATTTCAGGGACAAGACACAGAGCATATATGAGACTCAACTGTCAACACCTTTTGACAGGAGACAGATCCTTTCTTGGAAACTACTGTCACTTTGTACACCCGAGCTGCACTAGACATGCCTTATGACTACTCAAGAGTATTTTGGCAATCTCTCACCATATCTAAGATACAGACCTGATGCACAGGTAAACTCAGCAGTTCCTCAAGTCAAAGGACTTGGCCTGTACCGTTGGAACCGGGAATACTCGTCATACCTTGCTGACCATACTCAAGGCCCTCCGCAAGACGGTTCCCGCGAGTCACCTCAGTCAGCTGCTTCTTAGCATGCTGACCCACTAACACTGCTTAGATGACCTTCGTCACCCGTCGATGAAATACGACAGCAGATGCTTAGTGCAAGTTCAAAGGGAATCCCGCTACCCATTTTCGGGATTCCTTGACTTGGAGATTTCCGGACTGATTCGGTGAGACTGATTTCATGGACCTACCTCCAAGCGTAGTCCCAGTCCCCGAAAACGTTACTCAGTCCGTGGGCTTTGTTTGCGTAGTGAACAGAAATGTAAATGCAGATAAGTGAACGTAAACAAAGTATTGCCATATGAATTTTCACTTCTTTATTCATAAATATTTTATCAAATACCTAAGAATTGTCTAGACATAGGTTACATATTCCTGCCAAAATTGGCTTACATGGTCACCTATTCTAACAATCTCCCACTTGACCTTTAAAGCCAATTGCCCATATGCTTAATCCCATCTTCTCAAGATGTTGCGTATGAGCGCTCTGCGACATAGGCTTTGTCAGCGGGTCTGCTGTGTTGTCTGCCGAGTTGACTCAGTCCATCGGACGTCACCTCTTCCTACCATTTCTCTAAGAAGATGGTAGCGTCTAAGAATGTGTTTGGAACGGTGATGAGATCTCGGTTCCTTTGCTTGCGCTATAGCGCCGTTGTTATCACAGAAGATGACAACGGGCTCGGCGATGCTAGGCACCACACCCAACTCTTGGATGTAGTTTCTCATCCAAACCACTTCCTTAGCAGCTTCTGAAGCTGCTATGTATTCAGCCTCTGTGGTGAGTCAGCAATGGTTGCTTGCTTTGGAACTTTTCCAAGCTACTACTCCTCCATTGAGTTTGAATACATACCCCGATTGAGACTTGGCATCATCGTCATCAGACTGGAAGCTAGCGTCGCTAAAGCCTTCCAGAATTAGTTCTCCATTGCCATAGACTAGGAACATTTCCTTAGTCCTTATTAGGTACTTAAGGATGCCCTTAACAGCATTCCAATGTGCCTCTCCTGCGCAGGACTGATATCTGCTTGTCACGCTCAAAGCGTACGCAATGTCAGGCCTAGTGCAGTGGACCGCATATTGTATGCTACCTACGGCGGAGGCATAGGGGATGACCTTCATCCTTTCAAGTTCCTCATCAGTCTGTGGGGACTGTTTCTTGGATAACTTGATCCCATGCCTCATTGGAAGGAATCCTCGTTTGGAGTTGTCCATTCGATATCTCTTTAGGACTTTCTCCATATACGAGTTTTAGGTGAGTCCTAACATCCTTTTAGATCTGTCCCTGACAATCTGGATGCCTAGGATGTAGGAGGCTTCACCCAAGTCCTTCATGGAAAACTGAGTTGACAACCATGCTTTTGTGTTTTCCTAACATTCTGACGTCATTACCAATGAGCAGAATGTCATCCACATAAAGCACTAGGAACACTATTGAGCTCCCACTGACCTTCTTGTATACACAAGGGTCGGATTCGTTTTTGATGAAGTCATAACCCCGTATTACTTCATCAAATCGAATGTTCCAACTTCGGGAGGCTTGTTTGAGGCCATAGATGGACTTGTGGAGGCGACAGACTTTCTGTTCTTCTCCAGTGACCGTGAAACCCTGTGGCTGATCCATATAGATCTCTTCTTCAACGAAACCGTTGAGGAAGGCCGTTTTCACGTCCATCTGCCATATCTCATAGTAATACCATGCTGCTATGGCGAGCAGAATCCGAATGGACTTAGCCATGGCTACTGGCGAGTAGGTATCCTCAAAATCGACCCCGGGTCGTTGAGTGTATCCCTTAGCTACAAGCCTAGCCTTAAAGGTTGTGACTTCTCCATCAACGCCAAGTTTGCGCTTGTAGACCCACTTACAGCCTACTGGCTTAACACCTTTCGGTGGATCTACAAGACTCCAAACTTGGTTCTCGCTCATGGAGTCCATTTCGGCTTTCATGGCCTCAAGCCATCTCCCGGAGTCGATGTCAGACATCGCTTCTCCATAAGTCTTAGGATCGTTATCCAAAAGATCGGTCGCACCTAGAAAGCCATATCTCATTGGAGGTCTGGACTCTCTAGTGGACCTACGGAGAACGGGAACGTCAGTGGTGACTGTGGGCGCTGACTGTATCGGAGCCGGTGGTTCAGGAACCGGGGCTGGCTGTTCCTGAGGCTGTCCTTCATGCCTAGCACGTTGGACTTCTCGAGGTTGGTCAGCCCTTTGGCTGTTAATCCTGAATCCTCTAAGTGAGGGTTCCGCGGCTTCTTCTGATGGCTGGATTCCATCACTTGATTCCTCAAGGATCAGCTCATCAGGTTGGATATCCTCCGGGAAGCCTTGCTCCAAGAATACTGCATTTCTTGAAACAAACACCTTTTGTTCCAAGGAGTCATAAAAGTAATAACCCGCAGTTTCTTTAGGGTATCCAACGAACCTGTATAAGCTAGACCTAGACTCTAACTTATCTCCCACTAACCTCTTGACGTATGCGGGGCTACCCCACACTTTCAAGTAGTTGTAGGATGCAGGCTTGCCGTGCCATATCTCATATGGCATTTGGGTCAATGTGCTAGTAGGCGCCAAATTCAATAATTTGGCCGCCGTTTCTAGTGCATAGCCCCAAAACGATAAGGGCAATTTGGTAAAACTCATCATGGACCGAACCATGTCCAACAGGGTTCGATTCCTCCTTTCAGAGACACCATTTAACTGCGGTGTTCCTGGAGGTGTCCATTATGATATTATACCTTGTTCTTTTAGATAGTCTAGGAACTCCGTACTAAGGTATTCACCGCCTCGGTCCGATCGAAGGATTTTAATTTTGCAGTTGGTTTGGTTCTCCACTTCAAGTCTGAATTCTTTAAACCTCTCAAGAGCTTCAGACTTGTACCTCATCAGGTAAACATAACCATACCGTGAATGATCATCGGTGAAGGTTATGAAGTAGGAGAACCCACCTCGGGCCTGCGTCCTTGGTGGTCCACATACGTCTGTATGGACCAAGTCCAACAGACCTGTGGCAAGCCTGCTTTGTCCTACAAAGGGCCTCTTGGTCATTTTCCCCCTTAGACAGGACCCACAAGTTGGTAGATCGCTCAAGTTCCCAACCTCTAGGTTCTTTGAGTCTACCAACCTTTTCATCCTATCTTGGGATATGTGACCTAGCCTAGCGTGCCACAGACGTGCGTTCCCGTTATTATCTAATTTTCGTTTGTGTTGTGCATTGAGGACAAAATTCGTTTGTTGCAAGATATAGAGTCCGTTATGTAATGTACCAAGTAGATGAGCAATTCCACACCTCATCAAATAAAAGCAATTTTTATTGATTCTAAACTCATAACCACTATTGTCCAACAATGGTATGGAAATGATGTTTTTAATCATACTGGGTACAAAATAAACTTGTTCTAAATCTATGCTAATATTATCACTAATCACTAGAGTGGCGGATCCTACTGCTTCTGCCGAGATGGCCTTGCCATTCCCAAGCTTCAGGATCATGTCCCCGCTACCCAGTTTTCTGCTTCTTTTCAACACCTGCAGGTCATTGCAAATGTGAGCTCCACAGCCGGTATCTAATACCCAAGAGGCAGAACTAGTGACCATATTAACCTCAATCACATATATACCTTGGTTCGAGAAGAGTTTGGGGCACTCTCTCTTCCAATGCCCTTTCTCACGGCAGTTGATACATATGTCATATGCCTTTGACTGTTGCTTGGAGACAACCTTTCCCTTTCCTTTGCCTTTCCCCTCTTTGGCAATGGGAACACTCTTAGTGTTCGTAGCTGCTTTGACGGCCTTTCCCTTCCCTTTCTTCTTCTTCCAACGTCCGGCACCCTTGCCTTTCGTATTAGAAGTCGAAGCACCTCCAAATAGTACCGAAGGCGTGGACTTCTTAGTCGTTGCCTCGTATTGCACCAACATATTGATCAACTCATGAATGCCCTTCTCAAGTGCGTTCATGTTGTAGTTGACGATAAATTGGTCAAAGGAGGGTGGGAGTGACTGAAGGATCACATCTATGTACGTTTCATTATCGAGACCTGCCTTTAGGTCCTCGAGCTTTTCCACCAGGGTAAGCATTTTAACCCCGTGCTCTTGTACGGAGGATCCTTCTGTCATTTTAGTTCCAAAGAACGCCTTGGTCGCGACATACCTAGTATGCCGGTCCGGGACTGCATAGCAATCCTTTAGGCGAGCCATAATGGAAGGGACATCGTCTAGCCTTTCATACTGCTTCTGAATCTCATTGGTCATCGAAGCAAGTATGATGCTACGGACCTTCCGGTTATCCTTATGCCAAGTCTCGAACGTCTCACGTTCTTCTGGCGTGGATCCTTCCGGTAAGGTCCTAGGGAGAGGCTCGTCCATGACGTAGCCTTGGTTCTCGTAATCTAGGACTATCCTGAGATTTCGCAACCAGTCGTTGTAGTTTGTTCCATTGAATTTGTTTGTCTGAAAAATGGTGGAAAGTGGGTTCTTAGACATTTTAAAATCTACATTTTAGAAAACAACGCGCGATCAGCAGAAAATAAAAGACGGTGGTTTGATAAAATAATTAAATGCATGGACTTTAGTCATTTAATCCTCCCACTATTTATACGAAAACACGGTACTCTCAAACGTGATTTTCGGGAAATCCTTTCCAAGTGGGCTTGGGATCCACAGCGATTTTTCCCATACCCCGCTTTTACGATTCGCATGATCCTGTGGGAGGTATTCCATACCATTCTCGTTCCACGAGATTCCCAAGATTATTGCCTCACCCTTTCACATGATCCCGAGGAATCCAGCGAATCATGTTAATTGGGCGTTAGACCCAACCCATCGACCGAGCAACGGACCCACTGGTACCCCCACGACTCGTGAGACAGGTAGCAGCAACCCGCTTTTCGTTCATGACATAATGCAGCTTCCTTTAAGTACAATAACGTGCCACGACTCGTGAGACCACGCTATTGACCTAAAGCAGCTTCCTCACTATGCCATGGATTGGAAGGCATGGACAAACTCCTAGAGTTCATGTCCACTTTGTCTAGGGTCTAATATTTTTGACATTGGTCCAACCAATGTGAGAGTAAGTAATGACCGAGATCTCAAATAAATATCTACACATACATCCATAATGCGTAAATAAACCATTCATAGCAGTTATACGATAAATAAATAATCCATTCATCCATCATCATAACCACATGCAAAATTAAAGCCTAGCACGCCCCTGTTGGATGATCACGAGCCCGAATCCTATGCGATCCACTGAGCCCGCAGTGGATCTATAGTCAATCTAGGGTTGGTCCTATACTGTTACATTAATAGTAACCCAATCATCATGCTGATGGGCCTTGGTCTCTTTTTCTCTTTCTTCACTTCATGGAAAACACCAAGGGTCTCCCGTCTGGGCTCTCCATGTGGTCCTTCCTTCTTCTCCACCAATTACAAAAAAGGAAACCTCACTCCTAGTCTACTCTCATTACATATTAAAAATAGAAACCCCAGCGAAAACCCGGGGGGAGTACATAAGGAGGGAGGTAGAATGCCTTATTATTCCAAGGCAACTAGAAAGAGAGAAGGAGAAAGCAGTAAAAGAGGCACACAGGCCCAACAGAAAATAAACCATATGGTAATACTTTGTTTACGTTCACTTATCTGCATTTACGTTTCTGTTCACTACGCAAACAAAGCCTACGGACTGAGAAACGATTTCGGGGACTGGGACTACGCTTGAGGTAGGTCCACGAAATCAGTCTCACCGAATCAGTCCGAAAATCTCCAAGTTAAGGAATCCCGAAAATGGGTACCGGGATTCCCCTTGAGACTTGCACTAAGCATCTACTGTCGTATTTCATCGACGGGTGACGAAGGTCGTCTAAGCAGTGTTAGTGGGTCAGCGTGCTAGGAAGCAGCTGACTGAGGTGACTCGCGGGAATCGTCTTACGGAGGACCTTGAGTATGGTCAGCAAGGTATGACGTGTATTCCCGGTTCCAACAGTACAGGCCAAGTCCTTTGACTTGAGGAACTGCTGAGTTTACCTGTGCATCAGGTCTGTATCTTAGATATGGTGAGAGATTGCCAAAATACTCTTGAGTAGTCATGAGCCATGTCTAGTGCAGCTCGGGTGTACAAAGTGACAGTAGTTTCCAAGAAAGGATCTGTCTCCTGTCAAAAGGTGTTGACAGTTGAGTCTTATATATGCTCTGTGTCTTGTCCCTGAAATCTGTGGCCACAGTGACTGAACAGAAGGGAAAAGGTTTCCCTTGCGGCGTTTAGTGAGGACAGACCGACACTTAGGTCCGAAATGGGTACCTGCATTTTCCGTGCCCTAGACCCTAAGTGATGAGACCGAAGACAGAAGGACAAGTGTACTGTTAGAGCATAAATGTGAAAGAAAATCCGGTGGATCGTCCCGGAATTGCGCGAATGCGGAAGCGCGGTAAAAATAAACATATTAAAATAAAAGGCATGCTTTTAATTTAAAGAACACGCTCAAGGGGTGTGCCCTTGAGGTTCCCGGGCGTTCGGTGTATCTCATGATCATAAAAAAATTAAAGGAATCATGGAGGTTCCCGGGCGTTCGGTGTATCTCATGTACATTTAGGCTCTAACAGTACACTTGTCCTTCTATCTTCGGTCTCATCACTTAGGGTCTAGGGCACGGAAAATGCAGATACCCATTTTGGACCTAAGTGTCGGTCTGTCCTTACTAAACGCCGCAAGGGAAACCTTTCCCTTCTGTTCAGTTACTGTGGCCACAGATTTCAGGGACAAGACACAGAGCATACATGAGACTCAACTGTCAATACCTTTTGACAGGAGACAGATCCTTTCTTGAAAACTACTGTCACTTTGTAAACCCGAGCTGCACTAGACATGGCTTATGACCACTCAAGAGTATTTTGGCAATCTCTCACCATATCTAAGATACAGACCTGATGCACAGGTAAACTCAGCAGTTCCTCAAGTCAAAGGACTTGGCCTGTACCGTTGGAACCGGGAATACACGTCATACCTTGCTGACCATACTCAAGGTCCTCCGTAAGACGGTTCCCGCGAGTCACCTCAGTCAACTGTTTCCTAGCATGCTGACCCACTAACACTGCTTAGACGACCTTCGTCACCCGTCGATGAAATACGACAGCAGATGCTTAGTGCAAGTCTCAAAGGGAATCCCGGTACCCATTTTCGGGATTTCTTGACTTGGAGATTTCCGGACTGATTCGATAAGACTGATTTCATGGACCTACCTCCAAGCGTAGTCCCAGTCCCCGAAATCGTTTCTCAGTCCGTGGGCTTTGTTTGCATAGTGAACAGAAATGTAAATGCAGATAAGTGAACGTAAACAAAGTATTGCCATATGAATTTTCACTTCTTTATTCATAAATGTTTTTATCAAATACCAAAGAATTGTCTAGACATAGGTTACATATTCCTGCCAAAATTGGCTTACATGGTCACCTATTCTAACAGGGCATACATATATATAAATCAATCAAAGCGTAATAAAATCGTTACCTTTGATTGTTTAGCGTGTGCTCCCGGCTACTTGCGTTGTTCCTTCTCCGGAATGCTCATGAATCCAAACGTATGGATTCTCCAAAGGTGATCCACACCACACCGGAAGAAACGCACGTTCTTTTTGCTAGAAAAGAACGGGTTTAAGAAAGAATCGGTTTAAGAGAAGAACACTACGAATTAGTGCTCTCTTAAACTTACTTTGTTCTTCTTCTTGATTCAAAACCAAGTGAAGAATACAACTGAAAGGGAGGAGGAGAAAACCGAGAGTTAGAGAGGGAGAGGAGATCCGATTTTTCTCTTCTTCTTTTTTCTAGAAAAAGATGAATAATGAATCACTTATGCTTGGTGTAGTATATTCTAATATATATATATACATAATTAATGTGATTATTGGAATATGTCTAGGTTCATCCAAGGATGTCTAGATTCATTCCAATCAATCACCATCAATTCTTCAATCAAGCCTACCAAAATTTATGGTATGATCATCATACCAAAAGGGAAGAGCTTGATTGGAGTTGATTTGTCTCTTTCCAAAAGAGATAAGTCAACATACTACCTAGCATGAAACATGACTGATTTTGCTTCCTCCAAGGGAGCATCTCGGCCATGTTTAATTAAGGGAAGAAGTCCAACTTCTTCCTATTCCAAAATAGGAATTATTTCTCCTCTCGGGTAAAATTTAACGGACCGGGCTTTATCGTAATCCAAATACGATGAACCAAATATTAAATCCAATTTAATGTCCATTTAAATTATTCCCATTGATCTTTTAATCCAATTAAAAGATCCAATGTCTCAACGTCTCAACTTTTCATATTTAATCGAAAATCCAATTTACCGATTAAACGAAGGCCCGATACAATATCGGCCCGTCCATCCAATGGACTTTCCCTTAAGTAATCCAATTACTTATTTATCCTTCGAGATTGACTCCAAGTCGCGCTCTCAACCTCCTCGGTGATTTATGTGTGACCCTTTAAGTTCACCCTCAGCTAGACTTGGGTCCGTATCCCACAAGGGCCCGTTACCACGGGTGGCCGTCTAGCAACGGTCCATGGCACTAGAGACTAGGTGAATTGGCGTGAACATTTAGGCGCCAATTCCGTACGGGTACGATCCTTCCGTCTACCATCTCCCGACCTCAGTCTAGGGTATGGAATTGGGCGTCGGTTCCCATCCTTGACTAGGCATGTGTGCTTGATACTCGAGACCACGTATGCTTCATTGCGTCGACTCAGGAAACCATTCCCTGTTCAACCAACCACTGTGGCCACAGCTTCAAACAACATGAACGTGTCTCCAAGTGCATAGGAGATTCCTCTGTCACATACTGACAGGGGACGGATCCTCTTCTTGGAATCCACCGTCCTTGCTACACATTTCGATTGCACTGGACAAGGCTTATGATGATCATCTTACAGAATGATCACCTCTCGCCAGATCCAAGATACAGCCGTCCTGTGCACGCGACTGCCATGATTCCTCAAGTATGAGGATTACTCTCGTACTATCAGAACCGGGGAAAACCAATCATACCGACCAAGCCTCCAAGGCTTCCATATGATGATCCCCGCGAGTCAATCTAGTCGGCTCGACCCCAGTCGACTAACCCATCAAGATCGTGTAGGCGTCCTACGCCTGTCGCCGATGAAACACGACACTCATCCAATGAACACGATTCATTGACGCAAGTATTAATAGGACTCTCGATGCCCTGTCTCGAGATCCTCGACTTGGAATGTTTCAGACCCAACTCTTAATCAGTTGGTTTCATGACCACCATCTAATGTGTGGCCCAACTGCACGAGTTGTTATCCATGGTCTGTGGGCTTTGTTGCGATATAAGTTAAACACCGTTTTAACAAATGTGAAATGAGCGCAACAAAGTAAGCACTAGAAGTGACGAATACTCATTTTATTCATCACATAATAATATTACATTTACATCGAGTTGTATAATAGGTTACAAATCGCCAAACCTATTGGCTTTCTGGTCGCCTATTCTAACATGCTTAGCTGGGTCGAGGGGGGGAGAGTCTAGGAGTTTCCATTCCAAAGAGGTAGCGGGAAAGGCTATGTTCGGCTAAGCTTTGGGGCAAGGGTCTTTGATTTACGGCGAGCTGAAAGGGGGGGTGGTTAGAGGGGGCTGTAGGCGTAGTAAAAGTGAGGGGGACGTTGACTAGTTGGGAACGTGTGGTAGGGCATTGTGGCTCACTCAAAGTAGCACTAGGTTAAGGGGCTGCAGATGGTGGAATAGCTGGGGGAAGGGGGAGAGAGGGATTCGTGGATTGGGGCTGCGAAGTCATCGATGGGAAAGTTGGCGGATGGTCTTGGAGGGGATTAGAGGCAGGGGACGGATGGATAGGCTCCAACACAGGGTCAATGAGGACAGTTTTCTCTGATTGTTCATGTGTGAAACCAAAAATAGACGATCCTCGTCGAGTCTAAGCATCCGACCCAAATGTCCCAACCTGTTACCTAGAAGCCCCATTTCCATTCGAGTCAAGGTCCACAAAATGTCCCAACCTGTTAATGATGAACACAGCTATCTCTTGGGTCATCTTTCCTAGAGGTAGACCCGAACCAAGACATGGAACTCACGCCAGTTTACGTCTATATCAGATGGCTTTGATTCTCCTCAACACTAGCCACAATCACAAGACATTTCTCATACGCCCACGGACTTCGTTCGAGTACCCGATTGCAGTCCAAGATATGACTGAACCTAATCAGAAAACGGTTGTCCTCTAAAATCTTGAAATCCATGCCTCGCACCGGGTTGAAAGTGGTCTGTAACACTGTCCTCAAAGCCTCGGCGTGGTATGGCTTTGAGCTAAGAATGCGCCCCATAATGAAGTGGCCTTGGCTCTCTGAATCCCCATACCAAACACCAAGAAGAACCACAACACCCTGCTCCTCATCCTTAGACAAATTAAGCGCTCTACCCATTCGGTGAAAACCCTGATCTATTAGTCCAAAAAAATCGAGGGGCAGAGAGCACCACCAAGCTAGAAATCCACCAACGAAGCAACGCAACACTAAGCACAACCTGTTCACAGAATCGAAAGGTAGCAATAAAAATAAATAAAATAGAAAGGTGCAAGGGGGACATGGGGGAGGAAAAACACAGAAGCCACGAACAAAATCAAAATAGAAAACCAATAAAGTTGACAAAACTAAAACCCCAAGAACTCCAAACTCTGAATTAGCAAATCTTTATGGCGTGTCTAAGAAATCTTCCAAGCCAAAATGAGGAAGAAACAACCCTAACTCTAAGGAAAAACCCCCATTGCGAGGGAAAAGTTCTCAGAAGAGAGAAGCTATTATTAACACCTCTCGCAGAAGAGAGAAATTATTATCTGTGTGTTATATCGTCTGATCTAGTGTCCATTGAGTTACTTGTATAGTGCTAATTATATTTTTAGGAAGTGTTCATGTACATGGCATGGTTTTAAAAATAATATATAAAATGTAATATGATAGATATAGGTGTCACAAAATTATAAAAAAAAGATTACAAGTAAAATTGTGCGTAAAAAATTAATTTGAGGAAAATACATCATTTAATAATACAAGTTATTTCTAAAGAATAAGATCTATTTTGAATAGATTAAAAACAATAATGCATGATCGAGAAAAAAATACTAATATAACAAGTGTTAGCAAAATCTAAAACTAAAAGATGAATTTTAAGTCATTGATCCTAAAAAGTTATCTTCATTTCTTTAAATTCACTTGGAAATTTATTTTCAATTATATCCGACATTTGTTGAAAGATACGAATTTGACTTATTCGAATCATTTTCTATACGATGATTATTGACTAATAACATAGTATTTTATGTTACCTCAGACTATTACGATTTAGACTTTTTTCTTTCTTGCTTTGTGATGCTCATTGCCTCTTAAAATACGAAACTTGTCGTAACTGGAAGCGACATGGACCAAGAAGTAGAGATGAGGAGTGGGCACCCAACTGTCTTATCTGCCTTCTCAGTGTTCCCCCTATCACGTATGAAGCAACAAAATCAGAGCTTGTGGTCCCATGATTCGACAGTGAATTATTGAAAAGCGACGAGCTCAAAACCTGTGTAAGGGTGGAGAAATCAAACGACCTACTTGAAATCGCTGAATTAAGTAGGAATGAAAAACCTCGAGAAAGAAGATTACCGCATAACAAGTACAAAATTAAGGCCTATGTGCACGCAATCTAAAAATAGCTATCAAAGTCAAAGAAAAAAGGGTTTCACCGACCCGAAGCCAAATAAGGGTTTCACCAACCCGAAGCAAAATAAGGGTTTCACCAACCCAAAGCACAATAAGGGTTTTACCAACCCGAATCAAAATAAGGGTTTCACCAACCCAATACAAAACTTGCAAATTTTGAAAGAAGGTCTTTCAAGAGGAAAGCCCTAAAAAAGGGGGGAATTAATAACAACTGAACCCCCAGAAAGGATGCCAATAAAAAGCCTGAAAAGTTCTACAGTCTCAAGTTACTGATGATCCACTTCGTTACACCCAACCAAGACCATCTGACCTTGAAGGTTTTCGTTACAAGCTTCCACCAGTTCGAGTTGGACAAGTCATAGCAGTGTGAGAAAGGATAAACTACTCAAAGTCTACATCAAAAAAACAAAATAATTTCTTTTTTTATTTTTTCAAAATAAAAAAATAAATTGGGGGCGTGATGTGGGGTAAAAGAATCCCTCGTATAAAAGCTCCATCCTCTTCTCTTTGTCATTCTTTTCCTATTAAAAACTCTACGAGGACGAGGCCAGAATTAATCCGATGAAGATGAGGCATGATACGAGGACGAGCACCTTAACAGATGCGAGGAGTTGTTCCCTCAAGAGAACGAGCCACATACAAAAGGAGGATCCACGATGCATCAAGAATACGAGGCTGGAACGAATAAAGCACCAGGACTATCAAAAGACCCGAGGCTGGAGCCAATGAAATAGGAGGACAGTAGGCTACGAGGTTTTCCAGAAGATACGACGACGAGGAAAACAAAGGGAAGGTTCGTAATCAGCATGAAGACAGGCCTGCCAAAGGATACAAAGACAAAGAAAGTAACAAGGGTTACATGGAATAGACAGTGACGAGCATTCTCGATGAGAAGCTCCTCATCAGGAGAAAGAAGATCAAGCTTCGTAAAGAAAGACCTTCGAAGCAATCTAGAGGATCATGAAGGATATTTAGGCAAGTACCATCGTAGGGAAAGGTGTCTCTCATCCCATTTCATAAAAACCCCCTTTATCTAAACTAAAAGGCATTCAATAGAGAGCAGATCATGACCATGTATTCATCCTGAGCTTAGAAGATCACTACAAAAAAATGTGGGAATAGGAACGGTAAAAGGTGACTGTTCCAGTTACCGTTCCACGTAGGAACGGTGATAGGAATTGTTATGAAACGGTAAACCGTTGATGACGTCAGAGTCGTGGTAACAGAAATACAAATTAATAGGAACGGTACGACCGTTCCTACTAGAGTGCCAAACAAAGGGTGCCAATTTGTACACCTACAACCGTTCCTAAATGGGACCTGATATATTTTGGACCTCAATTTGGAACACATATGTGAGCTTTGGAACGGTAGGCGGACCGGGAAAGCTTACCGTTACACCAACTGTTCCAAAGGCCATGTCATTTTCGACCGGTTGGTCTACCGTTCCAACATGTAGTCCTACAGGAGGCCCTTTTACGCCATGGGAAAAAATGTGAGGCAATGACCGTTCCAAATTACGGGTATATAGTAAGTGAAAGTGTGTTACAATTACCGGTCCAAAATGTAATCCAAATGGGAACGGTCAATATTTCTTGTGCCTGATACCGTCCCTAATATGCTCTAACGGCTATATTACAACGGTAACTTTTGCGTTCTTGTTACCCCTCCTGAGACCGTTCCTATAGCTTGAACAACGGCTATATTTTAATGGCTAGTTTCGTGTTCCAAATAGTAATCCAATGACCGTTCCAATGATTTCTATATATATGTCCCCCTTCTTTGTCATTGTTCTCATACTTATTCTCCAACTCATTTTGTATTTGTAACTCCCCCCTTGATTATTTATACGAAAAATCGAACATATCAATTACCGAGCGCGAATTTTGGATTGATATTGATAGGTCTTTTGCTCAGGTAAGTATGCAAAATTCTATTATTTTTGCATATATATAATTTACTCTCGTCATTTAATTGTTGTTGTGAATTATATTATACGTAGGACCAATCATGTTAAGACAATTGAGGAAATGGATGTATGATCGAGACGTCCTGGGTGTGAAGCCGGAGTTTGAGGATGGTGTTACAACATTTTTAGAATGGGCCCAGTCTGAACGTGCATATATGGACGGGGACATGATTAGGTGTCCCTGCCGGAAGTGCAAAAATAAACGGTTCAAAACACCAGACGAGGTAAATTTTGATTTGTGTATGAAAGGGTTTATGCCAGAGTATTACAATTGGACTTCGCATGGTGAGGAGAGGGTGCAGGAATACTTTAAAGCAATGACAACGCCCCCTGTGCAGCATCAACAAACGCCATCCGTTCAAGAGGAGGGTAGTTTCGCATTGGGGTGATGCGGCTCAGATGGATTGGGCGCAGAGGATGGTATTCGATGCCGCCGGGCCGTCATTCTGGTCTTCGTACAACCAGGAGGGACCGACTGATGATGGTACTTGGTATTGTCCATCTGACGTGGGTCCTAGTTCATATTACGATTCGGGGCCCTATGATTATGTGTCTGGCTTGTCAGACCGCTTTTTTTGATGTAGTTCATGCTGCGGACCAACCTTTGTGAAATGGCTGCACCACCTCTCAGTTGGCGTCAATTGGCTCTTTGGTGAATATCAAGGCCGAAGGGGGTTTTTCCGAGCATACATATGATCGTAGATGCCAGTGGGCTGATACTGTAATGCCCCACGATCACACTTTCCCCGCCGATTATTACAATACGAAGAAATTAATAAGAGAATTGGATTTACCAGTTCAGAAGATTGATGCTTGCAAAAACGGTTGCATGTTGTACTGGAAGGACGATATTGATTTGGAATATTGCAAGTTCTGTGGAGACGCTAGGTACAAGCCCACCAGGGACAGAAATTCTAAACGCAATAAGTCCCCGTATACAATTCTTAGGTATCTACCGATTACCCCTCGGCTGCAGAGGTTGTACGCGTCAGAGGTCACAACAGAGCATATGACTTGGCATTCGAGCCATCAGACGAAGGAAGGATCCATGTGTCATCCGTCGGATGCAGAGGCTTGGAAGCATTTTGACTGGACGTATCCTGATTTTGCAGCTGAACCGAGGAATGTTAGACGTGGGTTGTGCACGGATGGGTTTGCACCGCACGGTCAGTATGGTAAAACTTACTCATGTTGGCCCGTGATACTTACACCGTACAATCTCCCACCGGAATGTGCATGAAGTCTGAGTATATGTTCCTAACGATGGTGATCCCTGGCCCATCGAATCCCAAACGTCTTATCGATGTCTACTTGGAGCCGTTGATCGAGGAGTTGCAGAATTTATGGCATGTGGGTGTACGTACGCACGATACTGTGACAAACCAGGCATTCATGATGCATGCCGCATTGATGTGGATAGTGAACGACCTTCCTGCTTATGGTATGGCGTCTGGATGGAGTACCACCGTTGTTATGGGGTGTCTAGTTTGTATGGAGGACACACGGGCATTCTATTTACAGCACGGTCGGAAGGCATGCTATTTTGACTGCCACAGGCAATTCCTACCACCGGTTCATCCATATCGCAAGAACAAGAAAGACTTCACTAAAAATCGAATAGAGAGGAAGGTTGCACGTCCGAGGCTGACTGGAGAACAGATCCGAACCCGTGTCGATGCATTTAGTGTTGCTGTCGAACAACCGTTGAGCGAACCAGAAGGATACAACGTCGACCATAAGTGGACGAAGAAAAGCATATTCTGGGAGATTGAATACTAGGGGGCGCATCTGATACAACACAATCTTGATGTCATGCATATTGAGAAGAATGTGTTCGTTAATATATTCAATACTGTGATGGACATCAAGGGAAAACGAAGGAAAATCTGAATTCACAGAAGGATCTGAAGATCATATGTAATCGGCCGGAGCTTGAGGTGGACGAAAGGAGACCGAACGTGATGCCCAAGGCGGTATATACAATGACGAAGGAGCAAAAGAAGAAGATATATGAGTGGATTCGTTGTCTTAGGTTCCCCGATGGGTATGCCTCTAACTGGGCCCGTTGCGTCGACCTGAAGGAGTTGAGGATGCACGGCATGAAGAGCCATGATTGTCATGTTTTCATTCAGAAATTGATTCCGGTTGCTTTCCGTGAAATGCTTCCAGAGCACGTGTGGGGGGCCTTGACGGAAGTCAGCCTTCTATTCCAGATCCTATGCTCAACAACACTAAACGTGGCCAAGGTAAAAGAATTGGATGATAGTGTAACCGTCATCATGTGCAATCTCGAGAAAATTTTTCCTCCTTCCTTTTTCGACTCAATGGAGCATCTAATTGTTCACCTTCCATATGAGGCGCGCGTTGGGGGCCCCGTGCAATACAGGTGGATGTACCCATTTGAAAGGTAATTAAATAATTAATACTGTTAAATATATACTTATTATTTGCATTTTAACAAATTGTCATATATATGAATAGATTCCTTCGCGATTTGAAAGAAAAAGGTGAAAAACAAAGCACACGTCGAGGCGTCAATGTAGAGGCTTATATTGTCAAAAGAAATCGGACTTTTCTCCTCGTACTACTTCGAACCGCACATTTCTGTGCAAGCGAAACAGACCCGGTCGGAACGATATCTCACCAGCAACGACGATCGAATTGTTTGGTCCATTTTCAATTACTCAGGCCGAGCAAGTGGAGCCTCGAAGAAGAGATGGCTGAGCGAGAGGAACTTCATGCTATCCGAGACATACGTCTTGTGCAATGTGAAGTAGTTGCAACCGTACTACGAGTAAGTGTCTATACAAACGTAATATCTCGTTACGAATCAATTTCAATTTCAATTACATGTATATTTATAACAATCAGTTTTACTATAACAGGTCATTCCTGAATGAACTGTTCGAGCAACACAATTCGGAGACCGATAATTGATCAACTAGTGGTGACACATTCAAGGATTGGTTCAAGGCTCGTGTAAGTATCATCGATTTGTTGTAATTACCGCGATATGCTCATGAATTTGTAATCAATTATTTGAATTGCTATATATATCATTAATTGCAGGTGAAACCGAATTGAATCACACAAACGAGGATTTGTTGAAGTTGCATTATTGAGGGCCAAGAGCAGAAGTCACGACATACCCATCTTACTTCGTAATGGCTTCAATTTCCACACTGAACGTCACAATGTCGGGAAGTCAAACAATGAATTGTGGTATTTGTGTCAAAAGCTCATCATATTACAGATAGGATTCTAACTTCTATGGAATTTTGGAAGAGAATAATTCAGCCTAGATTACTCCACTAATTCCGAACATGCACAATTGTGCTGTTAATTGTCGTTGGGTCGATCGATCGGAGGCATGAAAGATACACCATCGTTATCACGTCGTTGATTTCAACTTCAAAAAGCTCTACCAAATAAAAGAATGAACCATTCATACTTGGCACAAACAAGCAGTACAAGTATACTACGCGGATTACTCCGAAGAGTTATTGATGACTCGCGATGGACCAAGGTCGCCTATAAGATGGATGAAGGTCGTACCTAATCCAGATGTTGTAATAGATAACCAAACATTTGAACTGGCATGACCCAACGGGAATACAATTGGTCGTTGATCATAGGAGCAGGGCCATCTGCGCTCGGCCAGACAGTGATTCCCGAAGATGAAGATGAAGATAGCTTTGACGAGGCTGAGTCCGATGAAGAGACTTTTTGAATTTTCCAATTCAAAAATTTTCTGTAATTTTTTATCACATGTTATTATTAAAATTGTAATTTGATAGATGTATTTTGAATCGACTCAACAGTCAAATTTAACAGGGACCGTTATTTGAGGTACAATATTTCAAAATATAATAACCATCGTTCCTATTTGAGGCAGCAATATTTCAAATATGGGCCGGCTAATTAAAAAAAAAGAGAAAATTTGAATTAGGAACGGTCCAATTATATATTCACCGTTCCTAGTTGAGGTACATATTTCAAATTATGGCGGCTAATCAAAAAAAAATGAGGAAAATTTGAATTAGGAACGGTATCAATACATAACGACCGTTTCCTATTTGAGGTACAATATTTCAAATATGGCGGCTAATTAAAAAAATGAGGGAAATTTGAATTAGGAACGGTAGGTGAAAACCTACGACCGTTCCTATATGTAGCCCAATATTTCGTTTTTGGCGCCCAATGAAAAAATTGGTGGAAATTCAACTACTGGAAGGTAATACTACAAATAACCGTTCCAGAGTTTTAATAGGAACGGTAAATATGTGAGTGCATAAAAACGACAATCGTTCTTTATAATAGGAACGGTAATGGAACACTTCTTCTATTAGGTTACCGTTCCTAGTTGTACAACTCCTTCAATTTGTCCCGATATCTCAACATCCGTCAGCCGGATCGACACCATTTTTAACACTTACAAGGTTATGGATATGAATTGATGTCCAACGATCGGATTTCCAATCAGTAACCTGGATCTAAGGATGCATCTATTTTTTTTACGATGAATACTGACCGGATACGATAACTCGAGATCCGCACACCGAAATATTTCAAAACGACATATAATGTATTCTTTTGTGTGTTTATATCATATCTAACGGTCTGATTGGAATTTTGACGGTCTGATTATGTCGTGCAGTACAACAATATAGGATGCTAGTTACATCTGTGAAATACTAACATACATAAATATACAAAAATAGTTCATATTGTGAACGTGTCTATTTTTTTTGAAAACTATTATAGATTTTTTAAATCTTTAAACATCCAATTCTATACGTTTATTTAATAAAATAAGTGTTCGAAACGTATTTTTCTGTATTTTTATATTTATTATCTAAGAAAATAGCAAAAAATATTGTAATACATATAGGAACGGTAAGGTGTAGAAATAGGAACGGTAAGTGTGTACAGGTAAAGAAACGAAGTCGTTTCAATGATAGAAACGGTACCTGTACCACTGGGCATATTACGTGACCGTTCCTAGTAAGTTTAATTATAACTAATATGTAATAAAACGTCATCGTTTTAAAAAACAAAACGACGTCGTTTTTTATTTAGGATCTGCCTTAGGAACGGTAGTTATAAAATTGTACCGTTCCTAAATTCTAATATAAATACACCCCTTGTCCGATTTTTCCCCATTTCTGCCTCTCCCTCTTCCCATTTCTCCCCCCTCCCTCTTCCCATTTCTCCCTCCCCCTTCCCCATTTCCCCTCCCTCTTCCGACCACCACACCGATCGAGGCCACCACCACCACCACCTACCGAGGCCACCACCACCATCACCAAAGAGGCTGACACCACCACCACCACCAAACGAGGCCGACACCACAACCAAGCCGCCGTCGTTGTAATAAGTAGGGTTTCCAAAAACCCGACTTTTATTTCTCTTTTTTTATTTTTTTTTTCCTGAAAAATGCATGTAATTTCTGTAATATTTCGGAAATTTTCTGAAATATTTTCTGTAATTTTCTGCAATATGTTGTAATTTCTGTAATATTGTTGGTAATTTCTGCAATATGTTGTAAATATTTTTGTAATTATGTTGTAATTTATGTTGTAATTTCTGTAATATTCTGTAATTTATGTTGTAATATTTCTGTAATTTGTGTTGTAATATTCTGTAATATCTGTAATTTATGTTGTAATTACTAATATTATGTTGTAATTTTCTGAAATTTTCTGTAAATTTTCTGTAAATATATGCTATTTACTTTCTTTAATTGGATGGAATATATGTAAATAACAACTTAGGAATATAGGATATTATTTTTGTAATTTGAGTATATTTTTGTAAAATCTAAAAATTCGAAAAATATGGAAATTTGGAAATTTTTTAAAAATCTGAATTTTTATAATCTGGAAATTCGAATATTTTAAAATTTGAATTTTTTGGAATTTGAACATTTTAAAATCTGGCATTTATTTTTTTTAATAATCTGAAATTTAAATATTTAAAATTGAATTTTAAAATATTACAAATCTGGAATTGATTTTTTTAAAAAAAATCTGGAATTTTATTTTTTTCAAAATCTGGAATTTTAATAATTTTAAAATCTGGAATTTTTTAATTTTTCAAAATTCTGGAATTTTTAATATATTAAAAATTTAGAAATTTCAAAATACCTCGCCATCGCCACGCCACCGCCTCCGCCAGCGCCCGCGCCTCCGTCAACATAGAGGGTTGGTTGGGCTGCCTCGAGGAGATGATGGCGGACCTGATGTGCATGGTCAAGGACATGCAGACCAGTCGCTCCGGCGTCGGCCCGTCACGGCCTCCTAGAGACCCCACAGCCAGACAATTGACGAGAATGGACGAGTTCGATGGAGACGAATAGTACATTATGTATTTTTTTTGTAATCAAATCGATAATATTCGTATTAATATAATTTTTATTTTTCAATTATGTATTTTTCATATTTAAAATATTATATTAATTTAAATGATAAAAACTATTAATAAAAAATAAATAAATCATTAATTAGGAACGATACTTTAGACGCAACATATTCGCACTGTACGTCCTATTTTTTGACTTTTTAAAAAGACTAACCGTTCCCACGGCCGATGAAAAACCCATTCCAACTATACTGTTAACCGTTCCTAAATACCGTACTACCGTGCTAATTCTATTCCAAATCAATCCTTTCGTGGTAAACCTTTCGTTCTAGAAGACAATACCAAAACCGGTCCAAAAACTTTATTCCAAAGATTGAGTGCAAAGCCCGTTCCTACATGTCGCGATAAAATATATTTCCAACTAACCGTCCTAATCTCTACAAACCTACCGTTCCTACATGTATTCAGACACCATGCAAATTCTATTACAACAGAATGGACTGTTCCAACAGAGTTCTAACCACCGTTCCTAAAACCGAGATTTGTTTTCGACAGTACCGTTCCTAATGTTATAAGGTGTTCCAAATGCAAAAAAATCAAAATTTATACGTATAAAGGTAAGTAGGAACGGCGTAGAACATAGTAGTGCCAACCACTGTTCCCAAATAGGAACGATAACTTGGTTCCCCGTTCCTAATAATTAGGATGCCTCTTATTGCCACGGGATGGCCTCCCGTTCCTCAACCGTTCCTAATGCCAATACCAAAATGTTCAAATGAAGTACGTACCGTTCCAAATATTAAAAAAAACCGTTCCTGTTACCGTCCCAATCAACGCTTTTTTTTGTAGTGGATTAATTAAGTTTCATCTCTTTTAGCTTGAAAAATAACATTTCGACTTGCTCTCCCCTTTCTATATTATCATCTGAGTTCATGTTCTTATTTTATTAATAACTTACATTTTCAGCTCACATCAATAACAAATATTCTATAAAGTTTTAATTTTTTAATTTAATTTGAGTAAAATAGTGTATATAATTAATGCATTAGAAAAAAATTACCAATAGGTTTTGTATGTGAGATTGCAAGGCATGAAAAATTTTAAGATATTGAATAAATTGTGAGTTTCAATAAATTAAAAATATTATTAAAAATTATGCGCGTAAGTACTGGTGCCACAATTTATAGTTTTTAAAGAAAAGGTGAAAAGAGTGACCATTTGTTCAACTAGGGGTGATAAGAAAAATAAATAAAACTGTCCTAATCGTCCAAACAAAATCAAATGGAATCATTTTTTTTATGATTTATCTTTCAACTCGTAATTTTAAGTTTTGTAATAAACTGCACCACACTATTGTTTGGTTCGATTTAAAATTAAAAAAAAAACACAACAAAAATTGAACCTAAATCGTTAAATATATCATTAATAAAATTATATATATGCATAATATGATAAAATTAGTTATTGTAGAAACACAAATTTATATATTATCAAGGTCCACATTAAAAAATTATTTTTGTAAAACTTAGATTTGTGCTCTGTACAAAAAAATGTGTAAGTTTTTAACCCATTATAATTTCCCCTTCTTCATTTTCTCTATCACTTTACTCTTATTCTTGCTCTTTTAATATGTATCCAAAAATTGGTTACGTGCTACTCCAATTGATCTTTGGGCAGTAATCGAGGATATTGAAATGTTTGATTTGAAAAGGAAAATGCTTTACTTATTTATTGTTTTAATTATACTTTCAAGTATTTGTTGGCTTCATTTAATAATGATTTCGTCATTCTCAGAATTGGAAGGATCAAGCTCTTGTGCAACCTCAACGAACATATAAGATTATTTTGAAAGAAATATATTAGGTTTGAATTTGTATAAATGATTAAATATATTCTTTTTGTGACTTTTTATTTTTATCTTGTTACAAACATTAAGTTTTCTATTTCTACTATAAAATTATTTAGTGTATCAGGTGTCATTGCAATTGGAACTTGACATTCAAGAAGTTTTAAATTTTTTTTAGTTGTAATATATCTTGGACTATTGCGTATTTATCTTTAATTATTCCAAAACTTGTTATATTTTGTTACTTAAAACTTTAGCTATGTATGTTATTAAATATTGTATATTCGATTTTAATTATTCCGATAATTTATTACCTTTTGCAAATGAAATGTTTTTAACTATATAATTCTTGCTTTTTATTAGTTTCAAACGTCTTGTTTTGTTATAAATGTTCGAACCGCCCAAAATCACATGAAATTGCAATTTTAATTTTGATTTTTTTAGTTGAAAGCGATGAATATTATTAATTGAAATAAATCGATTACAATCAAATTTTATCAATATCAACAGACATAGACAAATACAACAATCCTATCAATATATCAATAATACTAACATCGTGCTATTACATCAATAAATAACCTACTATGAACTGTTTTACACAAACAACCCCTGCCTTTGATAATTACATATATACCCACTAGAATGTAAGCATCATTTACACAAACCACCCCTATTGTTTTATAAAATTACACTTACACCCCTGAAAAGTATCGACATTATTACACAACCTACCCCTATAATTTTTTGGCTATTAAGGTGGTTCTGTAATTATGGCAAAAGGCAGCGGTGGTTTGTGTAAATACGACTATAGGTTCAGGGGGTGTAAATGTAATTATCCTTAAGATGCAAATACAAAGATAAATTACAGCCACCTCCTTGAGTTTATATAATTATAAATACTCCTGTTTGTTTGAAAAATTACAAATATCTCACTCAAATGAAAATAATTATGTAGCTCGAGATGGAGATGTGAAAAGTATTACTGTAATCCTTGCTGATTTTTTTTTTTCAGAAAAAATGTCTAAAAATGTAAAAAAATTTAAGAGAGTATAATAATAATCCATAGAGAATATCAATCCATAAAAATAATTTAAAATTTTTAAAAATATATAAACTTATAATTATAATCCAAAAGGGCATTTAAGTAGTTTACAAATAAAAATTGGAATTGGAAATATAACAGAATTGACTTTGTTGTTAGATGAACATTAAAGTTTGGGGTATACATAATTTTCAAAACAATGAAGAAATATTTGTAAATTATGTCAAATTTTAAAAAGAAGTGGCCGTATTTTATCCAAAATAATAAATTCAAGTCGGAAATAATTTTAAAACAGTGCAACCGCACCGTGATGAACCATAGGTTCAACAATAAAATAGATTCTCAGAGGGACTTTAGAGAAGAAGATAGCGATATTAGAAGCGTCAGTGATGAAGTAGATACGGTGGTTATAGTGTATGTACGCTAGGCTAGTAGGAGAGGAGATTAACCCCATGATGACCAACAATAGGAATCCAGGAGCCCGACTAAGAGATCCGCCATCTTTTGTGAAGTCGTTGTCTGTATCTGGCGACTTTGATGTCTCATCTTCTTCTACGTTTTCTCTTTTTATCCTCATGTTAAGTCATGAGGTGATATTATTGGTTGAATTCGTCTCTGTCACCTTTATACTTTCTTCCAATACGATACTCTGAGTGGCTGGCTTGGCTTTGAAGTGAAAATGGAACCATCGATTTATGCTACATCTGATTAAACTCATTTGAAATAGTTTATCTGTTTTATATATCATATAAAATATTCTGCAAAGTATAATATGCTTGATTTTATTTTAAAATTTTCAATTATCTGAGTAAAATATGATATTAACAATAGTAATTTTATAATTAGGGACATTGCAATTTTCTTCCTATATGCATAGGGGTTTGCAGTTTTAGTTATGTACGATTACGTTTTCGCATTTTGGTCCTGTAAGTTCGCAATTTTTGCATTTTTGGTCTTACTCCGGCGAAAATGGCCGGAAAAAGCCACATGACTTGCACATGACTGTGTTTTCAAATACTTTCCGGCCATTTGGCTTAGGTGGCATTGCAGTTATACACTATTTTTATTGTCACTAAATGACAAGGTATTTTCCTTCCAAAACATGCCACGTAGGATTAAATTGGAGGAAAAATCACTAGGCACTTCCCCCCATTTTATTAAAACCCAAATTAAAAAAATAAAATAAAATCCCAACAACAATGAAAAATCTCTTCAGTCTTCTATCTCTATGTTTTTAGATTTTCATTTCTTCTTTCCATTCGATTGATTTTTTCGCAATAAACCAGAATAATTGCTTTCACCCTTCGACACATTAGGGTTCTCCCACTCGAAAAACGGCAACCTCCTCTCTAAAATACCGAAAAGATAAAAGAAAAAATCGAAATCAAACATAAATTTTACATGGAACGATTTTAAAGAAATTATTTTTCCCTTACATTGAAATCACAGCAATGAGTGGAATCTTTTTCAAGATTTTCTACTGTCCATGATTCGAAGCATGGCTCGCGCCCACAATAGTAGTCGATGGAAGCTGTTACCGACGGCATTTCAGCAAAAAAGCTTGAAGGGAACTTTCTCAGTTGGAAAATGACAGATGTTAGAGATAGGCTTTTACATTCAATTGAGTTAATAAAATGGGGGGAAGTGCCTAGTGATTTTTCTCCAATTTAATCCTATGTGGCATGTTTTAAATGCCATATCATTTAGTGAAAATAAAAATAGTGTATAGCTGGAATGTCACCTAACCCAAATGGTTGGAAAACTTTTTAAAACACATCATGTACTTTTTCAAGGCCATTTTCGCCGGAGTAGGACCAAAAGCGCGAAAATCGCGAACTTACAGAAACAAAATGCGAAAACGTAATCGTACAGGACTACAAATACAAACCCCTTATACATATAGGACGAAAATTGCAATTTTCGAAGCTTGTTAAACTTTATAGGTTGAGCACTAGTCCTTAGTATTTTGTTTATAATATCTTTTCATTGAGTTTTATAAGTTCATCAATGGGGATAAATTGGGGTTTCGTGATTCAAGCACAGTTCACATGTGTAAAATCACAAACTGGAGTTTTCTCCTTTCAATTTCTGAAAATGTTCCCTTTACAATGTTTGGGGGTATTCATATTACTCCAATCAATCAAAGTTGGAGGGCGGAGGGGTATAAAACCATTTTTACGCTTTACTAGTCACCTACGTATCGACATAATTCTCTTGGTAAGGCTAATTTAGTAAATACAAGTTTATTACATTAATATGTGGTCTCTTTCTCTTTATGCTTTTCTGGAAATGACTGATGGATTAGACCTTGTTGTTTTCCAACGATGAAAATTTTAGCTTGTGAACTATTGAACGTGTAAGCCATGTTCGACGATGTACTGAGCTACTGCCATGGTGACAACTCAAGCATAAGCGTCTTCGACCAGTTGATGAAAATGCTTCCAATGTCATTTGAGCTAATGGTGGTGGAGGTGGAGCGTTAAACCTCTCTTGATCTTTCTCTTCTTGAGCACCTATTTGCTTGTTCCGGAAGTCATTGGCGGGAGGTTTTGTCGGTTGGTTCACAACATGGAAGTGGTCCTCGTCTCTTCTCTCGAGTCATCTATGCCCAACATTTCCATTCCTAGATCGCAATAAGGTGTTCATGTTCAATGCTTAGATCAAGTTCTCACAGATGATATCAAAAGTTGATGGTGATAAATTAGGAGCTCGTGATCCGAGCACACTTCCTAAAAGGTCGCCTTTGCAAAGGTTACTTATAGTACTACAAACAATCAATGTGGGGAGTATTTTTACCCCTTCACTAATAACCTACTTGTGGATATAATTCTCTTACTAAGGCTAAACTAGTAACTACAAGTTTATTGAAAAATATGTAGGCTCTCTCTCATTATGCCTTTGTAGAAAGGGTGTTTCTGCCTTTTGTGGGATTTTTTGCCTCCATAACTTTAAACAAAATTACCAAACACTATTCTACGTCTTATAAGTTTTCAAATATTGTATAATATGTTTTCAAAGATCTTAAAAGCTTATACAAACACCTCCCAAACTTTTTTCTATTCTAAAAGTACCTTTCTTTTCTTTTCTTTTTTTAAAGAAATGTTGGGAAAAAACATCAGAAGAGAGTGAAAATTCATCTATGTTTGTTAATTTTACAAACACAAATTTAGTAAAAATCGTCTTTGGCTTGGTTTCAATTAGTATTCACATTGATACTTCTATATAGTGTTAATTTACACTTAGACTTTCTCCAAAAATATAAAATTAAACTTTTCTCCAAAAAACCTTTTAAAATTACACTTAACCCTCTCTAGAATATTCTCCGTTTACACTTGACTCCATTTCATAGCGTTTGGACAGAAAATGCTGACGTCAATAAAAAAGTTACATAAATTTGTAAATTACACCTTATTAATATTTTCATGTAATATTTTTATGGTTATAAAAGGGAAAAAAATGCAATTTACCCCCCTGTGTTAAGTGGAATGTGCACTTTACCCCCCTATGAAAAAAAAAAATCAATTTACCCCCCTTTGTTATTAAAAATAGAGCAAAATACCTCCGTAAGCTTGGCGGTGTACTACACGCGCCTTTACTGCATCTGGGCATATTTTATACTAATAAAATAATATAAATATTTAATATAATAATATATTAATCATAAAAATCATATTATATTTTAATTATATTAATATATATATGTTATTTATAAAAATAATATATACATATATATATACACGCTCCTTCAAAGCAAACCGCCGACCGCTGCCCTCTCCTCACCTTGGCTCGCCAACTACCGCCCCCGCCCTCTCCCACACCTCCGCTCGCCTACGCCGCCTCCCCCACCGTCGCGCCGCCCCCTCCTTCCCCCCCTGTCGCACCCCCTCCTCCTCCGCCCCACGTCACGCCACCTCCTTGCAGCCGCTCCCAGATCGCAGCCCCCTCGTCGTCCTCCCAGATCCGCCGCCGCCCTCTTCCCCTTCCCCCCGTCGCCCCCTCCCCCTTCCCCAGCCCACCGGCCCAGATCCGGCCGCTTCCCTAGCCCGCCGCCCCTCCTCCGCCCGGCATCTCTCTCTCTCTCTCTATATATATATGTTATATATATTTTATGTATATATATATATATTATATTATATATATTCAAATTTGAGTATATATATTATATAATTTAATTATTATTTATTTAAATCCGAACCGTCAATTCAAATTAGATCAAATTTACACCACTGATTTATTGTTTAAATTTGAACCTTAGATTGAAATCAAGATCAACGGTTTTTAAGTGAGGGCATAATTGTTATTTTAAATTTTAAATTACAAAAAAATAAAAAAAAAATTGAAAAAACAGCGCGTACCATTCACGAAACGCGTCGGGGGATTTTTTGCTCCATTTTTGAAAACACAGGGGGGTAAATTGCTATTTTATTTTTCACAGGGGGGTACATTACTCATTTCCCTTAACACAGGGGGGTAAATTGCATTTAACCCATTATAAAAGGTATATGTAATAATATATAAAGTTAAAATGGTGTAATTGTAATAAAATATTATTCCCAAATTATAGCCGTTGAACAAATTAAAGTAGTCATATTATGAATGAAAAAACAAGTTATTTTATTATACTTCTTTTTTCTTCATATATATATATATATATATATATATGGGGTCAAATGAACACACCATTTTGTTACTTCTTTTAATTTTATTTTTACTTTTTGAGTTTTATTTTTATATATAAATTGAATTATATATTTTTTATATTATATTTTAAAATTATATATTCTATATAATTTTAAAGATTTATAAATTTATATTTAGATAAGTATATTTAATTGTAATTTTAAAATATATTTATAAATTCATAAATAAGGGTTAAATTGCATTTAATCCTTATTTTTCATTATCTCAATTCTCACAGCAACATCTTGGGGAGCTTCTTGGGTTTTGTATGACGTATGATGTATAATGTGATGGCTCAGGATCTATAAAATCTTATTAGTGGTTTCAATTGACAAATCATGAATTTGACAATATACTTATTAATATTCCAATTTATCGCTTGTCCTTCTCTCCTAAAAATGTCCGAGGGCAACATACTTTTCTCCAAAATAATATTATCTTTTTATATTTATCATCACGATTACGTGTTCTTAATTTTCATCGAGAAGTCGTGCAAAGTATCCCAAAAGTTTTGTGGAGGGAGGAAAACTTGACAAAGATTACTCAAACGGGCAATAGAAGAATTATTTAACTTATATCAACCTCAATAAATTTATGTTGCGCATGCTAAATGTCTACAATTCCAACCATCGATATATATGTTGTTCAAGTAA
Source organism: Sesamum alatum (assembly GCA_034509735.1). Lineage (NCBI taxonomy): Eukaryota > Viridiplantae > Streptophyta > Magnoliopsida > Lamiales > Pedaliaceae > Sesamum > Sesamum alatum. The sequence goes on along the minus strand of JACGWO010000007.1, from coordinate 8,554,313 downwards.
TTTTTTATTTACTTCCAAAGGGAGAATATTAGTGTTAACAGTTTGAGTACAAAATAGCGAAATAAAGTCATAGAAATTAATAGAGTGCAAAGGAGTGTCGTTGAAGTGTCTATTTTAAGTTTAGAAGCTGTTGCTTATATGCAAGACCAAAATTAATGCGGATAAGTCAAATTTCCTTGTTCTCGGGATGAAGGAGAACTGGCCCGTAGGAGTGCTCCTTAATCTTCGAGATAAGAACACCTTTCAGCTTGTCCTCTTTTGTTGCCATGCGTCCTAATTTTGACTGTTGAAACTTATCCGCATCTTCAGCCTTCAGATGTGGTGGTTGTATCCCACTCTTCAAGATCGAGTTGGAGGCATCCCTCATCGGGTAGGGATCCTTTATCTGTCAGTGGCAGTTACCTTGGGAAGATACCTCCAACTCATCTCCTCTTGCTACCATGTGCCCTAGTTTTGGCAATTGGAAGTTGTCCATTTCAACGAATCTCTAGGTGATATGAAGCAAGTTGTCCTACGTGGATTCGCGACCTAGACTCCTTGGGAGCACTCTCTACTTGGGCCCCTACACTAGCCCTTTTAAGGTAATTGGTTCTTGCATTCCTTTGGGCTTTCGCGATCTCAGTCTTCTTTTTGGTCTGCTTAATTCTCTTTAGGTCAAACACATTTTATGGGCGTCATTTCAGTCCCACCACTCTAATAGGTGGGACTCTACCACCTATTTAGAGTAGCATCTTCATCCAATAGAGACAAGAGTCTAGCTCGAAGAGGCACTCCTTCTTTTGCTTTAATGTTTGTTGATGCGTGGGAAAGGGTTCTTATATTTTTCTTTCCTACAAGAAAATATTAGTAGCATAGGCATTATAAGAAGAGGGCTTTCTTCATGCCTGCAAGGGGCAGAATGTGCTTGTACCTGGTGGGGCTTAACGATGCCTTTTAAGCCTACTCTGGTATAGGGCTATATTTCCTGCAACGAACAGTGCTTACTATGAGTAAGACTTATTAGTGCTGCTTGAGCAAGGCTTTTGCCTACACGGAACATGGCTTATTAGTGCCTACTTAGGGTAGGGCTTCTGCTATACGAAGCAGGCTTTATTGTGACTATGGGGAAGACATGGTCTTTTGTGATTGTATGAAGGATAGGGCGTTTTTAGTGCCCATGTGGAAGACAGGACTTTTTTTAGGGTGCAACTCGAGGCAGGGGTTATTAATGCCTGTGTGGAGGACAAAGGCTTATAAGAGGATGCATGTTCATAGCAAAGCTTATTCTTGAGGTCTGAATGGAGCAGGATCTTTGTTTTGAATTTCTTGGTCAACCCTCATCTTCCCATTCCTTGCATATTTCCCCAAGGCTATTCTCCTTGTACGTCTGAGCTTCCTCCAGTTAATGTATTTATGACTTGAGCTAGGAGACCATTGAAATTGGGAGTGGACTTCTTGCTTAGGGACTTGAAGAAGTCTCCATCTTACAGTTTCTACACAAAAGCACTTCTTAGTACCTTACACGTAGTAGAACAAACCTCCAAGACTGCTAAGTTAAAGTCCTCGAGAATCTCCTTGTAGCACCCCCTCCATAAATACATTCTATTTATAAAAAAAAACTCATATTTAGGCCCAATAAGATAAATCATATTTTTCTCCGATATATTATATAGACATCAAATCATGACATAAGTTATCAAAATTTTCTATTTAACCCTCAACCTTAGCAATTATAAACATAAGGAAATAAGATACAATCTATTTCCATCAATATAATATATATATATGTCTTAAGTAATGGTAGACATTGTTGAAAGTTTATAGTTATCATTCCATTGGTGGACTCATGGACACAACCCAGAAAAGAAAAAAATGAAGTTTCTAATTACTACCGAACTTGAATACAAAAGTGTAGTATCTATGTAATTGTGTAGCTAGAGCTCCCAAATCAAGATATCACTGTTGACCCACCTAGTAATACTGGTGGTCGGCTTATGATTCGCTAGTTACTGTGACTTATCTTTTGAAAAATATGTGGGAGGAATGAGCTACCTACTCAATAACTATAACTAAGTTGTAGCTTATATATATATATATATATATATATATATACAAGTACGCAATCAAATAAATTTCATGCGATGACACAAGCAACAAATATTCACCATAAATCACAAAAAATATAAGAGGTAATATGCACCAGCAATCATATTTCAATCCGCAATATAATACCCAAAGTTATTTTCTATTTTCTTCGGTCCCTGCTTACCTAAGCTGGAGTGCACCACTCAATGGTCTTTGTCGGCTATCATCATCTTTATCGCAACATCTTCTCTTTTCTTTTTTCTGATATCACAACACACAACTCGTATGATATCGCATCATCAATCATATCACAAAACACATAACTCGTATGATATGTCACTTCATCAATCATACCATACAACACAGAACTCATGTGACATCACATTATCCCCGTTGATTGATGGACATCACACAGCTCGTCATCAATCATATCATTATAGCACATTGCAGTATGCTCCCAAGTTCGATAAGTCATCTGTTTATTTTAATACACAATATCCCCATCAATAGCTTAATCATTCAATTTGATTAAACAATCATACTATTCATTCATCTTTCTTACACCATAACCACAGGTAAACACATAACAACCACTCCACGGAACTATAATGTAATCCAGACAAGTAACTTATATTTAACAATCAAGTATACAAACAACAAGTATATTAAATAAATTTTTGTATTTTTTTACCAATCTTTTAATATTTTATTTCTATTGAAGTTCAAATCTTCTTCGATTTTCTTCGAAATAAACTAGATATCCTAAGCTTTACAGGTATATATATAATTTGTTTCTTAACTCGTAAGGATTTATTTCCTCAAACCCCTTATATATATCTTCATATTCTTAATAACATCTCTGGGTTTAGTTATCTTAAAAATCTCAAATTTCTTTTTAATTATTTCTCAAATATAATTTTCTAATATTTCTATTAAAATTTTCACCAATTCCTCACTATTAGCGATTAATTAAACACCTACACCTATAATTAAGTATATGGTTAATAAATTCAATTAAATTGAACAAATAAATTATAGAAATTGATGTGAGCAAGATTTGCTCAATTAGAGGAATGACTTTGCGCTGGAAAATCCAAGCCGAATGATGCAAGAAAAAGGGACCTGCAAAAAAAACGTTAGTACTCGGACGCTTAAGTCAGTAATTTGTTCGAAGATACATGGAAAACACAATGCGAGTAAAGTATGTAATCGTGTTAGGTGTAGCATGAAATAGTTGTGTAGTGTATGAGCTTGTGAATACATTACCCATTTTAAAGGTAAGGACCCTGTATTTTTAAATGAAAGAATCCTCTCGGGCTGAGGAGTCTACTATGGCAAGGACTCTGGAAGGCGGTCAAGAGAGGACTCGTCAACCCCGGGGAAACAAGCGGATAGCTCCCCCAAAAATGTGGATTGTACTTGCAGATAATGGTGCTCATCTCCGGCTTGCGCCCTTTTTGGAATTCGGGCATCAGTCCATGTTGGCTGGTGACTTTGACATCTGTCGCCTCACTTGCAGACCTCGTTGCCTTGGAGCCTGGATGCTCTCCACCTTAAGCTGGGTTGGCCTATATGAGGCTAGCCACGCTCCTGGGCCTCACTCCTCTCCTGGACCGAATGGAGGCGTGGTCCTCCCTCCTTGGGCCTATAGCCCTTTCACCCGTCTGGACCTATCCATTACACATTGGGCCATCTGGATCATGGGCGGCAAGGTTACAGGTTTGACAACCGTAGGCCATCTACTCCCTTTGGGGCTGAGCTCATTGGGCCTGTTCCGGCCTTGCTTGATTTATCCCCATCAGCAATGATCAAATTTAATAAATTAAGTAATTTAATTAATTGGCTATAACACCCTCAATTCAAACAAAATAGTAGTCAATCATGAACATTGTAAATAATTAAATTCATTGAATATTTTTATTAAACATCAAATTAGGTAGTAGAAATCAGATTTAATAAATCACTAATCAAAATAATATTAATATATTAATTAATTATAATTTAAATCATTTATATTCATACTTGTGTTGCGCCCGCGTAAGGAAGAGAAACGAAATGCAAATGAAACGAAAATGAGAGAAGAAATATGCTACGCCCACAATTATTTTTTTTTATTTTAATATTAGCTGTTGTGGCACGCCGTTACGTGCATATAACAAATATTCTGTTTCACTTTAGAAATGCATTAGTATAAATAAGAGTAAAAATATATAAATGAAATTGCATTAAAAAAGGGAGAAATAAATAAAAAAAAGATTTAATCAGTTAATGTAAAATTTGGAAGTTGAGTAAGTTAGTTATCTTATTGGTTGAACAATATTTTTGGCTTCACAAAAAAATAGTACAGCGGGATCTGTTCACACAAATTTTGAGTCTGCAAAAATAAATTACAAGACAAGAAATATAAGGACCAAATGGGATTTATTAATTTGAGTAAAGTGGTTTACAATCTCTGTATTCAAAGTAACCCCCTAATTCTTCTCTACAGATGTGGATTCAAGGGCTTGGAGCTTATTTTTGAATCGGATGTGCAATCTCCCTCTGATTTGTAGATAGCGATTACGTGCTACCTTGAAATATTGTATCAAGGCCTTGTGGTTGTTGAGCTTCGTCGCGACAGAAAACTTTAAAAGTTGCTCTTGCTGGATTTTCTATGTGTTGTATGTATGTGTGTCGTTTGTGAGAGGTGGAGGCCCCTTTTTATAGGCGTAAGTAGGGCTTACGCAGCTTGGCCTCACTTCCATTAGGCTTGATCACCATGGGCTTTGATGGACTGCATTTTGAACATGTATCTGACTCAATTTAGTCAACCGAATATAATAAATTTATATCTATTTTGGGTCGATCCGTAAAAATAGATAAGACCCAAATTTAGTATGAGTTTATGAATTTAATTTCTTGAAAATATTATAAGGCCAAATTTTATGGACCTTTATTTTGAAACCCGATTATTAGCCGATTTATTTGAGTTTTAATTGGTAATTTATTCCAAAATATTTTGACGCCAACAAATGTCCCAACTTCAAGGCTCGGCAAAAAAATATGTCAATCAACGTCGAATGTGGGACTTGAAATATTTTCTTCTCATTTAGTTTTTATGAGCTTGTAGATAGTTCCTCTGTCATGTGGGGATCACCTTCATTTTTCTTCGTTTGAACATGGGTCCCTTGAGAGGAATGTGTTTGTTTTCCTCAATCCTTCATTCCATAAACGAAGAGCTTTCTTCAATTTCTTGCAGCGACCGAACGAAGAGCTTCTCCTATTTCCCTCCCCCGCCCTTTTTTTTTTTTCGAAAAAAAAATTCTGCTTTTGCAAAATTGGGCCACCATAAGCCCAAGTCAGCAAAACCCCTCCACCATTAGAACCAAGCCTCCATTTTTTTTTTTTCCTTTGCAAATCCACAGTAACGAAGTTTTGAAGGAAACAAAGACCCAAATTATGGGATTTCAAGTTATGGAAATTAACAATTGTATTTCCATTTTCATGATTCTCCTTCTCTTCCAGAGTTTGAGAAGTATGAAAAGTTTCCAACTGCCTCTCACGAAGAACCACTATAAAAAGATGACTTTTTAACTTTTAGTTTTTATCAAACAAACGCGCTTATAGCGATTTTCTGCGATACCATTACTTTTCTTGACGCAATTTCTTGGTGTTGTTGTTTTCGTCTTGAAGTGGTGAGCACGTCATCCCAATTTCTCACACAAGCCTTGTAAACAACTCTGCCCACCACATGTTTTTGAATTTGTTTATGAGAGTTGTTCTTTCGCTTTTTTTTACATGCAACATGTTTTCATGCCATGCACATGCACATGTAAACATGCCCTTGGCTTCTAATTTCTTTGTATTTCTTATTTAGTTTTCAGAGATGGACTTCGAGGATCATACCGAGCCGTTCCCGAGCATTGTCATTCGAAGCGGCAAAGACAATCTCAAGGTGAAAGGCACTACCCTATGCGTTCTTGAGCCGACCAACATCACCCGCCCCTCCAAGTCTCATTCTTTGTCCAAGTCCATGCACATTCAAGAGTGGTTCGAAGAGGTGATGAGAGACTTGCTTAACCCTCACTCCAAAGTTTCTTCTCAAACTAATGTTAGAATGGGTGACCAGAAAGCCAATCGGATTGGCGGTTTCGGGTACTATTTAGCAATCTTTATTAAAGTAATATTGACTTGAAGAATATAGTAAGTATTCATCCTTGGCACTATGTGTTTGTTGTGCTTACTAATTACGTTAAACGGCATTTTAACGTCACAACAAATGCCCACAGACCAATTGGATAACCCATGTAGTTGAGCTGCGTTTTGGATGGCAGCTATGAAACCAACTTCTGAGGGTTGGTCTGAAATGTTCCAAGTCGAGGACCTCGAGACAGGGCATCGAGAGTCCTATAGAGACTTGCACTAAGGAATGCATTCATTGGATGAGTGTCGTGTTTCATTGACGACAGACATTGGACGTCTATGCATTATTAGCGGGTTAGTTGACAAGGGTGTTAGCTGACTGAACTGACTCGCGGGAATTGTCATATGGAAGCCTTGGAGGCTTGGTCGGTATGACTGAAATTCCCGACTCCAATAGTACGAGATTAGTCCTCGGACTTGAGGAATCATGGCAGTCACATCCATATGATGGTTGTATCTAGGGTCTGGCAAGAGATGTCTGTAACTGGGATACGTTCATCATAAGCCTTATCCAGTATAGTCGGAATATGCATTGAGGACGGTGGATTCCAAGATAGGATCTGTCACCTGTCAGTATATGACTGTCGAGTCTCCCATGCGCTCTAAGACGGTTTAAGCTTTTTAAGTCTGTGGCCACAGCGATTGGTTGAGTAGGGAATGGTTTCCTACGTCGATCAATAGAGCAAACGTGTCTCGAGTTATTGAGCATAGTTGTCTAGTCCTGGATGGAAACCGATGCCCAATTCCATACCCTACACTTAGACCGGGAGACAGATGATGGAAGGACCGTACTCGTATGGAACTCGGGAGTCTAAATGTTCATGCCAACATTCACCTAGTCTCTAGTGCCATGGACCGTTGCTAGACGGCCACCCATGGTGACGGGCGTTTTTCGATTAATGGTTAATTGAAAAATAGTTAACTAAATTAGATTTAATTGACCAATTGTGTTGGACACAAGCCCAAATCTAGCTGATAGTGAACCTAAAGAGTCACACACAAATCATTATGGAATTGGTAGAATTAATTTGGAATTAATTCTAGAAGAAGCGAATTAATTTAATTGGATTAAATTAATTCAAGGAGAAAAATAAATGATTGGATCATTTATTGGGAAATCCATTTGATGGATGGTCCAAGAATTAATTAATTGGATTAGTTAATTTTTTGGACTTGGAACCTATAATTAGTTGGATTAATTTATCGGGTTTGGATTAATTAATTAATTGGATCAATTAATAAGAGTTTGGACTTATGTTTATTTAATTGGATTAAATAAACTTGTGGGCTTCAATTGGATTGAGAAAAATTGGATTAATTAATGCCCAATGGACTTTGTTTGGACTTAATTTAATTAGATTAAATAAATGTCCAAGACTAGTAGTCCTAGTCCATGGAAAAATTCAATTTATAGTAAGTGAATGAAGAATTAAAATCTTCCACATGTGAGGCACATGTGACCAGCCTTTATATGGTTTGATGGGTGGTTTTATTTTCTATAATGGTGTATGGTTATGTAGATAATGGTGCTATACAGGTTACTTTGAAAGTTGACAAGAGAAGTTGAATTTTGAATTCAACAACTCTACATACACAAAACCATTCACATAACTTGTATGGTCTTGGTCTTGCAAGAATTTTCCATCAAAAAAGACTCTCCAAAATCAAGGCAAATTTTCTCCTTTTTGTGTTCATACATTTTCGAAAGGTTTGAATTAAAATATTCCAAAAGCGCTAATCAATAATGTTCATTTGGAGTTGTTTGTTTCTTATTATTCTTCTATACTACTATCTAGCAATAGAACTCTTTCATGGTGTGGTGTGGACAAATTAGATGAGTTCTACTTTGAACTCTCAAGTGGACATACAAGGAAGAAAAGAAGGAACAACGCTAGAAGCCATTCTACGTAAAAACGAACAAAGGTTGGTTTCTATTTATATTTTATGTATCTTTTGTTTTTAATCATTTAGCCACATGTCCAGCATCTTCTCCTCTTCTATTCATGCTCTTGACATACACCAAACGCCCGAGAACTTCAAAGGGAACACCCCTTTGAACCCGTTTCATTTATGCCTTTAAATTCACATTTTTTTACGCTTTCGATGCGTCCTAGGGCCGTACCCGGTTCTTTCAACTAAGGTTTTGCTGCTCAAGTCTTCCCTTCATGATGTAAAGGTCGATATTGAGTTCACTCTTCCGAACTGCCACCTTGCCGCCACCGGGACACCTCAATCCAAGTATGGCGAAGTATCCTTCTACCCTGGCTATTGGGAGTGGACTTAAGGCGTGCTTGGCCACCGCGCGGACATCCTTTATGCTGCGAAGATTCATGCAGCCGTGCACACATCTCTTTTCACGAACGCCTGCAACAAGCATGTCCTTCAAGCCTTCCTTGAAGCTATGGTTCCCTTCTATGAACAATTTGCATGCCGACGCGATAAGTGTGTAATCTGCCATGATCTGATGCTTGTAATGCCTTATTTTAAGGACTAATTACTCCTAATCATGTGGATTTATTATATTTTCAGGAAATATGTCTTGTAAGGAGTAAACGATGGTTAATTGAAGCTAAGAATGGCATTTGAAGGCGTTTGAGGGAACAAGTGGAAAAGAGAGGTAGATTCGAAATTCCCACTAAGCGTGCCCACGCTAAAAGCTGCAGTCAACCCAGGAGAAAAAGGAAAGCTGCGGATTTTGTTGAAGGAAGAAGGAATGAATGCTGAAAAATCTCTTGAGGATCCGAAAATTGTCCATTAGATTGCTAGGAATTAAGTTGTTAACATCTTTATTAGCAATCATGTATCTATCTCTTTTCATGTCTAGGTTCGTGAGGTGCTAATAGTATAAATAGGAGGCACCTCATAACCTAAAAAAATCCATCTCTTGTTTTACATTGAATTCCATAGTTTAATTCATTATTCTACTTCTTCTATCTCCTTTTATTTTTATTACGTTGCCCAATTGCTAATGGAATTTCACTCTTTAGTGTGTTCTTCCATTAGCATGTTAGGCTAATATTTAATTTTTCGATTAAAGTAGGTTAATGCTTGATTCGTAAAATGTTGTGAGATCTAATAAGTGCTTACCACTTTTATTAAAATCCGTATTCATGTTATTCTCTACGCTCTTTTTACAAACGTCTGATTTTTGAATATTGGGATCAGTTGTTCAATATCAAGAAAGTTTGTTTAGCTATTTGAACTTACAAATCCATAATTGTTGTATAGTTCAATAATTAGTAGCAACATAGCATGATTAATCGTGTCAAAGTGGTTAGTTTTGTTATGGGGAATGCATGATCTGATCTAAATGAATCCTGGTAGGAATTTGTTGGTTAGGATCAGACCCTTCTAATTCTTAATGTTGTTAATGAATTAAATCTTGTGGACGTTCCCAGAGTTGTTCATTGATTAGAGATCTAGCCAACGGACGTTCCTTAGCTGACGAAAAGGTAAGGAAGGGTGAGGTTGTTAGGTCATACCAACGACCATAACTGATCTACGTGTTTTAATAACTGTTACATTTGCATCGATAATCAACGGACGAAATCAAGCAGGAACCCACTTTAACCGAAAAGTTTTCTTATCTATTAATCTTCCCCTTTAAATTGTCGTTCGTTATTTTCTCTTAAAAACTAAAAATTTAAACCCCCCTTTTCTTATCTCGTTTAGAAATCAACTTTTCACCGATCCCTGTGGATTCGACCCTACTTACCGCTTTCACAAGAAAGTAATCATAGGAATTATTTTTTGTGGTTTAGACACCCATCAAATTTTGGCGCCGTTGCCGGGGATTGGTGTCCTTAAGTTAATTTCTTTTTTGTTAGATAAGGTAAATATGGATTCCTTAGTTGATCGTCTGGACGAACTTACATCCCTTGTTCAAAGAATTATTGTAGAAAAGTTCCAAGGAGTGAAGGCTAGTGGAGTCTGCAATTCCAACGGTCATCTGATCGATTTATGTCCTGCTCTTCAAGAAGCACCCGAACATGCCAATGCCATAGGAGGGTTCTTCGGACCATCCCAAAAGAGATGTGATTCCTATTTCAGCATGTATATCAGGATGGGGGGATCATCTCGACCTTAGTTATGATTCTCAACCTCAAAGTTGGCCACCACCTCCTCCACCTAATCCCAAACAAGGCACGTATCTCGAAGATATGATGAAGACATTCATCACTAATCCTCAGCAAATTCAGCAAAATACGCAGCAGCAGTCCAACAATACCAACAAAATACCCAAGCGAGCATCCAGAACTCGGAGTCTCAAATCACTCAATTGGCTTCATCTGTCAATAGATTGGAATCTCAAGGTAAGCTACCGTCTCAAACTGTGATTAATCCTAAACAAAATGCTAGTGCTACTGTCTTATGCAGTGAAAAAGAGTTGCAATCAAACAAAGACGAAAATAGCACTAAGCGTGGGCACGTCCAGCACGGTGAATCAGACCAGGAAATTGAGATTCCACAAAAACAACCAACGAGCCCGATTCAACCAAAGAGAATCATTCTAAGAATTTTTTTAGCAAGCAATGGGGAGGATCACATAAAGTCATCACTAAAAGAAAGCCTCACATCAGTACAAGTGCGAACTTTAGAGGAGAACACAACACCAACACCGGAATTGCAGGAGTTACCTGAACACCACAAACATGCCTTCTTAGGGGAGGACGACACATCAGTGGTAATCATCTTCAGCAAGCTCACTACCTTGGAAGAAGAAAAGGTAGCTCGTATAGTTCGAAAGTTTCGAGAGGCCATTGGATGGACTATCGTCGACATCAAAGGATTGAGTCCAAGAACTTACAAAAATAAAGCTTTTAACGACAAAATAAGTTTAAGGAAGAATTCTCTCATGGACCTCAAAGTTTTCCTAGGTCCACACCGTCGTCGGGTGTATTACGTTGAAGAAGTGGACCTAGAGTACCCAAATTGTTCAAGTTGAGGCACAACGTCTACCCAAAGACGTTAAAGAAAGGCGCTACGTGGGAGGCAACCCACCTTTCTCTACCCCTTTTTGCTATATTTTTAGTTTTATTCATTTGAATGTTGTGAAAAATGAAGTCTACATGCATGTTCATTAGACGTGCCTACGCCTAGCAGATCGAACAAATTTGTCCAAATCTTCATATTTGACTGACTCGCTAGCTCATTTAAGAGTTCCCATGTCTAACGGACCATCTCAATTACCGATTTGTAAGAATCACTAGACATGTCCACGTCTAGCGAATCAAACAAATCTATAAACCCATCCTTCTAAGACTCATTTTTACACATTTTTTTTAAAAAAAATAAAAAATCAGAAAATTCGAAAAGGAAAGTTTCCTATAAGGGAACTAGCACACACTTTTCCTCACCCTGTCATTTCTATATCAGAAATTCAAAGGAACCCACCCTCCTTTTGCCCAAGAACTCGTCGCTGCCGAATCTGCTCAACCCACCAGTTTTCTGTCAACATCGTCACACGGCTACTACCCCTGCTGAACCCACTCCGTCGTTGTCGTCTGCCAGAACGGCAACTCGCCACCGCCGTCGTCGACCGCATGCACTCAGGGACGTTCTCTTCCCGTATCTCTAATTTTTTTCCGTTTTTGAGTTGCATGCATGTGTCCACATTGAGGACAATATGGATTTTAAATGTGGGGGTATGATTATGCTTGTTATGCTTGATGAGAGCTTATGCTTGTTGAGATTGGCGGATAATTTTTTGCATCGATGGATAATTTTTGTTGGTTGTGAAATGCTTTTGTGGAGATTTTGAAAAAAAAAATTGGCTTGATGAATTCCTTCTCATTTTTGGACCTCTCTTGATTTGGAAGCATTATGTGCAAAAGGATGCATGTTTCATGCTTTAGGTAACTCATGGCTTGAGAACTTATTTTTGTCTTAATAACTTGAATTGAAAATTCTTTTGTCTGGAATTAGTGGACTGGACAAAACCTTGTGAGCTTTTGAGCCTAAACACATTGATGAAAAAATTCCATCCTTTCTTGAGAGAAAATGCTTCTATGACTTTGTCTTCCTAGAACTTGCTTTGAACCGCATCGAGGCTACATAAATGTGCATGCGTTTGGATATGATAAAGGCACTAGAATTGAAACCACTTTGGCCTAAATTGACCACCACATTACATGTTGAACCTAGTAAACCCACTTGAGCCTTTTTAGCCCGTCATTCTTTAACCTTGATTTGGACCCTTCAAAGAATCATTAGAACATCAAAGAAATGAGTGTTTTTCTTAAAGAATGATTCTCAAAACAAAGTGAAGAATTGAAACCTCGCTATTTTGTGCTCTAAGGGTATATCTCAAAATAAGTGTTGGGGTTTCAAATTGTGGTTTCATATTTTGTGGGAGCTCATTGTTACCTTGTTTTATGCCTATTGCAAAAAAAAAAAAAGAAAAAAGAGAGAGAAACAAAATAGAAGAAGAAAAAGTTGGCAAAAGAAAGAATATTCCTACTACAAAAAAAAAAAAAGAAAAAAAATCTCTCTCAAAAGAAACGAGAAGGCATAGTTCAAGAAGTTGTCAAAAAATTGGTTGGGGAATTGAATTGAGAACTCTGAATTGATGTTCACTTAATTTCTTGGTGCTCCAATTGAGTCTCTTGGAACTTAACCTCTTTATCCATAAATTCCTACCCCCAAACCAAAGCCCCATTACAACCAAAATTGAAGACCTTTTGACCCTTGTGTATGCATATTTCAAAGTGGTGGAGATGTGGTGTATAAGCAAGCTTATGGTGAAACATTGTTGTAGCAATGCATCGAGGGATTGTGTTTGGAAAGCGGTGAGCAAAAGTCCACTAGTTTTGTATGATTAATTTTTTATGATGGACATTGAGTGAGAACTTGTTTGAAGGCATGTTGAATTATCTTTCATGTGATATGTCATTCTCATTGCACATGTTGCAACCTAACATGAGTGTGTTCGATTGTGAAGAGGATTCTAATTGCCAATATTTTGCTCGAGGACTAGCAAAAAGATAAGTGTGTGGGTATTTAATAAGTGTGTAATCAGCCATGATTTGATGCTTGTAATGCCTTATTTTAAGGACTAATTACTCCTAATCATGTGGATTTATTATATTTTCAGGAAATACGTCTTGTAAGGAGTAAATGATGGTGAATTGAAGCTAAGAATGGCGTTTGGAGGCGTTTGAGGGAACAAGTGGAAAAAAGTGACAGATTCGAAATTCCCACTAAGCGTGCCCACGCTTAACGCTGCAGTCAACCCAGGAGAAAAAGGAAAGCTGCGGATTTTGTTGAAGGAAGAAGAAATGAATGCTGAAAAACCTCTTGAGGATCCGAAAATTGTCCATTAGATTAATAAGAATTAAGTTGTCAACATTTTTATTAGCAATCATGTATCTATCTCTTTTCATGTCTAGGTTCGTGAGGTGTAAATAGTATAAATAGGAGGCACCTCACAACTTAAAAAAATTCATCTCTTGTTTTACATTGAATTCCATAGTTTAATTCATTATTCTACTTCTTCGATCTCCTTTTATTTTTATTATGTTGCCCAGTTGCTAATGGAATTCCACTCTTTAGTGTGTTCTTCCATTAGCATGTTAGGCTAATATTTTAATTTTCCGGTTAAAGTATGGTGAATGCTTGATTCGTAAAACATTGTGAGATCTAATAAGTCCTTACCACTTTTATTAAAATCCGTATTCATGTTATTCTCTGCGCTCTTTTTCCAAACGTCTGATTTTTGAATAATGTGATTAGTTGTTCATTATCAAGAAAGTTTGTTTAGCTATTTGAACTTATAAATTCATAATTGTTTGTTTAGGTCAATAATTAGTAACAACATAGCATGATTAATCATGTCAAAGTGGTTGGTTTTGTTATGGGGAATGCATAATCTGATCTAAATGAATCCTGGTAGGAATTTGTTGGTTAGGATCAGACCCTTCTAATTCTTAATGCTGTTAATGAATTAAATCTTGTGGACATTCCCAGGGTTGTTCATTGATTAGAGATCTAGCCAATGGACGTTCCTTGGCTGACGAAAAGGTAAGGAAGGGTGAGGTTGCTAGGTCCTACCAAATGACCATTACTGATCTACGTATTTTAATAACTGTTACATTTGCATCGATGTATAACGGACAAAATCAAGCATGAACCCACTTTAACCGGAAAGTTTTCTTATCTATTAACCCTCCCCTTTAAATTGTCGTTCGTTATTTCTCTTAAAAACTAAAAATCTAAACCCCCCTTTTCTTATATCTTTAGAAATCAACTTATTGCCGATCCCTGTGGATTCGACCTACTTACCGCTTTCACAAGAAAGTAATCGTAGGAATTATTTTTGGTGGTTTCGACACCCATCAAATTTTGGCGAGAGATACCTATTTCATTGTGGGAAATTCACGGATTGTGGACTACTGTACGTGGAGAATTCTATCACGAAGTCGTCCTTTCCTCTAAAGACTTGCTAGGCGACTAAGCATGTAAGCCCTCCATTCCACGAAGTTGCAAGCACTTGCTCTTAGCGTACCACCATCTTCTCAAAGACTCAAAAGGAGTACTCATTTTTTGATTGGTCGGCTTTTGGTTCAAGGGACCTCTTCGCTACACAGCACCCCCTTTACGTTCTTCTCGGAAGAGAGTCAACGAGCCCAAACTTTCTCGTAATCCCAACGGTGGTGTTTATGCTTCCAACCTACCTTACAACAAGGACTATGACAAGCCTTTCACCGCACTACAGATCCCCGAGGACATATGAGACGAGACCTATGTGGCGGCTTTTCTCTCGTGTTAGCTATGTAGGTTTGTCCTTCCACACATCAAAGTTGGCAAGGTACGTGCTTCAGCTTTCCAAGTTGGGAGTAGAATAACTCATGGTGAATGTTTTTCTTTGGCTATCCCCGTGTTAGCGAGTATGTACTGAGGCCTTAGGAACATGTCCACTTCTACGAACTCGCTTGAGTCTTCCACTGTCTTTCCCATTTATTATGTGTACAGTTGGATTGGATGCTATATCCAGATTTATTTTCTTCCAAGCTTGAACCTATTGGAGCTCAAATGGTGAAGTATGCGGGGGCAGAACATGGCTAGAAACTTTGAACTTTGCCGAGGCGTGCCACTTATTTCATCACATCAACCTTTCGAAGCTTCTAAATCTGCACTTTCATCATCAAGGAACCAATTTTTTGGTAGATGATACGAGCCTATTGAACACCTACAAGGACCTTTTCGTAGCTTTGCGCTCCAGCTACTTGACACTTCGGATTAGGGCAGACTCCATTGTTGAAGCTTATAGTCCCCACCGTTTAGTCGTCAATTTGGTTTATGCCAAGACATTTTAGGGCGTTTGAAGAAGGAGATCTTGACTTGGAACTTGAAGGAACCTGGGCAATTTCGGCAGTCTTGCACTTTGTCGGGTACCTCGTTTAAACTCTTCGTTCCTGGTAACATTTCTTCATCTTCCCTAATCACGAAGGAGTATATGGATTGGTGGGCTAAGTGCAATAGGACTCATCCAGAGAAGAATACGAGAGTCGTTCTTAAACTCAATCATCATCTCAGTTTGGACAAGGACTCCAATGACTCGAGTCGCCCTGACCGTCGAGATTGATGCGATAAAGTCCACTGTTGTCGTTCCCAAGAGGAGACACAACGCACTTGTACACACGCCCCTTGCTGCTTTGTCCGGTGAAAATTATGTGATTTATGTGTTATCCATCCTGAACAAGCAACTTAGCAACCCCCAACCACTTGAGAAGGTTTTTGACTTAGATACTATTAGTGTGAATTCCTCGTTCTTGAGGATGTTCCAAGTTCTTTCATGCCCTTAGACGAGTTGGCGCTCTATGTAAACATATCACCATATCACTTTTACTATATTTTCTTCTATTATTGTTTTCTTTTTTAATAATTCTCTCTTAAGCTTCTCTTATATCGTTTTTTTGTTTCAGCTTGCTGGAAGGGGTTCCCATAACTATCGAAGGTAGCATAAGCTCAGTGAATGGTATTAGTGCATTTGACCTTCCCGACGCGAATGTCGCTTCGCATGGTGAATTACAACCTATTTCAAGAGATGAGCATCCTTCTGTCGGAACTCCTAGCAATCATCCGAAGATCATGCTATCGACCATCGTGGAGAAGTCGCCCGTTTAGTGAGTCACTTGAATATTTTCTTTGAAGGTGCTTCCAATTATGTGGAAACCAAATTGGAATCTACTCGGATATTACGTAGGAGGTTCATGATGAGGCTCTTTCACATGCCAATGGTGATTTTTTTTGCCACCGAAGCACAAGAGAAAGAGCATGCAAACGAGGTGAAGAGTCTTAAAGCTGAGATCCGCCAAGTCGTTAATCAACAAGGTGTGTTGAAGAGGCAACTCTAGGAATTGCAACGCAAGGAGGAGTCCATCAACTCATTGCTTCTTGGTGCCAAAGAGAACTTAACCAACTTCCAGAAGAAGATAGCCACCAAGAAGAAGAAGGTCTCAATGCTTGAAAAAACTCCTTATCTTTCCAGAAACAAGGTTGAAGCATTAGAGAAGATGGAGGTATTTTTCGAGGAGTCAAAGAGAGACTTAACAAACTTTAGTCTATTTGTTTGAATCTTTAAGACTTAGTTCTTTAATCTTCATTTCTTCATTCCATTTCTTTCAATGTAGACGCATCTCTTGATGCAATAAAAAATACTTCTTGTACGGAATCCCTTTGTGTACCTCGTGAAAATCTTGCTTTTTTTTTTTTTTTGTTTACATCGTCTTTGCTGCGAACAATTGCAATGTGCATCATAAAAATCAATTGGAACTCCAGGACTTCAATTTGTAGGCAAAATTGACTAACATATGCATTGCTCTTTTCTCCTTTGAAAAAGAGATGGGCCATCTTTGTTTGTTTTCTTTGGGCCGACGAGGAACACGGCCATGTCAAAGAACATGGCTTGGGTGTGTTCCTCTGGGATTTTCGCTGGCGGAACCTATTTTTTCTGACACGACTGTGTTTTTGAACCCCCGGGCGTATTCTTCTTGGTTCCTTGGAACATGATCGTGTTTGTGAACACGATTAAGGTGTGTATTCGGCTCTGTCGCGCCACTTTTTCGCCTATTTTTCTGTAAGAACATGGCTTATATTTAGCACACACAACACAGTTTGGGCGTGTTCTACACCATTTGCTAAGTCGAAAAAGCATTACTTAGCATGCACAACTGGACTTAATATGCGTAACACCTCGGGATGCGATCGTTGGGATTGGACATATCTTTAGATTTTGTACTTCGATCGAGTGTTTCTTAACCTCACTTGGACATAGTCATCCGATGACCCTTTTCTTTTTCTTGCATTTTCCTGCGTGGATGAGACAATGTATCGTAGGCAAAATAAAGATCTTTTTTTGAAGTTATGACTGAACTTGAGCGAATATACCCAAGTTGCCTACATATCCCATGAAGCGATCAAGTTAAAACATACTTCAAAGAAATTTGATTTTTTTCTAATTACAGGAGGTGTGCGGCGCACAGTTTATACTCATGCGGACCAGGAATAACATGCAGTTTAGGCTCATGCATCAAGGAGCATGTTCTTCATGGGTAGTAACGCTTCACGAATTTGCCGTTTATGGGTCTTCGTTGATCAATTTGTAGTGACCATTTGTGTAGGCTTCTTTCACCACATAGGGGCCATCCCACTTCGGCATTATTTTCCATCCAATTCGTTGAGTGAGGGTGTCGGTCGTCTTACTGCTAGGACAAAATCTCCAACTTGAACTGTCCGAGGTTGAACTTTCTTGTTGAATGCTCTCGCCATGTGGGCTTAATAGCATTGGAGTTTTGTTGTGCCTCACGTGTTTACTCATACCAACTCTTTTAATTCTTCCAACCTTAGACAAGCATTTTTCGCAGCGGTGAGTCTTTCTCGTATCGCAATACGAAGCAAAATGTATTTGACTCTCCAAGGGAGCACGACTTTCAAACGCCATAGACTAAGAGTAATGGAGTTAGCTTGAAGTAGCACTTCGATTGTGTCGTCCGGTACGCCCATAATGCTTCGCCTATTTTTTCATACCAGTCTCTCTTCGATTTCGACACTACCTTCTTCAAGAGGTTGCAAAGAGTTTTTATTGAGTGCTTTCGCTCAGCTATTCGCCGCGGCATTGTACATTAAAGAGTTATGTTTACTTGAAGTCAAACTGTCCGCAATATAACTTGTCCATCAACTTGTCGCAGAAAGACTTCCTTTGTCGGTGATAATGTACTAAGAAACCCTATATCGAAGATGATATTGACGCGGATGAAGTCAACTACACTTTCTTTCTTCAATTCTTGTTGTGGAACCTCTTCAGCCCACTTCAAAAAGTAGTCGGTGGCTGCAAGTATGTAGATGTATCGGGCAAATAACTTATGAGTGATGGGCTCCACGACATCAAGTCCCCATGCGTCAAAAGGCCATGAAGCGAGTGTAGAATGTAGAGGCTCCAGCAATTGATGGATGAAGTTGGCGTGTAGTTGGCGACTGGCATTTCTTTGCATAGTCTAAGCAATCCTTAACATTGTAGGCCAATAGTAACCATTCTTTTGATTCTGAAGTGGAGTTCTGGCCAGATTGATGTGCGCCACACCATCCCAATTGAGTTTTGTCATGGTATCGATGATTTCTCACTGTTCAAGCAATGCGGTGAGTATCTTTGAAAGATCGCCATACAATATGTGTTTGTGTAGGATGAAATGGAAGATCTTCGTCGCACCTCTATTTTATGGCGAGCATTGGTCGATTAGGTTGTTGTGTTTTCAAATACTCCATCAATGGCTTTTCTCCAATCTTCTCATCATTGTAGCAATCGTGATGGCATTGACAGTTTTCGTGATTAATGTACTAGTGAAGGAATTACCCATCGGTTGCATACTGGGACATTGGCCGTTTCACCTTCAGATATGGCTAAGGTGGTTGCTAGGTTGGCTAATGCATCGGCCTATTTTCTTTCATTAATGTGATTCAGAGTCACACTCTCAAACCTTTGCTTGTCGGGAAGAGGGTACGAAGTCGTCTTTCTGAACTTGTATACCTGGAGAAATTGGTCGATAATCAACTTCGAGTTATCATAAGACTTCTATCTCCAGGATCCCATCTCCAAAGCATCTAAAGGCCGATGATCAAGGCTTGGCACTCAACAACATTATTGGAGCATAGTTCACTCAATACGGTAGAGTAGGTCAATACTTGCCTCTCTGGTGAAATAAAGATAATGCCTGCCCCCGCTCCGTCGGATTGTGCTGCCCCGTAGAACATTGTCCATGCCGGAGGATTCGATAGAAAAGATATTCGTCAAGAAAGGTCACCGGATATCTCCATTCAAATAGGCACATGGTGGTCATAAAGTTGGCAGAACTTGTCATTTTGACGGCTTTTTTTAGGGCACATATTCTATCTCATACTAATTGAACATGATGGAACACTTTGCCCCATCTCCTGGAAGCACAGGTCTTGACGTCAACAAATTTGACTAGATCAGCGAGAGATAAGTCTTATGGGGTATGCTCGAAATAATGCCTCAACTTTCTTGATTGGCATAGAACAATGCCAAGTAGACTTTCTCCACCGGTGAGTATTTTAACTCATTTTCAATCAATGTCCTGCTCAAGTAGTAAAGGGCTTTCTGTTTTCCTTCTTCATTCTCTTGCGCCATGAGTACGCCCACAGACCGTTCCTGCACTATTATTTATACTATGAGCGGCTTCCAGAGTGTCGAAGCTCTTAAGACTGATGGATTTAGTAGATACTTCTTGATACTCTCGAAGGCATTTTGACATCCTCCATCCCACTAGAAACGGGCATCTTCATGAGGTGGTTGAAGGCTGACATCTTCTAAGGCAGGGTTTTGATAAGATCTCTTATGAATGAGAGATTCCTTGAAGACTTTGCAACTCCTTCAAGTTTCTTAGTTGAGGCATCTTTTCAATAGCGTCTACTTTCATAGGGTCGACTTCAATACCACGGTGGCGAATGATAAACCCAAGGAACTTCCAGACTTGATGCAATGCACACTTGAGAGGATCATCTTAGGTTTGTACTTCCTCAAGCAGTCGAATACTACTTGGAGGTCTGCCAAATGTTCTTCTCTCTTCTTAGTTTTGAGGACTAGGTCGTCTACATAGCATTCTGAAAGGAAGTTGGTCGGCCTGGGATCGCAACAGAAGCACGAAAGGCATAAAATAAAAGCAAAAATGGGATTCAAGGGGTGTTTCCTTGAAATCGTTCCAGGCTAATGGGGCTACCGGTGTATAATCATAGAAATACATGAAAGATACTAAATCTATTAATCTAGGCTATGGAATTAGGGAGGAAACAAGTATGTAAATGAAGGCTTACCCTTGTTGTTTTCTCGTAATGGCTACACGCGTTGTTCCCTTTCTTCGAGATCCGACCTTCGTCTCCGTGCAAGGCTTCAACGTAGGAGCCTTCTAATCTCATCCACACCACACCAAAAATGTGGAATTTATCCTCGTGCTAGCAAGGAACAAATATAGGAAGAGAAGGTATCGAAAACTACACTATTGCTTAATGTATTTTCGATCTACCATTGTTCTTGACTTGGTTTTAAACAAGAACGAACGTGAGAGGTTTGGAGAGCAAAGAGCACCGAAAATTTCTGAATATTTTTGGTGAGAAAATCGAACGATAATGTATTGAAGAGTTGTAGAGAAGTTGGAATGAATATGGGGTAAAGGAAGGAAGACCTAGTCTTCAAGGAAACTTCCTTATCTCTACATAACTTCCATATCTTCACCACCTCTCTAAGCCAACGATTTTCAGCCAATTTAAAAGCCCCTATCCAATTTTTTACTCTCCCAAATTGAGAAGTTGACCTAGCAAAGTCAAAATGGCTAAAACTTGGTGCACTTGGACGGGCTTCAATTTATGTGTTCCAACAAATTAAATTGAGTCCAATAACTAATCTTGTTGGGCTCATCATTTTAATCGAATGAAAAAAATATACCCAATAAAGAAAGTCCAAGTGAATATTTAATCCAATTAAGTATCACAAGCCCAAGATACACTTAATTTATCAAATGAATCCAGATCACTTAATTAATTAAGCCAAAACTAGTCGAATTAATTATTCCTGGCCCATTTTAAAAATCATGAATCTAATCCATTAATTAGATAAGACCATATCCTAATTAATTAATGAATTCAATGTACTTATTAATTATCTCAAGCCCTTTTAAATTAATCCAATAAATTTAAAAGCCAAAACCCAAAAATCAATTAATCTAATTAATTAACTAAATTTTGGATCATCCATCCAATGGATTACTCCACAGAAATGATCCAATCATTTATGCCCTCCGGGAATTCATTTATCCAATTAGATCTAATTCTCCTCTTTTGGAATTAATTCAAAATTAATTCCATCACATTCTTGTGATTTGTGTGTGACTCTTTAGGTTCACCCTTCAACTACACTAGGACGTGTGACCAATACAATTATTTCCGATTAACCTATAACAAGAAATAGTCTGTTACCATGGGTGGCCGTCTAGCTACATACTCCAACTGCAGTGGACAAAGCTTATGATGACCATATTTCGCGATATAGTCACCGCTCACCAAATCCAAGATACAATCTTTGCATGCATGTGAGTGCCATGATTCCTCAAGTCCGATGACTAATCCCGTATATCAGAATCGGGAATTCTAGTCATACCAACCAAGCTGCTGAGGCTTCCATATGATAATTCGCATGAGTCAATTCAATCAGTCAACTTCCTTCCCAAACAAACCCACTAAAATTACATACATGACCTACGTGTGGCACTGATGAAACTCGGAACTCACACAGTGAATGCAATACTTAGTGCAAGTTCTCTATAGGACACTCGTACCCAGTTTCGAGGTCCTCAACTTGGAATATTCTAGACCGACCCTCAGGAATTGGTTTCATGGCCGCCAACCTATGTGCAGCCAACTCCACATGTTAACCATTCGGTCCTGTGGGATTTGTTGTGACATTGAAACGTCATTTAATGTGAGGAGTAAGCAAAAACAAAGACATTTAGCCCATGACGAATGCTTACTATATTGTCAGTATATATATTACTTTCTGTGAGTCTTTGCGAGAACTTATACTTTGAAAAAGTGATTTTCGTAGAAAAAGTTGAAAGTTGTAGCAGAATCAAACTGGGTGGTGTTTGTAAAAAAAGTGAAAAGCAGATAAGAGCTAAATGTATAGTGTTTCGGGGAAAAAGCACCTTAAAATAAGTTTAATTGATTAATGACCATTTGTCCATGTATTAAAAAGGTGCTATATTTGAATTTTGCACTTATCTCTTGATTATAATAATTATTTTTCTAAAAAGAATAATAATTTGTTTCAAATTAATTTATCTCATATTTAATTTTTTACAAAATGATTATAATTTTATATTATAAAAATTCGAATAATAATAGAAAAACTGGATGTTTAATTCAATAATATTCCCATTATGTAATATAATTGTTCATTCATGCACAATAAAATAAAAAAAACTTGCACAATTGACAAAAAAATTATTTTTCTTAATTAATCATAGTAATTTAATTTATATTTTCTATGATTTAAGAATAATATCATACAATATTAGAAAATAAAATATAAAATTTTAAATATTAAATATGTGAAATTATAAATTTTTTTTGTGATAAACTATTCTAATTATTTGAAATTCTAACATCAACATTAGATGAACAATTTTGAAAATAAATTAAAATGGGTAAAATCAAATTGAAATATGATAATGAGGGTAGAGTAGTCTAAAAGAAAGTTGAATTAAGAATAATATCATACAATATAGAAAAATAAAATATAAAATTTTTTGAAATATTAAAATATGTGAAATTATAAATTTTTTTTTAGTGATAAACTATTCTAATTATTTGAAATTCTAACATCAACATTAGATGAACATTTTTGAAAATAAATTAAAATGGGTAAAATCAAATTGAAATATGATAATGAGGGTAGAGTAGTCTAAAAGAAAGTTGAATTTATTTACAAAAATTTCAAAGCAGCTAGAAGCACCTCCCCAAGGTGCTTCCAGTTGGCTTAAAAGTGCTTATCGTAGCAGTTTCAGAAGCAGAAACTGACATCCCAAACACCCCAAAAGTATTTTTCTGCATCTAGAAGCTGAAAATGCCTTTTCAAATACTCCCTTAATAAAGATTGACGAATGATTCCCAAAACAACCAATCAAATTGACTTTCTGGTCACCAATTCTAACACATTCCACCTTGTTGTGCATCATATATATTATCAAAAGATGTTTTGCATAGCACGTTCATAGGTAGCACCTACGTTCTTCAATCCGAAGGGCATTACTGTTGCAAATAGTTTCTCTTGAGAGTACGGAAGGCCGTACATTCCTCGTCTTTAGGCAACATTATGATTTTATTGTATCCGGAAGAGCCATCCATGAAAGGCAATGCTTCATGTTCGGTAGTTGTGTCAACTATGAGTTCGATGATAAGCAGCGGAAAGTCATCTTTCGGACACGCTTTATTCAAGTCTCGAAAGTCAACACAAATCCACGTTGGGTATTTAACTTCTCTGATGAACCCAACATCGATGAACTTGTTTACTTCTATCTCGATGCGAGGGATGAGGTCCGAACAGAGAACACTTTGTGACTACTTTACCGAGCGGACTCCATATTTTATGCCGAGGTGGTGAATAGCAACCTTTGAATCTAAACCTGACATCTCATTTGTATATTCATGCGAAAACATCCCCTATATTCACCCAAGGTTTTTGAAATATTGCTCCACTTCATTCAGACTTAGGGGTCCTATGACAAAGATGGGGCATGGCTCCTCGATTGTGCCAAGATTCCATTCCTTGAGCTCATCAACAGTTGCTTGTATTCAAGCCTCAAGTTTTTGGGGGGAGCATTTTGCATTTCATCTTATGAAATGTCTGAGTCGAAACCTTCATCAATGCTAATATGGTTGGAGTCAATGATGAATTCTATCTCTTCTTCATTTGAAGCGTTGGATGAATTGTGTGATCCGCTACTGATGTGTTGCTTTATTTTGATTGCCCTCCTAAAGATATGATTGAAAATGAAGTTTCACCTCCTCGAGGTTGGGACAGATGAAGTGTTTCACACTCATTTACATCCTTTTGGCTCTTCTGTCTCATCACATAGAACCTCTTTTCTTAAATTGTTGAGCATGACCATCACCAAGGTGGTCAAACACGGACCCTCGTTGGCGTCGTCTTATTTTGTTGGATGAAGTCCCGCTTGCCACTCCTAGTCACTCGAAGATAGAACTGCGAGCATTAGAAGTGCCGAGTCGCTTGAATACAGAGACACGATTGTTATTCGGCCTCTAACCTTCATTGCTTTTACAATATGCATAAATATATTGTACGGTTACACACTTATCCTTCTTTTTGTACATATCTTTATAGGGCTCATTTTGGAGTGAACCTAAGCCAATACGGTTTGATCTACACGGTGTCTTGCTTTTTTCAAATTTGTGTTGCACTTTCCGTCAGCCCATGGATCTTTTCTCTGGTCAACTTGGGATTTAACTTGTTGAGTCTTGATGGAACCGAAAAATCATATCCGGACTTTTGCCAAAAGATGGTAGGCTTTAAATGTCCCTACATGTTTTTCTATTGGTCTTTCGGAAGAGGAGAATGCGCTCAAGATCAGTGGATGTTAGACTGATGATCGACACAACTAGCTCATTCTTGATTCATTGAAGGTTCACTGGACTTTCACAGCTTTGAATTGTCTTCTTTCCTTGAAGAGCAACGGAACATGATCTTTTCGGTTGGTTTTGCATCCCTTTTTGCATTGACTTGACAGTATCGAAATACCAGCGAGTAAGTGGCTTTTTGAACTCGTGGCTTTCAACGGATTGGGGCTTCATCAGTGACCACCCTATAAGCTCTTCATTGCTTCTTTTCGAAGGCATGACCTTAGGATGAATCTTCTCAATGAAATGACCTATCAGAAATTTTTAGGGCAATACTTTTTGCATCAATGTCAAGGGTCAAGGTAGAAGCATTGCATTGGCCAAAATATCATCTGGCTCAGTGAAAGGTTTCATGTCCGCATGGACTTTCACGATTTTCCATTTTTTGATGTAACTTGAAATATTGATATAGTGTGGAAGGAACAACTCCAATTTTCATGTAACCATGGTCTCCCTAAACAATAGTTGTAAAAGGTTTCTCCTATCAATGACATGGAAAGAGTTGATTGCTTTCAATTTCCCCACGGTAAGGTCGAGCCAGGTCATGCCAATGGCTTCGTTGAGTTCCTTGATGAAGCCTTGGATGGTCAAAACGACTATGGACAAGTCTTTCTAAAGCTATGCCAATTTCTTCATGGTGGACTTTGGCATGATGTTGACAGTAGATCCACCATCTATGAGTATGCGATTTATCCCTTACTCCTATTTAAACCCTAAGACGAAGAGCAATCGATTGTGTGGTTTTTGACCTAAGAAGTAAGTCCTCATCTGTGAAAGGGTGTGGTGGTGTAGCAAAGAGACCAACGGTTGCTTGTATTTCTGCGTGCTCGTAGTCTTATCTCTTCGCTCAAAAAAATGTTTTGTTGGAATAATTCTTCTAAAAGTCACCGGAATGTGCTGACATGCCATAATTTCTGACTTATTTTTTGTCTCCAGCATAGCTTTCTTGGGAGCGAAGGGTGGAGCTTGTGGACATGGCATCTTTGTGTTTGCCGACACGTCAGAGTTCCTCCTTTTTCTCGTCGATGAACAAAGCTTCTACTTGTACTGGCTCAAAACTCGCAACCTGAAGTATGGATGACGTTGTTGTTGAGGATGACATAACTTCTAACTTTTTCTCCAAGACATTCATACTCTTTATTGGGGTGATGCTAGAAACATTTACACCCGTCGTCTCCTCAATGTCCAAGATTATCTTTCCCTGTTTAACTAGGCCATGATTTTCTCCTTGACGACAAAGCACTTTTAGATGGGATGACTAACCACCCGGTGATACTTCCAGTACTTGGGGTCGTTCACCCTCCCGGCTTCATCCGACGCTTTAACTTTGGTAACTCAATCAACTTTTTTTCCAAAAGCTCGGCGAAGATGTAAGGCACATTAGAGTTGGGGAACGAGTATTCCTTCTCTTGAAGCTCTTTTAGCATAGACCGACATCTGTCATTCGCCATACGCTGGTCCTCAGGATTATCCAATTTCTTTCAATCGTTGGAAGAGATCTTGACAGGAATTGTCTTAATGGCCATGGATTCCTTAACATTAGGTTTGTTAAATTTCTCGCCTCTTTTTGAATCTTTCTTGTCTTTCTTTTATCATCAATCGAAAAGCCGAATTTGTGGTTTGCAATACTCAACTCCATGTTGTGGGCACGCGTAGCTAATTCTTCAAAGTTTCTTGGCTTGATCCCTTGGAGAATATAGAGAAGCACCAAGTGAACACCTTGGATGCATATTTTTATTTCCGACGCCTCTGAAAGTTTGTCCTTGCAGTTCAAGCTCAAGGCATGCCAGTGGTTGATGTAGTCGACAATCGACTTATCTTTTCATTGTATTGCATTGGTGAGTTCAATCATGCGCGCCGAGTGCTGTTGAAATGGTTGAGGAGCTCTCCCTGCATCTTATCCCAACTGTCAAATTGACTTGGGCTCTAAGTCCACACACAATCAAAAGCATTACTTTAAGCGATCGGACGAAATCGCTTCACCAAGAGGTCGCCATGAGTACTAGCATTGTTGCACGTCCCGATGAAGTAGGCGATATACTATTTAGGGTTGCCTTTTCCATTGAGCTGTTTGCAACTTTAGCAGTTGGTAGCCCATCGAAATTCTCAATCCATCAATTTACTTGGTGTACGGCTTTAAGTAGGCGGGCAACTGTTGTGTAGATCTGCCATATTCAGCCTTGAAGGTACTAGCGATCATCTCCTACAACTATTGGAAGAACAATGCAGCAATGAAGGCCGCGAGATGATTAGATTTTTTGACGGATTCTTGCCTTGGTGGCTCTTCATCCGTTCGTTTCTCTTTTTCAGCATGTTTCAAAGCAGATGAATGATTGTGGCTTGACTCCCCGACATTTTTAGGCTCGAGTTTGTTCATCAAATAAGTGATCTGGAGGTCTTTGTCTTTCACAATCTTTTGGACGTTAACTATGGCTTGGGCCATTTGAGCAACTTGTTCCTCCATCGTCAGGGTCTCAATCATCGTGGCGGGAGGATGGCAAAAGGAGTGGACTTAGTTGATCTCGGTAGGGCTTGTGGAGTTCAAACCATTGAGAGGAGTGGTGTCCACGATATTGCCCCTGGGCAATAGTGAAGTTGATGATGTTCTTCTTGTTCATGGCGACTTGGTTCTTCTTTGGTGCCATCTAGTGCTTGAAAGTGATGTTTTGAGCTTTGAAGTAGAAGGAAGGGATGGTTTTGCAAAAATAAATTACAAGATAAGAAAATATAGACAAAATGAGATTTATTAATTTGACTAAAAGTGGTTTACAATCTCTATGTTCAAAGTAACCCCCTAATTCTTCTCTACGGATGTCGATTTAAGGGTTTGGAGCTTACTCTTGAATCGGACATGCAATCTACCTCTGGTTTGTAGAAGGTGATTATGCGCTACTTTGAAATATTGTATCAAGGTCTTGTGGTTGCAGAGCTTCGTTGTAGCAGAAAGCTTTTGGACTTGCTCTTATTGGATTTATGTGTTGTATGTATGTGTGTCCTTTATGAGAGGTGCAGGCCCTTTTTTATAAGTGTGAGTTGGGCTTAAGCAGCTTTGGCTCACTACCATTAGGCTGATGACTGTGGGCTTTGACATAAACTAGTCTTCTGATGAACTGCATTATGAACATGTATCCGACCTAATTTAGCCAACCCAAAGTAATAAATTTATATTTATTATGAATTGACCCATAAAAATATATAAGACCCAAATTTAATAAGGGCTTATGAATTTAATTTGTTGAAAATATGATAAGCCCAAATTTATTATGGACTTTTATTTTGAAATCCAATTATTAGCCGATTTATTTGGCTTTAATTGATAATTTATTTTGAAATATTTCGATGCCAACAGTGTCATTAATCGTTGTTTGTGAGTGTGAAGGGCTTTTCCTTTTTGTATAAGTATATATATATATATATATATATATAGAGAGAGAGAGAGAGAGAGAGAGAGAAAGGGGTGGTGCTTGTTTCACATGTGGGAAGCAACTCAAGCCCTTATCTTGCATTATGCCATTTTATATTATTTTTTTTATTTTATTTTACTTGTATTAATATTCCAATTTTGTCTTTCAAATGTTTAAAATTATATGATTTGGCCCCAAATATTTTATAAAGCTCCAATTTAGTTCTTTGCACTTTTAATCTAATAAAACTTTTATCTATAATTTATTAAGATCAAATTTACATTTTTCTAATACATACCATAATTCCACAATTATGTACAAAAATTCATGGATGTTACAGTCCTTTAAGGATTCTCCTTCCTTCTGTTGTATGGCAAACAGTTCATGGTCGTCTTCCTATGTCATTTACTACTAGCAAATTGGTGCAGGAAGAGGGAGCGAAACTCTCTGAACAATCCAATTGATCCCATTGGCAATTGGTTGAACTACGGCTGGATCGATCGTGTGAAGGTGGTTATTAACATGCGACACTTGATCCAAGTGGTATATGGTGGAGAAGGACAATATTCTCGAAGGGGGATAGGTGTTCCTGTAAGTGTGTGGTCCCATCGTACTCCGGAAGATTGGGCGTCCTCCAATTAATGGGAAGCTCATCTACGAGGTTTTCATTGCTAAAGAGGATGCCCTCAG
The DNA here is from genome assembly GCA_034509735.1 of Sesamum alatum. NCBI lineage: Eukaryota > Viridiplantae > Streptophyta > Magnoliopsida > Lamiales > Pedaliaceae > Sesamum > Sesamum alatum. The sequence goes on along the minus strand of JACGWO010000007.1, from coordinate 8,525,271 downwards.
GCTCTTCAAGGAGGACCCTTAGGATACGCCTGCATTTCTAGGAATCATGTGAAGCCTATCCATGAGCACCTGCCAATCGCTACATGGCGCCTTCTTGCTGGGCGGATGCTCCAACCTTTCTTCAGGGGAGACATCATGTCGCAAGGTCCTCTTTACATTCATAGTTAGGTTAATTGTGACATCAACATAAGGTAAGAGTACTGACAGGGCCGGTAGGGCCGTTAAAATTTCCTATTGGAGGAGGTATCCAAGATGATGTTGGTTCGGGTAGGAGTTGCGGGGTTCCTTTCTGTCCTTCCATCTCCTGGATGAGGAGTCCCATTGGCAGGTTGTATAGTTTTGTCAGTCCCAGCTTGCTCATTATCTCCTTCTTGTATTTCGATTCTAGTGTTGGTAACTTTTATCATTCTTACGTCTCAGTCTGTCTCCCCGTACTACACTAATTGGTGTAAGGAAAACAAATGCTTAGGTCCAATTTGGAGTACAAAATAACGAAATGAAGTGATAGAAATTAACAGAGTGCAAAGGAGTGTTGTTGAGTGTGAAATTCAAGGTGTCTATTTTGAGTACTTTAAAGGTTACTATCTATAAATAGGATCGAAATCAATGCAAATAAGCCAAAATTCCTTGTTTTTCGAGATGAGGGAGCCCCATCACAGGTGGGCTCCTTAATCTTCAGGGAAGCGGTTGTCTTCAAGATAAGGACGCTTTTCAACTCGTCCTCTTTATTTGCCAAGTGTCCTGGCTTTGGCGGCTAAAGTTTAACCGCATCTTCAGCCTTAAGGTAAAGTGACAAGATCCCACATCTTCCTGGATTTAGTTGGAGGCATCCCTAATTGAGTAGGATTTTTTATCTGCAGGTAGGCAGTTACCTTTGGGATAAGGACATCTTCGGCTAGTCTTCTCCTCTGTCATGTGTCCTAGTTTTGGCAGCTAAAACTTATCCATTCCGGCAGATCTTTGGGTGACGTTGAACAACTAGACATATGTGGATTCGCCACTTGGACTCCCTCGGGGCACCCCTTGCATGAGCCCTTACTCGGACTAGGCTTCTTGGCTCTTTTAAGGTCTCTTAGGCCTTGCATTCCTTTGAACTCTTGCGATCTGTTTTTTCTTTTTAGACCGCTTGAATCTCTTTGGGTCAACCCATTTTTGTGGACATCAACAACAAATATAATTATAATTGTATTTACATTGTTGCTAAGTTTTATTATATATGTATCATTAATTATCAACATTAACAACTTACACAAAACTCTTACTTTTAATGAGGTTCAATAAAACTATAATTACGGTAGTGTTAACATTATTGTCAACATATATTTATTGTCTGATAATTCCGTAATCGTCACTTAATTGTTTGTTACTGTTGCCAAGAGCGTGTTCACAAACAATTTGATGACAAAAACACGAATCAATAAAATATTGGCTAAAATAGGGATATTCAATTACGATTTAATACAATTTATCTTCTTAAAAATGGTGAGAAAAGAATACAGTGGAAAAAAAAAAAAGAAATTGCATTGAAATATTTTTGAAATTCAAAGAATTTCAATTTCACAATGCAATAATATTCAAAATTGTCTTGTATTGACACTACATATCTAATTTACATAGCTAAAAAAGTATAAATGGAAGAAGAATTGAAAAAAACAAATAGATTGGATTTTTTAGTCCATAATGTATTTCATCAATCTAAGTGGAATAAGCAAAGTGGATTCCTTTTTGGTTAATCGAGTTCCAATGAAAACCACAGAAATGTCTGAATTTATAAGATCAATAAACTAAGATTGTGTCGTTCTAGATCATCGGATTCGACGGAAATAATGATAAATAGATACGAATACCCCAGAAAGGGGAGGGGGGAAATCAAAAAAACAAGTCGACCATGTTTAGGGAGGTAAATTACTTCAATTTAAAAAATTACAGAGAAATAAATTGATTCATTTTAAAAAAATATAAAAAGATAAATTATTGTTTTGTTTTTTATAAGGGGATAATTTACACATTTATAATATCACGTAAAGTTTGCATGCATTTCTTCCCATCCAATTACTAAAAGACACATTATAAATTGAAATATAGGGCAGAGGAGGATTTTTCTCCACAATCCATTCTTCGCTTTTTTGTCCCATGAAAAATCCATGACCATAATTAGTTTGTTGTAGCCCATACTCAAAAGTTGTAATAATTACCACACGGAATTCTCCAAACCTCAGTTGCAGAACGTCGTCGTCGGATGCGATGTTTAGCTCTCCCCAGGATGTTTGATACGACATTGATAAGAGGACTGCTGCCGACACCTCCAGGCTTATTTAATATAATAATAATAATAAAATTAAAATATGTAGAATAACATAAATCGTGCAAGTCGAACTCGAGTTCGAGTTCACCATTTTTTTTTTAATAAAAGTTGAACTCTTTTTTTTTATAATTTTAATATTTATAATTTTAATTTTAACGGCACCCGTATTAATTTTAATTTTATAATTTTCTCAATTTTAATTTTAATTTTATATATAATAATTTTAATTTAAATATTAATTTAAAAATTACACCCACACAAACTTTTATATTTACACAAAAAATTTATATTTACACCAAAAGAATTTAAAAATTTATTGAAAAAAATACAATCAACTATTACGTACAATTATTATTATCTTCGTCAAATGCTTTCTCATCTTCCGATGGAGAATAGGCCCGATGAACAAGCAGCACCACAATATAATGCTTCGGCCACGTCCCACAGACAAATGAGAAGCAGTAGCAGAATGTCTGCAAGTTCAGTTAGAGGTGATGATATTGTTGGAGCAGATATAGCTGGTCCATCCACAGTACACACACCTCTACCTGTATATCAAGGTTGCTACGTGCCTCAACCACCCCATGAAAGTGATTGGTTTGATTAAGCTCCATACATGCCAAGCCAACAAGCTTATTATGGATATGTTGATCTTCACCTTGGCCTTGGCACGAGTCAAACATATGCACCAGAGTATAATATCTCACTAATTCCATTTCCATCATTTGGTGGATATCGTGATTATGGGGGGTCTAGTTCTGCAACATCGTCAAGTCGATTGCATATAAATGCCGATAATGATGATAATACGGAAGATAAGCCAACACAAAATGTGGGTAAAGAAATAAGAAAACTCCGGCGCCAACAGCACCGACGCACTTGTGGGACGGGTAGTCATTTTTAGGAATTGTAATTATTATAATTATTTAATTGGATTCAATTTTTGGTTTAAATATAATTTTTTTTTGTGTAAATATAAATTTTTTGGTGTAATTTTTAAATTATTAGTTAAAATTAAAATTAAAAAAATCGTTTGAAATTAAAATTGTAAAATATTAAAATTAAAACATATATATATATATATATTCGACTTCAGATTTAAAAAAAAAGTTAAACTTCCTGAGTTTGACTTTGATTTTTATAAAATACAGAAATAAAATATGGTGAAGTCAAATTCATTGAGTTCAACTTGCACCATTTTTGTTATTATCCATATTTTAGAATTATTTTTATTATTATTTTTTATATTATAATCTGTACTAATTATAAAAAGAAACCTTCTTTTGTGTCTAATATAAAAGTTATTTATGTATTTTTACAACCATTGCCCTTTGCTTTTTTTTAAAATACATTTGTTGATTTCTTTCTATAAGATGAATTAATTATGTATGGAGGACAAAAATGAAAATTCACCATCTCATTGGTAGCTCTCATACCAATTTTATAAACTACCAAATGTGTCCTTTTACCATAACCACCCATGTTCTCCCACCAACTTTATCTTTTCTTTTTTTTTTTTTTACAAAAACCAAATTAAAAGGCGAAAACCTCTATCACAAACTAATATGTTAATATATTTCTCCAAAATTTGATCTTAATAAAAAATATGTCATTAGTCTGTTCATTATTTTCTTTTTTCATTTTCTGCTAACCCATGGGCCATTGCTTTTCATTTTTATACGTAAAGATCGAAGAGGCAAAGCACCTAAAAATAACAAGTTAGCAATAATTAAGATGTAGTTGTGATTTTTTTTTCTTTTACTCTTAAACTTCCTCTGACGTTAGCAAAAAATTGTACATTATTCTACATGTAGTATCAAATACCATCTTTTAATGCATTTTCATGGGCTATATGTACAATTACTCTATCAGAAAGATAATTCAAACTTCATGTTATTAAGAAGACATACTTTGAAATATTTTATTTCTCATCATTTTATTTTTATTTGGAATTGACCAATTTATCCACTCTAAACATTTTATGTAATAGTAAGTGATTTTAATATAGATTGAAACTCACTTTTCTAATGTTAATTTGATAAGCTTCACATATAATTGAATTTTCCTATATATTGCAAACTTGTTTTTTTTAACCGTTAAGGTTTCCATCAAATAGTAAGTGAATTTATTAATTTAAATTAATATTCACTTTATCCAATATGCAACATGAAGTTTAATTTTAAAATTTATTAGGAGTTTTGGTATGAGATCAATGCAATATGGCTGGTGATATCTAATTTTTGTAAAAATATTTTATTTTAGGTGGAACATATATCGTCGAATATTGAGTTTTTCAATCAGAAATTGTCATATAATTATGTGTTTCTAACACGTTAAAATAAATTATTAATCATCGCAAGGGTCTTCCAATGATATATATATATATATATATACTATTAGAAAAGAAAAAGTTGTTTTCATCTAATAAATAACGGTTATCTCATACTTTTACCACTTCTTTCAAATTTTACCCACCAAATAAAATTGAATTTTAAATTGAAAACGTGAATTTATTAGGATTGTTAAGGATAAAAATGAAAATAACTCCAAAATAATGTAGCTCTCATACTAAAATGATGTTAATCCAATTTTGCCCCCACAGTATAAATTATATGTAGATTTGTAACTAAATAAAAACTGGACACGTATGTAGTACATTAATAAAATAACAACAGAAAATGAAAAAGAAAAAAAAAAAGAAAACCAAGTTGTATTGTACTTTTTAAATATAATTAAACCTGCTAAAGAAAGAAAATCAAAACTCCTTCATTTTTTATCTTTCAAAATCCTAATAAATATATTTATTCAACTTAAAATGCAGGTTTGTTTTGGAAGATTCTTTATTTTATTTTTTTGAAAAAAAAAGGTGATAGAAATATGAGATAACCACCATTTATTAGACCAAAAACAATATATTCTTTTACAATAGTATAGATAGATTACGCTAATTCATTTAGTACTTTTGTAAATTAATTTTATAAAAATTTACTTAATTATTTTGCATAATATCATTTAGATCACACAATTAACAAATATACAGTTAATAATTTACTAAATATTGATGTAAAATAGATCATATCCTAAAATTAATTAAAGTACGTAATTTAAACACGTAGATTAATATACGTTAATATTTTTATTATTTTTTTATTTATTTACGCATTGTGTATGGACTGCTAGTATTAAATAAGCCGACACCTCCAACTCAAACTCAACTATCTGTCCTCCACAAAGTAAGCATTTTTTTTTTCAAAGGTGAAAAGACAATTTGACAATCCTACTGTTAGCTTATTTACTTTGCCGCCATGTAACTGAAAAACACTACAGAAAATATGATAAAAGCAAAAAAATTATAGCCTATATTAATTAATCATAATTGTGCAGTTACAAGTGCACTTAGAATATTAGTCACAAATAAAAATCATGATAAAATTTTTAATTATACGTAATATCATGGTAAATATCAATTAATCTGGCCGATATTTAAATGTTCGTATTTTGTTTTGTTCACCACAAGAAAATGGTTCAATAGCAATGAAATAATTTGATGCTGAAATTAACGCCGAGCAAATTAGCAAGTAAAATTCTCATTTCTAATCTACACTATTTAATATTATTTTAAACAATTCGTTGCTAAATTCATCGGCAAGTAAATTCTGTTGCAAAATTCTTTAGCAAGCTAAACTTTTTGTGTTAAATAATATAGATTAGCAACGAGATTTTACTTACTAATTAGTTCGACTCTGATTTTTTTCGTAGTTATTGAACTTTTTTTTTGTAGTAGTTTGACATAATTTTCAATAACTTTTAAGTGTAGTGATTATAATATAGGAAATAATTTATTTTTGTTTCGTGACGAACAAAGGTAGAAAAACACAATTTGGCAGTTTCCAACGGTGAAATCGTACCTAGTACTTTAGAGTATTCTTGTTTCTTCACCAAACCCTAATTTTCGATGTCTTGCAGACAAGAAATAAAGGAAAAAAGTGTAATGCAATTTACCTCCCTATAATATTATATGAGTAAATTATCACCCTATGAATAAAAAATAGTAATTTAGTTCTTTGTATTCTTTAAGATAGAGCAATTTACCACCCTAAGTAGGAAGGTAGATTGATTCATTTTAAAATATATGGGGAGGTAAATTGATTCATTTTAAAAAATACAAGGAGATAAATTGATCTTTTATTTTTCATAAGGGGGTAATTTTGCGCATTTGCAATATCGCAGAGAGTTGCTTGCATTTTTCCCAAAGGAGAAATGTGTGATGTACAAATCCCATGTTCTCTATTGTTTTCGTCACTAATCCATTGATTAAAGGTTGATATTTCTAAAAAGGGACATTTTTAAGTACTTCCAACACTAGGTTAATTATGTCCTAAGTGGGGTCGACCACATTGGATTAATGCTAATTATGCTTCTGAAGGGAATTACTCCATTGAAATTTAGAGGTTGGTAGGGATGATAGAGTTGGTTTTTCACACAGCTACTCATTAATTTAATTTTTATTGCCCTCCACTAATGACATCTTATTTAGTGATAACTATAATTTTTTTTTTGTTATGATTAATTACTATTGTAAAAAAAAATTATGATGAATACTAATTAATTGTAATTGCGAAACTATTATTAACCATTATTTCTACAGGCGATAACAAAATATTAATCATGCTAAAAATCATGAATAAATATTTTGACCATAACTAAAGTCATGATAAATGTCTCAAGCAAACTAAAACCATGATAAATTTAAGGTTACACTGATTTTATTTGCTATAAGTTTCAAGCAATATTTATTCATATTTTGTGTAAATATAGCGGGTTAAAACTGAAGTTTCATGAAATTAACAAATATAATATAAAGAGTTTGAGCCCTACCAGATTTTATGCCATCTGTCATACTTTTATGTGAGTTTGTAATTGTACTCCTTATTATTTCATTATTTACAGGTTGATGGCTATTAAAAAAATATATTCAAATCTTGACATAATGATGTAATTACATAGTTACGGTTTTGATAAAAATAAATAAATAAATTTTTATTACCTTCCAGAAAGCGTCGATTTAATTTTTTTTTCTGAAAATACCATTTATTTAATTTTTTATATATAATAATAATTATACCATTCAATATATTCAAATCTAAAAATTGATCCACTACACTAAAAATTCAAATTAATGAATATATTCAAACAAAACAAGAAAAACTACAAATTACTCTAGAAATATACATACCCACATTCACGCTTACTCAAACTTCCAACCTTTAAATTGTGAAGCCTCAACTTTCTTAAAAAACGTTGATTTTATTTTCTCAACTAGCTAAACTTTTGTAAGTACGATTTAATGACGAGGGGCTTATGTGCGAATCCCATCATTAATGCTTGAATTATTCTTCTTAATCATGCTCCACAAAAGTAATATCCAGAGTTCATGGACAATAGTCATTTCCCAACTTTATTTATTTATTTTTACCCCAATTAAAGAAAAAAAAAAAAAAGAAATATTGTTCTTCTCTGTTAGCTAATATGTCCCTTTAGGTAGTGTTAGTGATGCTGCTTCAATGATAATGAAGAAGAAGTGGGAGAACGAGAGTTTTCTTGCAAATGAGGATCAGTCTGATGACTTCGAGATTGAAACGTAATGTACTAGATGTAATAATAAGACTAATTAATCGTTTTTTTTTTTTTTTTTTGTTTGTGTGTGTGCTTACAAAAGAATGTAACCCAAAAAAGAAGTACAAGACAACAATAAATTAGTGATAAAAAAAATTAAGAGATGATATTAATTAAAGTTATTACTAATTATTTGTATCAAGTGATTATATGAACTTTTATGTTATCATGATAATGATTTTTATAATTTAAAGGGTAAATTACAGCTACCTCCTTTGAGGTTTAACATAATTACAAATATTCCTCATTATTTGAAAAATTATAAATACCCCCTGAGGTTTGTAACCGTCTAACAAATAACTCATTTCCATCTATTTTTGGGTGAACTGATCAAAATGCCCTTATGCATTTTATTTAATTGTTAAAATTCTTTGAATTATTTTGGACTACAATGCGCATGGAGAGGTTCTTAAGTTTTTAACACAGAGGAGTTAATAATGCAATTTATCTTGGCTGATTTTTCTACAATCTAACAAAAAAATTCAAGGACAAAATGGTCAATTTGCCTTTGGTTGAAAATTACAAACTTTAGGGGGGTATTTGTAATTTTTCAAACAACGAGAGGGTATTTGTAATTATATCAAACCTCAGGGGAGGTAGATGTAATTTATCCTAATTTAAATTAGTAACGATAATTTGTGCATAAAAGTTGTCATTGTCAATAATTAATGACAAAAGAAATTGTTCATGAAGTTGTCATTACAAATAATTAGTGATGAATCTATAATGACACAGATATAATGACAAGTAACTTTGTTCTCACAGTATTATCACTAATACTAACAATATAATGACAAGATAAATAATTGTCATTGTATTTTCTGTTGTCAATATATAAATGTGTTCTTAATTGTATATATATAGTGATAATTTTGTGAACAATATTTCTTACTAATAATTATATTGGGACAAGATAAAAATAATTGATAGTTAACTGATATGTTTAATGATAATTTTAAGATTATTATTGCATACTTTTTTACTATCTTTAGTTTTAGTGAACGGTCAAATGACTTGTGAAGAAGTTAATTTGGTGACCTAAGTCGTCATAACTCTTTGAAGTAACTAAACTAAATTAATTAATTTGGTTTATTTGGCTTCTTGCACATATAATAGAGGAATAAATTGGCTGAAGAAAAGTGATCATCATTAATTGTTTAGTCTTAATTAATTACAATTTTCACGATTCGAGCAAGTTTGAGTTTTGGACCATGGTCACTATCGACACTGTGAACTGACATATGCTACAGTAACGACTGAACCTTGTACAACAAATAGTATATTTCATCCCCGTATTTAATGCTTAGCATGTTATTACCCCCCCCCTCCCAAATTTTTTTTTCATGATAAACGACTATAACTTAAAAATTATGGTAATCTATTAGAATGGGTGATCAGAAATCAATTAATTGACGATTTTGTAATATGCTCTAAGTAATTTCTTTTGTTATGTAATATTGAATTATTGAATAAAAGTTATATTCAATGCATCGTTTTGTTGTGTTAACTTCGTATGTACTTTGCTTTACTGATTTACATCACAACATAGAGCCTACAGACCGATTATACAACCAAGGTAGTTGGGTTGTGCATTGGATGATAACTATGAAACTAACTACTAATGGTTGGGTTTGAAACGTTCCAAGTTGAGGGCATTGAATGTTTTATTGAGACTTTCACTAAGTGTTACATTCATTGGATGAGTGACGTGTTTCATTAGAGACAGACGTGTGATGTCTATGCAACTTTAGTGGGTGGTTGATAAGGGTTGTTAAGCCGATTGAACTGGCTCGTGAGGAATCGTCATATGGAATTATATGAGGCTTAGTGAGTATGATTAGTACTCATCGGCTCCGATAGTACAGGATATAGTCCTTAAACTTGAGGAACCACAACAGTCACATATATGTGATGGTTGAATCTTGGATCTAGCTAGCAAGAGATGACCGTGTCTTTGGTGTGGTCATTATGAGCCCTGTCAAGTGCAGTCAGAACATATAATGGGGATGGTGGGTTCCAAGATAGGATCCATCGCCTGTCAGCATGTGACAATAAGATCTCATATATGCTCTAGATGCATTTAAACTCCCTGAGTAGGTGACCACATCAAATGATTGAATAGGAAATGGTCTCCTATATCAATCAATGGTTGACACGTTTAGAGTTCTCAGCATAGCTGTCTAGTGCAGAATGAGAACCAACTCCCAATTCCATGCCACAGACTTAGACCGAGAGACAACTGACAGTAGGATTGTACCTATATGGTACTCGAGAGCCTAAATGTTCACTCTCAAATTCATCTACTCTCTAATGAACCGTTGCTAGTCAGCCACACATGGTGATAGGTGCTTCTGGATTAATGGTTAATCAGAAATAATTAATTAAATTAAGGGAGAATTACACTCCCTCCCCTGAAGTTTTCTGTAATTACACATAGATCCCTTGTGATTTGAAAGATTACATTTGGTATCCCTAAGGTTTGCTTCTGTCTAACAAATAGGTTCCTTCGCTAGGCAAAATTCACTGTTGATATTAGCAAAACAACTGGATGAAAATCGATATTTATCCTCAATTGACTTATTATTAACTTATTATAGGTCAAACAAATCTTTTTATGATCAAACTACCTTTAATCTTAACACGGTAATGCATGTGAGGAGGTATATCTTTACTGTTATAAGGATAGTGTAGGAAGATAAAATTTGATTGACCTACAATAAGTCAATAATAAGTAAATTGAGGTAAATATCTATTTTCATTCAGCTTTTTTTTTTTTTTGTTAATATCAACAAATTCGGTGAATTTTGACTAACGGAAGGACCTATTTGTTACAGAAACAAACCTCAAGAATACTAGATGTAAATTCTTTGAACCACAGGGGGTCTACGTGTAATTACACCAAACCTCAGGGTACGAGAGTGTAATTATCCCTTAAATTAAATTTATTAATTAGTTATGTTCAACACAAACCCAAGTCTAGCTACCAGTGAACCTAAAGAGTCACACACAGATCACTACGAAAGTAGTAGAATTACTTTGGAATTAATTCTATAAGAAATAAATTAATTTAAACGGTCTAAACAAATCCTAGAGAATAATGATTGGATCATTTAATGGGAAGATCCATTTGATAGACGACTCAATATTCAATTAATTTGATTGGGTTGGATTCAATTAAGTAATTAAATTAATTATTGATGAAGATGGACTCAATTTATTTAATTGGAATAAATAAATAAGTTGGGCTAGTTGTTGGACTTCTAATTGATGGGATTAATTGATTGTTGGATTTAGACAAGTCCAGTCCATGAGCAAGGGAGCCAAAACCAAGGAGGAGTTGGCGGCTCCTTATTGGGGAATGAATGTGGCCGAAAATAGGACCCCCTTGGGTCATATTCTAGGCCACCACCAACACCATCATGATTAAGTTCATGAGGTTTGACTTGGGTGTTATGGCAAGTCAAACACATCAAAATTTGATTATCTTGATTGATTAAGAGTTGACTTGTGTGCTATGATAAGCACACAATTAGCCGATGTGTGTATTTCACCTTTTGGAAAGATGAAAATACATCTACAATCAATTCAAAACATTTCGGTCCTACTCTATCAATACACCAGTCACCCCCCTCCTCCCTTTACACTCTCCCTCTAGTGTTCTCTTTAACAAGGTTCAAGATTTAACTAACAGTTCGGATTCACTAATTGATATTGTAAATCCAAATTTATTTTTTGGGCCCGATATTTTTTGTGAAATTGCTTGATAAAACCTGTATTATTATTTGGCCCAAATGGGAGGATAAAATTTCAAACATGACCCCAACAACCAGGATTAGCATTAGTTTTGTCAAAAATACCCCTCAATGCATCCCTTATGCTGCTGAAAATCCTTTTCCTCCTTTATCATCATTTTTGTTCCCAAACTCCCGCAAAATGCCATCTCCGAAAATGAACTCGGGTACGCAAAATTCATACGACGACAGTTTCAGGCTCTGAGTAATGTTATGTCATTCCTCTTCCCTTTTTTCTTCAACTTTTCTCAATACTTTAACGGATTTTTTCTTTCTATTCATTGTGGGATGTAGGTGGGTTTGTTCAGTGGTTGTTGAAGAAAACTTTACGCCCTATAGTCGTGCCTAGATTTGAAGAGCAACAAATAGTTCGGTGTTATTTCTATACATTTTTTGCTATTTCTTTTGTTTTTAATTTTTCCTTCTGTTTTCATGTTTATGTAAAGAACTGGAATGAGTGTGGTGTAAGCGTTGTCTTGTTATATTCAACCGTTCAGTTAATTATTTGTCGTTCGATGTATTTTGGGTCTATAGTACTATTTCTCAGTTTTTCTCCATGTTTCAAGACTCAGGGATATAAATGAATATATTTTGTTCATATTGATCAAATTCAAAGTTGTGCTACAAACACTATACAATTAAATGTCTCGATCATTTTATTGTTATTTGATGGGTCTGTATGGTGTGTGTATATAATTTAGACAAGTAAATAGAATAACTAGGAGTCTGTATGAAAAAATCTTAAACACTTATAAAATTTTGGTGGCTATTCAACATATATTGATTTTTAATGAAGATGTTTTGTGTGCCTTGATTTAAATTTTTGATCCATGTATGTGTATCAGTTTTTCAAATTTTGCACATATTTTAGGTATAGTTTATTGATTAATGTCTGTTAATAGAATGGGTGCAGTGAAGCGAATTCAAATTTTGGTGACTATTCAACATATATATGTTGACATTATCTTAGCCTTGACTTTTTTTGCATTATTGTATACCATCGCCTCAAACATAGACAAGCTTTAGGTAATCAATGTTGTGTTTGACATTATAATCTTCTTTGTCAAACTCCCGACCAAGTTAATCACTTGCGTCGGTTAGTGTCATTAAGTGACAAATCTTGTGTAGACATACTAAGAATAAATCGAAATGCATTTGGTAGGTTGTGTCATATGTTAGAACACTCAGGTGGTCTTAAGGACACTAGGCCAGTTACAGTTAGTGAGCAGGTAGCAACGTTTTTTAGTGTATTATATCCCATCACAAGAAAAATAGGGTTGTTAGGCATGATTTTATACATCCTGGCCGCACCGTTAGAAAAAAATTTCATCATAGTATTAAATTTCATAATTAAACACCGATAGCGGAAGATTGCGATGATCCAAGATGAAAATGGATTAAGTTTATAAAGTTAAGTTTACAAGTATGTGTACATTACGCTATAAAATTGAACATATTGACGCGTAATGTAATACGAATTAAGCTTTTCTAATGTAAAAATGGGTGTTTGGGTGCTATTGATGGGACATACATCGAAGTAAAAGTACATGGCGTTGCAAAGGGACGGTATCGTACATGTAAGGGCCAAATTACAGTGAATGTCCTTGGTGTGTGTAACACGAACATGCAGTTTATATATGTCCTTACTGGACGGGAAGGTAGTGCGGCAGATAGTCGAGTATTACGTGATGCCAGCAATTGACAAAATGGTTGGAAGGTACCCCAAGGTAAGATTAGGTTTTGTTAATGAGATTGCAGCTTACTTTCCTTATTTGTCCATTCTACTATTTCATATGGTATATTTGTCTTTTTTTTAATAACATGAACTTATTATCTCTGTGATGATGAATATACAAATGGAGATGGGTTTTTGACTCCTTATAGAGGAGTTTGGTATCATCTCAAAGAGTGAGACTGTGGTCAAGGTGGTCCTCAAAATAAAGAGGAACTTTTCAACCTAAAGCACTTGTCGGCACGTAATGTTATTGAGCGAGCTTTTGGGTTATTGAAAACTTGGTGGGCCATTCTCAGAACCACTCCTATTACCCTATCAAAACTCATAATAGGATAATAATAGCATGTTGCTTACTTCATACTTACATTCAATCGGAGATGCCAGAAGACCATTATTAGATGACTGTTCCTGAACACAAAGAGACATTTTTTGATCCACCACTAGAGTGCTTGTCTGTGATGGAGACCAACCCAACTTGATCTAATTGGTGATGAGTTGGCGGCTTCAATGTATAGTGAGTGGTTACACCGTTGATGTTATTGGAGTCTAAATAGTATAACTCTTTTATGTACATCTCATCCTATTTGAAATGAATATGATTGACTTCGTGTTTGTGAAACTTGTTTACTATTTGATATGTTGATATTTGACTTCTTAAATTTCAACCTGTGGCCCAGATTGATTATGTCCGGAATATTTTGTTTGGAATATTTGATCTTGTTATTGTTGTGGTTATTGTAGACATAACACTTAAGATCGATGTGAGATTGCAACCCACACATTATTCTTGTATTTGGTTTACAAGATAATCATAATATTCCCTGTGTTGTAGGCTGCAACATGTCAAGTTTTGAAAGGGATGAGGGTAGCAACAGGTGTGGTCGTAGTGCCAACCTTGGTGGAATAGGTGGTTCTCGAAGGACATGGTCACATCGGGAAGAAGTAATTATTAATGCGTTGAAATCTATCATATCTTTTGGTTGAAAATGTGAAAACAAATTTCATCATTGTTATCTCCAATAATTGGAGGCATACATGTTGAAGGCTTTTCCAAACACCAACATAAAGGTCGAGCCCCATATAAATTCAAAGATACATGTGTGGAAATAATACTACGCTTCTTTTGTTGGTATGATGCAAAAAATTGGCTCTAGATGGGATGACAATAAGGCCATGGTTATTGTTGATGAAAATCAAAATAGTGTGTGGGACGAATATATTAAGGTACTGAGCTTACTTGTTATATAGCATTATGCATGGTACTTGTTTGTTTTCCTGATAAATATATTGCAAACTGACCATGTAGATTGATCCAATTACAAGAAACATGCGTTACAAATTGTGGCCTTTTTTCCCCTGTAAGGAGGAAGATTTTTCGAAAAGATCATGCGACTGGTGAGCACGCAGAAAATATACACGATACAGCAAATGGGATAGAAATGGAGGAGGCATTGCAGACCCCCAATTGTTATGTGCCAACGGCAAAGTGGAATACAAACTTTAGCTTTTTTAGTGATGATGTTCAACCCAATATTGATGTTCATGAGAATGTGGATGCAACTGGTACCTCCTGTAGTGCTACAAAGAAGACGACTACCTCATCGAAGAAATGGAAGATGCCTAACATTTCATCAGATGAAAAATTGGCCGAGACGGTGTCAACCTTTGTGATTCAACAATAATCATCTGAGTGAATTGATAAAGACGCTACGAGTGGAATATGATGAAAAAGAGAAACCAAGAGAGATCTTTAAGACTATTGGGAATTTTCTGGGGTTAGAACATGATGAAATACTTATTATCTCGCAACGTTTAGCTAAGAACCCAAAGGAGATGGATCTTTTTTTAGTCTATCAGATGATGTAGATTCGTGACTTCTCCAACTTATGCTTGCAGGTAAGGTCTAAAGTAAAATACACAACACCAATATCTGAAGATGCATAGAGTATGGACTACGTTTTTGGTATTCTAGATATGGAACATTTTGTGACTTTTTTGTACATGGTTTAAGATTTGCACTAAGACCTTATGATAAGCAGCAACAGGTTTTGTTTTTTGTGATATGCTTCTGAAATACTTGCTCAGAGAAATATGGATGTGATTTTGTAAGCTACTTTATCTGGTGTTTAATGTTAACCATAAATCAGTTTTAGTGTATCCTTTGTGGGAAATTTAATAGGCATACTTGTGTGTATGCTTTGCAGGTGAACACCAAAGTAGCTTTTATCTTGTGTATTTTTCTTGTGATAGGGTAAAATATGGATGTGGACGTTGCAGGTAACCATGCTTACTCAAAATTGGTTGAGTACGCAGAAATAAAAGGGTCATACGAGACCACTTGAGAGAAAATATTCCCATTTATAGGCATTTATGTCAATTAAATAATTTGTAAGTATAATTTATTGATGAATTGTTGGATGTTGATATCGGCAGGTTAACGATGATAGGCGAAATAATGGTCTGGGGCTTAGTCCAACCCTAACACATTCCACCGGCAAGAGTGAAAATGCTACTTTGTGGACTTCAACTAAAGGAGACCGTTTATGGGCATTTTAGTAGAAAAAAAAATTTATCGATCATATTATTTTGAGAAGTAAATCTATGATTATATTATCTCACATTTTAACATCCATTTTATCATTCAATGTAAATATAATACTATTATCACATTTATACATATCACAAGAATTATCACACATTTATCTATCACATCACTTCTCAAAAAGTAAACATGGCCTAACTATAACCTTGGTTGAATTCTGCACATAGGCTTTGGAAAAATATATACCTTTAATATCACTACACATAAATTTAGTAAAATGACAAATTTTAAATTAACACATAGTCTAGTTTTATAAAAGTGTCCCTACAAGTTTGACTATTATGCTTATGCAAACTCATTTGAAATTTATCTTATTTATACTTATTTTAAAATTTAATAATGTTTTTAATTTGTGATAAAAGAAAACTTAAAATCATATCTCATAAAATTAATAAGAATATTCTAATTACTTCAATCAAATTTTTGAATATAATAACCCAACTGACTAATATGGTTTGTATTTTAATTTAATATTATTCATCTTGGTTTGGAAAAATTAATGAGTTTGGTTATGTCATTACAATAAAGATGTGAAGTAATTATTAGTTTTTATAAAAAAAAATTAAAAGTCCTTTAGTACTTAATATATTTTTTATTATTATATTTTGATAAATATTAAATTTTACGGTCTAGTTATGAGATGAAAAAAATTTGAAAGGGATAACCTCAAAGAATGTGCCTGCATTTAAATAACCCTTGAGGAACACTACAAAAGAAAAAATGCGGGATGTATAACGGTCATGTTGGAACGACCAGAATTTCGTTCTAATTGGAATGGTCGTTGTAACCATTTTTGAACGTATATCAGTTTCTGACGTCATGTGACTGATGAAATGAATTTGGCCTTTTTGTAACAGCGGAAGAATTACAAAGGCCGTTCCAAAATCCTTTCAACAGATGTTGTTCGTAAACGGGTTACAAATTGCAAGTCATTACAAGTTCAAAACATCTTTTGACATGTCCCATTTTGGATTGTAACGGCTAAACGAACTACAAAAAACACCGTTGCAAAATCATGTAAAAAGCGGTTAATATTTTTAGTACGACATATCTGTTACAAAAGCTGGTACAAAATAGAGATCGTTGCACATTTTCAACTATTTTTGGGACGGTCTTGTTTGCAATGTAACAGCAACGCGAAATATCAAAGTATCCGTTCCATTTTCGTGTAAAAAACCATTATAAATTTGTAATACTACCAGCCGCTACAAAAGTCTTTTCTATTGGTACAACTTCTCTGTGCAAGAAATTCTAGGTTACAAAGCCCATTCTAATAATGAGCTCTTTAATCTAATGGCTATATTGGTCGCTCCAACAACTATTCCAAATAATCTTATATATATATATATATATATATATATATTGCATGTTGTTTTCATTTTATTTCTTCTAGAATGGATCCCTTTAGTTGGTTGACCAGGTATCAACTTGAACCCTTTTTGTTGATCAAAAAGCAGTTTAATTATTATAGCTTTCTTATTTTTATATTTGAATGTTAAGTATTATTAGTGGAAAGTAATAATTAATTTATAGGTCAAAATATAATTATATATATGTGTATATGTAGTGATCATCATATTAATACAATTGAGAAGATGGATGTATGAGAAGAACTTTCCGACCTCCCCGAGTTTACGCGGAGTTTGAGGATGTTGTTAAGACTTTCATAGATGGGCAAAGTGTCAGCGTGGACATATGGACGGAGACAAGATCAGGCGTCTGTGTCAGAAGTGCAAAAACAAAGAGTTCAAAAGACCTGACGAGGTCAATTTTGACTTATATATCAGAGGGTTTATGCTTGAATACTATAATTGAATTTCGCATGGCGAGAAGAGTGCAGGAGTACTTTGATATAGCGACCGCCCTCCAGTACATGAGGATGGTAGTACGCATTGGTGTGATAAGCAGCTGATGGATTAGGCGCAGAGGATTGTTTGTTACGTAGCTGACCCGGGTTTTTTTCGTCTTACCACGAGGGTGTCTAATGATGGTACGAAGTCTTGTTCTACTGATACCAGTCCTAGTTCGGGGTACAGTTGGGGGCCCTGTGATTATGTGTTAGGGTTGTTAGACTATTTTTTCGATGTAGTGGACACTGTCGACTAGCGATTGTACACAATCTTAGTTGGTGACAGCAACTGGACTGGTGAACATCAAGGCGGAGAATAATTTTTCGAATAGATGCTACGATCAGGTGTCCCAATATAATATATTGCCCCACGATCACAACCTGCCCACCGGTTACTACAGTACGAAGAAGTTGATAAAGGTTTGGGTTTATCTGTTGACAATATTGATGCGTGTAAAAACAACTGCATGTTGTACTGGAAGGACGACATTGATCTGGGCTACTGTAAGTTTTGTGGAGACGCTAGGTAGAAGCCGACTAGGAAGCAATATCCCCGCAGGAAAAAGTCCACGTATGCCGTTCTTAGGTACCTGCCGCTTACTCCCCGACTGCAGAGGTTATATGTTTCGTCAGCGACTGCGGAGCATATGATGTGGATTATACTCAAACAGATAATTCAGTTAATTACCAACTTATTCCGAACTTGCATGTCGTTCTATTCAAGTGTTGTTGGGTTGATCCGGTAAGAGGCATGAAAGCACACCTTCATTATCACCCCGTTGATGTTAATTTAAAAAAAGTGTACCAAAAAGATGAATCATTCATACTACCACAACAAACAGTACAAGTTTACTACACAGAGTACCCAAGCATGAAGAGAGACAAAGCAGATCGAATAGCTATTGATCGCCACTACTGTCCGCCACCACCATTCCATTCACCCATTTGACAGGTTAGTATTTTTTTTCTTAAAATCACCCATTTTTTTTGTTAAATACGATTTTTGGTTAAATATGTATTTTCTGTATGAATTTAGTATGTAAATAATCTATAATAGCCTAAATATCGTTAGTTTTTTTTTGTTTTTTTTTTTTGTAATAGCATAACTATTTTTGGGTAAATATTGTTGATTTTCTGAATGTTTTGGTAAATATTATTTTTTTTAAAAAAAATTCTTTGTAAATTTTTTATATAAATATTGTTGTAATTTTTCTATGTAATATTTTTGTAAATTTTTTGTGTAAATATTGTCTGAAGTTTTCTGTGTCAATATTGATGGAATATTGTTGTAAATATTGTTTAGTTTTTTGATAAAATTCAAAAACTTGTGTAATTTTTTTCCTGTATTCAAGAATATAGGCTTGAACTTTTTTTTTTTGTAATTTTCTAGCTCGAATTTCTAAAATGAAAATTATAAATCTTGAAATTTCCAAAAATTTGGCTATTCGTTAATTTGTAATTTTCTAAAATTTACAATATGTTTTCTGAAATTTACAAACTATGTTTTAGAATTTTTTGTAATTTTTGTGTTGTAATTCTTTTAATTTTCTAAAAAGTGTAATACACTTAAAATTTTCTGAAAATTTTCAGTTTTTTTTTCTGCATATTTCTTGTATTTACTATTTAGGTCAGTTTTGAAAATATAAGAAATTATGGAAAGCTAGGAAACTTAGAAAAATTGTTTGGAATAGTACACATTTTAGGAATATATATTTATAGCATTATAATAATGTTTGTAAAATTTTATACAAAATATAATATTTATTATATATAATTATAATTTTGTTTTATCATTAGATATAATATCATATGATTAGATTATAATCAATATAATGTACTTCAAAATAATTATAATATACTTTAATATATTATACAGAAAATTATTATTATGGCATACATTTTATAAATATTATACTTATATATATTTATAATATAGTATTTAATATGATAATTTTTTCATAATTTTTAATATTGTAATTTTTCATCTCAAGTTATAGATCTATGATGATTGGTAGCCGCCCCCAGCGGGACGTGGACGAGGCTGTGGTCCTGGCCTGCCCTTTCCTGCTCCTGTCGTTAATGTAGAAGCACCGTTGTGACCACTCTCACCACCCCCACCACTGGAGCTTACATCGGTGCCACAAGCCACGCTAGTGGATTCGGTCACAGCAGGGTCATCAGTCGTGGGGGCCAACAATTCACAGGCCCCATGTCGGCCGTGGGCTAAACCAACACCAGTGCCACTACCTTCTGCCCATCACTATATCAGCTTCCGCGATACGAGATAATGAAAACACTTTTGGTTAAATTATTTCAATTACATTTATCTGCACGTATTTTTAATAATTAATTATTGTTTTAGGTCGAGTCGAGATTTTCACATGGCAATCAATGCTACTGGCGCAACCATTATCCTCATCCCTGGGAATGTATACTGCAGATTCCACAAGAGCACCAGCTCTTTTGGTTCGATAATCTGAAGGTAAAAATCGTACAAAATTTTTAGGGTTAATTACACTTATACCCCCTCTGAAAATGCATAATTACACTTTCCCCCAAAAAAATTTTAAAATTACACTTACACCCCCTCCAAAAATTCTCTGTTGACACTTGACCCCCATCCGTTAAAGTTTGGACGAAAAATATTCACGCCAACAAAAAATAATTACAAAATTTTTTCAATTTTTTCCCATTATTTAACATTTTTCGTGTATATTTTTATACTTATAAGAGGATAAGTGTAATATATACATATAGAGTGAGGCCAATATTATTATATTTTTTTCCTTATAAGTACAAAATTGTTACACGAGAATGTTAAACGAAAGATAAAATTGAAAATTTATGTAATTATTTTTGTTGAAATGAACATTTTCCGTCAAAACTGTAACGAATGGAGGTCAGGTATAAACAGAGAATTTGCAGAGGGGGTGTAAGTGTAATTTCAAAACTTTTTTGGGGGAAAGTGTAATTATGCATTTTCAGAGGGGGTCTAAGTGTAATTAACCCAAATTTTTAATTACGTTTTGAAATGTAAACCTGAATTTTATCGATTACTAACAATTTTATTTTCGACTATGTGAATTTGCAGCTTACTTAATGGTGGGATTGCGACAACGAATCCATGTTTAAGGTGTTCAAGATGCAAGCCACTAAGTTCCTGGGGAAGCGGTTCACTAACGCTAGAGCTCAACTGGTTTGGTCACTATGGCTGACAAATCAAATTTGGCGTCAATTGCTGCAATATTGGGCGAGCTAAGACTTCAAGGCCTCCGCGGCCAAGAATAAGGCCAACCCAGTGGCAGCAGCTACTATCTACCGCGGGGATCATCCTCCATTGGCATGCACAAACAGAAGATAATGTCTTTTTTTTTTTTTTTCTAGTTTTAAAGCTTTTATGATTAATTAATTACTTACATATTTTTTTCAGTTCTTGAACATAAGGCACAATTGGGTTGGCCTGTCAAACAGATGGAGAAGTTCTCCAGATGCTACAAGAAGGAGGATGGCGGGTAATGGAGCGGCCTGAAGGCAGAGACGTTGAGGTAGCTCTTTTACAATATACATAAATGAGGCATAATCACCGTTACAATATGTGTTACAACATATGTTACAATACGTGGTACAAAAATCGATACAGAGAATAGGTCAAAAATTGTTCCAAAGAAAGTTCAACAGACCGTTCTAAAAAGATTATAAATTTAAAACTATTAGTGTTACAACAACTGTTCCAACATGTCCAATTTTTTTAATGGAAGCCATTCCAAAAGAAGTTACAACGTCAATTTTGTTATCAAAGATTGTAATGGTTTGCTCTGTCGTTACAATATTTCGGCCAAAGTAGGAACGACTTCTACAAAAGTTGTTATAAGTATTTTGTAACGTCTGTCGAAGGAATGAAAGGACAACTGTTATCGAGGCGGTTACAAATTCTAAAAACCAATTTAATATTGACCTTTCCAATTGTCGTTCCAATAATTTTTTTATTTTTTTATTTTTTTGTAGTTGAAGGTTTGTGTAATTTATAATGAAAGGTAAAAGAATCATTTTATCAGCAACATTATGATTTTTTAGTGGTTGTTAGTATCTGTGGAGGTGGTTGTAATTTTTTAACTTGAGGAGATCTAAGTGTAATTAGGCTAAAGATCAGGGGAGGCACAGTAATTATCCCTAAAAAGTATGATACAATGCTTAGGTTGATTTTTTGTACATTGGATTTATCTAGCTTATTGGAATATCATCTTCACTACAACTAATGCGTACCGGAGTGCCCTAGCACCACAACAGTTGAAGGATCTTCGTGAAAATCCTAAGATCACCCGAGGAGTAACCTGCAAAAAAGCAATTAGCACTCGGATATTTAAGTCAATAACTGACTAAACAGAATAAAATGGAAAAACCTGAATAAACGCGAGATAATGTCAAAATAAATGATGTGGAGTGTTAGAGTATGGCAATGAGAACTGAAATATGCATGTATAGTGCAGAAATCAATAGGAAATGTGTAGCCTTGTTGTTTCGAGAAAGGAAGTGTGTGAACATGCATCCACTTACCTATTGACTGATATCAGACCTCTATTTATGGAGAATTCAGGGCAAGATTTATGAGTTGGTTATGGATAAGTTGTATATTAGTTGAATCCCCTGGACATTAGCTTTAGACTGGTACTATTCATACTTGATTTGGAGTTATTTGTTGGGAGATATGACT
This sequence comes from Sesamum alatum, assembly GCA_034509735.1. Classification (NCBI taxonomy): domain Eukaryota; kingdom Viridiplantae; phylum Streptophyta; class Magnoliopsida; order Lamiales; family Pedaliaceae; genus Sesamum; species Sesamum alatum. Next base: position 8,502,602 of record JACGWO010000007.1, on the reverse strand, counting down.
GCTTGAATGGGTCTTGCCCAATCAACTAAAAAAGAAAGAAAAGTTGATACTTGCTACATTGTCAACCAAATCAGGCTGATTGATGGGTGTGGAAACCACCAAAAATAATTCCTACAATTACTTTCTTGCGAAAGCGGCAAATAGGGCCGAATCCACAGGGATCGGCGATAAGTTGATTTCTAAAAGAAATAAAAGTAAAGGGGGGGGGGGGGTTAGATTTTTAGTTTTTAAGATAAAATAACGAAGTACAATTTAAAGGGGAAGATTAATATATAAGAAGGCTTTCCGGTTAAAGTGGGTTCATGCTTTGATTCTTTCCGTTGATCATCGATGCAAATGTAACAATTATTAAAACACGTAGATCAGTTATGATCGTTGGTACGACCTAACAACCTCACCCTTCCTTACCTTTTTCGTCAGCCAAGGAACGTCCGTTGGCAAGATCTCTAATCAATGAACAACCCCGGAAATGTCCACAAGATTTAATTCATCAACAACATTAAGAATTAGAAGGGCCTGATCCTAACCAACAAAGTCCTACGAGGATTCATTTAGATCATATCATGCATTCACCATAACAAAACTAACCACTTTGACACGATTAATCATGCTATGTTGCTACTAATTATTGAACTAAACAAACAATTACGGATTTGTAAGTTCAAATAGCTAAACAAACTTTCTTGATAATGAACAACTGATCATATTATTCAAAAATCAGACATTTGTAAAAAGAGCGCAGAGAATAACATGAATACGGATTTTAATAAAAGAATTAAGCACTTATTAGATCTCACAACGTTTTAAGAATCAAGCATTCACCGTACTTTAACCGGAAGATTAAGAACTTAGCCTAACATGCTAATGGAAGAACACACTAAAAAGTGGAATTCCATTAGCAATTGGGCAACGTAATAAAAATAAAAGAAGATAGAAGAAGTAGAATAATGGATTAAACTCTAGAATTCAATGTAAAACAAGATATGGTCTTTAGGTTGTGAGGTGCCTCCTATTTATACTATTAGCACCTCACGAACCTAGACAAGAAAAGGGGTAGATACATGATTGCTCATAAACATGTTAACAACTTAATTCCTAGCAATTTAAAGGATAAATTTCGGATTCTTGAAGAGGATTTTCAGCAACCATTCCTTCTTCCTTCAATGAAACCTGCAGCTTTCCTTTTTCTCTCAAGTTGACTGCAGTGATTAAGCGTGGGCACGCTTAGTGGAAATTTCGAATCTGCCACTCTTTTTCACTAGTTCACTCAAATATCTCTAAATGCCATTCTTAGCTTTATTTCACCATCTTTTACTCCTTACAAGACATATTTCCTGAAAATATAATAAATCCACATGATTAGGAGTAATTAGTCCTTAAAATAAGGCATTACGAGTATTAAATCGTGGCAAATTACACACTTATCACTGATGTATGGGGTCCTAGCTAGCAATTTTTTAGGGTGATGTGAACTTGATGTGTATAATTTAGTTAATGTAGTAGCCTTGTTGTTTGGTGCTTGGACTTGCTGATTGGGCCTCATTTACGAGCCTTGTCATGTTAGTCTAGGTGGCAAGAAAGAACGGAGTTCTTGTTTGGTGTTTGATCTAGGCCAACAAGGTTTTGGCTCTACTAACTGAATAAATGGTGACAAAGTTTGAGAAATTGGTTGAATACCCTTTTTTTGATGATCTCACCTTTAAATAAGAGTTGTTGTATAACCTATTCTTGACAAGAAACTATCTATGGTAATTACACTAATTATTGCTAATCTACTTTTGGTAAGAATATTTACAGCTAATACACAAATTATGATAAATTAGATCTTCAAATCTCAATCATAATCTTAGAAACTGACATCCCACAATCTCTGCCATTGATATCCCCCCTGAAATTGATGTTGAATGATCAGAGAGCATTAATTTGGTAACTAGAGAATGGTGGTGTTGTCGTGAGAGAGCTTTAGTAAAGACATCAGCAGTTTGTTGATTAGTGGTTATGTGAGGTAGAGAAATGACATGTGGATCATATGCTCCACGAATAGAATGACAATCCACTTCTATGTGCTTGGTGCGCTCGTGAAATACTGGGTTAGCGGTAATTAGGATAGCACTAGTATTATCCGCATGAAGCGGAGTAGGTTCCATTTGAGGAAACCCAAGCTCACCCAACAGTCCTTGAAGCCAAACAATCTTAGAACAGGCAAAGGACATAACATGATACTCAGACTCAGTGGAGGATTTCGACACCCGATCTTGCTTCTTTCTTTTTCAAGAGACAAAAGAGTTGCCAATGAACATGCACTAGCCAGTAATGGAACGTCGAGTATTAGAACAACCAGCCCAATTAGCATCACTATAGGCAACCAAGTAAATAGGAGACTCCACAGGAAAGAAAAGACCTCGAGTAGAAGTTCCTTGCAAATAGCGAACAATGCGACAAGCAACAACCAAGTGAAGGTGCCGAGGAACCTGCATAAATCGACTAACTTGTTGGACAACAAAAGAAATGTCAGGCCGAGTAATAGTTAGATAATTCAAGCTCCCCGCTAAACGTCTATATAAGGTAGGATCAGGTAGAAAATCACCCTCATCACGACGATATTTCACATTCACTTCTAAAGGAGTATCAACAGATCTACCATCGTGAAGGCCAACCAATGTAATTATCTCCTAAATGTATTTATGCTGATTTAAGGAAAGACCAACCGTTGTAGAGTTTGCTTCAAGGCCTAAAAAACAGCGTAAAGGACCTAGGTCCTTCATAAGAAAAGAGCTTTGAAGGTGTTGTTGAAGCTGAAAAATCAATTCAGAGTCAGTCCCTATAATAATAATATCATCAACATATATTAGGAGCAAAACAATTCATTTAGGATTCTTGAAAAGAAACTAAGAGGAATCATATTGACTTTGGACAAAAGCGAAGCTAATAAGCGTGGAAACTTATCAAACCAAGCATGCAGAGCCTGTTTTAAACCATAGAGCTACTTCTTTTTAGTTTACAAACATCATAAGAGGGTGTAGAAAATAACCTTGGTGGAGGAGTCATCTAAATGTCTTCCTTAAGATCCCCATGTAAAAAGGTATTCTTAACATCCATCTGTCGTAAGGACCAGCCCTTGGAAGTAGCAATAGCTAGAACAAGTCTCACTATAGTCATTTTTGCCACCGGTGTAAATGTCTCCTCATAATCGACTCCATGCTCTTGTCAATTTCCAAGTGCCACCAGCTTTGCTTTCTATTGGTCAAGTGACCTATCAGATCTCAACCTCATGGAATATACACATTTACAACCAATGGGTTTAACACCAGTAGGATAGGGAACAATATCCCAAGTATGGTTCTCTTGAAGAACTTGAAGTTCTTCTTGCATAGCTTTCTCTCAACATACATGTTTAGTGGCCTGGGAATAAGAGGTAGGAACTGTAATATCAACTAAAATAGCAGAAAAACCATACCTATCAGGAGGATGACTGATATGAGTAGATTTTTTAAGAACTACTGAAGTGGGAACTAGATCAGGGACGGGAAGGATTTGCAATGATGGGGGTTGTCGTCGCTCATAGACAAACCAGGTTTAAAACTCTCAATGGAGGGGATATATCATCAAAGCTAGAAGAAGAACACCATGTGAAAGGAGATTCTGTTGTTGAAATAGTACTCATGTTCAAAGAAAACCACATTTCTAGAAACACGTAATCGATTAGTGGCAGATCATAACACAGAAATTCTTTGTGAGTAGTGCTAGATCCAATAAATGCATACCGTACTGATTAAGCTGTAAGCTTGTGACGTTCATGTGAAGGCAAGTGGACAAAGTAAATACATCAAAAAGTGTGCAGCATATGATAATAGAGCTGCATACTAAAAAGACGGAAGTAAGGAGAATCAAAATTCAATTGTTGACAAAGTAGCCTATTAATCAGATAAACTGCTGTCGACAGAGCTTCCACCCAATTGAGGCCTCTAAGAGGAAAGTGCAAACCATATCCAGCAAGTGACGATTTTTCCATTCAGCCACCCCATTCTGTTGAGGGGTATAAGGGCAAGATCGTTGAGATATAATGCCTTTTTTTTGTAAGAAAACTTGGAAATCATGTGACATATACTCACCTCCATTGTCAGGCTGTAAAACCTTAATGAGTTTGGAAAATTGAGTCTCAATATGAGCCACCAAACTTCTTAAGACAGTTAACACTTCAGCTTTAGTACGTAGAATATATATCCATGTGAAACAACTAGAGTCATCAATGAATGTCCCAAAATATTTATACTGCACATGGGAAATGATAGGAATAACACCCCATACATTACTATTTATAATCTCAAAATAGGGTAAAATGCTTTTTTGATCCCATAAAATTAGCGCATTATTTGGTTTGGTACCACAACTTAGGTAGATGGTTGTTTTAGTCCTATAAAATACGTTTTTTTTCAATTTTTTTTTGGTCCCAAAAAATCATGTGCAACTTAGGTAGGTGGCTGTTTTAGTCCCATAAAACACGTTTTTCAATTTTTCTGGTCTCAAAAGTAAGTGGCTGATTTAGTCCAATAAAATATGATTTTCAATTTTTCTGGTCCCAAAATGTCATGTGTTGGGACCAAAAAACTGAAAAATGTGTTTTATGGGACTAAAGCAGCCACCTACCTAAGTTGTGGTACCAAAACAAATAATGTCCTAGTCTTACGGGACCAAAAAAGCATTTTGCCCCTCAAAACATGTATTAGCAAGAGTACCATAAGTAGGAAAAGGTAACACTTTACTCTTTCCTAGTTTACAAGCAGAGCAATCAAAAGATAAATTATTAGAATAACACTGATTTTTGTTGCCAAGAAAACCATGCTTCATCAAATGTGGCAATATCTCATTATTTGGATGGCCCAATCGTTTATGTCAAATGTCAGCCTTATTTTCAATAATAAGAGAAGCCAAAGACAAAGTTCTAGGAATAACAAATTGCAATCAAAATAATCCACTTTAGGCCCCATGGCAATCACCTTCCCTGACCCCTAATCCTGTACAAGACACCCACAACAAGAGAAATTTGCATTACAGTTATTATCCACCAACTGCCTAACTAAAATTAAGCTAGTAGATAATCCAGGAGAGACAAATACATGACGAAATGATGGGCCAATATCATCAATGGCTGTAATTGGAAGATTACTTCCATTACCAATTAGAATATTTTGTTTACCAGTATACTTGCAAAGATTATACAACCAATCAGGTGATCCAGTTATATGATTTGACGCCCCAGAATCAACAACCCAATTGTTTTTTCTCCTTGGTTTGTGCCAGCAGTCATGGCTGTAGAACTGATACTGGTAGGGTCTGAGATAGTAATCTGAGAAGCTTGGCCTCGTAGGTTTTCCAGACGTGTAGGACATTGCTTGATAGTATGTCCATCTTGTTTAAATAAGTGCATAATTTCTTACTACAATTGCGGGCAATATGCCCGAACTCCTTACACCTATAGCATTGCATTTGTCCCTTTCCTCGGTCCTTCCCTTGAGTAGCATAAGCAACATTAACTACCTCGGATATCTCCTTGAATGAACCCAGAACAACTTGTGTAGCCATTTTTTTTGTTCTTCATGCAATAATTCCCCAATATATATATCCAAGGAAGGGACAGGATTTCTATTCAGTATCCAGCCCATGCAACTTCAAATTCTAGCCTCAATTTCATCAAAAACTGGTCACGCCAACTATCTTCCTGAACCGCTTGAAGGCTGCTAAGGCCTCTTTAGGTACCTTTGGATAAATAATACCAGAATATTAATTGCTCCATAGATTAATAAGTCCAAAATAATACTACTGAATTGAGAGATTACCTTGACTGAAGTTACTAATCTCAAGTTCTAGTTGAAATAATCTTGCAGTGTTATCTTGATGATATATGCGTTGCAGATATCCCATATCTCCTTAGTTGCACTAAAGGAACGTAAATTGTTCACCATATGACCTCAATAGAACCTCAAATCCATGAGATGATTCGAGCACCCTTTGCCTCTCATTCACTAAGTTTTGTACCTTCTGTAGGAGCAGGAGCAGATCCATTAATGCGACTCCAAAGCTCCTTACCTTTCAGAAACATTCTGTACTGATATTCCCATGCTGCATAATTTTTTCCTGTAAATTTGATAGCCAAAGCCTCTGTAGACATTCTTCCAAGAAAATTCTCAGTAGACATTCTTCCAAAAAAGTTAAATCTCAAAACCAAAGTTGTTGATCAGAAATTAATTAATCCAAAAAAAATGAAAGCAAACCAGAAACCTTTAGAAGACAGAAGCAAAAAGAAACTGATAGAGATTCGAAGATTCAGCTATGAATTTTAAAGGCATACTTTGATGCCATGACAAATTTTGAGAAAATGGTTGAATTCCATTTCTTTGATGATCTCTCCTTTGAATAACTTTGTTGTACAACCTTATTTTAGACAAGAAACTATTTACGGTAATTACACTAATTATTGTTGATCTACTTTAGGTAAGAATATATATAGTGAATACACAAATTATGATAATTAGATCTTCAAATCTCAGCCATAATTCCCGCCAACAAACTATTGGGCTTGGAAATACTTGATGGGGGCATCAATAACAAAAATGATATTAATGACAAATTACGTGATGATTTTAAAGTTGTCATTGAAAATATATGTGAAGTGATAATAATTTTGATTTGTCACAATATAATTATTATTGTCAATAAATGGTAAGTTATCATTATAGACAATTAGCGACAACTTATAACATAAATATAATGATAATCACATTTATTATCACTATGGATGCCTACGGTATCCATTTTTTTTCTTTTTGAGCTCAATGGAAAAGTCTAGTCCAAATTAAGCTAAAGAGTCAGGCCCAATCTGCCCAGCATCAGCAAGCCAAGAGGCCACTAGCCCAATCAACCCAGTTACCGTCGACTTGTTTGTGAGACAACAACTAGTCCAAGCCTAATTATATCCAATTGAGGCCATCCAACTCAGTGGACATATCAACCATATTCTTGGATGACACATGACCACCAGAGCGCGCCCAAAGGGATAAATGTGCTTGTTGTAGTCAGCTGGATAAAGATAATAGGTAACCACTTCCTTGATTTTCGCTTATTTCCTTGCTGATAAGGCATATCCGTTCCTGTTGGTGTGAGGCACATATAACATGGCAAATTGCTGGGTAAACTCAATCACAAAAAATAGACATCCCAAGGAATCCAGGAATATCTTAACCACCATTAAACTCCTTCCCATTTTTCTCATCCTGCTCTTATAAATAGGAGTTTAGATAGATCAATGGAGATAATAACTCTTCAATTGACTTTGCACTTAGTCTCAACTTTTACACACGATTTTCAACACCATTACACATAAATTTTGTTATATTCTACTTAACTTCTATGCATTTTATCGTCAAGCTTGCTATCCCTTACACTTTACCTTAGTGTTCATATCTTATTCTTTTCTAGAACACTTTATTGATTTATGCAACAGGGTGCTAACCCGTATTTTGCAGGTTTATAATTTTATGATACACAGAAGATCCTTCGAATTATTATGTTGCTACTGGACACTGGTAAGCATCAATTATACATTTTCCAATAATTATTTATAGTGATAATTTTATAAACAAATCTTTTGTTACTAATTATACCTGGTGGCAATACTTTCTTAATTATCGTCACGATTAAGATTGTGAAAATTGTTGAAGTGACAAAATAAAAATCATTGTCACTTTATATATAAATAGTGACAATTCTATTAAAATTTTGGTTGATAATATATATATATATATATACACACACACTTGGTGTAATTCAAGATTTAGAGGGTGTTTGACTAAACTTTTTAAAATATTTTATAAGCTCCTACATATTATAAGATTTTTCAGTAGCTTAATTTTATTTTAAAATAAGTTCCTAAAGTGTTTGGATAAAATAAGATCTTACAACTTAAAAGATATTTTCACATCTTACAAGATGCTAGGGTGTTTGGCATAATAAAGTCTTTTTTTTTATTGATAAAATGACCAAAAAGGACATAATACTATTAAAATCAAACAATTTGCTATTTCTTGACATATTTGGTATTTAAATATTTTTAAATACTTACATAAATAGTACACGTTAGTTTGACTCCAAAGAAAAAATTAATAGCTAATTGTTTTAAAGAAAAAAAAAAGATAAATTATTACCTGAACTTTTGAATAAAATTAATATATATCTATATTCATGCTAGTCGAATATTAATACAGATATCTAATTGATGTTTTCTTTGTTCATGCAATGACTATTTCTAGTTGTATAATTTATATTGTCTTGAATTTATATTTTTTAGTAAATATAATATCACCAACATTCTTATTTTTTTTAACTATAATAATTTATTATTTAATAATGAAGCATTTTCTTTTCTGAATGAAAGAAAAATTAAATAATAATAAATTTTTTTACAATCCTAAAGTGTGTGTGTGTGTGAGAGAGAGAGAGAGAGAGAGGATTTATGTGTGTGAGAAAGAGAGAGAGAGTGTGTGTGTGAACGCGGATTGATGCGAGCTGAAATAGCTCGGTCTTGACGATAGTTTTAGGCTTGAACGGAGTGAGCTTTGATTCCTGCAAGTTGGGAAAAGGGACATGCAAAAAGTACGTTACCACTCCAACGCTCAAGTCAGTAATTCGTTGTGGAGTAATAATGCTTAAAAAATAATAAAAAAAATGATTATGAGAAATTGAGTATGAGAGGAAATTAAATGCAAAATGTGTTTTGTGCGACAATATGTGCAATTCGTGAGCTTGAGAGTGCAGAAAATCGTTACCCAATACCAGCCAATGAGGCTGGTATTTATATAGGAGGTTCTTCAGTCAGGGTGGACTCTCGTCTCCCTTATCTTTGGGAAGGTGGTTGTAGGTCTCCTCTGAGTCCTGAGGAGGAGGCTCTCCTAAGATGCCAGAGTCAGTTACAGCTCTATCCAGATAGGATAAGGATGAGCGGGCCTTATCCCGACCTTCTCGCATGAGTGGGCTTGCTCTTTGCTAGGTTTGATTCTCAGGTCAGACCATGTTTCTCCCTACCACCTGGGTTTGCGCTGCTATTTCCGCCCTCGAGAGGGCTTGATCTGGTCCTTCTTTGGGCCAGGCTACAGCTTCTTGGGTCAGACTTCTTACCCACTAAAGAACGTGTGGGCCCTAATGTAACCTTTTGGCCTTCAACAAACCTTTCTTGGTTCTCGGGCCTGGGTCTTGGGTCAATCCATTTATCATATATCAAGGATATTTTTGTTTTATACCATATTAATCGTATAGTGCTTATAAAATATTTTGATAAGAAATGGACAAAGTTAACAAAATATTAAGAGCTTATAAGATCCAAAACATCTTATTTTGATATCTTATAAGCTGTTTTAGGGAAAAAAAATTCAAACAAATTTTTAAAATTTATAAGCTTTCAAATATCTTTTAAAATATTTTGAAAAGCTTATAAGCTTAGCCAAACACCCTCTTAACTAGTCATTTTTTTCTCCATGATGTAGGAAAGCAATTTGTTACATTTCTAGAACTATTGACAATTCAAAACCTTTGTCCTCCGGAAAAGTTAAGCCAATGCAGCATATACTCATACATATGCATGTACGTATACAAATCTCTTTTGACTTTTATGGCATGCCTCGTCATGAAGTTTTTAAGGTTACTTCTAGTTGAAATTCAGCTGTTTTAACCAAATTATTTGTCAAATCCTTTCTAGGGTAAACTCTACATATTGCTCTAACACAATCTCACTTATTGTATCAATTTACATCTCTCTGCTCTTAAATATACTTTAGATCAATGCATCATATCAGTCAAGAATATAATTTTATATGGTTTACCAATTTAGTTCAACATATTTTATAAAATCACGTGTTAATGATACGATAATAATTTCTCTTCAAACTGCTCCACATCTCAATCTGATTATAATAAAATATTTACTTAAGATATTATAATTTGGGCAAAATGCTTTTTTGGTCCCGTAAGATTAGGACATTATTTGTTTTGATACCACAATTTAGGTAGGTGACTGTTTTAATCCCATAAAATATGTTTTTCAGTTTTTTTGGTCTCAAAATATCATGTGTCTTGCGCATGGGACATGACATTTTGGGAACAAAAAAACTAAAAACCGTGATAATTTGGGACCAAAAAAACTGAAAAACGTGTTTTATGGGACTACAACAGCCACCTACTTAAATTGTGATACCAAAACAAATAATATCCTAATCTTACGGGACCAAAAAAAACATTTTGTCCATTATAATTTAGTTGAAATACAAATTGATCAACTTTCACAATAATTTACCTATTTGCAACCACCTCCTAATGTTCTCCTTCTTCTGAAACAATACCTATTACGTGGCTAACACTAAATAATGCCGGTCATTAGGAGTTCAAACATAAACCACACGTGGTTAACAATAAAGACTACCTCTAATTGTTGGGAAATTACAGCAAATAGCAATATTTGTGTGTGATGGGGACATGCAGATACATTGAACTCAGAAGAAATACATAAAGAAAATAAAATTATCACTTTACCTTTCCTCATGGGGAAAGTAGAAATATGCGTAATTTATACTATTATAAAAGAAAATCCTTTCGTCGTATCAATTTTTGAATGCCCCAATAACTCAATACCCATGTTTAAAATGGTCATAATAGTAATTTCACTATCTTTTAATAACTCCACAATAACTCAATACCCACATTTTTCTCAACCAACTCTATATTTTTTTCATCACCAACTTTTTTTTTTTTTTTCACACTACAATTGTGTTTTCACAAATTTCTTTTCTTTCTTTATTTCAAATCACATTTATTTTATATGCTCGTGGGAATCGCATGTAACAGACGACCAGTAATATAAAAACATATGCGAAGAAGTGGTACGCAATTTGGATTCTGAAGCGAATTTTTACCATGAGTGAAGGTTCGATATTTTAAAGTAATGGGAGGAGTTTAATTAAGTTTTTTGTTTCGGAACGAATTCGAAACCTCAAAGTCACTTGCCCGGAAATATTTTAAAGTTAAATGTATTTTTTGGTCCGGTAACTTAATTAGGTGATTTGACATTTTCGTTCTTTAACTTTTTAAGATAGTATTTTGGTCTTATATCTTTTTAATTTTCGTGATTTTAGTCCCTTTTTCGCTGGATCACCATTCTCGCCGAAAAAATGGATGTGCCTCTCACATGATATTTTAAAAATGGGACTTTTGTTTCTATTTACCCAGTTCTGTTAGTATTTTAGTCTTTCAATTTTTTAATATGGTATTTTGGTCCTGCATCTTTTTAATTTTTGCAATTGTAGTCCTTTTTTCGTCGGACTCCACCCTTCTCGTAGGTAGAAGTACACTCCGGCGAAAAAAAGGACTTAAATTATAAAAAATATAAAAATGCAGGACCAAAATACAATCTTAGAAAGTTAAAAGAATGAAAACGCTAAATAGCTTAATTTACGAGACCAAAAATATATTTAATCCAAATATTTTAACTCTTTTGCTTCAGGCAGGTCGAAAACATCAAACTTACACTTGTTCGGAGAGGTTCAATTGTTTCACTCCCATCTCAAATATAATTAATTATATTTTTAATGTAATATGAGAACACTTATTGTGAAAGTTTAAAAAAGAAAAAAAAATGCATGCATAAAATGCATCCATGTGTTAAAAATTAACCAAAAAGAAGAAGAAACAACAATATTTTTGGTGCATATAGGTGAGGTAATTTTGTTTGTATGACACGGGTACTCTAGTTTAGATCTACAAGAAATGATCCATATATACATTGTTTTCAACCTCTGCCATTTGGTGGACAATTTTTATATATGAGACATGAAAATATTAAATAATAAGAATTAGGTCATATTAGTACTATACATGATTTATATTGTGGCGATGCTTGTGAATCACAATGTTTGATATTTTCACACGCATCATATAAGAGTTCTCTCCATTTGGTTATCCTAGGTTCATATACAGGAGATACACGTACTGTCCGTTGATCTGTTTGACTCTGTGATTGAGTAGGTTAAATTTGCATTTCGAGTACAAATATAAATTTTTATTTCGTTAGATTCTTTTTTTCCATATATAAGTACTTTCGACTTGGATTAAATTATATCAAAATTACATTTCAATAAAAGTTACAATTTTTAACTTTTAAATTTCACCGCAATTATTTTTTTCCTAATTAATTACCCATTATGTCCATTAAATAATTTTTTAATTTCTTCAATAACTTTAAGAGTGAGGAGAGTTTTAAAATTTAATTATATTTTATATTTTTATAATCAATTATGAAATTGTGACATCAAACATCATATTCACTTTTTCTAAAATCAATTATGTTACAATTAATTATGGAGAAATAGCACATTTCATCCGATTACTTAGGACCTTTCTAGTTTTGGTCTCGTAATTTTAAAAAAGTAGCATTAATTTTTGTGTCATGACACATTTTCGTCAGATATTTTGAGCATGTGTCCATAATTAAGGGTCTTTATATTTTTGGTCTCATTAGTTATTAATTCTCATTTTTGGTCCCATAATTTTCAAAAAGTAGCAATTTCGGTCTCATACATATGCACTTAACGGCATACAACCTTTTTCGTTAAATATCTAATGAAAACGTGTTATGGGACCAAATATATTATTTTTTAAAAGTTACAGGATCAAAAATAAAAATCCGTAACCAATGAGACAAAAAAAAGTTGAGGGCCTAAATTACGACACAAAAAATGTTATTTTTCCTTTAATTATGCAGTCGTTGGACCAAACTGAATCCCAACTATGTAGCTCCATTTTACCTAATTCTTTTTTTGAGAGAGAGAAAGAGGGAAAGAGAGAGAAACTCAATACATGAAAATTATTGATAATCTATATTCTATTCTATATAAATGTGTGAATACTCAAGTTGTTTGTTCCTATTGTGAAAGACAAATATACCCTCATTTAAATATTATTAATTATTATATTACAAATTTTGGAATTTTTAACAATTTAGAATTCTAAATACTTTAAACCTCCTCCATATAAATTTAGGATTAAAAACCTAAATCGTGAATCATGAATGAATCCAATTAAACAAAATTTTAATAACCTGCTTTTAATCGTGAATCATGAAAGAGCTCAATTACACAGACCTGTCACGCATTAAATTTTAATAACATTCACACAAAATTATTTATAAAATTAGTTATAGAAAAAATAAAATTCTATAAGAAAAATATTTAAGAGTCTTAATTGCTCTAAACGAATTAGAGAATGAATAACATATTCAACTAAGAAAAATTAATACGCCAAATAATATTTTAACATAATTACTTTACTCGAAGAAATCTTAATGATATTAAGAAAGTTTTAATTTACCATGACACATTAAAATTTAAAATAAACTACACATGAATAATATATAAAATACTAATCTAAACTTAACTATATGTATAATAATGAATAAATATCAAAATTTTAATTACAAATTAAAATTGATATATGAATATGATATTATTAAATTAAAATTGCTTGTGAAAATCAATTTATTGAGTCTCTTAGTACTTGATTTTTTTAGTATTAGATATAATCTTGAATGCTTTACTTTTACATTTATTATTTTTATATTAATTAATAGAATAAAAGTATTACAACAACAAATGTGACATAGAAAATTAAGTTGTAATATAATATATTATTGAATAAGAAATAGATTATACCAATCGGTGATATGAAAATAAGATTAAGAAGTTAAACTAAAAACATATAGAATTAAAAATTGCAATATAAAGGCAAAAAAATAAAATTTTATACAATAATATTTCAAAATTTAGAAGGTAATAAAGCATGTAAATAATACTTTGACAACATTTAAGAGTTGATACTGGAATATAATTAACACTAGGATCTTACAATACAAAATATTGGTAATATTATCCAATTAAATTATATTATTTTTTTGTAATAATAGTCAACAAATAATTAGTTTGTAATCATTTAGTGTCAATAAATTAAAAATCAACGACATTCAAAATATAGTAAAATAAAACATATTACATACACAGACATAATATAGCAAAATCAAACAATAGCAAAGAGACACAATAAAACCTACGAAAAAAAATTGATCAATTTTATTAAAATGGAATTCTTCTAAAATGGAATAACGAATAAGTATCAAAATTTTGATTACGAATAAAAATTATCGATCTGATTAAATTAGAAGTGCTATTGAAAATATAAAAAAGAACTAACTAATTGATTTGATTTCAATATTAATAGGCTAAAAACATCATGTCCCCCTCCCCTGCACCCCCAAGACATTGACATTGAAAAAAAGTATAAATAGTAATATAATAAATAATTTAATTTAAAACCTTGTCTTATTGAGTAGTAAATTCACTAACATAATTGTAGGTCTTAACGAGATATATATAATTATTTTTATGCTTTAGAAGGTGCATAAAAGTTATAACATTTGGATCCCTTGTATTATTATACACTTAAACGCCTACATGGCATTTTCATTTAAATATCCAGAGGGAAATGTGTTATGCAACCAAAATTGATACTTTTTAATATTTTACGGGACCGAAAGTGAGAATTCCAAAATCAATGGACCAATTAAAATGAAAGGGTTCTATGTTATGGACTGAAGAATGTTATCCCTTTATGAAAATAGGAATAGTCAAATGGTGAGTAAACATTAACACAATAACAATTAAAAGTGTAAAATTATAAACGAATTATATTTAACACATTAGTACAATTACATTTTCACATTAAGAAAATTAACAAATATTGAGAATAAACTCAGTACAACAAAATAATAAATAAAAATTGAGTTAGTTATGTTGAAATTAGAAAAAATGAAGATAAATAAATAAACCAATGAGATTAATATATTTTTTCAGTAATAAATTTATAAAAATAACTTAAAAGTTTAAAAAGCATGAGTACTAAAGAGAATAAAAATTGATATATGAATAGAATATTATTAAATTGAAACTGCTTATGAAAATTTAACTATTAAGTGAATCTCTTAGCACTTGATTTTTTTAGTATTAGATAATCCTGAATGTTTTACTTTTACAACTATTGTTTCTCTTATAAAGGTGAAAATAAAATCTTATATAATAATATTTCAAAATTTAGAAGCTAATAAAGCATGTAAATAATGTTTTGACAATATAAAAAATTTGATACTGAAATATGATTAACATACATTATAGGATCTTACAATACAAATATTGGTAATATGGTCCAATTTTGATTATAATTTTATAACAATAGTCAATAAATAATTATTTTGTAATAGTACCAATAAATTAAAAATAAATGACATTCAAATACAGTAGTAAAAGAAAACATACAACACGCACATACAAAATGTAACAAAAAATAAAATTAAATTAAACAACAGAAAATAGGCATAACATATAAAACCTACAAATAAAATTGATCAATTTATTTTATTAATTGGAATTTCTTCTATCCAAGATAAGGAGCTTTGAGTACTAATTATTTTTATTTTAATATTAATTTTTTGAATATCATTATTTTATATTTTCATAGTAATTGGTTTGATACATAATAATGAAAAAATTCATTAGTGAATATAGAAAATACAAAATTTCAATTTTGGGGAATATCATTTTATTCAGCAGTACCAATTAAATTTAGAAAGTGAATTACAAATAATAGAATTGAATAGTTTTCTTAAAAATTTAAATAATTATTATCAATTTGTTTGAAAATATAATTGTATAATTATACTAATGTTTTAATGAAAAAAAAAATATAAATAATATCATGAACTTAATATAAATAATATATTTATTTTTAAAAATATATTTGTACACGTGCATCGCACGTCATGCTTTCCTAATTGGATATTAATGCTTAATATTTACTAATTACCTAATCCAAACATGGGAGAATGAGTGGTTGAAGAGAAAAGGGTCCACAGTGTGCGATATTATTTGGTGTACGAAGCTAAGATCCTAAGTCAAAAAACCAAGTGCAGGGATTACTACCTACCCCCACTTGGTGGCCAATATCTCATATAAGGTATTGCAATTTGTGATCAAATGACAAATAACTTGACATCACAAACAAAATCCTACGACTTTCTCGTCAAGAAATCATGTCCACAAGACACGTGGAGCTACAAGTGTCGGGAAAACCTCGAAAAATATCTTGAATCAAGACCACCCACAAAACTTGTACCAAGTTTTTGAACAAAAACAAATGTTTCATACGAATATGTTGATGTCATGATTTTAATCATAATTCATAGGGGTATACAATTTGTATTCTGTAATATTGGTCCTATGAAATATTTATGTGAAGTTTACTTAGGTTTAGATTTTTCTCCACTTTAATACCAGAAAAAATGCAAGCAACTCTATATAATATTGCAAATGAGCAAATTACCCCTTATAAAAAAGAAAATAGTAATTTATTTCCATGTATTTCATAAAATGAATCAACTTACCTCTTCGTATTTTTTAAAATGGAGCAATTTACCTTCATGCCTAGGAAGGTAAATTGTTTCATTTTAAAGAACACAGGGAGGTAAATTGCTATTTTTATTTCATAAGGAGTATTCTCATTTGCAATATCATAAGGAGGTAAATTTCATTAAACTCCTTTAATACCTAACAATTTTTTATATAAATCTTTTTCAAGATTATATTATTTCGTATTTGATCGAGTTGCCTGTTGCTCGACCTATTAATTGTGTTTGTGGTGTGGATCTAGTGATGCCGAATTTTTAGTATTTTACAAAATTTTAAGCCAATGAAACTAACTCATATAGACGTTGTAAAAGAAAAAAAGAAGAAGAAGAAATTATTCGCAACATTGTAATGACAAGGGTTTAAAAATTACGGTAATCAATGCTATCTACCACACTAAACAAAATTTATAAAAAAAAATTAAATTTTGATCACGGATAATGAAGATTTGCCATGATTTTTACTATAACTAAAACATTTGTTTTAGTTGTGGCTAATGTTTTAATCTCGCTTGCAAAAATAACGCTTAATAGCCATTGCGCAGTCATAGCTAATTAGTGTTTGCCACATTTTTTTCACTTTTAACCATAATAATAGTCATTACTAAAAGTAATATTTCTTCTAGAGACAGTAGCGTTGGACCATTAATGGTTGTAATTTAGTGGTTAAGGTCAAATATTGACACATTCGCCACTTGTGTGTGGATTTCAACGTGGCTAACTTTGATTTTTGTGATAATAGGTCAATTATAAGGATTTTGGTGGGCACATGACGTAGGAACGATCCTCCTTTGTGGGTGTATATATGAAGTGCCACTCGTAATTTTCTATTTATTTTCTTTTCATGAAAAAAAATGGTGACCTTGGTGTTAGTATATGCATGCATTAGGATCTAACATATCCGCACACCAATATTATATAATATTGATGTGAAACAATATGATTTTAGGCTCTTCTACTTCAATATATAGTTAAATTCTCAGGTTATAATTTTCTCAAAATCATATAATTCGATACGAACGACCAATTCTCTAACGGATTAAATTGGGTTATATTAAATTATCATTGAACCTTAGGTTTAGTGGAAAAAGGGCAAAGAAACATAATAAAATCAAAATTAATCATATAATTTGAGACAAGAACATTATTATTTTTTTTTTTTAGCATCTTTCTTAATGAAACTTGACATCCAAACATAACATTAAATAAATTATTGTTATCGAACACTCTAGAAATATGGTCAAGAGGGAGACAAGGCATGCATAAACGTTTATATAATAATCAACGTTAATGATAGGTATATGTGGTCTATTTCATCAAATACATCAATCCATTACTCATGGTCTGTATTCTTTGTTCCACGCATGCACGCATGTATATTAAATTGGGAAGTTGTTTAAATATATATGGTACGTAAAATACGAAACACTTTATTAATGATCCCCTACCCGAGTTGTGAGGTTGAGGTCCCACAATTAAGAGTTCGTGGGTTCGAGTACTACGAATGTAGGGTGTTGTTTAGTTTATAGGATGTTTGTATTATTTCTTTGGTTGCTTTAATGTTAGTATTGGTAGATCTAAATATGTCGTTACACCGTGTATGAAATATTGTAATAGCAGTTGGTTGTTGTAGAAACATTATTGTATTTTCAAATCAATAGTTTATCGCTCTTTATTCAAAAGAACGAAAAAATACGAAACACTTTAACTTTGTTCGTCTTGCATTCTTTCTATTTAATCCTAACCCCGACAAATTGCGAATTGTATTTCTTGTTCCAAATCCTATTTTATCTTTTACCCCATTCAATATATATACACATATTATATAAATAAAAATGATATCATG
This sequence comes from Sesamum alatum, assembly GCA_034509735.1. Classification (NCBI taxonomy): domain Eukaryota; kingdom Viridiplantae; phylum Streptophyta; class Magnoliopsida; order Lamiales; family Pedaliaceae; genus Sesamum; species Sesamum alatum. Next base: position 8,484,210 of record JACGWO010000007.1, on the reverse strand, counting down.
AATTTTATTTAAAAATTTTTTTTATACATGACGTGTGTATGTTGGATGAAGTAGAAAATGTAACGGGATTTGAATAGAAAATCCAATCCAGACGAACCGTACTACATCTCTAGCAGATGAGGACTAGTTTACGTCGACCTCTTCATCCTAATGAGGTTTTTTTTTTTTTTTTTTAATTTTGAAAATCATAAAAAAATTATAAAGTTAGAGCGGACATATCTCACGTTACTGGCTAGACATCAATTATCGTACATTGCATCAGATACATTTGTTTATTTTTTTTTAATTTAAATCACATGCAGCTCACTGATAAGAAAGAATCTCTGTGATATTTACATAATAATATATTTGAAAAATATATTTTTTTAGTGGAATAATATATTGGATATTACTAAAACCTCAGAAGAGGTTGTTGCAAATACCACGGAAACTATCTCATAAATAATAATTACAATAAATGTCAAAATTAGAAAGCAGTTAGGTCACGATACAGGTGAATACACCAGTATTCTGATTGGAAATTAAGAACACACAATTCTTAGTAACTTCTTTAATATAACTGAGTTTTCTGTCCAACTCAAAATATTTTTTAATTTAATGATTACTTCTTGCTATATTGAATGTGAAATATCTTGAGTTTAATCTTAGTTTTTTCCAACTTGCGAATATATATTTCAAAATGTTCATTAATAATCAACTGTTTTCATGTATAGCACTACGTTAATCAATTTTTAATAAAATTAAAATGATAAACCACATATTTACATAATTTTCTTGAAATAAAATGCTTTTGAGCATTTGTGGGTTTTATGGTTAAAATTGGACTATTTTACTGAAAGCCACCGGAAGAAATATGACTTTCTAGTATTGTTAATTACAATAATTAAAAGTAAAAAATTATGGCGAATACTAATTAACCATGACTGACACAACAAGCGTTAAAGTAACCTGTGTGATTTGATCAATTTTAATTGAAACTAGTGTTCGTACGTAGCATACTTACTGTGTATGCGAAACTATGTTTAAATTTTAAAAATTAAATATTGTTTTTCAAAAATAAATGTTAATTGGATAAAATAATACTAAGAGATAGAAGAAAATTATGAAAAATTATCGGGAAAGATTGAGATAAGTAAAAAGATATGGAAGTGGAGAAGATTGAAAACAGAGAGAAATGGGAAGTTCAAGACAGAGAAAAAAAAATAGTTAAAATAATTAAAAAATGGTAGATCATAAAAATTCAAGACACCAATATGATAGTCTTCAATTATATAAAGGTAATACTTCTTAATTTTTACAACAAATGAGTATTAAATAGTTAATTTATTATTTCATAATCCAAAATAATTGTTTCATTTACTGTAGTACAATATCAGATTTTCGACTTTGGTTGATTAATTATAAATCACATTGGTTCCTAAAATTAATTTAACCTCATTAGACTTCAAATTTTGATACTTTTTTTTTCATTTATTTACAACTATTGTATTAGTTCAAAAAATTAACTTAATTATTAATTCCAAAAGATAGCTAACTTATTTACTACGGCAAAATTACACTTTTGGTCTCATAGGACTGGGGGATCAACACTTTTGGTCTCGCGCTTCCTGAAATGATTAATTTAGTCCCAAAATTGAGAATTTTCGACACTTTTGGTCCCTCGCTTCCTGAAATGACCAATTTAGTCCCAAAATTGAGAATTTTCGTAAAAAATATTAATGGCAAATGTCTCGCTGTTAGTGGGACCAAATGTGTCAAAAATTCTCAACTTTGGGACTAAATTGGTTATTTTAGGAAGTGTGGGACCAAAAGTGTGGAAAATTCTCAATTTTGGGACTAAATTGATCATTTCAAAAAGCACGAGATCAAAAGTGTTGACCCCTCAATTCTATGGGACCAAACGTGTAATTTTGCCTATTTATTACATTACAACATCATTTAAAGAAAAATGTATGCAGCCTCAAAGAAATGCTACGTTGCTCTTAATTAGGGGAACACGAGAAAAAAGATCACAATCGAACCTCACCAATGTGTGGGATGTTATTCTACTTTAATAGTAGTTGTCGTTTTATTTAACAATAGTTGTTGATTAAACATATTTATCCGATATTGATGATTAATTACTACATAATTATTATAATTGTTGGTAGTTGTTAGATATTTGTAATCAATTTTACTCAAAAAAATAATAGTTTATCACTTTCACTTAAAAAAAAACTATTTTTTGTATTAATTATTGTAACTTTTCTTATAATAAATTACTACAATAACACCAATCTAACAATCTCAATTTACACTAAAACAGCTAGATAATTCGGGTTGGTACATTCCTTAATCTTCTTCAAACTTAAAATTTAGGGTAAATTACATAAAACTCCTTAAGGTTAAGTTTAAATACACAAACACCCCATACTCTTTGCAAAATTATAAATACACTTCTTAAAAAATTGCAATTGTAATTATATATTTCGTATTCAGAAGCAAAAGCTTACACAAACACTCCATAAGACACATTGCAAAGTAATTACATAGTGTAATTTTGCAAAAGTAGGAGTTTTTATATATTTGGACCTAAATTCAAGGGGTAATAATCTAATTTATCCTTAAAATTAATGGGTTTAATGCAATTTACCTCTCTGTGATATTGGAAATGAGCAAATTACACCCCTTATAAAAAAAATTAGAAATTTCACCTCCATGTGTTTTTTTAAAATAGAACAATTTATCATTTTAAAAAATACAGGAAGCTAAATTGATTTATTTTAAAAAATATAGAAAGATAAATTACTATTTTATTTTTTATATAATGATAATTTTCTCATTTGGAATATGGGGTTGCTGCATTTTTTTTTCCTAGAATTAAATATGCTATAAATACACTCAATCAGTCAAATTTTTGTCAAAAAAAAAAAAATAAAAACTGCATATGACTGATGACAGGGGCAGTAAACGTGGCGATGACGAAATAGGTGATGTAATGTTTGAGTAAGATTGCAATCACAGGGTACCTTTGTGTAGCCAAACAGGGAAGAAATCTTTTCCCACTTTTCTTTTCTCTTCTTCCTTTCTTCTTTTTCTTTTCTTTTTTTTCCCCCTTAATTCCCTTAGTGTTTTTTGGGTTTTGTTTCAAGTAGAACAAACACTACAAAGAGACCATAGATTATTCCATACGTTACCAACTATGACGATTTAAAAGATTATAAAAAATTAATACTATCAATTATACTTTAAATAAATTAACACCTAAATTTAAATTTTAATGATGGATGAATTAATATTTACTATAATCTTAACTATGGTTAAAATATTTATTATGATTCTTAGTCATAATCAAATCGTGATTTTTAATTATAACTAATATTTTAGTGTCGCCCGTTGACATTATTACAATTAATTAATAACTGTTGTAAAATCACTACAAGAAAATAGAAGATTAGTGACAAAAAAATCAAGTGACAATTTTAATATTGTCACTAATTATATATATTTAGTGACAAGAATGTTTATTTTGTCACAATAACGAATTTTATGATTTTAATAATTATTATTATTTTATAAAAATTGTTATTAGTGACAAAAAATGTGCACAAAGTTGTCACTAAATACAATTAGTGACTCATGTATAGTGACAACCTAGTGACAATAAATAATTGTTATCATTATATTGTGTTGTCACTATAGATGTGTCACTAATTGTATTTAGTGACAATTTTATACACAATTTTTGTCACTAATAATTATGTAATGACAAGATGAAAAATGTTGTCACTTAATACATATATTTAGTGACAACTTTTAAATTATCATTTGATATTTTGTTACTAATATCATATTTTCTTGTAGTGAATTGAGATGAATTGCAATTTATCATAATTTTTTATTTATAAATGTAATAACTAACTACGAAAGACATCATATTTGTTAGTGTAAATTTTCAATCACCTCCTTTGAATTTTGACATAATCACAAATACTTCAATTGTTTGAAAGATTAAAAAAACCTCCTGATTTTGACATCCAACGAACCACAAGTCCGTTACCCTTCGATAGGTTTTCAGAATTTTTATAGTGACATTTTAAATTATGAATTATAGTTTTATAATTATTAACATTTTTCTAAAATATTTTCAAATACTAATATCTCTCATGGATTATATATTTACCTTATCCCCCTTTTTAAAATTTTTCAAATATATTTCTTTTTTTTAAATTTCAAATAGGGCAAAATAGTAATTTTGTTTAGAGTCCATTTAAAGGCTTATTTTATAATATTTTCAAACAATAAAAAATATTTATAATTTTACCATATCTTTTGTAGAAAGTGGCTGTAATTTACCATTCCAAGGGAAACGTAGCTTTGTTTTTGGGTCACCACATCATTCACCATCTCCACCATGTGGAATTGATACCACCAGAACAAGCTTGTAGTTCATCAGTTCCTTTCACAAAACCAATGGTGGGCCATCAAATCACACACACATACACACACAACATATTATTATCCTAATTCCAAAGACAAAAAAAAAAAAAAAAGAAAAAAAAAGTTGATGAGTATTATGCTGTGGGTTTCAACGGCAGTATATATAGGTGGGTAAAGGGGACTTTTGAGTTCTACCGAAGCTTTAATTATCATTGGAGAAACACACACATACACACACTCACTCTTTGCATTTAGGTGAAAATGGGAAGACAACCTTGTTGCGACAAACTCGGGGTGAAGAAGGGGCCGTGGACGGCGGAGGAAGACAAGAAACTCATCAATTTTATCCTCACCAACGGCCAATGCTGCTGGCGGGCCGTCCCCAAGCTGGCCGGCCTCCGCCGCTGCGGGAAGAGCTGCCGCCTCCGGTGGACGAACTATCTCCGCCCCGACCTGAAGCGCGGCCTTCTGACTGACGCCGAGGAACAGTTGGTCATTGATTTACATGCCCATCTTGGTAATAGGTGCGTCCATAGAAAAATTGTTACCCTAATATTTTATTTAATTTATCAACAATACTACGTACTATGTTATGTGCAAAGTTAATATTTTTTTTTTGTACTCAATCTTATGATCGTCATGTTATTACTAATATACTACGTAGGTTATATCATAATTCAATATATATATATATATATGTTACTTGTATCATGATATAATATTTTTATTTTTGGCTTAAAGACATTTTTGGTCCTGTAGCTCTACTCCATTCTAGTTTTAATCCTTTATCTTTTTAGAGTTTCAAAAGGTTCTGTAACTTTTTAATTGTCACGATTTTGATCCTCTTTTCACTTAAACTTCTCAAATGTTGCTGGAAATATCTGACGTGGCGGCCCAAATTTCAGATATTTCCAGCGACGTTGAAGAAACGCCAGCAAGAGGAGGACCAAAATCGTGACAATTAAAAAGTTATAGGACTTTTTGGAACCCTAAAAAGATAAAAGATTAAAATGAGAATGGGTATAATTTCAGGACAAAAAATGACTTTAATCCTTTATTTTTAATCATGCATGAATGAAATATATTCGTTTTTCTAAGCATTAATAAAGGGTCAAGAGGATTATCTCATCAAGATTTAATTACGGTTTCGTTTTTCTTTTCTTTTCTTTTCTTTTTTTTTCTTTTCATTTTTGGAGTATTAGTTCTAATTAAGCATATGCTCTTCTTTCCTTCGAAAGGCAGAAAACAAGTGAAAGTATGTTTTATTGTCCGGAAAAATAATAGTCCATAGATTTACAGGTGAAGAGATGTTGTTACTGAGTGATCAGTTCGAATATATTTGTCAAATTCTAATAATTAACAAATAATTCGGTATATCTGATTTTATAAAATTAAAATCATATTAAAAATTGTTACTATTTGAAATGTGTAAATACTGAAATATCAAAAAAGCAAACTGATCTAAACTAGTCCAAAGCGTGATAATTTCATTTGATTTGGCAAGTGAGCAAAAACTTAAAGAGTACCGAAAAAGTATGAAACTTTTTCGTATGATTGATATACAGTTCAAGGGAAATGATCAATCATATAGCAAGTGTATCACACTTATTCTATGATTGATTTAATTTGACAAACCTGATTTAGGTAAGAATCAAAAGAGAAGACAGTAACTTTGAAGTTTTGATCTTCAATAGCATTGTCTATGCAAAGAGGGTGGCTTATCTATGAAGGTTCTCCTAATTTGGATTGGATTTTTTTTATTTTAAATCACATTGTATCTTTTATATAGTTCATTTAATACATACATATATATATATATACTATGTGTATGATTATTATATAACATATTTCATTTAAAGAAATATTTAATACATATAACATTTATAAATTAAGTAAAATAAAAAACACAACATGATTTGAAATAAAGAGAAATGATCACCTTAATCTTTCACTATTTTTAATGAAACACATATCGCTGTCGAATGCAATTAGTATTACGTAGTAATCTACCAAACTCGGCTTCAAGTTCAAGCATCCACCAAATTCAAATTCAGACATGACCCATGCACTATATATATTATTTAAGTTGTGCCCCAGAAGATTTTCTTGTAGCTATAATATTTATTTATTTTCTCCAACATTATTGATAATGTTAAAATGAACTTTCGACGTGCATAATATTTCTACAGATAATTCTAGTATCTGAGAACATTCATGTGTGTCCGAAGTATAAATAAATAATAGGGTTAATTACACTTAGACTTCCTATAAAAATAAAAATTATACTTTTTTCTAATTCTTTTCTAAAATTATACTTACACCCCCTCTAAAAATTATTCATTTACATCTAACCCTCTTCCGTTAAAATTTTGATGAAAAATGGTGACATCAACAAAAAGAACTATGTAAATTATCCATTTTACCTCTTAGTTAACATTCCTATGTATACTTTTGTACCTATAAGGGGATAAATATAATATATGTATATATATGGAGTGGGCTAACATCATTACATTTTTTCCCTTATAAGTACAAAATAGTTACTTGGAAATGTTAAATGAAGGGTAAAAATGAAAGTTTATGTAATTTTTTTTTGCCCACGTTAGCATTTTTTGTCAAAAACTTAACGAAATGGGCAAGGTGTAAACGAAGAATTTTTGAAAAGGATGTAAATGTAATTTCAAAACTTTTTTGGAGGAAGTGTAATTTGTATTTTCAAAGGGGTCTAAGTGCAATTAACCCTAAATACTATTTATATATTTAATTAACTATATATACTTGTATATTTATAAAAAAACCATATTAATCAAAATCTCTATATGTTTTAAAACAATATGTAAAGAAATATTAAATGATGGTAGGATATTAAATTGCAGTTACCAAACAAACACAAATTAATAGCTTTCATTCATTGAGTACTATAATTATATGGATATATAGTTAATAACTTTATATGTAATTAAGTTAAGGAACATTTAATAAAACAGTATGAACTGACATAAAATATCAGTCATGCTTTATTAATATTAATATAGATGATTATAAATATTTTATTTTATAACATCATTATGCATATATATTATGAATGCCGTACCATATAGAAAAATAGCTCAATAGCCATGAAAAAAAATCAATAAGTAAAATTTCATTGTTAATCTACATTATTTTGGGTTAAATGCCTTTTTGGTTCCGTAAGATTAGGGCATTATTTGTTTTGGTACCACAACTTAGGTAGGTGACTGTTTTAATCCCATAAAACACGTTTCTTAATTTTTTTGGTTCCAAAAAATCATATGAAACTTAGATAGGTGACTGTTTTAGTACCATAAAACACGTTTTTCAGTTTTTTTGGTCCCAAATATAGGTGACTGGTTTAGTTCCATAAAACACGATTTTCAGTTTTTTTGGTCCCAAAATGTCATGTGTTGGGACCGAAAAAACTGAAAAACGTGTTTTATGGGACTAAAACAACCACTTGATTAAGTTGTGGTACCAAAATAATAATGCCATAATCTTATAGGACCAAAAAAACATTTTGCCCACATTGTTTAATACAAGAAATTTACTTTATTAATGAATTTTAACAGCAAAGTATACTCGCTAACAAATTTAGCATCGAGTTTTTTAAAATATATGTTAAATAGTCTAAATTAGCAACGAGAGTTTTACTTTCTAATTAGTTTACCGCTAATTTCACCATTCAAATTCTTATAGTTATTTGAGTCATTTTCTTGTAGTGTTAAATTTATGGTTATATATGATTATGTCACATTAACTTTAATTTATTTATTTATATATATATTTTTTGTGTATGCATAAATTAGGTGGTCAAAAATTGCTGCAAGATTGCCTGGGAGAACAGACAACGAGATCAAGAACCATTGGAACACTCATATAAAGAAAAAGCTTCTGAAAATGGGAATCGATCCCGTCACGCACGCGCCCCTTCACAAGGACGATGAAAAATCAGAATCCCATGCAGCTGATAATTTCCCAGAATCAGAAAAAATCAATCAGCTGCAACCACCAGAAACAAATAACGATGTTGGCTCTGGCAGCCCGGAAGATCAGAATAGCTCCTCGGACGAATCAAATTTACCTGACAGGAATTTGTACGAAAACGATCCTTTGATCAGCTGCCTATTCAGGGATGATGATCATGATCATGATCATGATCAGCTCCAGGTTCCATGGGAATTTCATCAGTCGGAAAATTTCGACAGTTTTTTGCCCGACATCATGGGATGAAACCTGCTCGTGGCTATTGGATTGTCAAGATTTTGGCGTTCATGACTTTGGTTTCGACTGTTTCAACGACGTGGAAATGAACAACGCGTTGAATTCACTGGAGACGGGGAGCAACGAGTGACGATTAATGCATAAAAAAACAAAAATAATAATCTCTCGATCGAGAAGTTATGTATAGAAAATGGAAAACTGTGGTTAGCTAGTTTTATGGGGGAGACTCAACATGTTAAAATGTATCATGTCTGGCTCGACTCGATGTAATTATGTGAGTAGATTTATGGCAGTTGATTTTTGGTGATGGGGTTAGTAGAATTTTAATGTATTTGGTGGGTTAGAAAAGTGAGGGCTTTCTTGTGAAGAGGTTCATCACCAAGCAAATTAGAGAGGGAAATCTATAGCAAAGTTCAAAAGGTTGCAATAATTTGGAAAAGTTTGTTGTAGTCCTAAATGTGTTGAACAGGATGGGGACACAATGTAGACAAGGAAGCAATATATATGAAAGATTAATGTAAATGTGAATTTTAAAGCTTAATGTACATTTTATGTTTATGTAAATAAAGGAAAGTAAGGCCTTTTGTGGCATTGTTTCTATGAAAATATTGGGCTTTTGTTTTGTCACAAAAAGTTTGGTTGGTTGATCCGGGTCGATACCTGTGATCTCTAGCGAGCACCTCACTAAGCGATTTCGGACACTTCCCAGACTTGTGTATTCCTGAAAAGAAGAAAGCACGTCAGGCTAGCCGGGAGTATCCTCGGCGAAGATCCTCTAATGTTTAAGTTAGTGTATGTCGAGATGACAATATGGCGATCTAATGTAGTAAATGTGGTCGATGAATAACTTACCATAAATGCTGTGGAATTGGTGTATTAATAAGCCCAAATGTATGTACTTGCCTAGTCCACGTGGATTTATCTCAAGGCTTGAGTTGTCCCCTATTCAAGGGTCTAGATCTTAGATACTCACCATCGGGTATGGTTCGGATCGCCGATTCAGGTCGAGTCGCGTGACCAGACCTAGTGGGGCAATGCGCGGATCCTGGAGCTTTTTGGTGATTTTGGCCCTTTTTAAGGGCTATTTGTGTCTTTTCTTGATATTCAGGTTGCACCCCTATCATTAGTCCCCCACTTCTTCTAGTGTAAGTTATTGCAATAGGAGAAGTCGAAAAGCCACTTCGCGAAACGACACCTCTCTTCGTCCGTCGAATGCAGTCCACGTGTCGGCATCTTGGCGCCTTCTGAGCGGGCGCGGTTTTTGAAGTTGACCTCCTATAAATAGGGGGTCTATTTGACTCCTTCCTTACCTTCACAACTTTTGGTGTCCCTCTGATGCTTCCCAAACTTGTGTATTCCTGAGAAGAAGAAAGCACGTCAGGCTAGCCGGGAGTGTCCCCGGCGAAAACCCTTTGATGCTTAAGTCAGTATAGGTCAAGATGACAATATGGCGATCTAATGTAGTAAATGTGGTCGAATGTAACCTGAATAACTTACCATAAATGCTGGGAGTAGGTGTATTTATAAGCCCAAATGTATGTACTTGCCTGGTTCACGTGGATTCATCTCAAGGCTTGAGTTGTCCTTTATTCAAGGGTCTAGATCTTAGATACTCAGCATCGGGTATGATTCGGGTTGCCGGTTCGGGTGGGGTCGCGTGACCCGACCAGGTGGGGCAATGCACATATCCTGGAGCTTTTTGGTGATTTTTGCCCTTTTCCAGGGCTATTTGTGTATTTTTTTTATATTTATGTTGCACCCCTATTATTGGTCTTTATCACATATCTGCGCTAATAATTATAGATCGTTTATAGGGTTTTTATAAATTATCTATCAACATAGTTCTCAGTTGAGGAATTGAACCCACGACCAATCAACAAAGGGGTTTGTTTTCACCAATTTTTTTCTTTGTTTTTGAGAGAAAATCAGGCATCATTTATTACTAAGTATTGATGTATGAATATTGGTTGCAAGTTGGCAAAGGACAAGATAGAATGGGAATCAATCATGGCAGCACATGAGATCAGGAAAATTCTTGCACGGACTAGATTTGATCGAAACAAACTAATTATAGAACAAGTGTGATACATTTGCTATATGATTGATCATTTTCTTTGAACTGTACACAATCACCCGACAACTATATTGAACTTGCAATATTATTGATTCATGTTTGGTCGAGCCAGGTCCGAACTAGAATTTTCCCATGAGATCACGTGTAATGAGAGGAAGCTGGAATTTGATCCATTCAATTTTCAATGGGAGAGCTCCGTGTGAATCGGTATATCAATAAGGTATTCAAAAATTAGAAATTAGTAGTGTACATTACATTATTAGTTTATGTAGGAATATTGTTATAATTAATTATTTATTTTTTGACAACAAGCGATTAAGTTACTTCAACTGTTCAACAAATAGTATGGTTATGGGCATACCATCTTATACCCCTCAACATTTCGTATATTAGGCCCAAGATGCATCCATCAACCAGCTCCATCAGCTAGAATGTAAGGCCCATAAAGTTATTTTCTTCAAACTTTATTAAATTGGCTGGCTAAAAAAATAAACCGATTCCAACCGAACACGTCATTATACAGTTAGACAGACATGTCGTACAGGTCGCCAACACAAAGGGACAAATCATACTAAAATATCTCCATCACACTCCCATGGATTCAAGGATAACCGAGTTGATAATCCACAAGTAACTACCTTCTTGGATTTCTTGGCAGACTTAGTCCAAGAGCAATATTTCAGTCAAATCAAGTCCAAACCGTGAACGATTTTTTTTGGTTAGCAAGCTGACTCAAGTAACTTTCCAATGGTATGGGACTCTCTATAACTAACCCGCGAATCCTGCTCTGCAAAGGCCTACTAATAGAGGATTTGTGCAGTCATTTGGTAACATCTCTCCAACATCCTTTTCAAGTACAATTCTCACACTCTTGCACTTTTATTCCACTCTCATTTCTATAGCTATTTTAAGCTTATTTTGTGCATTTTACATGAATTATCATATCACACCAATATTCTCACTTATTTTTTTTGAAATTAAAGTTCCCTTTACTTTTGAGCATTGCTGACTTAAGCAATGGAGTGTTAATCCCTTTTTGCAGGTTAGTCCCTCTTAATCTTAGGATTTTCTTGAAAATCCTTTGATTCTCGTAAGTACCATCGGACCTAGGTACGCACCATTGACGCCGTCTGTGGGAAACTTGAGCTTAAGACATGCGAAATGGCCAAGTTAGATGATGGAGGTGACAATGGATCTTTTGAGGGAAACACTTTCTTCCTTGTTGCAGCTGGATCCGCTATTCCACCTCCAGATCAGATCTTATGAGTTGCTAATGCCCCCGCTCCAGCTCTTGACCCGACAACTGGACCTATTTCCATGAACCCCCTCTTCTTTGAGCACCTTCATCAATTCATAGTGGAAACTATCCACTTGAGCCTCCGCAATTACCAAGCTAGCAGAGCAAAACCCTCTCCCTAGCAGGAACGAGGCGGAACATCAGGAAGTCAAGACATTGATGAATAAATCCCTGCTTGTCTCGAGCAAGAAAGATCCCTAACAACTGATTTCACCAGCAAGGAAGCAACTACCTTTCAACCCCCTGAAATTTGGTAATGCTTGAGGAAAGATATGGTGGAGCTCCCCCAGCAGGTAATAAAAGAAACCTTGCCAGCATAACGTGGTATTCCTTTCAGCGAGGACATCATGGCTGAAGAACTCCCTACTCATTCTCGAACACCTTGCAACATACCTGCCTATGATGGCACTATTGACCCAGTTGAGCATATTCATAAGTTTGAGAATGCAGCCCTGTTACATAGGTGTACTGATGGCGTTAAATGTCGTGTATTTCTCACTACGCTAACAAATTTTTCCCAATAATGGTTCGACTAGCTTCCAGCTGGATCAATGAGATCTTGTGCAGAGTTTAGCTCCCTTTTTCTACACTAGTTCACTTGCAGCATGAAGTACGAAAAGTCAGCCATCAGCCTTTTTGGGGTCAAGTAGGAGGAAAAGAAGACCCTAAGAGCGTATGTCCAGCCCTTCAACACAACCATGTTGGAAGTCCCAACAACTCACCAGGAAGTGCTGGTTAGCGCGCTTACCCAAGCCCTATGAGGAGGCCCTCTCTTTGAGTCTCTAGCCAAGAAACCCATTGTAGATTTTTGGGAGTTGCTAGCTGGTGTAGGGAAATATATGAACTTGGAAGATGCTTGGCTGGTTAAAAGGAGTAATCGCGACAAGCGAAAGGAGAACCAGTCTACTTCTCACAAGAGTAAGGGAGAGCCAAGAGGGCATTTCAACCCCCTCGATAAAAAAAAAAACATTACATCCTGCTCATCACCATCCCGACCAGAAGACTTATGGCCATAAATCGGCATCCTGCCTTGCAATGGCCTAAAAGCTTTGAGAAAGGCCCTCAACTTCCCAAGTCTAAGTGTTTTTGCAAGCATCACAGGGGTACGAGCATGATACAACCAGTGTCGCCAGCTGAGACAAGAGATAGAAAGGCTGATCCAAGCGGGCTACTTGAAGGATTATGTGGACAAGGAAAAAAGGCGAGAGCAAAAGGAGCAACGCTCCAACCAGCATGACTCCTGCAAGAACGAGGAGTAGGTAGAATTCCAGGAGAGAATGCAGAATGCAAAAGCTCCCAGCTGAGGAGTAGAGCCCAAAAAACATCCCCACCAAAAGGGCGATTCACATGATAGTAGGAGGAGCCATTGATGGGGACTCCAGGAGAGCTAGACGAGCACACGCCTCTGCGACCAGGAAAATTATGCAAATTGATTATAAACTACCAGTAGGGGATCACACGGTCCACTTCGGACCTGCTGACGCATAGGGAGTTCATCTACCTCATAATGATGCATTTGTTATTTTTGCTACCTTAGCTAACTATATTGTTTAATGTTCTTTGTGGATTCTGGTAGTTATGCAAATATCATCTTTTACGAAGTTTACCGACAGATGGAGCTGAGTAGTACCCCACTAGAGCCGGTGGACACATTGTTAAATGGTTTTACCGGGGAGGTGGTACATCATTTAGGGTAGATCCTACTCTCCTTGTTCTTAAGAGCGGAACCCAACAGAAAGACCAAGATGGTTTGGTTTCTTATAATGGACATGCCATCAACGTATAATGTCTTCCTAGGGAGACCTACTTTTAAATGCTTGCCAAGCGGTTGTCTCCACTTATCACATGAAACTGAAGTTCCCTGCTGGAGCGGGGGAAGGGGAGGTCACAGGTGACCAGTTCGTGGCCCAAAAATGCTATGTAGAATCAGTAAAAGGAGGAAACTAGAAGGACATGGAGGTGGATCGGATTATTTAATTAATTAATGCAAAATAAAAAAATTAACAAAAATAATATCAAATTAAAAAGAATAATAATTTTGGTGCAAGTCGAACTCCGTGAATTCGACTTTAAAATTTAATTTTTTATTTTATTTTGATTCAAAGTCGAAGTCTCATATTCGACTTTGAGGGGGGGGGGGGGGGGAGGGGCTGTTACTGTTAGAGATAGAAGGAGACATGGGTTTTGGGATGGGGATTGAGCATTCTTATATTCATCCAACTAGATCCTATGTTACCCTTCTTGGGCCCACTTGATGTATTAAAATTAAATACATTTGAATTTATTATATTAAATTAAAAAAGGGGGGAACTAATTATGAAAAGAAATTGAATCGAAAAAAAATTCTAAAATTACATTTGAATTGATGTATTTAAAATTGTTGGAAGAATTTGAAAAATAATATAAAATAATCCATATGAAATAATAAAAAATATATTAATATTCAACAAAATATATTCAAAATTAGAATTTAAAATCCTCTGAATATAAAATTAAGGTTAATTACACTTAGATCCCCTCTGAAAAATGTGAAATTACACTTTTCCAAAAAGATTTTAAAATTACACTTGCACCGCCTCTAAAAGTTCTCTTTTTACACATGACCTCCTTCCTTAGGTTCATATGGAAAATGCTGATGTTAGGAAAAAAAAATTACATAAATTTTTAATTTTATGCCTTATTTAACATTCCCCTGTAATTTTTTTTCTATCAATGACTATAATTTGAGAGCAATATTTTATTACAATTACATCATTTTGAATATATATATATATATATTATATTAACTCCTTTATAAGTATAAAAATATTAAAGTGGAATTGTGAATGAGGTGTGAAATTAAAATTTATGTATTTTTCGCTATGTCAGCATATTCTTTCCAAATCCTAACAGAAGGGGTCACGTGTAAATAATGAATTTTCGAACGGGATATAGCTGTCATATTAAAACTTTTTGGAAGAAAGTGTAATTTCACATTTTTAGAAAGAATATAAATGGAATTAACCCTTAAAATTATACAAACAAATCAAAAGGATTTCTTATTAAGAATTTGAAAATCATCATTTTAAATCTATCAATCTGAATACAACATAATGTTGTCTTTTGATGAATGCATTTGTATATTATGATCTTCTTTTATTGACAAGTGTCGAATCCACAAAAAATAATTCCTACACAAAAAATTGTAGAAGTAATGAGTAGGGTCGAATCCACAGAGATTGACTGTAAAGTAATTCCTTCGAGTGAAAGAAAAATAAATGGGGTGTGTTTTTAGTTCAAAGATACTACTTAACTACGAAATAAATTCTAAAGGATGAATAAAATATGAGAAGAGATTTTCAGTTGAAGATAGGTTCATGCTCGATTCCGCGGTTGATCATAGATGCAAAGATGGTAATTGTACAAAATAGATAAACTAGTAATGGCCATTGGTACGACCTAATGACCTTACCTTTCCTTGCCGTGTCATTAGCCAAGGAATTCCGTTGGCTAATTCCTTAATCAATAGACAACCTTGGGAACGTCCTCAAGATTTAATCTATCAACAACATTAACAATTAGAAAGGCCTAGTTCTAACCAACAAATTCCTACGAGAATTCATTTAGGCTAGATTGTGCATTCCCCACAACATAACCGACTACTACGACATGATAAATTATGCTGCATTGCCACTAAGTATCAGACTAACAAACAATTACGGATTTGCAAGTCTAATTAGCTAGGCGAATATTTTTGACAATGAACAATTGACCTTCTCATTCATAAATCAGATTATTCATGATAAAAGCACAGAGAACAACACAAATATCCACATGAACGAAAGTATGAAGCATAAATTAGATCTCACAACATGTGTGAATCAAGCAATCACCGTAACTTCAACCGAAAATTAAAGAACTAGCCTAGGTCTAGTGAGAAATGCAAGTCTGTCATGGTATTTTTTCTTCTCCAGAATTTTGTATGCGTTTTTCACTTGTTTGGCTTCATTTCTTCAATCCTTACACCATGAACACCCTTTTAGCTGCAAACACCAAATTTCACATGATTTAGGCTGAATTCAATAGAAAAGATGGTTAAAACACTACTAAAATCATGGTCATTTGGACACTCATCAAATATCCCCACACTTTACCCTTTGCTCGTCCTCGAGCAAAATCAAGATTAAGCACTCATGGGTTCCTTTTCGACTTCATGATATCAAAAGCAAAGGTGTCTAAGCAAAGATCTAGTTGAATGCTCAAAGAATAATGTACTTCATGATATAGACAACTTAACAAGCTTCAAACAAGTTTTCACACAATGATTGTGATCAAAAGTTAACACGGAGATTTACATGGATTATTCTCCCAATGCCTTCCCGACTCTCGAATGTGTATGGCTATGTGTTTCGCTCAATACTTGCTATCAAAATGCTTCACCATAGGCTTGCTTATACACCACATCTCCACCACTTATAAATATGTACGCACTTGAATCAAAAGGTCTTTTATTTTTTATTGTAATGGGGCTTTGGTTTTGGGGTAGAAAAGTTTTAGATAGTGAGGTGAATTCCAATAAGATTCGAAATGAAACATCAAGAAAGTGATGTAACAATCAAGACTTTTTTTTTTCAATTCATCCGATGTCCCCAATTCCATATCTCAATTTCTTGAATTATGCCTTGCTTTAGAGGGAGATTTTTCCTTTGGAATATTTTTTTTTTTTGCAGGAAATTTTCCTCTTTTTTTTGTTGTTTTTTTTCCCATTTTTTGTTTTCTTTTGCTACATCCTCACCTTTCTTTTTTTTTTGCTTTTTGCTTTCTTTTCCCCCCCTTTTTTTTTTCAGAAAATTTTCTTCTCTTTTTCTATCTTTTTCTTTCAGCAACAAGGCATAAGGCAAAGTAACAAGATGGCGTATTGATTCCCATACTTCTTTACCTTGAAATCTGACCACAGTAGATGCAATATCCCCACACTTATGGTAAAACCCATAACTTAGAACACACCCTTTTTCGTGATGCTCTACTAGTCCTTGGAAGGGTCAAACAGAGGAGATAAAAGAATGATGGATTTTTGTTTATAGATTAAGGTTCATGACAAGAAAACAAGGCTTAAAGGCTCAAGTGGGTTTACTAAGGGAAAAAATGCAGATGGGTAGTCTGTTTAGGCCAAAAGTGGTTTTTTTTCCTATTGCCTTTATCATTTTAAAGTACATACACATTGAGGTTCAAAGCAAGTTTTAGGAAGACAAGATCATAGAAGCATATCTCTCGAGAGCAAGAAAAATAGTTTTGCACAAGTGTATGACCTCAAAATCCTCTCAAGGTAGGTAATATTCACTAAATTCACATGTATTGATTTTGAATCAAATCATCATTGTAAAAATAAGTTTTTAACCATAAGTTATCCAAAACATAGGGCACAAAATCTCATCACATATGACCAAATCAATGCTTGAACACACTATATCAACAATCATGAAGGGCAAACGAATTTTTCAAAGAATTTTCAAAGAATTTTCCAAAACATTTCAAGCAATTTATCCACAAACCTCAACCAATAATATCCCAATAGCAAGTCCCATCCCCACACTTAAAACACACATTGTCCTCAATGTGAGAAGTAGAGAGAATTAAAACCAATAATAAGGACAAAATATAAGGAAGAGGGAAAAGAAACTCCCCTGAGTGTGTGGTGAACAACGACGATTGACGGTGGATGAAGGACGGCGCGAGGCGTCGGTGTCGATATTGTGACGATCGGTGGGGGTGGGGTCGTGTTTTAGGCGATGGCGGCGGCTCACTGATGGTGATAGACTGCTGCACAAAGAGAAGCAAAGAGGGGGTGAGAAGAGAGGTTAGGATTTTGACTTTGAATTGAGTTTTTGAATATTTTTTCTTTCAGAAAGAAGGAAAGGGGAAAGAAAAAGGAAGAACGCTGAAGTGTGTGTTGGTGTGTGTTTTCAGACTGATTCGGAAGAAGCACTAGGCGTGGGCACACTTAGTAAATCGTTCTGCAAATAGACTTGAATGAAACGTTAGGCATGAGCACGCTTAGTGAACCGTCCTGCAGACAGACTTGGACGAAACGTTAGGCGTGGGCACGCTTAGTGAACCGTCATGAAGACTGACTTGGATGAAACATTAGGCATGGGCACACATAAACACTCAATTCGTTCTTATCTAGAATCATCCTGCATGAATTCAATAGTAACAATGTAAGTCCACAACACTCAAGCAAATTGAAGGTGATAAGGGGAAGAAGAATGGTAAAGAAAAAAAAGTTGTGGGTTGCCTCCCACGTAGCACCGTTCTTTAACATCTTTGGCTAGACGTTGTTGCGCCTCAACTTGAATAAATTGGGTAATCTAAATCCACCTCTTCTACGTAGTGCACTCAGCGATAGTGTGGATTTAGGAGAACTTGGAGGTTCATGAAAGGATTTTTCCTCGAACTTATTTTGTCATGAAAGGCTTTGTTTTTATAAGTTCTCGGACTTGAGGTGAGGTTTGTATTGGTGTCCGCTGTGGATGCACAATTACCATCGAACTTAGCTTTTTCATCTCCACAGGATCAAGAAAATCTATGAGAAAAATAAAATGCACCTCATTAGAATGTTGAGTAGCACCACTAATGCTAAACCTAGTTACTTCATTATCAAATTCCATGGAGAGAATTCCGGCATCTACATCAATTTTAGTTTTAGAGGTTCTAAGGAATGGTCTTCCTAGCAAGATGGATGTGGAATTAGGGGAGTTATCCTCCGACATATCATGCACATAAAAATCAACTGGAAAAACCAATTCATTTACTTGCACAAAAACATCCTCTTAAACTCCTAAGGGGTACACAACCGAACGATCTGCAAGTTTAATAACCACTCTGGTTTCTTTCAAGGGACCAACATGCAAAGATTCATAGATAGCAAGAGGCATAACATTGATGGAAGCACCCAAATCACACATGGCCTTTTCAATTCCAATCTTACCAATTTTGCAAGGCATAGAAAACGTACCCGGATCTTTGCATTTAGGAGGTAGTTTTGTTTGAAGAATAGCGGATACATTTCTCCCATACTTACCCTCTCATTACCTTTCAGTTTACATTTGTTGGTGCATAATTCCTTGAGAAACTTTGCATAGCGAGGTATTCGTTTGATTGCGTCGAGGAAGGGAATGTTTACCTCTACTTTGTGAAATGTTTCAAGAATCTCTTTGTCCTCTTCTTCTCTTTGGACTTGTAAAATCTTTCTGGGAAAGGAGGTTTGGTAACCCATACCTTGGGATACTCCTCGTCAGTTTGGTTGGGCTCGTCAGCTTGCTTTTGGGCCATCCCGAATATCTGCTCTGTTTTACCCTATTCTGCATGCCCACGCTTAGTGCTATTTTCGTCCTTGAAGGGCTGTAACTCTTCTTTGCTGCACAAGACAATAGCACTAAGGTTTTGTTTAGGATTAACTATGGTTTGAGAGGGTAACTTACCTTGGGATTCCAACCGACTAATAGAGGATGCCAATTGACTCATTCGAGACTCCAAATTTTGAATGCTTGTGCGAGTCTCTTGTTGGAATTGTTGGACGCTCAGTTGGAATTGGTGGGTGTTGGCGGCGAGTGTTTTCATCATTTCCTCGAGAGATACACCTGGTTTAGAATTAGACGGGGGAGGAGGCGGTCCAGGTGGTCTATACAGAAATTTCTGAAAATTCTGAGGTTGGGTGTCATAGCTAACATTCTGATGATCTCGCCAGCCCGGATTGCACGTGCTTGAATAGGGGTCATATTTTCTCTGTGACTGCCCGAAAAATTCACCAAATGGCGTCGACGTGTTCGGTGGTCTCTCTTTGAATGTGGGACATGCATCGGAGGGGTTTCCGGTGGTGTTGCACACGCCACAACCTTTTACATTTGAGAATGTCCTGCAATAAATCCTTCAAAAAGTGAGGTCAATTTGTTCAAACGATTTTCAACAGAGGCCATATGCGCCTCGCTAACCCCTTTTGATGGATGATCATATCAAATGCTAAATTGTTGGGTATTGGATGCCATGCTGTGAAGTAGATTGCGTGCTTTAGTAGGTGTTTTGTCGAACAGAGCACCGACACTTGCCGCGTCCACCAAGGCTCTATCTGAGCATGTTAATCCCTCATAGAAGTATTAGAGCAATAGATGTGGTAGGATTTGGTGATGTGGTAAACTCTCCACTAAATGGTTAAACCTTCCCCAATCTTTAAAGAGACTCTCCCCAGGATTTTGACATATTCCACTAATGTCTTTTCGGATTGCCGTGGCTCGAGAGGCGGGGAAGTATTTTTCGAGGAACTGCTTCTTGAGGTCACTCCAGGTGGTTATAGATCCCGATGGCAAACAGTAGAGCCAATCCTTTGCGTTGTCAGCTAAGGAGAATGGGAAGGCATGAAGTTTGACTTGCTCTCCGGTGACTCCTTGAGGTCGCATGCCGGAGCACACAATGTGAAATTCTTTGAGGTATTTGTGTGGATTGTCACCTACAAGACCACGAAAAGAAGGGAGTAAATGGATGAATCCAGATTTAAGTTCAAAATCTACCTTTATAGCTGGGTAGTCGATGCAAAGAGGTTGTTGGTTGAGGTCGGGAGAAGTCATCTCTTTGATCGATCTTTGTGGAATTTGAGCCATGATTTCTTTCTTCGAATTCGCTGGAAAAATCAGCTTCGTTCAGTGTTTGCTCTGTTTCGGTGATGAGAGTGGAAGAGGTGGACGCCTCTTTGGTTCGTTGCTTGGTTTTCTTCCAAAGTCTCCGTGCAGTCTTCTCGATTTTGTGATCAAATTCAAGTTCACCTACACGATAAGATCGTGGCTTGAAAACAAGTACCGATAATAACTAGCTAGGAGGAAATTAATTTCAAAGCACCAATCCCCGGCAACGGCGCCAAAATTTGATGAGTGTCGAATCCACAAAAAATAATTCCTACACAAAAACTTGTAGAAGTAGTAAGTAGGGTCGAATCCACAGAGATTGGTTTTAAAGTAATTCTTTCGAGTGAAAGCAAAATAAATGGGGGCGTGTTTTTAGTTCAAAGATACTACTTAACTACAAAATAAATTCTAAAGGATGAATAAAATATGAAGAGATTTCCAGTTGAAGATAGGTTCATGCTCGATTCTGCGGTTGATCATAGATGCAAAGATGACAATCGTATAAAATAGACAAACTACTTATGGCCATTGGTACGGCCTAACGATCTCACATTTCCTTACCGTGTCGTTAGCCAAGGAACGTTTGTTGGCTAATTCCCTAATCAATAGATAACCCTGGGCACGTCCTCAAGATTTAATCTATCAACAACATTAACAATTAGAAAGACCTAGTTCTAACCAACAAATTCCTACGAGGATTCATTTAGGCTAGATTGTGCACTCCCCACAACATAACCGACTACTACGACATGATATATTATGCTGCGTTGCCACTAAGTGTCAGACTAACAAAAAATTACGGATTTGCAAGTCTAATTAGCTAGGCGAATATTTTTGACAATGAACAATTGGCCTTCTCATTCATAAATCAGATTATTAGTGATAAAAGCACAGAGAACAACACAAATACCCACATGAGTGAAAGTATGAAGCATAAATTAGATCTCACAACATGTGTGAATCAAGCAATCATCGTAACTTCAACCGGAAATTAAAGAACTAGCTTAACATACAAAACAAAAGAACACATAAAAGAAAGAGAGAACTTCATAAAATAAAATGCAGAGAATAATAGATGTTTATGTCTTCAATTACATCCTCTATTTATAATAGTTAAAATCCTCATAAATTTGGATACCAAAAAATAGATTCCAAATATAACTCTAATTCCTTATTTGAATAAAACTCTTAACACTATTGAGACTCCCCAAGAAAGGAAGATTCCAACTTTCCAAAGTCATTGTAATCCTTGTATGAATCAACTTTTCTCAAGAAAATTCGCCCATCTTCTCTTCATTTCGAAGACTTGTCCGCTGCACTAGACGTGGGCACGTCTTGTGAAAAATGCAGGTCTGTCATGGTATTTTCTTCTCTAGAATTTTGTATGCGTTTTTCACTTGTTTGGCTTCATTTCTTCAATCCTTACCCCATGAACACCCTTTTAGCTGCAAACACCAAATTTCACATGATTTAGGCTTAATTCAATATAAAAAGATGGTTAAAACACTACTAAAATCATGGTCATTTGGACACTCATCAAATATCCCCACACTTTACCCTTTGCTCGTCCTCTAGCAAAATCAAGATTAAGCACTCATGGGTTCCTTTTTGACTTCATGATATCAAAATCAAAGGTGTCTAAGCAAAGATCTAGTTGAATGCTCAAAGAATAATGTACTTCATGATATAGACAACTTAACAAGTTTCAAACAAGTTTTCACACAATGATTGTGATCAAAAGTTAACAAGGAGATTTAGTGGATTATTCTCCCAATGCCTTCCCGACTCTCGAATGTGTATGGCTATGTGTTTCGCTCAATACTTGCTATGAACATGCTTCGCCATAGGCTTCCTTATATACCACATCTCCACCACTTATAAATATGTACGCACTTGAATCAAAATGTTTTTTATTTTTTGTTGTAATGTGGCTTTGGTTTCGAGGTAGGAAAATTTTGGATAGTGAGGTGAATTCCAAGAAGACTCGAAATAAAGTATCAAGAAAGTGATGTAACAATCAAGACTTTTTCTTTTTCAATTCATCCGATGTCCCCAATTCCATATCTTAATGTCTTGAATTATGCCTTGCTTTAGATGGAGATTTTTCTTTGGGATTTTTTTTCTTTTTTTTTTTGGGTAGGAATTTTTCTCTTTTTTTGTTGTTTCATCCTTTTTTTTCCTTTCGCTACATCCTCACCTTTTTTTTTGCCTTTTGCTTTCTTCCCCCCCCTCCCCTTTTTATTAAGAAAATTTTCTTCTCTTTTCCTATCTTTTTTTTTTTTTTTTCAGCAACAAGGCATAAGGCAAAGCAACAAGATAGTGTATTGATTCTCATACTTCTTTAGCTTGAAATATGACCAAAGTAGATGCAATATCCCCACACTTATGGTAAAATGCATCACTTAGAACACACCCTTTTTCTTGATTCTCTACTAGTCCTTGGAAGGACCAAACAGAGGAGATAAAAGAATGATGAATTTTGGTTTATAGATTAAGGTTCATGATAAGAAAACAAGACTTAAAGGCTCAAGTGGATTTACTAAGGGAAAAAATGCATATGGGTAGTATTTTGAGGCCAAAAGTGATTTTTCTTTTTCCTATTGCCTTTATCATTTTCAAGTACATACACATTGATGTGGTCTGAAGTAGGTTCAAAGCAAGTTCTAGGAAGACAAGATCATAGAAGCATATCTATCGAGAGGAAGAAAAATAATTTTGCACAAGCATATGGGCTCAAAATCCACTGAAGGTAGGTAATATCCACTAAATTCACATGTATGGCTTTTGAATCAAATCATCATTGTAAAAATAAGTTTTTAACCATAAGTTGTCCAAAGCATAGGGTACAAAATCTTATCACATATGACCAAATCAATGCTTCAACACACTATATCAATAATCATGAAGGGAAAAGGAAATTTTGAAAGAATTTTCCAAAAAATTTCAAGCAATTCATCCACAACACCTCAACTAATAATATCCCAGTAGCAAGTCCCATCCCCATCGATAGTGTGACGACCGGTAGTGGTGGTGTCGTGTTTTGGGCGATGGCGGAGGCTCACCAATGGTGCTAGACTGTTGCACAAAGAGACGCAAAGAGGGGGTGAGAAGAGAGGTTAGGAATTTGACTTTGAATTGAGTTTTTGAATTTTTTTTAAAGTTTTTTTGTTTTTTTTTTTTCAGAAAGAAGGAAAGGGGAAAAAAAAAAAAGGAAGAACGCTGGAGTGTGTGTTGGTGTATGTTTTTCGGACTGATTCGGAAGACGCATTAGGCGTGGGCACGCTTAGTAAATCATTCTGCAAACAGACTTGGTCGAAACGTTAGGCATGGGCACGCTTAGTGAACCGTCCTGCAGACAGACATGGACGAAACGTTAGGCGTGGGCACGCTTAGTGAACCGTCTTGAAGACTGACTTGGACGAAACGTTAGGCATCGGCACGCTTAAACGCTCAATTCGTTTTTTACCCAGAATAATCCTGCATGAATTCAATAGTAACAATGTAAGTCCACAACACTCAAGCTAATTGAAGGTGATAAGGGGAAGAAGAATGGTAAAGAAAAAAAAGTCATGGGTTGCCTCCCACATAGCGCCGTTCTTTAACATCTTTGGCTAGACGTTGTTGCACCTTAACTTGAATAAATCGGGTACTCTAAGTTCACCTCTTCTGTGTAGTGCACTCGGTGATGGTGTGGATTTAGGAGAACTTGGAGGTTCATGAAAGGATTCTTCCTGGAACTTATTTTATCATGAAAGGCTTTGTTTTTATAAGTTCTCGGACTTGAGGTGAGGTTTGTATTGGTGTCCGCTGTGGATGCACAATTACCATGAACTTAGCATTTTTCATCTCCACAGGATCAAGAAAATCTATGAGAAAAATAGAATGCACCTCATTAGAATGTTGAGTGGCACGACAAATGCTAAACCAAATTACATCATTATCAAATTCCATGGAGAGAATTCCAGCATCTACAACAATTTTAGTTTTAGAGGTTTTAAGGAATAGTCTTTCTAGCAAGATGGATGTGGAATTAGGGGAGTCATCCTCCGACATATCAAGCACATAAAAATTAGCCGGAAAAACCAATTCATTTACTTGCACAAGAACATCCTCTAAAACTCCTAAGGGGTACACAATCGAACGACCTACAAGTTTAGTAACCACTCCGGTTTCTTTCAAGGGACCAACATCCAAAGATTCATAGATAGAAAGAGGCATAACATTGATGGAAGCACCCAAATCACACATGGCCTTTTCAATTCCAATCTTACCAATTTTGCAAGGGATAGAAAACTTACCCGGATCTTTGCATTTAGGAGGTAGTTTTGTTTGAAGAATAGCGGATACATTTTCTCCCATACTTACCCTCTCATTACCCTTCAGTTTGCATTTGTTGGTGCATAATTTCTTGAGAAACTTTGCATGGCGAGATATTCGTTTGATTGTGTCGAACAAGGGAATGTTTACCTCTACGTTGCGAAATGTTTCAAGGATTTCTTTGTCCCCTTCTTCTTTTTTGGACTTGGAAAATCTTTCTGGGAATGGAGGTTTGGTCACCCATACCTTGGATACTCCTCGTCAGTTTGGTTGGGCTCGTAAGCTTGCTGTTGGGCCATCACAAATTTTTGCTCTGTTTTACCCTGTTCTGCGTGCCCAAGCTTAGTGCTATTTTCGTCCTCGATGGGCTGCAACTCTTTTTCGTTGCACAAGACAATAACACTAACATTTTGTTTAGGATTAACTATGATTTGAGAGGGTAACTTACCTTGGGATTCCAACCGACTAACAAGGATGCCAATTTACTCATTTGAGACTCCAAATTCTGAATGCTTGTGCGAGTCTCTTGTTGGAATTGTTGGACGCTAAGTTGGAATTGGTGGGTACTAGCAGCGAGTGTTTTCATCATTTCCTCAAGAGATACACCTGGTTTAAAATTAGACGGGGGAGGAGGCGGTCCAGGTGGTCTATACGGAAATTTTTGAAAATTCTGAGGTTGGGTGCCATAGCTAACATTTTGATGATCTCGCTACCCCTGATTGTACGTGCTGGAATAGGGGTCATGTTTTCTCTGTGGCTGCCAGAAAATTCACCTATGGCGTTGGCGTGTTTGGCGGTCTCTCTTGGAGTGTGGGACATGCATCGGTGGGGTGTCCGGTAGGGTTGCACACGCCACAAGCTTTTACATGTTGAGAATGTCCTGCAATAAATCCTTCAAAAAGTGAGGTCAATATGTCCAAACGATTTTCAACAGATGCCATATGCGCCTCGCTAACCCCTTTCGATGGATGATAATATAAAATGCCAAATTGTTGGGTGTTGGATGCCATTGAGTTAAGTAGATTGCGTGCTTCAGTGGGTGTTTTGTCGAACAGAGCGCCACCACTTTCCGCGTCCACCAAGGTGTTAGAATAGGTGACCATGTAAGCCAATTTTGGCGGGTATATGTAACCTATGTCTAGACAATTATAGGTGTTTGATAAATCATTAATGAATAAAGAAGTGAATTTCATTTGGCATCACTTTGTTTGTGTTCACTTATATTAGTTTTCCATATCTGTTCACTACGCAAACAAAGCCCACGGACTAAGAATCAATTTCGGGGACTGGGACTACGCTTGGAGGTAGGTCCATGGAATCAGTCTTCCCGAATCAGTCCGGAAATCTCCAAGTCAAGGAATCCCAAAAATGGGTACCGGGATTCCATTTGAGACTTGCACTAAGCACCTGCTGTCATGTTTCATCAACGGGTGACGAGGGTCGTCTAAGCAGTGTTAGTGGGTTAGCATGCTAGGACGCAGCTGACTGAGGTGACTCGTGGGAACCGTCTTACGGAGGACCTTGAGTATGGTCTGCTAGGTATGACGTATATTCCCGGTTCCAACGGTACAGGTCAAGTCCTTTGACTTGAGGAATTGCTGAGTTTACCTGTACATCAGGGCTGTATCTTACATATGGTGAGAGATTGCCAGAATTCTCTTTGGTAGTCATAAGCCATGTCTAGTACAGTTCTGGTGTGCAAAGTGACAGTAGTTTCCAAGAAAGGATCTGTCTCCTGTCAATAGGTTTTGGCAGTTGAGTCTCATGTATACTCTAGGTCTTGTCCCTAAAACTGTGGCCACAGTGACTGAACAGAAGGGAAGGATTCCCTTGCGGCGTTTAGTGAGGACAGACCGACACTTAGGTCCAAAATGGGTACCTGCATTTTCCGTGCCCTAGACTCTAAGTGATGAGACCGAAGACAGAAGGACAAGTGTACTGTTAGAGCCTAAATGTTCATCCCTGAATATTTCACCTAGTCTCTAGTGCCATGGACCGTTGCTAGATGGCCACCCATGGTAACGGAAGGATTCTAGGAATCCGACCAAGTCTAGCTGAAAGGTGAACCTAAAGAGTCACACACTATCCCACACATATTTAGATATTTAATTAGGAATTAAATATTGGAGTGAAGGAATGATTAAATTGGATTTAATCGGGTCCTTTATTTTTCTTGGAGAAATAATTCCTTCTATTAGATATAAGGAATTAAATTGATAAATTAGATTTATCAAAGGGATTTATTTAATGGGCTTAAATAATATTTATTTTAGCCTCTTGGAAATATTTAATAGGTTTTAAATATTCCATTAAATTAAATTAAATCAACGGTTGAGATCAATGGGAGAGATGGATGGCTAGGATTGTTTTGACTAGGTCAAAACACTACTTTGACTAGGACTTTGACTAGGTCAAAATCCTAGTCAAAATAGAGTTCTTGAAAGAGGAGTTTAAAGAGGATTAAACTCCTCTTCTATATAAACCCCTAGCATACTACAAGTTGAAGGATGGTGAAACTCCAACACACACACTACAACACACACACACGGATTCTCTCTCCCTCTCTCTCGTCCGATTCTCTCCCTCTCCAAGAAATTGTTTCTTGGTTCTTTTTGTTCTTGGAACATTAAGAACTTGATGAATCAATACCATTAATCAATAATGTGTTATTGATTCATCCACTCCAAATATTATACACTTGTTCGTTGCTAGCACGACGTGCAAGATACGTGGGTGGATCGTGTGTCACGATTTGGAGGGTCTCAAGAACGAGATCTTGGTGCAAAACGGGGAACAACGCGTGTAGCCGTTGAAGACGAAAACGACAACGGGTAGGTCTCGTTTATGATTTTCGTCCCTTTTAATTTTCTACCCTATGGCCTCCATGATTCTTTTATGTTTTATTATTCATGAGATACACCGAACACCCGGGAATTTCAAAGGCACACCCTTTGAAACGTGTTCTTTAATTTAAAGCATGTTTAAATTCCGCATTTATTTTTAATTATACCGCGCTTCCGCATTCGCGCTTTTCCCGGGACGATCCACAATTCCTTTCACAAGGCCCTATCTGAGCATGTTAATCCCTCATAGAAGTATTGGATCAATAAATGTGGTAGGATTTGGTGATGTGGGAAACTCTCCACTAAATGGTTAAACCTTCCCTAATATTTAAAGAGACTCTCCCCGAGATTTTGACGTATTCCACTAATGTCTTTCTGGATTGTCGTGGCTCGAGAAGCGGGGAAGTGTTTTTCGAGGAACTGCTTCTTGAGGTCACTCTAGGTGGTTATAGATCCCGATGGAAAAAACTAGAGCCAATCATTTGCATTGTCAGCTAAGGAGAATGGGAAGGCATGAAGTTTGACTTGCTCTTTGGTGACTCCTTGAGGTCGCATGCCGGAGCACACAATGTGAAATTCTTTGAGGTGTTTGTGTGGATCTTCACCTACAAGACCACGAAAAGAAGGGAGTAAATGGATGAGTCCGGATTTAAGTTTAAAATCTACCTCTAAAGCTGGGTAGTCGATGCAAAGAGGTTGTTGGTTGAGGTCGGGAGAAGTCATCTCTTTGATCGATCTTTTCGGAATTTGAGCCATGATTTCTTCGTCTGATTCACTGGAAAAATCAGCGTCGTTCAGCGTTTGCTCTATTTCAGTGACGAGAGTGGAAGAGGTGGAGGACTCTTTGGTTCGTTCCTTGGTTTCCTTCCAAAGTCTCCGTGCGGTCTTCTCGATTTTGTGATCAAATTCAAGTTCACCTACACGAGGTGATCGTGGCATTTAAACAAGTAACGATAATAAATAGCTAGGAAGAAATTAATTTTGAAAGCACAAATCCCCGGCAACGGCGCCAAAATTTGATGAGTGTCGAATCCACAAAAAATAATTCCTACAAAAAAACTTGTAGAAGTAGTGAGTAGGGTCGAATCCCCAGAGATTGGTTTTAAACTAATTCCTTCCGGTGAAAGCAAAATAAATGGGGGGGGGGGGGTATTTTGTTAGAATTGGTGACCGTCAAGCCAATTGTTTAGCTCATTGTTTACCATTCTAAACGATCTTGTTCAATAAAATGTTAATATTAAGAATTGTTCTTTGGCAATCTTCATCTTATACTTAATACAATATTTGTATTCATTTGGTTGAAGCCCTTAGATCATAGTGCTACGGGGTTGGGTCGCCCATATGATGGCGACCATGAAACCAACCTCTATGGTTTGATCTAAAATGTTCCAAGTCGATGAATCGGTCGAGACGGGGCATCGACATGATTCCTTAGAGACTTGCACTAAGTGCTGCGTTCATATGATGATTGTTGTGTTTCATAGACAATGGCGTATAACGTCTACGCACTTTAGTGGGTGCTTGATAAAGAGTTATCAAGTTCACTGAACTGGCCCGTAGGAGATGTCATATGGAAGCCTTGTAGGGCATGATCGGTATGACTTGATTTTTCTTTGTTACGATAGCGCATTAAGTGGTCCTTTGACTTGAGGTTTTACCGTACCGAAGGACTAGTAGTCGTTTTTTAGTTCAAAGATACTACTTAACTACGAAATAAATTCTAAAGGATGAATAAAATATGAGAAGAGATTTCCAGTTGAAGACAGGTTCATACTTTATTCCTCGGTTGATCATAGATGCAAAGACGACAATCGTACAAAATAGATAAACTAGGTATGGCCATTGGTATGACCTAACGACCTCACTTTTCCTTACCGTGTCGTTAGCCAAGGAACGTCTGTTGGCTAATTCCCTAATCAATAGACAACCCTGGGAACGTCCTCAAGATTTAATCTATCAACAACATTAACAATTAGAAAGGCCTAGTTCTAACCAACAAATTCCTACAAGGATTCATTTAGGCTAGTTTGTGCATTCCCCACAACATAACCGACCACTACCACATGATAAATTCTGCTGCGTTGCCAGTAAGTATCAGACTAACAAACAATTACGGATTTGCATGTCTAATTAGCTAGGTGAATATTCTTGACAATGAACAATTGGCCTTCTCATTCGTAAATCAGATTATTAGTGATAAAATCACAGAGAACAACACAAATATCCAGATGAACGAAAGTATGAAGCATAAATTAGATCTCACAACATGTGTGAATCATGCAATCACCGTAACTTCAACCGGAAATTAAAGAACTAGCCTAACATACTAACAGAAGAACACATAAAAGAAAGAGAGAACTTCATAAAATAAAATACAGAGAATAATAGATGTTTATGTCTTCAATTACATCCTCTATTTATAATAGTTAAAATCCTCATAAACTTGGATACCAAAAAATAAATTCCTAATATAACTCTAAGTCCTTATTTGAATAAAACTCTTAACACTATTGAGACTCCCCAAGAAAGGAAGATTCCAACTTTCCAAAGTCATTGTAATCCTTGTATGAATCAACTTTTCTCCAGAAAATTCGCCCATCTTCTCTTTATTTCGCTGACTTGTCCGCCGCACTAGACGTGGGCACGTCTATTGAAAAATACAAGTCTGTCATGGTATTTTCTTCTCCAGAATTTTGTATGCGTTTTTCACTTGTTTGACTTCATTTCTTCAATCCTTACACCATAAACATCTTTTTAGTTGCAAACACCAAATTTCACATGATTCAGGGGTTATTCAATGTCAAAAGATGGTTAAAACACTACCAAAATCATGGTCATTTGGACACTCATCAAATATCCCACACTTTATCCTTTGCTCGTCTCGAGAAAAAAATCAAGATTAAGCACTCATGGGTTCCTTTTCGACTTCATGATATCAAAAGGAAAGGTGTCTAAGCAATGATCTAGTTGAATGTTTAAAGAATAACCTACTTCATGTTAGAGACAACTTAACAAGCTTCAAACAAGTTTTCAGACAATGATTGTCATCAAAGGTTAACGCGGAGATTTAGCCGACTATTCTCTCAATGCCGTCCCAACTCTCAAATGTGTAGGCTATGTGTTTCGCTCTATACTTGCTATGAAAATACTTCACCATAGGCTTGCTTATACACCACATCTCCACCACTATAAATATGCACACACTTGAATCAAAAGGTCTTTGATTTTTGGTTGTAATGGGACTTTGGTTTTGGGGTAGGAAATTTTTTGATAATGAGGTGAATTCCAAGAAGATAGAAATAGAGCATCAAGAAAGTGATGTAACAATCAAGACTTTTCTTGTCAATTCATCCGATATCCCAATTCCATAACCCAATGACTTGAATTATGCCTTACTTTAGAGGGAGATTTTCCT
Organism: Sesamum alatum; assembly: GCA_034509735.1. Classification (NCBI taxonomy): domain Eukaryota; kingdom Viridiplantae; phylum Streptophyta; class Magnoliopsida; order Lamiales; family Pedaliaceae; genus Sesamum; species Sesamum alatum. The sequence continues at coordinate 8,452,952 of JACGWO010000007.1, read as the reverse complement.
TTGGGAGCTTTTTTTTCTTTTTGCAAGAATTTTTCCTCTTCTTTTGTTTTCTCCCATTTTTTTTCTTTTGTTACTTCCTCTTTTTTTTTTGTACTTTCTTTTCCTTTTTTTTTTCATAAAATTTTCTTCTCTTTTCCTTTTTTCTTTTTTTTAGAGCAACAAGGCACAAGCAAAGCAACAAGATGGCATATTGATTTTGTACTGCTTTAGCCCAAAATCTGACCAAGTAGATGCAAGATCCCCACAGTTATTGTAAAACCCATCACTTAGAGCATATCCTTTTTCTTGATGCTCTACTAGTCCTTGGAAGGGCCAAATAGAAGAGATACAAGAATGACGGATTTTGGTTTATAGCTTAAGGTTCTTGACAAGAAAACAAGGCTTAAAAGCTCAAATGGGTTTACTAAGGAAAAAATGCATATGGATAGTCTTTTTAGACCAAAAGTGGTTTTTTCCTATTGCCTTTATCATTTTCAAGTACATACACATTGATGTGGTCTCGAGTAGGTTCAAAGCAAGTTCTAGGAAGACAAAATCATAGAAACATATCTCTCGAGAACAAGAAAAATAGTTTTTCACAAGGGTATTGACTCAAAATCCTCTCAAGGTAGGTAATATCCACTAAATTCACACGTATGGCTTTTGAATCACATCATTGTTGCAAAAATAAGTTTTTAACCATAAGTTGTCCAAAACATGAAGCACAAAATTTCATTACATATGACCAAATCAATGCTTGAACACAATATATCAACAATCATGAAGGAAAAAGGTATGTTTTTTAAAGACTTTTCAAAAAAATTTCAAGCCACAACTCAACAAAAAATATCCTAATAATAAGTCCCATCCCCACACTTAAAACACACATTGTCCTCAATGTGAGAAGTAGAGAGAATTAAAACCAACAACAAGGACAAACTATAAGGAAGAGAGGGAAAAGAAACTTCCCTAAGTGCGCGGCAAACAACAGTGATTGACGGTGGATGAAGGACGGCGCGAGGCGTTGGTGTCGATAGTGTGACGACCAGTGGTGGTGGTGTTGTGTTGTGGGTGATGATGGCGGCTCACCGATGGTGATAGACTACTGCACCAAGAGACACAAAGAGGGGTTAGGTATTTTGACTTTGAATTGGGTTTTTGGATTATTTTTTTTTTGGGAAAGAAAGGGAAAAAAAAAGGAAGAATGTTCGAGTATGTGTTGGTGTGTGTTTCCAGATTGATTCAGAAGAAGCACTAGGCGTGGGCATGCTTAGTAAATCGTCCTGCAGACAGACTTGGACGAAACGTTAGGCATGGGCATGCTTAAACGCTCAGTTCGTTTTTTTACCCAAAATCGTCCTACATAAATTCAATAGTAACAATGTAAAATCCACAACACTCAAGCAAATCGAAGGTAATAAGGGGAAGAGGAATGGTAAAGAGAATAATATCGTGGGTTGCCTCCCACGTAGCGCCTTTCTTTAACATCTTTGGCTAGACGTTTATTGTGCCTCAACTTGAATAAATCGGGCACTCTAAATCCACTTTCTCTACGTAGTGAATTCGGTGGTGGAGTGGATTTAGGAGAACTTTGAGGTCCATGAAAGGATTCTTCCTCGAACTTATTTTGTCATGAAAGACTTTGTTTTTATAAGTTCCCGGACTGGAGGTGAAGTTTCTATTGGTGTTCTCCTTGGATGCACAATTACCATTGAACTTAGTCTTTTTCGACTCCACAGGATCATGTAAATCCATGAGAAAAATAGAATGCACCTCATTCGAATGTTGTGTGGCACCACAAATTCTAAACCTAATGATCTCTTTATCAAATTCCATAGAGAGAATTCCGGCATCTACATCAATTTTAGTTTTAGAGGTTTTAAGGAATGGTCTTCCTAGCAAGATGGATGTGGAATTGAGGGAGTTATCCCTCCGACATATCAAGCACATAAAAATCAGCCTGAAAAAACCAATTCATTTACTTGCATAAGGACATCTTCTAAAACTCCTAAGGGGTACACAACCGAACGATCTGCAAGTTGAATAACCACTCCGGTTTCTTTCAAGGGACCAATGTGCAAAGATTTATAGATAGCGAGAGGCATACCATTGATGAAAGGACCCAAATCACACATGGTCTTTTCTATTCCAATCTTATCAATTTCGCAAGGGAGAGAAAACATACCCGGATCATTGTATTAAGGATGTAGTTTTCTTGGAAGAATAGTAGATACATTTTCTCCCATACTTACCCTCTCATTACCTTTCAATTTGCATATGTTGGTGCACAATTCATTGAGAAACTTTGCATAGCGGGGTATTCGTTTGATTGCGTCATGCAAGGGAATGTTTACCTCTACTTTGCGAAAGGTTTTAAGGATTTTCTTATCCTCTTTTTCCTTCTTGGACTTGGCAAATCTTTCTGGGAAAAAAGGTTTAGTCACCTACACATTGGGATACTCCATGTCAGTTAGGTTGGGCTCGTCGGCTTGCTTTTGGGCCATCTCGAATTTCTGCTCTGTTTTACCTTGTTCTGCGTACCCACGTTTAGTGATATTTTCGTCCTAGATGGGTTGCAACTCTTTTCCACTGCGCAAGACGATAGCATTAACGTTTTTTTTAGGATTAACTATGGTTTGAGAGGGTAACTTACCTTGGGACTCCAATCGACTGACGGATGACGCCAATTGACTCACTTGGGACTCCATATTTTGGATGCTTGCTCGAGTCTCTTGTTGAAATTGTTGGATGCTCTGTTGGAATTTTTGGGTGTTTTGTTGCAATTGTTGTGTTGGCGGCGAGTGTTTTCATCATTTCCTCGAGAGCTATACCCGGTTTAGAATCAAACGGCGGAGGTGGCGGTCCAGGTAGTCTATATGGAAATTTTTGAAAATTTTGAGGTTGGGTGGCGTAGCTAAGTTCGGATGATCTTGCCACCTCGGATTGTACGTGCTGGAATAGCAATCATATTTTCTTTGTGGCTGCCTGAAAAATCCACCTATGGTGTTGGCGTGTTCGGTGGGTCCCTCTTGGAGTGTGGGGCATGCGTCGGTGGGGTGTCCGGTGGTGTTGCACACGCCACAAGCTTTTATGTGTTGAGAATGTCCTGCAATAAATCCTTCAAAAAGATAGGTAAATTTAGCCAAACGATTTTCAACAGAGGCTATATGCACCTCGCTAACCCCTTTTGATGGATGATCATATCGAACGCCAAATTATTGGGTGTTGGATGCCATGGTGTTAAGTAGATTGCGTGCTTCGGTAGACATTTTTTTCAAACAGAGCACCGCCCCTTGCCGCGTCCACCAAGGCCCTATCCGAACATGTTAATCCCTCATAAAAGTATTGGATCAATAAATGTAGTGGGATTTGGTGGTGTGGGTAACTCTCCACTAAATGGTTAAACCTTCCCCAAGATTCAAAGAGACTCTCCCCGAAATTTTATCGTATTCCACTAACGTCTTTCCGGATTGTCGTGGATCGAGAGGCGGGGAAGTATTTTTCGAGGAACTGTTTCTTCAGGTCATTCCAAGTGGTGATAGATCCCGATGGCAAACAGTAGAACCAATCCTTTGCGTTGTCTGCTAAGGAGAATGGGAAGGCACGACATTTGACTTGCTCTTCGGTGACTCCTTGAGGTCGTATGCTAGAGCACATTACATGAAATTCTTTGAGGTGTTTGTGTGGATCGTCACCTGCAAGACCGCAGAAGGAAGAGAGTAAATGGATGAGTCCAGATTTAAGTTCAAAATCTACCTCCAAAGCTGGGTAGTCGATGCAAAGAGGTTGTTGGCTAAGGTCGGGGGAAGTCATCTCTTAATCGATCTTTCAGGGTGTTGAGCTATGATTTCTTTGTCGGATTCGCTGGAAAAATTAGCATCGTTCTGCATTTGCTCTGTTTTGGTGACGAGAGTGGAAGAGGTGGAGGCCTCTTCGGTTTGTTGCTTGGTTTCCTTCCGAAGTCTCCGTGTGGTCTTCTCGATTTCAGGGTTGAATTCAAGTTCACCTACACGAGAAGATCGAGGCATGAAAACAAGTAGCAATGATAAGTAACTAGGAAGAAATTAATCTAAAAGCACCAATCCCCAACAACGGCGCCAAAATTTAATGAGTGTCGAATCCACCAAAAATAAATGCTACACAAAAACTTGTAGAAGTAGTGAGTAGGTTTGATCCACAGAGATTGGGTTTATATTAATTCTCTCGAGTGAAAGCAAAATAAAAGGGGGGGGGGGGTTGGTTCAAATATACTACTTAACTACGAGATAAATCCTGAAAGATGAATAAGATATGAGAAGAGGTTTCCAGTTGAAGACAGGTTCATGCTTGATTCCGTGGTTGATCATAGATGCAATTTGACAATCGTACAAAATAGTAAACTAGTTATGGCCATCGGTACGACCTAACGACCCCACCTTTCCTTACCGTGTTATTAGCCAAGGAACGTCCATTGTCAATTCCCTAATCAATAGACAACCCCAGAAATGTCCTTAAGATTTAATCTATCAACAACATTAACAATTAGAAAGGCTTAAGTCTAACCAACAATTTCCTACGATGATTCATTTAGCCTAGATTATGCATCCCCACAACATAACCGACCACTACGACATGATAAATTATGCTGCGTTGCCACTAAGTATTAGACTAACAAACAATTACGGATTTGCAAGTCTAATTAGCTAGGCAAATATTCTTGACAATGGACAATGGGACATTATCATTCAGAAATCAGATTATTCGTGATGGAAGCACAGAGAACAATACAAATATCCATATGCACGAAAGTATGAAGCATAAATTAGATCTCGCAACACGCGTGAATCAAGCAATCACCATAACTTCAACCGAAAATTAAATAACTAGCCTAACATGTTAATAAAAGAACACATAAAAGAAAGAGAGAATTTCGTAAAATAAAACGAAGAGAATAAGAGATCATGCATGTCTTCAATTACATCCTCTATTTATACTAAATCAATTTCCTAATGAACCTAGATACCGAAAAGGTAGATTCCTAATATAACTTTAAGTCCTTATTTAAATAGAACTCTTAATCCTATTGAGACTTCTCAAGAAAGGAGGATTCCAACTTTTCAAAATCATTATAATCTTTGTATGAATCAACTCTTCTCCAAAAAATTCGCCCATCTTCTCTTCGTTTCGTTGACTTGTCCGCTGCACTAGATGTGGGCACGTCTAGTAAAAAATGCAAGTTTGTCATGGTATTTTCTTTTCCAGAATTTTATATGCGTTTTTCACTTGTTCGGCTTCATTTCTTCAATCCTTACACCATAAACATCTTTTTAGCTGCAAACACTAAATTTCACATGATTTAAGGGTTATTCAATGTCAAAAGATGGTTAAAACACTACAAAAATCATGGTAATTTGGACACTCATCACATGATTCGACAACGGCATTGAATTTTGTCTTCCAAGAATCAAAACCAAACATACAATACATACTTTACACTTTTTTAAGTTATCTCCAAAAATAAATCCAAACATACACACTATTTCCAACATATACTTATTTATCTCTATTTTTCTCCCTCTATCTCCACAAAACAAAACAAAGCACTTCAGGAATAAATCTAAACATAGTGCAAGTTTTTTCATTTTGCACATATTTTATGTTCAATATATGCAATATTTAAATATGCTATTTACACATCAAATTATACATGGATATGTCTCAAACACCCATCTTGCCCCAATTATACAATGTCTAAACTTGCTCACTAGTCAATCTTTTTGCCCGTTAATGGATATTACTTCTAGTTGACAAACCATATAATAGACTAATTTCTTATCACCATAATCACCTTTATTCATCGCCGGAAGCCTCATCACCCAGTAAAGCTATTGAATCAGCCGATTCAGTTCCCAAAGTTTGACCACTATTCCATGCAATCTGCTGAGGTGATTGAGAAGGCCGCGGAGGAATTTGCAAATTCTCGTTTCCACCTTCAAGCATCTTCACTACCTCACTCATAGACGGGCGATCAACAGGACTCATCTGTATGCACCATAGTCCAACAATTGACATCATTTTTGTGATTCTCCTTGCATGCTCATCATCATCATCATCATCAATTTCATAAGCATTTCCAGTCTCAATGTCCTTGCCTTTATGGAATCGATCGTAGATCCAATATGGGAAATATTGACTAGATTCATCTTTATCCGCCACCACAGCCCTCTTCAGACCTAGCATTTCCATCAATAACATTCCAAAGCTGTAAACATCTGCCTTATATGATACATCACCGATGTTTCTATTGATCAATTCAGGAGCCACATAGCCTATCGTTCCTCTAGCAGCTGTTAAAGTCACTGTAGTATTCTCCGTGGAGTAAAATTTAGCAAGCCCAAAATCGGAGATTTTAGGGATGAAATTGTCATCAAGAAGTATGTTATGAGGCTTGATGTCAAAATGCAGGATTTGAATGTCACAACCTCGATGCAAATACTCAATCCCACGAGCCACTCCAACTGCAATATCATACTTCTTCTTCCAGCTTAGCCATTTAGTTCTTTCTCGACTCGTGACATACTTGTCAAGTGAACCATTAGTCATGAAGTCATATACAAGGGCGCGTTTGGATCCTTCAACACAGTATCCAACGAGGTTAACAACATTTACGTGGTGGATCCTTCCGATGGTTGCAACTTCGTTGATGAAATCTTGTCCGTTTGCTTTGGGTTTGCTAAGTACCTTAACTGCAACATCGTGGCTGCTGCGTAGCTTTCCCTTGTAAACAGAACCATAGCCTCCTTCACCTAGTTTTTCTCGAAAACTTCTTGTCATTTTCTTTATGTTTGAGTAGGAGTATCGGATTGGCATGAGGTTGTTGTTACTTTGTAGAAAACCTTCTATTGCATCAAACTTTGATGAACGTTGTGTTTTTTGAAGTTTATAGATTAGAAGCGTCAACATGAACGGCATTCCAATTAAGATCCTCAATGCAAGGTAGAGCCCTGTTAAAATAAGTACATATATTAAGGTTATTCAAGAAAATCTCTATAGAGAGATACTGTATTATTAAGATTTTACTTAGGAAAATATTTAACATAGTATTGCTTAAATACTCTTGAAGGAGTATATAGAGCTCTTTTAAACGTCAAAACAAATTAGCATCCACTTTTCATTAAGAGGTGGCTATTAACAACCAACTTGAGAAGAATAAATTGAGAAATTCAAATGTATCCAGGCCAGTCTTCTTCAAAATAATTATTAGGGTAAATTACAGCTCCCTCTTCTAAGATCTGATATAATTACGAATACATCTTCATTGTTTAAAAATTACAAATATCCCTTTAATTTTAGTGGTCGTCTAACAACTAGCTCAATCCTATAGTCTCCATTAGGTTTAGATCCATATTTGTAGTGAGCCCTTGTACACAATAAATGAAAATATTATTTATTTTTTAATTTTTTTTTGAAATTTTTATATGGACTAAGTTGATATTTTTTTGTTTTTATAATTATTTAGAATTTTTCATTCACCTTGCCTGTTTTTTAAAATATTTTTTATTTTCTTCAAAAAGAAAGAAAAAAATACAGCAAGGAATTGATAATTTTAAATCTTCATCCAAGGATTACATAATTTCATCAAACATCAAGGGGTATTCATAATTATATCAAATCTTAGAAGAGCTCGTTGTAATTTACCCGAACTATTACTATCATTACTATAAAAGAATATTTATATATGTGTATACTGTATATTAAATTCTTAATATTATAATTTGTGATATACTTCTATTTACCACATAGTGTTTTGTTAGAAATTATTTTTATCATTTAATTCAATAATTCCAAAATTAATTATGTTAACCAAATTATATTACAATTGAATTCAGTGATTTCGAAATTAATTCTGCTAACCAATATGATATTGACATAAATCGTTTAATACGTTAGAAAGATTACTTAGCACAATTAAAAATTATTTTTAGTGATTGGATTCAATGATTCCAAGTATATATATATATATATATACACATATACATATACATAACAAAAAATATAATTTCAGTCAAATCCCTTCGTATATTATACACTAGTGTCTGCCCGTGATATGCACAGAATTAAATTAATTAATTAAAATTATATTACATAAAAATTTAATTTTGTGAAAGTCCACTAAGAGAATGCTTTTATTAATAATGCAAACAAATTTTATTCTTCAAATTACGGTGCGTCAATTTATAATATTACAAATTATTAAAAAATTCAGAATAACGAGAACATATACAAAGAGATATCAATATAAATAATTGAGTAAGTATTACTTAATCTTACAAACTAAAAGGCAACCATGTTCGTTATTTGAACAAAGTTACTAAGAATAAATTTATGTATTAATTTAATAACATATTAACGTACTATTCAAAATGTTGTTAATAAATATAGAACAAACTCTAAAGAAGATAAATTATGAATTAATTGATGACAATGCAATTAACTTATTGAAGTCCAACTTATAATATAAAAAAAATCAACCAAATGAATTTAAAAATTAATATCTCATTAAAATCTTTGGATGATAAGGAAAATATTGTTTTTCATCTCACAATTTAAACCCTATTCATTTTAGTCTTATTGATAATAAATATCTCAGATTTAATCATGCATTCAAATTTTCTCAAAATTAATTCTTTCGCAGTTTTTTGTTAAAAGTTAACAACCAAGTTGAATCGGCCGTCGTTAGTTGCCTCAATTTAGGGACCAAAAAAAGCTTATTTTGGCTTCTATTTGAAACTACATTTCACCAACTATTTTTTTCGAACCCCAACTATTATCCAAACCCCAACTGTTAATATTTAAATATATGTTAAGGCTGAACTATTTTACACTTACTTTTAACTCCTAAAATTAAAAATTACCAACTTAGTTCTTTTTATAATATTTTTGAATTAGATAAATTTTACAAAATTTAGTTATAACTTTTGATGTTTTTTTTTTTGGTAACTTCTTCAATTGAAAAAACAAAGAAAGAGACCACTTATTTTAGGTTAAGTAATATTTATTATTAGGGGAAAGTATCCGTTTAGTCCGTTAACTTTACCATCTATTAATTTTAGTCCTTTAAGTTTCTCTATTTTAATTTTAGTCCTGTAACTTTCAAAAATGAGTAATTTTGGTCCTCTGGCAGTATTTTGGACAATTTTACCCCTTTTAAAACTTTTCTTGAACACTTTAATCCAAATTGTGTTCTTTTGATAAATTTAGCACGTGCTCACCCAAGATGGTATCAGAGCCTAGGTTTATTGAAGAAATGTTTGTTTATATTACATATTGATATTTTATCCCTAAGGGAGGAGATCTTTAAAAGCATGGAACCGAACGAAAGTTCGAGTTACACTGAAAACAGGGAGTATTTTCAGATTCTGAAAATACAGAAAACAGAATTTCTTATGGAAATTCTTAGAAATATCACCAACAGTCCGAGGTTGGTCGATGCGTCATTTCTTCCAAAAGAAGAAAGAGAGGAATGGCACAGAAATCGCCATGTTCGAGAGACGTTATCGGGAAATGCAGTAAGACGTCTACAGGGAGCTGAGATCCATGGAAGAATCCCAGCCAGGAGATCCGGAACAGGTAGATTCCTGAAAAAATACAGTTCTAAAAATAACGATTAAAGGAACTGATTGAAGGAACTCGAACCGGATACCTCGAAGTACTCTCAGGACCTTAGAGAGTACAAAAGACAGTTCAAGACTATGGACATAGGCTAATCCATATACCTATGAAAATAGACCTCTTGAACCAAAAGATGGATGAGATCTTAAAAATCCTACCAGATCTACAGAAGGATCTCACAAATCTGAAGATTGAGGTTACAGATCTGAGAAGAAATCAAAGGAATACCCCTGAGACATCCAGATCTCATCAGGAACGCATCAGGGACGCCCTTGGACCAGTATCTTTCCTACACCAGAAAGGAAAGGCGAAGGAGATCTCGAAGCCAAAGACACAAGAGGAACAAATCATCGAGATCATCAAATCCATAAAATAATGGAGATATCTAGAGTGGATCTATCGGATCTAAAAGAGTTAGCTGAATCCTTTTCCCAACTAGGGATTGTAGATTTAGTCAACATCCAAACCAATGAGGTTGCTCCAGCTTTACCACCGCCGGAGGGAAGCACAGGTTCGAATGATCCACCACAGATCATCCAATGAGAGAAGGTACAGATTTCACACCAATGCTACCCCTACCTTTGTGGGGACAAGATTGCAAGAAAATCCATGAAGGAATCCAAGACGAGTGCCTGAAAACACACCATGGGCAAGGACCATGCTCCAGCCCTTACATCCATATGGCACGGTTCTCAACCTGGATGTTATCGACTTCCGAAATATCGAGAAGCTGATCGATGAATGGGTTGCAGCCATGAAAATTGCAGCAACTACGTTGGAGCTAGACAAGGATAACTTCATAAAACTTTTGGAGTTAAGCTTAGAAGGGTCGGTAAAGATCAGATGGGATAATACCCCAGAAGAGACCAAAGCAAGCATCCTTGAAGGAGAGTCTAAAAGTGCAATCGCGGATAGGCTCGAAAGGCTAATCAAGATCCATTTCATCGGAGATGGATACTTCGAAGGAAGCAGAACAGAAAAGGCTAGGGAGTATGCACAAGCTCTGTTTGGCCTCGAATTAAGAAGTATTTGTGCAGTAGATGAATATATCTATTGGTTCCGCAAATACTTTTTCCAGAGCGGGATAACAACCGAAGTGGCTGGCCCAATGTTCTTTGCAAAGATCTGTAGCCCATGGAGGGAAATGTTGATACAATCTTACAAAATACCTGCAGGGCAGCTGGATTCAGATGCAAGGAGGATGCCTTTTCTTAAAGACAAACTGAAGGATTGGTGTTACCAAGCATCCGTCCAAAAGAACATGAAGAGACTGAGAGGTAAAATCAAAAGAACCCCTCTCTGTTGTGATAATAACGATTTTCCAACTACTATAGGAGAATCGAGCGAGCAAAGGAAGAGGAGAAAGCAAGGTAGCGACTCTTACTCTAGGAGTTCCAGAAAATCCTCTTTCAGAAGGAGATCATGGTGGTCCAAATCAAAAGCCAGATCATACAAATCTGGACAGAGAATAGGACCAACAAGGGTTTCATCCGAAGGATCTAGACGATCAGAGGCGAAATCCACAGGACGAACCCCTACACGAAGAACTTTCAGACGAGCCCATACCCGAGCTAATGAAAGTTTTAAGGATTGCAACTGCTGGACGTGCGGAGCAAAAGGACATATCTCCCCAGATTGCCCGCAGAAACGTGGTGAATTACGCCAGTTTGAAGCCACAAACGACATCCTAGATGCAGTCTACTATGGTGATTTGGTACCAATCTACCAATTCGAAGATCTTCCCTCAGATGAAAGCATCTACGAGGAAGAAATAGAAAGTAATTCGGATGGATCTTCAACCGAATCAGAGTAACTACAACGAAGGAGATAGGCTCCAAACCTCAGATAGCCTATCAGGATTCTTTTCAAAGTTGACGGTGTCAAACAAAACCATGGAAAGAATCATGAAACAAGACTCTAATCTCAGCCCATACGACGGATTTAGGATTGGAGGGATCAGAAGAGTCCTTAACCAGATAGGACTGAACCCGAGGAAACATCATATCATCTACAAAGTAAGTTCAGGTGAGTTTGCAATTCCTATGGAACTTACTGGTAATGTGATGGAAATGCAGCTTATTCCTAAAGAAGAAATTCTTGAAGAATTAAGTAAACTTAGAGAGGAAGTAGTGGTTACTATGAAATGGATCCACATAGGAGCTATTGAAGTAGTAATAAAAGCAACTTTTAAGGAAGGAATTGATTCAGAAACACATTTGTCAATAATGGATAGAAGAATCAATAACTTAAGAGATGGTTGTCTTGGGACAATGATAGGAAATTTGTATGCAGGAAAATTGATGTTTGACATTCATCCTAGGATAGCATACAACCTAGCGGACCAAGATTTTAGTAGAGTCTTAACCCTTCATCAGGATTTTAAAAGAAAGGATCTTATGAAAGATGGGAATAGACCATATTCTATAACATATAGAACAACTTATGCCCTTTCCAACACACATCATTCTGATTTATTTCTTAGGAAAGAGTATATTGAAATTCCTAGAATTTTCAAGGAATTCGCTAAGGTAATGACACCAGATCCTATTAGAATACCTAGAATAGGTGGTGTTGATATCTTGATAAAGGATCACCCGGTTTTAGATCGAACCCTTAGTTCTAAAACTGAATTTAGTAGCAGGATGTCCTTATTAGAAGATAGGATTATGGCCTATAAAGGAAAGGAACCCGAGTTGTTAAAACCTCGAGCTATTAGGGTGGATGATGTAAAACTTAGGTGCCCTGAAGGTTGGAAACAAATCCAAGTTATATTTGACATCACTAGAACAGAAAATTGTTTTCCTTGTGATGACTTATACCATCTACAACAACCTATTGTGGGAAAATATGAAGGTATGCTAGAAATAGCAGGCCATGAGATTATTGTTACAGGTATTGCAGGACGAGAAAATGGGATAATGACTCTAGGAATAAATTTCCTTAAAGATCATAAACCATGGGGTAGAAAAGGTAATGGTATGGAATTCAGTTAGGATGGATATACCATTAGAATTGAATGACGAGCCCTTTTCTATATACATATATGTTGATATGTTGTATGAACAATATAAGTCAGAATATTTTGTAGCTTATATTGACTCAGGATCAGGGATTTGCACGGCAAAACCTGGTGTATTCCCTAGCGAAGCTATGGAATCCTTACCCATTATTGCAGGAAGGGATTTTTCACAAAAAATTCTTGTACTCAATAAGGGTATACGAGAAGCAAAAATCATGATTGGAGGAGCATTTGGAACACCTTGGTTCAAGGTAAAAACACCTCCTATTTACTTTCATGATATGGGAGCAGATATTTTGCTAGGTAATAATTTCATCCAGACCTTTGCAAAATATGTCCAGGATAACCACAAGAATCTGTTGATTTTTACTACTAACTATGGTAGCGAGATACAGGTTTTGCAAAGAGAAAATGCATTTAATAGGATAATGCCCATAAATTTTCGCAGCAAACGTGGTGATGAAGCCAAATTAACTCACCCAAAAATGCAGGATAGAAGAAAATTTGGTAAGGCTCTTCTGTCTTTCAGGCAACAGGGTTTTGATGATGCTTTGGAAGAAGATCTTAGGATCTTAAAGGAAGCTATACAAGAATGCAGGTCGATGGACATGGACGGAGAAAGTAAACTTTCTCTCCAGAATGTCAAGAGACTTATTCAAAGGAATTTCAGTGAGAATCCTTTGGCATGGTGGGATAAAAACAAGATTGAGGCTACTCTAAAGGTCAAAGAAGAATGCAAGTACGAGTATGTCCAATACAAGCCCATCCAAATGAACATGGAAGATAAGAAAGATATGCAGGAGATCATCAAAGAGCATATCAATCTTAGACTCATTGAGCCTGGAGTCTCTGCTTATAGTAGCCCTGGTTTTTCTGGTAAGAAATCATGGTGAGATAAAAAGAGGTAAACCCAGGTTAGTTATTAACTATCAAGGCATCAATAGAATATTACAATTTGATGGTTATTACATCCCAAGTAGAGAACACTTAATTGATTGCATTAAAGGTGCTAAAGTGTTTTGTAAGTTTGATTGCAAATCTGGATTCTATCAGATTAAGATGGAAATGATTCAAAGAAATATACTGCATTTTCCACACCTCATGGACAATATATCTGGAATGTACTTCCAATGGGACTTGTCGATGCACCCCAGATATTTCAAAGAAAGATGGATAATCTTTTCAAAGACTATCTAGAGTTTATATTTGTTTACATAGACGATATCTTGATTGCATCTAAAAATATACAAGATCATATTAGACATCTTGAAATATTTTCCGATGCATGCCATAAGGAAGGACTAGTGCTCTCCGAAAAGAAATCCATTATAGCTGTCAATAAAATTGAATTTCTAGGAATTCTTATTGACGAAACAGGCATTGAGTTGCAGGAACACATTGTAGAAAAAATTCGCAATTTTCCTGACATTCTTAAGGATAAGAAGCAACTTCAAAGCTTCTTGGGAGTTGTCAATTTTGCAGGAATCTTCATAAAAGACCTTGCAAAATACAGAAAGGATTTTCGTTCACTTTTGAAAGAAACAGAGAGTTCAAAGTGGAAATGGGAGGAAATTCATACGCAAAGGGTTCGTGAGTTAAAACAGTTTTGCAATAACTTGCCAAAACTTGCAATCCCACAAGACGAGGCTGAGTTGGTAGTATATACGGACGCCAATGATTACAGATGGGCAGCGGTGCTCATGAAAAAGACAACCACGGGTGAAGAACCTTGTAGATACACAGGAGGGTTGTTCACTGAGCAACAAGCCAAGTTATGGCATATCAATGAGAAGGAATTCTTTGCGGTTTGGAAGGCTTTCAAGAAATGGCCTTTGTTCTTACTAGCCAAAGAATTTACATTAAAAATTGATAATACGAATGTTAAAACTTTCTTAAAAAATAAACTTGAATCAAAGATTGAGAAAGCTCGTATTATTAGGTGGCAAGCAGAATGCCAATATTATTGTTATAATATTGTCGTTATCAAATCTCATGAAAATGTTCTTGCAGATTTCTTAACAAGGGATGGAGGCAGCTAAAGCAGACTCCGTCATCATCAGACTTAGACACCTCAGGGAGAACCTTGAGGAGATTGATAAGAGATTTGGACAGCTAATAATTAAAGCCCAAATAGTTGGCCAAGTCCAACGAGCTGATCTGGACACTGTCCAGAGCGCCATCAGGAGTACCAAACTTGCTACAAGCTCGTTATGGGACGACCTACTAGAACCAATTCGAAAGGCGTCATCATCGGTGATAGCCCGAGAATTAAGAGAGCAGGGCTCTAAACCTGCAATTAGAGAACAGGGCTCTAAACCTGTAGCGGCAGATTCAAGTACTGCTTGCACAAGGCCATCGCCAGACTCTGGTGAAAAGGCAAAATTTGAGTTACAGGAAGTGCAAACTACTGATAACTCAAGTCAACCCAACACCTCTGGGGTTAAAGAGGAAGAGATTAACCTTAGGCCAATGACGGGCACCTCTAAGGTTAATACTAACGAGGCTTTATCTTCTGTTTCCACTTGGCAGGATTATCAGAGATCATGGGAAAAACTTGTTTCCCGTAAAGGCATTAGCCCTGGCAAGACCATCGTAGATACATCCGGAAGATATAACAGAATCTGGATGCTCGAAGGGTCTAAACCAGAAGAGGTACGAGAATGGTATGATTTTGGAGCTCTTGCTTCAGTTCATACTATGTCACCAAGCTTTCCGGAAATCTCAAAGCTTCCGGAATGGATCGGTGGGGCGGTATATGACGCATGGCAAAATAACCCCCACCTTAAACTAGGAGATATTCTGGAGCTCAAGTTCATTTCCATAGCTCCAGAAATCGCAAAAAAAGGGTCTCATCCAGCCTTCCATTTCATCAAATTACAGGGACCAGATATGGTGGCATTCAACCGAGTCAAGGCTGCCACAGGAGAGGCTCCCCTGGTGTCTTCCCTTAGTGAAGATGACATATCCACCAGAAGAGCATGGGGTTACTGGGTCTGTCTCATAGAGATGGATAAAGTCAAGTATCCATTTAAAATATTTTACAATAAATTAAATGGATCATTCCTGTTAAACTCCATGACAGGGAAAAACACCGAGTTTGCAGAAAGCTTGTTTGAAAAGAAAAGAATGCTCATATGGGAAAATAAGCTGCCTGCAACAGAGAACACAAGGAAGAAGGCATGCAACATGATGCATGTAGGACAATGGCATAACCACCTATGCCCTTGTTGTGAGAAACAGGAAAAACCCTTGTTCGGAATAAAAATTCGGGTAACTCAAAGTAAACCCGAACCAAGACCAGAGAAAGGTAAAAGAAAGGATTTTTACAAAAGGAGGTAAAACCCTCAAGATGTAAAAAAATCAAAAGGAAGACTGCCGGCAGAAGAAGACAAAAGCGCCAACAGTCAGAAGGACAAAGAACACCAGCTGGCGAGCACATGGCCAACAAGGCATAATGGCCACAGCTGGAAAGGTGAAAGACAAAGTTGGTGACGAACGCAATGACGCCACCCAAAAAACAAGATTGAAGTCCGGGGTTGAAGTCCGCGGACCATTATAAATAGAGAGATAGGAAGCAGATGGGGGACATCAGAAAACTTCTCCAACTCTTTAGAAAAATAAAATTGTGTCTTTAAATTTCCTAAGTATTAGGGTATCCAGTGTATGGGGTTATCCCCAACCAGTCAAGCCCTCTCCTATATGAGAGGCTAAATAGTTTTCTCCTCCGATAGAGGAATAAAATATCTATGTAATATTCCAAATATTTCTTCAATAAATTACAGGCTTCTATTCAATTTGTTTACCCAAAATTTTATGAAGTCTCTATTATTGGAATACTTTTACGCCCTAAGGTAGGAAACGAAATAGGGTTGTGCTGATTACTGCTGAAGGAGCCAAGGATCCACGAACCATCTGCTGCGGTAGTGTGGTTGGAGGAAGTCCGTAAAACGAGGACTTGGAATACCGGCGGCAAGACGGTCAAACAAGGTATGAATTTATAGAGGCTTAATTTCATTTCGGAAGCATGTTGGGCCACTTTGGGAGCATGTGAATGGACTAATTGTGTCCTAGCATCAAAAGGGCAAAATGGTCTCAAATTAAGCTAAAGGTCCGAATCTACGCAAAATGGAAAGATAAAGGACTAAATCTAATACAGTCAAAATTAAAGGACCAAAAGAATTCTGGACAAAGTTAGAGGACGAAAATATTCTTTTCTGCTTATTATTATATTGACAAGAGTTCAATGTTTTCATTAATCATATAAGATAATTAAATTACAAAATACAAATATATTATTTTGGTCTCACAACTTAAACCCTATTCAATTTAGTCTTATTTATTATGAATTTCTCACATTTAATCTTCCATATTTCAAATTTTCTCAAATTTATTCTTTCGCACTTTCTTGTTAAAAGTTAACAACCAAGTCGATATGGCCATAAGTTGCCTCAAATTTTAATCTTTTTCTGAGAGAAAATCATAACTATATTATCCCAAAAGGGAGCAAATAGATTGTTAACAATGCAAAGCACAAACTTAGACTTATGCTAAACCCACATCCTCATTACCCCTCCCAGGACTCATATAGCTAGGATTAATGGACTCCACCCAGAGACACCTCCTCCCTCTTTTAATGACCTCCAAAGATGAATCGATTTTCGACTCCACAACAAGGACCAACATACCGTGAGGAATAAGGCGAAATCGTTGCTTTCGAGCCTTCCTTTCACGCTATGCATCCACTTTTCTATATCACTGGGGTCGCTACCCACACTTCCCTAAGGGATCCTGAACAGAGCTCATACTTGTCCAGCAAAAGTGCATAGAAACAGGAGATGAGCCAAGTCCTCAGGCGGGTTGAGGCACCGTGGATAGTTCAGGGAAACTTGCATCCCTTTCCTTCGAAGTCGATAATTTACCCGCATGGCGTCCCTGCATGCTCTCCATGCGAAAAGGAGCACCTTCAGAGGCACCTTCGGCCGCCAGAGGAAGTTCCATGTGGCCCCTGGAGCCGCATGTGGTGCCGTACTGCTGGAAGAAGAGCCGCCCGTCTCAAGAAGTCGTAACGCCACTTGGTAAGCACTCCAATGTAACAACAACCTTTGGCATCGTAATGCCAGACCAAACTATCGTCCTTAGTTGGCTCCGTTGGTTAGATGCCGAGGATACATGTTGCATCTTTGTTGAAAAATTCCACCTGGACAAGTGTCTCATTCCATTCCCATGTTCACGCAATCATCAAAGAGTTGACCGTCGCTGAGGCCAAAAGCCGTTGAGGAGGCCAGATCAACCTGAACGTATGTGGGTGCGATACCATCAGTCGTGATGGATGTTGATATGTTGCCCGGATCCCACTCGCCATCTGCTGCCCTGCCCATATTGCGTGATTCCAAACTTGAGCTCCATGTATAGGATGATTGAGAACTGATTTTAGCTTCAAAGAAATCCGACTCGGGGAAATATCTGCATTTCAGACCTTACTAAGCAACATGTTAGGATGAGAGACAAGCCTCCATGATTGCTTTGCAAGCATGGCCAAATTGAAAGCATGAAGATTCCGCAAACCCAATCCCCCATCTGATTTTCTCTTGCATAGTTTGTCCCAAGCCAACCAGTGGCTGTTGTGGCTCTTCCCATGTTGCCAGAAGAAATTTGCCGCCATGCTCTCCAGCTTGCGCAAGACACAAATAGCAATTCATAACATAGATCGGGATGGCTTGGACAACCGCTTTGATTAACAGCAAATGCCCCGCCTATGATAACCATTTTGCGCACCAATTTTGCATCTTTGTCCAAACTCTATCCTTCAAACAGGTGAATACCTCCCGCTTTTAATGGCCTATAATAGTTGGCAACCATAGATACTTATTGTGCTTCTCGACCAAAGCACTCATACCGGGTGACAAGTCGTTTGATACATTCCATTACCTCCCTCGTTGCCTAATAGAAGCGGAAAATGTCGTCTACGAACAAGAGGTGGGATATACGGAGCGCCTTCCTACTGATCGCCACACCTCAGATCCTTTTCGAGCCTTTCTTCCTCGCAAATCATGCAATAAAGGCTTTTGTACAAAAGAGAACAAGTAGGGTGAGAGGGGGTCACCCTGCTGAAGCCCTCATCCCGGTCGAAAGGAACCGAATTCCACCCCATCCGCTAAGAAAGAATAGGAAACTGTGGTAATACAAAGCATAATAAGCTTCACAAAATTTACATGAAAACCTGGCCTAAGAAGTACCCTCTCAAGCAAGACCCATTCCACGTGATCATTAGCTTACTAATGTCTAGTTTCCGAGATGCATGTCCCATCTTACCCCGCTTGTGCGATAAGAAATGGTTAAGTTTATATGCAAACAACACATTATCGGTAATAAGACGTCCTGGGATCAAAGCTAATTGGGATTTTGATATGACACTATTAAGTACAGGCTTAAGATGGTTAACTATGGCCTTGGAAGCAATTTTATACATAACATTGCAGAAACTAATCGGCCTAAACAGAGAAACAGAATCCAGGTTGGCACATTTAGGAATCAACACTATATTTGTAGCATTAAAACCATCATACAGAGTATGATTGTTTAGGAACTTCAACACACAACTCGTAACATCAGGAGCCACAATATTCCAATATTTTTGAAGGAAAAGAAGAGTCATACCGTCCGGGCCCGGAGATTTTAATGGGTGAATTTGGTCGAGTGCTGCCTTTACTTCTTCAGTTGTGAATAGTTGTAGCATGGCCCGTCTTGTCTCGTTGTCGATCCGAGGCGCAATAGTGGTCATTATCTCATCTATTACAGCGGCGTCGGGGCTGATGGACAAAACAATGTGTAGAAAATAGGAGCTGATCACTCCCTGAATGTCGACTGCTTTGGTAATAAGAACACCCTCATCATCCTTCAACTGTTTGGTAGCATTTCGACGGTGGTGTTCGCTCGCGTGGGCGTGAAAGAAAGATGTATTCTGGTAGCCTTTGCGAAGCCATCAGGGTTTGCCCCTACTCTTCCATAGAGGTTCCTTCAGGGAGAGTACTTCCTCCAGTTCATCACTCAACTGTTTCATCTCTTTTTTGACGCTGAAGTGATGGGGCCCTTCACAACTCACTAATGCGGGTATTTAATGTTTAAGGTTGATGGCGCACGTTGTCAAAGGTCGATTTATCCCACTTCAATAGAGCCTCCCCCGTTGCTTTGACTCGGCTCAGTATGCTGCTCCCGTTTGTAGTAACGCCACTACTCCACCCCGCCCAAATGACTTCCTCGCATCCAGAATCACGCAGTCATACTGCTTCAAAGCGAAAACGGTGTTGTTGTTGTTAGAATAGGTGACCAGAAAGTCAATGGTATTGGCTGTTCTGAGAATCATTCATCAATCTGTGAACAAGTAATATTATGTTAATGAATGCAGTAAGGATTCATAGGCATGAGTTTGTTGTACTTACTGCTTGCATCGTTACGATGTCACAACAAACGCCCACAGACTGAAATAATATTTTGGGAAATTGGAACTACGCTTGGAGGTAGGTTCATGAAATCAGCTTCACCGAATCAGTCTGAAATACTCCAAGTCAAAGGAATCTCGAGACAGGGCATCGAGAATCCATTTGAGACTTGCACTAAGCATCTACTGTCGTGTTTCATCGATGGGTGACGAGGATCGTCTAAGTAGTGTTAGTGGGTCGGCCTGCTGGGGAGCGGCCGACTGAGGTGACTCGCGGGAATCGTCATATGGAAGCTACTCGGGCTTGGTCGGAATGACTCGTATTCCCGATTTCGATAGTACGGGATTAGTCCTCGGACTTGAGGATCACGACAGTCCCCTATATACTAAGGCTGTATCTTGGATCTGGTGAAATTTGACCGATTATATCACATGGTCATCATAAGCCTCGTCCAGTGCAGTCGGAGTATGTAAGAACAGTGAATTCCAAGATAGGATCTGTCCCCTGTCAAAGGATATGACAGCAAGATCTCCTATGCGCTCGAAGATGGTTTAGACTCACAAAGTCTATGGCCATAGCACTTGATGTAGTGGGAAAGGATTTCCTACGTCGAGTTAAACCTATCTCGAGCATTATGCATAGTTTCCTAGTCAAAGATGGGAACCGACCCCTAGACTAAAGGCTGGGAGACAGGCGACAGTAGGACCGTACCCGTACGTGCGTTTAAGCATGATAAACGTGTTTTAATTTACGTTTATAGCATATTTATCGTAGTTATTTATTGGCGTTTAATTTTGCATGGGATTTTGGATCTTGGTTTTCTTGAATATGTATATACATGTTCTAGGGTTTAATTTATCTTGTGGTTCAGAAAAAATTGCATGAAAAGTCGAAAAGGAGTGAAAAACGGCGAACCAGCAACAGCAGCACGCTGGCCGCGCGCACAGGATCGCGGTCGGGCGCGCGTGCAGGCAGGGGCCTGCGCACGCCCGGCCAGCGCGCCCAGCGTGCGCGCGGCCGAGCGCGTAGGCAAGGGCTCCTGCGCGCGTGCGCGCAAGCGCAAGCGTAAGGCGCAGGCGCGCGCCCAGGCACGGCCGTCTGCGCTGAGGCGCCTGCGCGCGCGCCTGGCCGGCCGGCTGTGCCGTTTTCCGTTTCTCTCCCGTTTTAGGCTCGTTTTTCAAAACTGTTTTTACTGAATTATTTTTATGATATTTTATGCATTATTCTGAACCCGTTGACTTAGAATATTTATTTTTGAGATTGGGAATTTCCTAAAATAAATATTGCTTGGTTGTTGAGGAAAGGGTTTCCTAACAAGATTTAATTTTGGCAATGGTTGCACCAATGATCAAAATTCATATGTGAAATTTCGTAATAATTTCTACGTTTTATAATGTTGGACATCATGGTTATTTTATGGTTTGAGCATGAGTAGATCTTAACATGTATTAATATTGCACAAATGTTGGATTTTGGGATTCTTGAATATATGAGCATATTCTTGAATTGTTGGTTTTTGTGTTTTAAGAGAATTTGATTTTTCT
The DNA here is from genome assembly GCA_034509735.1 of Sesamum alatum. Classification (NCBI taxonomy): domain Eukaryota; kingdom Viridiplantae; phylum Streptophyta; class Magnoliopsida; order Lamiales; family Pedaliaceae; genus Sesamum; species Sesamum alatum. Next base: position 8,431,320 of record JACGWO010000007.1, on the reverse strand, counting down.
GTATAATTCTTGGAATTTTTCTGAATTAATTAACTTGGGGCATTTTAATTTTGGTTGAGATTTTATATTTCATAAAATTAATATTGCCTTGTTAATTATGGAAAAGGTTTTCCCAACAAAAATCGTTGTGCATAGGTTGCACTATTATCCAATGTTTGGTGTGAATATTTTACATGTAGTTTCTACATTTATTTTATGGTATGGATTATCATGGATGTTGGTATAGCATATTTTACGTGGGATATGTATTTGTGCTATTTGTGTTAATTGATTTGACAAAGGATGATCACAAAGCCCCTAGACCGCGTGTATGATTTATTTATATTTTTTTGTTTGTTGGGTTGTGGCCTGTGTGCCTCTTTATTTTCCTCTTTGTCTCTCTTCTAGTTGCCTTGGAATAATAAGGCTTTCTCTCTCCCTCCTAATGTACTCCCCCAAATGTTTAATTGGGGTTTCTTATTTTATGATGTAATGAGAGTAGAATTAGTGGTGAGGTTTTATTTTTTTTGTAAATAAAAGCTGCAAGAGAAGACAAGCCCAAGGTGTTGGAGGCCCATGGAGGTAGCCATCAGATGGCCCACGGAGGATCCATGGAGAAGGAGCCCGGTGTAGGCCCAAGATGGAGAGCCCAAGAAGATAAAGAGGACTTACAAGGCCCATTGCATGTAATGGGTTATTAAATCTTGTAATAGCGTAGGGCCTACCCTTAGATTGACCATAGATCCACTACGGGCTCAGTGGGTCGCATAGGTTTGGGCTTGTGATCATCCTACAGGGGCATGCTAGGCTTTATTTTGCATGCGGTGCGTATTAAAATGCTTATGATTATTCTATATGCTTTATGTATGGTTACATTCACGCTTAGAATATTTCTGCCATAACGCATGCAATGCAATACTTAATATGTGATGAGGTCTCGTTCATCAAAACTCTCACTTGGTTAAACCAAGTTAAATATAGACCCTTAATAAATGGACTAGGACTCTGGGAGTCTGTCCAAGCCTTCCATCCATGGCAAAAGTGACGAAGATCTTTTAGGTCGATAGCGTGGTCTCACGAGTCGTGGCACGACTATCGTGCTTAAAAGAAGCTGCAGTTTGTCATGAACGAGGAGTAGGCTGCTGTTACCTATCTCACGAGTCGTGGAGGTAGCAGTGAGTCTATGAATCGGTTGATTGGGTCGGGTCTAACGCCCGAATAATGTGATTCGCTTGGAGTCCTCGGGATCACGTGAAAGGGTGAGGCAATTATCTTGGGAATCTCGTGGAACGAGAATGGTATGGAATACTCCCACGGGTTCTTTTCCCATGCGAATCGTAAAAGCGGGGTATGGGGGAGATCGCTGTGGATCCTGAGCCCACTAGGAAAGGATTTTCCGAAAAACAACGTTTGAGAGTGCCGTGTTTTCGTAGAAATAGTGGGAGAGGTTAAGGACTAAAAGACCGAGACTTAACCAAAATATTACTTCATTCTGCTTATTATTTTCTGTTTTATATATTTGTGAATGTCTAAGAATCCACCAAAACACATTACTAAGAGGCTTATTAAAAGGGAACCAATTACACGGATTGACTGCGAAATCTTAAGATGGTCTTAGATTTCCAGAACCTTAACTCACATACCGGAATGAGGACGTTCCTCAGCCCTTGCCGGAGGGGTCGACAACTAAGGTAACGCTTGGGTTCAAAAGTTGAAGGATGACCACCGCAAGTAAGATATATGATGTTGGCTCAAACTATGCTTCGTTTGCATCATGTCTGTATGGTCCTGGACCCAGCATGTGGGGTAAAATTCAACAAAGGCATGTTTTGGAGCTAAGATGACGGAAGGGATGTCGTACAAAGAACATGGAGTGATGATGCAATCCCTAGTGGAGAAGCTCAAAAGACCTCCACGTCAGTCTTGAAAAAAAAGACGTACATTGACATGATCTTTCAGTCTCTTCCTCCCTCATACGACATTAATTATCAACATGAATGAGCTTAGAAAGATCTTCATAGGTTGGTAATTATGTTGGTCTAAGTACGAAGCAACGATTGCAAAATCTGCGCCGTCGGTACTAGTAGGAGAGGCTTCAACCTCCTAGCGAAAGGCAAGGGTGCCAGACGCCAAAAGAGAAGAAGGGTAAGGTAAGATCAACTATTAAAGCACTTCAAGTGTTTTTTCCTTTACAACACAAGGTGGAGGTAAAGGAAAGAGCAAAAGGTTCAAGCAGTCAAGTTCATAGATTTCTAAGAACGTAAGCATTCACTGTCGTAAAGAGGGCCATTGGAAGGGGAGTATCCTGAACCTTTCTCCAATGTAAGGTAAAATTTGATATTGAGTATTGACATGATCACTTTTACTCTATTTGGTATTTGATACCATTCCTATCATAATCTGCAGGTGGTTTGCAGAAAGTGAATAAGGACTTAAAAGCCAAGAACAGTTCTAGGATTCAACAATGGCAACGTCCATTGATGGAAAGGACTAGAGACTTGTTAGGCCCATAATCGTGATCATGTTAGGATAATATAGGAATTACGTACCAGCATGATCAAAAGTATGCCTCTTTGTTGGACAAAGGTTTTATTACATACATATTTGATCAAACAAAATTATTGAACATTGATTCATGTTTGCTAGTAGTTACACGTGAATTCCTAGAAACACCATCCATAAAAGGTTTATGGATATCAAAATTCTAATTATCTAAATGGATTAATCAAGACCAACTTACAGATTTGGCATCTACAACAGCTAGGACGTTTCTTCTTATTAAAAGATAAGTAAATTGGAAAGTTCGATGAATCTAGAAATAGATGATTCGAATCGACTAAATTTACAAGTCTTTTATGAAGAAGAAAGTCCGAAAGCTCTTTGTTGGACAAAGTAGGCTTGCCAAATAGTCTATTGGAAGGGAGCCAATAAGACAACTGTAGGTTACTAATACAACAAGACCATAAGAAGGTTCAAAAGTCTAAAGGTCCCATAGGAGGTTTGGGAATTAGACTTAAGGAGGTGAACCATAAATGGTTGCAAAATTAAACCTGTTTCGATAGGATCGAAAAGGCCGTGTATTTAGTGGGAGCTCTTGAGCATCCAAATTGAGAATGGAATTCTCAATGACGTTTCCTGTAAAGGCCAAGTATGACGGTCTCTGATAAAGGGAACGATCGAATCTCGTTAGACGAAGATCGATCGAAGTTTTGCCCAATTACCTTAGCTCGTGTAGACGTAGACTCAAAATTGCCAACGTAAGGAACATGGCACTTGCTAGGAGTCACGCACAAGGAGCCATGGTTTTGGCAAGCCTGTGTCCCGACAAAGTCCTTGAACATGTAGAAGGATCCTACATACATCAAGGGACTAGTGGGAGACAAATTAGACTCAGTGTCTAATTTGTACAAGTTTACGACAGAATAATACTAACGTTGCTTAGAATCGCATTTCTTAAATTGATCATATTCCAAGTTCCCTTTAAGAACAAAACCCGAATGTCGTAGAGGTACGAGCGATTAATTGATCATATCCACGGAAACACGGTTAGACCGTATTGCTTCGCAAGGAAATATAAGCGGACTCACAATACCTTAGTCGGTATCGTAGATTACTCATACTCAGAGGATTCTGAACAAAGTGGGTAATTGACCTATTGGTGTAGTGGGAGATTGTTAGAATAGGTGACCAGAAAGTCATGGTATTGGCTGTTCTGAGAAACCATTCGTCAATCTGTGAACAAGTAATATTATGTTAATGAATGCAGTAAGGATTCATAGGCATGAGTTTGTTGTACTTACTGCTTGCATCGTTACGATGTCACAACAAACGCCCACAGACTGAAATATATATTTTCGGGAAATTGGAACTACGCTTGGAGGTAGGGTTTATGAAATCAGTTTCGCCGAATTGTCTGAAATACTCCAAGTCAAGGAATCTCGAGACAGGGCATCGAGAAATCCATTTGAGACTTGCACTAAGCATCTAATGTCGTGTTTTCATCGACGGGTGACGAGGATCGTCTAAGTAGTATTAGTGGGTCGGCCCTGCTGGGGAGCGGCCGACTGAGGTGACTCGCGGGAATCGTCATATGGAAGCTACTCGGGCTTGGTCGGAATGACTCGTATTTCCAGTTCCGATAGTACGGGATTAGTCTCGCGACTTGAGGATCACGGCAGTCCCCTACAATACTAAGGCTGTATCTTGGATCTGGTGAAATTTGACCGATTATATCACAGGGTTATCATATGCCTCGTCCACTGCAGTCGGAGTTATGTAAGAAGGTGAATTCCAAGATAGGATTGTCCTTGTCAAAGGATATGAACAGCAAGATCTCTATGCGCTCGAAATGGTTTAGACTCACAAAGTCTATGGCCATAGCACTTGATGTAGTGGGAAAGGAATTTCCTACGTCGAGTTAAAACCTATCTCGAGCATTTATGCATAAGTTGCCTAGTCAAAGATGGGAACCGACCCCTAGACTAAAGGCCGGGAGACAGGCGACAGGGGAGTAGGACCGTCCGTACGTATCGAGCGTTCGTAGGACCTAGCAACCTAGCGTATAACTCGAGTCTAAATGTTTACACCATAAATTCACAGCTAGTCTCTAGTGCCAATGGACGTTGCTAAGATGGCCACCCATGGTAACGGACTACTTTGGTTATGAAATAACAAGTAGGTCCAAGTCTAGCTGAAAGGTGAACCTAAAGAGTCACACGCCGTCTAAGACCAAGCCAAAGAAAGGGATTAATTGGAATTAATTCCGGGAGAAGGTTTAATTTAATGGAATTAAATTATACTTCTTGAGATTCAAGCCTCCGATGGATTATTTGGAATAATCGGGCTTGAGTTCAATAAATTAGATTTTATTGAATTTTTTATAAAGCATGGGCTTTTCCTTTTTAATTCGATTAAAAAGGGGTGAATTAATTAATTAGTGGGGCTTGGTATTTAAATAGGATTTAATATAAAGTCCATGGGACTATTAATTTAGAATTAAATAAATCCATTCTAGGAATTAATTAATGGGCTCGGTACTATTAAATAAGATTTAATATAAAGTCCATGGACTATTTAAATTTAGAATTAAATAAGTCCTTTCCATTAATTAATTAATGGGTCTTCAGTATATTAAATAGGATTTAATATAAAGTCCATGCGACTATTTAATTTTAGAATTAAATAAGTCCTTTCCATTAATTAATTAATGGGGCTTAGTATATAATATGATTTAATATAAAGTCCATGGGAATATTTAGAATTAATAGGGCCCATTCCAAAAGGCCCATCAAAAATGGATGGACAAACGAGATTTGATTAGAGAATGATGAGATGAAGGGCCATGATTAATTGACTTAATCAAAGCCTAATTTGATAACGGATTTGACTAGGTCAAAATCCTAGTCAAGTGTGTCTCTTTGGAAGAGTTTGAGAAGGAATAGGAAATTCCATCTTCTATAAATACTCAAAAAACACACACTCACACACTAGTATGTCTGTACAACTTCATCTCTCATCTCTCTCAAGATTTTCGTCCATCCCTTCTTTTCTCTCCAAGAATTATAACTTTGTTTTCTTAATTTTTATTCAAGTTAAAGAACATAAGAGACATTGATTGCATTAATTCAATAGCGTGTATCGATGTCTCTTCTCCCCAAATAATTTCTTTTGCTAGCACAAGGGTTTGTTTGCTTTCCGGTGGAGCGAGTGAGATGATTTAGAGGGTCTCTCTTCTTTGAGATCTTGGTGCAAAACGGGGAACAATGCATGTGCCAAAACTAAGACAAAACTACAAAACCGGTAGGTTTTTTAATTATGTTTTTTTCGGTTCTAATTCTATGGCCTCCATGTTGTGTTTTTAATTGAACTGAGATACACCAAACGCCCGGGAGAATCAAGGGCACACCCCTTGATTCGTTATGTATGTTATGCGTGATTTAAATTCGTTAAATTATGCTTTGTAATTTTTTTATACGCACTATTTCGCGCGCTTCCGCTATATCGCGCTAATCTCCGGGCCGATCTACATAATCTTTCAGGTTGTTGCTAGCTTGCTCGAGATACCCTTGCGTTAGTCGAAGATCAAACACGCTATGGTTCGAAACATCTCCTGTCTATGTGCATAATCGCTCGCGTCAGGGAATCTGGTCATCCACGTCGCTGTCCCCATATGAGCGGTCACGGCGTTCCGCGAATTGTATAAGGGTGTTCCCGGTTGTTGCACCATGTAACTCCTCACCCACAAAACCTTAATACAACAAGTTGTTGTTTGTTAAGCACTGCCGAAGTTCTCCATTCGCCAATTTGGTCTTGCTATTGTCCTTGCTGCTCGACTGGTCTAGGATTTTGATTAAAAAATCTCCCGCATAGAGCCAGGGCCGGATGGATAACGTACTAGCTTGCGTAGTAGGTCCATGATGGCGTTTCGCTTCACTACTTTCTGAGTGTCGTAGAAACGTGTAAATCTCCAGCTATCAGTTCTGTTGACATGGATTGTGTCGTCAATTGTGGTGGTCGGAGTTAAATTGCAGCGAGACCCAATGTCTTTCCTCCATCTTATAGTGGAGCTCCTCCTTTCCCTTTCGCATCCACTCAAAACGAAGTAATCCAATCTTGATTTCAGACTCTCGCATCTCCTAGCAGAGCGCTTGGTCTCGGAGATAAAAATTAAGCAGGGGTTGTGAAGACGAACAAGATCGTCAAGGGTACGAACTATCTAAGGGGACCCCAGCCCTTAACAATTCCAAACGAGGAGTCATGGCGATTGGCGGGGCTGAGTAGCAGCCTCCGCCATTAGATTCATCTGAGCTTTCATCGACACAAGCTTCCTTCTATTTGCTTCTTGCACTCTTGACCAACATCAGGAGGCTAGTCCCCGGTCCTCGTTTCCCCATGACGAGACGAGTAGTTGATCTAGCCCTTCATCCCCTACGGTGTTGAAGCTACCCTTTTGTGCACCGGCACGGGCTGTGATGCTAGATAGATAGGGGATCCAACTCGCATCGTTAGGAAGATCGCCTTATAGATGTCCCGACTAGGTGCAAGTGGTCCTTTGGTCGCGCCTCGTCTTGATGCAACCCTCGGAATATCCGGCCCCTTGGTTGGGCAAAAAAGCTCCCTTAGCCCGTGACCCCGTCAGTTTTCCATCAAAACCTGCGATTCGTTGGTTCACTTGGTGGTCCACCTGACACAGGGCAGTTTTTTGGGATAAACGGATTTCGAATCGGTAACCTCTATATCCTCCTGATGGGCCTCTCCCATGCCCCCTCTGGAAATGATTTGCTGCATGAGGGAAAACTTTTTGGCCTGTCCTTTCGTCATTCGGGTCCCTCTCCTTCACCCGAAACATAATTCTAGGCCCATTGCATCCCTTCCTGCCCATCAGTATCTGCCCGCCTAGCCTAGGTGTCGAAGGATCTAAATATGTCCTTACCTCGTCGACCTCCTTCCCTCGGAAAGTGTCGCGCGGTGTTTGCATAGGAGCCGGCAATGGTGGTGAGTCATCCTCCTCCCCCTGTGTAGGGCATGGGGGCTCTCATCCATGCCATAGGGGGCGATTCTGATTCGGGGTCCTCTAAGAAAACCTTTCTCGAAGAGTAACTCACATTACTGTCCCAGGTGTCCTAAACATCCGCATAGGTAATAGAATCGACAATCTCTCATAGGTGAATGTGGACCACCAAATCCTCCCCAGAATGATGGCCGAAAGCCGCAGTGCTCGTTTGACGGGATATTAAACATCTTAGGGCAACCCGAATATTAGGAAGGCTCCCCATGGGTGGCCGTGTTCATCCAGTTCTAACTCCCTAAATTTCCCAATTCAGTTGCCGATGAGGGTCCCTATACCTTGATTCATTCGGGCTTATGGGCAGATCATGAATCTGCACATTGAACTCGCTCAATTTGGTCTACGTGCATGGGGTTCTTCTCTTCCCCTGTGCCTATTGAGGATCAAAAAAGGCTACATTGAAAGCTCCATGGCAGCCGGATAGAGCTCGATTCATGTCTATAACGTGGGAGAAGCAAAGTAAGGAAACGCCCCTCAGGGAGTTGTTTAATGGTCTAACCCTTCACCTCATTGTGGCATGCCTTCAAACGGAGCGACTCATGCCGCTAAAAATTATAAGCTTCTATTCTTTAACACTCGCCCGACCAAGAACAATTGATATTGCCCGAATTCCCTATGCCAACACTTCATCTGGCATGTCCATCCCAGCGTCTCATCATTCCGTCAACCTTGAGGCCCCCTTTTCAACTGTCCCATAATTCCATCCATAGTCATCGGCGTCCCTGTAATAAATGAGATCTCTAACCTTGGTACCTTTTTATCGGAGTACACGACGCTCCTCGCAAGCCCCGACTCAGCTGAAGAAGAAAAAGAAAACACCACGACGAAAAAGAGGGAAAACAAGCAAAGAAATCTAAACCTAGAAACAATGAAAACGAAAAACCTAGCCTAAAGAGGAAGGGAAAGAGAACTGGAAAAATAATTAGATACCGCAAAGGAAGCCCGACATGGCGGGGAACTATGGATGTGCATGGAAAAACCCTTGCAAAACCGTGAAGTGCAAAGGTTTGCATGTCGGTCGAAACGTTGAAAAACTAGACAACAATATGGTCGTCGATCAAGGAGTGGCAGCAAAACCTCACTCACTCGTGCCCGCGTTCGGTGGAAGCATTTGTTGAGATGGTGGTGAACTCGCACAAGGACTCTCAAAGAGAGAGAACACAACTCTCAAAGAGAGAGAACGGGGAAAAAGATCAATTATGAGTTGCCTCAATTTTGGGACAAAAAAAATCTCATTTTTGCTTCTATAACTTTTGGCCTTTTATTTAGTTTGATTTTGATGAGATACCTAAATGTTTGATTAGGCTTTACAAAAATTCAATAACAATAATTAGGAGAAAATGAAATTTTAGTCTATTAATTTAGAGAGGATTCATTTTTGGTCCTACACGAAATAATTTTCACAATTTAGTTTTGTAACTTTAAATTTTGACAATTTTTAAATCTTTTCTGGGCCAATTTAGTCCAAAAATTTCATATTACTTGCACATCACCCAATTATATACAATTTAACAGGTACAAAAGGAAATGTAATACAATGTACATATCTAAATTGAGATTGATTATAATATATTTTCAAGTTTAGTATAACTTAAGAATTTAATATATATATATATATATATATATATGATTGATAAAAATGAAATTTTTATTTTATGTAAAAGTTATATCACCATATATTATAAAAAATTTTATTTAATTTTAAAAAAAATAATATATAACTGTGCATAGCACGGGATTTACGCTAATATATATATATATATTATAATAGAATAGAATAAATAATAGATACACTAGAGTAAATTTAGCATTAATCGCTAATTGTCATATTAAAAATAAATAACCGTTGTAAATAGTCATGGACCACGATCACGCAACGATTATTGGTCGCGATTTTTGCAGGTGTGGCTAAAATATTTGTCATGGCTAACATTTATAAAAAAAATATTTGCTACGACTCATAGTGTGATGACAATCTTTTATTATTTTTTTTTGTAGTAGATAGTCTAAGTTTTTATATCGAATTTTATTTAACCTAATTATTTACCACAATTTTACTACATAACCAATAGGAAATTTTCTTCTTAGTGGATAGATATATAACATCTTAAATGAATAACAGCAAATAATTATTCCAAATCATCTGCTTGCACAGATTCAATAAAGTATACTTTTCAGATCAAACATGAATTGAAGGTGGGAAAATAAATATTTAAGAGCTCACTTGCCGCACGCAAAAGAATCCAATACATCCCTGGTTCAGACCAAATATACATTACAATCACCAAATCAGAAGAGCGGATTATGTAAAATGTTAAGGGTTAATTACATTTAAATTTTTTCTAAAAATGTAAAATTACACTTCCTCAAAAAAATATTAAAATTATACTTATACCCCCTTCGAATTTTTCTATTTACATTTGTGCACAAAACTAATTTAATCGAATTGAGTTCAAGGGCGGTCCAAATATTCTAATAAGTGATATCTCCCTAGCGTCACTACTTCTAAGCGCTCTAAAGGGCCCTACCCAAATTATGACCAAACAACTCGCACATAGACCCGATTCATTTCTAGGCTTGCTTTCTTTCAACAAGATGATCAGTCCGGGAGTTCTGGGCATTCATCTCTAGTTTTTACAATGGTTATTTCATTAGTCGGATATTCACCCAAAGGAAGTGCTCGCTACCTTCTTTCATTAGAGTTTGGACAAAAAATATTTACGTTAGAAAAAAAAATTACATAAATATTTTATTTTGCCTTACATTTAATATTCTTATGTATATTTTTGTACTTATAAATAAATAAATGTAATGTATATATAAAGACTACTGAGGATAAATATAATGTATATATTGCTGTACCATAGAAAGTAGAGAAAAAACTTAAAATAGGTGGATTCTGGAGTATGTATAATACATCCAAGCCATTTCTTCCTTTAATGCTTTAATTTACGTTTGGCTTTCTTCTCAAAAAGCACCCAACAAAACAAAGCATTTTACAAATTCCCTATACTCAAATCTACAAACCAAATGATCAGTGCATATATGCAGACTTTATGAAGAAAACAAGATACGAAAAAATTCTTACAGTTAACTGCATTGACGAACCAAACTGGTAGCCGGTTATCTGAGAAACATTAGAATTAACAGTTTATCGTCCTCCTATGCATCACAAAAACAGACAAGAGGCCAGCGGGCGTGGGAATTTGTAACTGATGGTACAAAATTAGTGTTCAACCAAAATGCACAACAAAAGCTCTTCTGCCATTCAAATTCCTCCTCCCCCAAAAACTGAATATCTCTCCCCCTCTCCAATTAACTAAAGACTATATATATACACTAGCAAGTGAGGGGGCGAAAAGACAATATCCCCCCCCAACTGCCCACTAACCCCACTAAGTTAGTGGGTTTAACCGCCAACCACCATGGGTACAAAGGTAATTTCATAATATCCCTCCGGAAAATTACATCTTGGTCCTTAGTTAAATTCCTGCACCATCAGTAGCCCCCCCAACTCCTAAATATTCCTGGAATATTTAGGAGTTGAATCAGATACATATGCTTCGTTAATTTGCAGGATTGACTCCTTTCTAACATTCATGTATATTTGTGAAAAGTTTGTACACTGTTTCAAAGAAGTCGGTTTATTTTGATTCATTCTATGGTTAAGAAGACAATTGTCTACTAGACTTTTTTAGTTTCTTTCTCTCATACTTGAGAACCTGTATAGTAAGTCTTTTCATGGTAACCGAATTGGTATACTTCTTAAATATCTATAATAGTTGGACTTTTGGTCCTCAACCCGAGCTCATGTTTAGATGATGGTTAATCACTGACATTTATAACTAATAAGCTGCCATGACCTAGACAATTTTCATTCTATTTAAATTCATTTTCTCCAAGTTTACGGATAGTCAAGCATAGGCTTCAATTTATTATGAGACAGAAAAATCAATTTAATGAAGTTTTTATTACATTCTTACAATGTCAAACAACTCAATATTATGGGCATCGATGAAAAGGAATTCCTATCCCCTTTATATTTTTGTTGTAAGCTTCAATTATTTTGTATGCCTCAAGGAAACCTTAGCTCCGGGGCTTTTTTCTGATGCGCCTCAAGGAAGCTTTTTGCTTCGGGGCTTTTGTGTGCCTCAAGGAAGCTTTTTGCTTCGGGGCTTTTTTGTGCATCAAGGAAGCTTTTGCTTCGGGGCTTTTGTGTGCCTCAAGGAAGCTTTTTGCTTCGGGGCTTTTTTGTGCCTCAAGAAAGCTTTTGCTTCGGGGCTTTTTTGTGCCTCAAAGGAGCTTTGGTTTCGAGGCTCGTGAGGGGCCATCCCGCTCTAAGAGTATCGACACACATTTTTTTTATTTATTCTTCGCGATATGCGTACTTAGCCCAAGAAGCTTTTAAGATATTTAGTATAAATGAAGTTATTAAGCATTTATTGCCATGGACTTTTATATATATTTTTACTTAGAATTTAAGAGATATTATTCTCTAAATATTTCAATCACAGGAAAATAGAGGCAAAAAACCAGAAAACGGCGCACAGGAGGGGAAGAGCCGAGAAATCCTCGTACCATCTTCCCCTCAAAACAAAAATAATTCTTTTATTATGTGCTTTTTTGTCAGATGGATGCTCCTATCCTGACAGATGTAACCTATACAAACATAATAGTCTTCCAACTCATACTACCATCCACCGACGTACATATATAAATGCTAACAAATATGCCGGAATATTTAAATAAAAATCAAAACTAATTCCCCTAAAAATATTTATTCCTTCGGGATCCTGTATTCACCAAGAGCTTGACCGAATCTTTCGAGAACTCTTGCACTTTTCCACATGGTCAAATTCGATTCAGCCTTCATTGAGCGTGTAGGGGTCTCAAGATATATTCCTCGCACACAACGTAAATTTAGAATTAGAGAAAATTATACATTTAATCAACACAAATCATTTATTAATTAATTACTCCCACTATTCTACCCCCTCAATTTGTTATATAACGGTTTGATTAATCATCGTACGTATGACAAAAGAGAGATGATATGTGATTAAAGAAATATTCGTAGGTAAGCATGCTGAGAGTTATTGTAATTAATCATAAATTGAGGTTCTCATATACGGATTTTGTGAAAGTCTTCCAAGGTACACTACAATTCAACTGACCAAAAGTTAGACAACTTATCATTACTACTTTTATTGAGCCTAGTTAATCCTTGCATGCGAGAGGCAAGAAGACAAGTAATTAATATGTAGCACTGGTTACCGATTAAAGTATCTATGACCCATCAAAAATGACCACTGGACCAGTAAGGCAAGAAGACAAGCTACAAAATGAAGCTGATCAAAGGATTATACCGAGCAATTCAATGCCAGATGAATGCCAAATACAGAACATACAGACCACATCAACGCTGAATGAAAATGCAAGTTCACAGAACAATTTAAATGGAGTTTCATTATAGATTAGGACCCCAAAATTCTATATCATATCAGGGGAACACATGAATTGAGACAAAAATTATGCATAGATGGCGTGCATCATCTTATTCCACTCTGCTCTATCTAGTCAATTAAAAATCTATGAGAAATTCAATTTACCTATTACAGGGAAATGCTTACAGCTTTTTCTCTTTATACAGAGTGAAAGCCGAGCCTCATCTCATTGAAGAGCTCCGGTTAAAGTGGTTAACATAATTTGCATGCATAAACACCAATTTATACATCCAATATTTAAATAGCAGGCTCTCGATATACAATCTAAAGTTATACTCTTAACTATTTACGAAAGTGGTTAATCTACTGAGATGAATGAAGGGACTTAACACATTTACTCCTCAAGTAGTTGCAGCCAAAGGAATTAGACCAGTAAAACAACAGCAAGGATTTCATTTGAAATAACAGTTGCAATTACCCATCAGAGAAGAGTGAATGAGTGGGAGAGAGAAGCTGAACACTAAAAATGTGTATAAATTACCTCATTGAAGATAATACCAGATGCGATTCGGAGAGATTCCATATCATTTCCCGACATCCTCAAGGAGTACAATAGGCACCTCCCTTCACCACGGAAACGGCTGGGGAAGGTACCGGCTGACTCGGCAATGTGCGGGGAGTCCAACGGTAGTGGTCTCGGAGACTGTGCCGTCCGTACGCCGGCGAATCGACGGTTGAACCGAAGCGGGGCGCGATTCGGGGTTCGCCGGAAAACTCAATTAAAATGCAGTCCAAGCGGATGGAAATGCTCGCCGTGCAGAGGGGAGTCGTTTGGTGTACGTCCTTGCCGGTGGGCCGCTCGAACGGCATCTGAATCTGACGAGAGAGAGAGAGAGAGCGCTCGAGAAACTACGCGCGGCCTCGTTGAAAAGATCGGCGAGAGGCGAACCAGATGATGGGGCGCGTGAGCAGGGATACGCCATCGAACGCTCCTGCCATCAGACGGCGGCAACGCAATGCAAATCTCCTTATCTTTTGATTTTGCTACTGAGTTTTTTTTTCCTCAAACCACACTTTAGCCCCTGTGATATTGTCAACCACTGCAGCTTCGTCAATCTGGGTCTCCCTCTGAATTTTTTATTCTTTACCATTCTGGTGTCTCCATCACAAAAACGAACTGGGTCCTCTGAATTTCTCAAACTCAAAGAAAATATCGGAGGTTCCCACAGACGACGCCATTTTGATGGTACAAAATTAGTGTTCAACCAAATGCACAACAAAAGCTCTTCTGCCATTCAAATTCCTCCTCCCCAAAAACTGAATATCTCTCCCCCTCTCCAATTAACTAAAGACTATATATATACACTAGCAAGTGAGGGGCGAAAAGACAATATCGTCCCCCAATTGCCCACTAACCCCACTAAATTAGTAGGTTTAACCGCCAACCACCATGGATACAAAGGTAATTTCATAATATTCCTCCGAAAAATTACATCTTGATCAATAGTTAAATTTCTGCACCATCAGTAACCATGGTCTTACAACAATGAAATGGATGCTTCCCGAGGAAATTCCCGAATTTGCAAAAGGAGAACTCATCACATCTAGCTTCGGTCGCATCATCCCCAATTGGAAAAAGGAAACACACGCAGTTGCCACCACAGCGCGCACTGAACCATGAGAGTTCAAAGCCATATAGCAGAGAGCTATGGATTTCTGAAAGAGAAAAACTCGTTTCGTCCTTAACTGGCAACGAAGTCATCACTATGCGTTCTATTCTACACATATCCTTAACATCTAATCCATTGAAGTGACCGAACTTTACGTATGTTCGCCTTCTATTGGAGGTAGAGTCGGTGAAACTATAGTTTCTGTCGGCACAATGATCTATTTCCAGCCAGCGAGAACTATTCACGGGATAAGGGCAGCTCATTAAAGTGATAGGTGTATTCATATTTACCATATCAAAAGGATAACCACGTTTGAAATTGTATGAACCAAGAGAGTACTGAGGGAAAGAGCAACTGTCGTTTGTTATGCCAGCATCAACAAGGCGAATGGTGTAGTCGGAATAGATGATTGCTTGGACAAGGTATCTGTGAGAATTGAGATATACGGAGGTGGTATTGTTTTCACATTCTAGTTCATAAATGGGATTGCCGCAGTGTTTTGGATCGTCTTTCAGTCTGAAAGGGTTACTGATATTGTGAATATTGCCACAGGAAGAAGGCGGACATTGGGGATTAAGCTCTCCATAGGATGTTTGAAGGAAATAGACCATAATCAAGCAAGAAAACAACATGATTTCAAAGCCTTGGGATGAATAATTGGGGGTTGCGGACTATGAATTATGAAGACAAGATAAGGGGGAAGACTAGACTTTGTGGAATATGAAGAGAAGACGCGAGGGGGTAGACTAGTCTTGGTCGTCCACTCCTCCCAATAATTAAGCAAAACAGTCAAGCTTGTGAAAGTGAATCATTCAATTGAAGCAAGGCCCATCATCTGGTCCAGTTAAGTTAAACTCTTTCTGGGTTGCTTCCTTCTATCAAATGCAGTCAATTCAAGGACAATTTCCACAGAGGAAAACTCTCATCCACCAGTTTGAGAGATAACCGCGTGTAGAACCAGCCTGATATCAATATATTGATTCTTTCTTTGACATGAGAGAGAAGTTTTGCATAGGTAAGATGTCGGTATTACTTATCTTTGCATTTTTCATTTTGTTCTTTCCACTGCTTGGAGTAAGAAGAGATGATTGTATGCCGACCAGATGCAGAAAAGGTGGCCCGTTAATTCAGTCTCCTTTCAGGCTTAAATATCAACATCCAGAATATTGTGGGTATCCAGGTTTTGATGTATATTGTGATGAGAAAAATGAGACTGTGCTTGTTCTGCCTATATCTGTAAATGTTACAGTAAAGAAAATCGACTATGCGTCTCAAATCGTTTATCTTTACTATCCTGGAAAATGTCTCCCCCAGAAGCTACCATATCTGAACTTATCTGTCTCCCCATTCCATTTTATGGACGCATACATATATGACTACAACCTATTCAACTGTTCAGGTCCACGAGTAGATCTTTATGACTTCATTCTCATCCGTTGCTTTGATGATTCCAACCACTATTTCTACGCCATTCCTTATGCCTTAAACATTGATCCATATGACGTGACTTCTTGTCCCAGCGTTCATAAAATTTCATCTGTTCCATACGGTATACTTGATAAATCCGATCTCCATTTGGCCTGGTCTGAACCAGCATGTGGCCTCTGCGAATGTCGAGGACAAAGATGCAACTTGAAAAATTACACTAGAGGAGATCAAATCCAGTGCATTGACAAAGAGAAGACCAATCCAGATATATCATTCATCCCAAAGTCTAGTTGGATGCTATCTTTTCTTTCCATGACACATAGTAGTGAAGCAAACTTCGTGGTTTACTTCGGTTGGTCACAGGACAATCAAACAAGCCACTAATTCCAGGTGACGATTTCCTTTACTACTCGAAGCTTTAAACTGTCCTGATTTTTCATATTTTCCTCATAAGGGATGTGCTAAAAATCTTTGTTTTATCATTCTGTTATACAGGCGCAACGTTAGGTTCCGTTCTTGTTGTGACGATATTCGCAGCTCTTTTCCTACTTTACAGATCAATTAGAGTGGGCAAGGAGAATGAGCTGAAGATCGAAAAGTTTTTGGAAAATTACAGAGCCCTTAAGCCCACTAGATTCTCTTATTCTGATGTTAGAAGGATCACTAATCAATTTCGTGAAAAACTGGGTGAAGGAGGTTATGGAATTGTGTACAAAGGAAAGTTATCAAATGAAATAAATGTTGCAGTGAAGGTACTCAACAATTCCAAGGGAAACGGCGAGGAGTTTGTCAATGAAGTAGGTACAATTGGGAGAATACACCACATCAACGTAGTCCGTTTGGTGGGCTATTGTGCTGAAGGATTCAGAAGAGTTCTCGTATACGAATTCCTGCCGAATGATTCACTGGAAAAGTTCATTTTCCGAGCAGGTCTCAAGAGAAATTCCCTTGGTTGGCCAAAGCTTCAGGATATTGCACTAGGCATAGCCAAAGGCATTGAATATCTTGACCAGGGATGTGATCAACAAATCCTCCATTTCGACATCAAGCCCCATAATATATTGTTGGACCACAACTTCATTCCCAAGATCTGTGATTTTGGCCTAGCCAAGCTGTGCGCCAAGGAGCAAAGTGTTGTTACAATGACGGCCGCTAGGGGAACCATGGGCTACATTGCACCTGAAGTATTGTCGAGGACGTTTGGGAGGGTGTCTTATAAGTCGGATGTGTATAGTTTTGGAATGTTGTTGCTTGAAATGGTGGGAGGGCGGAAAAACATCGATCCTGAGGTAAATACTAGCCAGGTGAACTTTCCGCAGTGGATTTATAATCATTTAAGTATAGGAGAAGATCTTTGGATAAACATTGAGCAAGAAGATGATAGAAGCATAGTAAGGAAACTTACTATTGTTGGGCTTTGGTGTATACAATGGCATCCAACAGATAGTCCGTCCATGAAAGTAGCGGTTCAAATGTTGGAAGGAGATGGAGACAATCTCGATATGCCTCCAAACCCGTTTCCAGCTACAAATTCAACCAGTTCTGCTGCAGGAATACGCGGAAGACAGTATCAAGCTGAGTTGCCGCTCATATTAGAAATAGAGTGAAATGCTTGTTTTCTCTCTATCTTGATATATTTATTTCTGATGAATTTTGAAATGCTTAATCTAGGCTTGTGTCGGAAGAATGTTACAAGGTTCTGTTTTTATGAAGATATTTGAGCTGATCATTCTACTGTATAAAAACTTCCTTTGCATTTCATGTAAAAGTTTGTTCTCATATTGGGCTTAAAGCAAACAAATCAATATAATTTTACTCAACTACTTGATGCTTTACATTCCTTCAAGTTAAATTCTGCTTTTAATATTTAAATGCGTCCAATTTATTTAATATTTTAATTTATAGATTCAAAAAAATAAATTTATAAATTTAAATTCAAATAAATTATTATAATAACAAAGATTAATTTTAATTTCGAAATTAATTTTTCAATATTCATATATAAATAAAAAAATTGACAAAATAAAATAAACTTCAAGTAATTTATCAAAATTCTAAAAATATAAATAATTAAATTAAAATAATTCATTTTAATATAATAAAATAAAAATAAAAAATTTAATGGCGGATTTTGTAACAGAACTCGTCGCAAAAGTTTACAACATACAAACAAAAAAAATGTTGGAAAAACAAAACCCGATGTAAAAATCGTCGGAAGATGCGACACAATAAATGTTACAAAATCCATCTCAAAATAGCGCGATAAACTGCATGTCAAATTTGTAATGATTTTTGGGTGTTAAACGTAATATGGTTGGGGTCAAACACTCTTTGTTAGATGATGTCTTGGTGCCAAGTATTAGGTCTATTCACTTGGCTAGCGTTTGCAACAAAATTTGTGGTTGTTCATTTTGTTCTAGCCATTATGTATTCAAAAATACAGTTATTATCAACAAAACCCACAATGCTAAATATCAATATCTTACTATTAAGTGAGAACATCCTTTTGGCGTCTTCACTTTTTTTGATTTGCCAAATTATATATTTTTTAATATTTAATTTAATACTTTATTTATTTGTTAACTTTCCACCCTCCTACTCTTTTACACCCCAAATCACTCTTCTAACCCTGCAAGTTGCCCAGTCTTTTTATAAACTCTTTCTTTTTTAAAATACTAATATTTTTAACTTCATCAATTAAAATATATTTTTATAAAAAAGTTACTTCTAAAAATTCTTACTTAATTATGCACACTCATTTGAGTGTACGACACACACTTGTCCTAAATTATTAAAGGTCTGGATTAAATGTAATTTTCGTCGTGTATCTTTTGCATTTTGGCGTTTTAGTCTTTATCTTTTTAGGGTAGCAAATAAGTCGTATAACTTTTTAATTTTTCGCGATTTTGGTCCTTCAGTCGATGGAATTTACAAATATTGCCGGATTTTTTTTTTTTAATTTGGGGCTTTTCTTCCCATTGATAAATTTAATGGACCAAAATTATAAAAATTAAAAGTTATAGGACTTATTTGCTACTCTAGAAAAATAACAGATTAAATTTTAAAAATTCATTCAAGTAAACTGCCAGTCTGTTTTGTAATTATTCTCCAACCCAATCTTGAAAATCCCTATACCTATTTATTCAGCTTAATATCATCTAATATATTTTTATATATGTTATGAAGTATATTTAACACTCTTTATAAAATTTTCATAGTCATTTACTAAGTATAAAATTTTACAAAATTCACACAATTAGATTGCTAGTTGGCGTTACCTTATTATCTGTCTAGTCTAGTGTCTTTTTTGGCTATTGAATCGTTAAGAATTAATTGAGTAACTAGGATCATCAACCAATATAGATATTTATTGATTTATTTTAGGTATCAATTGTAATGAGGCAAATTTGGTATTGAATTATAGATTTGAGTCCATATGATTGTTAGGTTTGAGTTAAGCTATAAGTTTTTCATAGTTTGTTTCTATAGGATTAAATAGGTAGCACACCTATTTTTATTGGGTCGAATGTGAATTAGGTGATTATTAATTGTAAGAATTATGATCAACTGACATATAGGATCCTGCAGTCTCGGAACAAGTGGTTAAATAAATGGACTAGAGCCAGAAGATTCTGGTAAGTGGTTACCTCCCTCTTACGTGATGTTTTCTCAAATATTTTCTTATTTCAAAAGATAATTTTGGATTTAAAAGCAAAATGCGATGCGAGCATATGATATTTTTTTATAAGTTCAAATTTTAGATACGTGTGGTAGGATTTTGCTGTTAAATGTTGATGTAAGCACTTAGTCAAATCCTGAAATTTGAAAGCCATTGTGCTGTGTCAAATTAAGCTATTATTTGTTATTCTTTTGAGCTCTTTTGAAATCGAAATACAGGTGACAAATGTTATGTTATTTTTTTTAAAATAAAAGCATGCTCAAGTTCATCGACTAATAGACCAAACATGCTCAACCGTTAACGAAATCACTGTTAACCAGGAATACTAGAGTTGTTCTGAACCCTCTCAATTGGAGTTAAAAAGTGAGGAGTTACATCTGACCCTCTCAGTTAGAGTTATAAACTGAGAAATTATGTCTGACCCTCTCAGTTGGGGTTATAAACTGAGAATCTATTCTGACCCTCTCAGTTGGGGTTGTGAACTGAGACTATGTTCTGACCCTCTCAATCGGGAATGAAGATTGAGGCTCGGACTATGGGTTATAATTATAGTCACAAATAAGTAAGAGGTTCGTTATGTTGCTAGTGAATGTGAGCATGCCTACTTGGTTAAAATGGTCAATTTATGAAAACACTTGCACTGATCTCTCACATTGTTGTTGTCACCCACAATTATTATGTATACCTTGCTTTTATTGAAAAGTTTAGTGTTATCATTGTCGTGACAAATAATTTAAAATTGTAAATTTCCTCCTTTATCCATTTGTTTTTTTTTTCAAGTTACCATTGTGTGTTAATAAATGATAGTCATTCATTACTTACATATTATGTTCGCATCTGGTAAGAGGTAGAGACTGCTTACTGGGCGATTAGTCGCTCACACCACTTACGATACCTTGCAGATGAAGTGAATGAGGAGTATGGGGAGGAGCGATATTGGGGTTGGTAGCCAATCAAGGTCTAAGTGCTCACATGGCGTCCATTAAGAAGTTCTATGGACAACATTTTTTTAGGAATTACCCTTCCATTGTTTAGGTTTTAGGACTTGATTCTAGAGTTAAAATGTTTATATTTATGTATTTCCACAACAAGTATTGTTTTGGAATTTTTAAATTGTTTAAGTATCAATATTGTTGAGTTTGGATTTATTTTTTTTTGGTGATGAGGGCTTCATGCTACTAAGGCTATGGACTCGGTGGCATGGCCGTGTCGTGACCCCTGATTGAGGGCGTGACATTGAGTGGTATCAGAGCTCAAGTATGATCTTTGGGATATATGTGGTCATGAGGGTTTAGGTTACAAACCTAGATTATAGATTTATACTATGGAATAAAAAGTTTAGATTTGGTCGGACCCTAGTTAAGTATTTGTTGAATAAGCTTGACTTTATCAAACTAAGACTATAGTATTCGATAAGTGATTTTGACTTTAAGTAAGTTAGATTTAGCATCTAAGTAGGTGACTTTGTTCGTCATTGGTAGTTTTAGGTTCGATATCCCATAAGTTTAGTTTGATATTATGAGTCATTAAATTTTTTGTAGATTGTTCAGTGTATTTAGATTATAAATTCAATGTAATATATCGTATATTTTGAGAAACAATATAGAGATTATTTTGAATAGTTTATCGGAGGATTAAAGAAACAAGCAAAAGCTTTTCACTATGTCTAATGTTGGAATTAATGGGTGCTAGTGCTATTTTATAAGAAAAAGAAGTCAAGCCTACAGACCATATGATGCTCCCGCTTTATATATACCTAGTTGATACGAAGTGTTGGATTATGAATTTTGGTTATAGAATACAAAATCAAAGTTATTACGACCTAGTTGCCTAAGAGTTTCTTTACAATGTATTGAGAAAGAATTGTACGATAGTAATCTATACTTCTAAGAAAATCACTGGACGTCAAGTTTCGAGGACGAAACTTCATATAAGGGGGGGAGAATGTAATACCCGCACCCAATCGAGTCAAACCAACTAGTTTAACCCTTATTGATACACCTTGACTAGTTTTTTTTTTTTTTTTCAGATTTATTTTGATCTCTCTTAAAAGTTAGATTTAAAATATTTTTTTGGAGACTTTTGATAGAATACAACCTCCTAAACCTATATATACCCAACCACCATTCAAAAAATAGGAAAACATACCCTATTCAAACTCTAAAACCTATTTTCTTCTACACATCTCTCCATAGGCGAAAATACACAAATTCAACCTTCAATTGCCATAAACTCACGATATCCCACGTCTAAATTGAGTCGTATTAGGAAGGACATGGAAGGAAGTTGAAGCACTCCGTTGCACTATGTTTTTTAAATATTTACTAAACCTGTAGAGAGTACCTGTTATTTTTAAGAATTTTTGAAGCACCGGAAAAATTTATAAAATTCCTCGAGTCATGTCCTGCAGTGGTGCTCTTTTCTGCAGAACCTTACTCTTTCTGAATTTTTATGATGATTTTTCATGCTCCTTATAAAGATTAATTATTTTTTGTATTCACTTATATGAGTCTTGAGTAACATATGAATTTTTTATGGTTTTCCCACATATGATTGAATTTTAAAAATTCATTCAAGTAAACTGCCAGTCTGTTTTGTAATTATTCTCCAACCCAATCTTGAAAATCCCTATACCTATTTATTCAGCTTAATATCATCTAATATATTTTTATATATGTTATGAAGTATATTTAACACTCTTTATAAAATTTTCATAGTCATTTACTAAGTATAAAAGTTTAGAAAATTCACATAATTAGATTGCCAGTTGGCGTTACCTTATTATCCGTCTAGTCTAGTGCCTTTATTTGGATATTGAATCATTAAGGATTAATTGAGTAACTAGGATCATCAACCAATATAGGTATTTATTGATTTAATTTAGGTCTCAATTGTAATGAGGCAAATTTTTGTATTGAATTATAGATTTGAGTCCATATGATTGTGAGGTTTGAGTTAAGCTATATGTTTTTCATAGTTTGTTTCTCTAGGATTAAATAGGTAGCACACCTATTTTTATTGGGTCGAATGTGAATTAGGTGATTATTGATTGTAAGAATTATGATCAACTGACGTATAGGATCCTGCAGTCTCGGAGCAAGTGGTTAAATAAATGGACTAGAGGCAGAAGATTCTGGTAAGTGGTTACCTCCCTCTTACGTGATGTTTTCTCAAATATTTTCTTATTTCAAAAGATAATTTTGGATTTAAAGCAAAATGCGATGCGAGCATATGATATTTTTTTATAAGTTCAAATTTTAGATACGTGTGGTAGGATTTTGCTGTTAAATGCTGATGTAAGCACTTGGTCAAATCCTGAAATTTGAAAGCCATTGTGTTGTGTCTAATTAAGCTATTATTTGTTATTTTTTTGAGCTCTTTTGAAATCGAAATACGGGTGACAAATGTTATGTTATTTTTTTTTAAATAAAAGCATGCTCAAGTTCATCGACTAATAGACAGAACATGCTCAACCGTTAACAAAATCACTGTTAACCGGGAATACTAGAGTTGTTCTGAACCCTCTCAGTTGGGGTTAAAAACTGAGGAGTTACATCTGACCCTCTCAGTTGGGGTTATAAACTAAGAAATTATGTTTGACACCTCTCAGTTGGGGTTATAAACTGAGAATCTATTTTGACACTCTCAGTTGGGGTTGTAAACTGAAACTATGTTCTGACCCTCTCAATCGGGATTGAAAATTGGGGCCCGGACTATGGGTTATAATTATAGTCACAAATAAGTAAGAGGTTTGTTATGTTGCTAGTGAATGTGAGCACCCTACTTGGTTAAAATGGTCAATTTATGAAAACACTTGCACTGATCTCTCACATTGTTGTTGTCACCCACAATTATTTTTGTATACCTTGCTTTTATTGAAAAGTTTAGTGTTATCATTGTCGTGACAAATAATTTTGAAAACTGTAAATTTCCTCCTTTATCCATTTGTTTTTTTTTTTTTCAAGTTACCATTGTGTGTTAATAAATGATAGTCATTCATTACTTACATATTATGTTCGCATCTGGTAAGAGGTAGAGACTGCTTACTGGGCGATTAGTCGCTCACACCACTTACGATACCTTGCAGATGAAGTGAATGAGGAGTATGGGGAGGAGCGATATTGGGGTTGGTAGCCAATCAAGGTCTAAGTGCTCACATGGCGTCCATTAAGAAGTTTTATGGACAACATTTTTTTAGGAATTACCCTTCCATTGTTTAGGTTTTAGGACTTGATTCTAGAGTTAAAATGTTTATATTTATGTATTTCCACAACAAGTATTGTTTTGGAATTTTTAAATTGTTTAAGTATCAAGTATTGTTGAGTTTGGATTTATTTTTTTTGGTGATGAGGGCTTCATGCTACTAAGGCTATGGACTCGGTGGCATGGCCGTGTCGTGACCCCTGATTGAGGGCGTGACATTGAGTGGTATCAGAGCTCAAGTATGATCTTTGGGATATATGTGGTCATGAGGGTTTAGGTTACAAACCTAGATTATAGATTTATACTATGGAATAAAAAGTTTAGATTTGGTCGGACCCTAGTTAAGTATTTGTTGAATAAGCTTGACTTTATCAAACTAAGACTATAGTATTCGATAAGTGATTTTGACTTTAAGTAAGTTAGATTTAGCATCTAAGTAGGTGACTTTGTTCGTCATTGGTAGTTTTAGGTTCGATATCCCATAAGTTTAGTTTGATATTATGAGTCATTAAATTTTTTGTAGATTGTTCAGTGTATTTAGATTATAAATTCAATGTAATATATCGTATATTTTGAGAAACAATATAGAGATTATTTTGAATAGTTTATCGGAGGATTAAAGAAACAAGCAAAAGCTTTTCACTATGTCTAATGTTGGAATTAATGGGTGCTAGTGCTATTTTATAAGAAAAAGAAGTCAAGCCTACAGACCATATGATGCTCCCGCTTTTATATATACCTAGTTGATACGAAGTGTTGGATTATGAATTTTGGTTATAGAATACAAAATCAAAGTTATTACGACCTAGTTGCCTAAGAGTTTCTTTACAATGTATTGCGAAAGAATTGTACGATAGTAATCTATACTTCTAAGAAAATCACTGGACGTCAAGTTTCGAGGACGAAACTTCATATAAGGGGGGAGAATGTAATACCCGCACCCAATCGAGTCAAACCAACTAGTTTAACCCTTATTGATACACCTTGACTAGTTTTTTTTTTTTTCAGATTTATTTTGATCCCTCTTAAAAGTTAGATTTAAAATATTTTTTTGGAGACTTTTGATAGAATACAACCTCCTAAACCTATATATACCCAACCACCATTCAAAAAATAGGAAAACATACCCTATTCAAACTCTAAAACCTATTTTCTTCTACACATCTCTCCATAGGCGAAAATACACAAATTCAACCTTCAATTGCCATAAACTCACGATATCCCACGTCTAAATTGAGTCGTATTAGGAAGGACATGGAAGGAAGTTGAAGCACTCCGTTGCACTATGTTTTTTAAATATTTACTAAACCTGTAGAGAGTACCTGTTATTTTTAAGAATTTTTGAAGCACCGGAAAAATTTATAAAATTCCTCGAGTCATGTCCTGCAGTGGTGCTCTTTTCTGCAGAACCTTACTCTTTCTGAATTTTTATGATGATTTTTCATGCTCCTTATAAAGATTAATTATTTTTTGTATTCACTTATATGAGTCTTGAGTAACATATGAATTTTTTATGGTTTTCCCACATATGATTGAATTTTAAAAATTCATTCAAGTAAACTGCCAGTCTGTTTTGTAATTATTCTCCAACCCAATCTTGAAAATCCCTATACCTATTTATTCAGCTTAATATCATCTAATATATTTTTATATATGTTATGAAGTATATTTAACACTCTTTATAAAATTTTCATAGTCATTTACTAAGTATAAAAGTTTACAAAATTCACATAATTAGATTGCCAGTTGGCGTTACCTTATTATCCGTCTAGTCTAGTGCCTTTATTTGGATATTGAATCATTAAGGATTAATTGAGTAACTAGGATCATCAACCAATATAGGTATTTATTGATTTAATTTAGGTCTCAATTGTAATGAGGCAAATTTTGTATTGAATTATAGATTTGAGTCCATATGATTGTGAGGTTTGAGTTAAGCTATATGTTTTTCATAGTTTGTTTCTCTAGGATTAAATAGGTAGCACACCTATTTTTATTGGGTCGAATGTGAATTAGGTGATTATTGATTGTAAGAATTATGATCAACTGACGTATAGGATCCTGCAGTCTCGGAGCAAGTGGTTAAATAAATGGACTAGAGGCAGAAGATTCTGGTAAGTGGTTACCTCCCTCTTACGTGATGTTTTCTCAAATATTTTCTTATTTCAAAAGATAATTTTGGATTTAAAGCAAAATGCGATGCGAGCATATGATATTTTTTTATAAGTTCAAATTTTAGATACGTGTGGTAGGATTTTGCTGTTAAATGCTGATGTAAGCACTTGGTCAAATCCTGAAATTTGAAAGCCATTGTGTTGTGTCTAATTAAGCTATTATTTGTTATTTTTTTGAACTCTTTTGAAATCGAAATACGGGTGACAAATGTTATGTTATTTTTTTTAAATAAAAGCATGCTCAAGTTCATCGACTAATAGACAGAACATGCTCAACCGTTAACAAAATCACTGTTAACCGGGAATACTAGAGTTGTTCTGAACCCTCTCAGTTGGGGTTAAAAACTGAGGAGTTACATCTGACCCTCTCAGTTGGGGTTATAAACTAAGAAATTATGTTTGACCCCTCTCAGTTGGGGTTATAAACTGAGAATCTATTCTGACACTCTCAGTTGGGGTTGTAAACTTAAACTATGTTCTGACCCTCTCAATCGGGATTGAAGATTGGGGCCCGGACTATGGGTTATAATTATAGTCACAAATAAGTAAGAGGTTTGTTATGTTGCTAGTGAATGCGAGCACGCCTACTTGGTTAAAATGGTCAATTTATGAAAACACTTGCACTGATCTCTAACATTGTTGTTGTCACCCACAATTATTTTGTATACCTTGCTTTTATTGAAAAGTTTAGTGTTATCATTGTCGTGACAAATACTTTGAAACTGTAAATTTCCTCCTTTATCCATTTGTTTTTTTTCAAGTTACCATTGTGTGTTAATAAATGATAGTCATTCATTACTTACGTACTATATTCGCATCTGGTAAGAGATAGAGACTGCTTACTGGGCGATTAATCGCTCACACCACTTACGATACCTTGCAGATGAAGTGAATGAGGAGTATGGGGAGGAGCGATACTGGGGTTGGTAGCCAATCAAGGTCTAAGTGCTCACATGACGTCCATTAAGAAGTTCTGTGGACAACTTTCTTTTAGGAATTACCCTTCTATTATTTAGGTTTTAGGACTTGATGCTAGAGTTAAAATGTTTAGATTTATGTATTTCCACAACAAGTATTGCTTTGGGATTTTTATTGTTTAAGTATGAGTATTGTTGAGTTTGGATTTATTTTTTTTGGTGATGAGGGCTTCATGCTACTAAGGCTATGGACTTGGTGGCATGGCCGTGTCGTGACCCTTGAGTCGGGGCATGACAAAATATATATTTAAGTCTTAATGGTCCTTAGGATTGAATATGTTGTGGAAAAGAGATGATATGTATTGCACTAATCTCAATGAATAATATATTAATCCAAACAAAGTTTATTGGTTATACGGCTTTTGATCTCAAGTGTTTCTAATATGTTTATAAACAAAATATAGATAACTCTGGCATATTTATAGTGGTACGAAAAATTATTTATAGATAACATTTTCACTAGGTTACACACTTAAAATGTTAAGCTAGAGTCAAGATTAAATTCACTATTGAAACTATTTTAAAATTTGCGTAAACGAATGCTAAATGTGTAGACCCTCCTACTGTGTGGGGTGAAAAATGCAATTACCCCTCTAAGACGAAAAATTCACTATAGTCACTATTGAATTTTTTTTTATCATATTTCAAATTTTTCCATCAACCTCGCCCGATTTTTGTACAACTTTTAAATTTTTTAATTTTAAAAAGAAAAAAAATAGAACAAAGGCAAATTTGAAAATATCATGCTTCCATCCAAGGATTACATAATTTAATCAAGCATTAGGAGGGTATTGGTAAATTTTTCAATCAACGAAGTGACAACGCTTCATGCCCCTGGTCGGATCGACCCGTTTATAGTTGAACAAAACGACATGCAAGTCGTCAAGAAGTTGTAATCCAATTGAATTATCTGTTCGACTATCCCGTAAAAGTCATTGTTTGTGTCTGTATACGAAGAGCTTTTCACACCTACCCTATAAAACATAGTTGACTTATCGACATTGTGATCCTCTGTGTGGAAATTGTGACCATAGAGAAAGTAACATGGCCACGTTGTCACAAGTGTGGCTGGCCCACAATAGATTAAATATAATTTTCGTCATGCATCTTTTGTATTTTGGTATTTTAGTCCTTTATCTTTCTAGGATAGCAAATATGTCCTATAATCCATCCATTAGTAAAATTCACGTACTACTTGACATCAACAAAAAAGTTACATAAAAATTCATATTTCTACCAGATTAACTCATTACAGACTTAGGGTCAAACAAATATTTTCTTATCGAACTACCCTTATAAGTGATTAATGATTAATTTAAATCCAAGGTAAATTACAACGAGCTCCCCTGAGGTTTGACATAATAACAAATATCCACTTGTTGTTTGTAAAATTGCCAATACCCTCTAATTTTAACTATCGTCTAACAACAACCCCAATCCGTTAGTCTCCATTAGCACTACAAAAAAATTATTTTATAGTAACTGCTTTTGTAACGGCCAAATCATTAATTTGGAACAACTTTTTGACTTTGTAACGGCTTTTATAACTGTCAAGGAATTAGTCGCAATTTCATGAGTTACAAAAAATTTGTAACGGCTTAGTTGAAAGCCGTTACAATTTGGAACGGTTTTTGCAACGGCCTACGTCAGCCGTATAACTTGACCGGATGGAGAAAATGAATTTGGATCTGTTTTTGGAACCACCAATATAACTTTATTGTATTTATCTTGGAACGGCTATTGTAACACACACTGTAATGGCTTGACTTCGGATTTGGAATGAC
Source organism: Sesamum alatum (assembly GCA_034509735.1). Lineage (NCBI taxonomy): Eukaryota > Viridiplantae > Streptophyta > Magnoliopsida > Lamiales > Pedaliaceae > Sesamum > Sesamum alatum. The sequence goes on along the minus strand of JACGWO010000007.1, from coordinate 8,402,415 downwards.
GTTTTGCATTATTTTTGTAACTACTTTATTTCGATATTAATGATTACTTTTTTCATAATCTTCGGAACGGCCGTTGTAACGCTTGGTGCAACCATTTTTGTAACTGCGTTTGTTATTGTTTTGATTTTGTTTTTTTACCGGTTTTTTGGGCCGGCCTTTGTAAGAATCTTATGCACGGTCTTTGGAACGGCTTTGTAATTCTATGATGTGCAGATGTATTCTAAAAGCCGTTATAAAAGCCGTTACAAGATTAAATTTTATATTTGTTATTTTATTTAATTTAGTTCAATTTTTTATTTAATATATAGTTTAATTTCTTAAATGTGAAATATTCATTATATATGTAATTTAAGTTTTTAAATGTGAAATATTATATAAAAAGCATAAATAATATAACCGACAAAATAAAAATATTGTTTAAACATTATATTTTATAAAATAAAAATCCTAAACTAGACGAGTCTGTCCGTTAACAGTGTCTTCCTCGTCCTCGTCGTCGGTTACCGGGGGATTAGTTGGAGGCTGTGGAGGAGGCATAAAGGTAGGGTCCATCTGCCGCATAAACTCTTCGAGAGCCGCGACCCGATCATCAAGGTGGGGGCGTGCCTGTTGTGGTGACGAGGACGATGGTGTAGCGGACGAGCTAGGCTGTGATGGTCCAGTATTTGTGCAGTGGAACTCGGAGCCAAGACCGAATATCTAATAACGACAGAAAAATTCAAAAAACATAGGAAATATATTTAGATTTTTTTTAATAATGACAGAAAATTATTTTGTAAACTTACAAAAATTTACTTATTTTTTTAAAACAAAATACAGAAAATATAAAACAATGACAGAAAAATTCAAAAAAAAAGGAAATATATTTAGATTTTTTTTAATAATTACAGAAAATTATTTTGTAAAATTACAATAATTTACTTATTTTTAAAAAAAAATACAAAAAATATCCAACAATTACAGAAAAAAAGGGGAGAGAGGGGAGGAAAAAGGTGAAGAAAAAAACCTAAGTGACACATATATACTAAGCCCACACCGTTCCTAAAGCCATTCCTAAAGCCGCTGCAAAATGTGTTACAAAGATTGAAAAGTCATGCCTAAAGGTATTACAAAAAATAATACTAATGGTGTTACAAATTGAATGGCAAACTATGATATTTGATAAATCGTCCCTAAAAGTAAAGTTAGATATGATGTAATGGATAGAAAATTACATTTCATAATGTTTTAGAATTATTGGGTACACAAATGTCGAGATATCGTACTCGAAACATAAGCATAATCATTGAAGATGGTGGATCGTTTAATCAGGCCATCAGATTTTAAATCATACCATCGGATTTGATCTAATTGACATATTTTTATATATACTTATATTTGGTATAAATCGGGTGCCCGGATTTTAAGATATTTTACTTGAAAACATAAATTTTTGAAAGTAAACAAATTTTGTAACGGCTTTTTCCATGGTTTTTATATATTAAATTCTTGGACGGATTTTAGTATAGTTTTTGGGACGGCCAATTAATTAAAAGGAATCCTCTCAAAATTTTTAAATTTTCCACCGAAATTTTGTATCGGTATTTGATGCGGCTCTTGTAACGGCTTTTCTTACTTTAAAAAACCGTTACAAAATAACAAGGCCGTGTCAAAAATCATGACAAATTAGTAACTTCGATGTTTTTTGGAACGCCATTTGTTACATTTTTTTAATTTATATATTTGAAACGGCTTTTCATACATCCTTTAGAACGGTTCCCTTGTAGAAAAAATTTGAACCGTTCCAAAATTCATGAGGAACTGCAAAAGCTGTTACAAATTGCGATGACCTGAATGAAATAACAAAGCCGTGCCAAAAATCATATGAAATTAGTAACGACTGATGTTTTTTGAAACGCCATTTGTAACTTTTTTTTTTCATTTATATATTTGGAACGGCTTTTCGTACATCCTTTGAAATGGTTCACTTGCCAAAAAAATTGAACCGTTCCAAACTTCACGAGAAATTGCAAAAGCCGTTACAAATTGCAACGGTCTAAATTTTTGTAATTGCTTTTGTTATACATGTTATTTGGAACGACTTTTGGATCGGTATGGCCGTTACAAAAAGTTGAATTTTTTTGGAGTTTCAAAATGACGTCATGAAAAATTTTTTCGTTACAAATTTGTGGCAAAAGCCATTTGTATTGGAACGGCCACATGGCCGTTACAAAAAAGTCATTACAAATCCTTGTTTTTTTGTAGTGTAAGTTTCCATCTATTTTTTGTGGTGAACTAACCAAAATGCCCTTGAGGACTATAAATTATAATTTTTATTTATTTTTTAAAATTTTATAAAAAGAATTATGGACTAAGTTGAATTTTTTTTTTAGCATATTTCAAATTTTTCCATCCACCTCGCCCAATTTTTGTACAACTTTTAATTTTTTATTTTTAAAAAGAAAAAAATAGAACAAAGGCAAAGTTGAAAATATCATGCTTCCATCCAAGGATTACATAATTTAATCAAGCATCAGGAGGGTATTGGTAAATTTTTCAATCAACAAAGTGACAACGCTTCATGCCCCTGGTCGGATCGATCCATTTATAGTTGAACAAAACGACATGCAAGTCGTCAAGAAGTTGTAATCCAATTCAAATATCTCTTCGACTACCCCGTAAAAGTTATTGTTTGTGTCTGTATGCGAAGAGCTTTTCACACCCACCCCACAAAACATAGTTGACTTATCGACATTGTGATCCTCTGTGTGGAAATTGTAACCATAGACAAAGTAACATGGCCACGTTGTCACAAGTGTGGCAGGCCCACAATAATGACATTTTAGTGTTCCTTCTTGATGTTTTGCACAAGTAGAATTTAAATCTCACATATAAAGCCCATGCAAAGCATAATAGGTATATTACAAAGTTTCAACTTACCCGACGTTTCAACCATCCTTTGAACTTAGTGGCTACAAGTTGACCAATTATTGGGTCTTCGAAACTATACTTCTCATACAGTTCATTCAAGAAAGACTTGTGCCAAAAAACTGTTAAATATATATATGACATTCAAGTTCTAAGAAATCTACTTTCTACAACCAAAAACTTACTCGTAATATGACATGACTACTTCATAGTTGCACAATGCATACATTTCGATTATGTGACGTTCGGGACCGCTTAAGTATCTACTCTTCGAAGCCCCACTTGCTTGGCCCGGGTGGTTGAAAATAACGCATGCTCAACGTAGTAGGAAATGAATAGCCCGATTTCCTGACAATGTATGCCTCACAAATCGAAGTCTCGACGTGTTGTTCTTCACCTTCTTCAATTCATGTAGAAACCTATACAAATAATTACACTCATAAAATTTTTTAACTATACAAATCAGACACAACTATATGAGTTAATAATGGTTACCTCTCAAATGAGACCATCCAGCTATACTGCGCAAGGCCTCCCACATGAGCCTCGTATGGTAGGTGAACAACTAGGTGCTCCATCGAGTCGAAGAAAGCTGCAAGAAAATTTTTCTAGATGTTGCACATGATGACGAGGACACTGTTTTCTAGCACTTGTACCTTCATGACATCTAGCCTGGTTGAGCATAGGATCTGGAATACAAGGATGGCCTTCATCAACTTGCTCCACATAAACTTAGGAAGCATCTCACGAAGGGCGCAACCTAGATCAACCTATGCATGAAGACGTGACAATCGTGACTCTTCAAACCGTGCAACCTCAACTCGCCATGTCAACGCATCTGGCAAGGTTAGAAGTATATCCATCAGGAACCTCATACACCTCACCCAATCACATATCCTCCTCTTTCGGTCTATGGTCATGATAGATGCGGCTTTCAGCATAACATTCGGTCTACGTTTGTCCACCAAAACCTTTGGGCAATTACATATGTTCTTCAAATCCTTCCGTGCATTCAGATTGTCTTTCGTTTCTTCCTTGATGTTGAAGATGTTGTAAAATATATTCTTCTCAATGCCGACCAAGGTTGTTTGTATTAAGTGCATCCTCCAGTATGGAAGATCCCAAGAGATGCTTTTCTCGTCCACTTGCGCTCACTCCATACCTGATGGGTGTCAACAGATTTTCAATCGCAGTACTATGTTGTTCTACCCAATCATGGATTTCATCTTCAGCCAGCCTTGAACTTACAATGTTCATCTCCTGTCGATTTTAAGTGAAGGATCTCATGTTCCTCTAGTACCGATGGTCATGGAGGAGAAACTGCCTATGGCGGTCAAAGTAGCACGCTTTCCTCCCATGCTGTAGATGGAATTCACGTTTGTCATCCATACAAATTGGGCACCCCATATTACCTGCGGTACTCTATCCAGACACCATCTCATATGGAGTAGGTCATTCACAGTTTATCAAAGCCGCACGCATCATGAACACTTGGTTGGTGGCGTAATCGTGCATCCGCACACCCACATGCCACAATTACAGTAGCTCCTCGATCAACTACTATATGTATATATCGATCAAACATTTTGGATTCGACAGGTCAAGGATCACCAGAGTCAGAAACATGTACTTAGATTTCATACACATCCTAAGTGGGAGATTAGGTGTGTCAGGATAACTAGCCAACATAAGTACGTCCGACCATACTGACCATGTGATGCAAACCCGTCGATGCACAAACTCAGTCTAACACTATGAGGCTCCACTGCAAAATATGAGTGTGTTCGGTCGAAATACCTCCATGCCTAAGAATCAAAAGGATGACACATGGAGGCCTCCTTCGTCTGATGGCTGACATGCCACGTCATGTGCTCTACAGTCGCTGGTGAAGCATACAACCTTTGCAGTCAGGGAGTCAATAGCATGTAACTCAACACGGCATACGAGGACTTCTTAAGCTGGGGGTTCTGGTCCCTAGTCGGTTAGTACACCAGGTTACTGCAGAATGCAATACTCTAACTCACTATCGTCCTTTCAATATAGCATTCAACTATTTTACACGCATCAATCTTCTCGACTGGTAAACCCAGTTCCCTTATCATCTTTTTCATGTTGTAGTAATTACACGGAAAGGTGTCATCTCAGGGTAATAAGTCACTAGTCTACTGGGAACCTAATCCTAACATCTCACATATATGTTGTGCTCGGCCTTAGTGTTCACCAGTTTACCAACCGCCGACAATTGAGATTCATTACAGTCGTGTAGAACGACTCTTCGGTGGTGTGCACTACATTGAAAATCAGTCTGACAACCCAGACATATCATAGCAACACACATCCCTATTATACCACGAACTAGCACTAGCTTGACCAGCATCGGTAGGATAGGAGCTCGGACCCCCATCAGGCACACTCTGGTGTATGACAAAATGTATCTTAACCCAACTGCATTAAAATCCATCATCTGGTCCCAATCCATCTGTTGGTAATCACCCCAATATGTATTAGTCTCTTGTGCAGCTGAGGTTTGCTCAAGAACTGGGGTAATTTATGAGTCATAGCACTCCTACACCATTTTCTCACCATGTGAAGTCCAATAATACCATTCTTCCGCAAACCCTTTCTTACATAAGTCGAGCATAATATCATCCGTTGTTTTGAACCTTTCGTTCTTACACTCTAGCATGGTCACATCTTCTCGCAGTCTACATGTGCATGTTGACATTTGGCACATTCTATGAAAGCCTGAACGCCATCCTCAAACTCTTACCTAATATCTAGTTTTTCTTGCATGTTCTTCTCATACATCCACTTCCTCAATTGTCTTAAAGTAATGATCACAACCTACATATAAGTATATATATACATATAAATTTTGAGCTATAAATGTATAAATTAAAATAGTAATTAAACTACATAAAAAAGGGTTCCAATCATTACCTGATTAATAATGGGCCATCTCCCCCATACTCAGCTCAGAGATCAACGGTACGTTATGATGGTAATATTTAAAATATACTCGATTATCAGGGAGAGCTAGAGAGTGCGTGTAGTTTAATGATTCAAGAGAGTGCATATAAAGAAAATGAAAGCAATATATATGGAGAGAGCAAAATTTACGATGGATTTTGCACTACAATTGCAGCGGACAAAATTAGGCATTGAGAAATAGTCGTTGTACATTTACAATGATGTTTGCAACAATCTTGCAACAGGGCATAGTAGCCGTTGTCAAAATAGTTGTTACACTTGCGACGGTTTAGTACATTTGCAACGGAAGATGAAAGAAGTGGCAAAAATGGGAGCATTTTGCAACGGATATTATATCGTCTGTGCGACGAACAGTAAGATTGCCCAGTAATCCATCCCAATTGTAATTTCTCCGTCAGAATTTCCATCGCAAAATCGCGACTACAATTTTCCCTTGCAAAATGAGGACGGGAAAATATTTTGGACGGTTATTTCCAGTGTAATAGACGAGCCTTACTCTGCGACTGCGTTTGTGGTGGACAATCCATTGATAAGCGGGTCTATTATGTTTACAAGCGAAGATGACGTCATTCATTGCAAACTCATTGAAATATCCCACGCAAATTGGGATGGAAGATTTCTGTCATAAACTTTCCCATAGCAGTAAGATGCTTTTTTTTGTAGTGGATATGGTTGTAGTCAAAAACTCTTTGTTAGATTGTGCCTTGGTGCCAAAGTATTGCCTAATGAAGAAGGGTTAGATAGTGGAAGAATCAACGAAACAAGTCTTTTGTTTAATCATCAAATAATAGTCGCAATAGAAATGATCTTAAATAATAGTCACTACAAGAAAATCGCAGTACTATGTTGTTCTACCCAATCATGGATTTCATCTTCAGCCAGCCTTGACCTTACAATGTTCATCTCCTATCGATTCTAAGTGAAGGATCTCATGTTCCTCTAGTACGGATGGTCATGGAGGAGAAACTGCCTATGGCGGTCAAAGTAGCACGCTTTCCTCCCATGTTGTAGATGGAATTCACGTTTGTCATCCATACGAATTGGGCACCCCATATTACCTGCGGTACTCTATCCAGACACCATCTCATATGGGGTAGGTCATTCACAGTTTATCAACGCCGCACGCATCATGAACACTTGGTTTGTGGCGTAATCGTGCATCCGCATACCCACATGCCACAATTACAGTAGCTCCTCAATCAACTACTATATGTATATATCGATCAAACATTTTGGATTCGACAGGTCAAGGATCACCAGAGTCAGAAACATGTACTTAGATTTCATACACATCCTAAGTGGGAGATTAGGCGTGTCAGGATAACTAGCCAACATAAGTACGTCCGACCATACTGACCATGTGATGCAAACCCGTCGATGCACAAACTCAGTCTAACACTATGAGGCTCCACTGCAAAATATGAGTGTGTTCGGTCGAAATGTCTCCATGCCTAAGAATCAAAAGGATGACACATGGAGGCCTCCTTCGTCTGATGCCTGACATGCCACGTCATGTGCTCTACAGTCGCTGGTGAAGCATACAACCTTTGCTGTTGGAGAGTCAATAGCAAGTAACTCAACACGACATACGAGGACTTCTTAAGCTGGGGGTTCTGGTCCCTAGTCGGTTTGTACCCGGGTCACTGCAGAATGCAATACTCCAACTCACTATCGTCCTTTCAATATAGCATTCAACTATTTTACACGGATCAATCTTCTCGACTGGTAAACCCAGTTCCCTTATCATCTTTTTCATGTTGTAGTAATTACACGGAAAGGTGTCATCTTAGGGTAATAAGTCACTAGTCTACTGGGAACCTAATCCTAACATCTCACATATATGTTGTGCTCGGCCTTAGTGTTCACCAGTTTACCAACCGCCGACAATTGAGATTCATTACAGTCGTGTAGAACGACTCTTCGGCGGTGTGCACTACATTGAAAATCAGTCTGACAACCCAGACATATCATAGCAACACACTCCCCTATTATACCACGAACTACCACTAGCTTGACCAGCATCGGTAGGATAGGAGCTCGGACCCCCATCAGGCACACTCATGGTGTATGACAAAATGTATCTTAACCCAACTGCATTAAAAGCCATCATCTAGTCCCAATCAATCTGTTGGTAATCACCCCAATATGTATTTGTCTCTTGTGCAGCTGAGGTTTGCTCAAGAACTGGGGTAATTTATGAGTCATAGCACTCCTACATGATTGGTTGTCGAAGCCGTCAAATATAAAACTTGATTCTAAACTGTAGTAGTCGTGGAACCAGGTCGAATCCCAAGGGAATTATCGATTAATTTGTCGATCTAGATGTAGTAACCAAAAAAGGGGGGTATGAATTGAGTACTAAATATAAATGAACTAAATTAACAAAAGCAGAGTAAAATAACTGAGGGATGAGATTATAGATGAAAAGGTCCAATTCAAAGGGGTTCGTCGCACCAATCGTTATGTTTATCATAGATCACTAAGGATTAATTCCATAACCAAGCATTCAACTCTGGAATTCATTAAGGTAGCCGTAACAAATTCCTGTTTTCCTGTCGTAGTAGATTTGACTCAAGCATCTAAATCAAACTTATTATATCAAGACTGGGCACGATAGCGTTCCATATCACATCAATAATAGCATTTGCATCAATGAAAACATTTGAATCTAGATCAAATAACCGAGATAGCTGCAATTATCTAACCTAGTTTTCTCGTCCCTACAAATAAATCATGCAAAGCACATAATAAATTTCTTCGCTACTCATACCACTCATTCATGACAATTACGGATCACTGAACTCATGGATAGCAATAGAACAATTAATATCGAATCGAACTGTCAGATCTATCAATAATAATCATTCCGTTCACAGTAAATCAAGACGAGAAATACTTGGCGAAATCAGATAAATTCAAGATCTCAAAACATAACAATAGGGTTTAACGTTTCCCTTGAATCAGAATAGAAAATTAGCTACTCAACATGTTCATAGCAAAGAAAAGTATTCTAGATGAAAGCATGAATTCAGAGACAGAGAGAAAACAACGATGATCAAAAGATAATTTTTCTCTGTGTTCTAGTCTCCTTTTATAGTTGAGAATCCTATTCCTATGCAACTTAAGAGTCTTCTTTTCGTGCCAACTCTAGAGTCCTCTTTTGTGCCAACTTCTAAACCCGTGCAGATCTGGATGTCGGATAAGGCGTGATCACTCCTTAGAGGTTGTTCAAGTCTGCTGGCTCAAAACTCTTCTTTTCTTCCCACTCAGACTCAGGTGTTGGACAGGGCGTGATCACGCCCTAATGGTTGTTCAAGTCTGTACATTGTTGTTTTGTTCTTGATCACTTTTCTGTCTTTATTTGGGCTTTTTATTCCTTTTCTTCACAACGGGTAAATCTCGATCTTTTATTCAAACCTGCATAACTCGATAAGAAATGTGAAGGAAACCTTTAAAAACCATTCGAGTTAAGCATGCATATAAGAGATGAAATGCACCCTATCAAATTCCCCCACACCAAAACCATGCTTGTCCTCAAGCATCTCTTGATTCAAAAAGCATGGATTATCCAAGTAGCCATACCCAAATTTCTCTTTATGTTAGTCAAGTGTACCCCTTAATCAATATGTCTTCACAGTTTAAGAAGAGATAGCAATATTGAGAATAAACACTAATGGCATTTTAACAAGCACGTATCCCATTGACTTCATCAAACGTGAATGAAACAAGTCTCAACACTCCTCACTAGGATGTCTCTCAAATCACTCAAGAAGTGTTTAAGGAAGGTTTGTTACACTCAAATCAGGACATTAGAGTGCTATTGCCATAGGCTTGCTTGTGAATCAAATCTCCACCACTGCAAAATACTTATCAGTGCATAAATCAAAGGGTTGTAATGGGGCTAGGGTCAAGGTGTGTCAAGAGAGGTCAAATTGTGGCTCATGAATTCAAAAGGATGATGTCAACTTAGTTGCTTGTATTGCTCAACTCATTGCTTTTTTTTTCTTCCACATCCAAGTGTTTGAAGTATGCATACTTTCGAACATGATTTTTTGTCTTCAGTTTCACTTTCCTCTTTGATCCTTTTCCTCTTTTTTCTTTCTTTTTTTTTCTCATTCATCATTCATCAAATACTCGTTCATTTATCAAAGTCTTTGATTCTCTGTTTTTTTCTTGCTCTCTTTTTTTTTTTTTTGTTCCATCCTTTTTCATTTGTTTTTTTTTTGTTGGGTCTAGCAACATGTATCCCATATGCCCCCTTGCATCACTTCTCTAGCTCTTTTTCGCATCGACTTACAAGAAACCATATTAACATCATCCTCTTTAAAGGGTTCAAAAATCTCTCCAGGCAATAACCAACAAAGGGATAATCGGCTGAAGATGCAGTTTAACCAAGAAAATAAAGGCCAAGGCTCAAATGAGATTTCTAAGGGTGAGTTTTCGGTAGGCTCTTTTCAAGGTTAATTGGCTATTCCTAAGTGCCCTTATCATCTTCATACACCAATATGCAAAAATGTGGCCTCAAAATGTATCACACAAGCAAGTTCTAGAATGCACACACTAAGTCTGATGCCCTCAATTGAAAGAAATATACAAGCACTATTTGAATGCAAGTGCTTTGGCTCAAAAGCTCACATAAAGGGTTTTAGTGTTGATTCTTGAACGTTGTTCGTCTAATGCAATCAATCGGACATCTTTCACACACAATGTTTTTTATGCCACTAGAGTTCGTTCCGCCTACTAATCTCAACTTAAACCACAAATTCCTATTGGCTTCGGGGACAACACAAAACAACATGCAAGGAATTTAGTTCAAGTTACAGGACAACCCACACATTTCGTTTCAAGATCAACTCATTTCAAGCACAAATTACGGTGTTCATGACATATAATCAGTACCAAAACAAAAATTTCACCCAAAAATTTCATCCACAAAAATTAATCTCCAACATAAATATTCAACAATACCAGCAGCACAGAATCACAAGAATTATCAGGCCCATAACCACCATACCAACTCATGCACAAACCTCCCCTACACCAAGTACATACATTGTCCCTAATGTATGCACATAAAAACACATATAACAAGGGAATCAAAAAAAAGAGAGAGAAATAGAGAGCATCCCTGAAATATGTGGTGACGGCAACACGGTTAGGCAGCGGCACGGCAGCAACAACGGCGCAGCGCGGAGGAGCAACGTGGACCGCGAGCGGAGCAGCAGCGGCTGGCATCAGCGGGGCGGTCATGCGTCAGCGGCGAGGCGGCAGCGACGGTGGCGGGCGGCGGCGGCGGCTGCAAGAGGGGTGAAAAATTAGGGTTTTGTAAGTAGAAGTGATGAAAGTGAGGCTTGCTAAACATATAAACATATATATTTTTTTATTTTTTTATTTTTTGTTGTTTTGAATTAGGGAGAAGAAAATAAACAAAAAATCTAGAAAGAAAAAATTAATAAAAAATAGATAATAGAAAGAGGATTCAGATTTGTCCCCTCTTTTAGGCGTGATCACGCCTAAACACCTCCTCAAGTCTGTACGTCTGGTGAAAAATTGCCGATCTCGTCGTGTGCTTCAGACAGAAGAGACAGTGGGATAGGGCGTGATCACGCCTTATCTCGCTGTGAAGTCTGTCGGACCAATGAATACGGTGTTGCAATCTGGCATCAAACGGGGCGTGACCACGCCTTATATGAAGGTCAAATCTGTGGAGGTGAGAAGTAAAAATCCTAAAGTAAAAGTTCAAAATAAAGCATATAAAACGTCGGGTTGCCTCCCGACCAGCGCAATTGTTTAACGTCGTCATGCTCGATGGGAGAGCTCATTATCCTTGCTTGGACTGCGAGGGTGACGCCAATGCAATATCCACGGGGTTACCTAAGTCATCACCTAGGAGGAATGGTTTCAAACAATGGCCATTTACCTTGAAGATTTTTCCCGTATCCAAACTTTGAATTTTCACTGCACCATAAGGAAAAATATTAGATACCTCAAAAGGACCAATCCAACGTGAACGCAGCTTACCTGGCATGAGTTTCAGCCGAGAGTTGTAAAGGAGGACCCTCTGACCCACATGAAAGTGTTTTTGTAGGATTTCATTATCATGAAATGCCTTTGTCTTCTCCTTATAAATCCACGTATTTTCATACGCGTCCAAACGCAGTTCCTCTAGCTCTTGCAACTGAAGCTTACGCTCCATCCCGGCCTTGCTCATATCCAAATTATATTTCTGCACTGCCCAATATGCTTTGTGTTCGATCTCTATGGGTAGGTGACATGCCTTTCCAAACACCAATCGGTAGGGAACATCCCTATGGGGGTTTTATACGCCGTCCTGTATGCCCATAAAGCATCATCCAAGCGTAAGCTCCAATCCTTCCTTTCGAGACTCACTGTTTTCTCCAAAATGGACTTCAGTTCCCGATTTGACACTTCTGCTTGGCCATTCGTCTGTGGATGATAGGCGGTTGCCACACGATGGTGAACGCCATACTTCTTGAACAAGGCTCCCACTGCTCTATTGCAAAAATGACTTCCTTGATCGCTGATCATTGCTCGTGGGACATCAAACCTGTTAAAAATATGGGTTTTGACAAAACCTATGATAGTAGTAGAATCATCAGTCCGGGTGGCCTTTGCTTCCACCCATTTCGAAACATAATCAACAGCCAAAAGTATGTAAGAAAACCCAAAAGATGATGGAAATGGACCCATAAAATCAATACCCCAAACATCAAATATTTCAACAATCAGAATTGGAGTTTGGGGCATTTCATTCCGATGAGACACCGTCCCGGTGCGTTGGCATCTATCACACCGTTTACAGAAGTTATAAGCATCTTTGAACAAGGTATTCCAATATAACCCACAATCCAATACCTTCCTAGCCGTGCGTTTAGGCCCAAAGTGACCCCCGCATGCAAAATTATGACAGATATTTAAGATAGAGTGATGCTCATCATTAGGTACACAACGCCTTATCACTTGATCCAAACAAAAATGCCTTAGATAAGGGTCATCCCATACATAATATTTTGCCTCACTCTTGACTTTATCTATCTGAGCTCGACTAAGATCAAAGGGTAATGCACGAGCGACTAAATAGTTGACAATGATAGAGTACCACGGGACCATACCTTGCACCTTGAATAAATGCTCGTCAGGCAAAAAAGTCGGAGATGGGTAAGTCATCCTCCCTTCTTACCAATCGACTTAGGTGGTCGGAAATCGAGTTTTCCGAGCCCTTACGGTCTTTTATGGTCACGTCGAATTCTTGAAGCAACAGGATCCACCAGATCAAACGAGGTTTAGATTCCTTCTTGGACAGTAAGTATTTGAGCGCTGCATGGTCAGAAAACACCACAATTTTAGAACCAAGTAAATAAGACCGGAATTTATCTAGTGCAAAAACAATAGCTAGAAGATCTTTTTCTATCGTGGAGTAGTTGCACTGTGCTGCGTCCAAAGTTTTTGAGGCGTAGTAAATCACATGATGCCCTTGTCCAAATCGCTGCCCTAAAACAGCGCCTACCGCATAATTGCTGGCATCGCACATGACTTCAAATGGTAGGTTCCAATCCGGTAGTTGAATGATGGGAGTGCTTGTTAAAACTCTTTTCAACTCGTCAAATGCCTCTTGATGATATTACATGCCCTAGAACAATGCCTTGGTCTACCATAAAGTGACACTTTTCTAAATTAAGAACCAAGTTAGTTTCTATGCACCTCCGAAGGACCTTTGCAAGGTGACCCAAACATTCATCAAATGAACCACCATACACAGTAAAGTCATCCATGAATACTTCAATGCATTTCTCAATGTATTCCGAAAATATACTCATCATACACCTTTGGAACGTACCTGGGGCATTGCACAACCCGAAAGGCATTCGTCTAAATGCGAAGGTACCGAAGGGACATGTAAAGGTTGTCTTTTCTTGATCCTCTTGAACTATAGCAATTTGATAATATCCTGAAAATCCATCAAGAAAAAAAAAGTAAGATTTTCCCGCAAGCCGTTCTAAACATTTGGTCCATGAAGGGTAGCGGGAAGTGATCATTGCGTGTTGCTAGATTTAGCCTCCTAAAATCTATACACATACACCAACCATTTTGCACTCTCATTGGCACCAACTCGTCATTTTGATTTTTTACCACCGTCATACCTGTTTTCTTTGGTACCACGTGCACCGGACTCACCCAAGCACTATCAGAGATAGGGAATATTATACCTGCATCCAAAAGCTTTAGGATTTCTTTCATTACCACTTCTTTTAGTGTTGGATTGAGTCTTCTCTGTGGCTGCCGTGATGGTTTAGTATTGTCTTCCAAGTGGATTCGGTGCATGCACATTACCGGCCTTATACCCCTGATGTCGGCTAACGTCCATCCAATCGCGGTTCGATGTTCTCGGAAAAGCGTCACCAACCTCTCTTCGTGTTCTTCCGGCAATTGATTGGATATGATGGCAGGCAAGGTTTCTCCGTCTCCCAAGTAGATGTACTTCAAATGTTTCGGCAAGGGTTTCAACTCTAGCTTGGGTGCCTGCAATACAGAAGGAAGTAACTTAGTGTGCGTGGAAGAAATGCTTGATTCATTAGAGGATGAAGGATTCAATACTTCACTAAGTGACTCAACAAAGTCATCATCATCTTCACCTTCATCCAATTCCATGATTAAGTCTAGTTCAGTACCAACATTCTCTTCATCAAACACATCGTGTACCACTGAATCGATCATATCAACATGACAGAGTGCATGCAATTCATTTAGGTATTTCATAGCCTCAAAGATATTAAATTTTAGAATTTACCCATCAAATTCGACAGATAAAGTGCCATCATCTACATCAATTTTTGTTTTTGCAGTTTTCATGAACGGTCGCCCCAATAAGATAGATGCAGAGTTATTAAGCCCTTCGGCCCCCATTTTCAGGATGTAAAAATCTACCGGAAATAGTAAATCATTCACTTTCACTAACACATTCTCAACAATACCAATGGGTCACACATAGGAACGATCAGCTAACTGAATTATCACATGCGTTTCTTGTAGAGTGCTCAAGTTTAAAGCTTGGTAAAGAGAATACGGCATGACATTAATGGATGCTCCTAAGTCGAGCATAGCACGCTCGATTCGTCTACTACCAATCGTGCAAGGGAGTGTGAATATACCTGGATCCTTGCATTTTTTCGGTAACTTACGATTGATAACAGCTAAGACATTCTTACCGAAAATCACCCTCTCCTTGTCTTTCAACTTCCTCTTGTTAGTGCACAGTTCCTTTAAAAATTTGGCATACTTCGGGATTTGTTTGATTGCATCCAATAGTGGTATGTTGAGCTCTACCTTTTTGAAGGTGTCCAAAATTGTCTTCTCATGCTCTTCTTCCTTTGACTTGGACGACCTGTAGTGAAAAGGAAGGGGACAAGGATTAGACGACGAGGGTGTGGTTAAATCAGATTTTACCTGTTGGCTCTCTCCTCCGGTGTCTTCATTCGTCTCCTCATCTCTTTTAGCTTTCTTTGATGCTGGTTCAGTTGGTTGAAGCTCTTTACCACTCCGAAGTGTTAACGCACTAACATTCGCCTTTAGATTTGTTTCTGTTTGTGATGGGAGCTTCCCGGATGCTTGAGCTTCCATTCTACTTACCGATGTCGCTAACTGTGTAACTTGGTTCCCCAAGTGTTGAAAGCTGGCCTCTGCTTTTTCTTGAAACTGTTGAGTAGAAATAGCTAGGGATTTGACGATTTCCTCTAAACTCATGCCGGAATTTGGGTGGGGCTTGTGTAGGTGTCGGCAGAAGTCGGTTGAAGAATTGTGGTTGTTGCCTTGGTTGCTCCTCATGACTCCTATAGCTGAAGTTTGGATGGTCTTTCCACCTCGAGTTGTAGAAATTGGAGTAAGGATCATATTTTCGTTGGGGTTTTCCGGGAAATCCCCCTACGGCATTCACTTCTGGCAACACTCCTTGTTGCAACGACGGGCATGCATCGGTCGGATGCCCATGCCCATAGCATATCCCACAAACCATTGCCTCTTGAACCTTTCCTGCAGCCATTTGTTGTACAAGAATAGTTAGTTCAGAGAGTTACCCTGCTAATTCGTTGGTGCTTACCTCATTAACCTTGGGGACGCCTCCCCCCGTGTGGTAGCCAAATCGCCTATACGTTTCCGCCATGGTAGAGATTAAATGGTGTGCCTCGTCTGGGGTCTTGTCAACTAGGGCTCCACCGCTTGCGGCATCCACCATCCCTCTATCATTCCCAGAAAGCCCTTCGTAAAAGTATTGAATAAGGAGTGGTTCGGTAATCTGGTGGTTGGGGTAACTCGCAACAAGTTCCTTGAATCTCTCCCAATATTCATACAAGGATTCTCCATTCAACTGTCTAATTCCGCAAATTTCCTTCCGAATATGAGTGGCTTTAGACGCGGGAAAGAATTTCTGCAAGAACTGTGATTGCATGTCTGCCCATGTCTGAATGGATGTTGAGGGAAGATAGTACAACCAATCTTTAGCCTTGTCCTTCAGCGAGAACGGAAAAGCTCTCAGTCTCACTTGTTCAGCTGTGACTCCGTGGGGTTTCATTCCTGAGCATACCACATGGAATTCTTTCAAGTGCTTGTGCGGGTCTTCTCCTGCAAGACCATGAAAAGAAGGAAGCAAGTGGATTAGTCCGGATTTTAACTCAAAATCAACATCATCATCATGAAATGGAATGCACAAAGGTTGTTGATCAGGATTTGGTGCATTAATCTCCTTTATGATTCTTCGGTTATTAACTGCCATCTCGATCTCAGGTTCGTCAAAATTAGATTCTCCTCCAACAATTGATTATTCTTCGAGTCTCGCCGAGTCCTCTTTTGCCTGGTCTCTTTCCTCAGTCGACGCGCTGTCTTCTCGATTTCTGGGTTGAACTGTAATTCACCTGTTCGAGAAGAACGCGGCATAAAAAGCAAAGAGATCAACAAATTAGGATGAGCACAACAAGATCAAGAAAATTAAAATAA
The DNA here is from genome assembly GCA_034509735.1 of Sesamum alatum. Classification (NCBI taxonomy): domain Eukaryota; kingdom Viridiplantae; phylum Streptophyta; class Magnoliopsida; order Lamiales; family Pedaliaceae; genus Sesamum; species Sesamum alatum. The sequence continues at coordinate 8,385,510 of JACGWO010000007.1, read as the reverse complement.
TTCCCCAGCAACGGCGCCAAAATTTGATCGGTTGTCGAAGCCATCAAATATAAAAACTGATTCTAAACTGTAGTAGTCGTGGAACCAGGTCGAATCCCAAGGGAACTATCGATTAATTTCTCGATCTAGATGTAGTAACCAAAAAAGGGGGATATGAATTGAGTACTAAATATAAATGAACTAAATTTACAAAAGCAGAGTAAAATAACTGAGGGATGAGATTATAGATGAAAAGGTCCAATTCAAGGGGGTTCGTCGCACCAATCGTTATGTTTATCATAGATCACTAAGGATTAATTCCATAACCAAGCATTCAACTCTGGAATTCATTAGGGTAACCGTAACAAATTCCTGTTTTCCTGTCGTAGTAGATTTGACTCAAGCATCTAAATCAAACTTATTATATCAAGACTGGGCACGATAGCGTTCCATATCACATCAATAATAGCATTTACATCAATGAAAACAGTTGAATCTAGATCAAATAACCGAGATAGCTGCAATTATCTAACCTAGTTTTCTCGTCCCTACAAATAAATCATGCAAAGCACATAATAAATTTGTTCGCTACTCATACTACTCATTCATGACAATTACGGATCACTGAACTCATGGATAGCAATAGAACAATTAATATCGAATCGAATTGTCAGATCTATCAATAATAATAATTCCGTTCACAGTAAATCAAGACGAGAAATACTTGGCGAAATCAGATAAATTCAAGATCTCAAAACATAACAATAGGGTTTAACGTTTCCCTTGAATCGGAATAGAAAATTAGCTACTGAACATGTTCATAGCAAAGCAAAATATTCTAGATGAAAGCATGAATTCAGAGACAGAGAGAAAACAACGATGATCAAAAGATAATTTTTCTTTGTGCTCTAGTCTCCTTTTTATAGTTGAGAGTCCTCTTCCTATGCAACTTAAGAGTCTTCTTTTCGTGCCAACTCTAGAGTCCTCTTTTGTGCCAACTTCTAAACCCGCGCAGATCTAGATGTCGGATAAGGCGTGATCATGCCTTAGAGGTTGTTCAAGTCTGCTGGCTCAAAACTCTTCTTTTCTTCCCGCGCAGACTCGGGTATCGGACAAGGCGTGATCACGCCCTAATGGTTGTTCAAGTCTGCACATTGTTGTTTTGTTCTTCATCACTTGTCTGTCTTTATTTGGGCTTTTTAACTCCTTTTCTTCACAATGGGTGAATCTCGATCTTTTATTCAAAACTGTATAACTCGATAAGAAATGTGAAGGAGACCTTTAAAAACCATTCGAGTTAAGCATGCATATGAGAGATGAAATGCACCCTATCACTGCACCATTTTCTCATCATGTGAAGTCCAATTATAACATTCTTCCGCAAACCGTTTCTTTCATAAGTCGAACATAATATCATCCGTTGTTTTGAACCTTTCGTTCTTACACTCTAGCATGGTCACATCTTCTCGCAGTCTACATGTGCATGTTGACACTTGGCACATTCTATGAAAGCCTGAATGCCATCCTCAAACTCCTACCTAATATCTAGTTTTTCTTGCATGTTCATCTCATACATCCACTTCCTCAATTGTCTTAAAGTGATGATCACAACCTACATATAAGTATATATATACATATAAATTTTTAGCTATAAATGTATAAATTAAAAATAATAATTAAACTACATAAAAAAAGGGTTCCAATCATTACCTGATTAATAATGGGCCACCTCCCCCATACTCAGCTCAGAGATCAACGGTACATGATGATGGTAATATTTAAAATATACTCGATAATCAGGGAGAGCTAGAGAGTGCATTTAGTGTAATGATTCAAGAGAGTGCATATAAAGAAAATGAAAGCAATATATATGGAGAGAGCAAAATTTACGATGGATTTTGCGCTACAATTGCAGCGGACAAAATTAGGCATTGAGAAATAGTCGTTGTACATTTACAATGATGTTTGCAACAATCTTGCAACAGGGCATAGTAGCGGTTGTCAAAATAGTTGTTACACTTGCGACGGTTTAGTACATTTGCGACGGAGGATGAAAGAAGTGGCAAAAATGGGAGCACTTTGCAACGGATATTATATCGTCTGGGCGACGAACAGTAAGATTGCCCAGTAATCCATCCCAATTGTAATTTCTCCGTCAGAATTTCCATCGCAAAATCGCGACTACAATTTTCCCTTGCATAATGAGGACGGGAAAATATTTTGGACGGTTATTTCCAGTGTAATAGACGAGCCTTACTCTGCGACTGCGTTTGTGGTGGACAATCCATTGATAAGCCGGTCTATTATGTTTACAACTGAAGATGACTTCATTCATTGCAAACTCATTGAAATATCCCACGCAAATTGGGACGGAAGATTTCTGTCACAAACTTTCCCGTAGCAGTAAGATGATTTTTTTTGTAATGGATATGGTTGTAGTCAAAAACCTTTGTTAGATTGTGCCTTGGTGCCAAAGTATTGCCTAATGAAAAAGGGTTAGATAGTGGAAGAATCAACGAAACAAGTCTTTTGTTTAATCATCAAATAATAGTCGCAATAGAAATGATCTTAAATAATAGTCACTACAAGAAAATCGCTCATTAGCAACGAAAGAAAATCAGCTTCGAACTAATTAGCAAGTAAAATTCTCGTTGCAAATCTACGTTATTTAATACAAGAAATTTACTTGCTGAATTTAGCAACAAAAATTTACTTGCTGACAAATTTAGCAACCATTTGTTTAAAAGTCTATATTAAAAAGTGTAGATTAGCAACGAGAATTTTACTTACTAATTAACTCGACGATGATTTCAGTGATAAATTTTTTCGTTGGTATGAAGCTATTTTTTTGTAGTGAGTCTCAATCCATGTATCTATACTCTATGGCTCCGTCTGGTTCATGTTATTAGGCATGATAAATAATTTTATTATGCCTAATCACACGTTTGGTTAGTAATATTAGAGCCCGACATTAACATCGGACCCTGTCTTATTTATCAGATTTTGAGGGAGAATGGATCACAGCCATCCCCTAGGATCCACAATCACACTAATTACTATAAGCTAGTATTATTTTTTTCCCCCACATTTACCCTTCCATACATTCTCTCTCTTTCCCCCGTCTCCACTTTGAAATTCTTTCGCCCTTTCTTCTCCTTTGTTTCTTCTGCCAGCATAAGCTTCAACATAAACATAGATTTCACATTTCTTCCTATTCTTTGTTTCTTCTGCCAACATAAGCTTCAACAGAAAACATAGATTTTTTCACATTTCTTCCTATTCGAATCATTCTCACAAAAAATAAACAACTATTTAAATACATGTAAAATTTAAAAAATACTTTGACTTTTTAAACTTTGCCGTATTTGTATTTTGAGAATTACTTGCATGATTGAGAAATGTATTTCAAATTATAATAATTAAATAATAAAATATTATGAAAAATGGCACTTCTTTCTTTTTTGCTAATTTTGAAAAATATTTGAGTTTAAGTAATTAACTCAATTGAATAAGGATTTTGAACTCTACTTCATATAAATATAGAAAAAAAAATATTTACAAATTGATTTTATATTAAGCAATTGTATTTCAATAAAGAATTTAGAGGCTTTTATTTTTTATTTTTAGTAACCATTCACAAGGTATAATATAAAAATATAAATAACTTAAAAGATGATACCCTTAATATTTTTTTACAATTAATCAAACTTTGTAATCCCTTCAACCAAACACCATATTATATTATCACATAGGATATCCTGGGCTTATTTATTTTATTAATATTAAGAAATAAAAAAATAACAAAAATAATTATAATACGTAATATATAACAATAATGAGAAAAGTCGAACTCAAAGAGTTCGACTTTATTTTTTTTTTTAATTATTTTTAATCTGAAGTCGAACACAGAGAGTTCGACTTCAAGTCGAACTCTCTGTAAAGTTGAAAGGCTGGTGGGGTGGGGTGGGGTGGGGAGGGGGGCGGGGGGGCGATTGAGGGTGGATTGGGGGAGAGTTATTTATTTGGGGAAGAGTGATAATAAGAGAGAGGAAAGAGAGAGGAGAGAGAGTGATAATAAAAATTCGTAAAAGAGTGGAAAGAGAGATGAGAAAGACACATATAATTATACTTTTTTGGCATGGGGGGGGGGGTTGAGAAAGAGAGAGAATTAACGTTTTTTTGAATGTTTATTATTTTTTTGTACTAAATATTTATAGATATGATAGTATATATATATTATCTATACTATTATAAAGAAAAAAGGTCTTATAGATACAAATTTAGTAGTTTTTATACTTCTACATAAAATTATTATAATATTAAAAATGTCATTCAACTTTCCAACTCATGTAATTAAATCAACTATTCAATTAAGTTTCTTTAGAAAATTAATTTTATGCAATTAAATGTATTCAAAAAAATTATCAGACAAGTTTTATTGATAATGACGATTATATGAGAGTAAATATAATTTTTGAATACATTTATATGCATAAAATTAATTTTGCAAAGAAACTTAATTAAATAGTTGATTTAATTACATGAGTTGGGAAGTTGAATGACATTTTTAATATTATAATAATTTGATGTAAAAGTATAAAAACTACCAATTTGTATCTATAAGACCTTTTTTCTTTATAATAGTAAAGACTACCAATTTTTAATATGAAATTTAAAATTTTGAATCTAAGTTTAAGTTTTTGTAATCAAACTTTAATATCTCAAATAAATGCAACAGTATCTTTGATGAACAACAAATATTTAAGTCCTATTCTTTATTATATTAGAACAAATTTCTACTTCAAATCTATTTCTTGATGGACTTGACTATTAATATAAGTTATTTAATAATGATTTTTTTTTAAATATTGGGCATGAAGATAGTAAAAGATATGAAAATAAAATATAATAATTTTGATAACCAAATATGAAAATGAAAGTAAAATGGTTTAAATAAAAGATGAAATATATTGATAGAAATTTATGCAAGTTTTTATTTGCTATAATTATTATTTTGTTAAAATTTAAGGGTAAAATGACAAATACATAAAAGGTATAGAAAAATTAATGAAAAACATCAAGTGGGTATCAAATGATATAATTGGTAAAACTCGGTACCAATTGAAAATTTTATAATTACTTAAGTACCAAAGTGATATTAATAAAATAACCAGGTATCAAAATGATTTTTACCCGTTTAAAAATTGATAGACTATCTTCTAACGTTCTTAATTCGATTCCTCCTACTACCAAAATTAAATTATCTTATGTTACAAAAGACATTTTGACATATTCACCCTTTTGAATATCTTTTTCAATTCAATGAATAATTTTATCAATGTTGATCTATCAAAATAACATAAAATATATTCTGAGCTTCATAGTTTGCATGCATTACAGTAATAGAATTATCATACTTGACAAATATGTGAATTTTTCAATTTTAATTTTTGCTTATAATTGTTTTTAGAAAGTAACAAGGTTTCTCAATGTACATACGTACACTGGAACAATTTTTTGTGTTTAGTTCAAATCAATTATTTCAAAAATGATAGTTATAATTTTCAAATTTTTCTTTACACCGAGTTATTTCAATTTTTTTTAGTTCTTCTTTATAATTATTTTGTCTTTTCTTTTGTCTTTTACATATATTTTGTAGATAGTAAATTTTTCATTAATGTAAAAGGCAACTTGATAGAGTAGTGTTGGCTTCTTTGCCTGATGCCTTACCAAACAGTTTTTCTATGTTTTTCATTTTTTTCGCTCCCATTTCAAGTCTTTTATGTATTTTCCTATATATGTGTTTTGGTTAATCTTATTTTTTATGTTTTGTTTTGCGAATCCACCATGAAGTGTTCTTCTTTACTTCTTAAAAGTTTTATGATTTTATAATTTTTGTATTTGTTGTTATTACTAATTCCTAAGTATTTACTTGAACTTTTTTGAATTTTATTTTTCAGTTATCTTTTAGCCTTCATATTCCATTAATTTCTTTTGTTTGTATCATCGATTAATTATTTTTTATTTAAATATTTACCTTTAGTTACAATAGTTCATTTGTATTATTTCAATTAAATATCATGGTTTCTCTACTTAATCACTATTGAATATATAATTTTATTTAATAATGACTCATAAACATCTACTTTGTTTTCACAATTACAATTAGAAAAAGGGTTAATTACACTCACCTCCCCTGCTACTTTGGGAATATACAAATTCCCCCCTCTTATTATGAAAATTACAAATTGCCCCCTCTAGCTAACATGTGTTAGTCAAATTTAATAATAGGTGCTTAAATGATCATTTTGCCCTCATTTATAAAATTGCAAATAATTCAATAAAATTAATAATAGAAGTATTTTTTATTTTCTTTATTTGAAATGAAAAGAAGGAAAAAAGTTTTTTCTTCAAATAATTTAAAAATATACGTATGTCTTTATTTTTCTAGGAATTGTAACGTATAAAACTTTAAAAATTAAAAAAAACTAAAATTGACTTGTTTAAATTTTAATTCAACATAGTAAAATTGGCTAAAATAATGAAATTTGCCTCAATATTTTTAACATTTGAGTAATATAAACTCTATTTTATTACTTGCTATAAAAAATATAATTTTAACAAAATTTGCAAGCTTTGATGATTGCTAGGAGTAGAAATTAATGTCACAACCTACACATACACAATATTTGATTTAAAAAATCTTATAAAATAATTTACTAAAAGTTACGAGTATACATCCTTATTAACTTTAAAAATAACAAATTATCCCTTAAGAGTATTTAAGTCATAGAAAATAGAGTTATTCAGTTCGAGGGTATTATAGGAAGTTTAGACCATTTTTTTTTATGACATTAACGAAATCCATTAAGTTGACTAACGGAAGGGGCAATTGTAAGGTGGGTATATTTCGAAGGGAAGTTTATGTAATTTTTATACTAAGAGGGGGGAATTTGTATATTCCCATAGTAGTAGGGGAGGTCAGTGTAATTAACCCTTTGAAAAAATTAATTGAAATCCTGCATTCTTTTCGGGTGTGGAATTTGGGCCTGAATTTTCACTTAAATTAGTTTGTATGTTTTTATTTGTATTAAACTTCTTCACTTTTTTAAGTTATCCATCAATATTTTGTTCATCAAACTAATTCTTTATTTTTTATATTTTTTATATAGGATCGAATATATGTAAAAAAGTATATATATATATATTTAATAGAATGTCATAATTGTTTGAAAGTAATCCTCATATAATACAAGTTTTAGTAAGTAGAAATATATTGTATATGTAGGAAAAATATCTTTATCAATAATAATCTATATGATTAAAAATTCAATACTACTATATTTTACCTATTAAAAATGAAATCTTTATTTTTTATATAGGGTTGAATTTATGTAAAAAGTATATATATTTAATAGAATGTCATAACTGTTTGAAAGTAATCCTCATATAATACAAATTTTAGTAAGTAGAAATATATTGTATATGTAGGAAAAATATCTTTGTCAATAATAATAAAAATAGATTAAAAATTCAAAACCACTATGTTTTACCTATTAAAAATGAAAATTTTATTTTACGTGAAAGATCTTTATAGCATGATATATTATAAAAATATTATTAAATTGAAAAAAGAAAAAAAATATATATAATCGTACTTAGCACGGGTCTACGCTAGTCTATATATATTTAGTAAAAAAAAATAATAAACATTCAAAAAAATATTAATTCTCTGTCTATCTCAAAACCCCCCCCCCCCCCGCCCCTTTTCAAAAAAGTATAATTGTATGTGTCTCTCTCCTCTCTCTTTCCACTCTTTTACGAATTTTCATTACCACTCTCTCTCTCTCTCTCTCTCTCTCTCTCTTACACATTTATTATCACTCTTCCCCAAATAAATAACTCTCCCTCCCACCCACCCACCCTCAATTACACAAAATTTTAATAACCTGCTTTTAATCGTGAATCATGAATGAGCCTAATTACACAGATCTGTCACGCAATAAATTTTAATAATATTCATAGAAAATTATATTATAAAATTAGTTATAGAAAAAATAAAATTCTATAAGAAAAATGTTTAAGAGTCTTAAATCCTCTAAACTACTTAGAGAATGAATAACATATTCAACAAAAAGAAATTAATATTCCAAAGAATATTTCAACACAATTACTTTGCTAGAAGAAATCTTAATTATATTAAGAAAGTTTTAATTTACCATGACACATTATCTATACTCTATATAAATGTGTGAATACTAAAATTGTTTGTTCCCCATTGTGAAAAGACAAATATATCCTCATTTAAATATTATTAATTATTATATTATAGATTCTGAAATTTTTAATAATTTAGAATTCTAAATATTCTAAACTTCCTCCATATAAATTTAGGATACAAAAATCTAAATCGTGAATCATGAATGAATCCAATTACATAGAATTTTAATAACCTACTTCTAATCGTGAATCATGAATGAGCCTAATTATACAGATCTGTCATGCAATAAATTTTAATAACATTCACAAAAAATTATATTATAAAATTAGTTATAAAAAAAATAAAATTCTATAAGAAAAATGTTTAAGAGTCTTAATTCCTCTAAACTACTTAGAGAATGAATAACATATTCAATAAAAAGAAATTAATATTCCAAATAATATTTCAACACAATTACTTTGCTAGAAGAAATCTTAATTATATTAAGAAAGTTTTAATTTACCATGACACATTAAAATTTAAAATAAACTACACATGAATAATATATAAAATACTAATCTAAACTTATATATATATAATAATAAATAAATATTAAAATTTAATTACAAATTAAAATTGATATATGGATATGATAGGAAAAGAATTTTTGTAGTCCATTAACTTTGTCTGCTATTAATTTTGGTCCTCTAAGTATTACCATTATCATATTTTTACCATTAACTTACAAAAAGATGTAAATGTAGTCCGATTTAGGGTTTTTAGACAATTTTCCGGCAAAAAATTGCCGGAATTTGCCACGTGTTCGCCGGAATTGCCACCTAAGCAAGGAAATAGATGATGTGGGCGTTGATGTGGCACACAATTAAATAATTGAAAATTTTTGTTGTTTATAGAATTTGAACCTTGGTCAATTAAAACTAAAATCACCTTCTCCACCACTTGGCCTACAATAAAGTTATGAATTTTTAGCCCAACAATGGTATATCCTATGTATACCTAGAGGTATTTTAATATAGAATGATAATTAATATTACAACGTATTAAATATTTGTAAACAACCAATATATATTGGTTTTTAATCATAGAAAATTTATATAAAAAATATCGATATTTAATTAATATCTTTTATTCAATAAAAATATAATTAATATCGATATTTATTTAAAAATGGAATATTGATATATTTAAAATATATTTATTTAAAAATATATCTTAAAAATATAATTAATATTGATATTTATTTTAAGGTATATTTATTTTTAAAGATTTATCTTAAACTACATAAGTATTTTATTTTATATATTTTAAAAATATATGTATTTTAAATTAATTTAAAATATATAAATAAAACATATATATATAATTTTTTAAAATATATAAATATTCAAAATATATATGCAATATTTTAAAAAAAAATTGGAATTTTAAAATATTTAAAATACATAACTATTTTTAATTATATTTCCAAATATATATATTTTAAATATTTTTTCAAAATATTTCCAAATACATATTTTAATAAATATATTTTCTTGTTAATATAATATTTTTTAGATAAAAATTAATATTAATTATATTTCTTGAAAAAGATATTAAATAAATATTGATATTTTTATATATAAATTTTCCATGATAAAATCAATATATATTAGTTTTTTAAAAATATTTTATACATGGTAATATTAGTATCATTTTATATTAAAATACTTCCAGGTATACATATCATAAAGCATTATTGGACTAAAAAGGTAGAGTTGTGTTGTAGTCCAAGTTGTAAAGATGGTGATTTTGTTTTAATTGGCCAAGGTTCAAATCCCATGAACAACAAATTCTTTCAACTATTTAATTGTATGCCACATCGACGCCACATCATCAATTTCCTTGCTTAGGTGGTAATTCCGGCGGACATGTGGCAAATTCTGGCAAAAATCGCCAGAAAATTGTCTAAAAACCCTAAATCGGACTATATTTACACCTTTTTGCAAGATAATGGTAAAATTATGATAATGATAATACTTAGAGGACCAAAATTAATCGCGGACAAAGTTAAGGGACCAAAAAAATTCTTTTCCCGGATATGATATTATTAAATTGAAATTATTTGTGAAATTCAACTATTGAGTGAATATCTTAATACTTGATGTTTTTTAGTATTAGATAATCTTGAATGCTTTATTTTTACATCTATTATTTTTTTAATATTAATAGAATAAAAGTATTACAACAACAAGAGTGACATAAGAAATTAGGTTGTAACATAATATATTATTGAATAAGAAATAGATTATAACAATCGGTGCATATGAAAATAAGATTAAGAAGTTAAACTAAAAACATATAGAATTAAAAATTGCAATATAAAGGAAAAAAAATAAAATTTTATACAATAATATTTCAAAATTTAGAAGGTAATAAAACATGTAAATAATACTTTGTTAATATTTAAAAGTTGATATTGAAATATAATTAACATTAGGATCTTACAGTACAAAATATTGGTAATATTGTCCAATTAAATTATATTTTTATAATAATAGTCAATAAATAATTAGTTTGTAATCATATAGTGTCAATAAATTAAAAATCAACAACATTCAAAATATAGTAAAAGAGAACATATTACATACAAAGATATAATATAGCAAAATCAAACAATAGCAAAGAGACACAATAAAACCTACAAATAAAATTTTGATCAATTTTATTAAAATGGAATTTCTTCTAAAATGGAATAACGAATAAGTATCAAAATTTAATTACAAATAAAAATTATCAATCTGATTAAATTACAAATGCTACTGAAAATTTAAAAAAGAGCTAACTAATTGATTTTATTTCAATATTAATAGGCTAAAAACAACATGTCCCCCTCTCCTTGCACCCTCAAGACATCTATACTATTATAAAAGCAAACCTTCTAGCGTACCAACTTTGAATACCCAAATTTACCCTTCAATTATTTCCTTTTCTTAAAAAAGTTATGGGTCATAAAAGTAATTTTTTTTTCTCTCAACCCATTACTCCACGTTTCTCTCACATCACTCCATGTTTCTTTCATCTTACTAAATTTTTTTTCTTCATTCCTTCACAATTCCTTTTTTCTTTACATCTCACACAATTCTTTTTTATATGCTCGCGAGGATCGCGCGCAACAACTACTAGTTGACATTAAAGAAGACTATAAATAGTAATATAATAAATAATTTAATTTAATACCTTATCTTATTGAGCAGTAAATTAACTAATATAATTGTAGGTCCTAACGAGACATATATAACTATTTTTATGCTTTAAAAGGCGCATAAAAGTTGTAAAATTTGGTCCCCTTCTATTATTAAACACTTGACGCCCTCATCGCATTTTCTTTTGAATATCCATAGGGAAAGGTGTTATGGAACCGAAATTGCTACTTTTAATATTTACGGGACCGAAAGTGAGAATCCCAAAATCAATAGACCAAATTAAAATGGAAAGAACCTAAGTTACAGACTGAAACATGCTATTTCTCCTTATGAAAATACGAAAAGTCAAATGGTGAGTAAACATTAACACAATAATCATTAAAAGTATAAAATTTTAAAGTAATTATATACTAACACATTAGTACAATTACATGTTAAGAAAATTAATAAATTTTTAGAATAAACATAGTACAATAAAATAATAAATAAAAATTGAGTTAATTATGTTGAAATTAGAAAAAAAGATGATAAATCAATAAGCCAATGAGATTAATATGTTTTTTCAGTTATAAATTTATAAAAATAATTTAAAAGTTCAAAAAACATGAGTACTAAAAAGAGTAAAAATTGATATAAGAATAGGATACTATTAAATTGAAATTGTTTATGAAAATTCAACTATTGAGTGAATCTCTTAGCACTTGATTTCTTTAGTATTAGATAATCCTGAATGTTTTATTTTTACATCTATTTTTTTTTCTATAAAGGTGAAAAATAAAATTTTATATAATAATATTAAAAAATTTAGAAGCTAATAAAGCATGTAAATAATGCTTTGACAATATAAAAAGGTTGATACTGAAATATGATTAACATACATTATAGGATCTTACAATACAAATATGGTACTATGGTCCAATTTGATTATAGTTTTATAACAAAAGTTCAATAAATAATTAGTTTGTAATAGTGTCAATAAATTAAAAAATAAATGGCATTCAAATATAGTAATAAAAGAAAACACACAACACACACATACAAAGTGTAACAAAAAATAAAATAAAATAAAACAACAGAAAATAGGCATAATAATACCTAAAATAAAGTTGATCAATTTATTTTATTAACTTGGAATTTCTTCTATCCAAGATAAGGAGCTTTGACTAATTATTTTTATTTTAATATTAATTTTTTGAATATCATTATTTTATATTTTAATATCAATTGGTTTGATACAGAATAATAAAATAATCATTAGTGAATATACGTAATACAAAATTTTAATTTTGGGGAATATCTTTTATTCAATAGTACCAACTAAATTTAGAAAGTGAATTAGAAATAATAGAATTGAATAGTTTCTTTATCAGTTTAAATAATTATTATCAATTTGTCAATATAATTGTATAATACTAATGTTTCAATGAAAAAAATATGAACAATATCATAAACTTAATATAAATGATATATTTACTTCTCAAAATATATTGGTACACGGGCATCGTACGTCATGCTTTCTAGTCTATATAAAAGTATGAATCCTGGAAAAATTTCTTACTTTTTTTGATTGGACTAAATTAACCTTGTAATATTAATTTTTTAATGACAAAAAAGTAAAATAAGATGCTTATTAATTTCTATTAGTTACTTTTCACCTTACCCATATTTATTCTTATTAGGGTTAATTACACTGACCTCCCTTGCTACTATGGAAATATACAAATCCCCCCCTCTTACTATGAAAATTATAAATTGCCCTTTGTGACCAACAAGTCTTAGTCAAATTTAACAAAGGTGCGTAAATGATCATTTTGTCCTTGTTTATAAAACTAAAAATTATTCAATAAAATGAAAAATAGAAGTGTTTTTTATTTTATTTATTTCAAATAAAAAGAAGGAATTTTTTTTGAATAATTTAAAAATATACTTATGTGTTCATTTTTTTAGGAATTGTAATGTATAGAATTCTATAGAACTAATATACATTAAAATTGAATTGTTTAAATTTTCATTTGACATAGTAAAATTGGCTAAACTATTGAAATTTCACTCAATATTTTTAAGATTTGAATAAACTTTTTTAACATTTGAACGATTTTCTAGAATAGATATAAATGAGAATTAGTTAGATTACTTGACATATTAAGATACGTTAGATGACAAATGAAAAGCAATTAACTAAATTGTCATGTAAAGCAAATATTTTGAAGAGTAATACAGATTAAAAGAAAATTGAGAATCAATTAAATCACTAATCATGTTTAGTGAATACTTTTGTAGTAAGATAGACTAAATTGTGATTTGAGCATTTGATGTATAATTACTAGATAACATATATGATTTTTTAATCATCTCTAATAAAATAAAATAAAATGTCAGTGTACATGATTTGATCTTTTCTATAATGTACAACAAAAATTGCTCATTATCACGCCCAGAAAGTGGGACCCCAACTTTTAGGCCCTATTCTTGAAACGCGACCTAACCAAAATCGTAACAACAATATGTTCACCAAACTAATTACCCCATAACGAGAACAATTATAAATTCTAACCATTCGACCTCCTTCTCCAATCACCTTGATCGCTTTCGTTATCTCTTGTATCTGGAGGAAGAAATTTGAAGTACGTAAGCATAGCTTAGTGAGGCCATGAGTGGGTGCACGTGGAAGAAAATAATCATATTAGAAAAGTCAATCAAAATACTTAAATCACATCTGGCACCAACAATTGATCAAGCTTGTGAAACCATATCAGGCGAAGACCGAAGCACATGATTACCACCTTATGTCTCCCGAGAGACCATTTACTACATTATCTCCCATGTAGGGAGCGACCCCACGACCACATTGAACTGGCCATGCCTAGGTACACGGCAGCACCAATCACACGCAGACAAACTCCAGCCTGCTCGTGAAAGGACACCCAAGTGGGAACTGAACAACGAAAGCCTCAACTGGCAGCCCAATACTACCCCAAGGGCCCCGCTAACCGTTTGCCCTTGGGCCCATTGACCGTTTCGCAAGAACCACATCAACAAATCCAGAAAGCCAGTTGAACAAATAAATAGAAAACCATTTAAACACCGCATGCACATTGAATATTGCGATGAATTAAAATATATTAGAATAAGTGGGACCTCTTGGATATTCATATGGACTCTAGAGGTGGCTCCTAACGGAAGTTCATAACGAATACTAGAATACCACATGACAATAACAATAATCACGTTGTAACACTTAGCTCCATAGAGTTCCAAATGCCCAATCAACCCATATAGATAACCAAAAATCATATTCCATTTTCTACCAACCCAGATAGATAACCAAAAATCATATTCATTTTCTATCACATCAATGAACAATTTCAAGAAATATTTACTCAAGTTTGTCGCAAGAAAAAGACCACTTTTTTTAATACATATATATAGCCAAATGCACAATGTACATATAGTATTCCTCAATTTCGCAAATACTAGTATAATTTTAAATGACACTCACCGTAAAGTCTACGTGATCAGTGTGGTCAAACCGTGGGCTTATCCCAAAGAGATTGAGTTGATAGTTCATCTAAATCCTATCCTATTATTTCAATATACTTAAAAACATGAAGCGTGGTAGTCCACTTGTCATGTGTACTTGAATATAGCTACATTATATCTATATTCATGATATTAATAGCAAAAACTAAGCTAAAAAATGAGGACAATTTAACCCAACAAGGCCAACCCCAGTTACCTTTAGTATTCCCAAGCCCCTTTGTAAATTATAGTATTAATCCATATAATGGAAATTAACTAAAACTTAATGCATTTGATAATTAGTATGTCTAGAATTTACACCTTCGACGATAGTGGGGAATATTGTTAAACTTTCTTATCTTAAATAACATCAATAATAAATATATTGATATTTACTTAACAGATGCTTATAAATTTGACTAACTGAGCAATTGACAAATACTAATATATTAGTGAGGGAAGCACAATTAATAAAAATGCAAATAAAAAATGATATTAGAATACTTAATTAATTTTGATTTAAATATTAAGTTTCTAAAAATGAAATTTAAGTTTGTAATTAATTAAATGCAATTATTCGTTATAGTAAAAGTACTTAAATAATCAAATAATCATTTATTCAAAAATAAATATTAATCAATTCGTTAAAGCTAATTGCTAGGGACTAACATATTAACTGGGTGATTACATAATACATGATTTAACAATTATCTAAGTTAAAACAAATAATATAATTAACGTCAATTCATATATGTGTCAAATGAATTAACAATTTAAGTACCTCAGTATATTAATTAAAGGGGTTAAAGAAATTAACATATTTAATTAATGTAAACAATTGGAGTAATTAAATGGAGCACTTACCGTTAGAAGACGTAAATTGCAGGTTTCCCCTTTTCTGTTCTTACCGAGAGCGAGAGAGAGAGAAAAAGAATTGTGTTTGTGTGTGCTAAATCATAAACAAAAGTTCATTTGTTTCCTTCTCTCTCTCTTTTTTTTTTTTAAGTTTATCTTTTATGCATGTGTGGACACTTGCTAGCCATAATAGTAAGGTTTGGTGGTAGCATGATAGTAGGGGCAGCCACATGCTGCCTACCCCAATTTTCATCTTTTTCTTCCCTTTTTTTTCTTAATTTTTTTGATTTAATTTATATAATTTATAATTTAGTCCCTTAATTTTAGACTTATATTATTTAACCCAAAATTTTTATGAAGTTTCGATTTGATCCCCTTAAAATTTCAATATATTTGAACTATACCCAATAATTTATTCCCTAGTCAATTTGAGAATTTCAATTCGTATCAATTAATTAATTAAGTTTCATTAATTTCTTTCTTTATAAAACCTTAACTCAAACAAACTTCTTGTGAACAAATCTTAACCAAGAGACAGGAAAAAAAGAATAAACCTCGTAGATGATAATAAAATAATTTGTTACGTATGATATTTAATATTTATTATAGTAAAATATGGGGTGTCACACTCATTGTAAAAAAATATATATGAAAGGTATAATTTTACTCTTAAACCATCACCACAAATATCCGTTTTTTTTTAAAAAAAAAAAAAAGAGAGAAAAAAAAGAAAAATGGGCAGATAGTCATTGATAAACATCGTCTATTACTATTATAAAAAATGTGTGAATGATCAAAAGATCTTCTAATTTTTGTATTATCTATATGTTATAATTCTATTAATATAGTTACTAGTAAGATTGTAAAGGTCCTTCAATTTTAAAAACGATTATTAAGTTTCTCAGGTCATTCATATAAGTTATTGACATAGATATTTATAAGAATTTATTAACTCGAACACGTATCAAAAAATTTAAATGAACAATGGTCCAATCATACTTATTCAATTCTTAAATTGATTTTATTTTATTTTGTCATTTTTTAAGTACAACTTAATTAAAAAAGATAAAATATGTGACAAAGACTAAGTAAACTCTCTATACATACACAGTGGTGCATGGTACTATTTGGAAATAATAATGATTCCGTTTTCATATTATTTTATATTTGCGATGACTAAACGCCCCCTAATTTAATTATAGTAACAATCAATAAAAGTAATACTAGAGAAATATAGACAATCCATAATAATTTCAAATTCTAAACAATTGTGATAGAAATTACTGACATAAAGTTTATAACTATAGAATCGATATCATTTTCTGTTTATCACACAAATTGTATCTTTTTTTAGAGTAATTCTTTCTTCAACTGATTTAGAAACTGGATGTGATAGATAGTATATATGTTTTTACTGTACTTTTTTTATGATGTTACTTATAATTTAACAAATGATAGTTTAGTCGATTACAAATGTTAAATAGTTATAAAGTTATTTCCTAAAGATGCATGTTATAAATGGGCTACCCTCTTTTAACTGGAGTATTTATTTTAAATGTAGAGAAATTATGACGATAAATAGGTGAGAATAATAATTATACTAATAGTCAAATAATAATCACAAAAAAAATATATATAGTAATGTGTTGTGTGTGTGTGTGTGAATACTTATTAATGTGTAGTCAAAGAAAAAAGAGAAACTGGCCATGATGGCTTTATATTAAATACGAATATTATCCGATTTTGATTACAATAAAATAAAAGAAAATACAATTCACTGGTTTTCGTCTTCCCATGATTCGGGCTCGTCCAGTTGTTGCCATCTCATCAATGTCTGGACGTGTTGTGGTCTCTTAGGAGGCCGTGACGGCGGCGCCGGATCGACTGTCTGCATGTCCTTCACCATGCCCATCAGGTTCGGGTCGGCCATCATTCCTCGAGGCGGCCCAACCTGACCCTCCATGGTGTTTGATGATGGCTAGCTTGGCTCTGGCGGTGGCGGTGGCGAGGGTAACGGTCTGGCTGAGCCCCAGGGCCTCAGAAACCAAGACCAAAATACCCGGCCCTTGTTCTTGCCCCCGACGCAAGTGAGCCACATCTGCTGCTCGATCTGCGCCCATCGAGCCCTGAATTCGGAAGCAGGATCCTTAGGGGCCTGAGACTGGGATGAATCCCTCCATCATCTTCTGGAACATCTCCCTAGCAAAAATAATTACAATAAATCAGAAAATTTTCAAATATTTAAAAAATAAATTAGAATGTTTTAATTCAACTTATGCCCTCCCGCTTGTTATCACCATGATAGAAAATTCCGTAATCTGCTTCCTACAACCATGACCCGCCCAGCGCCGTCGGCCTTCTTCTTGTAGCATTGGAGTTAACTCCATCTGCTTCACTGGCCGGCTAAATCGAAGCTGCTCTTCTCTGTAAAAAGAAATGGTAAACAATTATTACAATTTTAATTTAATAGTAATAAATAATTGAAATAACATTAGATATCTTACCATTTTCCGCTTGTGCATACCGATCGGAGACAGATCCCCCGCGGTACACATGTAGTGGATGCGGCTGGGTTGGCGTTCCGGTTCGCCTTGTTCTTCTCGCACTCCTTCTGGAACTCCGGGGAATCCCAGTACACTGAGGAGTTGCCGCCAACCGTCGTTCGCTGTCAGCCATAGAGGCTTCTGCAGCGACTGTATGGCGAGGACGAACTTCTTCCTCAAGAACTTCCCCACCTAGACATGGAAGATCTTGAAATCGACTCGTCGTCGGCGTCCCACCAGTACGTCATCTGTATTAAAAAATATATATATAAATATTTTTAACTTAGATTGTTAAAATATTTAAAAAAACAAAAATTAATTGTTTGTTACCTTCAAACTCTCAAAACCAGAAATGTTGGGTGCTTTGGCGGCACCTGGCGCAAACTGCCCAAGGGATGGGGATACATGTCCTCGCACGACCGCGTACATGCGCTCGTGGATCTTCCGATCACGACTGAAATTATAAAATAATTAGTATGTCATAAAAATATTAATTTAAATTACAAAAAAAATTAAAACATAAATTATACCTCGCATCGGCGGAGTGTGATGTACTGGCGCGCGGATGGTGATGGGAGTGGTGGTGGCCGTGGGGGTGGTGGTGGGGCAGCCCATGGACCGGGCCGGATCGACCGCCGGGTGTAAGTAGTGGATGGTCCGGGCTACTGGTCCAGATTTTTAAAAAATTCAAATTTCTAGATTTTTAAAAAAATCAAAATTTCAGATTTTTAAAAAAATACAAATTTCCAGATTTTGAAAAAAAATTCAAATTTCCAGATTTTAAAAAATTCAAATTTTCCAAATTTTATATATTTCATATATCATAGAAATTACATAAATTAATAAATTTCAGAAATTTCATATATCATAGTTAAAAATTTACCCAATTTCTTTTTAAAAAATTTACATAAAATTACATACAATTTACCATTTATAAAAATTTTTCAGAATTTAAAAAAATTAAAACTTCCAGATTATAAAAACAGAAAATTCCATTCGGGTTTACAGAAATAAAAAAAAAAAAAAGAAAATTCGCAATAATTACTGAAATTGCAATGTCATATACAGAAAATACACAAAAATTACAACACCCCTAACAATAATAATTACTAAAATGGCAATGTCATATATATACATAGGAGAATTGCATACAATTTATATAGTTTACAGAAATTACATCAACAACAAAAATGCACAATAAGCCTCTAAATTACAGAATAACACTAACATACATACTTATTACAAAAAATGCCCCCAATTCAAA
Source organism: Sesamum alatum (assembly GCA_034509735.1). Classification (NCBI taxonomy): domain Eukaryota; kingdom Viridiplantae; phylum Streptophyta; class Magnoliopsida; order Lamiales; family Pedaliaceae; genus Sesamum; species Sesamum alatum. The sequence goes on along the minus strand of JACGWO010000007.1, from coordinate 8,365,947 downwards.
ATTATAGAAAATAGACAAAGAATATATTATGAAAATATGTAAAATACAAAAAAAGGGGGTTTTGGTAGAACTTACTTGCGGCGACGATGGAGGCCGATGATGGCTGACGACAGATGGGGATGATGGCGGCGACGATGGCGATGATGCGCGGCAACGGACGGTGCCTTGCTGGCGGTGGCGGAGTGGCTCTAAGGCGGCGACGAATGGCGGAAGTTCGGTGGAGAAAGTGAAAGAGGCAGAGTGAGAGAGACGAGAGAATTTGAGAGAGAGAGAGAGAAGTGAGGGAGGAGAAAGGAGAAAAAATCAGCCAAGGGTTTAATTTATATAATCTTTTGGAACGTCATATATTCCCTGACCGTTCTTAATCACCCGGTCCAACTAACGAAAACGACGTCGATTCGCCATAACTACGATGTCGTTTTGATGAATGTTGACCTAGAATAGGAACGGTCACTTATAGTACTACCATTCCCATAACCGTCCCAATACCTACTGTTCCTATTTCATATATAACCGTTCCATATCAATTCAAATACTTAGTACTTGAATGTACTAATAGGAACGGTCACTTATAATGTACTAATAGGAACGGTCACTTAATAGAACAAGTGTTCAGTACCGTTCTATGTAGAAACGATGTCGTTTTTAACATGCATTTAGTTACCGTTCCTATTTTCATATATAACCGTTCCTATATGTATTGCATTGTTCTTTTTTTTTTTATCTTCTTGGATAATAAATATAAATTAAAGAAAAACATGTTCGAACACTTATTTTATTAAATAAATGTATACAATTGGATGTTTAAAGATTTTAAAATCTATAATAATTTCCAAAAAATAGAACACCGTTCACAATATGAAGTATATTTGTAAATATTTTTTTGTTAGTATTTCACAGAAGTAACTAGCATCCTACATTATTGTACTGCACAGCATAATCAGGACCATAAAAATTTCAATCAGACCATTAGATATGATATAACACAACAAAAGAATACATTACATGTGTTTTGAAATATTTCGGTGTGTGGATCTCGAGTTATCGTATCCGGTCAGTATTTCATCGTAACAAAAACAGATGCATCCTTAAATCCGGGTTACGGATTGAAATCCGACTGTTGGATCATCAATTCATATTCCATAACCTTGTATGGTGTTAAAAAAATGGTGTCGATCGGCTGACGATGTTCAAATATCGGACAAATTGGTTGGAATTGTAATACTAGGAACAGTTACCTAAATAGAAGAAGTTTCCGCAATACCGTTCTCTATTATAAAGGATGATGTCCTTTTGATGCACTCATGTAGGTACCGTTCCTATTATAATCGGGAATGGTCATGTATAACGTAACCTTTCCAAATAGTTGAATTTCCCATCAAATTTTCATTGGGCGCCAATCGAAATATTGGATCTACATATTGGATACGGTCCTTTGTTTTCACCTACCGTTTCCTAATCAAATTTTACTCTCATTTTTTTTAAATTAGCCGCCAATATTTGGAAAAATATTGTAACTCAATATAGGAAACGGTGCATATAAATTTGCACCATTCCCTAATTCAAATTTCCCTTTATTTTTTTAATTAGCCGCCATATTTGAAATATTGTACTCATATAGCGGAACGGTACAGTTATAATTTGGCACCATTCCTATTCAAATTTCCCTCCATTTTTTAATTAGCAGCCATATATTTTGAAAATATTGTGCCTCAAATAGGAATGGTAAGTTATAAAGTTGGACGCGTTCCTAGGAAAAATTTAAATTTCCTTCATTATTTTTTTATTAGCCGCGCATATTTTTTGAAATATTGTACCTCAAACAGGAACGTAAGTATAAAGTTTTGGATCTTTGTTAAATTTGGATCATTTTTTTTAAATTAGCTGCCATATTTGAAATATTGTACCTCAAATATGAACGGTCCTGATAATCAAATATATACATCTGATCAATAACAATTCTTTTTAAATAATAATTTGTGAAAAAAATTACAGAATTTTTTAGAAATTCAAAAAATGTCTCCTTCATTCGGACTCAGCCTCGTCAAAGCTATCTTCATCTTCATCTTCGGATTCACTATCTGGCGAGTGCAATGGCCTGCTCCATGATCAACCGACCAATTGTATTCCGTTGGGTCAATGCAGTTCATATGTTTGGTTACCTATTACAAACATTTGGATTATGTACGACTTCATCCATCTGATAGGCGACCTCGGTCCATCGGAGTCATCGGGGATTAAAACCTTCTGCAAGCTTTGATTTTACAAACAGCTTTCCAGTCGACTTTGTCCTTCTTCTATGCACTCCTCGGGTATATCCGCGTAGTATACTTGTACTGCTTGTTGTGCCAGTATGAAATGGGTTCATTCTTTTGGCAAGAGCTTTTTGAAGTTGACATCAACGACGTGATAAGAGGGTGATCTTCATCTGTCCTCTGATTCGGATCGACCCCAACGACAATTAACATGTACAATGTGCATGTTCGGAATTAGTGGGGTAATCTAGCTGAATTATCTCCTTCCAAAATTTCATAGAAGTCAGAATCCGTGTCTGTATATGATGAGCTTTTGACATAAATACCACAATTCATTGTTGACTTCCCGACATTGTGACGTTCAGTGTCGAAATTGAAGCCATTGACGAAATAAGATGGGTATGTCGTGACTTCTGCTCTTGGCCCCTAATAATGCAACTTCAACAAATCCTCGTTTGTGTGATTTAATTCGGGTTTCACCTGCAACTAATGATATATATAGCAATTGAAATAATTGATTACAAATTCATGAGCATATCACGGTAATTACAACAAATCGATGATACTTACACGAGCCTTGAACCAATCCTTGAATTGTGTCACCACTATTGATCAATTATCGGGTCCTCCGAATTTTGTTACTCGAACAGTTGATTGAGGAATGACCTGTTATAGTAAAACTGATAGTTATAAATATACATGTAATTGAAATTGAAATAATTCGTACGAGATAATTACGTTTCTATAAGACACTTACTCGTAGTACGGTGCAACTACTTCACAATTACACAAGACGTATGTCTCGATAGCATGAAGTTCCTCCCCGCTCAGCCATCTCTTCTTCGAGGCTCCACTTGCTCGGCCTGGGTAATTGAAAATAGACCGAACAATTCGATCGTCGTTGCTCGTGAGATCATCGTTCCGACCGGGTCTGTTTCGCTGCACAGAAATGTGCGGTTCGAAGTAGTGCGAGGAGAAAAGTCCGATTTCTTCGACAATATAAGCCTCTAAAGTTGACGCCTCGACATGTGCTTTGTTTTTCACCTTTTTCTTCAAATTGCGTAGGAATCTTTCAAATGGGTACATCCACCTGTATTGCACGGGGCCCCCAACGCGCGCTTCATATGGAAGGTGAACAATTAGATGTTCCATTGAGTCAAAAAAGGAAGGAGGAAAAATTTTCTCGAGCTTGCACATGATGACGGCTACACTATCTTCCAATTATTTTACCTTGGCCACATTTAGTGTTGTTGAGCATAGGATCTGGAATAGAAGGCTGAGTTCCATCAAGGCCCCCCACACGTGCTCTGGAAGCATTTCACGGAAAATAACCGGAATCAATTTATGCATGAAAGCATGGCAATCATGGCTCTTCATGCCGTGCATCCTCAACTCCTTCAGGTCGACGCAACGGGCCAAGTTAGAGGCATACCCATCAGGAAACCTAAGACAACGAATCCACTCATATATCTTCTTCTTTTGCTCCTTCGTCAGTGTATATACCGCCTTGGGCATCACGTTCGGTCTCCTTTCGTCCACCTCAAGCTCCGGCCAATTACATATGATCTTCAGATCCTTCTGTGCATTCAGATTGTCCTTCGTTTTTTCCTTGATGTCCATCACAATATTGAATATATTATCGAACACATTTTTCTCAATATGCATGACATCAAGATTGTGTCGTATCAGATGCACCCCCAGTATTCAAGCTCCCAAAATATACTTTTCTTCGTCCACTTATGGTCGACGCCGTAGCCTTCTGGTTCACTCAATGGTTGTTTGACAGCAACACTAAATGCATCGACATGGGTTCAGATCTGTTCTCCAGTCGGCCTCGGACGTGCAACCTTCCTCTCCATTCGATTTTTTAGTGAAAGATTTCTTGTTCCTGCGATAAGGATGCCCGTGTGTCCTCTATACAAACTGGACACCCCATAACACTGGCTGTACTCCATCCAGACGCCATACCATAAGCAGGAAGGTCGTTCACTGTCCACATCAATGCGGCATGCATCATGAATGCCTGGTTTGTTGCAGTATCGTGCGTACATACACCCACATGCCATAAATTCTGCAACTCCTCGATCAACGGCTCCAAGTAGACATCGATAAGACGTTTGGGATTCGATGGGCCAGGGATCACCATCATTAGGAACATATACTCAGACTTCATGCACATTCCCGATGGGAGATTGTACGGTGTAAATTATCACGGGCCAACATGAGTAAGTTTTATCATACTGACTGTGCGGTGCAAACCCATCCGTGCACAACCCAAGTCTAACATTTCTCGGTTCAGCTGCAAAAATCAGGATACGTCCGGTCAAAATGCTTCCAAGCCTCTGCATCGGACGGATGACACATGGATCCTTCCTCCGTCTGATGGCTCGCATGCCAAGTCATATGCTCTGCTGTGACCTTCGACGCATACAACCTCTGCAGCTGAAGGGTAATCGGTAGATACTTAAGAATGGCATACGGGGACTTCTTGCGTTTAGGATTTCTGTCCCTGGTGGGCTTGTACCTAACGTCTCCACAGAACTTGCAATATTCCAAATCAATATCGTCCTTCCAGTACAACATGCAACCGTTTTTGCAAGCATCAATCTTCTGAATTGGTAAACCCAATTCTCTTATCAATTTCTTCGTATTGTAATAATCGGTGGGAAAGTGTGATCGCGGGGCATTACAGTGTCAACACACTGGCATAACTGATCATATGTATGCTCGGAAAAACCCCTTCGGCCTTGATATTCACCAAAGAGGCAATTGATACCAACTGAGAGGTGGTGCAGCTATTCCACAAAGGTTGGTCCGCATCATGAACTACATCAAAAAAACGGTCTGACAAGCCAGACACATAATCATAGGGCCCCGAATCGTAATATGGACTAGGACCCACATCAGATGGACAATATCGAGTACCATCATCAGTCGGTCCCTCTTGGTTGTACGAAGATTAGAATAACGGCCCGGCGGCATCGAATACCATCCTCTGTGCCCAATCCATCTGAGCCGCATCACCCCAATGCGAACTACCCTCCTCCTGAACGGGTGGCGTTTGCTGATGCTGCACAGGGGGTGCTGTCAATGCTTCAAAGTATTCCTGCACCCTCTCCTTACCATGCGAAGTCCAATTGTAATACTCTGGCATAAACCCTTTCATACACAAATCAAAATTTACCTCGTTTGGTGTTTTGAATCGTTCATTTTTGCACTTCCGGCAGGGACACTTAGTCTTGTCCCCGTCCATATATGCACGCTGAGACTAGGCCCATTCTAAAAATGTTGTAACACCATCCTCAAACTCCGGCGTCACACCCAAGACGTCTCGATCATACATCCATTTCCTCAACTGTCTTAATATGATTGGTCCTACGTATAATTCACAACAACAATTAAATGACGAGAGTAAATTATATATATATGCAAAAATAACAGAATTTTGCATACTTACCTGAGCAAAACACCTATCAATATCAATCCAAAATTCGCACTCGGTAGTTGATATGTTCGATTTTCCGTATAAAGAATCCCGGGGAGGGGGGGGGAGTTACAAATACAAAATGAGTTGGAGAGTAAGTATAAGAACAATGACAAAGAAGGGGGACATATATATAGAAATCATTGGAACGATCATTGGAATACTATTTAGAACACAAAACTAGCTGTTAAAATATAGCCGTTGTTCCAGCTTTAGGAACGGTCTCAGGAAAGGTAACAGGAATGGTAAAGTTACCATTGTAATATAGCCGTTAGCGCATATTAGGAACGGTATCAGGCACAACAAAAACGGACCGTTCCTACTTGGAGTACATTTTGGACCGGTACTTGTAGCACAGTTTCACTTACTATATACCCGTAATTTGGAACGGTAATTGAATCACATTTTTTCCCATGGCGTAAAAGGTCCTCCTGTAGGACTACATATTGGAACGGTAAGCCAATCGGTCCAAAATTGACACGGTCTTTGGAACATATACAGTAACGGTCGGTGTTCCCGGTCGGCCTACCGTTCCAAATCTCACACATGTGTTCCAAATTGAGGTCCAAAATATATCAGGTCCCATTTAGGAACGGTTATAGGTGTACAAATTGGCACGCTATTTTTGGCACTCTAATAGGAACGGTCCGACCGTTCCTATTAATTTGTATTACAATTAGCACGACTCTAACGTCATCAACGGTTTACCGTTCCACAACAGTTCCTACAACCGTTCCTACGTGGAACGGTAACAGGAACGGTCATACCATACCGTTCTTATTCCCGCATTTTTTTTGTAGTGTGTGTCTTGTTGTGGGAGAAAATTACAAGCTATCTTAAAATATGTTATCAAACATTTAATGTCAAGGAAGACGTAAAACCTTTGCGACTGCATAGTTTTGGAAGATGTCGAGAGTTTTGGACTTGTTTAGGACTTGAGTTGTTAGGATTTAGGTTGTGTGTTTGTGTTTGTGTGTGTAGGTTCCTTTTTATAGACATGAGGAAGACTTATGTAGCTTGAAATTGGAAATTATGGACTCTGATATCGATTAGTCTCCTAACAGTTGTACTTGAACATGTTTTGATCCACTAAACTAATCCAAAATAAAAGAATTATTTTGTATGTTATCTTGAATCAATCTGTCAAGACGCTTAACGTCCAAGTTTAGTATAAACTTATTGTGAATTAATTATTATCTCGAATTAGTATGGATTTTAATTTGGAATCTAATTATTAGTCAATTTATTTGGGCTTTTAATTGGTAATTTATTCAAAAATTCTGATGTCAACACTATGATTATTAGTTTTTTTTTTTTTAATCTTTGTTTAACAAGATGATATATTAGATACTTTTCGAGAAAAAAGAGCATTATAAAAAATTTTCTATTTTCAACCTCGGGGTCTTTTTGAAATTTAGGACTCAAATAATAAGAGGAATGGTAGAAATTATTAATTGATTGTTTAACATTAAATAATAGTAAGATTTAATTGCTAAACAACTTATACGAGAGTCAAACTTGATGTAAGCTCTAAGAAAAATATTTCATACAAAAGTATTATTGTTTATCTTTATATCAAGTTATTCAATAATCACTAAAACCAAGCAAAAAGAAGAAGTTACCATCAATCAAGATAAAAAAAAAAAAAAAGATAAAGACTAATAGAAACATCGATTTAGATAAGAATTAAGTTACAATATAGTTACTTACATTTTAGTATCTTCAATTTGTTTAATTTAGCTATATATTAAAAGAATTTTTGAAGTTGATCAATATTAGGAGAGTGACATTTTCTCATATTGTGAGTTAATTAATATATTTTATATTTAATCATTAAATTTTAAAATTATACTATTATTTAAATCAAATCATATGACTCATGTACAACGCACCTATTCATTACTAGTTTACTAAAGTCCTAAGAATTGAATATCTTGTGGAAAAGTTATTATATCTATTGCACTTATCTCAATGAGTAGTAAATTAATTCAAACAAAGTACATTGGTCGTATGGCATTTGCTCCTAAGTGTTCTTAATCCGTCATAAACAAAATGATAGATAATTTTAGCTTATTTAAAGTGGTATGAAAAGTTAATTTATCAATAAAGTTTATACTAAGCTAAACACTTCAAAAATTATGCTTAATAACTTCAAAATTAAATTCAATTGTAGGATTATTTTAAAATTTACGTAAAGCAAATGACAAAAAATTGCAGACTCTCCTATCCTACTTGACAAAAGATACAATTCGCCTTCAGTATGAATAATTGATGAGTGATGACTTGTAGAATATGAAGAGAGGAAAAAGACAGGATGGACTTGCGGAAATATCAAGAGAAGATAATGGGAAGACTAGACTTGCGAAAATATGAATGGAAGATAAGGGAAGACTAGACTTGCAAAAGGTGAGGAGAAGATTAATGGGAAGACTAGACTTGCAAAAGGTGAGGAGAAGATTAATGAGAAGACTAATGTTTCTACTTTCTACTATGTGTGACTGCTTGAGTCTTTGTCCCAATAATGGAGGGAAATTGTCAAGCTTTAGGGTCGTGAAGATACATTTTTAATGTCATGGTTTACGAGATTTTAAAAAATGATCCCAAAAGAGAAAAAACTCGACACATTTAGTCTTATGTTTTTATGGAATTTTTAAAATGTTCTCAAAATTGAGAAAAAATAACACATTTAGTCTCATAAATCTCGAAAAATAGAGGACTAAATTTGTTGCGTTTTCACAATTTGGGATCATTGAGAACTAAATGTGTCAAGTTTTCCAATTATGGGACCATTTTGAAAAGTTCTTAAAGCAGAGGATTGATGTGTTAAACCCCGTATCCTATAGGACTAATTAAAATTGTAATTTTACCTGAATCTATCATTCATACAATGGAGGCAAGCTTGTGCTTTCAACCTCGCAAGCCCATATCTACATCTATATTTAATTTTATATTATACTAAGGTTTCTTTCATTTTTTTAGTTTGATTGAATTAACCTTATAATATATATTAGTTTTAAGGATAAGAACTAAAATGTAAATAATACACCTATTAACTTCTGTTGGTTGCTTTTCATATTTATTACTGGCTTATTTCTCATATTTATTACCTTCCAATGTTTTCCTTTATATTCATACCTCATATTAATTAATTTTTATATTTGTTGATTCCTATTCATTATTTTTTATATTATATTCACAATATATATACTTAATTAGTGAAAACACTTGGATAAGTGGATAATGAAGTTTACTTTGCAATACTTAGTTTTTCCTCACATCGATTTGGTACAAAAAACAATATATAATAGAATTTTTTTAGACGTTTTAACAATACTTTAATAAAAAAACTTAAAATTAGCCTTATAAACTGACTAGGTGGAAAACTAATACATTTTTTTTCATTCTTTCCTATTAGTGATATATACACTACTTACATGACTCCTGGAAACACAATTACATAAAAGTATTCAGGAGAACAAATACTAAAATAATAGCACAATTTTTCTAATATAAAACTGAGTAACGAAGATAAGAATTAACACAAACTCCACAAATTCTAATAACATTGAAAGAATACCCATAATTAGTAATCGCTTTTACTGACTCTTGGGCGGTTATATAATGTTGACGGTTATTTCGGCAGTTTTTGAATGGTTTTGTGTCTCTCCAGCGGTGGGATTGGTGGGTCCCCGTCCTTAGGGGTGTCGATTGTCTGTTTATTCTTTAGTGTTATCTTAATTTGGCAGTCTTCTAGTCTACTATTGTGTATTGTCGGTGTTTTATGGATGGACCTTTGTTAGAATTGGGGCTCCGTTTTATCACTCACGGAAGAGGAGGATGAAGGCGTTGTTCTCCCAGAGGTCCCTTCCACCCTCGCTGGCCAGTTCGAACTCAAGCTGATCGGGCGTCTCCTCAGTCATCATCATCCGGCCAATTTTGACGCGTTGTACCGAACGTTTGTTAATCTCTTACATCCCGCCCGGGGGGTCGACATTCGTCGCATATCAGATAACAAATTATGTTTTGTCTTCCATCACATCATGGACTTGCGGTGTACTCTTGCTCTTAGGTCATGGACTTTTGATCGGAATCTCCTTCTTCTTCGGGCATTGTCTCCGGTCAACTCGCCGAAATCGGTTTCGTTGAATTGAAGTCTGTTCTATGTGCGTGTTCATGAGATTCTGTATGGGTTGCATAACAATGAAACAGCCCAATTGATTGGGAATAAAGTTGGATCTTGGGAAGATAAGACCAACATTGAGGACTCGATCACCTGGCAGGACTCGCTTCGCATGCGGATTCTTCTTGATGTCACAGTGCCGTTGAAACGAGCGCTCCATGTCCGCCTGTGTCATGACTCATCTGTGGTGGTTCGCTTTACTTATGAACGCTTTCCGAATTTTTGTTGTCTCTATGGACGTCTTGGGCACATTCAGCAGTTGTGTGATATTTAGTTCTTAGATGGCTTCATTGATCCCAGCGTTCATGCTCCCTATGGTCCATGGTTACGAGAAAACTTGTTTAGTATTCGGTCGTCATTCGATGCTCCCACTCTCCGACCAACGGTGGTCCGACCGTTTCGTAGCGTCACCTTACCAGCGGTTTCTAGCTCGGACAACGGCAGCAGCAGTCAGCGGGCTAGGATATTCAGGTCTTTGGCAATTTCGGTGTTAGGACACCTGACAAAACTTGCCAACCTAGGCCGTCCTCATTTACTAGTGCTGGTCCAACTGCCAGGCCCTTGTCCAGGCCCAATGCTACTGAGCCGAAGTCAACGTCCCCGTCTGGCCCCAATCTCTCTTATCGACCTGGCCCATCTACTGTTGCTAGCCCAGCCCAAATGCCTAATCTACCAGCTGCGGCAAGATACCGCATCCAGTTGCTATTGGTCCAGTCACTTCACCTGTGCCGAATTACAGTGCAACAAATTTCCCGACTCCATTTTTGAATTCCCAAAAGCCTGGTTTTTTGGCTGCTTCTCTCCCTCCTATGGCACCTTGTGACTCGGACGATTTACCTATGGCTACTTCGTCGTCAACTGCTCATCTTTCTCTTCAGCAGAATCTGTCCTCTCCGCATTTGGGTGCAACTCTAGATTTTTTGCCCTGTTCTTTTACCCCTTTATCGGCTATTCGCCGTTCGCCGGACGCAATCTCAACGGGTGAGTTGAACCTTGTTGATGCTCCTTTGGAAGGGGCTCATGGAGGGGACGCGAGCTCTTACTTTCCCTTGCAATTTTCGACGGGCAAAGATGGCCAATCTGGCAGTGGTAATCATGGGCGTCGTCGTCGAGGGGTGGCTGGGGCGAAGCATAAATTGCCTTTCTCCATGGCTATCAGCGGGTCGAGTCAACTCGTTAAGAAATAGATGGATAGTGGATCTTCGGAAAGCTCGTCTAAACCTTCATCGGCAACGATCGCCTAATTTGGAACTGTCACGGGCTCGGGGGTCTGGGACAGTTTGGCATTTGATTGAGTTAATCCGAACTCATTCCCGCTCACTTTTTCCTCATTGAATCTAAGTCGAAGAAAACGCGAGTACACCGATTAAAATGTCAGCTTAACATGTTTGGTGTACACGCTGATGAGATCGGCACGCCATGGTGGTCTGATACTGTTGTGGGATAAATCGTTGGTGGTATCTCTTCTTAGTTTGTTTACTCGGCATATTGACTCCATCATTGAAAATGGAGCTTTATCCTAGCGGTTTACGAGCTTTTATAGGGAACCCAAAATTGCTCGTCGGAGAGACTCTTGGGAACTGTTGCGCCATCTCAAGAATCAGTCTGCTCTGCCGTGGTTGGTCGGAGGCAATTTTAATGCTATGTTATTTCCTCATGAAAAATAGAGTTTATTGCCTACTCAATCTTGGTTGTTGCTTAATTTCATGTCAGCTATCGAGGATACGCAACTGTCTAATTTAGGTTTCATGGGGCAAAATTTACTTGGTGTAACAAACAAGAAGCTTCGTTTACGGTCCGTTTCCATCTCGACCGAGCATTTGGAAAGAGTCCTTGGCGTGTCTTGCATCCGAATTCCCAGGTTGAACATATCCCTTTAAGTTATTCATATTATTGTCCTATTTCTTGTGTGTACAGCAGGGTTTAAACAACATCAGGCTCCTCACTTCTCTCATCGCCCTTTTCGTTTTGAGGCTTATTGGCTGAAAGCTCCTGATTGTGGTCGTATTGTACAGGATGTCTGGCAGGTAGATCATGGTCCCGACAACCATTCAGGACCATTGCAGTGCCTTCAGGAATGTCGCTTGGGGCTTCTATCGTGGAGTAAGCACTCTCTTGGTGCTTTGGACAAACGCATTAAATTTCTTGAATCTCAACTTGTTGACACTCTTTCAGGCACTTTAACCTCACAAATTAAAGGCTACCATGAAGCTTTGCAGACATAACTAGATGCTTTATTGCGAGACAATGAGCTTTGTTGGAAGCAACGGGCATAGGTTGTGTGGCTTCGGGAGGGTGACAGAAGCACACATTTTTTCCATGCCCGTGCATCTAATAGACAACAAAAGAACCGCATCACACGCTTGCGGGACAATCTAGGGTGTTGCCAATTTCACTCGAGTGACATGGAACGCGTGACCAGTTCGTATTTTCAGGAGCTATTTCAGTCTCGACATCCATCGAATTTGGACTTTGAGGCCGTGCTCGCTGATGTACTGTCTCGGGTTTCATCGAAAATGAATGCTCGACTGTCAGCATCTTTTACGGCAGATGAGGTCCGTTGCTCTCTTTTCTCTATGTCACCCTTACTTCCCCAGGCCCCGATGGATTTCCACCACTTTTTTTTTCGTACTTATTGGTCGGTCATTGGCCCGAATATTACGCCGGTGTGTACTACGCTTCCTCAATGATCATGTGTTTGACCCTGATCTCAATTTTACGCATATTGTGTTGCTGCCAAATACAGCTTCTCCTGAATGTATGTCTAAATTTTAGTCTATTAGTTTGTGTAATGTGGTGTACAAAATTGCTTTCAAAACTATTACCAATAGGTTAGCTGAAATAATGGATTCAATTGTTTCACTATCTCAGTCAATATTTACTTGTGGCCGTTTAATTACGGATATATTGCTTGCTTTTGAGAGTGGTCAATTTTTAAAACAACGTCGTTCAGGGAAAGTTGGTCATTTTGCCCTCATGCTTCATATGGATAAAGCTTATGACAGATTGGAGTGGGGCTTTCTTGAACGCCTCTTACGGAACTAGGGTTTGATGCTTCTTTTGTTCAGTTCATTATGTTGTGTGTTACATCTGTTACTTTTGCTTTTGTTCTGAACGGTGGTGTTTTTGGTTTAATTAAACCAGGCTGGGGTATTCGTCAGGGCGACCCACTTTTGCCTTTTTCTTTTTATTCTCTGTGCTGAGGCTTTCAGTGGTATGTTACAAGCGGCAGAACGTGATGGTACTTTGAAGGGTGTGGTAGTTGCTCGAGGGGCAACTCGAATCTCCCATTTGTTCTTTGCGGATGACTCGCTCATATGATGTGAGGCTTCTCAAGCTTCGGTCCTAAAGCGCCTTGATATATTGCAGCAGTATTCTCGAGCTTCGGGCCAACTTATTAACTATTAGAAATCAGAAATCATGTTCAGCAGGAATTTGAGGATGGAGGTACGTTAGCGATTGGCCCAGCTTTGTGGTGTGCAATTGGTTCCTAAACTTGACAAGTATCTTGGTTTGCCAAATGTGGTGGGTCATCCGATAGCCGAGGTTTTTTCTAACGTACGGGACAAAGTCTGGAAGCGGGCTTTAGAATGGACTGAAAAAAATGCTTTCCCAGGCTGATCAAGAAATTCTGATGAAGGCTGTCTTACAATCCATCCCAATGTATGCAATGAGTTTGTTTTTTACTTCCTAAATCTTTGGTTCATGTGTTGGAATCTCTTTGTGTTGATTTTAGGTGGAATTGCAAGTTGGAAAAAAGATTCATTGGGGTCTCTTGGTCTAAATTATGTGACAGGTAACATAACGGTGGGATGAGATTTCGGCATCTTCATCAATTCAATCTGTCGTTACTCACCAAACAAGCATGGCATCTTGTTACTTCCCCAGATTCCCTACTAGCACGGGTCATGAAATCACGTTATTTTCCGCACTTAGATTTCTTCTCAGCTAACCTGGGATCCAATCCGTTGTACACTTGGCGAGGTATACTAGCAGCACAACCGGTTCTAGATGAAAGGTGGGCAATGGTGAGTCCATCCGAATCGGGCAGGATAATTGAATCACACGGCCTCACACGTTTCAGCCTATCTCGCCGGTGAATTTCCTGTCAGAAAATGCTTTGGTATCTGATCTTGTTTCGTAGGATGGTAGTGACTGGAATTTGGAACTTATTAACTCCATTTTCTGTGATGCGGATGCTCAGGTTATTGCGGATATTCTTATCCCTCAATCATCGGTTTCAGACAGGTTAGTGTGGCACTTCTCTAAATCTGAGTCATTTTTAGTTCGTAGTGCCTACAATGTTGTTGTGGCTTTGGAATATAGAGATGTTGTAGCCTGTCAGAGTGGTTTAGGGGAGGTCCTAATAGGGGGTTGGGGTTTTATTTGGAAGCAACAAATTTCTGGGAAGGTGAAGGTTTTTGATTGGCGTCTATGCAAGCAGGCTCTTCCGACGGGCTTAAATCTCAAATGGAGACATTTATAGATTCAGCCTTTTTGCCCTCAATGCTCATCTGAAGAGGAATCAAAACACACCATGTTTGAATGTGATTTTGCACGCAGACATGGGCGCTCACAAATCTGCCATGGCTTACCATTGGATCTTGGGGTGATTGTGCAGAATATTGGCTCCGTCATCTGCACCGGAATTTGGAAGCTTGGGACTATAGGTACGTGATGGTGGTGGCTTGGAAATTGTGGTACTGTCGTAACAAGAACCTTATGGAGGACTGTCATGTCTTGCCATTGGAAGTGGTCTTTTGCTGCAGATGCTTTCTCCGCTCCTTTGACGAGGCTAATTTCTCTAGAAGCATTGAGGATGATTGTTTACAAGGTTTTTAGTGGTGTCCTGTTCTGAGTTTTTTTAATGTTGAATAGAAAAATATTTTGAACAATTAATTTACAGACAATTTTTTAATTATTATATAATTTTGATTTTAATCTATACTATTTATTAAAATGAGGACTTAAAATAATTAACTTTTGTCGTCAATATGTGTTTTTACTAAAACACTTAAATAACTCTTTTTTTGTTTGATAGTAATTTTCTTACTTGTGGTATTTTATTTAAAGAAATAAAAAGAAGGATTGGTGCAATGTTTATGAATATTCGCATTAAAAAATAATAAATTTTTATTTGTTATATTGGAGATTTGTGGATCTTTGAAATTGGAAGATGAATTTGAAGAGCTTTTTTTTACATCTTAAATGTATACAATTTTTTTTGGTGTGTGATGCCCTCTCAGATCCACTGGGCCAGCCCAAGAACTAGGAGTAGGCCTCCAGGCAAGGCAGCCCAGCAGGCCAAAGTCATCAGGCCAAAACAGTAACGCTTTCCATACATAAGCCCAGTTTCTACACACTAACCTGACATGCACAAGGAAAAGGCTCATACAACAAGACTAGTCATCCAACAACAAGGATTCTACGTCAAATAGGTGGCCGACACGTGGAGCCACGTCATACTAATAAATATCATCCGAATTCCTAGTAGATTGGCTGGAATCTGAGTCTTTCTCAGCAGGTAACTACTTTTCTAAAAAACATGACAGATATGGCAAGACTGACTCAAATTACCATATTTTCCTCCAATTCAACTCTTATTCTAACACGGTTTTATTAGGTTTGAGAAGCTGGCTTCCCAATGTTTCCAACGGTATATATGGCACTTAACTTAATTTCTGCATAATCGGGTTCATCACCAGTTATAAAAAGGCTTAATGTGCAGTCATTTTTGACAGACACTAACATTCAAGTATCAAGTAACATCTACTCTCTTGGCACTCCATTTGCACACGAGTTTTATCCTCTTTTCAGCTATTTTCAGCACATTGAATTATCACTACAAAACATCACTTTACCATTATTCTCACTTCTTTCGACTTTTCCCTTTATTTCATTCAGTCGAACATTATTGATTTAAGTATCGGAGTGCTAACCCCTCTTTGCAGGGTACTCTCCCCTACAATGTCGCAATTTTCATGAAGGTCCCTCAATATTTTGTGGTGCTGTTGGACCCAGTATGCATCATTGGCGCTATCTATGGGAACACTTGAGCTTTGACGTGAGAAATAGCCAATTCAGATAACATTAGATCTTTTTCGGGAGATGCCTCTCTCCCTGCTGTAGTAGGATCCGCCATCCTACCTCCTAAACATATGAGGAGCGCTGCTAGCACCCCTGCTCAAGATAATGACCCAGCTCCAGCTGCTGGCCTTCCGGTTTCGGCTGTTGGTTGCCCTGCTCCAACGGGGGCCTTCCCTGCTCCATCTGGTGCCGTCGTTGCTTCGGGTGGCGACCTTCAAGCCCTAATGTCCAACCTAATCGCTGCTCTTGCTGTTTTGGAACCACTCCTATACGAGCACCTCCGCCTGTACATAGTAGAGACCATTCACTCAACTTTCCGTAGCTCCCAAGCAAGTTGGTGTAGGACCCTCTTCCCAGGGGCGCAGGACAGATCCCTCCCCATTAGCTCCGCCAGCAAGGAGGCAACCCCTTTTCAGCCTCCTGAAATTTGGGAAGCCCTCAGGAAGGAGGTGGTCGAGCATCCCCAGCAGGTAACCAAAGATACTTTTCCAGCAGATCTTGTCATTCCTTTCAGCGAGGACATCATGGCGGAAGAGCTCCCTGCTCACTTCCGAGCACCTTCCCATCTACCAGCCTACAATGGCACCACTGACCCGGCTAAACATATGCTGTTCAAAAATGTAGCCCTACTGCACAAGTACATCGATGGTATTAAATGTCGTATTTTTCTTACTATACTAAGACTCTGCTCAACAATGGTTCGACCAGCTCCCAACTGAATCAGTAAGATCTTTGGCAGAATTTAGCTCCTTTTTCCTACACTAGTTTGCTAGGAGCAAGAAGTACCAAAAATCGACTATCAGTCTTTTTAGAGTCAAGTAGGAGGAAAAGGAGACACTAAGAGCCTACGTGCAACATTTGAACAATGTTTTCCTGCAGGTCCCTACAACTTACTAGGAGATGCTGATCAACATACTCACCCAGGGACTCCGAGCAAGACCATTCTTTGAGTCCTTGTCAAAGAAACCTGTAGCTAATTTCCATGAAGTATTGGCTCGTGTAGAGAAGTACATAAACCTCGAGGATGCTGGTCAGGAAGGGGTACAATATGGACCAGAGGAGAGAAGGAGAAGTCTCCTCCACCCATAGGAGCAGGGGTGAACCCCGAGGACGGTTCAATCCCCTCGATCCGAAGAATGAGCAATACACCCCGCTGATTACCAGCCCATCACGAATGTGATGGCCATAGACTGCCATCCCGCACTGAAATGGCCTAAGGGCTCGAAGTAGGGCCCTCAACTTCCCAAATCCAAATATTTCTACAGGTACCACAGAGAATATGGAATGATACCAACAGGTGTCGCCATCTCAGATAGGAAATAGAGCGGCTCATCTAGGCCAGCTACTTAAAGGACTACGTCGACAAGGACCGATGTCGTGAACATAAGGAAGAATGCTCCCACCATCGCAATTCCCGCTGGAGCGAGGAACAAGTCGTTGATCCCCGCGAAAGGAGCATTGAAAGGAAAAATTCTCGACTGAGGAGTAGAGCCCAGAAAACACCCCTGCTAAGGGAGTAATTCATATGATTGTAGGAGGACCTACTGATGGGGACTCCAGCAAAGCCAGGCGTGCCCATGCCCGTGCTGCTAGGTGATGGAGCTTGACCATAAACCACCAGCAGGGGGTCCTACGATCCATTTTGGACCTGCTGGCATACAGGGAGTTCATTTACCTCATAATGATGCACTCATTATTTCTGCCACTCTTGCTAACTACACTGTTTAATGTATTTTCGTGGATTCTACCAGTTGTGCAAATATCCTCTTCTATGAGGTCTACCGGCAGATGGAGCTCGATGATATCCCGATGGAGGCGGTAGACAAATCATTGTATGGTTTTGCAGGGGAAGTAGTACACCCTCTCGGACAGATCCTACTCCCTCTATCCCTTGTAGTGGAGCCCAATCGGAAAATCAAAATGATCCACTTCGTTATAGTAGACATGCCCACAGCTTACAACGTGATTATAGGATGACCCGCTCTGAATGCCTTTCAAGCTATTGTGTCCACTTATCACATGAAGCTGAAATTCCATATCGGAGCAAGAGTAGGAGAAGTCACCGTGACCAATATACTGCCCGAAAGTGCTATGTTGAATCCATAAAAGGAGGCAGCATGAAAGACATGGAGATAGACCTTTCCCAGCCCAGCATGGAGAAGGGGAAAAGACCTATGCAACATGACGAGTTGGGAAATGAAGCTCTTGCCCGAGTTCAGCCAATCGAGGAGTTGTGAGCATCCAACTGGTACTAAGAAAGCCGGGAAAAATCACCAGGATTGGCTCCCAGCTGAGCCCTGACTTAGTAGAGCGACCAACCACTTTTCTACAGGAGAATTCAGATGTCTTCGCATGGTCAGCTCGGGATTTAGTGGGTATTGACCTCAGCATTGTAGTACATAGCCTGAACATAGACCCAACCTTCCCTCATGTGAAGTAAAAGAAAAGACATTTCGGTCCTGAGCAGGACAAGGTCATCCAGGAGGAGGTAAGCAAGCTCCTTGATGCAGGGTACCTCAAGGAGATTCATTTCCCCTAGTGGTTATCCAATGTGGTACTTGTCCCTAAGCCAGGTACTAACTGGCGCATGTGTGTCGATTTTCGAGATGTAAATAAGGCATGTCCGAAGATTTCTATCCCCTACCTCGTATAGACCAACTGGTGGATTCCATCTCTGGTCATGAACTGCTAAGTCTAATGGATACCTCGCAGGGTTACCACTAGATTATGCTTAACCCTGATGACCAGAAGCGAGTAAGCTTTAGAACGTCAGGGGGAACATATTGCTATATTGTCATTCCCTTTGGGCTAAAAAATGCAGGTGCTACGTACCAACGCTTGGTGGACCGCATGTTTCGAGAACAGCTCGGACGTAATATGGAAGTGTACGTGGATGACATGCTGGTGAAGATCCGGCAGGCGGACCAGCACATTAGTGACCTTGTTGAAACCTTAAACCTTCTCAAAAAATACCACATGAAGCTGAACCCGGCCAAATGTGCATTTAGTGTTCGGTGTGGTCGATTCCTCGGCTACATGGCGACAGAGAACGGTATCGAGGTCAATCCAGAAAAAATACGAGCCATCCAAGAGATGAAACCTCCTACCAACCTTAGTGAAGTGCAGAAACTTGCTGGCCGCATTGCTGCCCTCAGCAGGTTCATATCTCGCTCTGCTGAGCGCAACCTACCTTTCTTGAAAGCTCTGACGAAGGCCAAGGACTTTGCATGGGATGAAACTTGCCAACAAGCTTTCCTGGACCTGAAAGCTTATTTGGCCGAGCTGCCTTTACTCACCAAACCCTCACCAGGTGAGACATCATACGTATACCTTGTTGCAGGTCAGCACGCTGTGAGTTTTGTGATCATCAAAGATGAGGATGGAGTACAGAAACCTATATACTACGCCAGCAAGGTATTACATGGCGCTGAGCAGCGCTACCCCGAGGTAGAAAAACTGGCATTTGCCCTGGTAACAACTGCTAGAAAATTACACTCCCCTGCGAACTACACTGGGAAAAGCTAAGACTTCTGGCAGGATGAAAAAATGAGTTGTTGAGCTTAGTGAGCATGACATTTCCTATCAGCCTAGAACGACTATCAAAGCCCAGGCCCTCTCTGCCTTCATGGCTGAAACTACACCTGTCAAAGAGGATGAAAGAACATGGTTACACCATGTGGATGGCTCCTCTACCTATACGGGTAGTGGAGCAGGTATCGTGCTGACTAGCCCAGAAGGAGATGAGTTAGAATTCACCTTGAGGTTTGACTTCGGGGCCTCGAACAATTAACCCGAGTATGAAGCCCTCATAGCAGGCATCAAGATACTGGACGCAGGAGCAAGGAAGGTAATCGCCTACTCCGATTCCTAGTTGGTAACCAACCAAAGAGGAGGCACCTACGACGTCAAAGAAGACCGCAAGAAGGGGTAACTCCAGGAATTAAGCGACCTTAAGAGTAGGTTGAAAAGCTTTCAGCTCCATCAAATTCCCTGCATCGAAAATACTAAGGGAGATTATCTTGCTCGACTGGTTAGCTGCCTAGCCGATTGCAGCACTCGTACCATCACTGTAAGGACCCTCACTAAGGTTACCCCTAACACTAACGTGCATGTCTTTCCAGTTTAGCACGACTGAAGGAAACCCCTCCTCGATTACATGCAGGAAGGAATCCTACCTATTAATGAAAATGAAGTAGCCCGCTTGAGGGGCCACAACTAGATTTACCTTGTTGGGAGGAATCCTCTACAAGCATAGCTTCTCCCAAGCCTACCTCCAATGCCTGTCTGCTGAGGAAGGCAGAAATGTGCTCCAGGAGATTCATTAAGGATCCTACACATCCCATAAAGGTGGCATGGCCCTTGTGGGGAAAACATTAAGAGCCGGATATTTCTGGCCTATTCTCAAGAAGGATGCAACAAACTGGGTGAAAAGGTGTGAGCAGTGCTAGAAGCACGCCCCACTTATCCATGTGCCAGTTGAGCCCTTCAAGGCCCTTTCAGCACCTTTTTCATAGTGGGGGATGGACATAGTGGGTCCCTTCCCAGTCGCATAAGGACAATGTAAATTCCTGCTAGTAGTAGTGGACTATTTCAACAAGTGGGTGGAAGCCGAACCCCTTGCCATGATCATAGAGGATGAAGTGATTAAATTCTTATGGATAAACATCATATGCAACTATGGCTTACCTCGTGTTCTTATTTCTGACAATGGTCGTCAATTTTAGGGCTGAAAAATTCAAAACTGGTGTGCCGACTTGGACATCCACTAGTGCTTCACTTCAGTAGCCTACCACCAAGCCAACGGATAGGTAAAAGTCGGGAATAGAATTCTAGTACAAGGCATCAAGACCAGACTAGAGCAAGTAGGAGGGCATTGGGTAGATGCCCTGCCCAGCCTGCTATGGTCTTACAGAACTACTCCCAGATCAACTATAGGAGAAACGCCTTTCAACCTGGTATATGGCTCAGACGCCGTAATCCCTGCTGAAGCAGGACTGGAATCCTTCATAATACAGCACTACGAGTAGGAGGGCAACATCGCCCTGCTGTGTACTAACTTGGACCTCATTGACAAAATCCGAGAGGATGCTCGAACTCGCATGGAGAGATACAAATAGGAGGTTGTCAATGCTTATAATAGAAAGGTGAAGAGGAGAGAGTTCCAAGTGGGAGATCTCATGTTGAGACGAGTCAGTGCCTTAAAACTAGTAGGAAAATTGGCTCCCAACTAGGAGGGCCCTTACAAGGTAAGCCAGATTGTCAGATTCGGAGCCTACGAGCTGCAAGATGTAGATGGCAGAAAGCTCTCCCGACCATGGACTGCGTACAACCTCAGGAAATTATACTCTTGAACACCCTGCTCTATACTCATTACTTTACTACCTGCTTAACCAGCATTTACTGCTTGGATACAGAGCGATTCCCCCTCATTTGCTACACTTTGCTTTTTTAACAAGTTAATCGCCTTGCTGGCTCCTAGCCAACATAAGTCGCCCTTGCTGGCGTACGCTCATAATGAGCCGCCCTTGCTAGCGCATGCTTCTAATAAGCCGCTCTGCTGGCGCATTTCTACTGGCTTCGAGCCCTAATAAGCCGCCCTACTGGCGCACCCCTACTAGCTTCGAGCCCTAATAAGTCGCCCTGCTGGCGCACTCCTACTGGCTACAAAAGCCCTGATGAGTTGCCCCTGAAGGGCACGTCTTTGTTCATTTTATAGACTTAAAGTCTTAATAACTTTCCCTCATAAGGCATACTTATCTAGCTATGATAAATCATACATGATGGCATGCATATGCTGAAAGAAATTGTGGATCGTCCCGGGAAAAGCGCGAATGCGGAAGCGCGGTATAATTAAAATTAAAACGGAATTTAAACATGCTTTTAAATTAAAGAACACGTTTTCAAAGGGTGTGCCTTTGAAATTCCCGGGTGTTTGGTGTATCTCATGAATAATAAAACATAAAAGAATCATGGAGGCCATAGGGTAGAAAATTAAAAGGGACGAAAATCATAAACGAGACCTACCCGTTGTCGTTTTCGTCTTCAACGGCTACACGCGTTGTTCCCCGTTTTGCACCAAGATCTCGTTCTTGAGACCCTCCAAATCGTGATACACGATCCACCCACGTAGCTTGCACGTCGTGCTAGCAACGAACAAGTGTATAATATTTTGGAGTGGATGAATCAATAACACATTATGAATTAATGGTATTGATTCATCAAAGTTCTAATGTTCCAAGAACAAGAGAACTAAGAGAAAATAATTTTCTTGGAGTGTGTGAGAGAGAGAGGGCGGACGAGATAGAGGGGAGAGAGAGCCGAGTTGTACTGTGTGTTGTGTGTGTTGGAATTTCATCATCCTTCAACTTGTAGGATGCTAGGGGTTTATATAGAAGAGGAGTCTAATCCTCTTTAAACTCCTCTTTCAAGAACTCTATTTTGACTAGGATTTTGACCTAGTCAAAGTCCTAGTCAAAGTAGTGTTTTGACCTAGTCAAAACAATCCTAGCCATCCATCTCTCCCATTGATCTCAACCGTTGATTTAATTTAATTTAATGGAATATTTTAAAACCTATTTAAATATTTCCAAGAGGCTAAAAAATAAATATAAATTTTATTTAAGCCCATTAAATAAATCCCTTTTGATAAATCCAATTTATCAATTTAATTCCTTCTATCAAATAGAAAGAATTATTTCTCCAAGAAAATAAAGGACCCGATTAAATCCAATTTAATCATTCCTTCACTCCAATATTTAATTCCAAATTAAATATTTAATTGTGTGTGGATAGTGTGTGACTCTTTAGGTTCACCATTCAGCTAGACTTGGTTGGATTCCTACAATCCGTCCGTTACCATGGGTGGCCATCTAGCAACGGTCCATGGCACTAGAGACTAGGTGAAATATTCAGGGATGAACATTTAGGTTCTAACAGTACACTTGTCCTTCTGTCTTCGGTCTCATCACTTAGAGTCTAGGGCACGGAAAATGCAGGTACCCATTTTGGACCTAAGTGTCGGTCTGTCCTCACTAAACGCCGCAAGGGAATCCTTCCCTTCTGTTCAGTCACTGTGGCCACAGTTTTAGGGACAAGACCTAGAGTATACATGAGACTCAACTGCCAAAACCTATTGACAGGAGACAGATCCTTTCTTGGAAACTACTGTCACTTTGCACACCAGAACTGTACTAGACATGGCTTATGACTACCAAAGAGAATTCTGGCAATCTCTCACCATATCTAAGATACAGCCCCTAACGTACAGGTAAACTGAGCAATTCCTCAAGTCAGAGGACTTGGCCTGTACCGTTGGAACCGGGAATACACGTCATACCTTGCTGACCATACTCAAGGTCCTCCGTAAGACGGTTCCCGCGAGTCACCTCAGTCAGCTGCGTCCTAGCATGCTAACCCACTAACACTGTTTAGACGACCCTCGTCACCCGTCGATGAAACACGACAGCAGGTGCTTAGTGCAAGTCTCAAATGGAACCCCGGTCCCCATTTTCGGGATTCCTTGACTTGGAGATTTCCGGACTGATTCGGGAAGACTGATTCCATGGACCTACCTCCAAGCGTAGTCCCAGTCCCCGAAATTGATTCTCAGTCCGTGGGCTTTGTTTGCGTAGTGAACAGATATGGAAAACAAATATAAGTGAACACAAACAAAGTGATGCCAAATGAAATTCACTTCTTTATTCATTAATGATTTATCAAACACCTGAAATTGTCTAGACATAGGTTACATATACCCGCCAAAATTGGCTTACATGGTCACCTATTCTAACAATCTCCCACTTGACCTTTAAAGCCAATTACCCATATGCCTAATCCCCATCTTCTCAAGATGTTGCGTATGAGCACTCTGCGACATAGGCTTTGTCAGCGGGTCTGCTGTGTTGTCTGCTGAGTTGACTCGGTCCATCCGAACGTCACCTCTTCCTACCATTTCTCTAAGAAGATGGTAGCGTCTAAGAATGTGTTTGGAACGGTGATGAGATCTCGGTTCCTTTGCTTGCGCTATTGCACCGTTGTTATCACAGAAGATGACAACAGGCTCGGCGATGCTAGGCACCACACCCAACTCTTGGATGTAGTTTCTCATCCAAACCGCTTCCTTAGCAGCTTCTGAAGCTGCTATGTATTCAGCCTCAGTGGTGGAGTCAGCAGTGGTTGCTTGCTTGGAACTTTTCCAAGCCACTACTCCTCCATTAAGTTTGAATACATACCCCGATTGAGACTTGGCATCATCGTCATCAGACTGGAAGCTAACGTCGCTAAAGCCTTCCAGAATTAGTTCTCCATTGCCATAGACTAGGAACATTTCCTTAGTCCTCCTTAGGTACTTAAGGATGCCCTTAACGGCATTCCAATGTGCCTCTCCTGCACAGGACTGATATCTGCTAGTCACGCTCAAAGCGTATGCAATGTCAGGCCTGGTGCAATGGACCGCATATTGGATGCTGCCTACGGCAGAAGCATAGGGGATGACTTTCATCTTTTCAAGTTCCTCATCAGTCTGCGGGGACTGCTTCTTGGACAACTTGATCCCATGCCTCATTGGAAGGAATCCTCGTTTGGAGTTGTCCATTCGATATCTCTTTAGGACTTTCTCCATATACGAGTTTTGGGTGAGCCCTAACATTCTTTTAGATCTGTCCCTGATAATCTGGATGCCTAGGATGTAGGACGCTTCACCCAAGTCCTTCATGGAAAACTTGGTTGACAACCATGCTTTCGTGTTTCCTAACATTCTGACGTCATTACCAATGAGCAGAATGTCATCCACGTAAAGCACTAGGAACACTACAGAGCTCCCACTGACCTTCTTGTATACACAAGGGTCGGATTCGTTTTTTGATGAAGTCATATCCCCATATTACTTCATCAAATCGAATGTTCCAACTTCGGGATGCTTGTTTGAGGCCATAGATGGACTTCTGGAGAAGACAGACCTTCTGTTCTTCTCCAGTGACCGTGTAACCCTCCGGCTGATCCATATAGATCTCTTCTTCAACGAAACCGTTGAGGAAGGCCGTTTTCACGTCCATCTGCCATATTTCATAGTCATACCATGCTGCTATGGCAAGCAGGATCCGAATGGACTTAGCCATGGCTACTGGCGAGTAGGTATCCTCAAAATCGACCCCGGGTCGTTGAGTGTATCCCTTAGCTACAAGCCTAGCCTTAAAGGTTGTGACTTCTCCATCAACGCCGAGTTTGCGCTTGTAGACCCACTTACAGCCCACTGGCTTAACACCTTTCGGTGGATCTACAAGTCTCCAAACTTGGTTCTCGCTCATGGAGTCCATTTCGGTCTTCATGGCCTCAAGCCATTTCCCGGAGTCGATGTCAGACATCGCTTCCCCGTATGTCTTAGGATCGTTATCCAGAAGATCGGTCGCACCTAGAAACCCATATCTCACTGGAGGTCTGGATTCTCTAGTGGACCTACGGAGGACGGGAACGTCAGTGGTGACTGTGGGCGCTGACTGTATCGGAGCCGGCGGTTCAGGGGCCAGGGCTGGCCTCTCTTGAGGTTGTCCTTCATGCCTAGCATGTTGGACTTCTCTAGGTTGGTCAGCCCTTCGGGCGTTAATCCTGAATCCTTTAGGTGAGGATTCCGCGGCTCTTTCTGATGGCTGAGTTCCATCACTTGATTCCTCAAGGATCAGCTCATCAGGTTGGATATCCTCCGAGAAGCCTTGCTCCAAGAATACTGCATTCCTTGAAACAAATACCTTTTGTTCCAAAGGGTCATAAAAGTAATAACCCGCAGTTTCTTTAGGTACCCAACGAACCTGCATAGGCTAGACCTGGATTCTAGCTTATCTCCCACTAACCTCTTGACGTATGCGGGGCTACCCACACTTTCAAGTAGTTGTAGGATGCAGGCTTGCCGTGCCATATCTCATATGGCGTTTGGGTTACTGCATTAGTAGGCGCTAAATTCAATAACTTGGCTGCCGTTTCTAATGCATAACCCCAAAACGATAAGGGCAATTTGGTAAAACTCATCATGGACCGAACCATGTCCAACAGGGTTCGGTTCCTCCTTTCAGAGACGGCATTTAACTGTGGTGTTCCGGGAGGTGTCCATTCCGATATTATACCATTTTCTTTTAGATAATCTAGGAATTCGGCACTAAGGTATTCACCGCCTCGGTCTGACCGTAGGACTTTAATTTTGCAGTTGGTCTGGTTCTCCACTTCAAGTCTGAATTCTTTAAACCTCTCAAGAGCTTCAGACTTGTACCTCATTAGGTAAACATAACCATACCGTGAATGATCATCGGTGAAGGTTATGAAGTAGG
The DNA here is from genome assembly GCA_034509735.1 of Sesamum alatum. Lineage (NCBI taxonomy): Eukaryota > Viridiplantae > Streptophyta > Magnoliopsida > Lamiales > Pedaliaceae > Sesamum > Sesamum alatum. Next base: position 8,339,625 of record JACGWO010000007.1, on the reverse strand, counting down.
AGAACCCACCTCGAGCCTGCGTCCTTAGTGGTCCACATACGTCTGTATGGACCAAGTCCAACAGACCCGTGGCAAGCCTGCTTTGACCTACAAAGGGCTTCTTGGTCATTTTCCCTCTTAGACAAGATTCACAAGTTGGTAGATCGCTCAAGTCCCCAACCTCTAGGTTCTTTGAGTCTACCAACCTTTTCATCCTATCTTGGGATATGTGACCTAGCCTAGCGTGCCACAGACGTGCGTTCCCGTTATTATCTAATTTTCGTTTATGTTGTGCATTGAGGACGAAATTCGTTTGTTGCAAGATATAGAGTCCGTTATGTAATGTACCAAGTAGATGAGCAATTCCACACCTCATCAAATAAAAGCAGTTTTTATTGATTTCTAAAACTCATAACCACTATTGTCCAACAATGGAATGGAAATGATGTTTTTAATCATACTGGGTACAAAATAAACTTGTTCTAAATCTATGCTAATATTATCACTAATCACTAGAGTGGCGGATCCTACTGCTTCTGCCGAGATGGCCTTGCCATTCCCAAGCTTCAGGATCATGTCCCCGCTACCCAGTTTTCTGCTTCTTTTCAACACCTGCAAGTCATTGCAAATGTGAGCTCCTCAGCCGGTATCTAATACCCAAGAGGCAGAACTAGTGACCATATTAACCTCAATCACATATATATACCTTGGTTCGAGAAGAGTTTGGGGCACTCTCTCTTCCAATGCCCTTTCTTACGGCAGTTGATACATATGTCATATGCCTTTGACTGTTGCTTGGAGACAACCTTTCCCTTTCCTTTGCCTTTCCCCTCTTTGGCAATGGGAACACTCTGAGTGTTCGTAGCTGCTATGACGGCTTTTCCCTTCCCCTTCTTCTTTTTCCAACGTCCGGCACCCTTGCCTTTCGTCTTGGAAGTTGAAGCACCTCCAAACAATACCGTGTAAGAATAGGTGACCATGTAAGCCAATTTTGGCGGGTATATGTAACCTATGTCTAGACAATTATAGGTGTTTGATAAATCATTAATGAATAAAGAAGTGAATTTCATTTGGCATTACTTTGTTTGTGTTCACTTATATCTGTTTTCTATATCTGTTCACTACGCAAACAAAGCCCACGGACTGAGAATCAATTTCGGGGACTGGGACTACGCTTGGAGGTAGGTCCATGGAATCAGTCTTCCCGAATCAGTCCGGAAATCTCCAAGTCAAGGAATCCCGAAAATGGGTACCGGGATTCCATTTGAGACTTGCACTAAGCACCTGCTGTCGTGTTTCATCGATGGGTGACGAGGGTCGTCTAAGCAGTGTTAGTGGGTTAGCATGCTAGGACGCAGCTGACTGAGGTGACTCGCGGGAACCGTCTTACGGAGGACCTTGAGTATGGTCAGCAAGGTATGACGTGTATTCCCGGTTCCAACGGTACAGGTCAAGTCCTTTGACTTGAGGAATTGCTGAGTTTACCTGTACATCAGGGCTGTATCTTAGGTATGGTGAGAGATTGCCAGAATTCTCTTTGGTAGTCATAAGCCATGTCTAGTGCAGTTCTGGTGTGCAAAGTGACAGTAGTTTCCAAGAAAGGATCTGTCTCCTGTCAATAGGTTTTTGCAGTTGAGTCTCATATATACTCTAGGTCTTGTCCCTAAAACTGTGGCCACAGTGACTGAACAGAAGGGAAGGATTCCCTTGCGGCGTTTAGTGAGGACAGACCAACACTTAGGTCCAAAATGGGTACCTGCATTTTCCGTGCCCTAGACTCTAAGTGATGAGACCGAAGACAGAAGGACAAGTGTACTGTTAGAGCCTAAATGTTCATCCCTGAATATTTCACCTAGTCTCTAGTGCCATGGACCGTTGCTAGATGGCCACCCATGGTAACGGAAGGATTCTAGGAATCCGACCAAGTCTAGCTGAAAGGTGAACCTAAAGAGTCACACACTATCCACACACATTTAGATATTTAATTAGGAATTAAATATTGGAGTGAAGGAATGATTAAATTGGATTTAATCGGGTCCTTTATTTTTCTTGGAGAAATAATTCCTTCTATTAGATATAAGGAATTAAATTGATAAATTAGATTTATCAAAGGGATTTATTTAATGGGCTTAAATAATATTTATATTTATTTTAGCCTCTTGGAAATATTTAAATAGGTTTTAAATATTCCATTAAATTAAATTAAATCAACGGTTGAGATCAATGGGAGAGATGGATGGCTAGGATTGTTTTGACTAGGTCAAAACACTACTTTGACTAGGACTTTGACTAGGTCAAAATCCTAGTCAAATTAGAGTTCTTAAAGAGGAGTTTTAAAGAGGATTAAACTCCTCTTCTATATAAACCCCTAGCATCCTACAAGTTGAATGATGATGAAACTCCAACACACACACTACAACACACACACACGGATTCTCTCTCCCTCTCTCTCGTCCGATTCTCTCTCCCTCTCCAAGAAATATTTTCTTTGTTCTTTTTGTTCTTGGAACATTAAGAACTTGATGAATCAATACCATTAATCCATAATGTGTTATTGATTCATCCACTCCAAAAACATAAACTTGTTCGTTGCTAGCACGACGTGCAAGATACGTGGGTGGATCGTGTGTCACGATTTAGAGGGTTTTCAAAGACGAGATCTTGGTGCAAACCGGGAACAACGCTTGTAGCCGTTGAAGACGAAAACGACAACGGGTAGGTCTCGTTTTAATTTTTCGTCCTCTCTTTAATTTCCAACCCTATGGCCTCCATGATTTATTTTATGTTATTCATTCATGAGATACACCGAACGCCCGGGAAACTTCAAAGGCACACCCTTTGAAACGTGTTCTTTAATTTAAAAGCATGTTTAAATTCCGTTTTAATTTTAATTATACCGCGCTTCCGCATTCGCGCTTTTTCCCGGGAGGCGCCTACCCTTGCCTGCGCGCGTCTGCCCTGCCGGCAGCGCTCGGCTGCGCGCGGCCAGCCTTCCCGGCTGGCCGGCTTGTGGCGTTTCTCGTTTTCAGTTCAATTTTCCCTGTTTCCCAAGAAAAACAGAAAAATACCAACATTCAGAATTTCACACGAATTAAAAGCAATAAAAACAACATGCTTTAATAATCAAGAAAATCAAGATTCAATTAAAACATGCTAAATCACGTTTCATGCTTAAAACGCACATAAACCCTAGGCCTATACACCGAACCGGGCTCTGATACCACTGAAAGAAATTTTGGATCGTCCCGGGAAAAGCGCGAATGCGGAAGCGCGGTATAATTAAAATTAAAACGGAATTTAAACATGCTTTTAAATTAAAGAACACGTTTCAAAGGGTGTGCCTTTGAAATTCCCGGGTGTTTGGTGTATCTCATGAATAATAAAACATAAAAGAATCATGGAGGCCATAGGGTAGAAAATTAAAAGGGACGAAAATCATAAACGAGACCTACCCGTTGTCGTTTTCGTCTTCAACGGCTACACGCGTTGTTCCCCGTTTTGCACCAAGATCTCGTTCTTGAGACCCTCCAAATCGTGACACACGATCCACCCACGTAGCTTGCACGTCGTGCTAGCAACGAACAAGTGTATAATATTTTGGAGTGGATGAATCAATAACACATTATGAATTAATGGTATTGATTCATCAAAGTTCTAATGTTCCAAGAACAAGAGAACTAAGAGAAAATAATTTTCTGGAGTGTGTGAGAGAGAGAGGGCGGACGAGATAGAGGGGAGAGAGAGCCGAGTTGTACTGTGTGTTGTGTGTGTTGGAATTTCATCATCCTTCAACTTGTAGGATGCTAGGGGTTTATATAGAAGAGGAGTCTAATCCTCTTTAAACTCCTCTTTCAAGAACTCTATTTTGACTAGGATTTTGACCTAGTCAAAGTCCTAGTCAAAGTAGTGTTTTGACCTAGTCAAAACAATCCTAGCCATCCATCTCTCCCATTGATCTCAACCGTTGATTTAATTTAATTTAATGGAATATTTAAAACCTATTTAAATATTTCCAAGAGGCTAAAAATAAATATAAATTTTATTTAAGCCCATTAAATAAATCCCTTTTGATAAATCCAATTTATCAATTTAATTCCTTCTATCAAATAGAAAGAATTATTTCTCCAAGAAAATAAAGGACCCGATTAAATCCAATTTAATCATTCCTTCACTCCAATATTTAATTCCAAATTAAATATTTAATTGTGTGTGGATAGTGTGTGACTCTTTAGGTTCACCATTCAACTAGACTTGGTCGGATTCCTACAATCCGCCCGTTATCATGGGTGGCCATCTAGCAACGGTCCATGGCACTAGAGACTAGTTGAAATATTCAGGGATGAACATTTAGGTTCTAACAGTACACTTGTCCTTCTGTCTTCGGTCTCATCACTTAGAGTCTAGGGCACGGAAAATGCAGGTACCCATTTTGGACCTAAGTGTCGGTCTGTCCTCACTAAACGCCGCAAGGGAATCCTTCCCTTCTGTTCAGTCACTGTGGCCACAGTTTTAGGGACAAGACCTAGAGTATACATGAGACTCAACTGCCAAAACCTATTGACAGGAGACAGATCCTTTCTTGGAAACTACTGTCACTTTGCAGACCAGAACTGTACTAGACATGGCTTATGACTACCAAAGAGAATTCTGGCAATCTCTCACCATATCTAAGATACAGCCCTAACGTACAGGTAAAACTGAGCAATTCCTCAAGTCAAAGGACTTGGCCTGTACCGTTGGAACCGGGAATACACGTCATACCTTGCTGACCATACTCAAGGTCCTCCGTAAGACGGTTCCCGCGAGTCACCTCAGTCAGCTGCGTCCTAGCATGCTAACCCACTAACACTGCTTAGACGACCCTCGTCACCCGTCGACGAAACACGACAGCAGGTGCTTAGTGCAAGTCTCAAATGGAATCCCGGTACCCATTTTCGGGATTCCTTGACTTGGAGATTTTCGGACTGATTCGGGAAGACTGATTCCATGGACCTACCTCCAAGCGTAGTCCCAGTCCCCTGATTCTCAGTCCGTGGGCTTTGTTTGCGTAGTGAACAGATATGGAAAACAAATATAAGTGAACACAAACAAAGTGATGCCAAATGAAATTCACTTCTTTATTCATTAATGATTTATCAAACACCTGAAATTGTCTAGACATAGTTACATATACCCGCCAAAATTGGCTTACATGGTCACCTATTCTAACATATGCTGCACTACTACTTGGATTATCCTTCTATTTTTTGTTTCTAGCACGTGCTTACTTCTCATTGCAGTACATCTTGTTCTGCTCCTGCTGGATAAAGCTGGCAACACGAGACTACAAAGCCAGACCAGCAGGAAAGATCACCTAACCTACTGATGACAGGGGGCTGCTAACCAACTTACTCCATCAATAGGGGAATTATACATAAAAAAGCCATTGGCCAACATTCAAGTCCGATACCTCCTGATTCACCAGGTGTATTCCTACTTAAGCTAGAAACCTCCTAACAGGTTGTATCATTCTTGCTTACACAGGTGCTCCCTTTGTAAGACCTCTTCTCTGGAGTTTGGTTTATTCCAAACCTTTGCTTTCAGCAAGCAATACGAATGGAAACTTACTCAATGTTTTTACTAACTATGAGTACTCACACACTTACTTCAGGGCTTCGAATGCCTCATCCTCACATTACTTATTTGCAGGAAATACCCCTTGTTGGGCGTACTAAAAGATATACTAAGTCAATAAGCCGGGACATTCCTAGTAAGTTATTATGCTATGCTGCAGGAAAACAAAAGTATTGCAGCAAGCACATTCATCCAGAATAAACAAACGCCTTCTGGAGAACAACAAAAATAAGCAGCCTAATACATTCATAGAAGAAAAAGGAGAAGAAGTAGAATCCTTGGTATCAAAATGTCAGCAACTAAAGCAATAAAAATATTCAAAGCCCACATCCGGGCACTTTCAACCCTCACGCAGGAGGTATCAAATATCCAACAGAAAAATTAAAAATGTTCTTCTTTCAGGGAAAGGGGGACATGTTCACTTACCAGCAGGGGGAGGCGCGTTTCCTTCAACAGCTGCAGTAGGAGGCTCCGATCTCAAGGGGGCTGCATCTTCTGCCAGTTGCCTAGTAAGGTCTATGGACATAGGGTCATTCTCAGCAGGAGAGACCTCTTGCGCTAGAGCATGTCCATCATCATTAGGGTCCGATGCTGTGGCCAGTCCTGCATTCTGGTCCAGGAAAGAGGCATCAACGCTTGCAGGAGGATAACTAGCTGCAGCAAATTGCTGGACGCAAGTCTGGAATTCATGATAGTAGTATTTCATAGCCTTATCCACCAGCAGGCTCTGAAACTTAGGAGTCTTAGTATACCCAGCTTGGCGGCTCCGCCAAATACCCTCCAACATATCTCAACCCTCCTCGGTTTCAGGGTATTGACGGATTAGCTCCTTCCTTTCCTTCTCGGCCTGTAGGACCTTCTGCTTCAAGCGAATATGCAGGACAATAACCTCCTCCCTCAGATGGCGCAGACTGGTGGCATCCTCCTGGTGCGTCTCATCCCTCTTCTTGATGACCTCCCTCAATTGTGGTTAGCTTCCTCCATCTCCTCCACCCTCAAAAGGGAGCCCTCGAACAAGGGACCTCCCTGCTCCAGCTAGCTGAACAAACTGTCCCCCAACACGCACGCCTGCACGGCAAAGCAAACCAATCAGGTTCAAGCATTTTGAAATTATTACTATGCACTAACATACTTGATACAAGATCTTACCCTACTGGGATAAGTAGCAAATAGGTCAAGGCCTGAGATCTGGGCAGGTTGTCCGCATACGTTCTGTCTTGGGGTGGCTGATCCCCTTTAGAAACTCAGCAGTGCGGCTTGGCTCCCCCTCATCCAGCAGCAGGGAGTAGTCCTCCTACAGGCTCCAGTTAGGAGAGAGCTTTCTCTTTGTCGCCCTCTCTTCAGCAGGCCGGGGGGTTCCCGCTCGCGTAGCAGGGCGGGGAGTAGAAGGCGCCAAGAGGCCGGACTGACCCGTAGCCTTCTTGGTAGGGGTAGGAATGGGGTCAACAGGGCACTTGCCGTTTGGATTCCTTGGTGGAAGCTGAGCTTGCACGGGGTAGATGGAGGACTCTTAGTCCCGAATTCGCCGAGTAGAGGAGTCGGCGCCAGGGGTCGCCTCTCCATTATCTTGCAACAATTTCTGGAACATCCTTCTTGCACACAGCAGGTAAACACAAACAAATAGATCAATATATTTTTCTAATCCCTCCCTTGTAGCAAGGACCAATAAAGCCATCTGCAAGAGCATATACCGGCAACTAGATCCATGCTCGCCGCCTTAGGGCTCAGGCCAAACTGATGAAAAATAGTAGGGTATACTATTTTGCAGGGATCAAAGGGATAACCATTCAAACGTTCTAACAAGGCCTGGAAAATAGTAGGTCAGTTGCGAGTAGAATATTTTAATTGCTCAGGGGGATTCACAGTCCACACCTGAGGGAACCGCCAGGGCTTGGGGGAGGAGTCACGCTTACACTTCTTCACTGAGGACTCGGTGGACAGAAATCAAGCTTCCTCTTGGGAGGTGAAGTCGAACAAGCACGAACCTACTCTCTAGAGCATGAAGAAAGAATGAAATTGGGTAGCAGAAGGGGTCTCCCCGAAATTTTTTACCAGGATGTGAAAACCAAACAACAAGCAAAAGGACTTAGGGACAAGCTGGTTTAGAATGATATTGGATAGAGAAGCTACCTCGCAGAAAAAAGGGGGAATAGGAAAGCGGAGACCTGCTTCCAATTGAGCAAGGTAAAAGCATACAAAAGCCAGTAGGGGGGATGTTTGGGCGAGCAGCAGGAGTAGGGACCTAGATCACGTGATCACCAGATATCCCATACTTGCTTCGGACGCCTACCAGATCCTCCTCCGTAAGCCTAGACCTATATATGCGGAAGGCATCAACCCCGGTCGCAACCAGGAGATCTTTCGTCCGCTTCCTATCGCCTTCATCGTCAAAAGGCTCAACTAAGTCAAACAGAACATCCTCAATCGCATCCCTATCTATGCTAACCATAGACATATCTACCAGAGAACAAAGAGGAGCAGGGAAGAGTACCAGACACTAGCAGTGGAAAGCAAGAAATAACGAAGAAAGCCCTAAAATTGTGAAAACTTGCAAAGCACAAAATCTGTTTTAAAAATGTTTTTTGCAGAAGGAAAAACAAAGAATTTTTGCAAAAAAAGAAGAAAACTTACTCTGTGAAATCAAAGATGGTGAAGGTGACCTCCCCAAGGAAGGTCTTTATACCCTAGCAGCCGAAGAGTCCCATCCGTGCTAGGCTAGGCTTCTCTCTTCCTCACTTAGCGTCAATGCGCCAATCACGAGTCGTGTGCACAGACACACGCTATAAGTCCTTATCACTTTCCGTACCTTTTTATAATGATTGCCCTATCTCCTCCTTTGCAGATAAGCATAAATCCCCTCAAAATCCGTGTGCTATCATGCGTATCCGCACAACAAGGAAGAAGTACCACAACAGGGTTTTTCTACTGAAATACATAGGTATGTAGCTCTTGTGCTAAACTTGGCAGGACTGCTTAATTCTACTCCACCAGTCCGACAACAAGTTTCGCACTACTGGAGAAAGGAGAGTGATGATGCCCCCTTAGATCCACCGGGCCAACCCAAGAGCTAGGAGTAGGCCTCCAGGCAAGTCAGCCAAGATCATCAAGCCCAAAACAGTAAGACTTTTCATACATAAGTCCAATTTCTACACACTAACCTGACAGGCCCACGGAAAAAGCTCGTACACCATGCCTAGTCATCCAAAAGCAAGGATTCCACATCACACAGGTGGCCGCCACGTGAAGCCACGTCATACTAAGAAATATCATCGAAATTCCCAATAGGTTGGTTGGAATCCGGGTCTTACTCAGCAGTTAACTACTTTTCTGAAAAACATGGCAAATATGGCAGGATTGACTCAGACGATCATATCTCCTCCGATTCAACTCCGATGCTTTCGCGGTTTGTTGGGTTGAAAAGCTGACATCCCAAGGTTTCCAAAGAAATATGGAACTCAACCTAATTCCTCCAAAACCGAGTTCATCACCAGCTATAAAAGGCTCATTGTGCAGTTATTTGGCAGACACTGACATTCAAGTATCAAGTAACATCTAGTCTCTTAGCACTCCACTTGCACACGAGTTTTATCTTCTTTTCAGTTATTTTCAGCACATTCTCACACGAATTATCACTACAAAAAATCACTTTACCATTATTCTCACTTCCTTTGAGTTTTTCCTTTATTTCATTCAGTCAAACATTATTGACTTACGTATTGGAGTGTTAACCCCTCTCTGCATGTTAGTCTCCCCTTCAATCTTGGGAATTTCGTGAATGTCCCTTGACATTTTGTGGTGCTGTTGGACCCATGTACACATCACTGTGTATTATTTTTAAAATATTTTATTTTAACCATTTAAACAAGTTTTACTCTTAAGTTTTTATAATTGAATGGAACAATTTAGAAAAGTTTAAAATACTTTATAATATAAAAATATGTAAATTAATCCAACTAATTTGTTATTGAAATAATCTATTTAAATTTATCGATCTGAATAGAACGTCCAAAAATGTTCTTAATCTGCTTACTAATGTGCATAAAATTATTTATTAAATATATAATTAATGTTTAAAAAATAAGTAAAAAATTATGTGGATGATTTTCATACAAATATAATTACAATTATATATACAATAATCAACCCATCTTCAAATAAAATAATATATATATATATATATATATACAAACATAACTACATATAAAAGAGACATGATTTAATGATGAACAGTGAATTTTATCCCCCAAGAAACCAAACATACAAAAACTATTTTATGTTATCTCCAAAAAAAATTCCAAACATACACACTTTCCCCAACACATACATATTTATTTATGTTTTTCTCTGTTTATCTCCACAAAACAAAACAAAACACTCAAAGAGTAAATCCAAACACTATGGAGGCGTTTTTGGGAGGGAAGCGAACTAGATGTGGTATTTTTTTGTTGGTAGTTGGTTTATATATGTCAAATGCCTAATTTGGCTCATTATCGTCCTAATCTCGGCTCATGTTCATGGTTGTGGGTGTGTTAGTGAAGATTCAGAACCTCCAAATGAGTTCAAGCATGTCCAACAATTTCACAAATCCATGGAGTAAGCATTTCAATTTCTTGTTATTTTTTCACAATTTTTTGTTAGGTTTGTGTTCCAAATGTTTTGTTGAAGAGGATACTGTGGTGCTTTCTCTAGAATTCTTCCATTAATTGTAGAATTATTTGACACACTTGCACTCACTTTTTGGGCTCCACAACCATGAAGAATGAGCCGAATTGGGCAGTGACATATATAACCTAACTACCAGCAAAAAGACACCATCTCATGCATGGTTTTTTCGTCAAAACGATCATGTAAGTCATGGGAGTGACCATTTCTATCAAAAATCGAGCAAATCAGGACAAAATCGAGGATCAAAATTTCAAGGTTTTGAAATCAGATAAGTAGCCAACTGATGGAGTAAAATAAATCAGCTTAGCGAAATTACCGATATACTCTCAAATTGTAAACAAATTTATCATTATGCCATAGGAAGTTATTGGCGATTATAGGGAGAAGTTACAGAAGTAGTGGGGTGATGCCAAATTACCAAGGCACCCTTAGCAATTAAATGTCGGCCTATTGGATTGAATGCGGTTGAGGGACGATATTGTACTTTCACCCCATGTAATTTACTATAAATAGGGGGTGAAATACTTTGTAAACGCATCTCACATTCATTTATACAAATTTACTTTTCCTACTTTTGGAAGAGTTTCTAAGAATTGTCTGCCTCGCGACGTCGTTTCGAGTCATCGTGCTTAAATCAACAATCTCCCGAATCTTACACCATTAGTTTGGCGCCATCTGTGGGAACTAATCTAGGCATTGAAGATGAGTACTCGTTCGAAAGCGAGAAGTGCGAACGTGGGGCAAGAGGAATCCAAGAGAGGAAGGGGAGAGCAGGAGCAAGGCCACGCCTCGGAGAATCCACTAGCGCACCGCCAGGAGGAGGAGAGGCAGGAAGAGGTCAAGGCTCCACCTCCACCTCAGTTATTCAGATAACTCCAGAGGCTCTTCGCCAGTTGGTGGAGGATACATCCGCCCAAGCCGCAATGATGGTCGTGGCCTAGTACATAGCCGGACGCGTGTTGCCCCCACGACTCCCTCGCCATCCTGGCAGGGGCCAAGACGCTCCCTTGGGTGAGCAAAGGCCAAGACGCTCCCTTGGGTGAGCAAAGGCCTGGGGACGCCATTGAAGGTATGGACTATGAGGAGGAAGTCAATAGAAGGGCCACGCAGCCAGAGGACAACCTTTACCCCTCGCCTTCTCTCAAGAGCGCAGGTGAAGAAGATTACTTCCCGCATCCACCACGAGGGGGACATGAAGACAACTACTTTCCACCTCTTAGCCGAGAGGAAATGCCGGTGGCGGAAGAAGGGGGATTCCATGAGATGGGAGTCCTCCCCCACGTGTTTTCCCGAATCCTTTGGGGCCTCCAGGATACCCAGAGCGACCTTTAGCAATGGCACCTCCGCGACGGAGTCCTTTCGCCCCTCACATACTGGCAGAAGCCATCCATCCAGGGGTCAAGTTCCCGAGCCTGAATGAGTACAACGGAGTAGGGGATCCTCAGGATCACTTTGATCGCTTCATAGCTAGGGCCGATCTGCTCGACATTAGTGACGCAACATACTGTAAATTATTTCGGACTACCCTTTTGGGGAAGGCAATGGCGTGGTTCAACCAGCTACCTCCAAGGACTATTGAATCATTCGAGCAACTCTCTCAGGGAGGTTGTTTGAGGGAGTATGTACAACGCTTCTCGGGGGCTGTTTTGGAAGTCCCCCACGTAATCCTAGAACTTTTAGTAAGCATCATGCAACAGAACCTAAGGAGAAGTCAATTCAAGGAGACGATTGCTAGAAAGCCCCCTTCCTCACAAGAGGAGTTATTACTAAGAGCCGAGAAGTATATAAGAATCGAGGAGTTAGCAGTTTCGCAACCAACAGATCCATTAAAACGGATGGCCACTGAGGAAGAGAAAGGGGTTCCCCTTAGGACAGAAGGAAGTAAGCATGAGCGCAGACATCAGCACCCGGAGGATTTAGCTCGGTACACTTATCGGAACACCTCGCGAAATCAAATGCTCGATCCAGCTAAACGACAAGGGTTGGGATTGAGGTCAAAGCATGGAGGAATGCCGCCACTGGAAGAATGAGGTTGAGGAGTTGATCTAAAGAGGTTGCTTGAAAGAATTCGTGGGGCAAAGGAAACAAGAGCTCCAGGAAACTGCCTTTGGAGGCAGACACATGACACGTGGGAGTAAAGCAGGAAGCAGAACGAGCTAGCAAGGACAACCTCCCAACTGCTGGAGTTATGAGGGTTACCTCGGGAGGCCCAGTAGGAAGAGACATGAAGTAACTTGAGAGAGTTGTAAAGAGAGCAAGGCAAGCTGAAGGAGTCGCGGTGAGAGCAATCGGACGCAATGCCAACTGTGTCATCTTTGGTGAGAGTGCAGCAGTATCACCAGCGGATCCAAGAATGAGCCGGAGTGTGATGCGTTGAGCAAGGGGAGAAAGATGACTTGCATCGCAGGAGCGACATATGCAAGGGAAGAAAGCTGATCTGTGCCGTGGGAGCGACATATGCAAGGGGAGAAAGCTGGCTTGCGTTGCAGGAGTGACTTATGTGAGGGCGGATAGCGACTTTCAACTTGTGGTCAAGCAAGGGAATGGAGGCTACGAAGCTAAGGGAGCAGATGACCAAGTACTTAGCAAACATCCAAGCATTAAGAATGAAGTTCGATGAGTTCACCCCAGAACAAATCCCGTAGTCATGTAAGGAAGAAACGAACTGACTCGCTAAGTCAGCCAACTCATTGGCTCCTGCGGAGAGCAAGAGAATAACCCTATTAAGTCAAGAGCGACACGAAGTGGATGTTGTGTGGGAAGAGGTCTTGAGGGCGAAAAGTGTTTTACCAAGCTGGGAAAAAGGCCTGGAGGTAGATTGGGAATTTAGGATTTTGCCTCAAGACTCCAAGGAACCCCAAGGAAGCAAGGGTAATTCGACCTAGATCAGCAAAGTTCGTGATAATTGGAAGCTGCATCAGAGAGATTTTTTTACAAACCACATCTTGCATACGTCGGCGGTGAACAAGCAGAAGTATGATGAGGGAGGTTGCGTGATCACTCCGGAGGTAGAGTGTTAGCATGCCAGGCCCCATAGCGAGGACACCTCTAGCCTACAAAGTGTAAGGATGCAAGGAACATAGTTAAGAACTCCGAGAGTGCCAAGAGCATGCCGACGTCATTCACGTCCCAGCGGAAAGTATGGGCCTTCGCGACACCCCGTTCTGACAGGCAAGCGGAAGTAACCAGCATGATAGTCTTCCAAAATTTGACGATGAAGCTGGAGGAAACTAAAGGAAGTTGGGTAGAAGGACGCCCGGGAGTCCTAAGGGAGTATCGAGCAACCCCGCGATGAGGCACGGGAGAGCCCCCATTCAATCTGGTCAATCAGACAGAAAACATGGCCAAATTGGACGCCAAATAAGTATGACTGTATCAAGTAGTGGAAAATAAACGGTAAGAAAATGTCCACACACGTGGAATATTGCTAACCTCAATAAACATTTTATTTAATGCTTTGTATCCTTTTTTTTCAAATGCTTTGTAACCCAGAATTACGGCAATGAAATATCCACCTTCTATCTACTTGTTGCATATTCGCTATATATACTTTATTACATTAGTACATTTTAACACTCTATCTAGCAAGAGAGGGGGACGACCCTTCACATTTAACACTTTATTTAGCAAAAGAGGGGGATGGCCCCTCACACTAACACTCTTGAAGGGGGATGGCCCCTGACATTGAAAAGAGGGGGATTGTCCCTCATATTGAAAAGTTGAAGGGGATAGCCCCTCACATTGAAAAGAGGGGGATTGCCCCTCATTGAAAAGTTGAAGGGGGATGGCCCCTCACATTGAAAAGAGGGGGATTGCCCCTCACATTGAAAAGTGGAAGGGGGATTGCCCCTCACATTGACACTTTATCTAAAAGAGGGGGATGACCCCTCACATTAATATTTTATCTACGAGAGGGGGATGACCCCTCACATTAATATTCTATCTAAAAGAGGGGGATGACCCCTTACATTAATATTTTATCTAAAAGAGGGGGATTTCCCCTCACATTAATATTTTATCTAAAAGAGGGGGATGACCCATCACATTAATATTTTATCTACGAGAGGGGGATGGCCCCTCACCTTAATATTTAGCTTATAGGAGGGGGATTGCCCCTCACACATTGATATTTAGTTTAAATATTTTGCTTATAAGAGGGGGATTGCTCCTCACATAGGTATCTAGTTTAGAAAGAAGCAACTTAACATAATAAGCAATAGAGAAGCAAAGTTCGATAACACAGTAAAAAGTAACTCCTACAAAGTTCCATACGACGAGGAACCCCTGCGAAGTTCCAAAGTATTTAGACAAAATGAACTCTTGAGAAGTTCCTCAAATGGCAAAGAACTCCAACGAATTTCCAAACTCTTCCAAACAAAGGAACTTCTACAAAGCTTCCGAAGAACTCTACGGACGCGTCGCAACGCGGCGTAGTTTGAGGCGACGCAGATTCAACATCACGCATCGCGACGCGAGGTGATCCAAAAGTGACGCAATGCGACACAATCACAATAGCCATTGAATGGGCTTGAGTCCCCTCACCCCCAGGGCAACATACGAGGTTGCAGAGGATGAGGAGCAAGAAACCTCGTCCTCCTTCCTAGATGAATGGTCAGAACGGACTCGCAAATCATAGTTGCAATCATGCTAAGCCCCAACAGAACTTCTCGCTCCAAGGATCGAAGGAAAAATGGGTCATTCTAAAGATTTTTTACAACCACTGAGAGGAAGAGTTAAGAATACGAGTCTTTAACGACTCTCCTAAGGGTAGACACAACATTGGAAGCTTCAAGAGAGGAAGTGGCACCAAGATCCCGCAACATCGGAAGAAATGGAGGGCTTGCGCTATCGAAGGAAATCGAGGAGTTTCCAACTTTTCCTAACTTTAATTTCCGAAAATATCTAGCAAATCAGATGACCGTTCTTGGTGCCCTAAACCAAAATCACTTCCTGATCAGAATCAATAACTTTAGGGCGAGCAAGAGAGGCAGAAGGAGGGGGAGCAAACCACCCTCGGCCAAAATCTGGTCGAGGCGAGGCACCTCGTCCAGGGCCTGGTCGAGGCACCTGCCTCGGCTTGAGCCTGGCCGAGGCGAGGTGCCTCGACCAGCCCCGGGTCAAGGCGTACTGCCTCGACCCGGCATCAACGAACCCCCGATGACACCTCGTGAGATGTTTTCTCGAGTGCCCGACATCCTAAAATTCTTTCGGACTGATGAATTGTTTCTGTTTTTTCTGGATTGATGAAGAATGACCTCTAGGATTCTAAAAATGAAAACGGCTACAAAAGAAGGGATGGAGAGTTATAGCACGTTTTGATATTTTTCTGGAATGTAACCAAAACCAAGAAAGCAAAGAATTCTAGCAAAGGAAGAAGTTGAACAAAAAAGAGTTCAAAGAGAAAAAGAGTTCGTAGTCGAAGAGGATTACCAAAAGAAGCTGTTGCATAAAACATAGATTGTTTGTCAGAACTTCCAAATTCTCCAGATACATTTGGAAGTTGGGGGGCTACTGATGAAGTAAAATAAATCAGCTTAAATTACCAAAATACCCTCGAATTGTAAACAAATTTACCATTATGCCATAGAGGGAAGTTACTGGCGGTTATTGGGAGAAGTTATAGAAGTAGTCGGGTGATGCCAAATTACCAAGGCACCCTTAGTAATTAAATCTCGATCGTTGAATTGAAGGCGGTTGAGGGACGATATTGTACTTTCACCCCATGTAATTTACTATAAATAGGGGGTGAAATCCTTTTTATAGGCATCTCACATTCATTCTTACAAATTTACTTTTTCTACTTTTGGAAGAGTTTCTAAGAGTTGTCTGCCTCACGACGTCGTTTCGAGTCACCGTGCTTAGATCAACAATCTCCGGAATCTTACACCATCACTAACTATAGGGACTTACAAAACATAAGGAATAATTACACCACTCTCCCCTGAGGTTTGGTATAATTATACGTAAACCACCCATAATTGCACTAGAACTTATAATTGTGCAATAAAATTAAAGTATTTTTGGGTGTTCAAAACCAAATAAAATACCCGTTAATTTTCCATCTTTTCTTGAAGAAAAGTAACATGAAAATACACACTTACAATAAACATATATAATCCAAAGAAAGATAAATTATAGCAGCCTCCTTTAGAGTTTTGGCGTAATTAATATGATTACTCCTTCATTATTTGATAAATTATAATTATTCCCTCAAATAGAAATAATATGTAGCTTCTAGACGGTAAGGTGGAAATTACTACTTTAGCCTTGCTATTTTTTTAAAACGTTTTGAGAAAATTTTAGTGTGGGTAAAGTAAATAATCCATAGGGCATATTAGTCCATCAAATTATTTTAGAAAGTTATGAAAAGTATATAAAACTATAACTTCTAAGCCAAAGGGGCATTTTTGTCAGTTTCACCAAAATAGTTTGATGAAAATCTAATGGAGGCTAACAAAATAGGCTTGTTGTTAGATGGACAATAAAATTGGGGTGGGTATTAACAATTTTTCAAACAACGAGAAAAATATTTGTAATTATATCAAACCTCATGTGAGGTGGCTGTAATATACCCTTAAAATAAAAGTTTGAAAACCTAAAGGCAGAAACGATGCTAGTAAAAGAGAGTAAAGGCTTATACATTTTTCACTACAAGAAAATCGCTAAACAACAACGAAAAAATTTGTTGCTGAAATCAGCGTCGAGCTAACTAGTAAGTAAAATTCTCGTTGCTAATCCACACTACTTAATATATATTTTAAACAATTTGTTGCTAAATTTGTTAGCAAGTAAATTTTCGTTGCTAAATTTCATTAGCAAGTATATTTCTTATATGAAATAATATATTAGCAACGATAATTTTACTTGCTAATTAGCTCGAAGCTGATTCTTTTTCGTTGCTATTGAGCGTTTTTCTTGTAGTGTTTGGTCCTATAACTTAGGTCATTTGGCGTTTTCATCCCTTTAACTTTCTAAAATAGTATTTTGGTCCTACATACTTTTTAATTTTCACAACTCCAGTCTTTTTTTGCGCCGGAGTTCAGTCTTCTATCTGGAAAAATACATGTGCATCTCACGTGACTTTTTAAAATTAGGTCTACTATTCCTATTTGCTAATTTTTGCCATACTTTTGTCCTTTTACTTTTTAGGAAAGAATTTGGGTCCTACATCATTTTAATTTTTGCGATTTCAGTCTTTTGTTGCACACTGGGTACATCCTTCTCGCATGTGGAGGTGAACATCGGGGGAAGAAAAGATTAAAATTACTAAAACTAAAAAGATGCAGGATCAAAATGCTACTATTATAAATTAAAAGGCGAAAAACACCAAATAACCCAAATAATAAGACCAAAAATGTATTTAATCTGAGAGTAAAAGGGGTTATCAAAAAATTAGTGATAATTATGAATTGTCATTAACAAACATACCAAACCGTTAAATCATATCAACAGAATTCGTTGATATAAATATTAAAATTGAATAAAAAAAATAATGATAACCCTAAGTTAATTCACTTATTCAACTATTTGATAATTCTATAAACATTTTTTTAAAATTTGATCTAAATATAAATATTTCCCAAGTACATATATCTTTATTAATATTCATTATCTATGATGTGAGTTGAAAGAGTTCGTTCTTGGGCTCCAATGGAGTGGACCTTGGATTTTTGCAAGCTATGGAAAGGGGACCTGCAAAAAAAATCGTTAGCACTCCGACGCTCAAGTCAGTAAACAGTTGTAGAAGAATAAATGTGAATAAAGTAAAGAAACGATGAGATCTTGTGAATAAAGAGCATAAAATGATCTTAATGCAAGTGTGAGAGCATAAATTCGTGTGTTAGATGAAAGGAATTGTGGATCGTCCCGGGAAAAGCGCGAATGCGGAAGCGCGGTATAATTAAAATTAAAACGGAATTTAAACATGCTTTTAAATTAAAACACGTTTCAAAGGGTGTGCCTTTGAAGTTTCCCGGGCGTTCGGTGTATCTCATGAACGAATAACATAAAATAAATCATGGAGGCCATAGGGTTGGAAATTAAAGAGAGGACGAAAAATTAAAACGAGACCTACCCGTTGTCGTTTTCGTCTTCAACGGCTACAAGCGTTGTTCCCCGTTTTGCACCAAGATCTCGTCTTTGAGACCCTCTAAATCGTGACACACGATCCACCCACGTATCTTGCACGTCGTGCTAGCAACGAACAAGTTTATGTTTTTGGAGTGGATGAATCAATAACACATTATGGATTAATGGTATTGATTCATCAAGTTCTTAATGTTCCAAGAACAAAAAGAACCAAGAAAATATTTCTTGGAGAGGGAGAGAGAATCGGACGAGAGAGAGGGAGAGAGAATCCGTGTGTGTGTGTTGTAGTGTGTGTGTTGGAGTTTCATCATCCTTCAACTTGTAGGATGCTAGGGGTTTATATAGAAGAGGAGTTTAATCCTCTTTAAACTCCTCTTTTAAGAACTCTAATTTGACTAGGATTTTGACCTAGTCAAAGTCCTAGTCAAAGTAGTGTTTTGACCTAGTCAAAACAATCCTAGCCATCCATCTCTCCCATTGATCTCAACCGTTGATTTAATTTAATTTAATGGAATATTTAAAACCTATTTAAATATTTCCAAGAGGCTAAAATAAATATAAATATTATTTAAGCCCATTAAATAAATCCCTTTGATAAATCTAATTTATCAATTTAATTCCTTATATCTAATAGAAGGAATTATTTCTCCAAGAAAAATAAAGGACCCGATTAAATCCAATTTAATCATTCCTTCACTCCAATATTTAATTCCTAATTAAATATCTAAATGTGTGTGGATAGTGTGTGACTCTTTAGGTTCACCTTTCAGCTAGACTTGGTCGGATTCCTAGAATCCTTCCGTTACCATGGGTGGCCATCTAGCAACAGTCCATGGCACTAGAGACTGGGTGAAATATTCAGGGATGAACATTTAGGCTCTAACAGTACACTTGTCCTTCTGTCTTCGGTCTCATCACTTAGAGTCTAGGGCACGGAAAATGCAGGTACCCATTTGGACCTAAGTGTTGGTCTGTCCTCACTAAACGCCGCAAGGGAATCCTTCCCTTCTGTTCAGTCACTGTGGCCACAGTTTTAGGGACAAGACCTAGAGTATATATGAGACTCAACTGCCAAAACCTATTGACAGGAGACAGATCCTTTCTTGGAAACTACTGTCACTTTGCACACCAGAACTGTACTAGACATGGCTTATGACTACCAAAGAGAATTCTGGCAATCTCTCACCATATCTAAGATACAGCCCTGATGTACAGGTAAACTCAGCAATTCCTCAAGTCAAAGGACTTGACCTGTACCGTTGGAACCGGGAATACACGTCATACCTTGCTGACCATACTCAAGGTCCTCCGTAAGACGGTTCCCGCGAGTCACCTCAGTCAGCTGCGTCCTAGCATGCTAACCCACTAACACTGCTTAGACGACCCTCATCACCCGTCGATGAAACACGACAGCAGGTGCTTAGTGCAAGTCTCAAATGGAATCCCGGTACCCATTTTCGGGATTCCTTGACTTGGAGATTTCCGGACTGATTCGGGAAGACTGATTCCATGGACCTACCTCCAAGCGTAGTCCCAGTCCCCGAAATTGATTCTCAGTCCGTGGGCTTTGTTTGCGTAGTGAACAGATATAGAAAACAGATATAAGTGAACACAAACAAAGTAATGCCAAATGAAATTCACTTCTTTATTCATTAATGATTTATCAAACACCTATAATTGTCTAGACATAGGTTACATATACCCGCCAAAATTGGCTTACATGGTCACCTATTCTAACATTAGAGTGTTAGAAAAAACCTTACTTGAGTCAATCAAGTAGGCCGGTATATATAGGACGAGCCATAGTTGGGAAGGACTCCTCATCAAACTCGACTCTAGAAAGACCGGGTACTGACCTTCCTAGACATCTGCAGCATTCGAAGTCCTTGAAAGTAGGGAGTCAGTTGAAGTGGTCTTCCGTGGATAAGGATAAGGGGTAGACTCAGTCAACCCTTATCCGTTCATGGTAAGCCTGGGCCTCCGCCTTGAGCCTCCTTGATGGGGTTTTCTATTAGGCCTAGGGCCTCCTTGATGGGACTTCCTCCTAGGTCTCGGCCGGAGTTCTTCCTTGTTGGGGATAGGGTTGGTCAATTCCTCCTTGGGCTTGGCTGGTGCCCTGAGTTTGCCTCCTCCTGGAAATAGGTGGGCCTCTGTATGGGGCTCCAACACCTCTCCTTGGGCTTCTAGATGTCTCTTTGGGATTTTGGGCCTTGCTTTTGGGCTGACCATTTTATCATATATCACCCTATATAACTTTTTAAGATACCATCAACATCATTATTTTCATAAAATAATAAATTTTAAACTAATTATTAGTCGAATATTTTACTATGTTTATGCAAATACATATGAAATTTATATATAATTTATACTTATCTAAAAACTTTAATGTTCATAACATATGATAGAATTTTAAAAAACCATTTACCGTGATAAACAAGTCTACATCTTCTAGATTATGGGCTTTATTTGTCTTTGATTTTTAGGCTTTTTTTATTTTGGTTCAATAATAACATACCATGCACTTATCCAAGCGAGTTTTTGCATTTTCAAGTTAGAGATAAATCCATGTCCGGACCCACAGGTTTAGGTAAATATCTAATTTAATTATTTTTAAGGCTTTTGATAATTCAGTTGCTTATATCACTTATATTTTAATTTTGATACGCTTTTATTAATTTTATATTTTGACAAATTAATGAGTTTGGTTAGTGGTTACAATAATCATATTGTTGATGTCGAAATCTTTTGAAATAAATACCAATTAAAGTCCAAATAAATTGGCTAATAATTCGATTCCAACTCATGGTCGACGCAACTACCGGACACAAAGTATTGTCTTTCATGGATGTCTCCTCTGGGTACAACCAAATCAAAATGTCGCCCAGAGACGACGAATGCACGGCGTTCCGTACTCCCAAAAGAATCTGTTGTTACAAGGTAATGCCCTTCGGATTGAAAATCGCAGGCACCACCTACCAACGTGCTATGCAGAACATCTTTGACGATATGCTGCATGACAAGGTAGAATGCTATGCAGACGACCTAGTTGTCAAAACCAAGAAAAGAGAAGAACACTTGGCGGACCTCCGAATACTATTCGACCTCTTGAGGAAGTACAACCTAAGGATGAATCCTCTCAAGTGTGCCTTCGGAGTCACGTCTGGAAAACTCCTTGGCTTCATTGTTCGCCACTGTGGTATTTTCAATACTGCGAAGGTAGACGCCATTAAGAAAATGCCACCACCAAGAAACTTGAAGGAATTGCGAAGTCTACAAGGCAATCTTACGTTCATAAGGAGGTTCATATCAAACTTGCTAGAAGATGTCAGCCTTGCAACCACCTCATGAAGAAGGATGTCCCTTTTCAGTGGGATGAAGGATGTTTAAAACACCTTAGAAAGCATCAAGAAGCATCTGCTAAATCAGCCAGTCTTGGGAGCTTCGACTCAAGGTTAATACTTCAAATGATGGTGCGTAGGAATGGCTTGTGAACGTAGGAGGTGATGCCTTTGATCTTCACGTTGTCCTTGCCACTTCAAACGATGATGAGTGGGAACGACTCGTTGAAATCTTCAAAGTCCACAGCTTGATAAAAATTAAAAGTCAAGGTCATCTTTTTATAGTGATTCTTCACCAGAGATTATTGGGAAATTTCAATAGTTCTCAAATTCTAAAGAAGAAAGAGGAATGCAAGTATGGAAATGTAATTGTTAATTTCCTTAATTTAAGATTTAGAATTTTCTACCT
This sequence comes from Sesamum alatum, assembly GCA_034509735.1. Classification (NCBI taxonomy): domain Eukaryota; kingdom Viridiplantae; phylum Streptophyta; class Magnoliopsida; order Lamiales; family Pedaliaceae; genus Sesamum; species Sesamum alatum. The sequence continues at coordinate 8,317,530 of JACGWO010000007.1, read as the reverse complement.
ACTTTCTTCACAAAATCCCCCTACTGCTATGTAAAGGAATAGAAATATACATGTCAATATGTTGCATGGCTGACTGGAAATATAGCCAACTTTGCAAAGAGAATGTGATTACATGGTTGTTGGTGTAGCAGTATAATGGTGAAGAAGAAACAAGGAATTCAGGCTTTGTAGCCCACTTCACATAGGGAAAAAAATAACGAATGAGAAAATTCCATACATCACGTCACGCCATGCGTTCGACGATAATTGGCATGTTCTTCACCGAGTATTGAAGTGGGGGCATCTGTTGACATCGCTAATAATTAGGTTCCAAAATGATAGTCCATAATATATTTGGACTTATTGTAAAAGAAATTAAATTCATAGCCATATTAAATTTGGGTCTTATGTATTTTTATGAGTCAATCTAAAATAAATATAAATTTTATTATTTTTGGTTGGCTAAATCGGGCCAGATACATGTTCAAAATGCAGTCCATTAGAAGACTAGTCCATGTTGAAGCCCACGGTAATCAAGCCCAACAGACATGAGCCGAAGCTATTGTAACCCTACTCATGCCTATAAATAAGGCCCTCCACCACTCAAGCCAGGCGAATTCCATAAAATATTGGACACAACACAAGAAAAGAAGTCACTTCATACAACCCAAGAAATCCAAAGGGACCCAACTCCAAAAGCTCTCTGGCATGACGAAGATCCACGACCACGAAGGTTCCATGTCTTCCATGGCATCAAATCCATCTAGCCTTGATACCAAATTTCGAGGTGATACGTAGTTTGCTCCACAAATTTGAAGGATATTATACATCAACATCCAAGAACAAGCATTAGCCCTTAGATCAACATTCAGGGAGAAGAATGAGGGGATTAACTCAAATCAGATATTGCATCCACTTTTCTTTTTTAAATCTATAAAATTCATTCTTCCATATTTTTTTTCATCTTGTAATTATTTTTGCAGACCTCGAAATTTTTTCTGAACAAATTTCTAGAACGCCCCAGTTGGACAATCTTTGCCCCTTATCTCTTTCTCCGACGTGAAAGTTCAAGTCATCACATCCAAACGCTCAATGGTGCCCAAGAAGGATCAACTCACCGTCAATGCCACTATTCCCTGTCAATCCTCCACTTAGGGCAAGATTGTTGACACAACCCCTTCAGACGGTTCAAACTTAGCAAGTCCTACCGAGATCAACTCAGTAAGTCCATGCATTTCGCTATCGTCCCCGCCAAGATGGCCAACACAATTGCAATGGAGGAACAATTAGCACAAATGGTCGAAGTTGTAGCTAATCTTCAGAAGATCGTCGAGGAAAAAGACCGCCAAATTGCTCAATTGATGATCAACCAAGAGCATACGAGCGTTGAAGAAAACCAACGACAACCACAAGCATGCCTCCTTCTCAACCTATTTTGAAAGCGAGCAGCAAGTGGATAAAGCACCACCAACGCATGACTTCGTGCAAAAGTTTACACAGTTTTGAAACTTCTATTGCTGTATAGTCTTCAACAATTGCAAGAGATGATTGCCAACACCATCAAAGCCCAATACGGTGTAACGACCCAATGCTCGCCCGCATATTCAAAACCTTATACCAAGTGAATCGACGCCTTGAGGATGGCAATAGGATACCTACCACCGGAACTGCGACAATTCGATGGAAGAGGCAAACTAAAACAACACATCATCCACTTCATCGAGACATGCAACGATGTCGGCACTGGCAGTGGCCTCTTGGTGAAGCAATTTGTCCGATCGCTTAAAGCGAACGCTTTCGATTAATATGTCGATTTACAGCCCGAGTCAATTGACAATTGGAATGAGATGGAGAGACAATTCCTAAATCGCTTCTAGAGCACCCGCTGGATGGTGAGCATGTATGAACTTATCAACGCAAGACAGTGGAAGGACGAGCCAGTCCTCGACTACACAACCATTGAGCCACTCTAAGTCTGAGTCGCAAAGATAAACTTTTGGAGGCCTTGGCGATAGAAATGTGCATCCAAGGTATGCATCGGGGTCTTGTTTACATCTTCCAGGGGTCGGGCGAAGAAGCTTTGAGGAGTCGTCTACCCGCGCTCATAACATGGAGATAAACATCACCAATCACAAACAAAAATTCCCAATTGACTAACCAAAAGAAGCAGTTGAAAGAGGAACCCACCGATGATGACGAAGGATAGGCCCTCATGATGTGTCGAAAAAGACAAAGACAAAGACACCATGTTGACAAGCTTCACCCTTCGCTCCCGAGGAAGCCACGCTTGAACAAACGCTCGTGGCGTGCGCAAACGAAAACAAGTTAGAGAAGATGGCCCGTCAGCGCCTTCCGGTGACTTTAGAAAAGTTCTACCACAAACATTTTTTGAGCGGAAGAATAAGACCGCGAATGTTCCTCCATGCAAAGATAGAAAATGACCGTTAGTCTCTTGCTGCTCCACCATATCCTTTACAGATGAAGACTTACTGCATAGATCAAAGCCGCACAACAGACCACTCTTCGTCTTGGAGTTCATATAAGAGCAAAGGATAAATTGCATACTCATAGACAGTGGATATGCTGTCTACATCATGCCAAAATCCACCATGAAAAAATTGTGCATAGCCCCAAAAGACGTGTTCCGCAGCCATCTGACCATCCAAGGCTTCAATCAAGGAACTCAACGAGCCATTAGCATGACCCGGCTTGACCTCACCGTAGGGGAATTAAAAACGAGCACTCTTTTCCACATCATCGATGCAAGAACCTCCTACAACCTGTTGCTAGGAAGGCCATGGCTGCATGAAAATGGAATCATTCCCTCCATGCTGCACCAATGCTTCAAATACATCAAAAATGGGGAAATAGTGAGAGTTGACACTGACATGAAACATTTCACTGAGGCAAAGTCATACTTCGCTGATGCAAAGCTCTACCTTGATCTCGACACCATGCTACAAGTGTTGCCCTCGAGATTTTCAATAGGTCATTCCATCGAAGAGATAACCTTGAGGCCATGTCCTCCGAAAGAAACAATGAAGAGTTTAGTAAGGTGACCACTGATGAAGTCCCGACCCGCAGAAGCCACGAGTTTAAGAAACCAACCTACTCGCCGGTGTTCCGATATGTAGTGCGGTCTAACGACAAAGGGAAGCAAAACCAACTGAAGGATCATGTTCCGCTGCTCTTCAAGGAAGGAGACAATTCAAAGAGCCAATGGCCAATGAATTTCAAGAAACCAAGAATGAGTTATCCATGCTGATCATTGGTCTATATCCACTAATTTCTAACTAGTCTCCTCTTCCACAAGACCAACATAAAGACATGCAGGGGGCATTTGGTCCGAAAGCCTACCACCTTTTGGCAAAGTTCGGCTATGATTTTTTGGTGCCATCAAAACTCAACAAGTTAAATCTGAGTTGATAGGAGAGAAAATCCACGGGTTGATGGAGGCGCAACACGGATTGAGAAGGCAAGGCTATCGCGTAGATCAACCCCGTACCGGATTGGGTTTTTCTCCCGACGAGCATATGAAGATTCATATAAGAAAGAAAAATGAGCGTGTAACTGCATAATATATTTTCGCAAATGATAAAAACAATGAAAGTCAGCGGCCGAGTAACAAACGTGTCTCAATATTCAATAGGCTTTGCACTCCTGATGCGCGCACTTCTGTTTTCGAACGACTAGGCGAGGCAGGCGGGACTTCATTTGGCAATACAAGACGACACCAGCGAGGGTCCATGTTCAACCGGCTTGGAGACAGCCATGCTCAATAATCTAAGAAAAAAGGTCGTCTTGACGAGACAAAAGAGCCAAAGGAAAGTGACGTAGGTGAAACACTTCATCTATCTCAACCGAAGCAGGTAACACTTCACTCCTAATCATCTCTTCAAGAGGACTGATTAGAATAAAGCAACATGTCGCGAGGGGATCACAAATTCATCCGACGCTCCAAATGAAGAAGAGATAGAAGTCATTATCGGCTCCAATCATGTCAGCATTGATGAAGGTTCCGACTCAAACGCTTCCAAAGACGAGGTCCAAAATGCTCCCCGACAACTTGAAGATGGCGGACAAGTAGCTTTTCATGAGCTCAAAGAATTGAATCTTGGCACAATAGAAGAACACCCCATATTTGTCAGTACACTCCTAAGCTTGGAGGAAGAGGAGCAATATTTCAAAACCTTGAGCGAGTATAGGGATGTTCTCCCGTGGACATACAAAGAAATTCCAAGTTTAGACCCGAAAGTTGCTAACCACCACCTTGGCGTAAAACATGGAGTGCGTCTGGTGAAGAATTCGAAAAGGGTTATCCGTCCAGACCTCATCTCTCGCATTAAGACATAAGTAAACGAGCTTATCGATGTTGGGTTCATCAGGGAAGTTAATTACCCGACGTGGATTTCTAGCATCATGCCTGTTAAGAGAAAGAATGGCCAAATTCCCTTTTGTGTTGACTTTCGAGACCTGAACAAAGTGTGTCCAAAAGATGATTTTCCATTGCCTATCATCGAACTCATGATCTACGCAACTACCGGACATGAAGCATTGTCTTTCATGGAAGTCTCCTCTGGGTACAACAAAATCAAATGTCGCCTAAAGACGAGGAATGCACGACTTCCATACTCCTAAAAAATCTGTTGCTACAAGGTAATGCCCTTCGGATTGAAGAATCCAGACGCCACCTACCAACGTGCTATGCAGAACATCTTTGACGATATGTTGAACGACAAGGTAGCATGCTATGTAGACGACCTAGTCGTTAAAACCAAAAAAAGAGAAGAACACTTGGCGGACCACCGAATAGTATTCGACAACTTGAGGAAGTACAACCTAAAGATAAATCTTCTCAAGTGTGCCTTTGGCGTCACGTCTAGAAAATTCCTTGGCTTCATTGTTTGCCACCGTGATATTGAAGGCAATCCTACGAAGGTAGATGCCATTCAAAAAATACCACCACCAAGAAACGTGAATGAATTGCGAAGTCTTCAAGGCAATCTCGCGTTCACAGGGAGGTTCATATCAAACCCTACTGGAAGATGTGAGCCTTTCAACCACCTCATGAAGAAGGATGCCCCGTTTTAGTGAGATGAAGGATGTCAAAATGCCTTAGAAAGCATCAAGAAGCATCTGCTAAATCCGCCAGTCTTAGGAGCTTTGAGTCAAGGTTGATACTTCAAATGATGGTGTGTAGGAACGACTTGTGAACGTAGGAGGTGATGCCATTGATCTTCACGTTGTCCTTGCCACTTCAAACAATGATGCGTGAAAACGACTCGTTGAAATCTTCAAAGTCCACAACTTAATAAAAATTCAAAGTCAAGGTCATCTTTTTGTAGTGATTCTTCATAAAAGATTATTGGGTATTTCCCGTACTTCTCAAATTCTAAACAAGAAAGAGGATCGCAAGTATGCGAATGCAATTGTTAACTTCCATAACTTGAGATTCAGAATTTTCTGCCTTCTTTTTTCACAAAATCCTCTTACTGGTATGTAAAGGAAGAAATGTACATGTCAATATGTTGCAGGGCTGAATGAAAATATGGGCAACTTTGCAAAGAGAAATGTGATCACATGGTTGTTGGTGTCGCAGTATAATGGCGAAGAAGAAACAAGGAATTCGGGCTTTGGTAGCCCACTTCACAAAGAAAAAAAAATTATGAATGAGAAAATTCAAGAGTTCAAGTCACGCTTTGGACGGCAATTGGCATGTTCTTCGTCGAGCCTTGAAGTGGGGACATCTGTTGATGTCGAAATATTTTGAAATAAATACCAATAAAAGCCCAGATAAATTGGCTAATGATTGGGGTTCCAAAATGCTAGTCCTTAATAAATTTGGACTTATTGTAAAAAAAATTAAATTCATAAGCCCATATTAAATTTGGGTCTTATGTATTTTTATGAGTCAATCTAAAATAAATATAAATTTTATTATTTTGGATTAGCCAAATCAGGCCAGATACATGTTCAATATGCAGTCCATCAGAAGACTAGTTCATGTTGAACCCCATGGTGATCAAGCCCAACAGACATGAGCCCAAGCTCTTGTAGCCCTACTCATGCCTGTATGTAAGACCTCCACCACTCAAGCTAGGGGAATTCCATAGAGTATTGGAGAGAACACAAGACAAGAAGCCACTTCATACAACACAATAAATCCAAAGGGACCCAAGTCCAAAAGCTCTCTGCCACGACGAAGATCCACGACTACGAAGATTCCATGTCTTCCTTGACATCAAATCCATCGAGCCTTGATACCAAATTTCAAGGTGACACGTAGTTTGCTCCACAAATCCGGAGGAGATTATACATCAACATCCAAGAATAAGAATCAACCATTGGATCGAGATTTGGGGACAAGAATTAGGGGATTAATCCAAATCAGAGATTGTATCCACTTTTGTTTTTTAGATCTATAAAAGACATTTGTCCATATAGTTTTGTCCTGTAATTATTTTTGCAGACCCCGAAATTTTGTGTGGACACATATGAAATAGTCAATTCACTGCTTAATATCATACATTATTGTCACACCAACGATTGATTGATACATGTTTTTCTTAAAATTAAAAAGTATAATTATATTCAATTATAAATTAAAAGTGAGATAGCATACAATACTGTGTCAATATAACATTAGTGTGTGATACATATTGATCACGGAACATCTGTTACCCCCAAAATCACCGTAATGCTATCTTCCAACTTCTAGCATTTTAGTGGTTAAAGTTTAGGGACTCACAAGATAAAAAAATCAAACAACCAAAAGTAATTTCACCAGAAGAGATTTAATATTTTGTCATGGCCAGCTACCATAGTTAAAAATAAGGAATAATATATTGTCCTCTTCTAAAATTTGGTGTAATTATACGTAAGTATTCTATGGTTTGAAAAATTATATTTACGACCCTTGAACTTTGCTTCTATCCAATAAATAAGTCTATCCATTAGTCAAAATTCACCGAATTAATTTGATGATATTAAAAAAAAAAGAATTGGATGAAAATTCATATTTATCCCCATTTAATTTATTACTCACCTATTGTATATCAAACAAATCTTTTTTTTGTCAAACTACTATTAGGCATATCAACCAATATTAATGCATGTGATGAGGTATATCTTCACCTTTATAAGAATAGTGTTGTCAAAAAAGATTTGTTTGACCTGCAATAAATCAGTAATAAGTCAATCGAGGTAAATATCGATTTTTCATTCAGTTTTCATGTTAATAAGTTTGGTGAATTTTGATTAACGAAGGGACCTATTTGTTAGACATAAGCGAAATTCATAGGTACTTGAAGTAATTTTTCATACCATAGGAAGTCTACGTGTAATTACATCAAACCTCAGGGGAGAGTTATGTTATTATCTCTAAAAATAAATAGTTGTAGTAAATAGTCATTAATCACATCCAACCAACGATTGTTGGCCGTGGTTTTCGCGAATGTGACTAAAGTATTTGTTATGGCTAAAAGCCACATGCCAAAACATTTGTTATGTATCATAGCCATGACAAAAATAGCTTTCATGGTGGATACTCTAAACTTTTGCTTTAGTTTTTATTAACCATAGTTAATAATAATTAGGATAAATTACAACGAACTTACCTGAGGTTTGACATAATTTCGATCCCTGTATTTTCAATTGAATTTCAAAATGGTTCAATTCTTTTTGTTATTTTTCAATTTCATCCTTCTTGTGGAATTTTGACCAATTTCTCGGTCAAAAATGTTTCTTTGTAAAAAAAATGCCCCTAAAAATTTTGGTAAAATATGCACAATTGCAAAAGCATATCTCTGTTTTCAAACTCAATTTTAATTTAGTCCTTTATGATGATTTGGGAATTATGACCATTGGAATTTGACCATTTGAAGGGCACTATTGACATTTGAAATTCGGCATTTTGCGAGACATACTCCCTTATAATGTATGGTACAATTAGAAAAAAAATCACAAATTAAATTTGACAAAAGCAAGAAAAATGCAGCAAGAGGTTTTGCAAGTATTCTACAACAATCAACCCATATATATATATATATATATAACTATTTTCACATAAAAATTAGTCATCAACCATGTATCATTTCCAACCAATTATTGTTTACACATGGATTATGTACTTCAAATTCAACCAACAATAACATCAATGGAGCAATGATAAAAATATATATAAGATATGTCATAATATATACTATGTTAGTATATTCAGATCTGCCGATCAGCCCCAAAAGTATCTATACCTTTTAATAATTGAAAAGAATCCTTTTGGTGTCTTCTTTTATTTTGGTATGTCAATTTTTTATTTATTTTCATTTATTTTGTTCATCTCCATTTTACTCTTTGTCTGCTCAACTTCTCATTTTCTATTTTATCAATTTCCACATTCCTTTTTTCTCTCTCATTTTCTAAATAACTCCTCATAATTTTATATATTCTTCTGGTAGTTTTTATTTATCTAATTAATATATATTTTTGAAAATAATAATTAATTAGTTTTTTAAGTTTAAAAATAATTATGCACACACATTTGAATGCGTAACATATATAGTATAAGAAAATACCATAATATATACTATGCCATAATATTTACAATCCACATTTTTTTTATAAATATAAAGAAAAATACAAAAACACCCTTCAATTAGAGGAAAAATTGGTAAGAATTCCACCAAATGGACCAAATTGAATAATAAAAAATAAAAATAATAAAAATTGGATGATTTTGAAAATAGATCAAAAACACAATGACTAAAATGAAAATAACCCATCAATTTTGTCCTTACTATATTTTTTGAAAAAAAGAATTAAAGAAATAGACAAGGTGGATGGAAAAAATTTAAAAGTTATAAAAATATTATCCACTTAGTCCACAAAAAAATTAAAAAATAAATAATTTTTTAATTTATAGTGCACCAAGTCATGTTGGTCAGTTTACTACAAACACTGGATGGAAGCCTAAAAAAGACTAACGCATTGAACTAGTTGTTGGACGACCGTTAAAATCACTGGGGTATTTACTATTTCTCAAACAGCAAAAGGGTATTCGTAATTATGTCAAACCTTAGGAGAGGTAGTTATAATTTATCCTAATAATTATTTAGCGCAATTTTAGTCTACGACTTAATTATATTTTCGGTCCTGTAATTTTGGTATTTTGATTCTTTATCTTTCTGAATTTGCAAAAAAATCCTGTAATAATTCAACATTTCATAATTTTTATCCTTTAATTCCATGTCGAATTTTACAAAAGTTATTAAAATAAATCACGTACACCCTTAGCTAAATTTAGTCAAATAGTAAATATTCTTCTAGACTTTTTTTTAAGCTAAAGCTTTGGAACTTTCTTTAACGCTTTTGCGCGCAACCTCAAATTAAAGCTTCATTAGAGTACTTGCATTATGTACACATATCGACACAAGACACGTGAACTTCACCATATCTGTCCCTTTCCGCTAAATCATACAATCGACCAAAATGTTGTTTAATGTTTTATTTTATTATTTTGTATACATCATGACCCTCTGGGGCTTTACCATGGATTTAATGATTGACTTTAAATTAATTAGTATGTTTGCACCACCAATAATTCTGGCTGAACGGTTAAGATAGTATGTCGTCACACTCACAATATGAATTCAAATTCTTAACAAAGCGTTTGGTGGAACTAAAGTAAATCTTAACCTATATGTTAATGATTCTCATATAATTAAACTTAATTTTTGGTGATATATATAGGTCATCAGTTATACGAACTCTAGTTGGTGCACATAAAACATGCGCAAGCGGGCAATCATTCGTGGTTGCTACTCTTGCATTCTCATTTTGTAACAAAAAAAAAAAAAAAAAAAAGGAGCAAAATGCTTTTTTGTCTTATAAGATTAGGGTATTATTTATTTTGGTACCACAATATAGGTAGGTGACTGTTTTAGTTCCATAGAACACGTTTTTCAGTTTTTTTAATCCCAAAATGTCATTTGCCTTGCACATGGGACATGACATTTTGGGACCAAAAAAACTAAAAAAGTGACATTTTTAGACAAAAAACTGAAAAATGTGTTTTATGGGACTAAAACAGCTACCTACTTAAGTTGTGGTACTAAAACAAATAATGTCCTAGTCTTATGGGACCAAAAAGAATTTTACCCCCAAAAAATAAAAGTAAAAGGGATTTGCGTGGCCCGGGGACCATGAAATCACTGAATAATCCATGGGGAAAAAAAAAATTAGTCCACCAACTTGGTTCTCGTTCAATTCTAGTACACTAACTTTGATAATTATCACATTTTATACATTATATTGTAATTTTACTTTAATTAAGTCCAAATGATCGGAATTTGCTGACGCGGTCAATTTTTGCTTATGTATCCGGCGAAATTAACCACGTCAGCACATGACGTGGCAGGCGACTGACGTGGCGGGATGACTTGGATGTATTTTCTTCCATAAGGATGAATTTTAGTAGACTAACTTTAGCATGGTTTAATTTTAGTCCAATAACTTTGAATGTGGTGAAATTTAAGTTCCCTGGCATTGTGTCTAGGGGGCATCACTGTCCATTTATATTTATATTATAAATAATTTAATATCAGTGTACCGCTGAAAACAATACACTTATATATTTATGACTGGTCGCTAGTTGCGAGCTGCACTTACGACCAACCCTCAATTTTTTTTAAATTTGTTAATTCTTTATAATTATTAGTTAAAGTTAAAATAATAATTATTAATATTTAATTAGATATAATTAATTAATAATAATTTGATAATTGTTAATATAGCTATTAAATTAATTAATTAGAGAATAATAAATTTAATAATATAGTTGTTAATATTAATTAATTTGATATATATATATATATTAATTATTAAAAATTTGATATTATAGTTGTTAATCATAATTTAAAAAATAGATAATTATATAGTTTATAATTATTAATAATTTGATAATATATTTGTTAATTATTTATAATTATTAATAGAGTTGATATTATTATATCGAGATCTTTTCCTTTGCACACTTATCAGTTCAGTTGGATCATCTATTTTTTAAACTATGATTAACAACTACATTTTTAAATTTTTAACAATGAATCTATATCAAATTCATTAATATTAACAACTATATTATCAATTATATATGCTAAAGTTAGTGTACTAAAATTCATCCTTATGAAAGAAAATACATCCAAGTCATCCCGCCACGTCAGCCGCTTGCCACGTCATGTGTTGACGTGGTTAATTTTGCCGGACATGTCAGCAAAAATTGGCCTCGTCAGCAAATTCCGGTCAATTGACCGGAAAATTAGAACAAAAACCCTCAATTGGACTTAATTGAAGCAAAATTGCAACATAATGTATAAAATGTGATAATTACCAAAGTTAGTACACTAAAATTGAACGAAAGCCAAGTTAGTGTACTAAATTTTTTTTTTTTTCTAATACATGCAAATCCAGGGTTGACAAGAAAAGTATGAACATAAAATCTAACAGATAACAACTCAAATTATATAGTAATGAAAGCAATTTATTCAAAAAAAAAAAGGAAAACAAAAAATACCAATTGGTTTCATCAGTGAGCTGAAATTTGTCCTAATGTTCAATAAAAGCTCACATTCTTTTCAGAGCAAGAGGCACATCTCATAGTCCAATAGTAGCAAAAGAATGGATCCCTTTGCCACTATAGCTCTTTTAGCCACAGTTTTCATACTATCCATCACATGGATACTCCCAAAAACAAGTAAAGAAGCGCCTAATCATCCCTTGCCTCCAGGGCCACGAGGCTTGCCAATAGTCGGATACTTACCATTTCTACACCAAAACCTACACCTCCAGTTCACTGAACTGGCCCGTCAATACGGCCCAATCTACAAGTTCAAGCTCGGAAACAAGCTCTGCGTCGTGATCAGCTCGCCGTCACTGGTAAAAGAGGTGGTACGCGATCACGACGCGATATTTGCCAACCGGGACGCGCCCGTTGCTGCATTAATCGCGTCGTATGGAGGGAACGATGTCGTGTGGACGGACTACGACTCGCACTGGCGCATGATGCGAAAGATATTTTCCAGGGAGATGCTAAGCAACAGCAACATTGAGGGCTCGTACCATCTTCGGAGGGGAGAGGTGAGGAGGGCCGTCAGAGATGTTTATTCCAAGATTGGGACGCCGGTGGACGTCGGTCAAGTGGCGTTTTTCATTGAATTGAATGTCATAATGAGCATGATCTGGGGCAGCACGGTCGATGGGGCGGAGCGGGAGAGGATCGGGATGGCGTATTGGGGGGTCGTGTCGAAGCTCGTTGATTTGTTGGGGAAGCCGAATGTTTCAGATTATTTTCCGGGCCTTGCCAGGTTTGATGTTCAGGGGATTGAGAAAGAGATGAAGGGTTATGTGAAATGTGTGGATAGAATTGTTGATGATGTGCTGAAGGAGAGGATAGCGATGACTGACAATGGGAAGTTTGATGAAGGGAAGAAGGATTTTCTGCAGACTCTTTTAGATCTCAAGGAGAGGAGAAATGCTGAGATATCCATCGACATGACTGAACTAAGAGCTCTTTTAATGGTAAGATTCATCACTTTTGGTTCCCCAACACTACAAGAAAGTTAATTATTCCGTACAACATAGATTTCTAGGCTTAAAAAACACAATAAATCAATACTGTTTATCACGTAAATTCGATGCAAAAATTTAAATTTTAATCATAATTAATTAATATTCACTATGATTTTACCATTACGAAAACAACGACCAATAGTCATTACATAACTGTGGTTAATTAATATGCACAAAAATTATTATTTTAAATCATAGTAATTAATTATAATGAAAAATTATATTTTTTTTTTTCATGTGCAACAAAATAGAAAGAAAAGATTTTTTTATTTTTGAAACTTCAACTGTTTCTACGACTAGTTTCACCTTTTATCTAAACATAAAAACCAAAAAGGTCTTTTATGCCATTCTTTTTTTTTTTTTTTAGGGGAAGCAATGAATATTATTAATTGAAATAAATTAATTATAATTAATCTTATTGAATATCAATATATAACAGAGACAATCACGACAATCATACCCTGATAAACAAAATTACATAAATTAAATCTAAACAACATCTTACTATTACAGTATACAAAAATAATTACTATGTAGTAGAATGTCATGTTATAGAGGACATGATTTGAGTTAATGAACAATAATTGGTCTAGGGAAATCTAGTTTTGGATTGGATTCACTTGATTTTAAAATTATTATATGGTAGGGTAATTATTAGATTGTTATGTGATTATTATATATATAATTAAAAAATGTTTATTCATTTGATGGAATCGTCAAGGTTGAACATAAATACCAAAACTAATTATATAATAAACATTACAATGCTCTCATATGAGAGAGAGTGTCTTTTCTCTCGTAGGAGAGTTTTGAGAGTTGGTGAGATTGAATATAGAACCCCACTAGAGAATTGTAATTTTTGCCTGCTCAAGGTGGGAACCGAATATCAAAATTAATTTAGTGAATAGTTTAAGGCTAAAATTAAAATTATCCCCCATTTTATTCATTAGATGGCCCAAAACAATAATACAATAACGTTTCTCCTGAACAATATTAGGTGGAAAAAAAAAAAAACCAATTATTGGCTTTCTAGAACTAATCAATCATTACCAAGTTCCAAGAAAATCATAAATGTAGCGGTATGAAATTATATAATTTACTGGTGGAATTAACTCTACTCCTTTTTCTTATTATTAATAGATTCAAAGATCTCATTTCTAATCAAATTCAATTTTTATTCAAAATTTTAATTATTATATTTTTTTATTTTATTTAATATATACATCCTACTTGTATAAAATATTCTTTTAAGAAACAAATAACATTCATATATTAATGCGTACATATTATATAAAATAAACAAATACAACGTATAAAATTTAAAATGAAAAATCCAATTCGATTTCTACCAACTTATCTATCCTTGTAGAGCTTTCTAAAAGACTAAAACATCAACCAAACATGTACTAATTATACAGTCCCTTTATATATTGTAACAGGACACAGTGGTAGGCGGAACGGACACAACATCAACCATAATCCAATGGGTCATGGCAGAGCTTCTAAACCACAAGGAACAATTGCATAAAGTGCAAAAAAGAACTGTCCAATGTCATAGGCCTAAACACCATCGTCGAAGAATCCCATCTGCCAAAACTGCTCTACTTGGACGCCGTAGTAAAAGAAACCCTACGCTTACACCCGGCAGTGCCCCTTCTCCTCCCACGACGCCCCAGCCAAACCTGCGTCGTGGGAGGATACACAATCCCCAAACACACCACTGTTTTTCTCAACGTGTGGTCCATCCAGAGAGACCCTAATTTCTGGGACGATCCCCTGGAATTCAGCCCCGAGAGGTTCTTAAATGGGGCTGATCAAGAATGGGATTTTCGTGGTAACACTTTTCAGTATGCCCCGTTTGGATCGGGCAGGAGGGTATGTGCCGGTGTGGCTCTGGCTGAGAGGACGCTCATGTATATATTGGCTTCACTTCTGCACTCATTCGAGTGGCGATTGGCAAACGGCGAAGATGTGGATATGACGGAGAAACTCGGGCTGGTCTTGAGGAAAAGCACGTCGTTGATTGCCATTCCCACGCCTAGGCTGCGTGGTGAGGGTCTGTATGTTTAGTTCGATGCTGATTTACGTGGAGCGTTATTATCAGTTGGGAAGTATTCTCCTTCATTCAGTCGAGTCTATGAGTGCAGTCATATAGAATAAATTATATATGCTACTAGATTATTTAATTCTTGGGCCTCCTTTACTTTAAGGGATGGGATTAAGTAGTGATAAATTAAGAATGAATAAAATATAAGATGAGATTAATTGTATCACTAATATTTTTATTTAAATAATCTCTTTATCATGATTAATCATCAATTTACATAAAGTAAAAAGCATGACGTGCGATGCACGTGTACAAATATAATTTTAGAAGTAAATATATCATTTATGTTAAGTTCATGATATTATTCATATTTTTTCATTGAAACATTAGTATTATATACAATTATATTTTCAAACAAATTGATAATAATTATTTAAATTGATACAGAAACTATTCAACTCTATTATTTGTAATTCACTTTCTAAATTTAATTGGTACTACTGAATAAAAAAATATTCACCAAAATTTAAATTTTGTATTTCGTATATTCACTAATGATTATTTTATTATTATGTATCTAACCAATTGATATGAAAATATAAAATAATGATATTCAAAAAATTAATGTTAAAATAAAATAATTATAATTAGTCAAATAGAAGAAATTTCAATTTAATAAAATAAATTGATCAATTTTATTTGTACGTTTTATTATGCCTATTTTCTGCTGTTTTATTTTTGTCTTATTTTTTGTTACACTTTGTATGTGTGTGTTGTATGTTTACTTTTACTACTATTTTTGAATGCCATTTATTTTTAATTTATTGACACTATTACAAACTAATTAGTTATTGACTACTGTTATAAAACTATAATCCAATTGGACCATATTTGTATTGTAATATCCTATAATGTATATTAATCATATTTCAGTATCAACTTTTTCATATTGTCAAGGCATTATTTACATGCTTTATTAGCTTCTGAATTTTGAAATATTATTGTATAAAATTTTATTTTTCACCTTTATAAAAAAACAATAGATGTAAAAGTAAAACATCCAAGATTATCTAATACTTAAAAAATCAAGTGCTAAGAGATTCACTTAATAGTTGAATTTTCATAAGCAATTTCAATTTAATATTATCCTATTCATATATCAATTTTTATTCTCTTTATTACTCATGTTTTTTTAAAATTTTAAATTAAATTTATAAATTTATTACTAAAAAAATATTAATCTCATTGGCTTTTTTAATTTCAACATAATTAACTCAATTTTATTTATTATTTTATTATACTAAGTTTATTCTGAAAATTTATTAATTTTCTTAACATGAAAATGTAATTGTACTAATGTGTTAGTATATAATTATTTTAAAATTTTATACTTTTAATTGTTACTGTGTTAATGTTTACTCACCAACTTTTCTTATTTTCATACGGAACAATAGCATTTTTCAGTCTGTAAAAGTCCTTTTCATTTTTAATTTGGTCCATTGATTTTGGGATTTTAACTTTCGGTCCCATAAATATTAAAAGTAGCAGTTTTGGTTCCATATCATATTTCCCTCTTGATATTCAAAACAAAATGCCATGAGGGCGTTAAGTGTATAATAATAGAAGGGCACCAAAATATTACAACTTTTCTGCACCTTTTAAAGAATAAAAATAGTTATATATGTCTCATTAGGACCTATAATTATGTTAGTTAATTTACTACTCAATAAGATAAGGTTTTAAATTATATTATTTATTATATTACTAGTTATACTCTTCTTCAATGTCAATGTCTTGGGGGTGCAAGGGGAGGGGAATATGGTGTTTTTAGCCTATTAATATTGAAATAAAATCAATTAGTTAGTTCTTTTTTAAATTTTTAGTAGCACTTCTAATTTAATCAGATTGATAATTTTTGTTTGTAATTAAATTCGATACTTATAATCCGTTATTCCATTTTAGAAGAAATTTCATTTTAATATAATTGATCAATTTTTATTCGTAGGTTTTATGGTGTCTCATGGCTATTGTTTGATTTTGCTATATTATGTCAATGTCACTACAAAAAAAATGAGGAATTTGGAATGGCTTTTTTGTAACGGCCAGAAAGTCGTTCCAATATCAACGGTCTTCATAACAATCTTAGAACGAAAGAAGTTATATGACGTCACAATCTTGGATGAGAGAAAATTGTATTCCGGACGTATGAAACACCGTTACAACGACCGTTACAAACTGTTGGTGTATGTCAAGCCGTTACAAAAATAAAGTCGTTACACGTTGTACCGGCCTTTGGAATTGCTTCTTAATCTTGTAACGACTGACCGCCATCGTAATACCTTGTGTTATAATAGCCGTTACAAAATGAAAAAGCCGATACATATTGGACGGCCGTTTAAACGGTCTGTTTATTTTGTAGCGGTTTGTTGAAATGTAAGGCTATCGTTACACATATTATACCCTAAAACCGCTACAAACGGTAACTAGCAGGGACTGATACAAACATAGTTACAATTGCAACGGCTTGTGTATTGAGAAAATAACCATTCCAAAAAATCGTTCCAACAGTTTATGTATCTAACGGCTATATTCCAATGGTAATATTTCAACGGATAGTTTGTTGCCACAAAAGCCATTACAAAAGCTGGAACATATCCTTCTATATATTATGTTGCATGATGTTTTCAATTTATTTAATTTGTTCTAGTCTTGATTAACCACACGCACTCTCAATCTCTCTCGACCACAATTAGTGCTCATACACTTGTTCGATTACTGTTGATTTATTGAGTTGCTCTGACCAGGTAACAACTTGAAACCTTTTTTTAAAGTAAACACCATTTAATTATTTTTATAGGTTAACATATATGTAAATATATATGATTCTAAATGTATGTATATGTATGTCTGCACATATGCAGTTGTCATCATGTTAAGATAATTGAGAAGATGGATGTATGAGAAGACCTCCCGAATAGGGCGGGTATTACACCACAGTTTGAGGATGGTGTTAAAACTTTCATAGAGTGGGCCCAGTCCCAGCGTCAATATATGGACAGAGATAAGATTAGGTGCCCATGTGCGAAGTGCAAAACGGAAGGTTCAAAACACTTGATGAGGTCAATTTCGACTTATATAGGCGCAGATTTGTTCCGGAATATTATAATTTGACTTGTCAAGGTGAGGAGAGGGTGCAGGATTACTTTGATGTTGTGACCGCCCCTCCAGCGCAGAAGGAGCAAACCCCATCTACTCAAGAGGACGGTAGTTCGCATTGGGCTGATCAATAACAGATAGATTGGGCGTAGAGGATGGTTTATGATGCAGCTGGCCGGGTTATTTTTCTTCTTACCACGAGGGTGTGCCTGATAATGGTGCGAGGTCATGTCTGTCAGTCCTAGTTCATGGTGTGGGAGTGGGCCATATGATTATGTGTCAGGATTGTCAGATCATTTTTTCGATGTAGTGCACGCTGTCGACCAGCCATTGTGGAGCGGTTGTCCCCAATCTCAGTTGGCGGCGGTTGCTAGTTTGGTGAATATCAAGGCCGAGGGCAATTTATCCGAGTGCATATATGATTGAATGTGCTAGTGGGCTGATCATATAATGCCCCGAGATCACACTTTCCCTCCTGATTACTACAGTACGAAGAAATTGATTAGATACTTGGGTTTACCTGGTGAGAAGATTGATGCGTGTAAAAAGGGTTGGATGTTGTACTGGAAAGACAACATTGATCTGGAATACTACAAGTTTTTGTGGAGAGGCTAGGTACAAGCCGACCAGATAGCGAGACCCCTGCCGCCAAAAGTTCCCATATGTCGTTCTTAGGTACCTGCTGTTTACTCCCCGACTGCAAAGGTTGTATGCTTCGATAGCGACAGCTGAGCACATGACGTGGCATGCCACACATCAGACAGAGGAGGGCTCCATGTGTCATCCGTCCGATGCAGAGGCTTTCAGGCATTTCAACCAGACATATCCCGACTTTGCATTGGAGCCCCGTAATATTAAGCTAGGGCTGTGCACAGACGGGTTTGCGTCGCACGGGCAGTATGGTAAAACTTACTCATGTTGGCCCGTTATACTCACACCATACAATCTCCTGCCGAGAATGTGCATGAAGTCTGAGTACATGTTCCTCACAATGGTGATCCCTAGCCTGTCAAATCCCAAGCGTCTGATCGATGTTTATCTGGAGCTGTTGATCGAGGAGCTTTTACAATTGTGGCATGTGGGCATACGGATGCACGACAGTGCTATGAACCAAGCATTCATGATGCGCGCAGCATTAATGTGGGCCGTGAACGACCTACCTGCTTATGGGATGGCGTCTACATGGAGTACTGCTGGTATTATGAGGTGTTTAGTTTGTATGGATGACACACAGGCATTCCATCTGCAGGACGGTAGGAAGGCGTGCTACTTTGACTGCAACAGACAGTTTTTACCACTGGACCATCCTTATCGCAGGAATAAGAAAGCCTTCACTAAAAATCGAGTGGAAAGGAAGGTTCCACGCCCGCGGCTGACTGGAGAGCATGTTCGCAATTAGGTAGCAGTGTTCAGTCCTGCTGTCAAAGAACCTATGACATTCCCACCAGGATATGGTGCCATGCACAAGTGGACGAAGAAAAGCATATTTTGGGATCTTCCATACTAGTCAACGCTTCTGATAAGGCACAACCTTAATGTCATGCACATTGAGAAAAACGTGTTTGACAACATATTCAACACCCTGATGGATATAAAGGGAAAAACCAAAGACAATCTAAATGCACGCAAAGACTTGAAAACTATATGCAATCAGCCAGAGCTTGAGTTGGACGAACGAAGATGAAACCCGATGCCTAAAGCGGTGTATACCTTGACGAAGGAGCAGAAGAGGAGGATATATGATTCTATTCGTTGTCTCAGATTTTCTGATGGTTATGCATCTAATATTGCCCGTTGTGTCGATTTCATGGAGTTAAGGATGCACACATGAAGAGCCACAACTGTCACGTATTTATGCAGAAGTTGATCCCACTTGCCTTCCGTGAGATGCTTCTTGAGCACGTGTGGAACGCATTAACGGAGGTGAGTTTGCTATTCCAGCATATATGCTCGACCATGCTTGATGTCACCAAACTACAGGAGTTGGAAGACAATGTAGCCGTGATCATATGTAACCTTGAGAAAATCTTTCCGCCAGCTTTCTTCGACTCAATAGAGCACCTCATTGTTCACTTGCTATATGAGGCTTGTGTGGGAGGGCCAGTGTAGTATAGGTGGATATACCCATTTGAGAGGTAATTAAGGCTACTCTTAACTGTATCTGTAAATCTATTTAATTTATTGCACTTTTATTATCATCCGTATGTTAATAATTAAATATTCATATGAATAGATTCCTTCACGGTTTGAAGAAGAAGGTGAAGAACAAAGCACACGTCGAGGCGTCAACTGTGGAGGCATACACTGTGGAGGATATCGGGCTATTCACTTCCCATTACTTTGAGCCGCACGTTATTTGCAAACGAAACACACCTGCTCGAAACGACGATCTGACGACCAACGATGACAACATCCAACGGTCTATTTTCAACTACCCTGGCCGAACTAGTGGTGCCTTAAAGAAGAGATGGCTAAGTGGTGCAGAACGGCATATAATCGAGACGTATGTGTTGTGCAATTGTGAAGTAGTCACTGAAGGAAACTGGATCGGCCCAGGAACACGGCGGAACCGCGGTGGCGATAATAAATATGCGGAATAAAAAGAATTTAAATTGCGTTCAAGGGGTGTACCCTCGAACGTTCCTGGGCTATCAGTGTATAAACACAAAATATAAACATATAAAAGAAACAAGCATTCATGGCTATGGAATAAAGAAGAAACCAAGAGCATAAATGTAAATAGGAATACCTTTCTCGATTTTGTATTTCGATCTGCTACACCCGTTAATTCCTCTAGCGTTCATCCACGCGAGGTCCCAACGTAGAGACCCTCTAAAGTCATTCACACCACACTGGGATAGATCTCGTTTTTCTTGCTAGAGAAAAATGGATCTAGAGAAAGAAATCAAAGAAGGGATTACACTATCAAATTAGTGTTCCTTCTTGATCTTGCTTTATTCTTCAATTGATCCCAGATCAATGAAGATGATTTAAAGAGTAGAGAGAGAGAGAGAGGGTAGAGAGTGTTCATCTTTTTCCTATAAAAAGATGAATAATAAAATTCATGACTTTGATGATAGTATATATACATATATGGAAAATAGCATTTTTTATCCCATAACTTAGGGCTTTTCCACTTTTGGTCCCATTGGTTACGGGATTCTCACTTTTGATCCTGTAACTTTCAAAAAGTAGCACTTTCGATCCCATGGCACTTTTCGTTAGATATTTAACGGAAAGTGTCACGTGGCCGTTAAGTGCATGAGACCAAAAGTGTTACTTTCTAAAAGTTATGGGACCAAAAGTAAAAATTGCATAACAAATGGGAACAAAAGTGAGAATCTCATAATATATGGGACCAAAAGTGTAAAGACCCTAACAGCCACGTGCTAAGTACGTGGTGTTTTCCGTTAAAAAATCTAACGGAGAGGTGGCATGGGACAAAAAATGCTATTTTTTAGAAGTTATGGGACCAAAAGTAAGAATCCCGTAATCAATGGGATCAAAAGTGAGAAGATCCTAAGTTACAGGATCAAAAGTGTTATTTCCCCTACACACACACATATATATATATATATATATACTTTATTAATGTGATTATTGGAATGTGTCTAGGTTTATCCAAGGATGTCTAGATACATTCCAATCAATCCCCATTAGTGATAAGTCAAGCCTACCATTTCATAAGGTATAATTTAATCATATCAAGTGAAAGAGGCTTGATTGAAATTGATTTGTCTCTTTCCAAAAGAGACAAGTCAACTTGTCATCAAAGGTCTTCATGGCCAATTTTAGTACTTCCAAAAGAAGTATTTTCAGCCATCCCCTTTTAGAAAAAATCCAACTTCTTCTAATTCCAAAAGTGGAATTAACACATCTCTTGGGCCAAGGTTTAATGGACCGGATTTTATTGTAATCCAATTATAGTAAGCCCAAGAATTAAATCTTATTTAATTCCTAGTCCAATTAAATAATTCTCATAGATCTTTTAATCCAATTAAAAGATCTAAGGTTCAATTCTCTACTTTGATAAATTCCATGTACCGATAAAATGAGGGCCCGATACAATATCGGCCCGCAAATCCAATGGAAAAATCCCATAAGTAATCCAATTACTTATCATACTCTAAAATTCACTTCAAGTCAATTCCTTCACCTCCTCGGTGATTTGTGTGTGACCCTTTAGGTTCACCCTCAGCTAGACTTGGGCTCGTGTCCAACAGGAGCCCGTCACCATGGGTGGCCGTCTAACAATGGTCCATGGCACTATAGACTAGGTGAATGTTGGCGTGAACATTTAAGCGCTGATTCCGTACGGGGTACGATCCTACTGTCGATCGTCTCCCGGCCTTAGTCTAGGGTATAGAATCGGGTGTCGGTTCCCATCCTTGACTAGGCAACTATGCTTCATACCCGAGATACATTTACTCTATCGATCGACTTAGGAAATCCTTTCCTATTCAATTATTGCTATGGCCATAGACTTTCCGAGTCTAAACCATCTTAGAACACATATGAGCCATCACAGTCATATACTGACAGTGGACAGATCCTATCTTGGAATCCACCGTCCTCGCTACATACTCCAACTGCACTGGACAAGGCTTATAATGACCATGTTACAGAATGATCACCTCTCTCCAGATCCAAGATATAGTTTTCGTATGCACGTGACTGCCATGATTCCTCAAGTCCGAGGACTAATCTCGTATTATCAGAATCAGGAATTCCACTCATACCGACCAAGCCTCCAAGGCTTCCATATGATGATTCCCGCGAGTCAATTCAGTCAGTCGACCACCTTGTCAACTAACCCACTAAAATTTCATAGACGACCTTAATCAGTTACCGATGACACTCGGCACTCACCCAGTGAATCCAATACTTATTGTAAGTTTCAATAGGACACTCGATTCCCAGTATCGAGGTCCTCGACTTGGAATGTTTCAGTCCAACCTTCAGAAGTTGGTTTCATAGCCGCCATCCAATGTGCAGCCCAACTACATGGGTTATCCAATTGGTCTGTGGACATTTGTTGTGACGTAGAAACGCCGTTCAACGTTAGTAGTAAGCACAACAAACACAGTGCCAATGATGAATACTTACTCTATTCATTAGGATAATATTGCTGTAATAAAATTGACGAATAGTTCCTAAAACCGCAAATCCAATTGGCTTTTCGATCACCTATTCTAACAATCTCCCACTTGACCTCAAATCCAATTACCCATGTCACTCGGATCTTCTGAGGACAAGTAATTTGCAATACCGGCTCAGTCTTGTTGGTCTGCTTTATTTTTCTGCCGAGGTAATACGGTCCAACCGTATCTCACCCCTTCCTACCATCACTACCTGCAGATGGTGGTTGTCTAAGAATTTTCCATGGATCTTATGATGAGATCTCGGGTCCAAAAGGCTTTAGCCATAGCCTAGTTGTCAACCTCTAAGGCAACTACTGGTTCGGCCGTGCTCGGCACTACATCCATCTAATGGGTGCTATTTTCATCCACACCACTTTCCAGAAACAACTTCCAAAGGGTGGCATATATTCAACTTTCGTGACGAAACGTCGTGGTATCCTTCTTGGAACCTTTCCAAGCTACCACACTCACCATTAAGTCCGAACATACATAGGGATTGAGACGAAATATTATTCACATGATTCTAGAAGCTAGTATCGCTATAGCCTTCCAGAATCAACTCTCCATAAACCATGGATCGAGAACACTTCTCTAATCCTTATTCAGGTCTTAAAGACTGCTATCAACTGTTGTCTATTGCCTCATTGGTACACACCCGATATCCGTTGTTATGTACGATGTATAAACAACATCAGGCCCTGTGCACCAAACAACATACCCATGCCGTGTACGACAAAGACATAGGGGATGTAAAACATCTAAGCTTCCTCATTAGTCTATCGTGACTAAGTTCTGGACAGCTTGGCCCTATTTATGGAGATTTCGTGAACAATGCTCGTGTTTCTAGTGTTTCCTAACGTCTTAATTTCATTCCAAATGAATAAGACGTTACACATTTAACACTTGGAACACTACCACACTCCCACTGACCCTAATGCTCGTTATTGACCTAGCATACATCGTATGGGTTCGTCAAAATGAATATTCTAATTACATGAAATTTCAAACCCAGTTTGAATTTCAAGACAGATCCCTGCGGCTCCAAGTCATTAATCCAATCTTGATGTCCAACATCGCTTCTCCATATGTCCTTTGGATCATGCTCCAATTGACCGGTCGGACCTAGAAACCTGTACCCATCAGGTATCTAAGGTATTCTGGTCGTCCTTAGGAGGACTGGAATATAAGCAGTGGGAAATAACCTAATGTTTGCATTCTTTTGCACTAGACCTGCACAAACTAGACACCGAGTCTAGTCTGTCTTTCTACTAATCCCTTGACGTATGCAGGACCATCCCACACACTCAAGAACTTTGTAGGATATAGGCTTTCAAAACCATATCCAATATGGTAACTAGATCATGACTTTAAGAAAGTGCCATGTTTCTCAACTTGGCACCTTTCAGGTCCATGTCTAGATGGGCTAAGGTAACTTCAGTGAAATACCAAGCGAACCAAGTCCAATAGGGTTCGTTTTCTCCTTTATCAGAGACCATTCAATCATGGCCGATTCAAGAAGAATTTCACTGATTGAGAATTCCATTCACATTCGGATATTCGAGAACTCCCACTGGATATACATCCTCTCGATCTAATCAAAAGGTAACCAATTTGATTCACCACTCCAAGTCTAATACCCCCCAACCTAACAAAGGTTCTTAGACTTGTGAATCCTCTTTTAGTCTTGTGTATTCAGTAACCTTACAGATATCCATAGGTTATTGGCAGTCCTACTAAATACACACCCTCTCGATCTAATCGAAAGGTGACCAGTTTGGTTCACCACTCCAAGTCTAATTCCTTGAACCTTCCAAAGGTTTTTAGACTTGTGAACCCTCTTCTGGTCCTGTGTAATCAGTAATCCATAGAAGTCTTTTCGGATCCAATCCAATAGACTATGGGCAAGCTCACTTTGTCTAACAAAATGGCTCTTTACTCTTTTCCTCCTCAGAGAAGATTTGCAAGCTACCAGATCCAAATCATCTATTGCTAGACTCTTTAGATCTTCCAACGTCCTCATCCTCAACTAAAGCAAACTGACGTAGCCATGGATGTATAATCCGTAAGTTCATCTTGATTGTATCCATTTTAGTCATTTATTTTGAGTACTCAAATCCAATTATGGGACAGTGTCAAGTGTTTATGTACCAAACCTAGCAGACAAGAATTGCCATTCTTTGTCAAATAAAAGCAATTTTATTGATCAATTTATGCTATCCAAAATTGTCCAACAATAAATGGAACACATTTTTTATCATGCTCGGTTACATAATCCTCACAAACACAATCCTGACATGATCACTGCTCAGCGTAACTAGTCCCTAGTCTTTGCAGCAACAACTTCGCCATTGCTAGACCTTAGGATCGTCTGTCTTAGCTTTCTATTCCTTATCATCACCTGTGAACCATTCACAGGTTATGAATGACTAGTATCCAATACCAAAGAACAGAACAGTGATCATGTTGATACTCAATTAGAATGTCACCTTCATTGGAGAGGGGCCTTAGGAAACTCCCTCTTCCAATGTCCCTTTTTTTCGCAGTTAATGCAAACATCGTTTGGAACCTCTGATTGCCGAACCCTTTTCCTCTTTCCTTTACCCCCACCCAGCGGTGTAACAGGAGCACTCAAAGTGCTGGCAGCGGATGATGTTGTTTGAGCCTTCTTCCTCTTCCTGCGCCGGGCACCCTTACCTTTCGCTTCAGAGGTTGAAGCCTCCTCACTAGTACCGTTGGTGTAGATTTTTCAATCGTTGCCTCGTACTAGACCAACATTTTTATCAACTTATGAAGGTATTTCTCAAGCCCATTCATGTTGTAGTTGACTATAAATGGATCGAGTGAGGGGAGAAGAGACTGAAGGATCACGTCGATTTACATCTCTTTTTCAAGATCAGCTTGGAGGTCTTTGAGCTTTTCCACAAGGGATAGCATCATCACACCATGCTCTCGTACCGATGATCCTTCTATCTTCTTCGCTCCGAAGAATGCCTTCGTTGCAGCATATCTAACATGCCAGTCTGGGACCGCATAGACTTGCTGCAATCGAGGCATCATTGAGCCAACATCCTCTAACCTATCATACTGCTTCTGGATCTCATTATCCATGGATGTTAGTATGATGCTGCGGACCTTCCAGTTGTCATCAAGCCTCTTTATGAACGTCAAATGTTCTTAGGACAATAACCCTCCGACAAGGTCTGAGGAAAAACCTTATCTAAATTATAAATCTGGTTCTTTGAAATCTAAGACCATCTTAAGATTTCACAGCCAGGCGTGGTAATACGTTCCATTAGATTTATTAGTCTCATGTATAAGGGTTAGTGGATTCTTAGACATCAACAGTTAAACAGAAAAAACATTCAATAGGTTATCACAATATTATGTTCAAGTTAAGATTCGGTACTTTAGTCATTAACCCCTCCCACTATTTCTACGAAAGCACATTACTCTCAAATGGGGTTTCGGGAAACCATTTCCTAGTGGGCTTGGGATCCACAAGCATAATTCTCCATGCCCCACTTTTACAATTCACATGGAAAAAGCCTCGTGGGAGGTATCTAATACCATTCTCATCCCATGAGATTCCGAAGATATTTTGCCTCACCTCTTCACATGATCACGAGGACTCCAAGCGAATCATGCTACTCGATGTTAGGCCCGACCCATCAACCAAATCATACCTCAACTGTCGCCCCCACAACTCGTGAGACAGGGGAACAGTGAACGTACTCTTTGTTCACAACAACGGTGCAACTTTCCTCTATTCCAAATGTGCCACGACTCGTGAGACCACACTTGGATAGCGGTAGCTTCCTCACAACATTGCTATGGATGGAAGGCTTGGATAGATCAAAACCATTTTGATCCAAGTCCATCATTGGCCTAATATTTCAACTTGGTTCTACCAAGTGAGAGTTCGAAATTATTGACCGAGACCTCATCACATTAATATTTTGCATGCATTAATATCCAATATTATAAAGCATTTAAATAAATGCATCGCATTCAAGTAAATCTGGCATACTCCTATTGGATGATCACGAGCCCAACCTATGCGACCCACTGAGCCCGCAGTGAGTCTATGGTCTGTCTAGGGTGGTCCTACGCTATTACAACAAATTAACCCAATGTCATGCCAATGGGCCTTGTACTCTACTTGTTTCGCCGTGATGTCTAACCTTGGGCCTCCGTCCAATGTAGGCCTCCTTTTTCTCCGTGGGCTTGCCATATTATACATAAAATGTAAAACCTCAACAAAAAAATTCCTCACTACTCTCATTACAAGAGAAATGGAATACATGGGAAATAAAAGGAAGAAAAGACAAAGCCTTAACATCATGAGGTGAAAGTGGAAGATAATAGTCCCAAAACAAAAGGCACGCAGGCCCCACCCAAAAGGAATTTAAAACCACACACAGATCATGGGGCTTCGTGGTCATCCCTTGTTAATCTAATTAACAAAACACAACATAATTACGTATATAATATAATCATGCTCCAAATATTACAAACCATGTATTAAATAAATGATATCCAATATCATTCCATAACATAATTAAATGCAGAAAAATAAATACAAAAAATGCATTAAAAATAGATATTAGAAACCTTGTACAACCCATGTACATTTTTTTTTGTGGAAACCATTTCCAAAATAATATTAGGAAATTTATTTTTAGGAAAAATCATTCTCAACTAAAATTAAATCAGCCATAAATTAAATATGTCAGAAAAAATATGCAGAATACCAAGAAATTAAATTTTCCAGAAAAACGGTGAAAAAACGGCCCAATTGTTCGGCCGTACCGGCCGCGCACGTGCGCAGGCGCCACTTCTTGCGCTGGGCCGCCGGCAGCGTCCACGCGCGGCTGCTGCTGCTGTAATATAATTTTTTTAAATTATTCTGCACATAAAAAACTGAAATAAATATCCAAATGTCAAAAAATCTAATTTTCTAAAATCACCCAAATATCCATGACTAATCAACATAATTGAACATGCAAATTTCAACAAATAATTATGAAAATTAAAAGCAATAAACACATGCTTTTAAATCCAATCTAAACAAGTTGAACATGCTTGCACACGTAAAAACATGTAATCCATAGCCACATACACCGATCTGGGCTCTAATACCACTTCAAGGAAAGCAGATCGGCCCGGGAACGCGGCAGAAGCGTGGGGGAGATAAAAACGTGCGGAATAAAAAGAATTTAAATTGCGTTCAAGGGGTGTACCCTTGAATGTTCCCGGGCTATCAATGTATAAACGCAGAATATAAACATATAAAATAAACAAGTGTTCATTGCTATGGAATGAAGAATAAACCGAGAGCATAAATGTAAATCGGAATACCTTTCTCGATTTTGTATTTCGATCGACTACACGCGTTGATTCCTCCGTCGTTCATCCATGCGAGGACCCAACGTAGAGATCCTCTAAAGTCGTCCACACCACACCGGGAGAGATCTCGTTTTTCTTGCTAGAGAAAAATAGATCTATAGGAAGAAATCGAAGAAGGGATTACACTATTAAATTAGTGTTCCTTCTTGATCTTGCTTTGTTCTTCAATTGATCCTAGATTAATGAAGAGGATTTAGAGAGTAGAGAGAAAGGGTAGAGAATGTTCATCTTTTTCGTAGAAAAAGATGAATAACAAAATTCATGTCTTTGATGATAGTATATACACATATATATACTTTATTAGTGTGATTATTGGAATGTGTCTAGGTTCATCCAAGGATGTCTAGATACATTCCATTCAATCCCCATTAAGCATCAATTAAGCCTACCATTTCATGAGGTATGATTTAATCATATCTAGTGAAAGAGGCTTGATTGGAATTGATTTGTCTCTTTGCAAAAGAGACAACTCAACTTGTCATCAAAGGTCTTCATGGCCAATTTTAGTACTTCCAAAAGAAGTATTTTCAGCCATCCCTTTTAGAAGAAGGCCAACTTCTTCTAATTCCAAAGGTGGAATTAACACCTCTCTTGGGTCAAGATTTAATGAACCGGATTTTATTGTAATCCAATTACAATAAGCCCAAGAATTAAATCCTATTTAATTCATGGTCCAATTAAATAATTTCCATTGATCTTTTAATCCAATTAAAAGATCCAAGCTTCAATTCTCTACTTAATTGATAAATCCCTTTACCGATAAAATCAGGGCCCGATACAATATCGGCCCGTCTATCCAATGGACAATCCCATGAGTAATCCAATTACTTATCATCCTCTGTAATTGACTCCAAGTCAATTTCTTCACCTCCTCGGTGATTTGTGTGTGACCCTTTAGGTTCACCCTATGCTAGACTTGGGCTCGTGTCCAACAGGAGCCCGTCACCATGGGTGGCCGTCTAGCAACGGTCCATGGCACTATAGACTAGGTGAATGTTGGCATGAACATTTAAATGCCGATTTCGTGCGGATACGGTCCTACTGTCGACCGTCTCCCGGTCTTAGTCTTGTGTATGGAATTGGGCGTCGGTTCCCATCCTTAACTAGGCAACTATGCTTCATACCCAAGATGCATTTACTCTATCGATCGACGTAGGAAATCCGTTCCTACTCAATTATTGCTATGGCTATAGACCTTCAAAGTCTAAACCATCTCAGAGCGCATAGGAGACATCACAGTCATATACTGACAGGGACAGATCCTATCTTGGAATCCACCGTCCTCGCTACATATTATAACTGTACTGGACAAGGCTTATAATGACCATGTTATAGAATGATCACCTCTAGCCAGATCCAAGATATAGTCTTCATATGCTCGTGACTGGATGATTCCTCAAGTCCGAGGACTAATCCCGTACTATCAGGACTAGAAATTCCAGTCATACCGACCAAGCCTCCAAGGCTTCCATATGACGATTCCTGCAAGTTAGTTCACTCAGTCGATCACCTTTGTCAACTAACCCACTAAAATTACATAGATGACCTTTGTCTGTTACCGATGAAACTCAGCACTCACCCAGTGAATCCAATACTTAGGGCAAGTCTCAATAGGACACTTGATGCCCAGTCTCGAGGTCCTCGACTTGGAACGTTTCAGACCAACCCTTAGAAGTTGGTTTCATAGCCGCCATTCAATGCGCAACCCAACTACACGGGTTATCCAATTGGTCTGTGGGCATTTGTTGTGACGTTGAAACGCCGTTCAACGTTAGTAGTAAGCACAAAAAACACAGTGCTAGTGATGAATACTTACTCTATTCATCAAGATAATATTGTTGTAATAAAGATTGACGAATAGTTCCCAAAACCGCCAATCTAATTGGCTTTTTGGTCACCTATTCTAACAGTCACGCCATATTACGAGTAAGTATGTTCATATATATATATATATATGGGTAAATCTTTGTGTGAGCGTGCATTTTCATTAATATGTATTTGCAACCAGGGAATTCCTGAACGAACTATATACGTGCGGCCATCATTTGGAAGATCCAATTATTGATCAACTTGTAGCAATTGATTTCAAGGATTGATTCAAACGTCGTGTAAGTTGATGTATTTTTTCGTATGGGCTGATGACTTGGTTCCAATGTCCTGTTATTAATTTGTATTGATACGAATTTACAGGTTTATCCCGAATTGAATGACACAGATCAAGAGCTCCTTAAGTGTTACTATTGGTGTCCATGCGGTGAGGTGACAACATTTTCCGTATTATTTTGTGAATGGTTTCAACTTTTAAACGGAACGACACAACATGGGCAAGTCAACAATGAACTATAGGGTGTGCGTGAAGAGCTCATCGTACACATACCCGGATAATGACTTCTATAAAATACTCGAAGAGATAATTCGACATACCCACTTATTCCAAACTTACATGTCATGTTGTTCAAGTGTCGTTGGGTCGATCCCATTAGAGGCATGAAGGTACACCCTCGGTATCACCTTGTTGATGTTAATTTCTAAAAGTTGTACTAGAAAGATGAACCATTCATACTGGCACAACAAGCAGTACAAGTTTACTACACAGAGTTTCCGAGCATGAAGAAAGATAAAGCGGATTGGATAACCGTCTGCAAAACCAAGGCTCGGAGAGTAATTGACGAGTCTCGATGGACCAATATCGCGTATTAGCCAGATGAAGACATACCGGTCCCTGAAGTTGCTTCCGACAATCAAACATACGACCTACATGATCCTGATGGTATGCAACTTTTTGTTGATCTTCCGGTATCGCGCCAACAGGGAGCAGGAACTTCTCGAATGGCCCAAGGTGAAGGTGCAGAAGACGAGGATGACGAAAATAGTTTCGAGGGCTATGAGACTGATGAAAACGAGTGACCTGGTTTCTAGTGTTTTGTAATGAACTATTTAATATTGTTGTCTTTAATGAATATTTAATAATTTTTTAAAAAAAACTTTAACATTTGGAATGGCCTTTAATAAAAGAGGTGATACAAAAGCCGTTCCAAAGAGGCTGAAAAAAAGACGCCTCAATTTCCCGCCGATGAAAATTTTAGAGGGAAATAAAAAAACCTTGTAACTGCCAGTAAGTAAGCTGTTACTAAAACCGTTGCAAAATAATTATTTTGGCAGAAAAGCCAAAAATGTGGAGGGAGATCTAAAAATTTTCACTAATATTACTATATGTATATATTAAAAAGACCGTTACAAATTACAGGAATAATTGGATATTCCTAAGGCCGTTACAAATAATGTGTATATAAAAAATTATTCCCGATACGATATCTTTAAATCCGTGCACTTAATTCATACCAAAATTGATTATATTTAAGAATTTGGTCTTTTCATCACATCTGATGGCCCGATTTCAAATCAGACGGCCCGTTTTAATGATGCATCGAATTCACAAGCTATTATTATGTACCGGATACAATATCTCGACATCCGTAAATCAAATTAGTACAAAACTTCATAAAGTGTATTCTTTTACCATTTTGATCATATGTAACGGTTGGATCTTTTGTTTGACGGTCTGATTATGCGATGCAGTACAACAATATATACTCAAAGTTACATCAGCAAATTACTAATATTTATGCATGTACAAATTTATTTAATTATATGACCATATATCAATTTGCATTGAAAATGTATTGTGATTTAAAAAGTGTTATTCACACATTATATAACTTTATCTAACATTAATAATTCCGAAAATGGGTTATAATGAATTTTTAATGATTATTTTTTGCAAAATAATTTTATTTTGTAGCGAATATTGTAACGGCTTTTCCACTATACTGGCAAAATGACATCGTATTTTATCGTGTGCGTGCAAACGATGCCGTTTCACTTTTTGTGATGGCTTCAATAACGATTTCGGGACCGTTCCAAAATATATTTTTTATGGTTATGCATTAGAAGTGTATTACAAAAGTCGCTGCAAAAAGTCTTAGTATGAAAAGGGACACTTAGCCATTTTTGTCACTCACCTGCTGAACCCTCCCCCGCAAAGGCGATTCATTTTCTACCGACCACCACCACTCACAGTCGTCGCCAGTCGCCACCACTCACTACCCACTCATCACCAATCACCACCCACTCACCACCCCTCGCCACCCACTCACCACCCACACTTACTCACAACCGCCTGCCCATCCACTGCCACCGTTGTCCTCTATCGTCCGCCGCCAGTCTCGTCCAACCGTCCGCCACGTCCTCCGCCGTCCTCCTCGTCAGTCTCCAAAAAGTAGGTGGGCTAACCTTCCTTTTTTTTTTTTGTATACTTTAGAAAATATATTTCCAATTTGCAGAAAATTAATAATATAATTATATGAATTAATTAATAATTTTAGAATATAATTTACTTACCTGTTTTGACGAAGCAGAATGATTGACAAAGAAAAGAAAACCCTGAATGTTTAGCTTCTAAGTCTACTTAAAGATAAGCCTTTTCCTTCCTTATGTTTATATTATATATATATATATAATGTAAAAGTCAAAAGTGGTGTGCACATTTCATTTCAAGGTACACGTGCCTCATCAAAGTGCATCTCATTCATTTTTTTTAAAGTTTAAATACTTTTGATAAAATTATAATTGAGTATCTTGATTTATAACTTTATATAATTTGACCCCAAATATTTTTTGTAAAGCTGCGATTTACTCCATTCAAGTTTTAATTTGATCAAAATTCAAATAATTAACTAAATTTATTAATTAATTACCAATTATTTCCATAATTATATACTAAAACCTATTGATGTTACAATTCTCCTATCTTAATAAAAATTTTGTGCCCAAAATTTAATTAACGTACCGATTACTCATGGAATAAATATGGGTACTTCTCTCTCATACTCTCCTCAACTTCCCAAGTGGCTTATCTAGGAAAGTGATGACTCCATTTTACCTTCACCATAGGTATTTCTTTATTCCTCAACTTCTTTATACTCCGATCCAAAATTTCTATTGGTTTCTCTATGTATGTTAATCCCTATGATATTTCTATCTCTGCTTCACGCAAGATATGGATAAGGCCAGATCAATATTGATGTAGCATGGACACATGAACACATTATGTATTTGCGACAACTCTACTGGTATTGGTAACCGATAAGCTAGTGGTCCGACTCACTCAATAATTTCATACGACCCAATATATCTTGGACTTAACTTTTCTTGCTTACCGAATCTTAAGATTCCTCTCCATGGTGATACTTTCAGAAAGTTTTTTTCTCCCACCTCATATTCCATCTCCCTGCGATGTTTATCTACATAACTCTTCTATTGATCTTCTGTCGATCTTGTCCATCTGTTTAAGAATGAAATGTTGTACTGAAGTGCAATCTTGTACCTGCCCTTTGCAAGCTTCCCTAGAAATGAAAAGTAAATCGAGGATCTCTATCGGAGACTATAGATGTAGGAATTTTGTGAGATCTCACAATTTTTGAAACTTATAACTCAGCTAACTTATCCAAATAATCATTGTGTCTTACTGGCAAAATGTGAGCAGATTTAGTTAATCTATCCACGATCACCCAAATACCATCATGTTTCCTGAACGTAAGTGGTTACCCGATGAAAAGATCCATAGTAATCTTTCCCCACTTCCATTCAGGTATAGATAAAGGATGAAGAGTACCAGCTGGTGCTTGGTGTTCTGCTTTAACCTGCTGACAAGTTAAGGATCTGGCTACAAGCTCTGCAACATCTTTCTTCATGGTTGACCACCAATAATAGGGTCTCAAGTCTAGATACATTTTGGTACTGCAAGGATGCATCGCATACGGTGCATAGTTCACCTCGTGCATGATCTCCGTTCTCAATTGCTCTACATTCGACACACACATACGCTTACCATTTAACAACATACCATCTTCTTGTATTACAAATTGATTGTGTTCCCCTCTTGTACCTTGGGTTTTGATTCTGCTAGTACAGATCATTATTCTGTGCATTCTTAATTTTGTCCTTCACAAAGGACTTCACTTGCAAAGTAGCAAATAAAATATCATCACCAACGCTAAAACTCATATTCTTTACTCAGAGAGAAGCTAAATATTCCACGTTATAGCAAATCATACCCGCTAGTTGGTCCCCCATCTTTCTACTCAAAGCATCTGCAACTACATTTGTCTTGCCAGGGTGATAATCAATAGCACAATCGTAGTCCTTCAACAACTCGATCCATAGTCTCTGCCTCAAATTCAACTCCTTTTGTGTGGGAATATACTTTAAACTTTTCTAATCAGTAAATATTTGAAACATCTCTCCATACAGATAATGCCTCTAGATTTTCAATACATGCACAATAAGCTATAACTCTTCCATGCTGCATCAAGACACATCCAAGTCCTTGCTGTGAAGCATCAGTATATGCCACATATCCTCCATTTCTAGATGGTAATGCAAGAATAGGTGTTGAGGTAAGTCTTTTCTTTAACTTTTCAAAACTCCGATCACAAATGTCATTCCAATTGAATGGTGCATTCCTCTTTAACAAATTCGTCAGAGGTTTTACAACAATAGAGAAATCTTTTACAAATCTTCTATAATACCCAGCCAATCCCAGAAAACTGCAAACTTCCGATGCATTTTTAGGTGGATCCCACTGTAAAATAGTCTTAACTTTTGACAGATCAGGTTGTACCCCTTGTTTTGAAACAACATGCCCTAAGAATCCATCCAAAATCCACATTTGCTAAATTTAACATACAGTTGCTTTTCTCTCAAGATTTGTAAAACTGTTGCACCGTTCAGCTGATCAAGTAGATCATCTATTCGTGGCAGAGGGTACTTGTTTTTAATTGTAATCCGGTTCAATTGCCCATAATCAACACATAATCTCATACTCACATCCTTCTTCTTTACAAATAACATGTGCTCCCCAAGATGAAATACTTGGTCATATAAACCCTTTATCTAGTAACTCTTCTAATTGCTTCTTTAACTCTTTAAGTTCTAGTGGAGCCATTCTGTATGGTGCAATCGAAATAGGTGCTGCCCCAGGAATAGTTTCTACTTCAAAATCCACTTCCCAATGAGGTGGTAACCCAGGTAATTCTTCTGGAAAGACATTAGGAAATTCCCTAATACTAGAATATCTGACACACCTAGATTGAGCTTTGTAGTATCACGTATACTAGCTAGATATGCTTCACACCCTCCTTTAATTAATTAAAAGCAGTCATAGCAGAAATTAAACAATTAGGTATAACTTTTTTTCTCCCACTATACCGTCTTCATTTGCCATTGATTTATACAACCACTATTTTGTTTTGACAATCCACCAAAGCATGATTATTAGATAATCAATCCATCCCAAAATGACATCAAACTCCCTAAGGTTTATCACAACCAAATCTGCATAGAGTGTAACACCATCCACTACTACTGGACAAGATCTCAATACTGTATTAACAAGTATAACCCTAAAAACAGGCATAGATACACATAAGTCATGCCCCAATAGTTCAATACTAACATGCACACGTAATGCAAAATCATGTGATATAAACGAACAAGTAGATCCTGAATCAATTAATACATGTGCACAAGAATTGAAAATAGAAAAGGAACCAGTAATAACCTCAGTGTCGTAGTAGCTTGTTCTCTGGTGATCGCATACACCCTTGCTTATGGTTGGGGTTGATTACTTTGTCCTGTCAATGTTGTAGAAATTTTCTTGCTGCCTCGCCCTTTACTCGTACAAGGCTGTTGCGAATTTTCCCCACACTACTCGGTCCTAAAACTTGAGATCCACTAGCATCAACTCTCCACATAGGACAATCCCTGACAATGTGCCCTGGTTGGTGGCAGCGATAACACACGATTAGCTGGAGGGAATAGACCTTCCATTAAATAATCTAGTTGAACCCTGTCTTCCCCCAACTCTGACTTAGGTAGACCTTCCTATACTCAAAGACACTAACAGAGACCTATTAATTTGATTCATTTCCTGGCCTCTGTACCCACCTCTCTAAAAACCAGAACCCTTTAAGGACACTGCACCACTTGGTCCACCTGTAAAGTTAGGATTACTTCTCCACTTCTTCCGTTTAGCTTAAGCAAAACTCCTTTCTTGTGATGTCTCTTCTGCTCTCAATGTTGCTTCCAGAAGCGAACTGTAACTCGGAGGGTTGATTGCAATTTTCTCCTGGATCTCAAGTCTCAAGCCTCTTTCAAATCTGTCTCCCCTCAATTCATCAGTACTTACCTCTTCTGGAGCATATTTGGATAGTCTCAAAAATTGCAGCTTATACTCAGGAACAAACAAATCATTTTGCTTTAATTCAAGGAATTTAACTTTCTTACTGTTTCTGTAGACCGGTGGAGTGTATTTTGTTAGAATAGGTGACCATGTAAGCCAATTTTGGCAGGAATATGTAACCTATGTCTAGACAATTCTTTGGTATTTGATAAAATATTTATGAATAAAGAAGTGAAAATTCATATAGCAATACTTTGCTTACGTTCACTTATCTGCATTTACATTTCTGTTCACTACACAAACAAAGCCCACGGACTGAGAAACGATTTCGGGGACTGGGACTACGCTTGGAGGTAGGTCCATGAAATCAGTCTTACCGAATCAGTCCGGAAATCTCCAAGTCAAGGAATCCCGAAAATGGGTACCGGGATTCCCTTTGAGACTTGCACTAAGCATCTGCTGTCGTATTTCATCGACGGGTGACGAAGGTCGTCTAAGCAGTGTTAGTGGGTCAGCATGCTAGGAAACAACTGACTGAGGTGACTCGCGGGAACCGTCTTACGAAGGACCTTGAGTATGGTCAGCAAGGTATGACGTGTATTCCCGGTTCCAACGGTACAGGCCAAGTCCTTTGACTTGAGGAACTGCTGAGTTTACCTGTGCATCAGGTCTGTATCTTAGATATAGTGAGAGATTGCCAAAATACTCTTGAGTAGTCATAAGCCATGTCTAGTGCAGCTCGGGTGTACAAAGTGACAGTAGTTTCCAAAAAAGGATCTATCTTCTGTCAAAAAGGTATTGACAGTTGAGTCTCATGTATGCTCTGTGTCTTGTCCCTGAAATCTGTGGCCACAGTAACTGAACAGAAGGGAAAGGTTTCCCTTGCGGCGTTTAGTAAGGACAGACCGACACTTAGGTCCAAAATGGGTACCTGCATTTTCCGTGCCCTAGACCCTAAATGATGAGACCGAAGATAGAAGGACAAGTGTACTGTTAGAGCCTAAATGTTCATCCCCGAATATTTCACCTAGTCTCTAATGCCATGGACCGTTGCTAGATGGCCACCCATGGTAACGGGCGGATTCTAGGAATCCGACCAAGTCTAGCTGAATGGTGAACCTAAAGAGTCACACACTATCCACACACACACTTAGTATTTAATTTGGAATTAAATATTGGAGTAAAGGAATGATTAAACTAGATTTAATCGGGTCCTATATTTTCTTGGAGAAATTAATTCCTTCTATTTGATGAAGGGAATTAAATTAATAAATAGGATTTATTAAAGGGTTGATTTAATGGGCTTAGAATAAATAATAATATTTATTTATTATATTATATTTATTCTTTTAGCCTTTTGGAATATTTAATGGGATTTTAATATTCCATTAAATTAAAATCAACGGTTGAGATGGAAAGGGGAGATGGAAGGCTAGGATTCGTTTGACTAGGTCAAACACTAGTTTGACTAGGACTTTGACTAGGTCAAAATCCTAGTCAAATTAGAGTTCTTAGAGTTGGAGTTTAAAGAGGATTAAACTCCTCCTCTATATAAATCCTCTAGCTTCCAACAATTGGAGGATGATGATTCTTGAAAACACACACAACACACACTGTCCCCTCTCTTACCTCTCGTCCGCCCCTCTCTCTTTCTCCAACAAGAAAATATTTTTTTCTTAGTGCTTTTGTTCTTGGAACATTAGAACTTAGATGTAATCAATACCGTTAATTGATAACGTGTTGTTGATTCATCCACTCCAAAAAATATACACTTGTTCGTTGCTAGCACGACGTGCAAGATACATGGGTGGATCGTGTATCACGATTTGGAGGGTCTCAAGAACGAGATCTCGGTGCAAAAACGGGGAACAACGCGAGTAGCCGTTGAAGACGAAAACGACAACGGGTAGGTCTCGTTTTACTTTTTTCGTCCCTCTTTAATTTTCAAACTCTATGGCCTCCATGATTTCTTTACATGCTTTATGGTCATGAGATACACCGAACGCCCGGGAACCTCAAGGGCACACCCCTTGAACGTGTTCTTTTAAATTAAAAGCATGCTGGAATATTTTGTATGTTTATTTTTATCGCGCTTCCGCATTCGCGCAATTCCCGGGACGATCCACCGATTTCTTTCATATTTCTCAACAAATTCCCTCAAGAAATCATCCCAAGTTAAGGTGCTTGGTCGATTCTTACTTCCCGGAACAGTTTTCCACCAATCTAAGGCATCTTTCTCTAATAAGGACACTACATACCTCAACCTTTGTTCAAAGGTGCATTCAATTCGGTCTAGAACTCTTTTCGAGTTTCTCAACCATTCTTCTACTTCTGCAGGATCAGTTGTGCCGACAAATAGTTTCACACCCTTTCTTTTAACAATCTCACAATTCTTATCAATAACACGTCTTGTGGTTGGGTTGTGGTAGTGGAGCCATCCTCTGCATAAATTTTAGGAATTGTTGCATAAAAGGATTTACTTTTTGGTTGGAGGACATTTCTATTCTGGGCTTCTAAACCCTGATGTTCAGATGCGTGATCATGACCCTGTACAGACTCTAACAATTCAATTGGGCCAACAACATTTTCACCTGGCGCTTCCATCCTAATGAAATGCACATGTATAATTAGATTAATAATATATATTTTACGTATAATACCACATATCATCAAATACCCCCAGAGAATCTAATCCCTGCTCTGATACCACCATATGTAGCACCCTCTAATGGCACTATGACTATATCTACCCTAAATATTGCAGTTAATGTAAATCCTGTTTATATATGTAATTATGCATATAATCCAGTCCCTGTTGTGTATATATACACGTAGTCTTATCATCACAATAAGCATATTTATCATCTCATCCACAAGATCATATATACATATATCAAGTACGACAAAAATGAAGTTGTTTTAATTAGTTCACATGCCATTCTCGCTTTTAATCCAAAATACATCTATTTCTATTTACAATGAGGAGAAAACTAGATACAGGCCCCCACCTAACTAGAATTCAAAATGTGGACCTAGTTTTCGTGAGTTGGCACAACATAATCTACACCTGAAAAATGTTAGCAGAGGAATGAGCCTGCAACTCAATAAGTAAATAATCGGCACCAACTATACACGTACCTCAAATATAGTTTCAAAAAGACAAAAACAAGCAAAGTATATAAATATACTAAATTTGATCAAACACGTTCATTTCATTTCTGCATGTAATCATCTCATAACCGGACAATCAATAAAACTTGTGTTTTCCTAGTCGGCTTACCAGCAAGGTGATATAGTGTTATTTTCCACCACTCAACCTCACAAATCATCTCCTTATCTTTAAATGAAACCCCTTGACACACCACACAGGCTCATCAATATCATTTCGTATCATAACTCTTTTATTTCGCATCAAAGCTCTTTTCACATCGCATCGTAGTATTTAAAAATGCATCATAGCTCTTTTCATTTCATTTCCACACAGGTTATTCAATAACCTAAAGGGGTATTCATATCATAATTATATTCAGTTTCCATCACTCACTCGTTTCCACATATCACCATTTTTATAAGCAACTAGTTGCATAAAACCACATAATAGGATATTTCACGTACAAGCAAATAACAGTAATATTATAGAACCCATGGGACATCTCAATAGGTTTCCTCAATTCACTTTCACGACATTATCATTCCAAGTAATCATCAACCACTCATAGAATTCAAAACAGATTAGTTCCAACCCGAATCATAGGCTTACATAAAAGTAATACCACAAAGAAATAAAGCAGATATAGATAATACTAAATATTTACTTATACAACACTAATAGAAAAAGGAACATATATAGGCAGCACTAATTATTTACTTATCTTGATTTTACCATGATTCAATTAGCAGATAACAAGTTGTTCAATTATCTACTTTATCCCCGTGTCTTATAATAAGTTATAATGCATAAATTACATTTAATATTAATAATATAATTTTATGAATTAATTAATAATTTTAGAATGTAATTTTCTTACCTGCTTTGACGAAGCTGAATGATTAACGAAGAAAAGAAACCGTGAATGTTTAGCTTCTAAGTCTAATTAAAGATAAGCCTTTTTCTTTGTTTTGTTTATATATTATATATATATAATGTAAAAGTCAAAAGTGGTGTGCACATTTCATTTCAAGGTACACGTGCCTCATCAAAGTGCATCTCATTCATAATTTTTTTAATTTTAATTAATTTTGATAAAATCATAATTGAGTATCTTGATATATAACTTTATAATTTGACCCCAAATATTTTTGTAAAGCTCCAATTTACTCCATTCAAGTTTTAATATGATCAAAACTAATCTATAATTAACTAAATTTCTTAATTAATTTACCAATTTATCCCATAATTATATATAAAAATATGTGATGTTACAGTGTTCATATACAAGTGCATGGATTGCCTATCCGTATGATGAGCTGAGAGGTGGCAGAATTGATTCTTATCATGACCAGGCTCATCTGTTCGTATTAGGGTGTTTCTGGATGTTACTAGAGTGTTGAAACGCTTTCTTAAAATCCATTTGTTATCTGGGGAAGAAATTTGTGGTCTCATTTACATACGAGCGCCCTCCTAATTTTTGTTACAACTGTAGTATATCGGGTCATATTGCTCGAGATAGTGATCGTCGGTTGTTAGAGGATTCTTCATTGGTCTTTCATAAAGAAAACTAGTACAGGCCACGGTTGTGGGATACAGGTGTTAATCGATGTTCGATTGGTGCTATATGACGGAGGGGGTAACTAGGTGGGAATGTTGTCGTCTACAGAGTTGTTCCATAGGGTAATCCAAATAAAGAAATATTTTTCAAAAAAATAAAAATAAAAACTCGTATCGAACATGTTAATATTGAAGAAAAGTATACAACGTGTGAAAATCACACAATTGAAAACATAAAACATTCACAACTGAGATTGATATACATTTACAATATCTAATAAATTTTTATGTTCATAATTGTTAGTATAACACTGATGTAACTATCATCTTATGTTCTTGTACTACATCACTTAATTCGACCGTCACAATTTAGATCAAAAGTTAGATATTATGAAACCGAGAAAATAATAATTCGATGAATTTCTGGACTAATTTGGTACATGAATGTGGAGATATCGGATCCGGAACTTAAGAGTAGTCCTTCAAACCGGTGCATTAAATTAGGCCATGTGATTTTAAATCAGTTCAGATATGGTTAAATGGACGGAGTCTTATATGTATTTAAGTTTGGTATGAACCACGGTGCATGAATTTTAAGATACCGTACCTGAAAGCATAATTTTTGGAATTTAAATACATATTGTAACGGCTTTTTCAACGGTTGTGGATATTAATATTTTTGGAACAGCTTTTGGTTCAACTCTTGGAACTAAAAATTAGATTCCCCCAAATGAATAACATGGGCAGACATTTGGAACGGTCTATACTGGCCGTTCCAAACTTTGAATTTCCCCCCACAATTTGAGCTGGGACCCAAAAAAACTTGGCCAGCCTGTCAAATATATAGTAGTTTGGAATGGCCGATGTAACGATTATTTTAATTTTCAGTCGTTCCTAATTTTAATTATTTTTAAAAAAATATTTTCATAAAATAATATAAACTTAAATATTGTATTATAAAACACTAGATACTCAAGCGTCTCTTCATCAGTCTTGTAGTACTCAAAGCTATCTTTGTCATCCTCGTCTTGTTCAATATTGGTGTGACCATAGGGCGTACAGGATGTTCCGGCTCCCTATTGAAGTGCCAGATTTGTCAAGTGCTAATCTTGTGGGTGTTATTAGTTCAAATCTTGATGATGATTTCCCTTGTGGAGTAAATAGGATGCAAAACATGTAAACCAAAAAAACTTGAAGATGTGCAAGCAAAGGAAGAAATAATAGATTACTAAATATTGATAAACTGATGTACTACATTTGAATCAGCTCGAAGGCCTTTAAATACAAGAAAAAGCTAACTGAATTTCGTAAAGAGTGGAGCAAATTCCACTATGAGTAGAACTCTTCTAAAAGTAATTAACTAACTAGCAGACCCACTTGACTAGGTCTTTTAACAACTAATTTATTAGACTGACTAAGTCTTACTAACCTATGACTCTTCATAGATTTAGATTTTCT
This sequence comes from Sesamum alatum, assembly GCA_034509735.1. Taxonomy (NCBI): domain Eukaryota; kingdom Viridiplantae; phylum Streptophyta; class Magnoliopsida; order Lamiales; family Pedaliaceae; genus Sesamum; species Sesamum alatum. The sequence continues at coordinate 8,274,772 of JACGWO010000007.1, read as the reverse complement.
GCATTACCGTAACATTCACTCCCTTAATGCAAAAATCTGCAACACCCAACCTTCCTCTAAAGTAAGTGAATTTTTCTGTAGACAATGGCTTTGTAAATAAATCGGCAACTTGCTCTTGGGAGTTGCAATGCTCTATCCTTATGCTTCCTTTATTTACCATTTCTCATATGTAATGATGTCAAGTATCAATATGCCTTGTGCGATTGTGATGAACTGGATTTTTCATCATCGAAATAGTGGACTGATTTTCACATAAAATTGTTGTCGCTTTCTTTTGATGTTGCTTCATGTCACCTAAAATTCTTCTTAACCATATAGCTTGACATGCAGCCAAACTAACAGCCATATATTCCGTTTCTAATGAAGACAATGCAGTGGATGGTTGTTTCTTTGAACACCAAGAAATTGCATTTGATCCAAGCATGAATAAATACCCCATAGTACTCTTGCGATCATCGATCGAACCTGCCCAATCGCTGTCGGAAAAACCCAATAGTTCAAAATTATTAGAATTAGAATACCACAAACCATAAGAGCATGTTCCCTTCAAATATCTGAGGATCCTTTTTGCTGCGCCATAATGAATGTTGCTGGGACTTTGCATGAACCGAGTTAGGAGAGTTGTAGCCTGCAAAATATCAGGTCTACTATTTGCAAGATATAGCAGACTTCCAACTAAACTCCGATACAACTGAACATCAACTTTTTTCTTCTCCATCATCTAAACAGAATTTTTGATTCATAATATTGGTGTTCCAACCGCATTGCATTCTTTCATATTGAATTTTTCCGAAAGATCTAAAACATATTTCTATTGAGAAATGAAAATTCCAGCTTCACTTTGCAGCACGTCTAATCCCAAGAAATAGCTCATTTCACCCAAATCGGTCATTTCAAACTCAGATACCATAATCTTCTTGAAACCATTAATCAAAGTAACACTATTTCCTGTATAGATTAGATCATCAACATACAAGGTTTTCACATACAAGTGCAATACCTCATCAGTGCTTTCCCTTGGTTTTCACATAGTTCAAGGCTGGCCTGCACTTGTACATAACATCAAATTGATTTTGGAACAATTGATAAAATCCGAATAGTATCAAATTAACCACAGATGAGAAGGTGATACCCTCTTTTGCTTTATGCTTTTGGATTGAATTGGCTTTCAGCTTGTATATCGATTTCGAGGCCGATGACTTCCTTTCCCTTTGGCAATTGACCAGCTCCCAAGTCTTGTTATTCTCCAACGCCTTCATTTCGTCATCCATTGCATCGCACCATGCAACACTTTGAACAGCTTCATTAAATGAACTTGGTTCTGCAATTTGCACAAGTTGGCATCTTTCTTTCTGCTCATAGATATCTGTTAGTAATCTCCATTTTCTGGGTGGTGTGCTAGAGGAAGAGGAACTTGCTAATGCTGGCCTTAACGAATTGAGAGTCGAATCAGGTGTAGACGAATATGAATTTTCATCTCCTTCTAGTGTTTCCAGGTTGGTGAACCCAACATCCTCTTGAATGATTGCTTCATTTATCCGCATTTTATTCCACTCCCACGAACTTTTATCATCAAACACAACATCACAACTTATTAGCAATTTATTTGTTTCAGGATTATAGAAACGATATCCTTTTGTCTCAAAGCTATAACCCACAAATATGCATTTCACACTATTTTCATCAAGTTTACTCCTCTTTTGAGATGGAATAAGAACATGTGCAACACAACCAAAGACTTTAAGGTGTGTTACCTTTGGCTTTCTTTCATGAAATGCCTCAAAAGGTGTTTGATGTGTCAATGCTGAAGTAGGGCTACGATTGAACACATACGCCTCTGTATGAATTGCTTCTGCCCAAAAAGTTTGAGGAAGACATTTTGCTTTCAGCATGCTTTTTGCTGTTTCAACAAGACTCCAATTTTTCCTCTCGGCCACCCCATTTTGTTGAGGGGTGTAGCTGGCTATCAATTGCCTGTGAATGCCCATTTCTTCACAAAACCTATCAAATTCTGCTGAAGCAAACTTACCACCATGATCTGTTCTCAAGACTTTTACTACATTTCCACTTTGCTTTTTCAATAGAGGACTTGAACTTTTTGAAGGTGGAGAACACCTCCGATTTTTCTTTCACAAAGTAAACCCAAGTCATTCTACTGAAATCATCAACAAAAACCACAAAATACCTGTTGTTATTGAGAGAGAGTGTCTGCATGGGTCCACAAACATCAGCATGAATCAATTCGGCTGGCTTTGAAGCTCTCATGTTGTTGCTCTTTGGAAAGGAGTCTCTATGCTGCTTACCAGCCACACAACTTTCACATACCGCATCAATATGCCTTGTCATAGGCAACACATCCACCGAATGTTGATTAGAAAATATACTCAAACTTTTAAAGTTGAGATGTCCATACCTATTATGCCACAACCAAGTTTCATCTTCCAATGAAGTTGCAAGTGCTTTCTTTTCATCATTGATAACAAGTGGAACCATGTTGTTCCTTGAAATGGGAACTTTGAGCAGCAAGTTGTTCTTTGTTTTATTATTGAAGACAACACCTGTAAAGTCTTCAAAGAGCAATGAGTAACCTTCTCTCAAGCATTGTCCGACACTCAACAAGTTGGAGTCTTAATCTAGAACATAAAAAACATCTTTGATGCAACTACCTTCTCCAGAATTTAGCTTTATCACTCCCTTTCCTTCTGTGTTACAAATCGTTCCATTAGCCATCTTTATGCATGTTTTAGCCGACCTGTCCAAGCTAATAAACACCTCTGAATTCACAGTCATGTGACTACTGCTGCTACTATCCATATACCACACTTCTGAATCAAAGACGTTAGTAGCATAACAATCATGAAATAGACTTTCAGTTTCATCTTCATCCTCGGAAAAAAATTTGCTTGTTTTTCATAAGGACGTTAGTAGCATAAGAATCATGAAATAGACAATATCTTTCTATAAGGCCGGGTCTATTTGGCCATCATTATTGGAATATTGTTGGTTGTCGCTTGATCGTCCACCTCCTCTGTGTCCTCTGCCAGCCCTTCTACCTCGATAATGAACCTCCACGGTTGTAGCTACTTGCACTTTGTTCATGCCCAACATTCATGTCTTTTTGTGAATTTCAATTTGGCCTGATATGCATTCTCTGTAGAGTTCTCCTCATAACTTTTATATCTATCTTTATGAGATTGTAGGGAACCTAAAAGTTCATCAAAGGTCATGACTGTCAAGTCTTTTGACTGTTCTATGGTGGCAACCGTGGATTAATATTTCCTCATCAGACTTCTCAATAGCTTTTCGACCAGCATTTGATCTGTAATTTTCTCGCCATACTTCCTCATTTGGTTAACTATAACCATAAGATTGTTAGAGCAGTCATATACAGACTCCCCTTTTTTTATTCGGAAGCTTTCAAACTGTCTACGAAGTGTTTGAAGCTTTACTGTAAGCACCTTTGTTGTGCCTTGATACCCATTCCTTGGTGCTTCCCATGCTTCCTTCACTTTTGTTACTGCTCAAATTCGAGAAGAGAAGACGGCATCATCTATGGCTTGTTGGATGAAGAAAAGCGCTTTGTCATCCTTCTTTCTCAAATCCTTCAAAGCGTCAGCAGCTACACCTTCTTCATTGTAGCCTTTCTCTACTAGCTCCCAAAGATCTTGAGAGATAAAGAGAGTCTTCATTTTTGTGCTCCACACATCGTAATTGTTGTCTTGAAAAATTGGAATCGTGGGTTGTGAGATGTTCACATCATTTAAATTTCTTGCCATCATAAAGAAAAAATAGGTACAGGCCTCGATGGAGGCTCTGATACCAGATGTAAACCAAAAGACTTGAAGATGTGCAAGCAAAGGAAGAAATAATAAAGTATTGAATATTGATAAACTGATGTACTACATTTGGATCAGCTCGAAGGCCTTTAAATACAAGAAAAAGCTAACTGAATTTCGTAAAGAGTGGAGAAAATTCCACTATGAGTAGAACTCTTCTACAAGTAATCAACTAACTAGCAAACCCACTTGACTAGGTCTTTTAACAACTAATTTATTAGACTGACTAAGTCTTACTAACCTATAACTCTTCATAGATTTAGATTTTCTGCATTACCGTAACAAAACTGTGTTTGTGTGATGATATAATACCGGATGGATTCAATGTTAAGGAGGACATGGTGGCTTATCAACCATACGAAATGGGAAAGATGAAATCCATATGGGGTGATGATGCAGAAGAGTTCAAACCAGAGAGATGGCTTGACAAAAACGGTTGCTTCCAGCATCCTAGCCCTTTTAAGTATACAGCTTTCCAGGTTAGCAGAAGTGATTTAAATATAATCTCATTAATTATTCCAGGAGGCTTTAGCCTTCAGAAGCTTAGGAGAGCATAAGCAGGCTACCCATTCACTAACTAGCACCCCGATGAACAGGCTGACCTTCATCTCTGTTTGGGTGAGGACTTTGCTTATCGGCAGATGAAGGAATTCTCAGCTATCTACTGATATTCTTTAGTGTGAAACTAGGTGATGAAAGAAAGGCAGTAAAGTACAGACCAATGCTCACTCTTCTCATCGACGGGGGTGTGATTGTCCACACCTTTCCCAGAATGGATGAGAATACTGTTGAAAAACATAATTTGCAATTCCCAAAGTACTATGCATGCATATGACTCCTCAAGTACTATGCATGCATATGACTCCTCAAGATTATCAAGGTCGAATTATTTATCCATAGAAAATTGATAATTCTATCCATAGGGAAGTGTTAGTCAAATATTTATCCATATGAAAATGTTTCTAATTTAAAGGGTTGTAATTTTAATGTTGTGGTCATGGAAAATATGAATGAAAAATCTATATACTACAAGATATCTCCAATATGGCAATACTTTCTTCCTTCTCAAAATCTCCTCCATATTTCCCAACATATTTGTGGTATCAGAGCCACCCTTGGTCCTGATTACTCCATTTTATCTCTATGGCATCTTCAAGCAACCAAGAGCTTGCATTCACATATTCCCAACAAGGGGTTCCCATCTTTGTTGGCCAAGATTACGAATTATGGAGTGTTCTTATAAAGACCCAGTTCGTGTCACATGAACTTTGGGACATAGTTGAAGAGGAATTTACTTCTCATACTTTGGAGGAAGTAGCTGTTAGAATATGTGACCATGAAGCCAATCTTGTTAGGCGAATTGTAACCTATGTCTGAACAATTTCAAAGTTTTAATGAACCTTGATGAATAAGAAAGTGAAATTCATCTGGCTAATACTTTATCTGTGTTCACTTTTACTGCTTTATAACTGTTCACTACACAAACAAAGCCCACAGACTGAGATCACATTTCGGGGACTGGGACTAATGCTTGGAGGTAGGTTCATGAAATCAGTTCTGCCGAATCAGTCTGAAAATCTCCAAGTCAAGGAATCTCGGGAAATGGGTATCGAGAATCCACTTGAGACTTGCACTAAGCATCTACTGTCGTGTTTCATTGACGGGTGACGAGGGTCGTCTATGCAGTGTTAGTGGGTCAGCTTGCTAGGGAGCGGTTGACTGAGGTGACTCGCGGGAACCGTCTTACGGAGGACCTTGAGTATGGTCGGATAGGTATGACGTGAGTTCCCAGTTCCAACGGTACAGGTCAATCCTTTCACTTGAGGAATTGTTGAGTTTACCTGTACAACGTGTCTGAATCTTAGGTATGGTGAGAGATTGCCAAAACACACTTGCTTAGTAGTCATAATCCATATCTAGTGCAGCCATGATGTGCAACGTGACAGTAGTTTCCAAGAAAGGATTTGTCTCTTGTCAAGAGCGTTGACAGTAGGGTCTCACTATACTCTGTGTCTTGTCCCTAAAATCTATGGCCACAGTAACTGAACAAAAGGGAAGGATTCCCTGCGGCGTTTAGTATAGGACAGGCCGGCACTTAGGTCCAAGATGGGTACCTACGTATCCATGCCCTAGACCTTAAGTGGTCACACTGTAGACGGAAGGATAGATGTACTGTAGAGTCTAAATGTTCATCCCGACGCATATTCACCTAGTCTCTAGTGCCATGGACCGTTGCTAGACAGCCACCCATGGTAACGGACGGATTCTAGGAATCCTACCAAGTCTAGCTGAAAGTGAACCTAAAGTGTATCCTTGACTTGGTCCCAGTCCCCCAACTCCTCTCCAAGGAAGGCATCCTTGACTTGGTACTCTTAATAATGGCCTCTATATCTTACAAAAAGCGAATTTCGTTCTAAACACTCAACACAAACGTAAAATAGATGATAACGGGAACGCATAACTGTGGCACACAAGGCTAGGTCACATTTTCCAAGATAGGATGAAGAAATTGATAGACTCAAAGATCTTAGAGGTTGGGGACTTGAGTAAACTACCAACTTGTGAATCCTGTCTCAGAGGGAAAATGACCAAGAAGCCCTTTGTAGGACAAAGCAGGCTTGCCACAGGTCTGTTGGACTTGGTCCATACAGACGTATGTGGACCACTAAGGACGCAAGCCCGAGGTGTATTCTCCTACTTCATAACCTTCACCGATGATCATTCATGGTATGGTTATGTATACCTGATGAGGTACAAGTCTGAAGCTCTTGAGAGGTTTAAAGAATTCAAACTTGAAGTTCTGAACCAAACCGGCTGCAAAATTAAAGTCCTACGGTCAGGCCGAGGTGGAGAATACCTTAGTACTGAGTTCCTTAATTATCTTAAAGAAAATGGTATAATCTTTGAATGGACACCTCCCGGGACACCACAATTAAATCAATTCTCTGAAAGGAGGAATCGAACCCTGTTAGACATGGTCTGATCCCTGATGAGTTTTACCAAATTGCCCTTGTCCTTTTGGGGCTACGCATTGGAGACTGCGGCCAAATTGTTAAACTTTGTGCCTACCAGTGTATTGACCCAAACCCCATATGAGATATGGCACGGCAAGCCTGCGTCCTACAACTACTTGAAAGTGTGGGGTAGCCATGCATAAGTCAAGAAGCTAGTGGGAGACAAGCTAGAATCAAAGCCTAGTTTGTGCAGGTTCGTTGGATACCCTAAAGAAACTGCAGGTTATTATTTCTATGACCCCTTGGAACAGAAGGTGTTTGTTTCAAGGAATGCAGTGTTCTTGGAACAAGGATTTCCAGAAGGTATCCAACTTGATGAATTGATCCTTGAGGAGTCAAGTGATGCAAACCAGTCATTAGTAGAAGCCGCGGGTACCTCACTAAGAGGATTCAGGATAAATACCCAGAAGGCTGATCAACCTCGAGAAGTTCAGCATGCGAGGCATGACGAACGACCTTAGGGAGAGCCAACCCCGGTACCTGTACCGCCAGCTCCTATTCAGTCAACTCCCACAGTCACCACTAACGTTCCCGTTCTCCGTAGGTCAGCTAAAGAGTCTCGCCCTCCCATGAGGTATGGCTTTCTAAATGCGACCAGTCAATTGGATAAGGATCCTAAAACATACGGGAAAGCGATATCCGACATCGACTCTAGGAGATGGATTGAGGCCATGAAAACCGAAATGGACTCCATGAGTGAGAACAAAGTTTGGACACTTGTAGACCCACCCAAAGGGATTAAGCCAGTTGGCTATAAATGGGTCTATAAGCGCAAACTTGGCATTGATGGAGAAGTCACAACCTTCAAGGCTAGGCTAGTGGCAAAAGGATACACTCAACGACCCGGGGTTGAATGCAAGAATACCTATTCGCCGGTAGCCATGGCAAAGTCCATTCGAATCCTGCTTGCCATAACAGCATGGTATGACTATGAGATATGGCAGATGGACGTGAAAACGGCTTTCCTCAATGATTTCGTTGAGGGAGAGATCTACATGAATCAGCCAGAGGGATTCACCCACTGGAGAAGAGCAGAAAGTCTGCCGTCTCCAGAATTCCATCTATGGCCTCAAACAAACATCCCGAAGCTGGAACATTCGCTTTGATGACGTCATACGGGGCTATGATTTCATCAAAAATGAATCTGACCCTTGTGTATACAAGAAGGTCAGTGGGAGCTCTATAGTATTCCTAGTGATTTATGTGGATGACATTCTACTTATAGGTAATGACGTTAGAATGTTGGGTAACACAAAAGCATGGTTATCAACTCAGTTTTCCATGAAGGATTTGGGTGAAGCCTCCTACATTCTTGGCATCCAGATTGTCAGGGACAGATCTAAAAGAATGTTGGACTGACCCAAAACTCATATATGGAGAAAGTCCTGAAAAGATTTCGCATGGAAAACTCCAAACGAGGATTCCTTCTTATGGGGCATGGGATCAAGTTGTCCAAGAAACAGTCTCCACAGACTGATAAGGAACTTGAGAAGATGAAAGTCATCCCCTATGCTTCTGCCGTAGGAAGCATCCAATATGCCGTCCACTGCATGAGACCTGACATCGCTTACGCCTTAAGTGTACCGAGCAGATATTAGTCTTGTGCAGGAGAGGCACGTTGGAATGCAGTCAGGGGCATCCTAAGTACCTGAGGAGGACTAAGGAAATTTTCTTGGTCTATGGAAATGGAGAACTGATCCTGGAAGGCTTTAGCGATGCTAGCTTCTAGGCAGATGACGATGATGCCAAGTCTCAGTCAGGTTATGTATTCAGACTCAATGGAGGAGTGGTAGCATGGAAAGGTTCCAAGCAAGCAACCACTGCTGATTCCACCACTAAGGCCAAATACATAGCAGCTTCAGAAGCTGCCAAAAAAGCGGTTTGGATGAGAAACTACATCCAAGAGTTGGGTGTGGTGCTTTGCATTGCGGAGCCCGTAGTTATCTTTTGTGATAACAAGGAGCCATAGCACAAGCAAAGGAACCAAGATCTCATCACCAATCCAAGCACATTCTTAGACTCTACCACCTTCTGAGAGAAATGGTAGGAAGAGGTGACGTTCGGATGGACCGAGTCAACTCAACAGACAACACAGCAGATCCGCTGACGGAGCCTATGTCACAGAGTGCTCATACACAACATCTTGAAAAGATGGGTGTTAGACATACGGGTGATTGGCTTTAAAGGTCAAGTGGGAGATTGTTAGAATAGGTGACCATGAAGCCAATCTTGTTAGGCGAATTGTAACCTATGTCTGAACAATTTTAAAGTTTTAATAAACCTTGATGAATAAGAAAGTGAAATTTATCTTGCTCATACTTTGTCTGTGTTCACTTTTACTGCTTTATAACTGTTCCCTACACAAACAAAGCCCACAGACTGAGATCACATTTCAGGGACTGGGACTACGCTTGGAGGTAGGTTCATGAAATTAGTTCCGCCGAATCAGTCTGAAAATCTCCAAGTCAAGGAATCTCGGGAAATGGGTATCGAGAATCCACTTGAGACTTGCACTAAGCATCTGCTGTCGTGTTTCATCGACGGGTGACGAGGGTCGTCTATGCAGTGTTAGTGGTGTTAGAATAGGTGACCATGTAAGCCAATCTTGGCAGGAAAATGTAACCTATGTCTAGACAATTTCAGTATGTGTTTGATAAAACATTTATGAATAAAGAAGTGAGATTCATATGGCGTTACTTTGTTTGCGTTCACTTATACATTGCTATTACATATCTGTTCGCTACGCAAACAAAGCCCACGGGCTGAGAATCTATTTCGGGGGCTGGGACTACGCTTGGAGGTAGGTCCATGAAATCAGTCTTACCGAATCAGTCCGGAAATCTCCAAGACAAGGAATCTCGAAAATGGGTACCGAGATTCCCCTTGAGACTTGCACTAAGCATCTGCTGTCGTGTTTCATCGACAGGTGACGAAGGTCGTCTAAGCAGTATTAGTGGGTTAGCCTGCTAGGGAGATTGAGGTGACTCGCGGGAACCGTCTTACGGAGGACCTTGAGTATGGTCAGCAAGGTACGATGTGTATTCCCGGTTCCAACGGTACAGGTCAAGTCCTTTGACTTGAGGAACTTATGAGTTTACCTGTATATCAAGTCTGTATCTTAGATATGGTGAGAGATTGCCAAGAAGCACTTGAGTAGTCATAAGCCATGTCTAGTGCAGCTCTGGTATACTGAGTGACAGGAGTTTCCAATAAAGGATCTGTCTCCTGTCAAAAGGCATTGACAGTTGAGTCTCACGTATGCTCTGTGTCTTGTCCCTAAAATCTGTGGCCACAGTAACTGAACAGAAGAGAAGGATTCCCTTGCAGCGTTTAGTAAGGATAGGCCGACACTTAGATCCAAAATGGGTACCTTCATTTTTCGTGCCCTAGACCCCAAGGGGTGAGACCGTAGACAGAAGGACAAGTGTACTGTTAGAGCCTAAATGTTCATCCCGAATATTTCACCTAGTCTCTAGTGCCATGGACCGTTGCTAGATGGCCACCCATGGTAACGGACGGATTCTTGGAATCCGACCAAGTCTAGCTGAAAGGTGAACCTAAAGAGTCACACACTATCCACACACACATTTAGTATTTAATTTAGAATTAAATATTGGAGAATAGGAATGATTAAATTGGATTTAATCGGGTCCTTTATTTTCTTGGAGAATTAATTCCTTCTATTTGATAAAAGGAATTAAATTAATAAATTAGATATATTAAAGGAATTTATTTAATGGGCTTAAAATAAATATTTATATTTATTTAGGCCTTTTGGAATATTTAAATAGGTTTTAAGTATTCCATTAAATTAAATCAACGGTTGAGATGGAAAGGAGAGATAGATGACTAGGATTGGTTTCACTAGGTCAAACACTAGTTTGACTAGGACTTTGACTAGGTCAAAATCCTAGTCAACATAGAGTTCTTAGAGTTGGAGTTTAAAGAGGATTAAACTCCTCCTCTATATAAACCCCTAGCCTCCTACAATTTGACGGATGATGATTCTTGAAAAACACACACAACACACACTCTCCTCTCCTCTCTCTCGTCCGCCCCTCTCTCTCCCACTCTCCAAGAAAATTATTTTTTCTTGTTCTCTTGTTCTTGGAACATTAGAACTAAGGAAGATCAATCCCGTTAATTCATAACGCGTGGTTGATCTATCCTCTCCATAAACACTTATTCGTTGCTAGCACGACGTGCAAGAATACGTGGGTGGATCGTGTGCCACGATTTGGAGGATCTCAAGAACAAGGTCTTGGTGCAAAACGGGGAACAACGCGAGTAGCCGTTGAAGACGAAAACGACAACAGGTAGGTCTCGTTTTAAGATTTTCGTCCCTCTTTATTTTTCAACCCTATGGCCTACATGATTGTTTGTATGCTTTAATTCATGAGATACACCGAACACCCGGGAACTTCAAAGGCACACCTTTTGAACGTGTTCTTTATTTAATTAAAGCATGTTTTAATTCCGCAATTTTAATTTTATACCGCGCTTCCGCATTCGCGCAATTTCCCGGGACGATCCACAATCTCTTTCAAGTGGGTCAGCTTGCTAGGAAGCGCCTGACTGAGGTGACTCGCGGGAACCGTCTTACGGAGGACCTTGAGTAGGGTCGGATAGGTATGTCGTGAGTTCCCAGTTCCAACGGTACAGGTCAATCCTTTAACTTGAGGAATTGCTGAGTTTACTTGTACACCGTATCTGTATCTTAGGTATGGTGAGAAATTGCCAAAACACAGTTGCTGAGTAGTCATAAGCCATATCTAGTGCAACCATGATGTGCAACGTGATAGTAGTTTCCAAGAAAAGATCTGTCTCCTGTCAAGAGCGTTGACAGTAGCGTCTCACTATACTCTGTGTCTTGTCCCTAAAATCTATGACCACAGTAACTGAACAAAAGGGAAGGATTCCCTGCGGCGTTTAGTATAGGACAGGCCGACACTTAGGTCCAAGATGGGTACCTACGTATCCGTGCACTAGACCCTAAGTGGTGAGACGGTAGACGGAAGGATAAATGTACTGTAGAGCCTAAATGTTCATCCCCACGCATATTCACCTAGTCTCTAGTGCCATGGACCGTTGCTAGACGGCCACCCATGGTAACGGACGGATTCTAGGAATCCAACCAAGTCTAGCTGAAGGTGAACCTAAAGAGTCATACACAATCCCCACACATAATGTATTTAATTTAGAATTAAATATTTGGAGAGAGATGGGACGATTAAATTAGATTTAATCAGATCTTTCTTATCTTGAGAAAATTAATTCCTTTTATTAGATGAAAGGAATTTATCTAATAAATTAGATTTATTGGAATTTAATTTATGGGCATAAGATAAATATTAATATTTATTATATTTATTTATTGCCCTTTGGATTATTTAATTAGATTTAAATACTCCATTAAATTGATGAATGGTTGAGATTGAAGAGGGAAATCAATGGCTAGGATTGGTTTGACCAAGAAGCTAGGATTGACTAGGATTTGACTAGGTCAAATCCTATTCCAAGAGGAGTCTTCCAAAGAGTGGAAACTAGAAGAGGAATAGGATTCCTCCTCTATATATATGCCTAACTCTTCACTTTGGACGAGATTATGAAATTCAAAACACACACACACACACAAACACACCATCACCGCCGACTCCTCTCCCTCTCGGCCACTCCCTCCCCTTTCCCCAAGATACTCTCTTGTTCTTTTGTGCTATACAATTGAACTTAAAAGGAGGATTGATCTCGTTAATTGATAGTGTTTGATCAATCCGTGCTCTCCAAATAAACTATACACTTGGTTTTTTGCTAGCACGAGGATCAAGATACGTGAGCGGATTGCGTGTACGAATTAGAGGGTCTCAACTCGGGATCTTAGAGCAAAAATGGGGAACAACGCGACTAGCGGTTTGAAGACAAAACGACAACCGGGTAGGTTTTCGGTTTTGTTGTTTTCGTCCCTTTTCAACCCTATGGCCTCTATAAATTTCTTGTTTATTTTTTTCATTCATGAGACACACTGAATGTCTGGGAGTTTCAAGGGAACACCCCTTGAACATCTTTATTTCATTCTTGTTTATAGCATGTTTTAAATTATTGCAATTTTATCATACCGCGCTTCCGCATTCGCGTTACTCCTGGGCCAATCCACATGCCTTTTCTAGGCTTTTCAGTAGCCGCATTTACAAATGCGCAGAAAAAAAAAACAGAACAAGACAAATGATGCAAAAGCCTTGTCCTTTATGCACCAAGGAGTGAGTCGATTAATTCTTCCGCGTATTACTAGTGCCAAGACCGCAAAAGAGGCAGGACCTGGATTCGTGTAGACCCAATGGTAACCTCATGGGTCCTGAATGCTATTTGTGCTAAGATATCCAAAACCTTTCTGTATACAAAGTCCTCTAGGCAGTTGTGGCTTGACACTGAGGAGAGATACGATGAGAACAACGGACCATTGGTGTATCTACTCCAGCGAGACATAGCTTCGATTTCACAAGGGAATCAGTCAGCGGTGGATTACTTCAACAATTTGACTATGCTATGGGATGAATATGAGTATTTGATGCCTACTCGCACATGCACTTGTGGATTGTGTACCTGCGGATACACTAAGATTACTGAAGAAGAGGCGAACCTTACCAAGCTCATACAGTTCCTCATGGGATTGACGACTCCTATGATCATATATGCAATCAGATCCTGGTAATGGATCTGTTCCCGAGCATCAACAAAGCCTATGCTATGGCACTTAGAGTTGAAAGGCATAGGCTTGTGCACATGCGTAAAGGTGAAAGTGCTAAAGGTGTGGCTCTCCACACAAGGTGGATTGATAATAAACCACTTGCACAGAGAAAGGATGATCATTGCAAGGACAAAGGAACCTATAAGGGAAGAGGACCACCTGATAAGAAGTCTCACACCTGCAGCAATTGTGGAAAGTCAGGCCACACCAAGGATACCTGCTTGAAAATCCATGGTGTGCCTGACTGGTATAAAAGTCTAATTGAGCAGAAACGAAGGGATGGAGGTGCAACCAAGGGTTTTTAATGTTGTGAATAGAGGAAGTGTCAGTGGAGACAGCTCTTCTGAGATTGGGGAGACAATGAAGCAAGTCAGTGAATTGCTACGGTTGGTGAAAGGAAAAATGCTGGTGCAGTCCGATGATGATCCTCTTCAGGTGAATTTTGCACAGGGAGATGATTTTCCAGGTAATTCTTGTGCTTTAATTGAGAAGAAGTCTAATGATTTTGGTTGTTGGATTACTGATACAAGCGCCACTAATCATATGTGAACAGATTCTAAATTCCTTACCACCTTCCACTCACCCTCACAAAATACTTTAGTACACCTTCCTGATGGTTTTCTAAGAAAGTAAAATAGGTTGGTACTGTTCATTTTCTAGATAGATTGATTCTGCATGATGTACTTCTTGTTCCCAGTTTTAAATATAATCTACTCTCAATTCCTAAACTCTGGTCATCTAATTCTGTCAAAGAATTGTTCTCACCCACTCATTGTTGGCTACAGGACCAGATGACTGGTAAAGTGTTGGTCGTGGGTAGGATGGAGAAGGGGCTCTACATACTGGACAAGACTTCCATTAGCAATAAGACCATTTCAGATTTTCCTTTATCTACTTGTAATGTGTCCAGTAGCATAGTTGAGACATCTCTATGGCATAAACGACTTAGGCACCCATCTCAACTTGTACTACAACATATTCAGTCAATAAAGCCTATACAAACCTTTGATGCATGCGACGTATGTCCCATTGGGAAACAGCAAAACTTACCTTTCCCTTCACATGAAATCAAAAGCAAACATTAACTTCGATCTCATTCATTTGGATGTATCGGGACCCTACAAAACTCCAACCATTAACAATTGCCACTACTTCCTTACTATAGTAGATGATTTTAGTAGAGGAACTTCGTCTTCCTATTACAAAAGAAGTCACAAGTATTCTCCAAATTATCCTCCTTCCTCAATTCTGTCAAAACCCAATTCGATTCCGCTGTTAAGATCATTCATTCCGACAATGGTTCCGAGTTCGTCAATTCAGGCTGCTTTGAATTCTTTCACTCTCTTGGAATCAGACACAACGTTCCTGTCCTCACACTCATCAACAGAATAGAGTTGTTGATCATAAACACAATAACCTATTGAATGTTGCTAGAGCTCTCTTACACCAATCTTCCTTACCTAGAATTTTTTTGGGGGTAATGTGTACTCACTGCCGCTTACCTTATTAATAGGCTGCCTACCTCCCTTCTAGAATGGAAATCACCTTACGAACTACTCCATAAAAGGGCTCCATCTCTTGCTCACATTAGAGTTTTCGATTGTCTTTGTTATGCCACAAACATCTTGCCCCATAAAGATAAATTCGATCCCCGAGCTCATAGGTGTGTTTTTCTTGGGTTCAACCATTCCCATAAACCATACAAAGTCTTTCATCTTGATAAACAGGTTGTCTTTATTTCAAGGGATGTTCAATTCCATGAACACTTGTTCCCTTTTTCTGCTATACAATCAGGTCCTACTCCGTGCCTTCCTGTTTCTATTCCTGACACTTCTTCTCCTCCTCATATAAACCAACATTCTACTGCACCCGGTCCCAATACTCCTTCCCCTCTTCTACTCCTCAGTGCTCTAATACTCCACTTCTTGTGTCTACCTCTCAGAACCCCTACTAAAAGATCCAATAGGCAGATTGATCAACCCCATTGGTTAAAAGATTATATGTACTCTTTATCCTCCTCTACTCCTCACCTTTGTGATCTTATTTCTTTTAGTTCTGCACATGTATCCTTTTTGGCGTAGGTTGACATGATTCAAGAGCCTAAGTCGTTTGCTCAGGCTGACTGCAGTGTACATTGGAGGGAGGCAATGGCACAAGAGCTTGAGGCTCTTGAGAAGAATCATACATCAGACTTGACCGAGATTCCCACTGGAAAGAGAGCAATTGGCTCGCGTTGGGTTTATAAGGTTAAGCTGCGGCCAGATGGTTCCATTGAACGTTACAAGGCTCGGCTCGTGGCCAAGGGCTTCACACATATTGAGGGCGTAGACTATTTTGACAGCTTCTCGCCGGTCGCCAAGACTGTTACTGTCTGACTTTTGATTGCCATTGCCACTGCCCGTGCTTGGCCCCTTTTGCAGTTGGATGTCAACAATGCGTTCCTTCATGGCCGGCTTGATGAGGAGGTCTATATGCAGCCACCTGAGGGGTACTCCAAGGCATCAGGTGGTCTGGTATGTTGGCTTTGGAAATCCCTTTACGGCCTCGAGCACGCGTCGAGGAAGTGGAACATAGAGCTCACCTCCAAGCTCGAGGCTTATGGTTTAAAGCAGTCTCCCCATGACCACAGCTTGTTCACCCTCCGTAAAGACTCAGTTTTTGTGGCTCTCCTTGTCTACATCGACGATGTGTTACTCATTGGGACTTCTCTTGATGCTCTGTATGCTGTGAAGTCTTACTTGCACAATCTCTTCACTATCAAGGACTTAGGACCTGCCAAATATGTTTTGGGGTTGGAGTTAGCCGTTCTGCTCATGGCACTTGTGTGTCTCAGCGCAAGTACTTGATGGACATTGTTCTTGATTGCCCTCTAACTGATGTAAAGCCTGCTTCTACACCTCTCCCCACAGACCTCAAGTTTGACACTACCACTGGTCCTCTCCTCCCTTCTCCTGATTAGTATCGCCGGTTGGTGGGGAGACTCCTTTATGTGGGATTTTATCGCCCGGATATCTCCTTTGCCATCCACCAACTCAGTCAATTTCTCTAGAATCCCCGCAACCACATAGGATGTTGCTCTGCACCTAGTCTGTTATCTCAAAGGCACCTCGTCTCTCAGTCTTTTCTTCCCTGCAGGCTCCTCCTTGACCAACAAGCTTTCTCCGACTCTGATTGGGCCTTATGTGCCGATACTCGCCATTCAGTCACTAGTTACTGTATTTTCCTTGGGGGGGGGGGGGGGGGCTCTCGTTTCTTGGAAAACTAAGAAACAGGCCACTGTTTCCCGTTCATCCATCGAAGCCGAATATCCGAGTATGGGTTCAACTGTGTGTGAGCTCCTCTGGGTCAGTTATCTTCTTCAGGAGTTTGTTGTTCCTGTTCAGACTCCTATTCCTTTCCACTGTGATAACAAAGCTGCTATACACATCACTGAAAATCCGGTGTTCCACGAACGGACCAAACATCTCGACATCGATTGTCATCTTGTTCGTGATAACTTCAACGGGGTTTCATTCTTCCTCATCATACTTCTAATCCGCTGCAGGTTGCTAATCTTTTCACCAAGGCCCTGTCTGCCACTACCTTTGCTCGTCTTTTTTCCAAGTTGGGCATGGTTTCCCATACGCCAACTTGAGGGGGGGTTGTTATCATATGTGATGCTCTCCGTTCTCTGCATTCAGTTCACTCAGAGGTTGAAAACGCGTGTTTTGCCTCCAAGTCGTTCTCATGCCTTTATTAGTGAAAATGCATTTTTTACTTATACACAGATGTATAGTTGTTTTCTCCTTGTAGTGCTTTCATTAGTTGTAAATACGTTTTCTCATTGTTAGCTTAGTCTGTCATCCAGCTGGAAGATTAGTTGAGCTAATTAGAGGCGGATATAGATATTTTCCTTTCCCATGTATTTACAGCAAACCATTAATGGTTCTGATATACGAATACAGAAATTAGAACCCTACTTCAAAAACATGAATTCTCTTCATTTTGTGTCCTTCAGCTCCTCAGATTTCCCTTTGTTGCAGATTTGGAGAAAGTACTTTGCCTTTACCGATGGTATCTACGAACATAGAGACATGATTCTAAAATATTGTTGAATTTTGCATAGAATCGGAGACAAAATTCTCTCTGAATTAGAGACATAATTTTTCCGTCTCTGTTAAGCACCGAGCTTTCAGCTATAGAATGTGACGACGGGTTTTTGGGTATTTACTTTCAGAGATGAAAATCTGAGTTGCAGAGTCGGAAAGTTCCGTCTCTAATACCCCGTTTTGTTGTAGTGAATCGATGCACACCCACTTTTGTGATGGGTTTTTGTCACAAACACCCGAAAGACTTTCAAATTTAACACGCAGTTTGTCGCGGCTATTTTGAGACTAGTTCTACAATATCTACTTGTCGCATCATGTGACGTTTTTTCCACTGGATTTTTTTTCCAACGCCTTTTCTATTTATATGTTGTAAACTATTGCGACAAGTTCCGTTACAAAATCCGCTATAGAAAATAAAATTTATTTTTATTAAAATGAATTATTTTAATTTTCAGAATTTTGATAAATTAATTTAAATTTATTTTACTTGGAATTGTTTTATTTTTATATAAATTTATTTCAGAATTAAAATTAATATTTCTTATTAATAATAAATTTTTTAAATATAAATTTATAGATTTATTTTATCTATAAATTAAAATATTAAATAAACTGGACCAACAATTAAATATTAAAAGCATAATTAATAATATAATATATATCTATATATATATATATTAATGAAAAATGAGTGAAAAAAATAAAAATTAAATAAAAAAGTTTGTAATCTAAAGCGGCCTCCTTGTCCTGCTTGTTGTCATCACAAAATTCGTCAGTTGTGGCCGAGTCATCTACTGGAGGGTGGGTACGCACGCGCATTGGAGGGATGGTAAGTGCATGATATATGCATCATCATCTCCTCCATCCTTGCAAAACAGTCCTTTAGTTCAACGAGTTTGGATTTGGGGTCAATGGCGGCGACAGTGGCCTATGCTCTATGATGGTCCCGTAGCCGACGTGTGGGCCTCTGAGTACCCAGACCAAATACTCAGTTCCTATTGGGGCCGCCGATTGCCGAGATCCACAACTGCTGCTCAGTGTGGGGCAAGGAGCCTGCTGAAAAAGTTGAAAGCTCTTGCCCAGTGCCGGGTACCTAGGCCTGCTGCTCTTCAACATCTTTTAGAAGATCTCCAGAAATAAGAAAATTTAATTAGTGAAAAACAAACAAGCAATTAAATTATTTTTTATTTACTTACCGCCACTTGCTCTGCCGTCAGTCTGCTCTGGTTACCATCAGCCTTCTTGTAGCATTTGGAGAAGAGCTCCATTCAATTTGGCAGCCTGCCGGGCTGAAACTCCAATGCAAGAAATGAATATGGTAGGACCATAATTTAATAACTAAATCATATTTATTCATCATTCATAATTTTTAAAAACTTATATCTTCTGTTTGTAAATCCAACGGAGTATGACCCTCCGTGCTACATAATGGCCACGGATTCCATGTTGGCCGTCTAGTTGTCCTTATTCTTCGCGACCCTCTCATAGAACTTTGAGGAGGCCTAGTACTCCTATAATTGGCACTAGATCTCGTTGGCCAACCACAACGGTTGAGATTAATTCTAGTATATTTTTATTATGTTTCGAAATTTAATTGGTATTTGGTCATAAAATATTTTGATAAACTTTGACCACAAACTATAACATATAAAATTTATTATTTTACAAAAAGTATTAGAGATATTTTAATTTATTATAAATAATAGAATGCTTTATAAATTATAATTATTTGTATTTCATATAAATTCTAGCATCTTTTTAATATTTATTGAAATTGAATTTTATTAAACTTTGTCCGAACAACCTCTGTTTTTCCATAAAATCTTGAGTTTTACTGGTCCAATTTTATTAATTTTTGTGTCTATGAAAATCGTAGGATGTCTTCTATAACTTTGTAGTTTTGAGCAGAAGCTAAATCGATCTTTTTACAGAGTAAATCGGAGGAGACATTATGTTTCCCTGTTTCTGTAGCAATCCAGACTGAGTGTATTAAAGACCTTGTAACTTGTGTTCTAATGGTTCAAATTATATGATTAGTTTATAAACTGAAACTAGACACATATATAGGATATACTATTATGAAAATATCATAATGTTTGAGTGAGTATACAAATTTTGGGAGAATTTTAAAGTAGAGGCTATGGATCAGCGACAGTACAGAACAGGTTGTGCTAAAATTTGAGTAACATATTATATACAAATTGGATAAAATGCAATTTGCCCCCATGTGTTTTCAAAAATATTTAAAATACACCCCTCTGAAAAATAAAACACGAAAAAACCTCCCATGTGATTTTCAAAATAGGGCAATACACCCATTTCACGCATTAGGTGCACCACACGCGCCCTTCTTTATTTTTTTTAAATTTTGTAATTGTGAAATGGCAATATTACCCTTATTTATATACCTGATGTGAGCTGAAAGAGCTCGTTCTTGGGCTTCAACGGATGGCCTTTAATTTTCTGCAAGGTATGAAATGGGAACCTGCAAAAAAAGCGTTAGCACTCTGACGCTCAAGTCAGTAAGAAGTTATGGAAGAATAAATGTAAATGAAATAAAAAGGAGATGAACTCTCATGAGTGAAAAGCATAAAATAAGCACAGTGTGAGTGTGAGAGGATAAAATCGTGTATTAGAGTGCCAAAAAAATGTTACTCAAGCCAACCAAGTGGGCTGGTATTTATAGAGGAAGAGTCATGGTTGGGAAAAACTCCTTGTTGTCCCAGACTCTGGAAGGACTACATGTTGACCTTCGTAGACTTCTGCAGCCTTTGGACTCCTTGAAAGTAGGGAGTCCGTTGAAGGGGTCTTCCGCGGATAAGATAAACTATAGACATAGTCAACCCTTATCCTCTCTTGGTGAGCCTGAGCCTCTTTGCTAGGCATTTCACCATAGGCCTGGCCTCCATCCTGGCCCTCCTTGATGAGGTTTCTTCTCAAGCTTGGACCGGACCCACTCCTTGTTGGGGAAGTACTTTCTTGGGTATAGGCCAATGCCTTGAATAGGCCTCTTCCTGAACATAGGTGGGCCTTTTTGTAAGGCTCCAACGCCTTTTTTTAGACTCCTACAAGTATTTTTGGGCTTTTGGGCTGGTCTTTTTTGGCATGTATCAAGCAGTCCCCCCCACTCTGAGAGGGAGAGTTTGCTACCCTTCCCACTCAGAGTAGAGTCCTTTCTAAAGATGTCTAGGGAGATGTGACCCCCTTTCCTATTTGTTGAGCTCCAAATAGGCTTCCTTCTTGGCTAAGGGAAGTGGAATAGTCGCCTAGGGCGACGGGCGTCTGGTCACAGGGGCTACGTGAGTGAACGCCACGGGCCCTGGTTGAGGGGCATTTATTTCCAACCGCTAACCGCTTAATAGGAGGCGGTTTCTTGCACGATCCTCAGGTAATCGCATTTTCTCCCATGTTTCCTACCTCGATTGCATTATTACGCCTGTCCCCCTTCATTCTTCCGCCTTCCCACGTCTTTGCAGGAAACTGCAACTTATACATCTTCCATCCCTATAAGTGCCCCCATTCCCTTCTTTCGCATCTCCTAGCCTTTTTCTTTTCGCAAAATGTCTATTTCTACCCTTTCCGACGAGTCCATTCAGTTTATGGGGGAGTGGGCTGGACGCGATGATCCCTCCGCCGTCTCTTCCATAGAGGTGGCGTTTGGTCCTGCAGCCTATCGCGATGGCCGGAGGTGGAGCCTGAGAAACCTCTCTCACGCTCCTAGGCGTCTGATTGATAAGGACGTAGAGCATGAGGATTTTGATTTGGTAGGGAGTCCACCTGGGGGAGATGATGAGGCAGGTTCTTCCCTGGAGGAGGAGAAAGAGGAGCCGCCAGAGGCGAAAGATATGGAGGAGGAGGAGGAAAGGGAAGCGAGCCCTCTCCCTCTAGAAAGGGTGTCCTTTCTGGCATCCGACGCCGCCGCCTACCGAAGAAGTACGGGATCCCCCAGGGTTACACTATTTATGTCCCTCCCCTGATAGTTCACCTGAATATCCTCCCACCAGCTGTTTGGGTTTTAATTGGGCCTAATTGAGGATTGGTCTTAGGTTTCCCCTCATTTCCTTTTAACAAGATGTTACTAGGTTATTTTAGGTTCCTTTGAACCAGTTGACTCCCAACTCCTTCCGCCTCCTTGCTAGTTTTGCCATGATCTTCAAGTACCATAGTTAGCCTACTACCAGTCATCATTTTTTTTGTGTTTTCAATAAAGAAAGTCAGAGCCCGGCATCTTCCACCTCTTCCCCCGGGGAGGGGGGGGAGTTCGCTTCCTGCTTGTCCTGAGTGCGCCTAAGTCTTGGAGGGGTAATTTCATTTTTGTGCGCCCCCCTCTACTTTGGTCCTTTCCTTGTGAGTGGATTTCTTGGAGGGTCTCTTCTCCCAGACGCCAGAAGTTCGTGCCTGACTGGGGGGTGTATACTCACCAGTCCCTTCTAAGGGAGAAGGAAAGAGAGTCGGGCCTTGCTGCTGATTTCCTGCGAGGGCTGATCCTTCTAGTGGACGTCGTTTGTTGACTTCCCTTCCCAGGGAGGAGTTGGTTGGAGCCTTCGCAGGCCATATAGCCAAGGTATGACACCATACCTCGCCTGTGCTTTATGTACTTGAAGGAACTTTGACTTTTATCTTTGTCTTTTGTTTTAGGTAGCCTCGATGGCTGGAGAGTTCCTGACAATGTACTTTGCTTCGCATGTAGAAAAAGTCACAATAGGTTGCTTCTGTGAATTCCATGTAAATATTGAAGTCCTTATAAAATACACGAATCTAGTTGTACTTTTCCTACTATCAACATCACCTACCAAATCACTATCACAATGGACAACGAGCTCAAAATCTTCAAAAGATTTATAGAAAATTTCATCATTAATTGTGCCTTGAATATATCGAAGTATTATTATGGTAACTTTCAAATGGGATGTAGTAGGAGCTTCCATGTGACAACTCTCAAGTCCAATACCAAAAAGAATATTGGACTTGTACAAGTCAAGTACCTAAAACTTCCAACAAGACTTTTAAAATACGTGGAATTAATTTTCTTACCATCTTGACGTGAATATAATTTGACTCCGCATTCCACAGGGGTGCTCACGGGCATGCAATCTCCATCTCAAATTTTTTAAGAATTTCCTTAGCATGTCCTTGAGAAATAAATATTCCATTGTCTTGTTGTTTTACTTCAATGCCGAGATAATAGGACATAATGCCAAGGTCTGTCATGTCAAACTCCTTTTTATAGCTCTCTTAAAATCATCAAACATCTTTGAATTGTTTCATGTGAAGATCAAATCATCCACATATAAACAAACAAATAACATATCACCTTTTTGTTCTTCTTTACATAGAGAAAATTTCATGCGGACACTTGATAAAGCCATTGTTTTGGAAATAATGATCAATTCGATTATTCCAAGCACGAGGGGCTTGTTTCAAGTCATAAAGAGCTCTTTTCAATTTCACACTTTATCTTCTTTGCCTTTCACCGGGGAATAGCATTTTTTTATCCCATAAATTAGA
Source organism: Sesamum alatum (assembly GCA_034509735.1). NCBI lineage: Eukaryota > Viridiplantae > Streptophyta > Magnoliopsida > Lamiales > Pedaliaceae > Sesamum > Sesamum alatum. Next base: position 8,251,584 of record JACGWO010000007.1, on the reverse strand, counting down.
CTTCTTCCTCCAAAAATCTGTTCAAGAAAGCGGAGTTTACATCCAACTGGTGAGTTTTCCAACTATTTTGAGCTGCAAGGGAAATAATCTACCGATTCTTTTAAGACGAGCAACCAATGCAAATACCTTGTCGTAATCGATCCCGGCTTTTGCTTGTATCCTTTTGCCACCAATCTTGCTTTGTATTTTTCTATCTCACCTTTAGCGTTTCTTTTTATCTTATACACCTATCTTACGCCAGTCGTGTTTTTCCTTTGGGTAATGGTTCAAGCTCCTATGAATCATTCTTTTGAATTGCTTTAATTTCTTCATCGATGGCATTTCTCCACTTTTCATCACGAGTGGCATCATCAAAATCTATAGGCTCAGTTTCTGCATATAAACAAGATTGAGTAAAACCACTCAAAATTGTTACCTCTTCGATGTCATTGTATAGTGCACGTAGTCTTATAAATCCTCGAGTGCCTTCACTCAAGCTTGCTCATCAACTTGAATATTTTGTGGCGGCGGCATTGATGCGGTGTATGGTTTGTACATGTCTTCTTCTTCATTATCAAAGAATGAACTATAATGATCATTTTTGTTTTGATCATTCCATTCCCAAACGCTTTCCTCATCAAATTCGACATCTCGACTTACCACAATTTTCCTACTGCTTGGATTATACAACTTGTAGCCTTTGGAACTTTAATCATAGCCAATGAACACATACCTTGCACTTTTATCATCAAGCATTGTTCTTTTCAGATCGGAATATGAGTATAGGCTATGCTTCCAAAAACCTGCAAGTGGGTCACAATTGGCTTATAACTATCCAAGCTTTCTTGAGGCATTTCTTTATGAACACTTTTGGTGTGGCTTCGATTCATCAAGTAAACCGCACAAGAGACAGGTTCAGCTCGATATTCCTTCGGCCTTTTTCTTTTTTTCATTTCAACAGACTCCTTGCCATGTTGAGAATGGTCCGGTTCTTTCGCTCGGCTCTCCAATTTTTCCTTCAAAAGCATACACCATGTTTTTTGAGAATAATCATCAATGAACAGCACAAAATAAATATTCTTACCTAGTGAACATGGTGTAATAAGTCCACAAACATCCAAGTGTATTAGCTCTAAAGGATGTTGAACTCTTGTCACTGATTCCTTCAGAAAACTCTTTCTTGCTTGTTTACCATAACTTGATTAGGATGGTTTATGGGATGCAATCCTTTAACCAATCTTTCTTTGCTCATTATTTTTAGACCATCAAAGTTCAAATGTCCAAACCTCAAATGTCACAGCCAAGATTGTTCCTTGAAACAAGACTTTAAACATATAGGAACATCACTTTAAATGTTTAGCAAAAACATCCTATTTCTCGTCATGGGAACTTTGGCCAACAATCTGCCATTTTCATCTTTCATTATCAGACTTTTATCTTTCACGTGTATATCGTATTTTTTCTCCAAGAGTTGTCCCAACCTCAAAATATTACTTTTCATGGCAGGAACATAAAAGACATTAGAGATAAATTGCTGGCTTCCATCTTTCGAACAAATCAAAATTGTACTTTTTCCTTTAACTTGAACCTTTGAAGAATTTCCAAAAGGTTATATTGCCGTCAATTGATTCATTGAGAGCTACAAATAAGTCCTTCCTACCACATATATGACTGCTTGTGCTAGAGTCAAGGTACCACCGACTGTCTTTCTCATTTTGATTATTTTTGTACGCAAGAAGCAAGGTGGGATCCATTTCTTCTTTGTCATCGCTTTCCACAAGATTACTTATCTCCTTCACATTTGGACATTCCCAAGCACAATGACCAAATTGATGACAATTAAAACGCTCAATATTTTATTTGTCATACCTTGATGGATTTGGTTTATATGCACCGCTCCAACCTTTGACTCGTCCACGACCTCTTCCTTGATTGGTAATTTGGACAGAATCATTAGTTTGTTTGTCCCTTGATAGATAATTATTTTGTCCTCGTTCGCTTCTTCCTCGTCCTCGATTTTGTCCTTGACCACGGAATCCTACACATCCTCTTCCTCTTTGGGACATGCTTGGATTTGTCTCTTTAAGACAATTTCGCTTTCAAAGCTTGTTCTATCGATTCTTGAATTTGTTTCTTCAACCTTTCTTCATGGACTTGCAACGACCTGGCAAGTAAATCAACAGTTGCGGTGTCCAAATCTTTGGACCCTTCAATGGCAACAACATAATTAAATTTTGGATCCAAGGATATCAAAAATTTTCCAACGATCCGATCATCCTTCGTGTCCTCTCCATATCTCTTCATTTGATTTGTAATAACCAAAACTCTTGACATGTAATCCAAAATGGATTCGGAATCCTTCATGTGAAGAGATTTAAACTCACCTCTTAATGTTTGGAGATGCACCTTTTTTACATTGTGGACACTTTTAAATGAAGCTTGAAGAATTTTCATGCATCACTGGAGGTTGTTTCCCTAGTTACCTTCTCGAACATCTTTTCATCTAAACCTTGATGAATAAGTGTGAGTGCCTTTGGGTCATTTTTCTTTGCACCGTTTCTTTCAGCACCTCTTTCCACAGAGGCCCATACTTCATAGGCTCCAAGCAAAGATTTCGTTCTTATGCACCAATTATCATATTTTTTCTTTGGTGAGGTTCGAAACTATAAATGGTGTCCTGTTCGATGTTTTTCTTCAAGCTTTTGTCTCCAAATAAATTGGCTCAGATACCATTTTGTTAGCAAATGGAGAGCATATATCACTCAAAATATACAAGAGGAGATTGGAGGAAAGATGGGATAACTCAAAATACTTCTTAACTTTTCTCTCTTTTTTGGTGTACAAAATGACTCCAACATATGGTGTATGTATATTTTCACAAATACACTCTTTAAACTCTCCTAATAAATAAGTTCATAAAAAAAACGAAAGGCATGCATGCATTACATTAATTCCTATGAATTCATCCAATAATATGAAATGACCCATTCATGTATTTATTCAAATACATGAGTAGCATATTCTAGACTTTTAGTTATATATCTAGTTTATATAGTTCAACACCTAACACATCATGAAGAAAGTCTTATGCTGCCTAGTGAAGAACATGCCGCACCCATTCCTCGGCACTCCCCTACTAATAGGAAACAATTTCCCATGGTATGTGGGACAAAGACCACATCAGCTCGCCCTTGAGCACTCCAATAATTCGTGCAGAATAGTCTCAACCTACACATGCCATACACACAGTGTCAATCTCCTCTTTCCGTCGTGCCAAATTCCTAAGCGTTGGAACAGAATTAATGCATACATGCCATATAATGACTCTAACTCTTTAAGGAACTGAACCAGCGGCCATAAAACAGACCATAAAGAACCTCGGTTATTCCCCAACTGCCGCACCCTCCCCGACGCTGATGTCATCTCCTTCTCCCACATGGCAACTGCATGTTTATAAGCACTTCTCACGGTGAAATCTACCCTCCTTGTGAAACCTCCAATGCCACTCCAGCCCTCTATTAGCCGCTCGAAAATCCGCCCTGAAAGAGGCCTCCACCAATAACCCCCTAGCCTCAATGAATACTCCTCCATGTCCATCAACGTCTACGTCCCAATGTCACATCTAAAAAAACTCCCTTGGTGAAAATACTTGTCTTACGCACTCTACTAAGTAAGCACTCCAACTCGTTACCACTTGTTTTTCTAATAAAAGCCAAACTAAACTCCCTTAAGACGAAACCCCAAACCACCCTCCGATCGGGAACGAAATAACTTAGCCCATGCTATCCAACAAACACATCTAGCAACCAGATTATACCACCAAAACTCTGCAGCCGCCGATTTTAAACTATGCAATAAATAACATGGTAGTTGAAAACAAGAAATTGCGTAAGTAGGCATTAACTACAACACAACCTTTATCAACACTCCTTTACCCGCCAGAGAAAGAAGCTTCGAATTCCTCCCATTCACCCTAAACTAGACATCCGAGTCTTTCCAATGGCATAAAATTTTTATGTTTAAATCGTAGGAATCAATCTGTTAAAAATTCCTTTACTCCTTTACATGATTTTCTTTGACAGAATCTCAATACCACTTACAAAATCTTCCCCAGACCAAAGTATAATTTCCACAGGCATTACTTTTACTCCAAAATACTCTCATTACGTATCTAGTTTCATTTCCAACAAAATCATACCAATCAGATGTATAGGTAAAAATGCAATTTACCCCCTCCCCCTGTGTTGTCATAAATGTTTAAAATAACACCTTGTGGAAAAATAAAACACTAAAAAAACCCTCCGTGATCTCCAAAACTAGGGTAAAACACCCCCCTCAGACCCGACGCGTATCTCACGTGCCCTACATATGACTTGGGTTCAATTTTGCCAATAAATTAATTTACATCCTTATTTATGAGCCGTTAGATCTGGCATGTTATATATCCAAATGGATGAGATTTAAAAAATAAATAAATTATTGGTTAGACTTCATTAGATTTGAATCAAAAGTCCAAATTTGATACACAATTCATTGGTCCAGATTTCACTTAATTTAATTTAATGGTCAAGATTCAATATACATGTATTTATTATATTTTATTTATAAATAGGATTAAACATATTTAAATATATTAAAAATTATTTTAAAGAAAAGGTTCTTTTTCCATGAACCACCAACCACCTCTCGCCACCCCACCGGCCGCCCCTCATCGCTGCTTGTCTCCACATAGCCTGCGTCGCCCCCTCACCGCCTCCACCTTCCTCACAGCCTCTGTCGCCCCTCACCACCTCCGCCATCCTCACAGCCCGTGCCGCCCCCTCATCGCCATCGTCGTCTTCACAGCGCGCACCGCGCCCCTCTTCCTCCCATCACCTCCTCCGCGCGCCACTATTCTCTCCCCCATCGCCTACTTCGCGCGCCGCCCCTCTTCCTTCCCTTCGTCTCCTTCGCGCGCCGCCTCCTCCTGCCCTATTCCTGGCGCACCGCCTCCCCATCAAGGAGGCCCAGCTCACCAAGAAAGGATAAGGGTTGACCAGGTCTACCATTTATCCGTATCTGCGGAAGACCCCTTTCAATGGATTCCTAATTTCAAGGAGTCCAAGGTTGCAGAAGTCTGAGGAAGGTCAGCACGTAGTCTTCCAGAGTCTAGAACAACAATGAGTCTTCCCAACCATGGACTCCCTCTATAAATACCAGCCCACATGGCTGGCTTGAGTAACGTTTTTTGGCACTCTAATACACGATTTTATGCTCTCACACTCACATTGTGCTTATTTTTATGCTTTTAACTCATGAGAGTTCATCTCCTTTTTATTTCATTTACGTTTATTCTTCCATATCTACTTACTCACTTGAGCGTTGGAGTTCTAATGCTTTTTTTGCAGGTTCCCATTTCGTAGCTTGCTGAAAATTAAAGGCCGCTCCGTTCAAGCCCAAGAATGAGCTCTTTCACCTCACAATCATTTAGCGCCGTCTGTGCAAACACATAACTAAGATGAGAGGATTATGGACACTCCCAACAACGGATCAGGTAAGCAAAAGGCCACAGACGCCCCTGCCGACCCTCAGGCGTTACAAGTGTTGTCTGGAGCCCCCTTGGCTCCCTTCGGGAGGGGGAGCGCTGGACCCTCCGGTCCCTCTGAACCCCTGTCGGATCCCCCGTGGGACAGTACTCCCTCAGACACCTCCTCTAATAGGTTGTCCCCAGGATAGATGGCGGCCATCCAATAGATGATCACGTCCGCTATATGGGTATAGATGGCAACGGTCGACACTGCCCCCTGGCGGCGGTGGCCTCCGGGCCTTGGGGAGCTCCCCCGGCGCCCTCCGGACCGGTGGGAGAAGGCAAGGCCCTCACAGGGCAGAGGTTCCTCAGATTATAGGAGGGGGAACCAGTTCTTCTTCCCCCTGCACGGGATGACCCTCCTCCGCGTTGGGAGGCTCAGTTAGAGTACCTGCAGAAAAAGTTTACCAGATGTGCAACATAGGATGATGGGAATCCCGTTGGAGGTGCAAGGCGGTATCCCGTTTAGCGAGGAGGTCATAGAGGACGAACTTCCTCTTAACTGTCGGACAATGGCTATTGCGGAGTACGATGACACCACTGACCCGCAGGATCACCAGTCACAATTTGAGAATGTCGCTCTCCTCCATTATACACAGATGGGATAAAATGTCAGGTCTTTGTGACTCCCTTCGCCCAAGCGGACCCAGCAGTGGTTCAACCAACTACCCTCAGCTCGGTGAGGAGTTTCAGGAGTTTCGCTCGCTGTTCCTTCACATATTTGCTACTAGCATGAAGCATTCACAAGACTTCTCTCAGCCTTTTCACCGTTTACCAGAAGGATTCCGCATCCTTAAGGGACTATGTGCATCGTTTCAACGCTGCCGCCTTGGAAGTGCCTGTGGCCATACAGGAGGTCAAAGCGAGGACCTTTTCTTAAGGGCTTCTGGATGGGGATTTCTTCAAATCCCTGGCTAAGAAGCCTACACTGGATTTTGACAGCCTGCTTGCTAGAGCATCCAAATACATCAATATGGAACAGGCCCAAAACTCCAATAAGGAAGGACGGCGCGAGAAGAGGAAGGACACGCGTGAGGAAGGATCCACTAAGAAGCCTGTGCTGATGGGAGGGATAGGAAACCCCCCTTCAAAAGGGACCTCCTGTCTATACTCCACTCAACGCTCCCATCACTCAGGCCCTCATGGTGGTAGCAGGGAAAGGACTGCTGATACGACCTCGTGGAGCTAGGGAGGGCCCTACGCAGCCTAAGTCAGACAAATTATGTCGATTCCACAATTACTATGGGCACTCCATAGAAGACTGCTGACACCTCAAATACGAGATCAAACCTCTAAATGGATACATCCAAGAATTTTTATCTGCTGATAGAAGTCTCAACGATTGGTCCCTACGCCGAAAAGGACCAGAAGGAAAAAGCCTCGGCGGGGTCCAGTTTGGAACCTCCCCGGAAGGAAGGACGTAGGCAAGTCCCCGACAGACCATCAGAGGATATGAACCCCCCTTGGAAGGGAGTCATACGCATGATCGCAGGAGGACCTATGGGGGGAGACTCCTATAGGGCTCAAAAGGCGCTAGCTCGGAAAGCTGAGGCCACACCTTCTGAGGAATTCTTGGATGTAAGCACGAAGATGGGCAAGCTCGTCATTCAGTTTGGTCCGGCCAAAGGAACAGGAGTCATTATCCCTCATAACGATGCCTTAGTAATCACAGACACCTTGGCTAATTACAAAGTCAATAGAGTCTTTATAGACTCAGGAAGTTCGGCGGATATTATATACGGGGAAGCCTATGATCAGATGCAGTTGGAGGAGACTCCCATGGAGAAGGTGGATACCTCGTTATACGGGTTCGCGAGAGAGGTGGTACGCCTAAGAGGAGCAATTGCCTTCCCTTTGTCCTTGGGGCAGGGGTCGTGAAGGCGGACCTGTCTAATCAAATTCCTAGTAGTGGACGCCCCCCTCAATATACAACATAATTATGGGGAGGCCCTCCTTATATGCCTTCTAGGAGATCATATCAAACTTTCCACATAAAGATCAAATTTCCTGTGCCGGGCGAAATCGGGAAGTAGGTGGAGACCAACAAACAATCACGGAGGTGCTCCGTGGAGGCCATCTGAAGAGGCCAGAAGCGAGGCGCCATAGAGCTGTCCCTAGAGGAATCTCGCAAAAGGCAAGGGAAGGATCCCTCGGGGGAGAAGGAGGAGGTAGCCCCTGAACCTTCCGTAGGTTAAGCCTTGCGTTAGCAAAGAGGACCAGTCAAAAGTCTAGCCAGCGGAAAGAACTACTAACCATTTAAGTTATGTCCAGAAAATCCTGGCAAGACAGTTCCGGATAGGCTCCTAGCTACAAGGACCCTAAAGGAGGACCTAATCCGATGCCTCCAACACAATATGGATAGATTCGCGTGACCCTCAAGATTTTGAAGGGGATAAGCTCCGAAGTCATAATGAACCACACTCAACATCGATCCTCCATAGAAACCAGTCAAAGAAAAAGAAGAGGCCACTTTGGCCCGACGAAGGACAAGATCATCCAGGCCGAGATAGAAAGATTAATGGAGGCAGGCCATGTACGGAAAATTTAAATTCCCTGAATGGCTCTCCAACGTGGTACTCGTAACCCAAGCCCAAGTGGGAAATGGTGGATGTGCGTGAACTTTCAGAACCTGTTGATCATGATGGATGCATCACAAGGATACCATTCAGATCATGTTAGCCCAAAAGATCATAATAGGGTCAACTTTATTACTTCAGCAGGAACCTTCTGCTACGTGGTTATGCCTTTTGGCTTGAAAAACGCGGGAGCCACATATCAACGTTTGGTAGACAGCTCTTCCGGCCCCATAGCTTAGGAAAACATGGAGGTCTATTGTGGACGAGACATTGGTCATCAAGAACCAGAAGGCGAATGATCAACATTATGGATCTAGAGGAGATATTCGCCGTCCTTCGGAAGTACAGCCTAAAATTGAACCCCTCTAAAGTGTGCCTTCGGAGTGCGAGGAGGCTTTTTTGTGCTCCATGGTGATCGAGAGGGGGATTGAGGCCAACCCCCTCAGAAATTCAAAGCCATTCAAGATATGAAAGGCTCCTACCGACGTTAATAAGGTACAACGTCTCACAGGGAGGATAGCGACAACTCAGCCGATTCATCACCAAATCGGCCAGAAAGAAGCCTACCCTTCTTCGAAGTACTACGAAATAGCCAAGAACTTTTTAAGTGTGGGGAGGAATGCCACAAAGCCTTTCAAAGAGCTCAAACAATACCAGGCCAGTCTTCCCATGCTAGTCAAGCCTTCGCCAGGAGATACACTATACGTCTACTTGGCGGCCCACCCCCAAGCGGTAAGCTCGGTCCTCCTTCGAGAAGGGGGCTGGCAAACAGATCCCAATCTAACTATGTTAGGAAAGTCCTCAATGGGTGAAAGGATGATTCGCTCTAGTTTGATAACCGCCGAAGACTGCCCCCTATTCTGTCGCACCCAATAGGGCGGTCTGTACCAACCACCCCTTTAAACAGCTTCTAGGAGAAGCCGTACACATCCCGACGATTGATAAAGGGCCATCGAGCTCAGCAAGTACAATTATCTCGTACGTTTCTCAGGACAGCCATCAAACCTCAAACACTAGCTGATCTCATCTCGGAAGCACACTCTCCCTCCTGACAAGGGGACTTTGCTCCTAAATTGTGGACGGGTCCTCTACCACCAAGGGGAGTGGCGTGGGCATAGTTGTAACCTCCCCCGAGGCGGATAGACATGGAATTCGCAGTCAAAGTTTGGGTTTAACTCCTTCTAACAATGGGCGAGTGCGAAGCCCTGGCTCTGGGAATGAGAATGCCTGGGAACAGGGGCTAGACACCTGCTAGTCTACTCTGATTCCCAACTCATTCGTTAAGCAACCAGAAGGAGTCTACGAAGCCAAGGAGGATGTTAAAGTATGAGGCAATATTCCAAAGGGTAGAGGAATGGAAGCCTAAGTTTGATACCTTCCAACTCATTCAAATCCCTCAAGTAGAAAAGAACAAAGCCGACTACCTATCAAAGTTGGCCAACATCATGGAAGATTGCTGAACCAGGCGAATCACATTACATCACCTATCAAGGCCCGGTCTCGCCTTGGAGATTCATACCATACTCCCTGGGGGGGGGGGGACTGGAGACTGCTTGTCCTAGATTGGTTGAAAGAAGGGCACCTCCCTACTGACAAATGGGAGGCCTCTCGTTTGAAGAAGCGGGCCGCCCATTTCCTCCTGGTGGGAGACATCCTCTACAAGAAATCCTTCACGCATCCCCTCCTGAGATGCCCTGTCCCAAGAAGGAGGGGTACATGTCCTTAAAGGAAATTCACGAGGGTTGTTGCGAGATCACACATAGGAGCATTGGCCCTACGCAACAAGGCCTTGAGGAAGGGTACTTTTGGCCCCAACGATGAAGCATGCCAAGGCCTTGGTTAGGTTATTGTGAGAAATGCCAGAAACATGCCTCCCTAAACCACATCAACCTGCCGAGCCATTGGGCCACACTAGCTGGACCATGCCCTTTCGCCAAATGAGGGAAATTGAACATCATGGGGCCGTTCACCCATGGACCCTGTGGGCAACGAAAATTGCCACTAGACCACTTCATGAAATGAGTGGAAACTAAAACCCCTCTCCCGCATTACGGAGGGGGAGTCATGAAATTCCTAAGGGAAGAAAACATCATATGCCGCTTCGGCTCCCCCACGAGTTCATTTTTGGATAATGGATGACAGTTTCAAGGGACAAGATACAAGATTTGGTGCAAGGGGTTACGAACCAACAAAGATTCACCTTTGTGCTCACCTCAAGCTAATGGTCAAGTGGAGGTCACCAATGTACCCTCCTACAAGGGGTATCAAAAGAAGGCTCGATAGAGCTGGGGGGAAACTGCGGCCACCGAAGAGCTCACTAGCATCCTATTGGGCCTATCGAATCACACCTAGAAATTCTAACGGGCCGAAAAGCACCTTTTTCCTCATTTAAGACAGATGTTGTAATACTAGCCGAGGTGGGCATGCTGCTCACAGATAATATATTATTCGGAATAACACAATAACAATTTATTAAACGAGAACCTCGATCTCATTGCAGAAAACTCAGAGAAAAAGCCTTCTTCGAATACAAAGATACAAAAAGCCATAATGAGCAAATGCCTACAATAAGCGGGTTAAGCCCCGTGGATTCCAAAATCGTCGACTTGGTACTCCTTGGCAACGAGCATACGAGCTAGAGGAACGGGGACGGATGCCCACAGCCTCGCCCCTGCAACATACACAATCTCAAAAAGCTCTTTGCATAAGCCTCTTCCAAGCGGACTACTTTAGGAAGGGCATCCTATGCCTTCCCCAATGAAAGGCTAATCTTGTTTTCCAAAGGCAGGTCCTTACGGATAAAGGACACTTGCCCGTCCCTCTTAAGGCGGAAACTCTTAAAAGTAGGCTAAACAAGCCCGGCTCCCCTGTAGGCAATTCTATTCAACAAAGCCCTGCTACATTGCAGGTGGCCATTCCATTAAACAAGCCCTGCTCCCCTGCAGGCGGTCTATTCAAAAAAGCCCCTCCCTACAGGCGGTCTATTCAACAAGCCTGCTCCCCTGCAGGCAATCTATTCAACAAGCCTTGCCACCTTGCAAGCATTTTTATGCAATAAGGCCTGCTCTCCTGCAGCAGTTTATCTAACAAGCCCTGCCACCTGCAGGCAGACAAATTCAACAACCGCCCTGCCACCATGACAGGCAGTTCATCTAATAAGCCCTGCTACTTGGCAGACACCCCCTCTCCAGAAAGTCCTGCTTTGCTGTAGGCAGTCTATTAGACAAACCCTACATCCTTATAGGCATTCAGGCAAGTCATGTTACTTTGCAGGCACATCTTTAACAAATCTTGACGTATTGTAGGTGCTGGGGCAAATCAAGTCCTGTTTTCACAAGCAATCACATCCAGATAAGGGCCACCAAAAGCCTCAAAATTAGATCAAGGCGTATTGGAGGTCTCCCAGGAGGAAGATCACGTCTTACAGAAGCATCATTCAAATCATCAACAAAATTATCATATTCTCCCCTTTTCAGGAGTTACAAGGAAACATATGTAGCCCGGCGGGCTAGCCCAATCATAAAAAATCACAAGAACACGCGTTATGAAGCAAAGGAAAGCATGTCATAGCAAAACCCTCAAGTCCAAACCCAGCTTGGAAGGGGAAAGCAATAGCATCATTCAAACAAAATAAAAAAGGTAAAATTGTTTCATCCCCCAGCATCAGGGGGGCAAGCACAACAGGAAATTAAAAGTTTGAAGGAAGGGGGGCTACAATCAGGCATCCTTCCCTACAGGTGGGGTCTTCTCAGGCCCTTGCAGGGCTTTCTGCTAAGGGGAGGGGGGAACAACATCAGCAAGCTCGGCCGAAGGGGTTAGAACAGTCACGGAAGGCTCGTTAGTCGGGGCCTCCATCTCTCTCCTTCCGAGGCTTGGATTATCCCTCATCGACTGTCTCCAACACTCGATCCTGTTAACTTCATCTGGAAAAGAATTTTCCGGCATGTCATTCAGATGAGAGCCCGTAAACCCCAGATACAATGGAAAGAAAATAGGGCAAACTTTGTTACCTGGAATCAAGGGGGAAGACTTAGCTGCGGGGGGAGTGGGAGAAAAAGGGATTGGGGCCCTCTTCACAACGCCACCGTTAGTCCAAGACGGAAAGGTTCGTCCCCTTCGGAGGATACCCTGAGGCCGCGAACAACTCCTGGCAAGATACGAAGTCGTATATCACGAATGACCCTAAATTTTTAGCTACCTCCCCCTGAAAGTCGGTTAAAGAGCTTCTTTATACTCCAGGAGGCGGCTCTCCCAGTATGTCTGCAAGATTGTTGTTTTGCCCTTCATCGTGTTGGGAAAGTCCAAGTGGGCCTTGTCAGCAGCTTGACATAGAGCTTCCGATTGATCATGGGATAGAGCCGAAAGTCTCTTTTTGCAACCTCTTCCTTTCCTTCTCCGACTGTTGATACTTACGGAGTAACCTCCTTCTTAAGCCATCCTTGAGCTTGGCCAAGTCGGAGGGGCCAACCGCTTTCGCTGGGAGTACAGTAAAGGAGGAGGAGGGGTCTCCATGGCGGGTTTTACTTCTTGATTTGTCATGCTATTTAGTTGAAGAGGCTTGTTGAAAGAAACTTAAATTTCAAGAAAAATGATACAGTGAAGATTTAATGTGGATAATAAGTTTGTATAGCTTGGCTAAGAATTCGCTATTTCATGATAGGAGCAAGCATATTGATACGAGTATCAATTTTATTAAAATATGGCATATCAGAAGGGAAGGAAGCTTGAGTACGTAAAGTCACACAAGACCCAAATTGTGGAAATCTTTCATGAGGGCTTTGAAGTTTGATGTTTTTCAAGAAATTGTGTTTTATAACTTGGATAATGCAATCTAGTTAAAGGGGAGTGTTGAATCATATAAACTAGATACATAGTCAAAAGTCTAGAATATGCTATTCCTGTACTTGGATATATACATGAATGTGTCACTTCATATTATTGGATGAATGAGATGCATAGGAATTAACATAATGCATGCATGTCTTTAGTTTTTTATGACTTATTTATTAGAGAGTTGAAGGTGTAATTTGTGGAAAAGTATAAAAACCCCAATATGTTGGAGTCATTTTGTACACAAAAAAAAAAGAAAAAGTTAAGAAATATTTTGAGTTATCCCATCTTTCCTCCAATCTCCTCTTGTGTATTTTCAAATAATATATGCTCTCCATTTGCTAACATTGGCGATTTGGCAGCGACGTTGCAATTTGAGTTATGGAGGTGCAACATCAGGATCCGCGACAGGATAGCAACGAGCTGTGTTGTTTGTTAGGAAATCAGCAGGTGCAGTCAAGGTTGAGGTTAGTGTTGAGTTCGTCGAGGTTTGGCTGGGGACATTTTATTAGGTGATTATGTGGTATTTTAGTTAAGATTGTGTTTTTTAGGCAGTGTATAGTTAGTCGCTTTAATGGTTTGTTTGATTCAAGCCACCCAGTTAGTGGGAGATGGTCCACATTCTGTGTTTTTTTTTTTTTTTTTTTGTGTTTTTTTTCAATAATATTTCATCGCGTGAAAAAAAAAAAACAAATGTAGTTGTTTATAAATGTTGTTTGAATGTGTCAAAATTGATACTTTCTTTAGTTTATAGACACATCAAATTATATATGGATATGAGTTAAATTTGTGTTCTTGTCCAATACATGTCTAAACTACGTTTAATAGTGAAATATCAAATTTTTTGAAATGCCTGCATATTGTAAATATACAAAATGACCTACCAAAAATCTAAATAACTTTGTCGAGGAAAATTAGTGGACCTGCTTGAAAATGAAAGAAATCTTGTATGGCCAACTCAACGATGAATAATTCTATTTAGCACTCACATATGTATATGCAACATTCTAATCAATATGATACAAAACTATATCATTTTACAAAAGTATAACATCAGTGGCCCATAACTGTTACAAATACGACAATATACTATATGCACTCTATCTAGGTAACTAGCTTAATCTTTTTCTCTTTTAATGGACATTATTTCGAGTCCACAAATCATATGATAGACTAATTTCTTATCACCATATTACCGTTATTCATCGTTAGAAGAATCATCACCCAATAAAGCTATTGAATTAGTCAATTTTGTTCCCCAAGTTAGTGTCTTATTGCATGCAACCGGGGTGATGAAGAAGGTCGAGGAGGAATTTCCAAATTCTCATTTTCACCTTCAAGCATCTTCACTACTCACTATCGATCAACTGGGCTCATCTGTATGCACCATAGTCCAACAATTGTCCATATTTTTTTGTTGATTCCCCTTTATGCTCATCATCATCATCATCATAAATTTTATTAGCATTTCCAGTCTCAAACTTGCCTTTATGGAATCGATCATAGATCCAATACGGGAAATACTGGCTAGATTCATCTTTGTCGCCACCATATCCTCTCTTTAGACCCTAGTATTTCCATCAGCAACATTCCAAAGCTATAATGTCTGCTTATAAGAATACACTACCAATGTTTCTGTTTGATCAGTTCAGGAGCCACATAGCCTAGCGTTCGTTGAGCAGTCGTTAAAGAAACTGTAGTATTCTCCGTGGAGTAAAATTAGCAAGCCCAAAATCGAGATTTTAGGGGTGAAATTATCATAAGAAGTATGTTATAAGCTTGGATGTCAAAATGCAGGATTTTGATGTCACAACCTTCATGAAAATACTCAATCCCACAAGCCACTCCAACTGCAAATCGTTTCAATACTTCTTTTCCCAGCTTAACGAATTATTCTTTCTCTGCTCAAGATGTTACTTGTCAAGTTAAAGCGTTGTCATGAAATCATATACAAGAGCACGTTTGGATCTTTCAATTAATATCCAACGAGGTTAACAACATTTACGTGTGGATCCTTCCAATGGTTGCAACTTCATTGATGAAATCTTGTCCATTTGCTCTGGGTTTGCTAAGTACAGAACTGCAACATCATGGCCGCTACGGAGCTTTCCTTTGTTTAAACAGAACATAGCCTCCATCACCAAGTGTTTCTCGAAAACTCTTGTGTCATTTTCTTATGTTTGAGTAGGAGTATCGGATTGGCATGAGGTTGTTGTACTTTGTAGAAGCCTTCTATTACATCAAACCTTGAGAAACGTTGTTTTTTCGAAGTTTACAGATTAGAAGCGCCAACATGCAAGGCATTCCAGTTTAAGATTTTGCTTAGAGCTAGGTTGAGTGGAACTCCGAACACTAAAAGAACAATCTTGTCTGGATCAGCATGGCTTAATTTAATTTATAGCATACTTACAATTAAAGGGGAAATACTAGTCCTTGAAAAGAAGAGTTCATGGGAGATTATAATCAAACAAAGTCAGGTAAATGATGCATCCCCAAGTGTTGACCGAATCCAATTAGGTTTTCCCACGTTCTTGATTCAATACCCACTTCTATTCTAATCAAAGTTTTTTTATCTTCGTCATACCTAGAACCTGTGCACTCTATTTACCATCTTCCTAAAGAGCAATACGTGCACTACATATAGTTATAAATTTGAAAGCCAATGATCGACCTTAAGAAATTAGTCTTAAAATATATGCACTTTTTCAAAAAGTGCAATACTACAACAAATTTTGTAGCAGGGCACAGTTGACTTGACGAAAATTTCCATTATATAACCTTTAAGAGGAAATAGTTTGGAATTTGTTTGTTTGGTGAACCTCAATGTTTTTTAGGCCATCGTGTATTTTACTCTTGAAGATCAACCATCATCATCTTCACTTGGTGAGGAGAGAGAAAATAGTGAACTAACTATTAGATTGGTCTTCATTGATTTTGAGAGTTTTTTAACTGTGAGCCAATGCTATCTTGTAGTATTGAGAATATATAGTAACATTTTCATCGGTATAGGTGATATCATTCAGTTGTTTAGAGGTGTTAAACGGTTTGATTAGGTCTAAATAGGTTAGTTGAGAATGAATTCAGTCTGATACGAGTTTAATGTATGTGTGTAAAAATATCGATGAAAAATAGGTTATGATTTAAGTTCACTACAAAAAGTTTTTAATTTAGGTAAAAAAGGAAATTTACCCTAGAATTGTAAGGGAAATGAGAAATTTTACCCCATGTGCTATAGCTTTAAATAGTATCTTCCCATGGTTTGCACTTTTATACACGTGCTTCTGCTGCATCTCGGGGACGGCCTATTTTGTACCAATAAAATATTATAATTTATAATATATATACCCATTAAAAAATAAAAAAATAATATTTAAATTAAATCCACGTGGGAGATTCTTGGTGTTTTGGGGAAGGGGGGGGATCCCCATCGTGTGTCGTAACAACATTATTATCCTTCTTTTTTGGAATCTCAGAGGGTCTTGATTGTACGGCTACAAACCCCAAAGGTGGGTTCTTATATGCGGTGAGTATATATGTAGCACCGGCGCGAGTTTTATATAGGTATCCAGGAAAAGGGAGTTGTAGCTTTTCCCATTACTGTACGATCGGATTAGACTGAGACATAGTTGTTTGCGCGTATCTTCATGCCAGTAGATGCTTTCCCCCTCTTCACAATAATTGTTGATGCGACCTCTGGGGAGGGGGGGGGTTGATAGTTTTTGACAACTAATTTGCTTAATACGTCCTTGTTTATTTAAATGTCTGGAATTTTGTGAGACAATTTCGGTAGGTGTGGCGCTGTCGAGGTTCTTCACCAGATCTTCTGGAGTTGTGTCATCATAATTCGAGGATGGAAATCAATACCCACTCTGGAAAATGGCACATTTGTCCTTTAATGCTACTCAATCCTTCGCTCTTTCTGTCCATCCTTCTCCCCCCCCTCCCCCCCCTTAGTCCTGTGTCCTGTTTTCGTGTTTCTCATTATGTACCTCCGGTTCTGGTGATGTTATTTGCAGTTGTTCCCAGGCTGTTGATGTGAATTCCCTCCGCCCCGTCGTGCCCACTCCCCTCTCTCTCATGATTCTCCCAGATTCACTCTCTTCCTGCTTTCTGATCCTCGTCGCACGCTCTTCGCTCGTTTTTCCTTCCTCGATCCGCCGTATGCCCCTCTCCTTTTCCCAAATGATCCGATCCGCCGTTAGAGAGCCCTCCTTTCCTCCCCTCTCCCCCCCACGCTTCCCCAGATCTCTTCTCCTTCCATCCCGATCCGTAACGCCCCCTTCCCTCTGTCCGACGTGCTCCCTTGCCGTGGCCGGTAAAGTCGCCCTATCTCCCCTCTCTCTCTATAAGTATGTATAGGTAAATAAATAAATATAATATATATTATAATACTATTATTATACAATATAATGATTTAATTGTATATTTACTTCAATTTAAACGCTTGAGTTTCTAAATTGTGGATAAATTTAAACTGTTGAACTATTAGATAAATTTTGACTTTTGATTGATTTATAAAAGATTCAACAGTTTTTTTTTAAAAGAAAGCATGCTTATATTATATGAAAGAGTCAGTAGACAATGCAGGGAGCAACCATTTCAGGGGGCCACACCCATCTAGTACAGATTTCCTTAAATCTAAAAGATGTGCTACAGAATTAGCTTCCCTTGAACATGAAGAAGATCAACGATACCGGCTGCAGAAAGAGACAGACGGATGTCTGCAATGATCCCGGGAAATCCAAGACAAGTCTGGTTCCTTCGTTTCATTTACTAATGAGAGAAAACAATCCCCTTCTAACACCACCGAACGCCTCCTATGACGAAACAACTCTCAATGGCTGCTACGCAGCAAGAGTCATCGCACCAATGAGACGAGTTTCCCAATGAAGACATCCACCCACCAATCTCTAGCAATGATATTCCCAACACCCCACAGTCATAAAATGAATTATGAACCGCGCCGTCAAAATTTGATAACTGGAGGTGGAGCCAAACGGACAACATGGGTCTGTTGTATATTGTTCATGATTTGCTCTCAGACGAGAATCAAAGCGCAGCAAATGTTGTGGCCAAAACGCACACGTTATAGCATTAGCACACAACACATCCATAAAGTTTTGATTCCTCGACAACCAAACAACCATAAAAAGCCACCCAGAAAGCTGCATGTTTTTGCCGTCGAGTTAAGCATGAATATGTAGTAACCACTCTTCAATCTCCAAATTTCCTGAAAAGAATAGAGGAAGGCAAGTTTAGAAAGAGCTAAAGCTTTGACGAGCTATCGAACAGGAAAAAGAAAACATGAATAAGTCCTCTCGATCCTCCCCAATGAGGACAACCCATCTGCCACAATCAGACAACGACAACGGCAAGATTTTCCGATGTAGGAATAGCATTGTGACACACTCGCCAACGAATGTCTCACCTTCGGAGAGACCTAGGCACTTCGAGTAGGGACGAGTGTGATACAGCTTTCGAGGAACTCAAGAAGTACCTGGCCAAGCTCCCCCTCCTGTTCAAACCAGTGCCAGGGGACACCATGTACGTCTACCTTGCTGCCTCAACTCAGGCAGTAAGTTCCATACTGCTAAGAGAAGAGATGGGAAGCATATGCCTATATATTATGTTAGCAAGGTCCTCAATGGGGCTGAAGGGCGATATAACGGATGTTGAAAAAATAGCATTTGCATTGGTGATCACCGCCCGTAGACTAATGTCATATTTCCTATCGCACCCTATAGGGGTACGTACTAATCATCCTCTCAAATAGGTCCTAGGGAAGCCAGACACTTCTAGACGATCGAATAAATGGCCTATAGAATTAAGCGAGCCTAACATAGCATATCTCCCCTATACTGCAATCAAAGTCAGGCCTTCGCAGATTTCATGTCCGAAACAGTCCTTTGCACCCCTAAAGGGGGACCGTTGGTTGTTGCATGTAGAGGATCCGCCACAGCGCAAGGCAGCAGAGCAGGCTTAGTTATCACCCCGCCCGAGGGAGTGGACGGAATTGCTGTAAAATTTGGGTTCAAGGCTTTCTAACAACGAGGCTAAGTATGAAACACTGCTCAGGGATGAAAATAGCCTGGGAGGCAGGAGCAAGGCAGTCATCGCGTACTCTGACACCCCAGCTTATCGTTAAAACAGGTAGAAGAAGCTACGAGGCTAAGGACGATACCATGAAGCAATACTTGCGAGGATAGAGGAATGGAACTCAAAATTTGATAGCTTCAAACTTAATCCTAATTCCGAGGGAAGAAAACAATAAGGCAGACTACCTGTCAAAATTGCAAGTGCCCGGAAGATTGCAGAAGGCGACAGATAACTATCTTAATACCTCCCCGGGAGATTCCTCCTCAGAGATTCAAGTATTACCCAGACGGGAGATTGAAGGCAAACCCTTTGGGCTTGGTTGGAGCAGGGCAGTCTTTTGAAGGACCGATGGAAGCGGCTCGGCTAAAGAAAAGGGCTACTAATCTTTTACAAGGAGACACCTTATATAGCGTCTCTCACACACCCGCTGTTGAGATGTTCTCTACCAGGGGAGGGGTTACATGTTCTGAAGGAAATTCATGAGGGTTGTTGTGGCTCACACATAGGGGCACTAGCCCTCGCAAATAAAACCCTGAGGCTGGATATTTTTAGCCTACCTTGAGGCAAGACGCTAAATCTTTGGTCAAGAGGTGCGATAAGTGTCGAAAGAAGCATGCTCCTTTATACATCAACCAACGGAACCATTATCTACGTTGTTGCGCGCCTTGTCCCTTCGCTCAATAAGGATGACCTAGTAGGACCTTTCCCTCTGGACCCGGCCAGAGAAGTTCTGCTGTACCATTGACTACTTTTCCAAGTGAGTGGAAGCGGACCCTTGCCTATCACCGATGGAGAAGTTATAAATTCATTTGAAAAAAATGTAATCTGCCATTTTGGATCCACTGAGAGATTATCTCCGACCACGGTAGGCAGTTCAAGGGCAGAAGATACAAGATTGTGTAGGAGTATGTGAATCAAGCAATAGGTTTTACAACTGTAGCACACCCCCAAGCAAATGGACAAGTAGAGTCACTAACATGATCTTCTAGTCTAGGAATAAGGAAAGGCTGGACAAGGCTGGGGGAATTGGGAAGAATTATTCAGTGCCCTATGGGCTTATCGACACCCCCCCCACAAACCCTACAGGAAAACCCATTCTCCTTAGTATACAGATGGATTGACAAGTAATCCCAACCGAACTAGGCATGCCTCGCACAGGATCTTGTGCTACTCCGAGGAAGACAACAATTTACTTACTTAAGGAAAAATCTGGATCTCATAGATGAATTACAGGAAAAAGTATCCTTCGGATGCAAAGGTGTAAGAGCCTGATGATCAAAGCGCACCAATCGTTTCCTTAGGCCCCAAATTTTATGTAGCGCTTGGTCTACAGAAAGTAGAAGCATTCTAAACCGTGGGGAAGTTGGACCCACTTGGAAGAGCCGTATAAAGTAACAAGTGTATTGGGTGAGGGCGTTATGAGCTGGAAACACGAAAGGACTCCCACTCCCCCTCGCCTGGAATATTCATATATCTTAAGAAGTTTTATTCCATAAGCCCTCTCAGTGGGCGCACTCCTCAAATCAAAGACTCCCATCGGGGCCTCCCTCAGAATAAGCCCTCAGCGGGCACCCTCTCAAATCGAGGTCCTCTCAAGCAGGAGCCTGCCTTTAGAATGAGCCCCTCGCGGGCACCCTTTTCAATCGAGGTCCCTCAGCAAGGAGCCTCCTTACAAATGGGCTCCCCGTGGAGCCCCCTCGACCAAGCCCTCTCAGCAAAGTTCCTCCTTCTTAAAATCAGAAGATCCTCTCAAGTAGGGGAAGGTCCCTTCTTCCATGTAGTTATATGTTATCAGTATTATAAGTATTTTGAGAAGAAAGCGGGAAAGAGCAAAGATCCTGCCCCTATATAAGGTACTTTGTTCCAACTCTCATATTTTGTCCCACCTTTTACTCAGAAAAGCCCCCAGGGGTCAAGAAGAAAAGTCTACCCCCGGAGTAGGCATCTTTATTCCTCTCCCTTAAAGTATAAGCCCTGATTTCAAATAGGATTGAAAAGCCCTGTCACAAAGCACATGCAAGCCAAATCAAGAGCAAAAATATCTAACTTTAGGAACATTCTTTTCCCCTGTTATTATCTAAACCTTGTTAAATTCACCCTGGTGTGTGCATTGGGATATTTTTCCTCAAACAAAAACGTTCACCAATAGAAAAGAAATTCGATGCATATAGCGGCAAGCCTCAAAGCAGAACTAGATGTTCAAAAGGAGCAGTCGAAAATAAAAGACCCTTGGCCAAATCGACCAAAGGGGCCAAATCATCCAAGGACAAAATTTAAATTGTTTCGTCCCCACACATAGTGGGGGAACATCACATAAGTAGTTTAAAAAGGGTACATTTCAGTCGGACTGCCCCGCAGACGAGGTATTCTCTTTCCTTTTCCTTTCTCTTTCTTCTCAGCACCGAAGGCGGGGACAGTCTCAGTAGTCTTCAGCAAGCAACTCTCTGGGGGATGCAATGTGTGGCAGGCTCGAGGATGCCAGCATTCTTCTGAGCGGGCTTCGTCTCTTCCTCAGGGACTTGTAGGCTTCCTTACTCCTCCATGGGTTGTGTCCATAGTCGGGTAGGCTCCAACTCTCCTCTGAGAGGAAGCGGCCAGACTTGTCATTCAAGAATTTAAGAATGGGGTTCAGGACAGCAAACAAACCTAGTTACTTGTACATGAGGCCTTTGGGAGGAGACACCGGCACCAGGAGCTGGGATGCACACGGGATTAAGGAGCCCCATCCAGAACCACCACATCAAAATCCAGGAAATTAGCCTCTTCGCCTGATGGAGGATAACCCTGGGCGGTGAATTATTACTGACAAGCCTTAAAGACATAATCCAAGAAAGGCCAGCTATTCGTCTAATTCCGTCTTATAATCATCTGATTTCCTGATTTCAGTGAGGCAACTCTCCCAGTAGGCCTCCAGGTACTCGCGTCCCTCTGAAGAGTTGGGAACATCTTTATAAGATTGTATCTGGGCCTTGGACAGGGCAGTAGATTAACTCTCTGTCACTGCCACCAACTACTTCTACAACTGCTCCATTTTATCCTCCCGCCACCTGGGCCCTCTCTTCAGCCACCTGAGCCACTCCTAAGCTTG
The DNA here is from genome assembly GCA_034509735.1 of Sesamum alatum. Taxonomy (NCBI): domain Eukaryota; kingdom Viridiplantae; phylum Streptophyta; class Magnoliopsida; order Lamiales; family Pedaliaceae; genus Sesamum; species Sesamum alatum. Next base: position 8,229,449 of record JACGWO010000007.1, on the reverse strand, counting down.
CCTTCTTGGCACCTTGGCCTTGGTCAGCTCCCCTGCCAGGCGGTCTACTTCTCCTCCAGTCTCTTATGTTAGCCATCGAAGGAGGTGAGGCGGAGCCTGGGGGCGTGAGAGTACCTCACCCATGGCCGTGCTTGCTTGAAGAGGGAAACATACATGAGTCATCGAAATAAAGAAGAAATAGAAAAAGGAAGTAATGCGAGGATACCCGAGCAAGATGGCCTGCGAGAAATTCCAATACGTCCTCTCAAAGGATGGAGGAAAGGGCCTTCCGGTCCCCAGGCAACAACAGTCCCTTCAAAAAAACTGTAGCAAGGGAATTGCTTCCCTCTGGCTCCTTCATCAGGGAGTGGTGACGGAAGAGGCCCCATTCAGGAACAAACCTTTGGCGGCGGGGGAAGGAACTACTGGTATCCCGAGGAGGAGTGGGCATGGATGGCGTCACTGCCTAGAACGTGTGACACCTACAAAGGGACAGCTAAAGAAGAAGCCCCTTTAGCCCACTTAGAAGAGCTGAGGCCGCTCGCTTCCCCTGCAGTCACCAGAAGAGGGAGTCCTTTTAGATGGGCGCTAAGTGGGGTCGCGTGACAGCTACCTGAGCCGCCATGGATACTGCTCTGCAGTAACTTCTTGAACATGATGCGATCTGCAGGAAACATGGCAAAACATTAATAGCAAATCGTAAATAAGCAAAATTCAAAAAACGAAGAAGAAGTAAATCTGTGCAGGAGATGACTAAAATCCATAGTGGCTCCTCCAAGGGGACCACACTTAGGCTGAGCCGGAAGTGGGATAGGAGTCTCTCCTCGATCAACCCCCGACAGTCATATGGCCGAGAGTTGCGGTATTCGATGAGGGAGGTCATGACAGGGTCTCGATCGTGAACGAAAAAGGAGACAATGGGAGGTAGTTCATACAGCCAGTCAAAAGGAAAATCCCAGGGAGTCGGAGGAAGAACAAAAAAAAAACTACCCTGCCATAGCTTGGGGTCACTCGGAGAAGGTAGGAAATTTACCCCCCTCCCCCCCTGGGGGGGGGGGGGACGGAAGACAACAGGCTCAGACTTTTTTAGTTGGAAGCAGGACAAGAAGTCCTAACCAGTGGGGTAAAGACCATGAAATTTAAGAACCACTGCGAAATAGGCCATAAGACGGAATGAGTTTGGGGCCAGTTGATTTGGAGGGACTCCAAAGAAGTGAGCAACATCCCCATAAAAATGGGGAATGGGGAAATGAAGACAAGCTTTTAGTTGGGCAATAAAAAAAACACAAGCAGTTGGGAGGAAGACGGTCAGGGCGGCTATCAGGAAAAGGGACCATAAGAGTAAAAGTGGGGGGAATATGGAAGTCGGCATAAAGATCCCCCGAATCAGAAGCCCGGAGTGAGGAAGAGACGCCCTCCAAAAGGATGGCGCTACTTTCCCTCAACCCCTCTCCCTCGCCGGGGGATGAATCTGCTACCTCCTCCTCATCACTAGTGGAGTCCTCGCCTCCGCTAAGAGGCTTGTCCAACAGACGGAGAGGCCCCTCGTTGTATTCTGAATGCCCATCGATGGCCCCCTCCATGCGAAAAAGGACCAGAGGCTGGCCCCTTAGAGGTGGCCTCCCCAGGGTCATCACCTACCCATTTCTCCCTGATCAGGCGAATAGACTTATCAGTGGACGCCATTTTTTCACAAAAAGAATTACCATTTTTCATAGAAGCACTATTCAGAGAATATATAAAAAAATGTTAAGGCACTTAAGAAGAAGAAGAACAAAGAGCAAGAAGGCAATGATAGGGTTTTTGTCTCTCCAAAATCGTTGGGGGGGGGGGAAGTGAAAGAAAATCAAACCTTCGAAACTTAAAAGGAAGATGGAGGAATGAGTTGTTATGGTTACACAAAGGTGCGCAGGTAACCGCTAGGGATTGGGCGGTTACCAACACCTAAGGGTTGGTTTAACACATAACTTTTCCCGCCTTCGCAAGTGTCTTAACCACGCGCCTGGAGTACGAAACTTCTCGTGTCGCAGCCATCAAATCACTGACACAATCTCGCAGTCCGAGAGGGTTGCCCCCTTTCCTCAAAGCCAAATCTCCCTGGAGGACCATTCTACTGTCAAATGGAAGGCCATGGCCTCCTCCTTCTTAGAGTGGGGGGGACTACGTGATATGGAGGAATTTAGCAAGTCTGTCTCTGGCCCAATAGAGGAAGACCAAAGGTTACTAAGGCTCTAGATGGGCCTAAGTTTGGGGGCCATCCACCTCGTGAAGCCCAAGATAAACAAAGTAATAACTCCCCCCCCCCCCCCCCCCCAGCCTAAAAGAGGAAGCTCGAGCCAAGGGTGATGGGCCTAGGATCCACCTATGTGGCGTGAGTACCTAAGATCGAGAAAACTTGAGCTGCCAGTTCCAACCTAATGACCACATAAACTACCAACCGAGCAGGGTAACCTCCATCCGAGAAAGGCGCCAGGTGGATTAGCCTTGTCTTCCCCTACGACTCGAAAGAAACCGGACAAGGAGTCCTCACCCGAGTGGCCTCTTAGAGTCCTGACTACACGGGATATCTCAGCCCGGAAGTCTCTCACAACTATAAATACCACTTTCCTTCTTAGTGGGTAACGACATTATGATTTTTCTCAAGCACCCTACACAATTGTTTCATGCTACACCCACCACGATTTCATATTCATGTTTATTGTGTTCTGAATTCCTTTACTTTTTATCAAATTACTGACTTGAGCGTCGAAGTGCTAACGTATTTTTTGCAGGTCCTCGTTCCTTGCATCAAGTACCGCATACAGACTTTGACTTTTGGCCAAAGTCCAATCTTCTTCTTTGATTGAGCGGTTTTCGCTCACATCATAATCGAATTCAACTTTTCTTCAAAATTTTATTACATTTGTTTATTCCATTAATATTCATTTAAATAAAACAAATAACACTTTTGTATTAATTCATACATGTTAAATAAAATAGAAAATACAACATATAAAATTTAAAATTGAAAAGCCAATTCAACTTCCACCAGCTTATCATACTTGTAGAGCTTCTAACACTAGAAGAAATATAACATTTAACCATGGCTAATTCTGGTGGTTAAAAATTAATAACCGTAGTAAAAGTCATTGACCACGGCCACACAACGGTTGTTGGCTATGGTTTTTGTGAGTGTGGCTAATACATTTAATATGGCTAAAACTCATGGCAAAAATAATTTTCATGGTGCATAAGTTAAACTTTTGTATTGATTTTTGTTTAACCATAGTTAATAATAGTTATTTACCACGACTTTAGTCCGTCGCTAATAAAATCTTAGGCAATTGTAATTCTTTTTCTAGTGTAAAAGACTAAAACATCAACCAAACATATACTATTGTATAGTCCCTTTATATATTGTAACAGGACACAGTGATAGGCGGAACGGACACAACATCAACCATAATCCTATGGGTCATGGCAGAGCTTCTAAACCACTAGGAAAAACTACATAAAGTGCAAAAAGAACTGTCCGATCTCATAGGCCTAAACACCTTCATCGAAGAATACCATCTGCCAAAACTGCTCTATTTGGATGTCGTAGTAAAAGAAACCTACGCTTACACCTGGCAGTGCCCTTCTCCTCCCCCGGTGCCCCAGCCAAACCTGCATCGTCGGCGGGTAGCACAATCCCCAAACACACCACTATTTTTCTCAATGTGTGGTCCATCCAGGGACACCCTAGTCTTTGGACAGTCCCCTGGAATTCAACCCTGAGAGGTTCCTAAACGGGGCCGATCAAGAATGGGATTTTCGTGGTAAGTTTTCAGTATGCCCTGTTTGATCGGGCCTGAGGGTATGTGCGGGTGTGGCTCTGGCTGAGAGGACTCTGATGTATATATTAGCTTCACTTCTGCATTTGTTCGAGTGGCGATTGCCGAACGGCGAAGGTGTGGATATGACGGAGAAACTCGGCAAGTCTTGAGGAAAAGCACGCCATTGATTGTCGTTCCCACGCCCAGGCTATGTGGTGAGGGTCTGTATGTTTAGTTCAGTGTTGATTCACATGAAGTGTTATTATCAGTTGGGATGTATTCTGCTTCATTCAGTCGAGTCTATGAGTGCACTGTAGAATAAATTAAATATGTTACCTGATTATTTAACTCTTGGAGGATTTCTTTTTTATATTATTTCAAATGCAACCTCGAATAGTTAGTCTAGCTTTTGAAGGGTAAATTACATTTTTGGTCCATATACTTTGTGATGGTGAGAATTCGGGAAATGAATAGCCTAAGCACGTTATCTCGAGTTGAACAAGGAAATGCAAAGACAAGAAAGTATAAAGTAGAACTTCTATTAATGATATGAAAGTGGTTTACAGAATGAGATCCACCCCCTATTTATAGTAAATTCCAGGGGGTGAAAATACAATATTATCCCTTAACTTCCCACAATCCTACGGTCTAGATTAAACTGTTGAGGGCAGCTTCGTCTTTCCACGTCCCCCACTTCCTTTGCAACTTCCCCTCAGGTAACCGCCGCCAACTTCCCTCCAACTTCTGTCGATGGCACTAACGTAATAATCTTGAAATCTTGAGGGTATTTTTGTAATTTTCCTTGCTTTAATTTCCTATCCCCATCAGGAGCCCCCCAACTTCCAAATATTTCCTTGGAAATTCGGAAGTTTTAACGGGAAAGTTGATTCCAATTCAACTTCTTCTTTCTAATAATAGGTAAGTTGATTTCGACGCTGCTTCTTTTTTTTCTCAACAACAGTTCTTTTCGGCTTTGAAGTCTTCTCCTTCCGGGACTCTCCTTCAGACAAGTCCTACTTCTGTTGGGATCTTCTCTTCTCTTTTTCCTTCTTTGACCAGGGTTTTTTTTCTTTACTATATAACCTTGTTGTGACATCCTCAATTCTTCATCTGGTTCCATCTTTGCTTTTCATCTTTCCTATCTTCAAGAAAATGTCGAAGCGTCTCGGCTCAGGTATTTAGTTCATCGTCTCTTTTCCTACAATACATGTATTCTGCTTCTCTTCTTTCTTTTTTTTTTTTTTTGTTTGTGTCTCTAAACACACACCCATATTTAGTCCGAACATCCAAAAAACTTCGTTATTCCAAACAGAAAATTTCAAGACATGTCGAGTTATTCGGAAACACGTGGGGGAGTACATGGAAGTCGGGTCGGGGAAGGCCCCGACCCGGCGCTGGTTGAGGCACCCCGCCTCGACCAGAGTTTGGCCGAGGCGCTGTGCCTCGGCCAGGCTCAGGCCGAGGCACGAGCCCTCGGCCAGGGTCTGGCCGAGGTGCTGAACCTCGGCCGATCCCCGGCCCGGGGGCATCTCTCTCACCTCCTTCCGCTCCTCTCATTTGTCCGGACATTGTGGAATTTGATCACAAAGTGATTGAAGCAATCCAGAATCTTCCTACGTGTCCCTCGCTTTCTCCAAGTCCTTCCTTTGAGTCGAGCTCGCAAGAAACTCCTCCACTTTTATCTCCTCATGCAGCTAACCTTATTGATTCCGGTTTAGACGGAACTTAATCCTCTTCAGCCCCCCACTCCAAGTCCCATTGTCGTATTATGGACGTCGAAAATTGCCATAGTCGTGTGAGTCTTGAAGAGTTCCATCTTCTTGAAGCTAATGTCAATGCCTCTTCCGAGTTTACCCTTCTGTTACCTAGTGTGGACAATGGGATCAAGCTCCCTCCTCCTGGGTTCTTCACAGTGTACCTATCATTCTTCACTTCTGGCCATACACTTCCTCCACATCCTCTACTACTTAAGATCATCACCTACACTACCTTGAGCATCAGCCAATTTACCCCCAACTCCCTCGTAAGTTTCAGGGGGTTCCTCCAGCGTTTTGAGGAACTCGATTTGACTCCTTCTCTTGAGGCATTCTATTCCTTATTCACTGTCAGAAAGGTGCCCAATGACTCCTACTTCTACTTCTATCCTCGAGGGGGGGGGTTGCAAAATTCTTGAGGGTGGTGTTTCCTCAAAGGGCCCCTGGAAAGAAAAGTTAGCAGCCCCTTGGGGGAGTCATCCTTTGTGCCCGACCACGTCCTGACCTTCGTCTATCCTTCATTGGGTTGGGCTGTTTGATCAACTTTTTGACGTCAAAACTTTAGGGCCTATTGGTACCTAATTATATCTTTCATGCTTTCTGCTTGCTTTGGAGAAATTTTGACTCTATCTCATTTTTTTATTTTTTTTTTGTTGATTCCTTGCTTGCAGGAAAGAAAATCTCCCTCCATGATGTCCATCGTTTCCGCGAAAAGGAGAATGCTTCAAGGCCTTGCCATCCTCCTCCCCCTCCCCCCCCCCCCAGGAGGGGAGAAAGCAGTCGACGGCGCTCACCTCCTGCACAGACCGGAGACCTTCCTGGCAACTCAACTCATCATGAAGGGCGCTCCTCTCACCCTCCTGAAGGCAGTGCTTCCAAACGCCCTCGGGAAGGTGAAGCAGGCCCCCCGCGGCATGGGGCAGGAAAAGGCCTTTTTACTTATGGGATAAACAGGCAAGGGGACATCTCCTCTTTTTGGGATGCTGCTGATGTTGACCTTACCCATAAAAGATCAAGGGATCTAGTAAGCCCTTATGACGTGACGCTACTTGGCGCCCTCCCAGTGGCACCCTCACTCGTCTTATGCAAGGCGAAGCTGCCAGGGTTTGTTTCTTATAGTTCTTACTTATGCTTCATCTTCTTGATCTTACGTGCCTAATTGAGGGGTATGTTCTGTACGTTATCAACTTAGCTGAATCTACTGAGCTGCGGTTAAGTAACTATGAGAAGGAGATTCAGCGGTTGAAGGACGCTCTTGAAGATGCCCAAAAAGACTTGGGGTGTTGTCAAGGAAACTTAAGGCTGCTTCTACTGAACAAATTAAATGGAAGGATAGCTTTAATCGGGAGATTGCTTCGGGGAAGACCTTCATGAAATCCGACGCCGGCAAGCCGTATTTGGAGTGTGTGTGGGACGACTTCAAGGAGAAGTATGTAGGTTCAGAGGAGTTCCACCAAGCTGTCCTTGGCAAGGCAAGCGAGGTATATGACCAAGTAATTAGGCAGTGTCGCTCCACGCTGCGGAACAGTGGTCGCTTTGGTGAGGAGGATTTCATGTTTCTGGATCCTAAGGTTCCGGACGAGGATGGAGACGAAGATGGGGAAGGCGAGGTTGCCGATGATGTGCTTGATGGGACTCCTACTGATGGAATCCCCTCCTCTGCCATTGAGAAGAATTAGATTTCGACTTAGGATTTATTTTTTATCGTTCGAATTTCCTTATCGTGGGTTCAAAAATTGTCTTAGGATTACTTTAGCTTATTATTTTCTTTTAACTTAAGTCTTTAGGATGCTTTTCTCCCTTTTAAACATTGATTTTTTAATAAAAATTTTATTTCTTCATCGGTTTTCTCCAAGTGTGGGGCAATCCCCCTTTTTAGCAAAATCATGAATGGGAGGGGCAATCCCCCTCCTTTTAGTAAAGTTACATATTTGAGAGGCAATCCCCTTCTTTCAAGTGATGTTTTAAATACAAGGGGCAATCCCCTCCTTTTAGTAAAGTTACATATTTGAGGGGCAATCCCCCTCTTTCAAGTGATGTTTTAAATACAAAGGGCAATCCTCCTCTTTCAAATGATGTTTTAGATACCAGGAGCGATCCCCCCATGAGAGGCAATCCCCTTCCTGACAAAAGAGTGTTTGTGAGGGGCAGGCCCCCTCTTATTGATGAAACTTACACGTGAGGGCCCATCCCCCTCTTCCCAAAAATAAAATACAGAGATGAAAAACTCATCAATAGGGAAAACATTTCATTATCATAACTGAAATTACAAAAACTCTTAAACTAAAACTTTTTACAAATCTCGAAACTAAAAAATTTATGCGAAATACTTCTTTAGGTTGACCACGTTCCATGTGCCCGGTACTTCTTTTCCATCCAACTTTTGCAGGCGGGAAGTTCCTTTCCCCACTATCTCAATTACTTGATATGGTCAAACCCATTTGGCGTCGAGCTTCCCGATGTTTCCCGTGGCATCAGCCCTTATTAACACGAGGTCGCCTACTTGGAAGCCTTGATGCCTAACTTTTTCATTGTAAGCTCTTGCCATCAATGTTTTATATGCTTCAGTCCTGACATTCGTGTTGCTCCTTAGTTCTTCCAGAAAGTCTAGGTCAACTCTCCTGTCACTTTCGTTGCTAGTCGGCTCATAGCACTTCACTCTGAATGTCTCTTCTCCAATCTCTACTGGGATAACAACCTCCGTCCCGTAAACTAGACTAAACGGGGTCTCCCCCGTGTTTTGGCGCGGGGTGGTTCGATATGCCCATAGGCCTCCTGGAAGCTCTTCTACTCAATTACCTTTGGCGTCTTCCAGCCTCGTCTTCAAATTCTGGAGGATTATTCGGTTGGTTACCTCCGCTTGACCATTAGACTGGGGAGTTGCTACCGAGGTGTAATACTGTACTGCTTTATCTTCAGCTCTTGACACCACTGGCGAAATTTGGACCCCTAGAACTGCGTACCATTGTCCATCACGAAGGCTCTGGGAATGCCGAAATGACATATGATATTCTTCCACACAAACCTTATAACCTCTTTCTCTGTCATCCTTCTTAATGCCTCTACCTCCACCCACTTCGAGAAATAATCTACTGCCACGAGCAAGTACTCTCGTTGGCCTATTGCTCGGGGGAGTTTCCCCACTATATCCATCCCCCGTTGATCGAATGGGCAAGGGCTCTACAATGGCTGCATATCTATTGTTGGAACGTGAGTGACATTAGTATGTTCTTGACACTTTCGGCAGTTCTTTACTAAGTCTCCGGCGTCCGCTGCATGGTTGGCCAAAAGTATCCTTGCCTCAAAGCCTTGAGCGCCAAGGCTCTTCCTCCGGAGTGGTTACCGCAACTTCCTTCGTGAATTTCTCTCAGGACATACTCCGCCTTGTCCCTGCTTATGCACTTGAGATATGGCTGCGAAAATCCTCTCTTGTACAATTCCTCGTTGATCAAGGTGAATCTAGCCGCCCTTGTGCAAATTGCCCTTGCTTGCTTAGGGTCCTGGGGCACTTCTTCGGATTTCAGATATGCTTCTAGCTCCTCCATCCACCCTGATGAAGCTCCTTTTTCCATCAAGACTTCATTCTCCTCTACGTTCACGTCAGGGTACTCTTGGTTCAACAAGGTTATCTTCCTACTTCTCAGGGGAGCCAATGAACTGGCCAGCTTAGCAAGTTGATCTGCTTCCTCATTTTTAGCCCTCGGAATTTTTTCTAAAGTGAATATGTCGAATTTCTTCCTCACTGCTTGAATTCTTGTCAGGTACTTGGCCATTTGCTCCCCTTGGCCTTGAACTCCCCATTTACTTGCTCGACCACCAGCTAGGAATCACTGTATACCCTCACGTGCTTTGCCCCGGCCGCAAGGCCGACTTTCCCCTTGCAATGAGGGCTTCATACTTGCTTCGTTATCTGAGGCGGCGAAACCAAGTCGGATGGCGTAACATAGTGTGTCCCGGTATAGGCTCTCAATCAGTATTCCTGCTCCGCCAGCTTGAGACGTGGATGACCTGTCAACAAACATCCTCCAGCACTTCTTCTCTTGCATGCCTTTTTCTTTTGTCAATTCAGAAATAAAATCTGCCAATGCTTATGCCTTGATCGCAGGCCTAGGCTGATATTCGATTCCATGTTCACTTAACTCCACCGACCACTTTACCATTCTCCCAGATGTGTTGGGATCTGCTAGTACCCTCTTCAAGGGTTGATTTGTCAACGCTACTACAGGGTATGATTGAAAATAGGGACGCAGCTTCCTTGTTGTTGTTATCAAGGCCAAGGCCACCTTCTCTATTTGGGCATATCTCTCCTCTGGCCCTTGCAGGGCTTTGATCGCATAGTATATTGGTCGATGTTCATGCCCTTCTCCTCTCACAAGAACCGAACTTACTGCGCCTTCCGAAACAGATAGGTACACGAACAGGGTCTCCTCGGGCTCCGGCTTTGTCAACACGGGTGGTGAAGTAAGATACTTCTTCAAGTCCTCAAAGGCAGCTTGACATTGCTCAGTGCAAGAAAAGCTTCAACCTTTCTCAACACCTTGAAGAACGGAAGTCCTCACTCTGAGGATTTCGAGATAAAGTGATTAAGTGCCGCCATCCGTCCCCTCAGCTTCTAGACTTCTTTTATCGTCTGGGGAGGTTGCATCTTCATGATAGCCTCAATTTTTTCCGAATTTGCCTCTATCCCCCTCTGAGAGACCATGAACCCTAAGAACTTCCCCCTCTGAACTCAGAAAGTGCATGTCATGGGATTCAGCTTCATCCCATACTTCTCCAATGTGCAGAAGCATTCCTTGAGATCTTTCACATGGTCTTCCCTCCTACGTCTCTTGACCAGCATATCATCTATATATACCTCCATGTCCCTTCCTATCTGCTCCCGGAACATGCCATTTACCAACCTCTGATATGTGGCCCCTGCGTTCTTTAAACCGAATGGCATCACTCTGTGGCAGTATGTGCCTTGCTCCGTCACGAAACTTGTCTTTTCTTGGTCCTCGCATGCTAACTGAATCTGATTATACCCTTGAAATGCATCCAGAAAGCTCATTAACTCGCATCCTGAAGTTGAATCAATGAGTGTGTCGATCCTGGGCAAGGGGTATGAGTCTTTGGGGCAGGCTCGATTCAAGTCAGTGAAGTCTATACACATCCTCCACTTTCCATTGCTCTTTGGAACTAGGACCACATTTGCCAGCCACTCAGGGTAATATACTGGTCGAATATAGTCGACTTGAAGCAGCTTCTCGACTTCCTCGCCAATTATCTTGTTCCTCTCCACCCCGAACGCCCTCCTTTTCTGTTTTACAGGTTTTGCCTTTGGGTCCACGTTAAGTTTATAGACCATGACCTCGGAGTCTATTCCTTTCATATCCGACAACTCCCATGCAAATGCCTCAACAGATTCTTGTAAAAAATCAATGATGACGCGCTCCATCTGCGCGCTTAGCAACGACCCGACTTTCAGCGCCCTCTTGGGATCGCCCAGGAGTTCCACCATTTTGATCTCCTCGAAGGCCTCCATTCTTTCCTCTTCGACTTTCCTCTTTTTGGCTTCTCTCTGGATCTCTTCTCTTTGCTCCTCTCGGAGCTTCCGTTGTCTGGCTCAGCAAGGTATCTCCCAGGGGACTCCCTTGCTGCAATCAAACTTCCATTGCCCTCACCTTTCCCCTCAGGGACATCTATCGGCTTCTTTAATATACTGGCATAACATTCTCTTGCCTGCTTCTTGTCCCCCACCACCTCTCCTGCGCCTTCAGGTGTTGGGAATTTTACCTTCATGTGGTAGCTGGAAATTACAGCTTGGAAGAGGTTCAATTTCGTCTCCCAAGGATCGCATTGTAAGCCAAAGGTGCATCCACCACCAGAAACGTCACAAACTTTGTCACTCGCCTGGGGTATGTCCCTATCGAGATTAGCAACGTGGCCTCCCCTAACGGCACAACTACATCTCCGCTAAAGCTGGTCAAGGGGGTATTGACTGGCGTAATTTGCACATTGTTGATCCTCATCTGAGAAAAAGGTTTATAGAAAAGGATATCTGTTGAACTCCCACTATCTATTAAAATCTTCCTCACCAAAAGTTTGATACTGAGGCTGCCACAACTATCGCATCATTGCAGGAGGGAAGACTCCCCTCCAAATCTTGATCATTGAAAACTATCTCCCCCGTAGAATGTGCTTGAGATATCTCCTTGACCTCACTACAGGCAACCTGGTTGGCAACGTTCCCCGCTGCTCTCGCGTCAGCGTTCCTAGCTCGCCCTGAGTCCCCTTCGGTCAGTCCTCCCGAAATGACCCCAATTACACCAGCGGTCGGAAGGTTATCTTTTCTCTCTTGATTCGCCTCATCCTTAACCCCATCTCGAGACGGGGTGTCGCTTGCTTACTTTCGTGGGTGACCTCCCGAGGTCCTTGCTTCAACTTTGCCACAAATTCCTTCAAGTAACCTCTCCTGTTGAGTTTCTCAATTTTATTCCTCAAATGGTGCCATTCCTCAGTGTTGTGGCCTCGATCCTTGTGAAAGTGGCAATACTTGTCAGATTTCACCCTCTGAGGATTGTCCTTCATCGGATAGCGCCATCTCACTAGCCTCTGTCATTCAACCACGGCGAGATCTTGAACTCGCGGAGCATTCAGTGGGGTGTACCTCACCAAATCCCCCGGTAACGGTGGCTTACGCTCCCGTCTGACCCCCTCTAACCTGGGGGGAAATCTCCTTTCCTCTTCATCAGCTTTCCGCTTGAGGGGATTCGTTGGACGCAATCCCACTGTCTCCTCTATTCTGATGTACTTTTCCGCTCTCAACAGCAACTCTTCCTGAGTCCAGGGGGGCTTCCCTGCTATCGACTCCTTAAACCGCCCTCTTCTCAAATTCTGCTATATGATGCTAGCCAGAAGCTCAGGATTCACGTGTGGGACTTCTATCACTGCTTCTGAGAAGCATTGCACATACTCCCTTAGACTCTCATTCTCCCACTGAACTATTGTGAACAAGTAAGAAGAGGTCTTGGGGATACCGCCTGTTTATTGAGAAATAGTGCAGGAAACGCTAAGAGAGTTGTTCAAACAACTCAATAGTCCCTGGTGGTAGCTGGTTGAACCATGCCATTACTTTTCCTGAAAGGGTAGTACGAAATAGCTTGCAATATGCTGCATCGCTGATGTCCAGTAAATCGGCTCTAGCCAAGAAGCAGTCAAAGTGATCCTGAGGATCCCTACTCCACTATACTCGCTCAAACTTGGAATCTTGACTCCTGGATAGATGGCTTCTGCCAATATGTGGGGGCGAAAGGACTCCGCCGTGGAGGCGCCACTGCCAAAGGTCGCGCCGGATACCCTGGAGGCCCCAATGGATTGGGGAATATCTGCAGGGGAAGGACTCCTCTCTCGTAATGTCCACCTTCTTGCACCGGCGGCACCCCCACCTGAGGAGGTGGGAAGTAGTTATCTTCATGTCCCCCATGCGATGGACGCGGGAAGTAATCTTCTTCGCCCATGCTCCTGTGAGGAAGCGAGGGGTAAAAGTTATCCTCAGACTGCGTGGCCTTGTTGTTAACCTCCTCATCATAATCCATGCCTTCGATGGCATCCCCTGTCCTCTGCTCACCTAAGGGCGCGTCTTGCCCCCTCCGAGGATTGCGAGGGGGTCGCGGGGGTACTGCACGTCCGGCAATATACTGCGCTATGGCCCTCTCGGCGGCTTGAGCGGATACCTCTTCCACTAACTGGCGAAGAGCCTCGTGAGTTATCTAGATAACCGGAGGTGGAGGTGGAGCCTCAACCTCCTCGTGCCTTCTCTTCCTCTTGGCTTCGCGCTGGTGGTGGATTCTCCAGGGCGCAGCCTTGCTCCTTCTCTCGGTCTTCTGGCCTTCGCGCTGGTGGATTCTCCAGGGCGTGGCCTTGCTCCTCCTCTCGGTCTTCTAGTCTTCGCGCTGGTGGATTCTCCAGGGCGTGGCCTTGCTCCTCCTCTCCTCTTCTTCTTCCATGATCTTCTTGCCCACGTTCGCACTCCTTGCTCTTGACCGAGTGTTCATCTTCGATGCCTAGACTAAGTTCCTACAGACGACGCCAAGCTGATAGTGAGAAATTCGGGAAATGAATAGCCTAAGCACGTTGTCTCGAGTTGTAATAAGGAAATGCAAAAATAAGAAAGTATAAAGTAGAACTTCTATTAATGATATGAAAGTGGTTTACCAAATGAGATTCACCCCCTATTTATAGTAAATTCCAGGGGGTGAAAATACAATATTATCCCTCAACTTCCCTCAATCTCACGGTCTAGATTAAACTGTCGAGGGAAGCTTCGTCATTCCACGTCCCCCACTTCCTTTACAACTTCCCTCAGGTAACCGCCGCCAACTTCCCTCCAACTTCCTTCGATGGCACTAACGTAATAATCTTGAAATCTTGAGGGTATTTTCATAATTTCCCTTGCTTTAATTTCCTATCCCCATCACTTTGGGTCCAAATCGATTGGTCCCTAATAAATCTTTAGCATTTGTTATTATTTTGGTCCATCCATTAAAATTGGGTTTAAAGATGTTAAGAAAGGAGGGAACTGGATAGGCCAAAATCATAACAATTTATAAAGATTATGGATCAAAATCATACCTAAAAAAATTTAAGAACCAAAATCAATTTTGGCCCAAAGTATAAGGACCAAAAATATAATTTTGACCCAAAGTATTGGGGCCAAAAATGGAATGAATAATTATTCGATATTGAATCAATGAATTGTAATATGATTACTTAAGTCGGTGCAAATTCGATTAATTAAACATAACATTATAAAAAAATTAATTTATTGCATCGGATTTTGGAATGGCCAAATTAAACGTTGGAACGACTTCTTAAATTTTGTACCCATTTTTTGTAATGGCCAGAAATCTGCTCCAAAAACATGGGTTACAAAATAATTGTAACGACAACCCCAAAAGCTGTTACAATTTTCACCGAACTGTGTATCGGCCTCAAAGAGCATTACAAACATTGACCTAAAGCAGAAAATGATTTTGCATCTCTGTTTGGAACGACCAGGGTTAATTAATAAAATAGTTATTTGATATAGCTTTTGTTACAAAGAATGTGATATTAGTGTATCAATATTAGACCGATTTTTTTCATTTGTATTTGTAGAGGTTGGGCTTTTCACTGTAATGGTGTTTGTAACTCTTATTGTAATCTGCGTTTAACCAATATTGTAGCGATTTTTTGTGACACCTGGTCCGCATGTTTGTTATGATTTTCTAGCAGCTTTTCAAACGTTTTTTGTACCTCTCTTTGGAGCAGTTATTTAAAGAGTGTTGTACCATTTCTTGTAACTGCTTAATATGCGGTGTTTGTAATGGTTGTGTTGGACTTTGGAATGTCCCAACTTGTGTGTTGCTGAGATGTATTCCTAGAACGAATGCTAAAGCCGTTACAAAATTTTATCATAATTTTTTTTATTTTAATATAATATTAATTTAATTTTTGTTTATATTATAATATTAATTTTTATAATTTATTTTTTAATTTGTTGAATATAAAAATATATCGGATTTTGATAGAAAGAAGAAGTAACAATATAAAAAACAAAATTAAAATTGTATTTACAAAATTATTTTTAAAATATAAATACAAATTTCGAAAAAAAAAAAAAAAGTAGAAACCACAAAGCCCGACCCTAATCTAGATCTAGATCGAGCACCCCGTCTTCTGCCTCATCGTCGTGCTCCGGGGGATCGACTGGATCTTGGGACGGTGGCACTGGTGGAGGCTCGGACCTGTTGGTCGTCAGACGCAGCACAATCTCCTCAAACATGTTCACCCGATCATCGAGGTCCGGGCGTTGCTCTTGTGGTGGCAGGGGCGGCGGAGCAGATGACGAGCTCGGTTGCGATGGTCCAGAGATCGAGTGGTGGGCCTCGGAGCCTAGTCCGAGTACCCGACCCCTCTTCTGGCTGCCTGCTGCCGCCATCCATAATTGGTGCTCGGTCATGGCCACCATGCTTTGGGAGAGGATGGAGGATCTGGCTGATCATTTGGTGCATGGGTTTGTTGTTCCTCCACCATCCTCTCAAATGCCTCCTGCGAATGGAATACTGGACTTAGTATGAAAAAAATTAAATTATAATATTAATTGAAAAGGAAACTAAAAATAGACTTATAGCCACCTGCGCCGCCCTCGGGCTGCTCCATTGCCCGTCCTCCTTTCTCTTATAGACCTTGGAAAATAACTCCATCTGCTTGACCGGACGACCGAGTTGTGTCTCCTGTCAAAGACTAATTTAAAATAATTAATTAATGTATTTAAAAAGATGAAATCACTTAAAAGATACTTTATACTTACCATCTTCTTCTTGTAGTCGCTAATGGACGACGAGCCCCCTCTATAAACTGTTGTTGTTGCGGTCGGGTTGGCTGCCCGATTGGCCTTATTCTTACCCGACATGTCCTTGAAGTCGTGGTTGTCCCAGTACTGCAGTAGCTGTCGCTAAATCTGCTCGGCCAGCCAAAATGGTCAGGAGAACTAAGCCCGAGCGTCCGAGATCCGTTTCCGTAGGAATCGTCCGGCCTGCCATCGGACGACCTTGTACATGGACTTGTCATCGCAGTCCTGCCAGTAAGTAAGCCACATAGTGAAAAAAAAAATTATTAGTAATCGATAATCTATAAAATATAATTAAATATGAATTACCTTAATGTTATCAAGCCAAAATAGGATATTCTCCTGGGGAAACTTCTTTATGCATCCCCAAAGATGAGTATAGTGGTTGCGCACCGTAGCATTGATGGCAACGTGAAAATCTCGGTCTGACCTGAAAAATAATTACAAATTAAAATGCAATAAAATAAAATGAAAGTAATTTAATCTATATTAGTATTAAATTACCTCGCATCGCGGAGGCTGATGTAGTGACGTGCAGACGGAAGTGGCACTAGAGGCGCTGGTGGTGATGGTGGTAAGTTCCGTGGCCGAGGAGCCAGGGCCTGAGAAGTAGAGGCTCCCAGGGCTTGAGAATTGGAGGCTCCCGTGGCCTGTAAACTCCCGGCATCCGCGGTTGATGGCACTGGAGTGGCCGGGTCGACTGGCAGGGCCTACCGCGTTGGAGACTCTGCTGGTGGGGGTGGGGGTGGTGGGAGTGTAGCCGCTCCAATGGCGGGAGGGAGCAGGAGTCATTTGGCCATGATCACGGCGACGACCATATCCGGGAGGGGTCGTTGCACCAATCATTATGAAATCTATTAATTTGCAAAATTTTATTCATTATATTTTGTATAAAGTAGTATTAAAAAATATTAAATTATATTATATTGATTATATTTTTTTGTATTATATATATATATATATATATTATATTGATGAGTTAGTATAAACTTTAATGTATTCTAAAATAATTTTTTATTATAAATTATATTAAATCAATTGTATTCTAAAATGTGCACTAAGATTTTGTTATTTTTTCTAAAATTGATACTATAACCTAATAAACCTCTAAAATGCATACATCTTTATCTTTACTAATATATAAAGCAAACTCTATCTTCACTAATAAATGACGATTACTTATACCGCAACACCAAATTATATTTTTTACCAAAATACCCTAAAAAATCCATGGTATTTACCCCTTCTCATCCAGTTTCAATTCTCCCATCAATAATCCACGTTTCCTCAAACACTCAACCCCATGTTTCTTCAAACTCAACTGAACTTCCTCAACACTCCCGGAGAAGAGCAAAAACTGTTCCGCACAACCAAAGCTTTCTTCTCACAAGTAGTGTTATTGAGAGCACAGTCAAGGTTCAAAACTCTTTTTTCTCTAATCTTTATTGCAGATTACCCAAAAAGAAATCCCTAGGCCTAGGTTTACAAACTACTCCAAATTCGCACTCTTCAATTTGCTCTCAAATTTGATTGTGCTTTCTGTGTTTGTTTTAGTAGAGGGAAATCGAGCATTTCGGCGGTGAGGGTGAAGTATTGTCTACCATGCACTGCTCTTCGCCAGTGGGTCTGCCTGATCTCCATTCTCAATTTGCCTTTGGTACAACCACTTGCTCCCAAATCTGATTTTTCTAATTGAAGATGTGCTTTGTGTGTTTGTTTTCTAGAGAGAAAAGCTGAGGCCTTTGTTGCTTTCATGGTGTCATTCGATCATCTCCAGAAACATGGACACTAATCTCATTGGAATTTTAGACAAAATAAATAGAAAGGAGCCTTTTTTTGTACTTGATTTTTTGAAACCCCTTACACTAGCCTATTATTTCGAAGCTGGCCATTTCAACTCTTGAAATATATGGCCTGAGCGACACATGTTAAATTAACTATAGGGATTTACATTGCCTATTGTTTGGAATGCTTCACTTTACTATTGTGTTGAAATTCCATTAAGAGTAATGGATTTTATCTTCCAGGTGGTGTATTTCTTTGCTTTAGTTTAGCAATTAAGCCCTCTTGCTTCACGAGTCAGTTCCAATTTTTGTTATTATTATTTACCTGTGGCTTCTGTTCAAGCTTAACGAAGCAAGTCCATGTTTTGTAGGAGTTGGAGAGTTATTAACATAAATGGGATTTTAGTTTTTGAAATGGCGTTGTTCTTTGTATTAAATTAGTAGCTTTCTTTGCTTAGTTCGTGGATTAGTGCATTCTGATATTCAGGTATTTTCATTATGCTTTCCTGTATTTAGATTTGTAAGGAGGGTTTTAGGGTTAAGATTTAGAGGAATATTGATTATTGGATTCCTTTCCTTGATTTCTTTTTTTTTTTTTTTTAATTAAAACCACCCGGAAGGTGGGGGGAGCTTTTCGGGGTCCCCGTCCCTTCTATATTAAAATCAAAAAAGGAGCCAATTTACAACAGGGAGAGCTACCTCCCTAAGATATCTAAAAAAACAGTAAACAAGGAGTACTACTCCCTTACAATTAAAGCGCCAAACATAAATGGGGAGTACTACTCCCTTACAAATGATAGGAACAAAAGACGCGTCATGGTTGGAGTAGATGTGTTGACTAGACAAAAAGGTTCTGTAGCATAGCCAATAGGCCCGAATGCATATCCAACCATGAAGCATACAAAATGAGATCCTGTAAACTATGCATTTGAAACCATGCAGAAACAGATATTGCAGCAGCATAGTACACAAAAACACAATGAATCCAATGGAAAATTCAGAAAGGCATAAGGTGGATGTCACAATGACAGTCAAAATGCAGCCACATTCAGTCATCGAGACAAAAGGAGACAAACAGGGAATGTACTGTACACAAAAACATTTAAAGTCCAAGATATCATCAATATGCACGTTAGACATGTATGTAACTAGTGTTGTTATTGCCCTTTTGTCTCAAGTAAGGAGTGCCAATAGAGTCTAAATGAATAATACCTGAAATCATCCCTCTGATGTGGTGTCCGTCCAGTATGTTGAGTTGACGTGCATTGCAGGCAAGGTTAGCAAAGAAATCAGCAGCTTGGTTACCCTCTCTAAAGATGTATGTGATATTAGTATTCAATTTCTTCATGAGACCACGAATTTTAATCAAGGAGTGTTGGAGGTACCACGGGCCACGGTGAGAGGAGGAGAGTAACTTGATAATTTACTGAGCATCAGTTTCAACCCATATGTGACAGTACCCCCTATCATCACAAAGTTGAAGACCTCTGAGAAGGGCACTAATTTCAGCTTGGTTATTCAAGGTAGTCCCCAGAGGTTCATAGAAGGCAAGGATAGGTGCCCCTGCATGGTCCCTCAGTATGCCCCCTGCCCCGGAGGGTCCTGGATTTCCTTTTGAGGCCCCATCTATGTTTAATTTGGGCCAGCCTTCTTGAGGTTTCCCCCAGCTGACAAGTTGAGCTCTTCTAGGGGGTGGAGAATGGTGTATGTTGATACCCAGCTGCAGGGCAGCAAGATGATCTCCGGTGATATGCTCAAGTTTAAAAAGTTTGGCCTGCTGAAGTCTTTTAAGGTGCTCAAGAGTTCTGAAGAGAATGGTATTATCTTTGAAAGGGACATTATCATGCTTGTTTTCGTTCCTAAGGCGCCATATGTTCCATAGAATGATAGGAGGCACTATGTCCCTGAGATGAGGTTGAGTAGAGTATCTCTGCTTCCAGGCAAGCAGGAAGGTAGTGATGTTGTTAGTGTGGGGGAGTTGGACCTGGAATTTGTTGGCCACATTATTCCAGATCTCCTGGGCACAGTTTCTATGAAGGAAGAGGTGAGGTATGGTTTCAATTGTCGCACAGCAGCAACATTGTGAGGCCAGAGAAATCCCTTTTCTTTGCAGCCTTTCATCCACCGGTAACCAATCATTCACAAGGCGCCAGGTGAAAATGGAAATTGAGGGAGTGAGAAGGGGGGACCAGAGAGTTTGGAATAGACGAATTATTGGTCTGACCTCCCTACTGAGTTGCCAGGCAGATTTAGAGGAGAAGGCTCCATTAGGTGAGGGTTTCCAACACATTGTATCATGGGAGTTAGAGGAGATGGGAACCGGCCTAATCAAGTTGACAAGGTGTTGAGGGAGGATGCCTTGAAGTTTATGGAGGTCCCAGTTTCCTTCTCTCCAGAATCTCTTGACTGGAGTGTGGTCAAACCACTCGGATTCCATGAGGTTGTGAAGGGACCCCTCAGGCAGCCACTAGTCGAGCCAGAAGGAGATGTGACCATCCCCGAGGCTCCAAAAGATGTTGTTATTAGTGAGGTGTCGAATTTTTCTAAGTCTTTTCCATATAGGGAGTCTTGGATGGAGACTCTAGCTAGGATAGGAGAGCAATCTCCAGAGTATTTCTAACGAGTAAACTGGGCCCAAAGGGAGCTATTAAGTCTCAGTCTCCACCACATTTTGTGAGAGAATGATGAAGTAACATCTCTGAGGTTACGAATGCCCAAACCACCCTCTTCAATAGGGAAGCAAACATTGTGCCACTTAGTCTAGTGGATTTTTCTTTGGGGTCCTAAGGCACCCCAGAAAAATTTAGCAAATAGTTGGTCAATTTTATGGATGATCCCTATGGGGGGATTGAGGACCTGGATCAGATAAAGGGGCATGGAAGAAAGAACGCTTTTAATGAGCTGGAGTCTGCCTCCGTAAGACAGGTGGCAGTGCTTCCACCCATTTATGCGGGATCTGATTTTATCAACCATCGGTTCAAAAAGAATTTTCTTTTTGTGTCCTTTATATAAAGGGGCACCCAAGTAGGTAATAGGGAGGGTTTTCATGTTAAATCCTGTGATGTATTTAATTCTGTGGGAGACAAGGTTGGCTTTTTTTTTCGGCACAAAGAAACTTTTGGAGTAGTTAATTTTTTTACCAGAGTGAGCTTCAAATTGTCTCAGAAAGTGCATCATCTGAGTGAGGCTAGATTCATGGCAATTAGTAAAGATAATAACATCATCAGCATAGGCTAGATGATTGATGGGGACATCACATCTGGTATGAAAAAGCATACCAGGATTATTGTCAAAGCGATGATTTAAGCCTCTTGAGAGGGCCTCAGCTGCAATGATGAAGAGAGCAGGGGATATAGGATCCCCTTGCCGGAGTCCTTGAGTGGATTTGAAGAAACCAGCGGGTTCACCGTTAATGAGGACAGTAAACCAGCAGTTCTCAATAGCATTTTTTATGAGAAGGATGAATCTATGGGGGAATCCATGAGCTGAAGGATTTGATACAGGAATGACCACCTAACTCTATCGTAAGCCTTGGACATATCAAGTTTGATGAGGAGATTGCCCTTTTTGGTGTTGAGGTCAAGATGGTGGACCATCTCTTGTGCCATTAGGATATTGTCTCCAATGGCCCTACCTGGGACAAAGCCACTTTGGGCAGGAGAAATGAGATCAGGGAGAAGATGTGAGAGTTTCAAATACAAGAGTTTGGATAGGATTTTGTTAGTGACATTGCAGAGGGAAATTGGCCTGAAATCACTCCAAGTTTGTGGGGATTCCACCTTGGGAAGGAGGACAATGGTAGTGGCAGTGAAGCTTCTAGGCATAGGGGTGCCACTGAAGAAGTCTATCACTGCCTCAAAGACATCCGGGGCAATAAATTCCCAACAGGATTGATAGAAGGAGGAAGGGAAGCCATCAGGTCCCGCAATGCTATCTTTATTAATGCTGAAAACAACATTTTTTATTTCCTCAGGAGAGGGGGTGAGAGGGAGGAGGTTAGAGGCCTCACTAGAGATAGTAGGAAACAAGAAAGGAGGTGTAATGTTAGAATTGGTGGAGGGGGTATCAGTTAGAAGTTGTTTAAAGAAGGAGGCAACAGAGTGTTTGATAAGGTTAGGTTCAGTAATGACAGACTGATCATCCTTGATTCTGGTGATTTTGGATTTAATTCTTTTTTCTTGACCAGAGAGTGGAAATACTTCGTATTTCTTTCTCCAGATTCAAGCCATTTGCAGGCACTTTTTTGGCGCCAGTAGTCAGATTCAAGGGTAAGGACATAGAGCAGGTCAGCATTGCATTTGTTCAGATGTGTGAGGTTATCAGCAGAGGGGTTACTGTCATAGAGTTTTTCAGCCTCTGTGGCTTTGTTCTTGGCCTGTTGGATATGATTGAAAATATTACCAAAAGTATGTTTATTCCAAGTTTTGAGGAGTTCTTTAGTCCTGTAAAGTTTTTGTTGAAGTTTGTACATGCCAGATCCTTGGATGGGGGAGCACCAGGATTGTTTGACAGTTTGAAGAAATGAAGGATGTCTAATCCACATATTTTGGAACCGAAAAGAGGATGGGCAAGTCTGAGTGGGGTTAGAAGCTGTGATTAGAAGAGGGTGGTGGTCAGATAGTCTTCTAGGAAGATGAGTGATTCTGGTGCAGGAGAAGAGTTCAGACCATTCTTGGGAGTAAAGGACCCTATCAAGTCGTTTCCATATTTTATTATTAGTCCAGGTAAAGGGTTCCCCTTCATAACCCCCATCAATAAGGTTAGTATCAAAATCATGTCATTAAAGTCTTCCATGGGGCCTACAAGGTTACTAGTTCCTCCCTGATTCTCATTCAGATGCAGAATAGTATTGAAGTCCCCCCCAACTAACCAAGGAGCATTGTTATGAGAGATGTTTTTTAGGTGATCCCATAGAATTCTTCTAGGAGTTCTATAACATGTGGCATAAATAAAAGAGCAGTAAAGATCTTCAGTCATATTGGTAACAGACACTTTAACATGCAGAAGTTGACTAGTATCCAACAGAACATGTACATTAACATGGAAAGAAGCAAAGCACCAAATTTTATTGTTAGAGTTAGCCACCACAGTTCTAAAACCAAATCTACTTGGAATAAACATACTTTTGGTACAAAGGGCTCAAGTAAAACCAATATGTGAGGTTTGTGTTCACTAATCATGTTGAAGAGGATGTTTTGCTTATCATCATTGCCAATACCTCTCACATTCCAAATTAGGAGTTTAATCATTAAAATTGCAGAGATGAAGATGAAGAGGATCTTGTATGTCTCTTAGGGAGAAGCTTAAGAGAAGACTTACCTCTGGTCCTCTTACCCTTGCTTGCAGTTTTTAGTGGATTCCTGGATATGGAGGTCTTCTTGGGATTTGTTCCGTTTGTGTTTAAGTGAGGAAGCAGAGTCCAACAGGAGTTGATCTTGTATGTCAATGGGTGTGGTTGTTTGTGATTGATCATATGACCCTTGTTCAGTGGCTGAGTTGATGATGTTTGTGTTGTGCTGCTCTATGCCCCTTGCTTCCTTGCCTTCAGTGCTATGTGTAGTATGAGTTAGATTGGGCTGGGCGTGCATTGGTGGATCCTCTTCCTCCAGGTTTTGGAGGTTCTGAAATCTGTTGAATAAAGGTGTGGAATCCTCTTCTTCTTCACCAACAGCTTCAGTTTCTTGTGATTCTGTAGTTCTATATGTGCTAGTATCACCCTTGTAAAGGGTTCCTGATCCTTCTATTTGAGTCTCCATGATGTCTGACTCTCCTTCCTCAAAGGACCAGGCTGGTGTGAATAGAAGTTGCCTGCTGTGTTTTGGTGTCTGAGCTGGTTGAGGCTCTCTATTTGGTGATGTTCCATTCTTGGAGCTGGTAAGGTCAAAGTGAGCAGCTTTATCACTGGGGCTTTTGCCTTGTTTGTTTAATTCCTTATCCCAATCTTTGTCAAATAACTCTGCAATGATGGGATCATCGTAGTTGAAGTTATCCTCATCACTAATCTCCACTGAAGCAGAAGGAACCTGTTGGTGACCCTGTATTGCTGAACTCACATATTTGTCATTGAGTCTTAGCAACTCCTTAGAAGGTGTTTCTATCCTTGTATCTTTTTTTGTCTAGTTGACTTTTTCTTGGTTGTCCTCAGTAAACATAACTTTCTTCCCCTTTTTCTTGGCAGTGTCATTGTTAACCATCTGGGTCTGATCTTCAGTTTCTGAGGCTTGATTGTCCAGTGGTTCAGTGTTGGCTTCAGTTCTGGTTGTGTCTGTTTTGGTCTTGGAGAGGCAAGTGTTATAGTCATGGCCAAGGTGCTTACAATAAGAGCAATAAAGGGGACAGTTTTCATACAGAACAGGTTGCCTAATGGTGTGTTCTTCATCTTCAAGGTAGATGACCGGGATACGGGGAGCTATAAGATCAAGCTCCACACAAACTCTAGCAAGACTAGGTCTGGATAAATCTGCAGTAGGCTCATCCATCCGAAGGGGTTTCCCAATTAGGCTAGCAATACCAAACAAGGCACCTTTTCAAAGAAGTGGCATGGCAGTTCTGGAAACTTAATCCAACCGGGGCTATAGGGGATTCAATTTGGGGATTAAAGGAGGGGGTCCATTTAAACACTCTCATCGGAAAGTTGTCAAACATCCACTCGCCCCTTAATCATAGTCTAGAAAAATCTTCTTCGTGCGACAGACGTATTAACACATGTTTCAGATTTATTGCCCAACATTCACAGAACCTCTCAGCCCTAGCTTCTGTCGAAGGCAATTTAAGTTTGGAAGACCGTGTGAGAACTTACCAATTAGGGAAAACTTCAGCCTCTCCGAAAGCTTTGCAATTTCCTCTTTAGAAAATTTCAAACCAGGATCTCCTTTGTGTGTTGTAGCAGTGCCCATTTGAGGGAGATCTTCGTTGTGGAATGACTTCTTGGCAGCCCTATCTGGGTCATGTGGGAAATGGGAGGCGATGGGGTGTTGGACGATGGAGGAATAGGATTTCTTGGCCAGTGTGGGTGAGGGTTGAGGAAAAGGCTGAGGTGGAGGCGGAGGTTGGGGGTTGGGTTGAGGAAGAGAAGGGGGATGTGGGTCAGCCATGAGAAGGCCGGGCTGAGGTAGGGTTCCGGCAAGGGTGTATGCGATTCAGGGTAACGATCAAAAAAATCAGAGAGAATTTTCTAGAGAGAGAAATATTGGTTCAGAAGACTTTCTTAGTCCTGGTATATTGTTTGAAAAGACATCAATTCATTCCTTTCCTTGATTTCTTGATTGAACGGACTTTCTATAGCTTTTAGTATCTTTTCTTGGATTTAATGTGAAGTTGATATTTTGTTTGTTATAGTACTTCCAACTGTTGACTTCTTTTTCAAGCTTTTATAATTTCCTGTAGCATATGGCAGTGGCTATGTTGCTCTAGCTTTCTTTTTGTTTTCCTTGTCTCACTTACTATGGAGTATGGATGGTGGAAGAGAGATAACTTACTTAAGTTCTCGGTATGCCCTTTCATGAAAATTATGTCTATTAAAATTGTTGTTATCATAACAATTTTAGAAGTACAAGGTTCTTAGGTGTTATTCGATGGCTTTAATTGGAATCTTTACTTATTTTGTTTGGAATGGATCCTATTTAGATTTGTTTTTACCTGATAGTGTTAATTGAAACTAAATATCTATAAGTGGTTGGACCTAATCCTGTAGATTTTTGTTTTGTGATCTTCTTTCACTTAGATTTCAAATAGCCGAGCAGTACGATACCGCTAAAGTGGAATGTTGAACTGTCACCCATATGAAGAAAAGTTGTAATGGTGAAACAAGAACGGAGGTAAAAACTCAAAGCACGTGATGAAGTAAAAAACTTAAAGCACGTGATGAAGTTAAAAACTTAAAGCACATGATGAAGTCATTTTTTGGTTAAGGCAATTATACGGACACTTTTAGTTGGTGCTTTTGAAAGAACAAGAAAAGGTTTGGTTAGAAAAGATTTCATTTTTGGTCGTGAGATGTGTACACAAAGAATGCGGTGTTCAAGGAAATTTTTTGCAAAGTTAAAATCTTCTCACTCATAACTAAAGATACTATTCAATAATTTTTTCATGTTTATAAAATATTATTATGAATTGTATTTCTAACGTTTTTTCCTATTTATGCAGGTGAATTCGGCAGGAATCAAGTACAACTAAAATTGGACCGATTCATGAAATAAGAATTTAATGTATTAATTTTCACTTTAGTTCCTAGATCTCTACCGTCTTTTATTTCCTATGATCTTTTTTGTAAGAACGACTATCTTATAGAACCTTTTTTTGTGCCATGTGTATTGCTTTATTTAATCAATTTAATAAATATGGATAAGTCTCGCGTTGCATCAAATAAAATTATATACGCGGAAACCGCGTGGCACTGTTGCTAGTTTCCACTAAAATATCCTTAGTAGTATGTATAAAATTTCCCTAAAAATTCACATATTTTACAGAAAATTTATAAAATTCATAGAAATGTACACAATTTACAAAATTTACAGAAATTCCCTAAATTTTCTAAAATTCCTTAAAAATCCCAAAATTTTCCTAAAATTTCATAAAAATTCACATACTTTTTACAAAAAGTTTACAAAATTTATAGAAATGTACATAATTTACAAAATTTACATAAATGTTCCTAAAATTCCCTAATAATCCCTAAATTCCCTAAAAAATCACACAATTTTATAAATTTATAGAAATTACAGAAAATTCCTAAAACTACATTTTCAACAAATTTCAAAAAAATACATACATTTTCAAAAAATTCCCTAAAATAACATAATTTACAATATAATTACAGTAAATTTCCTAAAACTACATTTCCAACAAATTGCAGAAAATTACATACATTTTCATAAAATTCTATAAAATTATAGAATTTACAATAATATTACAGAAAAATCCCTAAAACTACATTTTCAACAAATTACAGAAAATTACATACATTACCAAAAAATTACAGAATTTACAATAAATTTTCAGAAAATTACATACATTTCCAGAAAATTACAGAAATACCTAAAATTACAAAAAAATTATATAAATTCGATAAATACCTAATACTACAGAAAATTACATACATTTCCAAAAATTACAAAAAAATCCATAACAGTTATATAAATCCCATAATTTATCACAAAATTACATACATTTACAAAATGTACAAATGCACAGAAATTTCATATAATACCAAAAAATAACGAAAATTACCAAAATTACCAAATAATACAGAAAATTACCAAAAACTACAGAAAAATTTACAAAAATTACATAAATTTTAAACGGACTTACCTGTTTGGTGGAAGTGGAGGAGATGCAGCGTCAGGTACAGGTGGTGGTGGAGCAGGTGGCGGAGGCGAGCTTGGTGGTGGTGGTGGTGGAAGCGAGCTTGGTGGTGGAGGAGAGCTTGGTGGTGCGGCGAGGGAGGCGGAGGCGGCATCGGAGTAGGAGAGGTGGATCGAACACGGGAGAGAGAGAGAGAGAGAGAGAGAGAGAGAGAGAGAGAGAGAGAGAGAGAGAGAGAATTATGAAAAGGGGGTTTAGGTTGGAGATGAAAAATCTGCTAAGTGCTGAATATATACTAAAAATTCTGAAACGGCTTTTAGGGCGTTACAAACGGAGTTAAAAAACTTCAAGTAGAATGTAAAGTCGTCCCAAAGAGAGTTACAAAACTAAAAATAGTATGTACGACCATTACAAAAGGAGGTACAAAACTTAATGTAGTATGTAGAGCCGCTACAAAACCCACTACAAACGATATGTTGTATAACTATCCTAGTGCAGATGATATTGTTTTATTATTCTGCTTAAAAAGCCATTACAAGGGACGTCGCAAAATAGAAATTCTTTAGCAAAAAAATTCAATAACAATTATTAAAAACTCGTTCTAGGCACGATAATGTTGAAGAAAAGTATACAAGGTGTGCAATTGCACAAAGAAAACACAAAACATTTGTAATTGAGATTGATACGTATTTACAATTTCAAATAACTTTCTATAGTAATAACTGTTAGTATTCCACTGATATAACTATCATGTAATATTGTTGTACTGCATCACATAATCAAACTATCAAAATCGAGATCTAACCGTTAGATATGATCAACCAATAAAATAATGCATTACGTGAAGTTTTGTACATATTTGGTTCACAGATGTCGAGATATCGTATCTAGAACGTAAAATTATTCTTTTAATTTGATGCATCATTAAATCAGGCCATGTGATTTACAATCAGACCGTCAGATGATCAAATAGTTATTGTACAATATATTTAAGTTTGGTGTGGATGGAGTGCACAGATTTTAAGATATCGTACCTTGAAACCATATTTTTGAAAATATAAACACAAATTGTAACCACTTTTGAAATGATTCATTATACTAGATATTTGGAACGACTTTTCCTACAATATCTTTGACATTCTTTTGAAATTTGGACTCCCCCCAAATTTTATCATTTATCCGCCAAAGGAATTATTTCAACCGGCTTTTGTAACGGACATCTAATAAAGCCGCTCCAAATTTTTAACTCTCACTAAAATTCCAATTGGCGTGAAAAGAGCCGCCAATTATTTTGCATTTTGTAACGACTTTGTAATAGACGTTATTAAATAAGGCTGTTCCAAATTATAATATTCAAAATAAATTTTGAAAAAATATAAACTGATTCATAAAATTATAGAAACTTTTGTTTTTCATTACAAAACACTCGAAAGATGGAATTTCATCTTTATCAGTCTCGTAGTCCCTGAAACTATCTTCATCTTCTTCAATATCCGTGTCACCCTAGGCCGTTTGAGATGTTCCAGCACCTTGGGGCAACTTCAAGGACAAGTATGTCTTCATCTGGCTAATACTTCGTCAGGGTATGCACCGCTTTAGGCATCGTGTTCGGTCTTCGTTCGTCCAATTCAAGCTCTAGCCGGTTACATATAGTTTTCAAGTCTTTGTGTGTATTCAGATTGTCTTTTGTTTTCCCCATCACATCCATCACGATGTTGAATATGTTGTCAAACACATTTTTCTAAATGTGCATGACATCAAGGTTGTGCCGTATCAGATGCGTTGACCAGTATGGAAGATCCCAAAAGATGATTTTCTTCGTCCACTTGTGGACAATACGATATCTTGGTGGGAATGTCATAGGTCTTTCGACAGCAGGACTGAATTCTGCTACCTAATGAATCTGCTCTCCAATCAGCCGCAGGCGTGCAATCTTTCTTTCAACTCGATTTCTGGTGAAGGCTTTCTAGTTCCTGTGGTAACGATGGTCCATGGGGAGAAATTGTCTGTGGCAGTCAAACTAGCACGCCTTCCTACCGTACTGCACATGGAATGCCCGTGTGTCATCCATACAAACTGAACACCCCATAATACCAGCGGTACTCCATCTAGGCGCCATCCCATAAGCAGGTAGGTCGTTCACGATCCACATCAATGTTGGGTGCATCATGAATGCTTGGTTGGTGGCATTGTCGTGCATCCGTATGTCCACATGCCATAATTGTAAAAGCTCCCCAATCAAAGGCTCCAAATACACATCGATCAGACGCTTTGGATTTGACGAGCCAACATGAGTAAGTTGTACCATACTGTCTATGTGACGCAAACCCATCTGTGCACAGCCCCAGCCTAACATTATGGGGCTTCAATGCAAAGTCGGGATATGTCTGGTCGAAATGCCTCCAAGACTCTAAATCGGAAGGATGACACATGTAACCCTCCTTTGTCTAATGTGTGGCATGCTACGTCATGTGCTCAGCAGTCGCTATCGAAGCATACAACCTGCGCAGTCAGGGAGTAAGCGGCAGGTACCTAAGAACAGTATAAGGGGACACATACCATTATTTTGTAACGGCTTTTCACATACCATTATTTTGTAACGATCGTAGCAACGTTTATTCCTACGGACACAATGTAAATTCCTTCCATCTAAAATTGTGACCTCATCAAACTACTTCCATTCCACGTTTGTTACAAAGGCCGTTGATATTGGAATGGCCTTGTGGCCGTTAAAAAAAAAAATCGTTCTAAATCCCATATTTTTTTGTAGTATTACAGAAAAAAAAAATTCAAACATTTATTTCTTTCTCATCCAATAAGATTCTATATTTTCTAACGTTAATTCTTCTTAAAGTGTCTTGTTTCTCGTCTGAGGAGGATTATCGTTGGTTCTATCATGTATTGTACTTGGTCATTGTTGCATGATCTTCTTTCCTTTTTGTTGTTTGTTCTTTTTGTTTTAGTTCATTATCTTGTTTTCCTTGTTTAACTTTGATTGTTATTTATTTGTTCATTAGTTTTGTTCTTTTGTTGGTGGCCTTCTAATTTTGTTTCTTCTCGTGTCAGCATAATCTTTTTATCTTTGTGTCAAGGGGTTTATTATTCAGTTTCTAGTTGGGGATTTTAGGGTTTTCTGATCATCATTGTGTTTTTCTTGGATTTTGGTGTAGGTGGTTGATTATTCGCAGTTGTCGTCGGAGTACTTTAGGGGGTCTGTACGGTGTGGGTCTCGATAACGTGGGATATGAATTTGAGTATGGATCATTTGGGTAATCGTTAGTGCTTACAGAGGAGGAGGAGACCGGTTTAGTGCTACTTCAGTTAGCATGGTCGGGGTCTCCAGGCTTCGATGGTGTTTTCCTTGTGGGGCGTCTACTTTCAACTCGGATGTATCGGTTAGACATGTTTCGTAGTATATGTCAAGCATTATGAAACTAGTACATGAGTTTGAGCTGTGGGTTGTTTAGGATAATAGATTTTTGTTGCGTTTTAGTTACGTTGTGGACTTAAATCGTGCTTCGGATTGGTGCCCCTGGACCTTTGATAAGATATGCATGGACTGTTAGAATAAGTGACCAGAAAGTCAATAGGTTTGGCGTTTCATAACTTATTTGACCACTTGATGTAAATGTAATATTATGTGATGAATAAAATGAGTGTTCGTCACCAATGGTACCTTCTTTGTTGCGCTCATTTCATACATGTTAAAACGGTGTTTTACTTATATCGCAACAAAGCCCACAGACCACGATTAACAACTCATGCAGTTGGGCCACACATTGGATGGTGGTCATGAAATCAACTAATTAAGAGTTGGGTCTGAAACGTTCCAAGTCGAGGACCTCGAGACAGGGCATCGAGAGTCCTATAGAGACTTGCATCAAGAGTCGTGTTCATTGGATGAGTGTTGTGTTTCATTGGCGACAGGCGTGGGACGCTTACACGATCTTGATGGGTTGGTCGATTAGAGTTGGGCCGACTGGACTGACTCGCGGGATCATCATATGGAAGCCTTGGAGTCTTGGTTGGTATGATTAATTTTCCGGGTTCTGATAGTACGGGAGTAGTCCTCAGACTTGAGGAACCATGGCAGTCACGTGCATAGGATGGCTGTATCTTGGATCTGGCGAGAGGTGATCATTCTGTAAAATGATCATTATAAGCCTTGTCCAGTGCAGTCAGAATGTGTAGCGAGGACGGTGGGTTCTAAGAAGAGGATCCGTCCCCTGTCAGTATATGACAGAGGTATCTCCTATGCACTCGGAGACACATTAATGCTGTTAAAATCTATGGCCACAGTGGTTGATCGAGCAGGGAATGGTTCCCTGTGTCGACGCAATGAGGCATGCGTAGTCTCGAGTATTAAGCATAGATGCCTAGTCAAGGATGGGAACGGATGCCCAATTCCATACCCTAGACTAAGGCCGGGAGACGGTAGAGGAAGGACCGTACCTAAATGGTCACACCAACATTCACCTAGTCTCTAGTGCCATGGACCGTTGCTAGACGGCCACCCATGGTAACGGGCCCTTGTAGGACACGGGCCCAAATCTAGCTGAGGGTGAACCTAAAGGGTCACACAAAAATCACCGAGAAGCTTAATAGATTGACTTGGAGTCAATCTCGAAGGATAAGTAAGTAATTGGATTACTTAAGGGAATGTCCATTAGATGGACGGGCCGATATTGTATCGGACCCTCGTTGAATCGGTAAATAGGATTTATCGATTAAATATGGAAAGTTGAGATGTTGGATCTTTTGATTGGATTGAAAGATCAACGGGAATTATTTAAGTGGACATTAAATTGGATTTAATTTTGGGTTCGTCGTAATTGAATTACAGTAAAACCCGGTCCGTTAAATTTTGACCCGAGAGGAGGATTTATTCCTATTTTGGAATCGGAAGAAGTTGGACTTCTTTCCTAAATAAGCATGACCGAAAATGCTACCTTGGAGGGAGCAAATTTGGCCATGTTGGATGCGAGGTGGTAGTTGACTTGTCTCTTTTGGTAAGAGACAAATCAACTCCAATCAAGCCCTTCTCTTTTGGTATGATTAGATCATACCTTAAAAGTTGGTAGGCTTGATTGAAGAACTAATGGTTATTGATTGGGATGTATCTAGACATCCTAGGATGAACCTAGACACATTCCAATAATAATATTAATTATGTATATATATGAGTATATACTAACACCTTATGCATGAGATTAATAATTCATCTTTCCTAGGAAAATAAGAACAAAATCGGCCACTCTCCTCTCTCCATACTCTTGGCCCTCTCTCCCTCTCTCACTAGTGTTCTTCATTTGATCTTGGATCAAAAAGGAAGAACAAAGTAACTTTAAGAAGAACACTAGTCCATAGTGTTTGTCTTCTTAAACCGATTCCTTCTAAACCCGTTTTCTTCTAGCAAAGAGAACGTGAGTTTCTTCCGGTGTGGTGTGGATCACCTTTGGACAGTTCATACATTCGAACTTGGTGAACATTCCGAAGAAGGAACAAAGCAAGCAACCGTGCACACGTGAAAACTACGAAGGTAACGATTTATTACGCTTTCATTGTTTTTATTTCATCTATGCCATATGTACAATGTGCGCTTTATGTTGATACATCCTACATCGGACGCCCGGTTGAGCACCCAAGGGTACACCCCTTGGGATTTATTTGTTTAAATTTACGTATTATTTCATGCTTCTCGCTTCCGCTCACGGGCAGATCCGCTTGTCCTTCAACTGCCTTCCCGTATGATGAATTGTGAGGTGGCGGAATTAATTGGTAATAGATTGGGAACTTTTGTTGATTCTGATCATGAACAAGCTCATTGGTCGTGGGGCTCATCTGTTCATATTAGGGTGTCGTTAGATGTTACTACACCGTTGAAATATTTTCATAAATCCATTTGTTATCTGGGGAGGAAATTGTGGTCACATTTACATAAGAGTGTCTTCCTAACTTTTGTTATAGTTGTTGGATATTGGGTCATATTGCTTGAGATTGTGATCATCGTTTCTCGGAGGATTCTTCATCGGTCTCCCATAAAGAAAACCAATACATGCATGGTTGTGTGGATACAGGTGTAAGTCGTCGTCTAATTAGTGCTATATCACGAGGGGTAAATTGGGTGGGAATATTGTGAGTGGTCGGTTAAGTGCTCTTGTGAGGGGTCGTCGAGGTGTTGCAATTTTTGAAACGGTAGGGTTGGGTGTTGCGTCTCGGGGTGGTGAGCGGTGGTCTTCGGGGGCCGCAGAAGTGGTGGCTCCGATGGGAGCTGGGAAGGATGGGAGAGGGGTAGTTAATTTTCGAACATGGGGGAGTGGGACGATTCAGGTTGGATGAGGTGTTAATGTTCGAGTGTTGATCAGGGGGTGCTGGATCAGAGAGAATTGGGTGGTCTAGTTCAGGGTGTGGTCAGGGGTTTAGGGCTGAGCGGGTTTGGTGATGTGAGCCCCCCCAATGGGCCACAGTGGCGTTCGAGGGTTGTGGGGTTAGGTGGGTCAGGTGAAGTGGACTTTATTGGGTTGGGGGTTTCTAGGCCGGAGTGGGTTGGAGGAGTTTGGGCCACAGTGGGTTGGGTGTTGCTGGGCCTTCTTTATCTCCTTAGCCTTGTTTGTCAAGGAGTAGTCCAACTAATCCTAAGTATATAATTCATAGGGGTGAAGCCCAAGTCCAGCTTATTTCTTCTAACAAAGTTATTTGTGATTTTCTTTCTCCCACGTGTTCTCCTAAACTCTCAGCCAGAGTCTTCTTCCCCATCTCTCGTTGTTGATGTTGTTTTCTCAGGTGGATGTTAATGTTGTCTCAGGGCCGACTATTTTTAATGTTAGAGCTTTGAATAGGGGTAAGTTTACGAGGGCTTTGCCGAAGGTTACAGGTAGGCGAGAGAGTGTTCTTCATAAGCGGAAGAGGGATCCAAGTCAGGCGGAGCTGGTTAAAAGAAAAGGGGTCTTCATCTTCTTCTTTGGTGGTGTCAGCACGTATGGCGGAGGTTGCTCAGCAACCCGCCGATCGCCATGATTTGCTTCTCTTGGGACTATCGAGGTTTTGGGGTTACCTGGACAGTTCATATGCTTGTCAAATATGTTCGGCAATATAATCTTTCTTCGGTGTTGTGGACTGAAGAGGCTCGAGTCAGTTCGTCAGAGGTTAGGTATGTTGGGTATCTATGTGTCGCCCGTGGGTTAAGAGGGTGGTCTTGCTTGTTGTGGGATAAAGAGGTGGTTGTACAACTGAGGTCTAATTATTCGCTTAATCATATAGACGTTGATGTTTTCTCTTTTGATGCTTCAACGAATTGGTGGTTTACTGGGTTCTTTGGAGACCCGGATTTGTCTAAGTGTCGGAATTGTTGGGAAAAGCTTGTTGGTTTTAGTTTGCAATGAACATCCTCGTCGATTTGTGTTGGTGAAGTATGAAGATATTGTATCAGAAGGAGAAGACCGGCTCTCATAGACCACTTTGGAAACTTTCTGATTTTTGTTCAGCTTTGGATAGGAGTGGGCTGATTGATTGGGGCTTTCAGGGGTTTAAATTTACGCGGTGTAATCGGCTTCAAACTCCGAATACGATTTGCAAATGGCTGGATAGGGCGTGCTACTGTGAGTTGGCGTAGTCGATCCCCGGATACTACTGTGACTCATTTAGGTTTTACTGCTTCTGACCATATGCCCCTTTGTTAATTGATACTCAATGGATTTAGGTTTGAGGCGAGGTGGCTCAAGGTATTTGGGTGCCATCAGACCATTCAAGAGGCATGGTCTAATATTGCAGGTGATGTAGATTGTCATACGACTTTGGTGCAGGGGATTCGTTCTTGTCCTGTTGGACTGTTCCAGTGACTCGTGTTCATGTTCAGAATTCGAGAAAATCTATATCTATCTATATTCTATATAAATGTGTGAATACTCAAATTGTTTGTTCTCTATCGTGAAAAGATAAATATACCCTCATTTAAATATTATTAATTATTATATTACAGATTCTAAAATTTTTAACAATTTAGAATTCTAAACATTCTAAACCTCCATATAAATTTAGGCTAAAAAAATCTAAATCGTGAATCATGAATAAATCCAATTACACAGAATTTTAATAACATGCTTCTAATCGTGAATCATGAATGAGCCTAATTATACAACCTGTCACGCAATAAATTTTAATAACATTCACAGAAAATTATATTATAAAATCAGTTATAGAAAAAATAAAATTCAATAAGAAAAATGTTTAAGAGTCTTAATTACTTTAAACTACTTAGAGAATGAATAACATATTCAACAAAAAGAAATTAATATTCCAAATAATATTTCAACACAATTACTTTGCTAGAAGAAATTTTAATAATATTAAAAAAGTTTTCATTTACCATGACACATTAAAATTTAAAATAAACTACACATGAATAATATATAAAATACTAATCTAAACTTATATATATACA
This sequence comes from Sesamum alatum, assembly GCA_034509735.1. NCBI lineage: Eukaryota > Viridiplantae > Streptophyta > Magnoliopsida > Lamiales > Pedaliaceae > Sesamum > Sesamum alatum. The sequence continues at coordinate 8,194,023 of JACGWO010000007.1, read as the reverse complement.
ATAATGAATAAATATCAAAATTTAATTATAAATTAAAATTGATTTATGGATATGATATTATTAAATTGAAATTATTTGTGAAAATTCAACTATTGAGTGAATCTCTTAGTACTTGATGTTTTTTAGTATTAGATAATCTTGAATAAATAGTAATATAATAAATAATTAAATTTAATACCTTATCTTATTAAGTAGTAAATTAACTAACATAATATTAGGTCCTAACGAGACATATATAACTATTTTTATGTTTTAAAAGGTGCATAAAAGTTGTAACATTTGGTCCCTTTCTATTATTAAACACTTGACGCCCTCATGGCATTTTCTTTTGAATCCAGAGGGAAAGGTGTTGTGAAACCGAAATTGCTCCTTTTAATATTTACGGGACCGAAAGTGAGAACTGCAAAATCAATGGACCAAATTAAAATGGAAAGGATCTAAGTTACAGACTGAAACATGCTATTTCCCTTTATGAAAATAAGAAAAGTCAAATGGTGAGTGTTAACACAATAATCATTAAAAGTATAAAATTTTAAAGAAATTTTATACTGACACATTAGTACAATTACATGTTAAGAAAATTAATAAATTTTTAGAATAAACATAGTATAATAAAATAATAAATAAAAACTGAGTTAATTATTTTGAAATTAGAAAGAAAGATGATAAATCAATAAGCCAATGAGATTAATATATTTTTTCAGTTATAAATTTATAAAAATAATTTAAAAGTTCAAAAATATGAGTACTAAAGAGAATAAAAATTGATATAAGAATAGGATACTATTAAATTGAAATTGCTTATGAAAATTCAACTATTGAGTGAATCTCTTTGCACTTGATTTTTTTAGTATTAGATAATCTTGAATGTTTTATTTTTACATCTATTGTTTTTTTTTTATAAAGGTGAAAGATAAAATTTTATACAATAATATTTCAAAATTTAGAAGCCAATAAAGCATGTAAATAATGCTTTGACAATATGAAAAAGTTGATACTGAAATATGATTAACATACATTATAGGATCTTACAATACAAATATGGTACTATGGTCCAATTTGATTATAGTTTTATAACAATAGTCAATAAATAATTAGTTTGTAATAGTGTCAATAAATTAAAAATAAATGGCATTCAAATATAGTAATAAAAGAAAACACACAACACATACATACAAAGTGTAACAAAAAATAAAATAAAATTAAACAACATAAAATAGGCATAATAAAACCTAAAATAAAGTTGATCAATTTATTTTATTAACTTGGAATTTCTTCTATCCAAGATAAGGAGTTTTGACTAATTATTTTTTTTTTTAATATTAATTTTTTGAATATCATTATTTTATATTTTAATATCAATTGGTTTGATACGATAATAAAATAATTATTAGTGAATATACGTAATAAAAAATTTCAGTTTTGGGGAATATCTTTTCATTCAATAGTACCAACTAAATTTAGAAAGTGAATTAGAAATAATAGAATTGAATAGTTTTTTTATCAATTTAAATAATTATTATCAATTTGTCAATATAATTGTATAATACTAATGTTTCAATAAAAAAATATGAACAATATTATAAACTTAATATAAATAATATATTTACTTTTAAAAATATATTAGTACACGTGCAATGTACCTCATGCTTTCTAGTAGATTAAAAAGTTCGAAACCCGTTTATAGCTAATTCTAGCGCTCTCCACTTATTTTGACCAAGAGTTTTTTTTTTTTTTTTTTTTTAGCAGGATTTATGATTATATAGCGCTCATTTTGGGCATTTAATTAGAACAAGTAAATTTTTAACAATTTTCCTTATTCACTTTAGGTTCCACTAGATAAGATCGATCTCACTTTTGGTCTCCTATTTTACGGGGTCGACACTTTTAGTCCTAAAATCCTAAAATTTTGATACTATTGAACCCGTGCCGTTAAATATTAATGGCAAAGGGTCATGTATCGTTAGTCAATGGTTGTTGACCTGATCAATATATCCCCAAATTATATTTTACCCCTCTATATTTTTTAGAACAGGCTAAAAAATCCCCAATTTTTTTTAAAACTTGGCTAAAATCTCTCGTATTTTTAAAAGGTCCCTGTTTAGACTAAATTTGATTGCAATATCGTTTTTTGGTCTTATAAAATCACCCCTTTTATTTTGATGTTATTTTTTGTGGGTTTTTTTTTTTTTTTGTATTTTTGTCCCTCATAAAAAAATAAATAATTTTGTTCTTAAATATATTTATTTAAATACTAAAATACCACAAAAGTATATCAATTTTTATTTTTTTATAATTTAAATAAAAAAATTAAAATAGAATCATATAAAAAATTATTATATTAAAATTTATTTTTCAAATTTTAATTATCTATATGAAGATTATTAATAAATAATAATAAATTTATATTATGGACTAATTTAGATTATTATTTAATTTAGAATACTTAAATAATTCATATTATTTATTATAAATAATATTTAAAAAATTATACATTATAAAAATAAATTATTATTAGAAAAATAAATTTATTAAAATTAACCCCTACCGACCACCTCCTCCCACACCCCTCCGTCGTGGTCGCCCAAACTTCAGCACTGGTCGGCAGCGAAGGGGGTCTGGTGCTTGGGATGGGTGGGTAGGTGTCTACTTTTAGTAAAATTTATTTCTTTAATAATAATTTTATTTTTATAATATATAATTTTTAAAGTTTTTCAAAAATAAGGAACTAATTTTAAATTTTGAAATAAAAATAATTGAAGAAAGTATTAAAAATTTATTTTAAATATGTATGGTTGTAATTTAATTTTAAATATTGTTTATAATAAAATATAATTTATTTAAATTTATTGAAATTAAATAATAATATATAATTATTATAATTGATTAATATTCATATTTGTATAGATATTTAAATTTGGAAAATTAACTTTTATATTAATCTTTTATGTGATTTTAATTATTATTTTAATTGAAAGTGCAAAAGATTGAAAATTTGATATAATTTTCTCGTATTTGATATTTAAATAAATATATTTAAGAAATAATTATTTATCTTTTTAGGAGGGAGAAATATAAAAAAAATCATAGAAAATAATTTGAAAATAAAAGAAACAAACGAGGGTGGATTTATAAAATAAAAAATTCTATTTTGGTCAAATTGAGTTCTAATAGAAATTTATCCAAAACACGAACGATTTTAGCCATTTTTAAAATACAGGGGGGTTAAATTTTTTAAAAAATATAGGGGTGTAAAATAGAATTTGGCCATTTATTGATTAGGTCAACAACCATTGACTAATGGACATGACGTTTTTCTGTTAACATTTAACGCCATAGGACCAAAAGTGTTAAAATCTTAGGGTTTTGGGACTACAAGTGTCGAACCCGTAAAGTGGGGGACCAAAAATGAGAACAATCTTATCTAATGGGAGAAAAAGTGCGATTTTGTCTTTTCCTTATTTCACAGGGGGTGTTATGCAATTTTCCTCATTTTATAATTACAAAAGTTCGGTTGTTATGACTATTATTATTTAATTATATCATAGTTTTGTAGATATATAAGACATGGTCTCGGAATAATCTACGGGATTATTGAGTGATTGTCATAAATCATGACCTGGAATCTAATATTCTGTGTTAATACCTTTTATTTATTTTATTTTGTTGAAGCAATTTGCTTTAATAATATATAAATCCTCTCGACTTCTCACGAATTTCCTTACCTACTTCTTGTGTTAAATGAATAATTATAGCTATGAACTCACGTACGTTATACATTTACCAATTCATATTGCGGTGAAAGGAACGTTTCCGCGTATTTTTCGAAAGTCAGCTAGACGACTTATCGTCGTTTTTTTATAAAACAAATTGACGTTTTTGTTTTTTGACCATGTTTTGTTGATTCAATTTAATTAACAATTACATTTAAAGCTCCGAAGTGATGGCATGTTTACACAAATCACTTATTCTCTTGAATAATTAAACATACGCTTACTAGAAATATCAACATCATTTACACAAATGACCGCTGCTTCTTGGAAATTACACATACACTCTAAAAAACGTCAATATCATTACACAAACTATTCATATTTTTTCGCTATAAGGAGTGATTTTTATAATTATACAAAAAATAGGGGTGATTTGTATAAATAAATTATGGATTAGGGGTGTAAATATAATTTTCCTTTAATTAATTAACTGTAATAACACATCCATCTATCTACGTCACTGTTGACAGGTTCAACATGGTTATATTATGTACTAATTACTATGTAAGAGTGATGTAGCCGGAAAGACAAAATGTAACTAGTTGAATTATAATTATATACCAATCATATTTTAGCCCATTGATTATAAAAGTTCAGTTCCCATAATTTAGTTTGAGGGTATGGGTTTGAATTTCACTTAACGTATGAATATTTATCTTATTTTTATATAATTGTATTATAATTTAATATTTCATAATATTAGTTATATTAATATCTTAATTGAATTGATTTATTTCTCCATTACTCAATTTACTATGCATATCTACACTATGCATGACTTGCAATTTACCTATTTATCACTGGTAAAACTGTAATTCTTATGACTATTCTTAAAGTAAATTTTATTAAGAAAAATAAATATACTTTTAGTTTATAAATGTAATTTATCTTATTTTAGCCCATTGATTATAAAAGTTCAGTTCCCATAATTTAGTTTGAGGGTATGGGTTTGAATTCCATTGAACGTATGGATATTTATCTTATTTTTATATAATTTTATTATAATTTAATATTTCATAATTTTAGTTATACTAAAAAGCATGACGTACGATGCATGTGTACAAATATATTTTTAGGAGTAAATATATCATTTATGTTAAGTTCATGATACTATTCATATTTTTTTCATTGAAACATTAGTATTTTATAATTTTATTTTCGAAAAAATTGATAATAATTATTTAAATTGATAAGGAAATATTCAATTCTATAAATTGTAATTCATTTTCTAAATTTAATTGGTACTATTGAATAAAAATATATTTTTCAAAATTGAAATTTTCTATTTCGTATATTCACTAATGATTATTTCATTATTATGTATCAAACCAATTAATATGAAAATATAAAATAATGATATTAAAAAAATTAATATTAAACTAAAAATAATTAGCAAAGCTCCTTAACTTGGATAGAACAAATTTCAATTTAATAAAATAAATTGATCAATTTTATTTGTAGGTTTTATTATGCCTATTTTTTATTGTTTAATTTTGTTTTATGTTTTGTTATATTTTGTATGTGTGTTGTATGATTTCCTTTACTACTATATTTTAATGTCATTTATTTTTAATTTATCGACACTATTACAAATTAATTATTTATTGACTATTGTTATAAAACTATAATCCAATTGGACCATAGTACCAATATTTGTATTGTAAGATCCTATAATGTATGTTAATCATATTTCAGTATCAACTTTTTTATATTTTCAAAGCATTATTTATATGCTTCATTAGCTTCTAAATTTTAAAATTTTATTGTATAAAATTTTATTTTTCACCTTTATAAAGAAACAATAGACGTAAAAGTAAAACATTCAAGATTATCTAATACTTAAAAAACCAAATGCTAAGAGATTCACTCAATAGTTCAATTTTCATAAGCAATTTCAATTTAATAATATTCTATTCATATATCAATTTTATTCTCTTTATTACTCATGCTTTTTTAAATTTTAAGTTCTTTTCATAAATTTATTACCGAAAAAATATATTAATCTTATTGGCTTATTTATTTATCATCTTTTTTTCTAATTTCAACAAAATTAACTTAGTTTTTATCATTGTATTGTACTAAGTTTATTCATAAAATTTATTAATTTCTTAATATGAAAATGTAACTGTACTAATGTGTTAGTATATAATTATTTTAAAATTTTATACTTTTAATTGTTATTGTATTAATGTTTACTCACGATTTGACTTTTCTTATTTTCATAAGGGAATTAGCATTTTTTAGTCCGTAACATAGGTCATTTTCATTTTAATTTGGTCCATTGATGCTGAAATTCTTATTTTCAGTCCCATGAATATTAAAAAATAGCAATTTTAGTTTCATAACACTTTTCCCTCTGGATATTCAAAAGAAAATGGACATGATATCTTACAGTGGACTTACTGCAATAATATGTCAATTAAGAAAATGGGGCTACTTTATGGGGCTGTTATCATGTCCATCTTTATAGATTGATATCTTAATTGAATTGATTTATTTCTCCATTACTCAATTTACTATGCATATCTACACTATGCATGACTTGCAATTTAGCCTATTTATCACCGGAAAAACTGTAATTCTTATTACTATTCTTAAAGTAAATTTTATTAAGAAAAGTAAATATACTTTTAGTTTATAACATTTATAATTAGTTTTAGTTTATAACATTTTTAAATCAAAACAGAACTTATTTGTTTGTCTCGTTAGCAATTTTTTTCATTTGATGTTCATTTTTTTTCTTTTGTAATTCTTGAACATAACATGCTGCAATTATAAGTTATAGGGGAAAAACATTTTCCCTTTCATATTTTAGGCCAGTACACTTTTCATCTTATTAGTTACGTGATTCTCATTAATGTGATTTCATAAGTTACAAAAAGAACTTACTTATAGTCATTCCATCAGATTCGATTATTTTATTTTATTTTATTTTTATAGAAATGACACGTGCTAAGCGTGCGTCCTTTAACTCTTCAACCACTTTAGTCACGTGATTAACACTTTTAGCCCTATTAATTACGTGATTCACATTAATGGTCAAATAAATTATAAAAAAGTTCACTGTTAGTCATTTCGTCAGATTTCATTAATAACACACGCTTAACATGTGCTTTTTATGTCAAAATATCAATAGAATCTGACGAAATAACTAAAAATAAAATTTTTTTTACTTGCCAGGTCATTATCTAGAATCCTTATAATCAATGGAACAAAAAAATTTATTGACTGAGACACAGTACCAAAAAAAAAAAAAAAAAAAGAAATATCTTAAATTATCCCATCATTGAAGTACTTGTTTATCTTAATTTCTTAAACAATTATCATACAATTACTTAGGAGCTTCTCTGAGCATTCGTTCCACTATCGTCAAATATTTTTAGGCTGCATTTAAATTAATAAATTTGGAAAAGAGATTTCAGATGAGTTGTTAACTAGAAGAATTTGAAATTCATTAATGTTCAATAAAATATAGTTCAGATTTAAATTTAAAAAATTTTAAATTATTAGTTTAATAATTAATTTAAAAATCCATTTCTATCTTTCCCTAAAGCCAACGTACTATTTTTTTTTTCTTTTACTCATTACTATATCATTTAATACATCAAAAATTCAAAATTAACAAATATATTCAAAATAAATAAAGAGACAAGACATCACTAATGAGAAATAGACAATGCACCCACATCCATGGGACTCGAATCCACAACATCGTGCTTATGAATCTCCACTCCACCACTCAACCAAGGGTTCATTGGCAACCCACTATTTTCGAAAAATTCTTATCCAAACTTGCTAGGTCCAAACCAAATTAATCATGAAAAAGTCTTACCCAGATCAAGTCTGGCCGACCAAATCGATCACATGGCAAATGAGACACACTTGCCATGTGATTGGTTACTTTTTTTCGAACCGTATACCAATCACACGACAAGTGTATTATACTTGCAACATAATTGGTTCAGGTTTGGTCAGCCTCAATTTGAGTTAGAATTGATCCCACGAATCATAAAGCAAGTATGGTACACTTGCATATGATTGGTCACTTTATCTGAACTGTACATCAATCATACGACAGTGTATTGCACTTACCATATACTACAAGAAAATAGTTTGATACCAACACGAGAAAAATTGTTGCTAAAATCAATGTCGAGTTAATTAGCAAGTAAAATTATTGTTGCTAATCTACACTCCTTGATATATATATTTTAAACAAATCCTTGCTAAATTTGTCAGCAAGTAAATTTATTGTATTGAATAATGTAAATTAGCAACGAAAATTTTACTTGCTAATTAAGTCGACGCTATTTTCTTTCATTACTAATGAACAATTTTCTTGTAGTGATTCAATTGATTCAAGTCCAATCAAATTCAATCTAGACCAAAATTTCCCACTATTTTCTCGAAATCCCTTAATTCACGGAATAAAATTCATTCCATCCATGCAAAATTAGAGCTCTAACCACTCACTTGCCAATTGTTTCCAAGCATTATATATTCCACTCCCCTTTTATATAAGATGGTCCTAAATAATATGCGCCCCATGATTCAACAACTACCGACCACTACTACAATATCAAATTCACCTAAAAAAGGAGGACCATTATTGGCAGATCACAACATAAAATAGTTTAAAGGACTAGGGTTTTTCTATTAAAGATCTAGTATATATAGATGAGGTTTGACAGCATAATCATGTTATTACAGTAAGTGCATCAGAACAAGTTGGAGAAAATGGAACAGTTCTATGGGGCTGTCCTTTCAGTCCTGGTAGTTTCCGTCATCTGGTGCATAAAGACCTTCCTCATTCCGGCAAGAAAAACTCCTCCCTTGCCACCAGGGCCCCGAGGCCTGCCCATCCTCGGATATTTGCCCTTTATGGGCAACAATTTACTCCAGAAATTCACAGATTTGGCCTACCAATATGGTCCGATCTACAAGCTCCGTCTTGGAAGCAAACTCTACGTGGTGATCAGCTCACCGTCCTTCGTAAAAGAAGTGGTTCGTGATCACGACTCTATTTTTGCCAACCGGGATGCTACCGTTGCAGCACTAGTGGCTAGCTATGGTAGAAACAACGTCGCTTGGTCCCCGCACAATTCCCAATGGCGGGCCATGCGGAAAATATTCGTCAGCGAGATGCTAAGTAATAGCAGTCTCGATGCGTCATACAATCTTCGGAAGGATGAGGTTAGAAAGGCCATCAGACATGTCTACGACGCTACAGGAAAGCCCGTCCAGGTTGGGGAACTGTCGTTCCAAACTGAACTTAATGTCGTAATGAACATGTTGTGGGGTGGCGTAGTTGAAGGGGAAGAGGGCCGAAGAGTTGGAGAAGATTTCCGACATATGATCGTGAAGCTTATTGATTTGTTCGGGTCGCCTAATATTTCTGACTTCTTTCCTGTTCTTGCCGGGCTTGATATTCAAGGAATAAAGAAACAGGTGGAGGCTTATGTTCAATCTCTCGACAGGATTTTTGATATTGTTATTAATCAACATAAAAAGATTCTATCTGGAGAAATGAAGAAAGAAGGGAAGAAGGACTTTGTCCGAATCCTGTTAGAGCTGATGGAGAGAAACGATTCTGAGATGTCAATCAACCAGACACAACTCAAGGCCATGATGATGGTAAGTTCAGTTTTAAGTTATTACATTAGCGGGGTTTGTCCCATAAAAGTCCACCCATTTTTAATTTTAGTTCCATAACGTGGACAATTCATATATTATATTTTATATGTTTATTTTTTTTAAAAAAAATTTAGGATCGAAAGAAGTTTTTCGTTAATTGTCAAAGGCAGAATCACGTGATTCGCACACATCCGTTAAATTGCTTGGGCTAAATTACATTTTTGATCCTATAAGTGGACCTGTTTCTAATTTTGGTCCCACAAGTAGACCCATTTCTAATTTTTTGTCCTACAGTATAGGACCGAAATTGGAAAAAGGTCCACTTACGAGACCAAAAATGTAATCTATCTCGAGCAATTTAACGGGGGCGTACGAGTCCGTTAGCAACTAACGGAAAACTCCTTTTGGTCCTGAAATGAAAAAAAAAATTGGACATATGGGATGTAATGTGTGAATTCCCCACAGTATGGGACCAAAATTAGAAACGGGTCCACTTATGGGACAAAAAAGGGAAAATAGCATTTTTGGTCCCATTCATTACGGGATTGACACTTTTGGTCCCATAACTTACAAAAATTCACATTTTTTGTCCTCATCCACTATTTTGTTTGTTTTTTTATGTACTTTTTGCTTGAGTTAAAATTCAATTTTTGTTAGAGAAGAGGGAAATTCCTTTCCCTTCTCCTAATTTCCTTCAAAACTGGTTTATTCCCCTCAAAATAGTTATATTCCCTCCCCGCCAAAGTGTTTTCAAGTTGAAAAAACACGCTAATTTTTTCCTCCAACAAAAAATACTTAACGGCCACATACTGGTCATGTGGTTGACGTTGTTAAAAAACAAAAGAAAAAGTGGATAAGGACCAAAAGTGCGAATTTTTGTAAGTTACGGGACCAAAAATGGCAATCCCGTAACGAATGGAACCAAAAGTGAAACGGGCCTAATCGAAAATGTTATTTCCCCGGACAAAAAATGTAATTTACCCTACATTAGTGTAATTTCAAAAACCTCGAGATCAGCTAACATAAAACTGGTATTTTCAAGAAAGAAAAAATTACACTTTTAGTCCTATAGGATAGGGGTTCAATACATTTAATCTTATACTTTACGAGATTTTCAAAATGGTCTAAGAATTGAAAAACTCGATACATTTAGTCCTTTGCTTTATAGGATTTTTAAATTAGTTCCAAAATTGAGAAAATTGACACTTTTGGTCCTCTACTTTATTGGATTTATGGGACTAAATGTATCAAATTTTCTCAATTCTGAGATCATTTTGAAAATCCTACAAAATAGAAAACTTAAATGTTTTGAACTCATATCCTGTGAGACTAAAAGTGTAATTTCGCCTTTCAAGAAATAATCGAGTCTTACAAATTGCCGTTAACTATCTTGACAGGATGTTGTAGTAGGTGCGACTGACACCACAGCAACAACAGCTGAGTGGGTAATGACTGAGCTTTTGAATAATCCAAAGGTCATGGAAAATGTACAAAAAGAATTATCCCACGTCGTGGGATTGAACAACATAGTTGAAGAGTTCCATGTGCCTAAACTGAAATACTTGGAAGCAGTTCTTAAAGAAACCTTCCGTTTACATCCGCCTGTACCACTCTTGGTCCCGAGGTATCCTACCCAATCTTCCACAGTCGGGGGATACACTATCCCAAAGAACACTAGGGTCTTCATCAACATCGCTTGGATCCAAAGGGATCCCTCTATCTGGGATAGTCCATCGGAATTCAAGCCTCAGAGATTTCTAAACGACACTGAAAAATATGATTTCAATGGTAACAATTTTCATTATCTGCCATTTGGATCGGGGAGAAGGATATGTGTGGGGTTGCCACTAGCCGAGAGAATGCTGATGTATTTTCTGGCTTCGCTTCTGCATTCATTTGAGTGGAAATTACCGGATGGTGAAACACTCGATATGTCGGAAAAATTTGGGATTGTCTTGAGGAAAAATATACCGTTGGTTGCTGTACCCAACCCCAGGTTATCTGCATCAAACTTGTATGTGTAATTTCATATCTTAATAGTGGTTTTCTCCCTTTGTTGAATAAACCAGGAACTTGAAATGGCTGTAGAAAAAACCATGTACACACCTCTAAGTGCCATGACATGGTCAGCTGTAAGATAAAATAACCTCTGTACTGAATCTACAAGTAATACTATGCCATTATATGTGACGATCTTGTTAATAATAAAGTCAGCTATGCGATTTATCTTCTTTTTTAGAGTTGAAGTTTTTGTTTGTTTAACTTGTTTTTGTTTTAAATTGGATTTAATTAATTGTAATAGTGAACATCCAACTATATCAAAAATGACTTGTTTAATGTCTATAATATTTACATTTTCTTGACTTTTTGTGATGCCAATTATATTTTTCTAATAAAATAATAAATTAAGAATTGATTGTACTAACAAGAAAATTGCATTTGTCATCCCCATAAGTTAGGTCCTGTATATTTTTTGCTCCCTTATTTATGGAAATCTCAAATTTAGTCTTATATCTTCAAAAATTTCTCACATTTTGTCCTCCATCAAACTTTCATTAGTGTTTTTAGCTTCAACTGAAGGAAAAAAAATTTACACGTGACTCACATGTGTGAGAGTTTAGAGATAAAATTATGGTTTAGAAGGAAAATCGTTATATCGAAAAACCCTAAATAAGACTTTCCCAAATTATCTTGAACTTGAAAACCAATCAAATTGTTAAGATATAAATATTGAATTATTCACCTCTCAAATAGTTTAAACTTTTAGATGAAGTGATCATAACATGATATCAGAGTCAGGCCTGGTCTTATGTTAGAATTTCAAGCAACCCATTTGTAAAAGAAAAATTACACATGGAGAGTATGCCCATGAGAGGGAGAGTAAATTTTTTTAAGATGTGGGACTAAATTGGAGATTCACATAAATAATGAAATAAAAAACATACAAGTCCTAACATGTGGGACAAAAAATATCATTTTTTCCCTATATCTGATAACTTGTGACTTGTGCCGATCAACTACTTGTTATTTATTGAGTTTTTTAATTAATCGTAGTAATCATGTTTTTTTTTTTCGTAATTAAATAGTTAACCACGTACTTGACTAAATTTTGTCCGGCTGTAGGATGATGTTGCCAACTTAATTTATGTTGTCGTGGTTCGATGATTTCTATTTGGTTTTAATATGTTGATAAGTGTATATGTAACGTGCTTTTTTTGGCCTTCCTGCATTCTGATTCACAATGGATTTTTTATCTTACTTCCTCATCACACTTTCATTGTGTTTACACATCAATTGGCTTAATCTCTTCTATTACAATGCACAACCTTTGATCATTTTATCAAGGTTAAAAGCATTTTTGATCTTGTAATTATATCACATTCTCGTTTTAGTCATTTATATTTTTAGGGTTTCAAAAAAGTCCTGTAACTTTTTAATTGTCATAATTTTGGTCTTCTTTCCCGGTTGTCTAATTAAACTGTATTTAAGGTAGAGCCGCTGAGTTTCTCCAAAATTGTCGAAAATGTCTTACGTGGGGGCCCAAATTTCAGATATTTCCGGCGACTTCGAAGAAATTTCGACGAAAGGAGGACCAAAATCGTGGTAATTAAAAAGTTACAGGACTTTTTTAAAATTCTAAAAAAATAAAAAAACTAAAATAAAAATAGTGTATAGTTACTGGACCAAAAATGACTTTAATCTCTTATCAACGTACACAGTCACTGTTCCTCCAACCACATTATGCTACAATCTGCTCTCATCAATTATTAAGTTTCCTTCACCTACGCTTCTCTTTTTTGGAAGCTTGGCACCTCATTTGTACCTACTTTACCCATTGCGTGTCTTCATGAAGCTTATGCCCTAGAATTTCTTTTTTAATGGCCTCATCAATTTGAAGAGGAGTAAAATTTATATTAGCATCAGAGTTTTGCCATTAATGGTATTTCGTACTTAATAATTACAAACAACTTAATTAGTACTCGAATTTTGTTATTAATACTATTTTTGTACATGAGTCACTACCAAAAAAAGGCTTATTTGGAATAGATATTGAGACGGAATTTCCAACGAAAATTCGTCGCTAATAAGGTTTTCGACAAACTTTCCGACGGATTTGGAATGAAACGGTCACCGTTTCAAAAAGGCACATCGAAAAATATTTCCAACGAACATTCCGACAAAAATGATTTCTGTCGGAATATTTGTAACGGAGTTCCGACGGTCAATTAATATTGTCGGAAAATTCGTCCATAGGGCGAAAATATATTTTTTTTTTATTTAGAACGAAAGTTGGAATAGATTTTGGGACAAAAATTGAGGTTTTGCAATGAATTTTGAACAAAAAAATTTATATAGTGTCGTCGGAACATCCGTCGGAAAATTTGTCAGAAAGTTGATCGAAAAAATTGTGACATAACGTGTGGTGGAACATCCGTCGGAAAGTTAGTCCGAAACATTGTGACGAATATTTTATCATCGGAAAATATCCGTCGAAAACCGTTCAAAATTAATTTGAGAATTGAAAAGAATTAGGAACGAAATATAAATCGAAATGGTCACAATTTCGTCCCAAAATATTTCGATGTAATTTGCAACGGCTGTCATACCGAAATTCGTCCCAAATATTTATTAAGTTCTATAAAATATTATTTTTTTTAATATTTTGTTAAAAATAATTTTTTAGAAACCACATTTTATCCATTAAATTATAACTACTTGGCAAAAATAAATATTGTCGTTTTACAAAGCATATAAAATAAAAATTAAAATAAATCCTAATCTAGACGCTCAGACAGCAGCTCGTCCCCCGACTCGGATCTACAGCATCCTCGGCTGCCGACTATGCTGCCCCCTCAACTGGATCATCAGTGGTCGACTGCACCTCGGAAAATATCTGTGACATCCCCACCTTGTCGCACAATGCAGTCAAGACCGACATGATTTTGTCGAGCTTGGTATCGACGCCAAGGGCAGTTTGTGTCAGGGCAGCAGTGGACGAAGATGGTCGGGCATCTGTGGTCCATGGTCGTTGGGTGTTTGAAATCAATGCATCGGACCCCATGCCAAAAATTCGGCGCCGCTTTCTCCCCCCGACAGCCTCAGCCCACAGTTGGTCCTCCTGAACAATTGAGGCCACCTCCCCCGACGTAGGGTGAGAGACATGCTCCTCGATCAACCTCTGATATGTATCCTAAAAATAATTAAACAAACCTTATTAGTCAATAAATAATAAAATGTATAAGTAAATAACTAATGTACTTTTTATTATTTATTGGAAAGCATGACGTGCGATGCACGTGTACAAATATATTTTTAGAAGGAAATATATCATTTATGTGACGTTCATGATATTATTCATATTTTTTTTCATTGAAACATTGGTATTATACAATTATATTTTCAAAAAAATTGATAAAAATTATTTAAATTGATAAGAAAACTATTCAATTATATTATTTGTAATTCACTTTCTCAATTGAATTGGTACTATTGAATAAAAAGATATTCTCCACAATTTAAATATAGTATTTCGTATATTCACAAATGATTATTTCATTATTATGTATCAAACCAATTAATATAAAAATATAAAATAATGATATTCAAAAAATAATATTACAATAAAAATAATTAGTCAAAGCTCCTTATCTAGGATAAAAGAAATTCCATTTTAATAAAATAGATTCATCAATTTTATTTATAGGTTTTATTATGCCTATTTTCTGTTGTTTAATTTTATTTTGTTTTTTGTTACATTTTGTATGTGTGTGTTGTATGTTTTATTTTACTACTATATTTGAATGACATTTATTTTTAATTTATTGAAACTATTACAAACTAATTATTTATTGACTATTGTTATAAAACTATAATCAAATTGGATATAGTACTAATATTTGTATTGTAAGATCATATTTCAATATCAACTTTTTTATGTTGTCAAAGCATTATTTACATGCTTTATTAGCTTCTAAATATTAAAATATTATTGTATAAAATTTTATTTTTCACCTTTATAAAAGAAACAATAGATGTAAAAGTAAAACATTCAAGATATCTAATACTAAAAAAATTAAGTGGTAAGAGATTCACTCAATAGTTGAATTTTCATAAGCAATTTCAATTAAATAATATTCTATTCATATATCAATTTTTATTCTCTTTTATACTCATGCTTTTTATACTTTTAAGTTATTTTTATAGATTTATTATTGAAAAAATATATTAATCTCATTGGCTTATTTACTTATCCTTTTTTTTTTCTAATTTCAATATAATTAACTCAGTTTTTATTTTATTATTTTATTGTACTAAGTTTATTCTCAAAATTTATTAATTTTCTTAATATGAAGATATAATTGTACTAATCTGTTAGTATATAATTATTTTAAAATTTTATACTTTTAATTGGTATTGTGTTAATTTTTACTCACCATTTGACTTTTCTTATTATCATAAGGTGAAATAGCATTTTTTAGTCCGTAACTTAGGTCCTTTCCATTTTAATTTGGTCCATTGATTTTGGAATTCTCACTTTCGGTCACGTAAATACTAAAAAGTAGTAATTTTGGTTCCATAACACCTTTCCCTCTGGATATTTAAAAAAAAAAATGTCATGTGAGCGTTAAGTGTATAATAATACAAGAGGACCAAATGTTACAACTTTTATGTATCTTTTAAAGCATAAAAATAGTTATATATGTCTCGTTAAAACCCACAATTATGTTAGTTAATTTACTACTCAATAAGATAAAATTTTAAATTAAATTATTTATAAATATTACTATTTATGCTCTTCTTCAGTGTCAATGTCTTGGGGGTGCAGGGAGAGGGGGACATGGTGTTTTTTGCCTATTAATACTGAAATAAAATCAAGTAGTTAACTCTTTTTCAAATTTTCAATAACACTTCTAATTTAATCAGATTTATAATTTTTATTTGTAATTAAATTTTGATACTTATTCGTTATTCCATTTTAATGAAAATATTGATCAATTTTTATTCGTAGGTTCTATTGTATCTCTTTGCTATTGGTTGATTTTGCTATATTATGTCTGTGTATGTTATATGTTTTCTTTTACTATATTTTGAATGTCATTGATTTTTAATTTATTGACACTAAATAATTATAAATTAATTATTTATTGACTATTATTATAAATTTAATTGGGCAATATTATCAATATTTTATATTGTAAGATCCTAATGTTAATTATATTTTAATATCAACTTTAAATATTGTCAAGTATTATTTACATGCTTTATTACCTTATAAATTTTGAAACATTATTGTATAAAATTTTATTTTTTGTCTTTATATTGCAATTTTTAATTATATATATTTTATAGTTTAACTTCTTAATCTTATTTTCATATGCACCGATTGGTATAATCTATTTCTTATTCAATAATATATTATCATACAGCTTAATTTTTTATGTCACATTTGTTGTTGTAATATTTTTATTCCACTAATTAATATAAAAAAACAACAGATGTAAAAGTGAAGCATTCAGGATTATCTAATACCAAAAAAATCAAGTACTAAGAGATTCCCTCAATAGGTGAATTTTCACAAACAATTTCAATTTAATAATATCATATCCATATATCAATTTTAAATTGTAATTAAATTTTGATATTTATTCGTTATTTTTTATATATATTTAAGTTTATATTAGTATTTTATATATTATTCATGTGTAGTTTATTTTAAATTTTAATGTTTCATGACACATTAAAACTTTCTTAATATAATTAAGATTTCTTCTAGGAAAGTAATTGTGTTGAAATATAATTAATTGTGTCAGGTCTGTGTAATTAGACTCATTCATGATTCATGATTAGAAATAGGTTATTAAAATTTTGTGTAATTGGATTCATTTGTGATTCACAATTTAAGTTTTTTATCCTAAATTTATATGAAAGAGGTTTAGAATATTTAGAATTCTAGATTGTTAAAAATTTCAAAATTTGTAATATAATAATTAATAATATTTAAATGAGGGTATATTTGTCTTTTCACAATGGGGAACAAACAACTTGATTATTCACACATCTATATAGAGTATAGATTAATTATTTTTTTTCAGAAAACTATTGAAGAACTTACCACGACCTCCTCGGCCCGCTTCCCGCTCCAGGTGCCGTCTGTTTTCTTTTTGTAGCAATCAGCGAATACCTCCATTCGTTTAGGTGGACGACCTAGTTGAGCCTCTTGTACAGATATTTGAATAACTAAGAAATTTATAAATTTACAACATTAATAAGAATAATTAAATTTCTATAATTTAAAAATTTACTTACGAGTTTCCTTTTATGCATGCCCACTGAGGATGACCCCCCGCGGTAGACGGTGCTGGCCGCTGCAGAGTTGGCCACTCAATTAGCGTTATTCTTAGCCGACTTTTCCTTGAACTCCTTGGAAGCCCAGTACACCTGGAGGTCATGCCAAATGTCGCCCCCCAACCATTTGGGTTGTGTACCCTTGTTCCTCCTAGCGTCTGAGAGTTTTCTAATAAGCCAGGTCTTGTGTACGTGCTGAACCAAGCTTGCATCAGTCTGTTTGGGCAGTTCCACTGATATACGCGCTGCAAGACAAGAATGCAATTGAGTTATTAATATACCAGAAATAAATATAATATCAAATTCTAGTATTAAGAAATGCAATATCTACGTACCTTCAGCTCCTCAAACCAGAAATTCTTCTGTGATTCGGGGATCTTTTTGTAGATGGGCCACGGCCCTGTGAAGTGGCCCGAAATCACTGAGCTGATGCAACTGTGGAAGTCCCGATCGTTCCTATCGTAATTAGACCGTCAAAATTGAGATCTAAACGTTAGATATGATCAACCAATAAAATAATGCATTACGTGAAGTTTTGTACATATTTGGTTCACAGATGTCGAGATATCGTATCCAGAACATAAAAGTAATCTTTTAATATGATGCATCATTAAATCAGACCATGTGATTTTCAATCAGACTGTCAGATATGATCAAATAGTTGTATTGTACAATTACTTAAGTTTGGTGTGGATGGCGTGCACGAATTTTAAGATATTGTACCGAGAACCATATTTTTGGAAATATAAACACAAATTGTAACGGATTTTGAAATGATTCATTATACTAGATATTTGGAATGGCTTTTCCTACAATATCTTTGACGTTCTTTTGAAATTTGGACTCCCCGCAAATTTTATCATTTATCCGCCAAAAGGAATTATTTCAACCGGCTTTTGTAACGGACATCTAATAAAGCTGCTCCAAATTTTTAACGCCGTCTAAAATTCCAATTGGCGTGAAAAGAACCACCAATTATTTTTCATTTTGTAACGGCTTTGTAATGGACGTTATTAAATAAGGCCGTTCCAAATTATAATATTCAAAATAAATTTTAAAAAAATATAAACTGATTCATAAAATTATAGAAATTTTTCTTTTTCATTACAACACACTAGAAAATATGCAATTTCATCTTCATCAGTCTCGTAGTCCTTGAAACTATCTTCGTCTTCTTCAATATCCGTGTCACCCTAGGGCGTTTGAGATGTTCCAGCACCCTGTTGTCATGCCACTAGAAGATCAACAAAAAGTTGTATACCATTGGATCATGTAGGTCGTACGTCTGATTGTCCGTAGCAACTTTAGGGGCAAGTATGTCTTCATCTAGCTAATACTTCGTCAGGGTATACATCGGTTTAGGCATCGTGTTCGATCTTCGTTCGTCCAACTCAAGCTCTGGCCGATTACATAGAGTTTTCAGGTCTTTGCGTGCATTCAGATTGTCTTTCATTTTTCCTATCACATCCATCACGGTGTTGAATATGTTGTCAAGCACATTTTTCTCAATGTCCATGACATCAAGGTTGTGCCGTATCAGATGCGTTGACCAGTATGGAAGATCCCAAAAGATGATTTTCTTCGTGCACTTGTGAACGATACCATATCCTGGTCGGAGTGTCATAGGTTCTTCGATAGCAGAACTGAATTCTGCTACCCAATCGCGAATCTGCTCTCCAGTCAGCCGCAGGCATGCAACCTTTCTTTCAACTCGATTTCTGGTGAAGGCTTTCTAATTCCTATGGTAAGGATGGTCCATGGGGAGGAATTGTCCGTGACAGTCAAACTAGCACATCTTCCTACCGTGCTGCAGATGGAATGCCCGTGTGTCATCCATACAAACTGGACACCCCATAATACCAGCGGTACTCTATCCAGATGTCATCCAATAAGCAGGTAGGTCGTTCACGGTCCACATCAATGCTGCGTGCATCTTGAATGCTCGGTTGGTGGCATTATTGTGCATCTGTACGTCCACATGCCACAATTGTAAAAGCTCCCCAATCGAAGGCTCCAGATACACATCGATCAGATGCTTCGGATTTGATGGGCCACAGATCACCATCGTTAGGAACATATACTCAGTTCATGCACATTCCTGGTAGGAGATTGTACGGTGTGAGTATAATGGGCCAACATGAGTAAGTTTTACCATACTGCCCATGCGATGCAAACCCGTATGTGCACAACCCCAGCCTAACATTACGGGGCTCCAATGCGAAGTTGGGATATGTCTGTTCGAAAAGCCTCCAAGGCTTTGCATCGAAAGGATGACACATGGAACCCTCATCCGTCTGATGTGTGGCATGCCACGTCATATGCTCAGCAGTCGCTATCAAAGCATACAACCTGCGTAGTCAAGGAATAAGCGGCAGGTACCTAAAAATGACATAAAGGGACTTTTGGCGGCAAGGGTCTCGCTGCCTGGTCGGCTTCTACCTATCCTCTCCACAAAACTTGCAGTATTCCAGATCGATGTCGTCCTTCCAGTACAGCATGCAACCCTTTTTACATGCATCAATCTTCTCAACGGGTAAACCCAAGTTTGTAATCAATTTCTTCGTTCTGTAGTAATCAAGGGGAAAAGTGTGATCGTGGGGCATTATATGATCAGCCCACTAACACATTTGATCATATGTGCGCTCGGATAAATTGCCTTTGGCCTTGATATTCACCAAACCATCAACCGCCCCCAACTGAGATTGGGTACAATGATTGGTCGGCAGTGCGCACTATATCGAAAAAACGGTCTGACAACCCTGACACATAATCATATGGTCCACCCCCATACCATGAACTAAGACTAGCATCAGTAGGACATGATCTTGTACCATCATCAGGCACACCTCGTGGTAAGAAGAAAAATAACCCCAGCTAACTGCATCATAAACCATCCTCTGCGCACAATCCATCTATTGTTGATTACCCCGATGCGAACTACCCTCCTCCTGAGTAGCTGGGGTTTGCTCCTCCTGCGCTGGAGGGGCGGTCATGGCATTAAAGTACTCCTGCACCCTCTCCTCGCCGTGAGAAGTCCAATTATAATATTTCGGCGTAAACCCACACCTATATAAGTCAAAATTGACCTCGTCAGGTGTTTTGAATCTTCCGTTTTTGCACTACGCACACGAGAACCTAATCTTATCTCCGTCCATATGTCACATCAGAGATTGAGCCCACTCTATGAAAGTCTGAACACCATTCTCAAACTCCGGCATAAGACCCGCCCTATTAGGGAGGTTCTTCTCATACATCCATCTCCTCATATGCCTTAACATGATTATCATTACATATACACAGACATATATATATATATATTTAGAATTATATTTCAACCTATAGAAACAACGAACAACATCTAGTTTAAGAAAAAGGGTTCTAGTTATTACCTGGTAAGACCAACTCAATAGATCAATATGGTAACCGATCAAGTGTATGTGTACGAATTGTGGTCGAAAGAGAATGAGAGTGTGTGTCGTTAATCAAGACTAGAACAAATGAAATAAATTGAAAACAACATGTGGCATTAATATATCAGAGAACATGTACAAGCTTTTGTAACGACTTTTGTGGCATAAAACTATTCGTTGATATATAGCCGTTATAGACACAAATTATTGCAACTGCTTTTGTAACGGCACGTTCCTCAAGAAACAAGCTTTGCAATTGCAACTGTTTTTGCATGAGCCTCTGTTAGTTAACATTTCAAATGATTGTTGAGTACAACCCTGGTAACGGCTGTGTTCCATTTTAACCAACCGTAACAAAGTAAACGGACCAGTTAAAAGGCCGTCCCAAAATTGTAGCGGATTGGTATATTGTACCGGTTATTGTAACGGCCGCTCTCAGGAAGATGCATAGTCGTTACAAGGTTAACAAGATTCCAAAAGCCGGTACAAGTTGTAACGGCTCTTCACATACCATTATTTTGTAACGGTCGTCGCAACGTTTATTCCTACGGACACAATGTAAATTCCTTCAATCTGAAATTGTGACCTCATCAAACTACTTCCATTCGACGTTTGTTACAAATGCCGTTGATATTGGAATGGCCTTGTGGCCATTAAAATAACAAGCGTTCCAAATCCCGCATTTTTTTGTAGTGTAACAGAAAAAAATTCAAACATTTCTTTCTTTCTCATCCAATAAGATTCTATATTTTCTAACGTTAATTCTTCTTAAAGTATCTTGTTTCTCGCACGAGTGTCTTGTTTCTCGTCTAAGGAGGATTATTGTTGGTTCCATCATGTATTGTGCTTGGTCGTTGTTGCAAGATCTTCTTTCCTTTTTGTTGTTTGTTCTTTTTGTTTTAGTTCATTCTCTTGTTTTCCTTGGTTTGACTTTGATTGTTATTTATTTGTCCTTTGCTTTTGTTCTTTCGTTGGTGGCCTTCTAATTTTGTTTCTTCTCGTGTCAGCATAGTCTTTTTGTCTTTGTGCCAAGGGGTTTATTATTCAGTTTCTAGTTGGGGTTTTTAGGGTTTTCTGATCCTCATTGTGTTTTGCTTGGATTTTGGTGTAGGTGGTTGATTATTCGTTTTTGTCATTGGAGTACTTAGGGGGTCTGTACGGTGTGGGTCTTGATAACATGTGATATGAATTTGAGTATGGATAATTTGGGTAAATCATTAGTGTTTACAGAGGAGGAGGAGGAGGAGGCCGGTTTAGTGCTACCTCAGTTAGCATGGTCGGGGTCTCCAGGCTTCGATTGTTTTTTCCTGGTGGGGCGTCTACTTTTGGCTCGGATGTATCGGTTAGACATGCTTCGTAGTACTGGTCAAGCATTATGAAACTAGTACATGAGTTTGAGTTGTGGGCTATTTAGGATAATAGATTTTTGTTGTGTTTTAATCATGTCGTGGACTTAAATCGTGCTTTGGATTGGTGCCCCTGGACCCTTGATAAGATATGCATGGACTGCCTTCCCGTATGATGAATTGTGATGTGGCTGAATTAATTCATAATAGATTGGAACTTTTGTTGATTCTGATCATGAACAGGCTCATTGGTCGTGAGGCTCATTTGTTCATATTAAGGTGTCGTTGGATGTTACTACACCATTGAAATATTTTCATAAATCCATTCGTTATCTTGGGAAGAAAAAATGTGGTCACATTTACATAAGAGTGTCTTCCTAATTTTTGTTATAGCTGTGGTATATTGGTTCATATTGCTTGAGATTGTGATCGTCGGTTGTTGGAGGATTCTTCATCGGTCTCTCATGTAGAAAACCAGTACATGTATGGTTGTGGGATATAGGTGTAAGTCATCGTCTAATTAGTGCTATATCACGGAGGGGGTACACTGGGTGGGAATATTTTGATGGGTCGGTCAAGTGCTCTTGTGAGGGGTAGTCGAGGTGTTGCAATTTTTGGAACGGTAGGGTTGGGTGTTGCGTCTCGGGGTGGTGAGCAATGGTCTTCGGGGGGTGCAGAAGTGGTGGCTCCGGTGGTAGCTGGGAGGGGTGGGAGAGGGGTAGTTATTTTTCAGACATGAGGGAGTGGGACGGTTCAGGTTGGATGAGGTGTTAATGTTCGGATGTTGATCAGGGGGTGCTGGATCAGGGCGAATTGGGTGGTCTAGTTCAGGGTGTGGTCAGGGGTTTGGGGCTGAGTGGGTTGGGTGATGTGAGCTTAGAGGGTTCGAGGGTTGTGGGGTTAGGTGGGTCAAGTGAAGTAGACTTTATTGGGTTGGGGGTTCCAGGAGGAGTTTGGGCCACAATGGGTTGGGTGTTGGGCCTTCTTTATCTCCTTAGCCTTGTTTGTCAAGGAGTAGTCCAACTAGTCCTAAGGATATAATTCATAGGGGTGAAGCCCAAGTCAAGCTTATTTCTTCTAAGGAAGTTATTTGTGATTTTCCTTCTCCCACTTGTTCTCTTAACTCTCAGCCAGAGTCTTCTTCCATATCTCTCGATGTTGATGTTGTCTTCTTAGGTGGATGTTAATGTTGTCTCAGGGCCGACTATTTTTAATGTTGGAGCTTTGAATAGGGGTAAGTTTACGAGGGCTTTGCCGAGGGTTACAAGTAGGCAAGAGAGTGTTCTTCATAAGCAGAAGAGGGATCCAAGTCAGGTGGAGCCAGTTAAAAAAAAAAAAAAAAAAAAGGGCCTTCATCTTCTTCTTTTGTGCTGTCGACGCGTATGGCGGAGGTTTCTCAACAACCCCGCTGATCGCCATGATTTGCTTATCTTGGGACTATCGAGGTTTTGGGGTTACCTGGACAGTTCATATGCTTGCCGAATATGTTCGGCAATATAACCTTTCTTCGGTGTTTCTAGTGGAAACGAGGTGTGGACTGAAGAGGTTCGCGTCAGTTCGTCATAGGTTGGGTATGTTCGGTATCTATGTGTTGTCCGTGGGTTAAGAGGGTGGTCTTGCTTGTTGTGGGATAAAGAGGTGGTTGTACAACTGAGGTCTAATTATTTGCTTAATCATATAGACGTTGATGTTCTCTCTTTTGATGCTTCAACGAATTAGAGGTTTACTGGGTTCTATGGGGAGCCGGATTTGTCTAAGCGTCGAAATTGTTGGGAAAAGCTTGTTGGTCTTAGTTTGCAATCAACATCCTCGTCGATTTGTGTTGGTGAATTGTGAGTCAGTACAAGAAAATAGCTTAATAGCAACGAAAAGATTTGTTGTTGAAATCAGCGTCGAGCTAATTAGCAAGTAAATTCTCGTTGTTAATCTACTCTACTTAATATATATTTTAAATTATTCGTTGCTAGATTTGTTAGAAAGTAATTTTTGTTGCTAAATTAATTTGCAAGTAAATTTCTTATATTAAATAATGCATTAGCAACGAAAATCTTACTTTCTAATTAGCTCGACACTGATTTTTTTCCATTGCTATTAAGCGTTTTTCTTGTAGTGGATATTGTTGTATCAGAATGAGAAGATTGGCTCTCATAGACCACTTTGGAAACTTTCTGGTTTTTGTTCAGCTTTAGATAGGAGAGGGCTGATTGATTTGGGCTTTCAGGGGTTTAAATTTACGTGGTGTAATCGGCTTCAAACTCCAAATACGGTTTTCAAATGGCTGGATAGGGCGTGTGCTGCTGTGAGTTGGCGTAGTTGATTCCCGGATACTACTGTGACTCATTTAGGTTTTACTGCTTCTGACCATGCCCCTCTGTTAATTGATACTCAATGGAAGATTGCAGTGAGGGAAAGGTGGTGGAATGAAACAGTTTAGGTTTGAGGCGAGGTGGCTCAGGGTATTTGGGTGCCATCAGATCATTCGCAGAGGCATGGTCTAATGCAGGTGATGTAGATTGTCATACGAATTTAGTGCAGGGGATTCGTTCTTGTCATGTTGGATTGTTGCAGTGAGTCGTGTTCATGTTCAAAATCCGAGAAAATAGATTAAAAAGTTCGAAACCCGTTTAGAGCAAATTCTAGCACGTATAGGCAACTCTCCAATTATTTTGATGAGGATGATTTTTTTTTGGCAAGATTTATGATTATAAAGGGTCCATTTTATGTATTTAATTAGCACCAGTAAATTTTTAACAATTTTTCTTATTTCACAGGGGGTGCTATGCAATTTTCCTCATATTATAATTACAAAAGTTCGGTTGTTATGACTACTATTATTTAATTATATCATAGTTTTGTAGATATATAATTAGACATGGTTTCGGAATAATCTACCGATTTATTGAGTGATTGTCGTCAGTGGCGAAACTAGAACATCAGCTTAGCCCTATCAAAATTTAATTAATTAGTTTGATAAATAAGAATATTAAATTCATAAAAAAATTAAATTACTATAATAATCATCGCAAATTAAATAAATACAATTAATTCTTATAACTATTACCCCAACAAGGGCGTTGAAAATTTACAAGTAACGAATTTCGTGGTCTCTTAAGAACAAAGTCATCCATTCTTTGAAAATTAAAACTTACATACTTAATTATAAATTTAAAAAAAAAAATTCATAATCAAATTTTATATCTAAACTTGTTTATTTGTCCTGAAAGGCTTGAATAAAAAGTTACTAAATAAAATAATAAACAACTAACTTAAAATTTTGAATAATAAACATTAAAAATTTGGCGTAACCAATAAATTTCTTCCGATCAATTCGTACATTCTTTTGAGCACTCTCTCTACAAGAACCGAAATAATAATATAGAGAAACTAAAATTTCTTTTATCTAATAAATAAAACAGAATTACAAAACTATCGAAAGAAACAAGTTTTTCGAAAATCGAAATACATATGAAAAGAAAAAACATAAAACATAAAACAGAAAAGAAGAGAATTTTGGAAAAAAAATTATAACATGTTGTTGAAAAAATCACAAGATAGCAAATTTTTCTTCTTGTCTAAGTAAAAACCGTGTGGTTCTAACTAGTTAAGAGAAACTAAAAATGGGGATGCTGAAGATATTATTTTGTAAACAACCTAATTTGAGTTTTTATTATTAATATTTTTAATAGACAAGGCAAATTTAAGCCTAAAACTTGATAGACTAATAATTCTACACCAGAGCCAAGTCCTGTCAGCTGCTACGGCTCGACGGAGCCTAGCTCCGCCCCTGATTGTCATAAATCATGACCTGGAATCTAATATTCTGTGGTTAATACTTTTTATTTATTTTATTTTTTTGAAGCAATTTGCTTTAATAATATATAAACCCTTAATCAACATTTACAATTCTCTCGACTGCTCACGAATTTCCTTACCTACTTGTGTTAAATGAATAATTATAGCTGGTACTAAGCTATGAATAGAGGTGGCAATTCAACTCGGACCCGGTAAAACCCGCCCCGGACCTGCCCCTAATGGGGCGGGTCCGGGTCCAAAAATTTGAAGATGGGGCGGGTCCCGGGTCCGGGGCGGGTCTCGGGTCCTTAAGGACCCGTCCCGTTTAGATATATATATATATATATATATTTCTTTTTATTTTATTATGATAGAATAAACACTAACAAAATATTGTATCATTTAATTTATTTATTGTTAGGTACATCTTCAATAGTTGATAAATTGAAAAATTATCCCACAATATTTAACGATTAGAAAGACGAAAAAGTTGTTACTAATCTCTAATAAATAATTCAATATGAATTGTTTGAGTTGTTCTATTATGAACAATTTCATTTATACTTGAAATTCTTTTTCGACTTGAATTTCAGTTAGATCATGAACAAATAATTTTATTTGTAATTGATATATTAAATTTTAATTTTTTTTAATTTGTAAAACAAATAAAAAAATAAAAAAATTTAAAAAAACCGGGTCTACCGGGTTAGACCCGCCCCGGCGGATTTTGTACCGGGGCGGGGTGGGGCGGGTCCCGGGTTGAAAAATAACTGGGGCGGGGCGGGTCCCGGGTCCTTCCCGAAGTTGGCGGGGCGGGTCTCGGGTCCACCCAAACCCGCCCATACCCGCCCCGTTGCCACCCCTAGCTATGAACTCACCGTACGTCATACAAGTAGAAATTCATATTGCGGTGAAAGGAACGTTTCCGCGTATTTTTAGAAAGTCGGCTAGACGACTTATCTTCATTTTTTTCAAAAAATTGACGTTTTTGTTTGTTGACCATGTTTTGTTGATTCAATTTAATTAATAATTACATTTAAATTTCTTAACTCACGGTCTGTTTACACAAATTACTCATTTTTTTGAATAATTAAACATACGTCCACTAGAAATATCAACATCATTTACACAAATGACTGTTGTTTTTTGGAAATTACACGTACACTCTCAAAAATGTCAATATCATTACACAAATTACTCAATTTTTTTTGCTATAAATAGTGGTTTCTATAATTATACAAAAAGCAGGGTTAATTTGTATAACTAAATCATAAATTATGGGTGTAAATATAATTTTCCTTTAATTAATTTACTATAATAACACATCCATCTATCTACATCAGTGTTGACTGGTTCAACATGGTTATATTAGGTACGATGTAAGAGTGATGCAGCCGGAAAGACAAAATGTAACTAGTTCAATTAGAATTTATATACCAATTATTGTTAGCCCATTGGTTATAAAAGTTGAGGTCTCATAATTTAGTTTGAAGGTATTGATTTGAGTTCCACCGAATCGTATGAATATTTATCTTATTTTTATATAATTTTATTATAGTTCAATATTTCATAATTTTAGTTTTATTGATATCTTAATCGAATTGATTTATTTCTCCATTAGTCAATTTACTATGCATATCTACACTATGCATGACTTGCAATTTACCCTATTGATAACTGGTAAAACTGTAATTTTTATTACTATTCTTAAAGTAAATTTTATTAAGAAAAATAAATATACTTTAGTTTATAACATTTAAAATTTACTTTTAGTTTATAACATTCTTAAATCAAAAATATCGATTTGAGTCATTTTTATCAGATTTCATTAACAGTCACATGCTCAACACGTGCTTTTTATGTCAAAATGCTAATAGAATAACTAAAAATGAGAATTGTTTTACTTGTGAGGCTATTATTGAGAATTCTTATAATCAATAGGACAAAAAATTTATTGACTGAGACAAGGAAAAGAAAAATCTAAATTATCCATCACTGAAGTACTTGTTTATCTTTGGATTAATGATTAATTTGGAAAAGAGAATTTTAGATGACGTTTTTATTAGAAGAATTTGAAATTCATTCATGTTCAATAATATAGTTTAAATTTAAAATTGAAAAATTTTAAATTATTAGTTTAATAATTAATTTAAAAATCCATTTCTATCTTTCCCTAAAGCCAATGTACTATTCTCCTCTTTTCTTTACTCATTACGACATCATTCAATGTATCGAAATTTCTAAATTAACAAACATATTCAAAATAAATAAAGAGACAAGACACCACTAAGAAAAATAGACAATACACCCACATTCATGGGACTCGAATCCACAACCTCGTGGTAATGAATCTCTACTCCACCACTTAAGCAAGGGTTCATTAGCAACCTACTATTTTCGAAAAAATTTTACCCAATTAATCAAGTTTGGCCAAATCATATCAATCATAAAAAATTCTTACTGAGACCAAGTCTGATCGAACCAAATCAATCACATGGCAAATGTATCGCACTTGTCATGTAGTTGGTCACTTTCTTTGAACCGTACAACAATCACACGATAAGTGTATTATATTTGCTACATAATTGGTTCAGGTCTGGTCAGCCTCAGTGTAAGTTAGAATTGATCCCACGAATTATAGAGCAAGTGTGCTACACTTGCATATGATTGATCACTTTTCCTGAACTGTATATCAATTACACGACAATATATTGCGTTTACCGTACAATTAGTTCAGGTCCTACCAAATTCAATCTAGGCTAGAAATCCCTTAATTCACGGAATAAAATTCATTCCATCCCTGCAAAGTTAGAGCTCTAGCCACTCATGACTTGCTAATTGTTTCCAAGCATTATATATTCCAATCCCCTTTTATATAAGATGGTCCTAAATAATATGCGCCCCATGATTCAACAACTACCGACCACTACTACAATATCAAATTCACCTAAAAAAAGAGGACCATTATTGGCAGATCACAACATAAAATAGTTTAAAGGACTAGGGTTTTTTCTATATTAAAAATTAATGTGTTTAGTGTTTAAGAAATACCTTAAAAATTTTAAAGAAATTTTCTAGAAAATAATAGTTAGGAAAGAATCTTAAATTTTCTAGAATGCTCAAAGCTTCTAGAGCAGGCTATAGATCTTGACCACAAATGCTATTTCAAGAATGTTATATGAACTAGTATAAATAAGCTTGAAAGATGTGGATTAAGTGAAGAGAAAAATTTGGCAATACAAAAACTACTAAATTTCCTCTCCAAAATCCTCTTAGCTCCCATTCTTCTTTTGTTGATCACCTTACCTTCTATAGTAGCCTTATTCTCCAAATGCCAAACTAATCAAACTAACACTCCTTCAACTATCAATCCTATTTTCTACAATAAAATACCTACATTCTACTAAAGATCTAGTATATATAGATGAGGTTTGGCAGCATAATCATGTTAGTACAGTAAGTGCATCAGAACAAGTTGGAGAAAATGGAACAGTTCTATGGGGCTGTCCTTTCAATCCTGGTAGTTTCCGTCATCTGGTGCATAAAGACCTTCCTCAATCCAACAAGAAAAACTCCTCCCTTGCCACCAGGGCCCCGAGGCCTGCCCATCCTCGGATACTTGCCCTTAATGGGCAACAATTTACTCCTGAAGTTCACAGATTTGGCCTACCAATATGGTCCGATCTACAAGCTCCGTCTTGGAAGCAAACTCTACGTGGTGATCAGCTCACCGTCCCTCGTAAGAGAAGTGGTTCGTGATCACGACTCTATTTTTGCCAACCGGGATGCTACCGTTGCAGCACTAGTGGCTAGCTATGGTAGAAACAACGTCGCTTGGTCCCCGCACAATTCCCAATGGCGGGCCATGCGGAAAATATTCGTCAGCGAGATGCTAAGTAACAGCAGTCTCGATGCGTCATACAATCTTCGGAAGGATGAGGTTAGAAAGGCCATCAGACATGTCTACGACGCTACAGGAAAGCCCGTCCAGGTTGGGGAACTGTCGTTCCAAACTGAACTTAATGTCGTAATGAACATGTTGTGGGGTGG
Organism: Sesamum alatum; assembly: GCA_034509735.1. Lineage (NCBI taxonomy): Eukaryota > Viridiplantae > Streptophyta > Magnoliopsida > Lamiales > Pedaliaceae > Sesamum > Sesamum alatum. The sequence goes on along the minus strand of JACGWO010000007.1, from coordinate 8,163,672 downwards.
CGTAGTTGAAGGGGAAGAGGGCCGAAGAGTTGGAGAAGATTTCCGACATATGATCGTGAAGCTTATTGATTTGTTCGGGTCGCCTAATATTTCTGACTTCTTTCCTGTTCTTGCCGGGCTTGATATTCAAGGAATAAAGAAACAGGTGGAGGCTTATGTTCAATCTCTCGACAGGATTTTCGATGCTGTTATTAATCAACATAAAAAGATTCTATCTGGAGAAATGAAGAAAGAAGGGAAGAAGGACTTTGTCCGAATCCTGTTAGAGCTGATGGAGAGAAACGATTCTGAGATGTCAATCAACCAGACACAACTCAAGGCCATGATGATGGTAAGTTCAGTTTAAGTTATTACATTAGTGGGTTTGTCCCATAAGTCCACCCATTTTTTATTTTAGTTTTATAACGTGGACAATTCATACATTACATTTCATATGTTTATTTTTTTTAAAAAAAATTTAGGACCGAAAGGAGTTTTTCGTTAATTGCCAACGGCAGAATCACGTGACTCACACACATCCGTTAAATTGCTTGGGGTAAATTATATTTTTGATCCCATTAATGGACCTGTTTCTAATATTGGTCCCATAAGTGGACGCATTTCTAATTTTTGGTCCTACAATATAGGACCGAAATTGGAAAAGGGTCCACTTATGAGACTAAAAATGTAATTTATCCCGAACAATTTAACGGAGCCGTGCGAGTCCGTTAGCAACTAACAGAAAACTCCTTTTGGTCCTGAAATTGAAAAAAAAGTTGGACATATGGGATGTAATGTGTGAATTCCCCACAGTATGGGACCAAAATTAGAAACGGGTCCACTTATGGGACAAAAAATGTAATTTACCCTACATTAGTGTAATTTCAAAAACCTCGAGATCAGCTAATATACAACTGGTATTTTCAAGAAAGAAAAAATTACACTTTTAGTCCTATAGGATAGGGGTTCAATACATTTAATCTTATACTTTACGAGATTTTCAAAATGGTCTAAAAATTGGAAAACTCGACACATTTAGTCCTCTACTTTATAGAATTTTGAAAATAGTTCCAGAATTGAGAAAACTCGACACTTTTGGTCCTCTACTTTACTGAATTGATGGGGCTAAATATATCGAATATTCTCAATTTTGGGATCATTTTGAAAATTCTATATAATGGAGGACTTAAATGTGTTGAACTCCTATCCTGTGGAACTAAAAGTGTAATTTCGCCTTTAAGAAATAATCGAGTCTTACAATTTGCCGTCAACTATCTTGACAGGATGTTGTAGTAGGTGCGACTGACACCACAGCAACAACAGTTGAGTGGGTAATGACTGAGCTTTTGAATAATCCAAAGGTCATGGAAAATGTACAAAAAGAATTATCCCACGTCGTGGGATTGAACAACATAGTTGAAGAGTTCCATGTGCCTAACTGAAATACTTGGAAGCAGTTCTTAAAGAAACCTTCCGTTTACATCCGCCTGTACCACTCTTGGTCCCGAGGTATCCGACCCAATCTTCTACAGTAGGGGGATACACTATCCAAAGAACACTAGGGTCTTCATCAACATCGCTTGGATCCAAAGGGATCCTTCTGTCTGGGATAGTCCATCAGAATTCAAGCCTGAGAGGTTTCTAAACGACACTGAAAAATATGATTACAATGGTAACAATTTTCATTATCTGCCATTTGGATCGGGGAGAAGGATATGTGTGGGGTTGCCACTAGCCAAGAGAATGCTGATGTATTTTCTGGCTTCGCTTCTGCATTCATTTGAGTGGAAATTACCGGATGGTGAAACACTCGATATGTCGGAAAAATTTGGGATTGTCTTGAGGAAAAATATACCGTTGGTTGCTGTACCAAATCCCAGGTTATCTGCATCAAACTTGTATGTGTAATTTCATATCTTAATAGTGGTTTTCTCCCTTTGTTGAATAAACCAGGAACTTGAAATAGCTGTAGAATAAACCATGTACACACCTCTAAGTGCCATGACATGGTCAGCTGTAAGATAAAATAACCTGTGTACTGAATCTACAAGTAATACTGTGCCATTATATGTGACCCATCTTGTTAATAATAAAGTCAGCTATGCGATTTATCTTCTTTTTTAGAGTTGAAGTTTTTGTTTGTTTAACTTGTTTTTGTTTTAAATTGGATTTAATTGTAAAAGCACACATCCAACTATATCACAAATAAATTGTTTAATATATATATACACTATTTATGTTTTCTTGACTTTTTGTGATGCCAATTATATTTTTTTAATAAAATAATAAATTATGAATTGATTGTACTAACAAGAAAATTGCATTTGTCATCCCATAAGTTAGGGCACCTGTATATTTTTTGTTCCCTTATTTATGGAAATCTCAAATTTAGTCTTATATCTGCAAAATTTCTCGCATTCTGTCCTCCATCCAATTTTCATTAGTGTTTTCAGCTTCATCTGAAGGAAAAAAATTACACGTGACTCGCATGTGTGAGGGTTTAGAGATAAAATTATGGTTCAGAAGGAAAATCGTTATATCGAAAAACCTTAAATAAGACTTCCCCAAATTATGTAGATCTTGAAAACCAATCAAATTGTTAAGATATAAATATTGAATTATTCACCTCTCAAACAGCTTAAACTTTTATATGAAATGATCATAACATGATATTAGAGTCAGGCCAAAGAAGTAGTCTTGTGTTAAAATTTCAAGCAACCCATTTGTAAAAGAAGGATTTCACATGCAAAGTTTGTCCATGAGAGGGGGAGTAAATTTTTTAAGAGTGGGACTAAATTGGAGATTCACGTAAATAATGAAATAAAAAACATACAAGTGTCCTAACATGTTGGGACAAAAAATATTATTTTTTTCCCTATAACTGATAACTTTTGACTTGTGCCGACCAACTACTTGTTATTTATTGATTAATCGTGGTAATCGTGTATTTTTTTCGTAATTAAATAGTTAAACCACGCACTTCAATAAATTTTGTACTCGAAGATTTATTCAATACTTAGTTTATTTCATCCAGCTGTAGGATGATGTTGCCAACTTAATTTATGTTGTTGTGGTTTGATGATTTTTTATTTGGTTTTAATATGTTGGTAAGTGTATATGTAACGTGCTATTTTGGCCTTCCTGCATTCTGAAAATTCTGGCAGGGATGCATTTGTGCAACCTGCCATCTCTCACACTGGGGACTCTGTGTCAGATTCGCAATGGATTTTTTTGTCTTAACTTTCTCATCACACTTTCATTCTGTGTACACATTAATTGGCTTAATCTCTTCTATCATAATGCACAACCTTTGATCATTTTATCAAGGTTTAAAGGTATTCTTGGTAGTGTAATTATACAGCATTTCGTTTTACTTATTTATCTTTTTAGGATTTCAAAAAAAGTCATGTAATTTTTTAGTTGTCACGATTTTGATCTTTTTTCCGCCGGATTTCTCCAAAGTTGCCCAAAATATCTGACGTGGCGGCCAAATTTCAGACATTTCCGACGACTTCGAAGAAGTTTCGGCGAAAGGACGACCAAACTCGTGACAATTAAAAAGCCACATGACCTTTTTGGAACCCTAGAAAGATGCAAAATTACACTTTTTGTTCCATAGGATTAAGGGGTCAGCACTTGTAGTCCCGCACTTATTGAAATGACCAATTTAGTCCCAAAATTGGAAATTTTTTATACATTTGGTCCCACTAACGGCGAAACGTTTGCCATTAATATTTTTGAATGAAATCGTCTAATGGGACCAAATGTGTCGAAAATTCTCAATTTTGGGACTAAATTGATCATTTCAGGAAGCGGGGGATCGAAAGTGTCAAAAATTCCCAATTTTGAGACTAAATTGGTCATTTCAGAAAGTGTGGGACCAAAAGTGTTGACCCCCCAACCCTATAGGACCAAAAGTATAATTTTACCCCTAAAAAAATAAAAGATTAAAATAAGAATAGTGTATAATTACAGGACCAAAAATGCCTTTAATATCTCCTATCAACGTCCACAGTCACTGTTTCTCCAACCGCATTATGCTACAATCCGCTCTCATCAACTATTAAGTTTCCTTCACCCTACGCTTCTCATTTGTACATACTTTACCCATTGCATGTCTTCATGAAGCTTATGGCCTAGAATTTCTTTTTTTAATGGTCTCATCAATTTGAAGAGGAGTAAAATTTATATTAATACCCGAATTTTGTCATTAATATCATTTGGTACTTAATAATTACAATGGCTTAATTAATACCCAAATTTTGTAATTAATATCATTTTAGTACACGAGTAATTACAAATGACTTAATAATTTGGTACCCAAATTCATGTTTTCTGCTTAATTTTCTTATTATTTTTTTTTATATATATGACCATTTTACCTTAGATAATAAATAATAAATATACCAAAAAAATTGAATAAAATTTGAATTTTCTAGCTTTCATTTTTACATTTGAGTATTAGGCTTGATAATAATATTTTATTAATTTTTTTCTACTCACTTTATTTATCAAGATTCATAAGATGACTCGTTACTAATTAGTAATTGATTATATTAAAAGTAAAATACAAAGTGCACTGCAGCCTAGAGAAGTTGAATTTGCATTTTAAGTAATGAGTTCTTTTACGAATATCAACAAATTAATAAAGTGAGTAAAAATAAATAAATTATTAAAATATTATTATCAAATATAATACTAAAATGAAATGCGAAAAATGAAAGTTAGAAAATATAATAAATTTTATTCAATTTTTAGGTATATCTATTTTTTATTATCTAAGGGCAAAATGGTCATTATATAAAAAGATGATAGAAAAATTAATAAAAAAACATGAATTGGGTACTAAAGTGACATTAATGGTAAAACTCCAATACTAATTAAGTTAGTTGTAATTATTCGTGTACGAAAGTGATATTAATGACAAAACTCGAACACTAATTAAATCATTTATAATTACATAGGTACCAAAATGATATTAGTGACAAAATTCAGATATTAGTATGAACTTTACTCATTTGAAGAGCAACGACCTTTCTTCAAAGTTCCAAAAACTAGCCCAATGTATGTCAAATTTTTGCTCTTCAATTTCTGTTGTTTTTGTCTATTGTATCTTGGATGAGTTTTCGAAGGCTGTTGCTGCTGTTGTTTTTGCTTCGGTTGTACTCATTTCTGCTGTTTTTGGGATTGGGAATTTGAAGGTTGTCATTTTTGGAAAAACCAAAGCATTGCAGGAGATGAAAGTATGGTTGGTTTTGGGCCAATGCTGGAATTCTTCGCTGGGCCACAGACTTCACTTGACCGAGGACGAATGGGCCACCCTGCCGCCTGGCCATCGCTGCTGCCATCTGGGCCCTCACACATGGGCCATTCACCTACTGTCCAGCCTTTTGAACCACATGGGTCGCTTCATTCCAACTGGGCCGAACCACCTCGGGCGGATTCTCCAAGCTTCATGGATACTTCACACCTCTTGTGGGCTGCCAAGATCCCCCTTTTCTTTTGGGCCTTTTTCTGCAGGGCCCAGCTTTTCTCTCCCTTTTGGGGCTTTGATATAGTGTAGGATTTTGTGATTTGTACAAAATTTTATGTACATGATTTTCTAATTTTATTTACGAGGATCCCGACAATTCTCCCTTTTAACCAAAAATAAATAAATAATAACAATAATGAACAAAGTGTGTATGAAACGTCTGTTAGCGCCAAAAGTGATTGGTTTTAAGGAAAAATACAATTCTAGTTCTGTAATTCAGGAGGTGACACTTTTAGTCTTGCATGAATTGATTTTCACCATCTCTTAAGCTATAGGTGTAACATTTAATTTGGTCATGTGCAGGTCGCATGCAATTTTCCAGCCAAACTGACCAGGAAAGAAATAAAATTATCAAAATCTTAAATTACAGGATTAATCGCAAAAATCAATATTTGTAGAACTAAAAATGTCAGCCCTTAATTTATAGGACTAAAGCTGTATTTTCCCTTGGTTTTGAAAGTAGATGTTATTTTGTTGTATTTTCATGTGATAATGTATAGGCTAAAAATTAGAGATAACGAAACAAATTCAGAATCGGTTAGAGATTGATCCAGAGAATGATCCATTATGGTCTATCGAACAACTTCAAATTAGTTTTCAAAAAAATAAATAGGCTCTGACAAGGCCTGCATTGGACCTCAATCGGACTGGTTTCTGTTGAGAATTGCACAAGGAATTAAACTTGTCTTCTTGTTTTCAGCAGTCACAATTTTTATAGTATACTTTCAAACGCGTTTTCAAAATGCAAACAGTTGTCAATCCTGGTGATATATGGAATTAAAGCTCTGTGAGTCCAGTTTCAAATGGTCAAAGTTTCAAGTCCATTGAAAATCTCTACCGAATGTTATGACTATTTTACCAAGGACTGCCAGAAATAGAGAATGATGCTCAAAATTCTGTTTTACACAAAAAAATTTGCTTATTCGCTGATGTTTAGGCCTATAAAAGGTCTTGTAATATGATGTCATTCAAGTGAATAAAGAGGCACAATTTAGAGTACAAGATCCTCTTGCTTCAAAAGTATTATTATACAATTGAACCCACCATAGTTTCAAACAAAGTGGTATCAAGAGCCTAGTTAAAATGATATCACAACTCTACATATCTCCTTCCAGTATCCAACTTTGACCAAAACCAAATATGATCAATGGTCAATTAGAATAAAACTATTCTTGGGGCTCATGGCTTGCATAATATTGTTGAGATTGGGTATGATGACCTGCTGATGAGGGTGCTCTTTTTGTAGCCGAACTAACTACCTTGAAGAAAAGGAGGAGTGGAGATAAAAGTGCTCTCAGCACCATCCATCAAGGATTGAATGACGATGTGTTTGAGAAATTGCCAATGAGTGAAAAGCCAAGGATGCATGGGACTGCATGGGACATTCTAAAGAATTCCGCGGTGGGAGTTGATAAAGTGAAGAAGGTACGACTCCAAACTCAAAGGGCTGAGTTTGAGTCTCTTTTGATGAAGGAGAATGAATCCATTATGGATTATTTCACTTGAGTTTTAGTGGTGGTAAATCAAATGAAGCGACTTGGTAAAAAAATGACAGATATCAGAATAGTTGAGAAGATTTCACACTCTCTTAATGTGATGTCCAATCATATAGTGGTGACTATTGAAGAGGATAAAGACATAGATACCATGATTGTTGACGAGTTAAATGGATCGTTAATAGCTCATGAAATAAGAATGAAAAGAACTCAAGAAGTGTCGATGGAGCAAGTCTTGCAAGCAAACATTTCCTTTAATCCTAAAGAAAATGCTTGCGATAGAGGAGGACGAAGTCAAGCTCGTGGTAGAATCCGAGGTCGTCAAGGTCGCCGTCAAGGAAGAAGAGAAGGTCGAGGCGTGGTCGAGGAAGAAAATTAAACCTATTGTTAAGAAAATTAATATATTAAATTATCTTAACAATAACAGTTCACATACAATTACAAAATTACATCAACTTTTTATCATGATTAAAGTATATTATTAAAAGGTGCTCTGATACCACTGTTAGGATTTTAGACCTATAACTATTATAGGGCGAAAAATTATAATCTTCCCAAGATCCAGTTAATAAACATACAATGTACCATAATAATTTTGAATAGAAATATTACCTTTGCAGCGTGATTCAACATGTAATATTCCAAAGAAAAGAGCCGAAAATGAAGCTCCTCAGCTAGTATCCACGAGCAACAATCGGCTATGGGAATCTGCTAGGATCTTCACCAATGTACAAAGTTTGACAACACTCTACTCATTTTTGATAAAATATGAAAGAAGAATGATGGAGTATCATTAGAATGTATTAGCACATTCGGCAAAATAAGACACTCTCTTCAAATGGCCAACACTAGTATTAAAAGGAGAAGGAAGTGACTCTTCATTTATCCTATTACATGTGAGATTAAAAGAAAACTCTTGATGTAGTTTTTACCTCACTTGGCCGCCCATTCTTCATAAAGGAAAATGGTTTGTGCCTTTTAATATTCCTAATCATAATTAGGTCTTTATAATCCACATGAAGAGTGAATGAAGTTACAAAACTCCAAAAGACTTCACAAGTCACTCAACTTAACATTCTCCATTATAATATATACCCCATATTAATATCCCATAACTTGTTACTATAATGTGTGACCCAATAGGATTTAATTAACACTATGTTAGGGACTAAACCCAACAATATTAAGTGGCTTCTAGCAAAGCATTAATACTCCTTACCGTAAGGGATAATTGCATAAAACCCCCCTGTGTTTTCAAAATTCAGCTAAAAAACCCCCTGTGTTAAAAATATAGGCAAAAAACCCCATGTATTTTTAAAAATAATGCACACTCTCCCCTGTCGTTAATTTTCTATAACGGTGTTAAATTTTTACGAATTTGTCCGTTATGCCCTTGTTTTAATAGCCATTTATCTTTAATATTATAAATGAACGGTCTAGATTTTAATAAATTTTGAAAAATATATTTTAGATTTATATATATATATATATTATACATACATGTATATAACATATATATCACCTTCGACGACACCACCACCACCGCATCCCGCGACTCCACCGCCTCCACCGACTCCTCCAAAGCGACCTCCTCTGCCACCTCGATTGCGACTCCTCCCACCCCAAATTCGTCGCTGACGATGAGAAAGCCATTATCATCATCATCAAAGTACTTCTCTCTCCCCAAACTCTCCTCCATCTTCCGGAAAGAGCAGAAGAACTACCTCACCCCTGCGCCCCCTTCTGGCACCATTGCCTTGAAGCGGGTGGGCTCCACCTGGATTTGAGCGACGACGCGACGGGCATCGTTACCTAGAACGTCGCCACCTAAATCTGGGTAGCGACATTGTGCCCAGATCTAGGCGTCCGCGACCCCTCGCAGCCCAAATCTAGGGGAGAGTGAAGGCGATGGGGTGGTGGCGGTGTGGAGGCGGAGGCGCGGGGTGGGAGTGGGGGGGATTATATTTGTTGTATTTTTAATTTTATATATTTTAATACAATGAATTAAATTAATTATGTATTTTTATGTTTAAATATCATTATTTTGAAATATTAAAATTTATACAGTTATTTATAATAACATAATTTCAAAATATATTGAACACAAATTCAAATAAATTAATAATATTTAAAACTAAAATAATATATTTTGATTTTAAAATTTTAAAAATATTAAAATACCTTAAAATGTCATATTTTCATATATATAATAATTTAATTTTCAATAATATTTTTCATATAAATATTAATGAATATTAATTATTAGTATTTATCATAATTTGTTTAAGTAAAATATGAAAAAAGAAAGATCTAATAAAAGAAAATAAGGAGAGGGAATAATTGCACAAAATAGGGGTAAGTTTGTCCATCCAACAAGGTCAAAAGGCTGAAAATTAGTTAAAACCATATTCCACTCGCATTTTGTGCCAGTGTAGGCCACTCTCCGTTTTTTTAACGGAGAGAATGTTTTTTGCAGGATTTATAATAATAAGTTTTTTTTAGCTATTTAATTAACACAGGTAAGATTTTAGCAATTTTTCTATAACACAGGGGGTATTATGCAATTTTTCCATTAAATAATTATCATATCTGATTAATTATATTATTTAACCATTTAAATAATACACTTTATTTATGAAACACTTCCAACTGTACATTTTTAGCCAAGAGCGGCAAGTACCCAAGGATGAGCAAGCCCTGGGGCCCTGGCGGCAAGGGATGAGTTCTTGCTGGATTGAAAGACATCATTATGTACCATATAATCGACATTACCATGAGTGAAATGAGAGCAATATAGAACTGATCCATTTTTAATTTCTCCTACAGTTGTTTGATATTTCACAAGGATTCCCGTATGATAGCTTTAAGAGAACCCCCTCAACTATAGAACTATGATTTTTAATTTAATATAAAATTCTTATTATATTTTTGTGGGTCTCCCATATGTAGTAGTGCTTTGTCAAAATACATGCTCGTTACGGGCAATTCTTATTATACTTTTTATTTCATATTTTATCTAAATAAAAAATATACACCTAACACATACGTATGGAATGAAGTAAAACATGCCATTAGAATCACAATAAGAAATTCAATCCCTAAGAATCCGTCTGCCTCCTTTGGGGAAAAATGCAATTTTGGTCCGCTAATATAGAGGTGGTGGCACTTTTGGTCCAGGGTCTTTTTAGAATAGCAATTCAGGACAATATTTTTGAAAAAGTGACAATTTTAGTCCACGGAATCCTAATCTCACCGGATTTAGTCATGTGAATCCGGTAATGATGACCGTCTCAGTGAATTCACGTCAGCAATTGCTGCCGAAATCTATAAAATTCCTAATTTATTCAGCACACGTATCAATTACGTGACTAAATTCGGCGACTTTATGTCTCACGATTGTTATCCTGGAAATCTCAAATTTTTGTTGATGAATTAGTAAACAAAATACAATGTAACTATCACACTGTAATCTCAGTATATCCAGGATTAGTCCCATGCTAGAAAGTAACTGGGGCCTTCTCAAATGTATTTTTGTCTTTCTTTTGGATTATTAATTAATTATCAACTCAAATTCTTACAATTAGGTAAAAATGCAAGTTACCTTCGGTGATATAGGGTATGTGCAAACTTACCCCAATAAAAAAAAATCAAATTATCTCCTTCGCTTTTTAAAAATTATGCAATTTATCCTCTGAAGGGGGTGGTGTATTACACGCATCTTGTGTGCGGTTTTAATTTATTTTTAAGAATAAAATATTATTTTATATTTAATATATATACTATATTATATAACAACAATATTATATACTATGGAGAAGGTCCTGGAAGGTGGGCCGTGGCTCTACGAAGGCCAGCCGATTTTGATGCAACGCTGGCAACCTGGCATGAACATGGAACGCCTTGATCATTGGCGTATGCCGGTATGGGTTAAGCTTAAGAACCTTCTCTTTGAGTATTGGACGACGGAGGGACTTAGCGTTGTCGCGAGTGGGGTAGGCCAACCATTGTACCCGGACTCGATCACCCTTGCTTGTTCTCGGATTGACTATGCCCGGGTTTGTGTTATGGTTAACTTGGATGAGCAGTTGCCCAAGCATGTGGTGGTGGTTAAACCGGTAGCGGAGGGGCTGGCGGGTGGCACCGTGTAAGTCAAGGTGGAGTATGAATGGCTGCCCCCAAAGTGCAAGTTGTGTGGCACTGTCGGTCATGGGGAGGGGGCTTGCCCGCAAAAGAGGGTCCCGACTGTTAGAGGCCAGGGAAAACGCATTTATGTGCAGATATCTCGGCAGCAGAATGATGCCGCACACAACTCAGAGCAAGGCCAATGGCAGTTGGTATGCAGCAACCCGAGAGGAACACGACCGTATTCTCCCCCGCACACGGCCGTGTCGGAACCTCCAGCCCCCCAGCCTCTCGCCACACGGCCGTGTCCACGGGCCGTGTCGGAAGCAGGTACCGCCACACGGCCGTGCCCCACCCTCAACACGACCGTGTCCCCTCCAGTGCGCATACACGGTCAATTCCCTCCAGCACACGGCCGTGTTCGCCCCTAGCCGCGTCTGGCTCCAATAGAGGCAAGGATGTCATCGTCTACAACCACTTTGCTTTGTTGGGTGATTCGTCAGAAGATGCCGACACCTCCTTACTCCCCACGGATATTCAGGGCCCTAAATGTTGCAGCCCTCACGGTGTTTCCCCATGATTGCAGCGCCCTGTTGGAATGTCCGTGGCCTTAATAAGAGGGACCACCAATGTGCAGCAGTAGAGCTTATTCGGGAATTTGGTTTGGTGCTGATTGGGCTGTTAGAATGTCGGGTGGCTCAGCATAATGTGGCACAAGTTCGGGACTCAGTGCGGCCGGATTGGATGTGGTTTATGGATTACATGGGATCGGGGCTTGGCAACAGAATATGGGTTGGTTGTGATGCGTCGGAGGTGAAGGTGGACGTCCTCCACGCTCAACACCAGCTCGTGCATTGTAAGGTCACCCAACTCAGCACTGCACGGAGCTGGTTAACAACATTTGTTTATGGCTCAAACGATGTCGGAACGAGGCGGGGGTTGTGGAATTCCATGGTGGCAATTGCTGGCCAGAGTGAGGACGTCCCTTGGCTCGTTTGGGGGGATTTCAATACGGTCATGGACGCTAGTGAGATCTTGGGAATTCACTCAGATTGCTCTGTGGCGATGGGGGATTTTTGGGAGTGCATACACCAAGCCCAACTACACACCTTGCCTGTGCGGGAGAATTAGTACTCATGGCACAATAGCAGTGTGGGGGAGAGAAGTCAGTGGCGGCGCCTGGACCGGGCCTTGGTGAATGAATCATGGCTTGAGCATTGGCCGAACAGGGAGTACCTATGCTCCACGCCACGCACGTCGGATCATTGCCCACTTATTCTCTCTACAACGGGGGTGCCCCCTCATAGAGGAGGTATGTTCCGATTTGACAATTTCTATGCACTGATGCGTCGTTTTTTGCGTGAGGTGACCAGGATTTGGAGGCATAGGGTGCATGGAATCAGCATGTTTGGGGTGGTGAGGAAGCTCAAATGCCTTAAACGTACCTTTCACACTATGCGTGGTCAGAAGGGGGACCTCTCTCGTAATGTGTTGGAGGCTAGTGGGTTCCTGGCCCAGATACAAACCTTGCTGCAGGAGCTCCGGAGCGATGTGTTTGTGCAACATACAGAGAGGCTATGCTGCTCAGTTTATGTGGCTGCAGCGAATCAGGAGCAGACCATGCTGCAACAGAGGGCTAAGCTACAGTGGTTGCGTGATGGGGACCAGTGCACGCGGTTCTTCTTTCAAAAGATTGCTGCTCGCCGGGCACGACAGAAGATATATCAAATCAGGACTTTGGCAGGGGATGTGGTCCATGAGGAGGAACAGGTTGTGCAGGAATTTGTGTCTTATTTCCAGAATCTATTGGGGGGACCAGGGGAACCACGAGCAGTTGATTTGGAGCCCTTGAGAGCATTCATCCTGGCCACTCTCACGGCGGAAGAGGCGGGGTGCATGATTGAACCTGTTCACTCGGAGGAGGTACGATGGGCGCTGTTTGCTATTGATGATAATAAAGCGCCGGGGCCAGATGGTTATTCGCCAAGTTCTTCAAAGAGGCTTGGTCGGTAGTGGGGGAGGATATCGTGGGGGCGGTGAGGGAATTCTTCACCACGGTTCGCTTGCTGCGTTAGGTGAACGCCACCCTTATTACTTTAGTTCCTAAGGTGCAGACGCCGTCCACGATGGCTGACTTTCGGCCAATTTCGTGCTGCAACGTTAGCTATAAGGTTATTTCAAAATTACTGGTGCGGCAGATGAAGGGTGTGTTGCATAAGCTTATGGACGAGAGTCAGAATGCCTTCATCCCGGGATGCAATATCAGTGAAAATATCATGCTGGCGCAGGACCTGCTCTCTGGCTATAATCAGGTCAGGCTCCCCAAAAGGTGCGCGGTTAAAATTGATTTACGTAAGGCATACAATACGGTAGATTAGGACTGCTTATTGCTACCCTACGGTTGTTTGGGTTCCATGATACCTTTGTGATGTGGGTTAAGGAGTGTGTGTGCACGGTCTCCTACTCTATCTGTATTAATGGGCAGCCACGAGGATTTTTCGAGGGAGCTCGTGGTCTCCGGCAGGGCGATCCATTGTCTCCTTATCTGTTTGTGCTGGTCATAGAGCTCCTACATGCAGGGCTCAAGCGGGGGATACATATGGCCCCAGATTTCCGCTACCATTGGCGTTGTGTGGATCTGGAGTTATTTATGATCACCTTTGTTGATGATTTGATGGTATTTTGCGAGCCAGACGAGGCATCGATTCGGGTGATACGTCAAGGCCTTTTGGATTTCTCCGGAATATCTGGGTTGCAGGCTAATGTTCACAAGAGCCTGATCTTCTTCTCCAAGTCTGTGGTCAACTCACAGCAGCTGCAGGACCTCCTAGGCTACCCTCAGGGCACACTGCCTATTCGTTACTTGGGGGTGCCTCTGATCATAGCAAAGCTTACACTTGGGGACTGTTGGCCCCTACTCGACAGAATGGATTCCCGGATCCACTCTTGGGTTCTCACTTACTCTCGTTTGCAGGCCGAGTCCAGCTCATACGGTCGGTACTCCAAGCCATGTACATTTACTGGGCCATGGTTTTCCTCCTCCCCAAGAGGGTGGTGCGTGAGATCGAGAGGCGGTTACGGACGTTCTTATGGCAGGGGCAGCAACGGGCCCACATGGCTAAAGTGGCTTGGGACTCAGTGTGTCTCCCGGTTGAATGTGGTGGGTTGGGCATCCGAGCTATCTATCTTGTGAACCAAGCCTTAATGAGCCGCCATCTTTGGAACATCCTAGATATGCAGTGTTCGTCATTATGGGTACGATGGGTCAGGACCTATAGGCTGAGACGGAAGACTATTTGGGTTGCTCGGCTTGGATTGGGTTCTTGGAGCTGGAACCAGATTTTGAAGCTCCGAGATAAATTTAGGAGGGGCATTTCGTTTAAGGTCGGCGATGGCAGTGCCTTTTTGCTTTGGCAGGACCCATGGCACCCACATGGGATTCTGATCCAGCATTACCCTAGAGCTCCCCGTGTCACCGGGTTGCACGAGCGGACCCTCTTGCAAGAGGTCATACATGGTGGGGAGTGGGTTTGGCCACGACCGACTGTTGTGGAGATGATACAGATCATGGCGGTCATCCCGTCGATTCAGGGTGACCCGGATTCGATTGTTTGGAATGCCAATGGGGGTACATTTTCGACCTCATCAGCACTAGAATTATTCTAGCCTCGCCTGCCGCCTGTGGGATGGTCCATCTTGCTTGGAGGGCCTGTCAAGATACCCCGAAACTCCTTTGTGCTTTGGCTGGCTATACAGGATCGGCTGTCCACTTTGGATAAGCCGTGGTTGCAGCATTTGGGTTCCAGTTGTGTGTTGTGTGGGATGGCGGTGCTGGAGAGCCATCAACATCTCTTTTTTGACGGGGCATTCTCGACAGCGTGTTTGCGTTTGTGTCGACGGAGGTTCGGTTTTCTTGGCCTTATGCGGATTGGCACCGTGGCATTGCATGGGCTGCTAGACGGTGGCGTGGCACCCACCTCCTGAATGCTTCCTATCGATCCCTCCTTGCTGGCCTTGTTTATCACCTATTGATGGAACGGAACTTACGGCGGTTCCAGCAGCTCTTTCGTCGTCCTGAGGTACTTGTTGGCATCGATGTAGACCAGATCAGGAATCGGTTACTTAGCACCCCCCGACCCCCCTCTTTGCAGGTCATTGCTACTTATAGGGTTTGAAAAATTGCGTGGGAATAGTGTGCCACACGGCCGTGTAGTCTCCAGTATACGGCCATGTTAGGTTAGGTGAGGTTTTGTCACGCCAAACAATGTGCAAAAACGTCCTAAAATGCGACAACAAATATGTCATAAAACCCGACGTTTCAAATTGCCGCTTCAAAATGCGTCTTAAATTTATCCCGTCTTCTAGATTTATGGGACGGATACATGTCTCAAAATTTCTAACAAGTTTGAGATGGTTGTACGTGCCAAAAGGCATTGCAAAAAATAAACCAGAACCATTCCAAATGTCGTGGAAAATCCCACTGCAAAATTAATTCAAGTATTAACCATTCAGACAACATTTGCGATGAGAATATAATTAAACCCGTCTCTTCGTCGCCGTGCTTTTCCCACTCTCTCTCTCTCTCTCTCTCTCCCCATATATATATATATATAATTACAATTATATATAAATATATTAATTACCATATTTTTTTATTACAATTTACAAAAATATACTAATATAAATATACAGTTTTAAATCTACACCGTTATTTAAATGAAATAAAATCTAGGCTATTGATCTAATAGTTAAATTTGGACCTTAAATTCAAATTATATTCTACGATTCTGAAATAAAGTTATAAATGGAATTTCATAATTAAAAAGTAGAAAAAAATAAAGGAAACGAGCTTGAATTAAACTAAATTGCGTCGGGGGTAAATTGTCCTATTTTGAAAAGACAAGAAGGTAATTTTTCTATTTATTTTTTTATAGAAAGATAATTAACATATTTATAATATCACAAGAGTAAATTATATTAAACCCCAACAATATATCTAGTTAGTCTAGTCCTTGAATCCTAGCTACCTACAATCTCAGAGATAATTACATTTATATTTGAACTTTGATTAACACTTCAGAATGAATATTAATTAATGACTCACAAGGCATATATAATTATTAGATCCACCTAATTAAGGAACATGGTTAATAAACAAAACTTTATTTAATTTCATGTACTGTGTGTAGTTGACATTGATAAATTAAATATGCAGAATTACGTTTCTAATTTGAATATTCACGCTTGTTTGATTTCAATGCATTTGTGACTTTCATGACACTGAGTTAATTATATATTATTGAATAACTTGCTATACAAGCAATAAGTAAACAATTCATGTGGCTAATGAGGCTTTCCTCGATTGCTAGGATTGAGCCCACACAATCTTTTAATTATAAATTCTGACTCCCACAAATATAAATATAACCCTATTTTTATATATAGTAATTTCTTATTTGTTTGTCTTATTTGAATGTATTTATTGATTTAAATAGTTAGATATATGAATAATCTATTTGCACCTATTAGAATTTTAAACTAATCATCAAAATTGACCAATCGTACTTATAAATGCTCTCATTTTATTTTATTTTATTTTATAATATTTATGTTATCATTATAAATTTATCCAATGTCTTTTGAGAGTAAAATATTTACTTAGTGTATGTTTACTCCAATTAAAATAACATTTATAATTTTGAAAATTTCATTTGAACGATAATTTATGGGTACAAAACCCTTTGCCATATTTAAACTTTATTATTTTTGCTCTTCGTTACCTAAACTTTTTTTTTTCTTTATACACTTCACCAACTCAACTACACGAATTTTGGAAAATGCCGTCTCAAATCACATTTTTGGGAGTATTAATGTGACGTTGGTAAAATTTTATAAATAATTGAGAATTTAATTAGTAATTATTAAGAAAATTTTAATCCAATTATAAATAAATTATAAATTGAAATTGAAATTGAAATATAATAAAATTTGAACGAAGTAAATTTGAACTCATTATAATATTTGGGAGTGAATTATATTAATTAAGAAAAGAGTAGGATGTAATAAAAATCTTAAAAGAAAATTTAAATAAAAAATATATAATAATAATAATATAATATATGTATAGAGAGAGAGAAAGAGGGGGGGGGGAGTCATCCCACCACCTCATTTATATATATAAATAAATATGTGTATCACAAACACATAAGCAATATTTACAACACACATTTCTTCAACAATTGCAATTTCAAGTCTCTCTCTCTCAGACGACGGGTATGAAAATTTTTAGATTTTAGATTTTATTAATTTATATAATTATATTATGTAATTATTCCATTTACAAAATGTAGTTTCTATTGACCAATTTATTATTTAATCGAAAAAATTTATGAGTTTGACTAATTAAAGTAGTGTTGAATTAAATATCACATTTGATTTAAGATTGCTATAATTGGGTAACTAAATTACTAATTTTGCTAGATTTAATCACTACTGTAGTTAATCTATTCAACTTTATCGAATGTATTGACTAAATACATAATTGTATATATATATATATATTAGTGTTTACTCATATTTTTATAATAGCGAGGATTGATAGAAATTAATATAAATATATTGAAAAGTTTATTTAAGAAAATATAAAATTTTATAATAATTTAAGTTAGAAATATTATTAACACAAGTAGTTATAATGATATGAGGGTTTTATATAATGAATTTGTATGAGTTAGTTGATAAATTAAAAGTATACCTGAGAAGCGTAGAAAGTTAAGTTATTTATAATAAAGTGGAACGGATGGTTGAATTTCGATATAAATAAAACTATGCGAATATTATATAATATCTTAATTAGAATTTACGATATTTATTGGGTATTGATTGTATAAATTATAATTTACTATAGGATGTGACGATAGAGTGGAAGGTTGAGCAGCTCTTCGTGTTGACAGATCATTTTGAGATTTGAGGTAAGTATAGCTAATTGGTTATATATATATATATATATTTATATGAATTAATTGTTGGATATATATATATATATATATATGCTTATATGAGTATCATATGTTGAATGCTGGATATATATATATATATAGATATATTTATATGGATATAAAATGTGGATTGCTTATATACTTGTCATGGATGTCGATTGTGATTAAGATTATCTTTATATCTGTGGAATTGCTATTATGTGCTAACTTGTAACTGTGCTACATGGATGCTGGCTGAATGATTGTAGGGTTTTATAATTGTTTGTGATATGAAATCAAATAGGAAAGGTATTAACGAGAGAATGATTATTAAATGAAACGATGGCTTACCTAACTGGGGAGCATATTCAATGGCTTAGAATGAGACAATCGATGAGGAGCTGTGTGTTGTTATTCATCAATGGGGATGATGGGATACACACGAGTTGTGTGCTGCGTGATATCAGTGAGGATGAGATACACACGGGCTATATGCTGTGTGGTATCAGTGAGAATGAGATACACACGAGCTGTGTGCTATTTGATATCAGAAAAGAAAAGAGAGTGGAAGGAGTATTGTGATTGAGATGATGATGATGGTGATAGCCGGCTATGCTCATTGAGTGATGCATTCCAGGTTGGTAAGCAGGGCCCTAAGGAAATAACTACAACACCTCTATTATGTCTTGAGTTAAAATCTTATTGTAGCTATGTGATTTCTAATCTGTTGTAATGTATGTCGCATGTTGGTTGTGTTTTTAAAATTGCTTTATACTTGACTGGTTGCTCGTATACTTATATATAGACCAAAAGGCTATGATTATTTAGTAGGCAGCTCATTCCTTGCCACACACTTTTCAGGAGATAGGTCGCACGGACTAATACCATTGAATCTTGGTACAGAACTCTAAATAGGTGGGTCAGTTGTGACATCGAATGTTGGAAGTTTTGGTCTATGTAACTTAAACATCCTAGTGTTGTAGAGTTGTTCTAAAATTTTGGATAGTTGGACGTTGGTTATGTTTTCCTTAAGTTATGTACATTGGTGGGAAGTAAATATAAGGTTTTGGCGATGTTTATTATCTCATGTCGTATATATATTTGTTATATTGATAGAATATAATTTATATTACGTTATAGAATGAGTTGAAATGAGAAAAATGGAAGATTAATTAGTGGTAACTAGGTATAGTACTATAGGGGGTGTTACATTATGTGGTATCAGAGCAGGTCTACGTTTGTAGGGTGATTAGTTGACAATGAAATGTGTGTAATGACTGAATTGTCTAGTGTAGGATGACTTCTTAATGTGCACGTGCTGACCCGGTAACTGGTAGGGAAGCGTCAGGGGAGTCGGTAGAGGGCTCGACGGCACCTGCGAGTGTAGGTGGGTTGGAGATAGGTCGAGAGGCCGTTGGTATTGATGCTCCTATTCCTCCCGGTGGTGCTCCAGCGGTAGGGTTACCACCAGAATTTGCACAGATTCTTCAGATGGTCCTCCAGGCCCAAGCACAAGCCCAAGCACAATTTCTCGCACAGGCGCATGCACCCCTTCCACCGCCAGCACTAGTAGTTTCTACAATTCGACCGTAATTATGATAGAATCAGAAAGATGGGAGCTGCTGAATTTGAGGGTACCTTAGATCCTGAGATTTCTGAGAGATGGTGGGAAAAGGTCGAAGACGTGCTGAACTTAGTGAACTGTACTCTGGAGCATCAGCTTAAGAATGTTGTTTCTTTGTTCGTAGGGAATGCCTTGATTTGGTGGAGGTCTATAAAGAGGGCATATGAGCCAAGAGAGATCACTTGGGCTGAGGTTCAGAGAGAGTTCGATGATAAATACAGACCTAAGATGTACCGAGATAAGAAGAGGATGGAATTTTAAACTTAGTGTAAGGGGATGATCAAACAGTGGCAGAATATGAACTCCGTTTTCTGCATTAGCCAAGTATGCACCAGAAGCAATAGCAACACAGGAGGATTGTTGTTACCATTTTGAGCAGGGGCTACGACCGTAGATAAAAAAGGGTCTGGCAGTTAGAATTACAAATTTCAAAACTCTTGTTGAGTCAGCGGTTTGAATGGAAGAGGCAGTAACTGAAGAGAAGAAGAACAACGAAGAACAGAGAAAAACAACATATGCAGTGGGGGAGTCAAGTAGGTTGACCAAGAGAGGGAACCGGTCGTTCATTTTCCGCAGAGGAGGGAACTTTTCGCGTGGTGGTCCTGATTTTCAGGGAAATAGTGAGCCGAGGTTCAGTGGACCAATGGGCTTCAATAGAGGTTCGATCAAGCACAGTTCGGTTACTATGTCTTCTATTGGATCAGGTAAGGGAGCTAGATAGAGTTACAATGGGGGTCAGCTTTCACTTCGAGTTGTTCTACTTGTGGGAGGCGACATTTGGGCAATGTCGGGGACCAGATGCTATATCCAGGATTTGTTATAACTGCGGAGGTATAGGATACATATCTAGGGATTGTCCTAGTTGGGCCACGAGTTTAGGTTGAAGTGCGTCCAGAGGGACCCAAAGTCAAAGCAGTATTGGGAGTAGTGGCTGAGGAGTTGAGAGAGGCAGAGGCAGAGGTAGGGGTAGAGGCACTGGTAACAGAGATGTTGACCACACTGTTGATGGGGGTGCGAGGGGGTTTGGAGCATAAGTCACTCAGGGACAGACCCAAGCAAGAGTATATAACATGACCAGAGAGGAAGCTCCAGCTTCGAATGACGTGATATCAGGTACGATCTTGTTATTTGACGTTGAGGCTTATGTTTTGATTGATCCTGGCTCTACGCATTCATATATATCATCAGAATTTGCATCAAAAATACTAGGTGAGAATAGTCTTTTGGGATATAATTTGATGGTTTATTTACCTGTGGGAGGGGGTGTGGTAGTGAATAGTGTTAGGCTGGGGAGTTTAGTAAGGATTGGCGATGTAAATTTACATGTGGATCTCGTAGTGATGGATTTGAAGGAGTTTGATGTAATTTTGGGGATGGATTGGCTAGCACAACATAAAGCAGTGTTTGATTGTTATAAAAAGGAAGTGATGATTAAATCTTCCGGCCAACCCAATGTAGTATCATTGGGGAGCGACAGGTCGTGCCAGTTTGTGTAATATCAGCCATGGTGGCAAGACGATTAATGCTAGAAGGATGTGAGGCATATCTAGCTCATGTGATAGATGCATAGAAGGTTAATCTCATGTTGGAGGAAATTCCTTGTAATATCCTCAACGTTAATACATGATTATCATTTATTAGCATAATAAAATGAATATATAATGTGACGATTTATATAATATTTGGTGCTTAATTAGAAATTATGTGATAAGGTTTATCCTTTGAAGTACTTGAGGATTTGAAAAAATACAAGTGTGGGATCAAAATAGAAAATTATGAAGATGCACGGGGGAGATGTAATATCTTAAATAAAAATAAATTATATATATACATATATGTCTACACTACTACACAACAAAATTAACTCATGCTTATCAACATACTTCATTACAATATAATATTCATATATATATAGACACCTATATGTACACACCTACTAACTTATCCAATATATATATATATATATATGTGTGTGTGTGTGTGTGTGCTATAAAACCACTTGTATCTAATTAAGAAAAAAAAAGGAAAGAGATGGATGAGGCGGCGAAGTGTGAGACAAAGGCAATACATATATATATATATATAAGACTTGATTTATTCATTTATATTCTTTCTTCCTTCTTAAAGAACTCTTCTTCATCTTCAAGAACTCAAGCCTAGAGCCTTCTACACTAAAATTGGTAAAAGATCTGTTTAATTTCTAGTTTTAGCTTAGATTTATGTAGAACATAGAAGAAATTGATGAGTTAAGCTAGATACATGGTAACAGGGTAAGCTCTGTATGAACAGTCTCGGTTTTTCCAGGAATTATCGAGTTTCATATGTCCAAAATTGGTGATTTTGGTGTATATGAAAACCGTAGGATGTCCTCTATAACTTTTGTAGTTTGAGAATAAGCTAAACCGTTCGTTTTAATGGCTAAATCGGAGGATATATTCTGTTGCTCTGTTTCTGCGGTAATCCAAACTGATTATATTATAACTTGAGTTATAATGGTTCAATCCGTATGATTCTTCCTTAAAATTAAACTAGGGAGGTATTATATCATACTCTTTAAACTTCATAAGTTTTTAATAAGTATATTAATTCATAGAGAATTTTAAAGTAGAGGCTATGCACCTGTGACAGTACAGAACAAGTTGTATTAAGACATGAAATACTCATTTTATATCAATCCAATTCGTATGATTCTTGTTGTATATGAAAGTAGAGACATATGGGAGTATTGGGAGTGAAAATAATGCGTTTATATATTGTAATTAGGTCTGGGGAGAATTTGTAAGTTGGCACACATATTCTGTCAAACAAAACCATGAACAGGACTAAGAGAGACTCTTATCCAATTTATTCCTATTATTTAATATACCTATTTTATACCATTGGAAAGCTTAGGATGTATATTTTATCATACTAAAATATTTTTTAGTTTGGATTAGTATAACTAAAGGTATGATTTAATTAGTGATCAGTGTTCATGCTGGCAGGATTCACAGGTTAAGGGGTGGTAAAGAAAATTCTTAAAAAAATATAAATATTGATTTATACATAGCAAGATATATACTTATGGAAAGATAATTGAGTGCACTTTATGTAGAAGAAAACAAAATAACGATCCAAATTTTTTAAAATAAGATATTAACAAATTAGTGAGAAGTGTCCGAATATTCTTTAATGCATTATTAAGGAATTTCAATATTATCCATATATTGATTATACGTCTTACAACTATTTATAGGACACAAGAACAACGTACAAGAGTGAACAAGTAGCTCTACTAAGTAAATAGTTGTGGAATTGAGGTAAGTATAGTTAATTGTATATATATATATATGAATATGCATGGTTATGTGTACTCTTGATCGTAAATTGTTATATGCTAAACTGGATTATGTGGTTGTCTTGTGAAATTGTTGTTATGTGTTATGACTATGGTTCGATGTGATGTACATGGTAAATAGTTGTGATATACTTCAATTTTGTTGGTGATTAATGATGAATGGTGGTGTGGTCGTGAAAGATTGTGACATGCTTTTATTTGATTGTTGATTGGAGTTGAATTATGAAGTTGTTAATGTACAGATGGTAAAGTCAGATGAAAAGATGGCTTACCTAACCTGGGCATATTCAATGGTTTACGATGATGTAATTGATGATGAGTTGTGGCTGTCATGACGATGTGATTGATGATGTTATATATGATATGAGAAAATGAATATACAGCTAGGTACCATGGCGCGAAGGGTACCGGGTAGCGGAAAATATTCTGTGCTGACGGCTACACACTGGGGTGGTATGGGAGTGCCATATTCGGTGTGATGTCCTGGTGCTGAGGTAGCTACACACTTGGCTAGTGTGGGGATATCACATACGATGGGTATCCTGTGCCGGCGATTATATGATATTGATTGAGATGATGAGAGCCGACAAAACCATTGAATATACTCCAGCTAGGTTAAGCAGGACCCTAAGATGATAAAACCATAATTGTGTATGTATTATGTTACGGATGATGCATGATTCTGATATTGGTTCCCGAGTGATGATTGTTATTGATTACTTCATGATATTGTGATTACTTCATATCGAAAATTGATTGATTGATTGGTGTTATTGCATGAAATTGGTCTTCTTTGTATGTGCCACATGTCTGTGTATATATAGCTAATTAGCTATACTTACTGAGTTGGCAACTCACTTTTTGCCATATACTTTTGCAACAGATAGATTACAGTGACTCATCTAGCTAGCTCGTAGCCATTTGTCAGCCTTATTAGGTGGGTCAGCACTGAAGTGCCATCATTAGTCAAGAGCGTTAGCTACCTATTTATGAGAATATTAAACTCTGACTGGATTGGTATCTTGAGTTTTGTAATAGCTAGAAACTCCACGTTCGTCGTTTTCATACGCTATAGTGAATTATGTTGTATAAAGATTTTATTGAAGTATTTAATCGCTTGAGGTTTATAGAATGTTGATATAAGATGATTTACCTGGTTGGGGTTAAGTGTGTATTAATTGTGAGATGGAATGTCATTACGAAGAGGGTGTCACATTCCTGTAGTGAGAGATTTTCATGAAGTGTTCCCTGATGACTTACCAGGTTTGCCACCACATAGGGAAGTGGACTTTACGATAGAAACTCTTCCAGAAGTTGCCCCGATTTCTATTGCACCTATAGAATGGCCCCAGTGGAATTGCAAGAACTTAAGAAACAACTAGAAGAATTGTTGGAGAAAGGATTTATCAGACCAGTACTTCACCATGGGGGACACCAGTGCTATTTGTGAAGAAGAACGATGGTAGTATGAGATTGTGTATCGACTACCACTAATTGAATAGGGTGACAGTGAAGAATAAATATCCTTTGTCTAGGATTGATGACTTACTGGACCAATTGAAGGGGGCTACAACATTTTCAAAGATTGACTTGAGGTCTGGGTATTGGCAGTTGAGGATAGCAGAAAATGACATACCAAAAACAGCTTTGCGCACTTGTTATGGCCACTATGGGTTCTTGGTAATGCCATTTGGGTTAGCAAATGCACTAGCAACATTTATGGCATTGATGAATCGTACATTCCACGAGTACCTAGATGACTTTGATATTATTTTTATAGATGATTCGTTGAGGGTTTCTTCATAATTGCTGGTCCTTTAACAAAGTTACTGAAGAAGGGAGTAGTATTTCAGTGGACGGAATAGTGCCAACGAAGCTTTGATGAATTGAAGAAAACACTAACCTCAACTCCGATTTTGGTTTTCCGTCTGGTAGTGGTGGATATGTAGTATACACAGATGCTTCAAAGTAGGGTTTGAGTTGTGTATTAATGCAGAATGGAAAGGTAATTGCCTATGCATCTTGTCAGCTGAGCACTCATGAGTTGAATTATCCCACACATGATTTGGAGTTGGCCGCGATTGTGCATGGATTAAAAATATGGAGACATTATTTGTATGGAGAAAATTTTTAAATTTTCACTGATCGTAAGAGTTTGAAGTATATTTTGACGCAAAAGGAACTGAATTTGAGACAAAGGAGATGGATAGAACTGCTGAAGGATTATGATTGCACTATTGATTATCATTGAGGGAAGGCAAACGTGATAGCATATGCCTTGAGTAGAAAGAGCTCAAGTACATTAGCCAGTTTGGGGAGTCACGATCTGACATTGTTGCTGGAAATGAGATCTATGAATGTGAAATTGGAAGTTGATCAGATGGCGGGATTGTTGGCAGCCTTGCAACTTAAGTCAGACTTTGTGGATCAAATCAAAGAAGCACAGACTGGGGATCTTTTCTTATTATGGATGCTAGAGAATTGAAACACGGAAAGAAGTCAAATTTTTCGATAAGAGCTGATGGAGTGATAGAGAACGGGGCGCGAATTTGTGTACCCGACATAGATGGGTTACGAAGGGAGATCTTGCGAGAAGCTCATAATGCACCATATCCCATGTATCTTGGTACTACAAAGATGTATCGAAATTTAAGACCGTACTACTGATGGCAGACAATGAAGAAGGATGTGGCATAGTTTGTGGCTAAATGTATAACATGTCAGCAGGTAAAAGTAGAACATCAGGCCGATAGGTAAACTTCGACCTTTATCAATACTAGAATGGAAGTGGAAAAAAATTACTATGAATTTTGTAGTAGGGTTTCCACGTACACTCAGGAAGCATTGATGTTATTTGGATAATTGTAGATAGACTGACGAAATCAACATATTTCTTGTCGATACGACTAGGTGGTTATCTGGATAAGTTAGCTGAGTTGTATGTTTTTGAAATCGTGAGATTACATGGTGTGCCTGTATCTATTGTGTTAGACAGAGATCCTCGATTCATCCCATATTTTTGGAGAAGTTTACAACGGGCATTGGGCACAAATTTACTTTCAATACTGCATTTCATCCTCACACAGACGGGCAGCCAGAAAGAACAATTCAAAACTTGGAAGATAAGATGAGGGCTTGTACAATGGAATTCAAGGGCAACTGGGATGATCACCTACCTTTGATGGAGTTTGCGTATAATAATAGTTTTCATTCTAGTATCGGTATGGCCCCGTACGAAGCTTATATGGAAGGAGATGTCGCAGTCTAGTATGTTATGATATGGAAGGATTACGACAACTGGATGGTCCAAAATTAGTGCAAGAAATGGTGGAAAAGATACAGATAGTGAAGAAGTGTCTGAAAACAGCTCAAGATCGACAGAAAAGTTATGCTGATAAACACGAAGGGAGATGGAATATGAAATAGGTGATAAGGTTTTCCTAAAGATAGCTCCATGGAAGGGGATCTTGAGGTTTGACAAGCAAGGGAAGTTAAGTCCGCGATATATTGGGCCGTATGAAATTATTGAAAGAATTGAGCCACTGGCGTATCGACTAGCATTGCCACCAAAGTTGTCACGGATACATGATATTTTGCATATTTCGATGCTACGACGATATCGATCTATCCTAGCCACGTCATCCATGAACCAGAGATAGATATTTTTGAGGAGTTGACATATGTAGAAGAGCCAACCGGAGATTTTAGACAGAAGTGTAAGAAAATTGAGAAATAAGGATATACCAGTGGTGAAAGTGAAGTGGAGTCATCATTCTCCGAAAGAGGTGACTTGGGAAGTTGAGGAGTATATGAGAGATAAATATCCCTATTTATTCAATTGAACGAGTAAGTTAGTTAAATTTTAGAGACAACATTTTTATTAGAAGGGGAGAATTGTGACGTTCGTAGGATTTTATAATAATGAGAGTTTTAATTACTAATTATTAAGAAATTTTGATTTGATTATAAATAAATTATAGGTTGAAATTGGAAATATAATAAAACTTGAACGGAGTAAATTGGAACTCATTATAATATTTGGAGCAAATTATATTAATTAAACAAAATTGAGTAGGACGTAATAGAAATTTAAAAAAAAATTAAAATAAAAAAATATACATATAATAATAATAATATAATAATAATAATATATAATATATATATATATATATAGAGAGAGAGAGAGAGAGAGAGAGAGAGAAAGAGGGGTGGGAGTCACCCACCACCTCATCATTCATTTAATAAATTATTATATGTGTATCACAAACACATAAGAAATATTTATAAGACACATTTCTTCATAATTGCCAATTTCAAGTCTCTCTCTCTCTCTCTCTCTCTCTCTCTCTCTCTCTCTCGAAGACGATAGGTATGAAAAATTTTAGATTTTAAATTTTATTAATTTATATAATTACATTATGTAATTAATTTATTTTCTAAATGTAGTTTATATTGACCGATTTACTATTTAATCGAAAATTTCATGAGTTTGACTAGTTAAACTAGTGTTGAATTAAATATCACATTTAATTTAAGATTGCTATAATTGGGTAAACTAAATTACTGGTTTTTGCTAGATTTAAATCACTAACCGTAGTTAATATATTTAATTTTTTAAATTGGTGTATTGACTAAATACTTAATATATATATATATATATATTAGTGTTTAATTATATTTTATAATAGCGAGGAATTGATAGAAATTAATAGAAATGTTATTGAAAAGTTTATTTAAGAAAATATAAGATTTTTTATAAATATTTTAAGTTAAGAAAATACTTATTAACACCGGTAGTTATAATGATATGAGGGTTTTATAGGATGAATTTGTATGAGTTAGTTGATAAATTTAAAAAGTATACCTGAGAAGCGTTAGAAAGTTAAGTTATTTATAATAAAATGGAACGGAGGGTTGAATTTAGATATAAATAGAACTATGCGAGTATTATATAAATCTTAATTAGAATTTACAATATTTATGGGTATTGATTGTAATAAATTATAATTTACTATAGAGACGTGATGGTAGAGTGGAAGGTTAAGCAGCTCTTCGTGTGTTGAACAGATCATTTTGAGATTTGAGGTAAGTATAGCTAATTGTTATATATATATTTGTATATATTTAAGTGAATATAAATATTAATTGTTGAATATATATAGCTTATATGAGTATCATATGTTGAATGTTGGATATATATATATATAAAAATATATTTATATTGCGATATAAAATGTGGATTGTTTTATATACTTGATAATGGATGTTGATTGTGATTACAATTATCTTTATATCTGTAGAATTGCTATTATATGCTAAATTATGATTGTGCTACATGAATGTTGTGAATGATTTGTGGTTGTATATTTGATTGTGATATGAAATCAAATAGGAAAGGTATTGACGAGAGAATGATTATTAAATAAAAACTATGGCTTACGCTGACTAAGGGAGCATACTCAATAGCTTAGAATGAGCGATCGATGACGAGCTCTGTGCTGTCATTGATCAATGGAGATGATGGATATACACAAGCTGTGTGCTGTGTGATATCAGAAAAGAACAGAGAGTGAGGAGTATTGTGATTAAGATGAATGATGATGGTGATAGGCCGGCTATGCTCATGAGTGATGCACTCCAAGTTTGGATTAAGCAATGCCCTAAGAAAATAACTAAAACGCTCTATTTATGTCTTGAGTTAAATATCTTATTGTAGCTATGTGATTTCTTATCTGTTGTAGTATGTAACATTGTTGGTTGTGTTGGTATAATTGCTTTATACTTGACTGGTTGCTCGTATACTTATATATAGACCGAAAGACTATACTTATTGAGTAGGCAGCTCATTCCTTGCCACACACTTTTCAGGAGATAGGTCGCACGGACTGTGCGTGAACCTAAATAGGTAGGTTAACCGTGATATCAGAGATTGAAAGTTGGGCTATGTAACTAAACATCCAAGTGTTGTAGAGTTGTTTAAAATTTCGACAGTTGGACCTGGGGTTATCTTTTCCTTAAGTTATGTACATTGGTGGGAAGTAAATATAAGGTTTTGCAATGTTTATTATCTCATGTCGTAATATATAATTTGTTATATTGATAGAATATAATTTATATTCGTTTATAGAATGAGTTGAAATGAAGAGAAAATGGAAGATTAATTAGTGGTAAACTAGGTGTAGTACTATAGGGGGTGTTTACAAATTGATCCATT